>CM024611.1:25053316-26290816 GCA_014182575.1 Eucalyptus decipiens | reverse complement strand
GTACTTAAGATTCCATTCGGTCTCTTTCACAATGGGAATGAGGAGGGTCTCGAAGTTAGAAATATGTCAATATAATCCCCAAGTCTTGCAGTCATATTGGACTGACAGCTTGACCGCTTAGCTTGAGAGGATTCATAGTCTCCGAGCGTAACATTTGACCGTGGAACAATTTAATTTATTTATTCCTTCCTTGGAGTGTACCTTTCAGAAAGCTAAAACCGGAAATGATATTGCTATGATACAACGGAAACAAATCGAAAATCTCTAATCTACTGTAACTTTTTTCATGGGGTTTTGTGTTTTGGGGTGCAGCACCTTTGAAATAGTACTACTGGAACTTCTACGAAGGACAAAGTCGAAATGTCCAAAAGGATGATGCTTTCGCTCCATAAGTTAAAACGGCGAAAACTATTTTTGTCTTTCGACGTGAATTTCACGGTTTTTTTTTTAGCCTTTTCGCGTGGAGAATAATATAAAAGATTACTTTGCCCCGTGACAAGAAGATATGCGGAGAAATGTAGATAACGAAAGATGTATCCTAGAACTTGGTTTGAAAAATGTCGTTCGTGAATTAAACCGGGCCAATCACCATCTACTTTGAAAATAAGTTCTTATTGCGAAATCATTTAGCTGTCCCTAAAATTACCGGAAGATTACCGTTTTGTGAATAAGATCATTAAAAAACGATCCGCAAACAAAGGACTGTTGTTGTTTAAGTCATCATGAAAAATCGCCAATGGACCACTGGCAGGTAAAGCACTAGCCAAAAGAAGGCGACTTGGATAGAATTGATCGAGTTGAAGTCAAAATTTGAATGTGTTTATGGGGTCGTAACTCTTCTGTTTATTTTTGTACGACTTTGATGAATATGTAGCTCTCTCCTGATTCTTGTCCTGCTATATATGTAGCATAACTCTACAAAGTTATGTCTGCATTTAAATGATAGATGAATCTTGTTACAAATGTCTCGTGAAAGACGCATGCTACATACCAATATTTTTCGGAAAAGAGCATAAAACTATTTTGCCTTTCAGATTAGAAAATATTCATTTTAGTGCGGACGATTGATAGAGACGATTTCAAATTCTTTTTTGGAAGAATATTGATGGGGGTAGATATCTCTATATGATTGTGCTAATTATTTCTTTGAACCAAATATTATAATAACGAGTCATGTTTAGTTGAGTCAGTGATTAATTAATTCCATAGAAGTTGTATTATTAATAGAGAAAAAAAGAAACATTTTAGTTTCAAGATCGACCAAATAATTTTTGAGACATGAAAGCTATTTAATATGAATGTTGAGAGAACCGATATATAATACAGCATAAAAAAGGTCTGACCTCACAAAAGCCATAGAATTGAAATGTGAGGCTTGGATTCTAGAGTGCAATTTTTTTATGCCATGAGGTAGAGCGGTCAACTCATCGATGGAGAAGAATCAACTTAATCGTTCTGGGTCAATTTATTATTATTATTTTTTTTTTTTCTAAAGGCGACAACCAAATGCCTACAATAAGGTCAAAGGATTGTATCTTTATATAATATCAACTACAATTTCTTTGACAACTTCAAACTCTATTTTCCTTTTTCTTAAATATTTCTACTGCTATAATACTGCATCAAGTTTTCATTGACTTTCTGATCAATACTATGCCTTTCCCAATACGAATTTCCATAATCTGCCGTATTGTTACACCGTCTTTCTGGTTCACCCTTGCAGCACTCGATTTGATAAAGAATAAGCAAGTCCAAGCCATAATAGGCCCTGAAGCTTCCTTGCAAGCAGACTTCATCATTGACCTTGGAAACAAGTCTCATGTGCCCATCATCTCTTTCTCTGCTACTAGTCCATCCCTCAGTTCGATTCGGAGTCCTTACTTCATTAGAGCCACACAAAATGACTCGTCCCAAGTGAATGCTATAAGTGCGATCATCCAAGCTTTTGGCTGGAAAGAATTGGTCCTCATATATGTGGACAGTCAGTTTGGAGAAGGCATCATACCTTCTCTTGCAGATGCTTTGGAAGAAGTCGACACGCGAGTGCCCTATAGGAGTCTAATTCCTCCTTCGGCCACGGACGATCAAATCCTACAGGAACTCTACAAGTTAATGACGATGCAAACGAGGGTGTTCATCGTGCACATGTTACCTGCTCTCGGTTCTCGACTATTGGCCAAAGCAAAAGAGGTGGGAATGATGAGCGAAGGTTACGTATGGATCTTGACTAATGGAATCACTGACCTATTAAGTTCTGTAGATTCATCTGTTGTCGCTAGCTCGATGCAAGGAGTACTAGGCATAAAGACTTATATCCCAGATACGCCAAACCTGCACAATTTCATGGTCCGATGGAAGATGAAATTTCAACGAGACAATCCATCCATCCTTAATCCCACGTTGAACATTTTCGGGTATAGGGCTTATGACGCTGCTCGGGCTCTAGCAATGGCTGTCGAGGAAATGGGTGCGGCCAATTCTACCTTCCAGATTTTGAAGGCTTCAACAGGTGCGACAGATCTCGACAATATTGGGATATCTCAAAATGGTCATAAACTTCTCCAAGAACTAGCCACTACGACATTTACGGGCCTTGCTGGAAATTTTGGCCTAGTTGATGGGCAACTAGAATCATCAGCGTTCCAGATTGTCAATATCAATGGAAATGCAGCAAGAGGGATCGGGTTTTGGACGCTAGACAATGGGCTGCAAAGAGATTTGAGTTCAGTCAACACAAGCAAATATTCCACTTTGAAAAGTAATCTCAGATCAATAATATGGCTGGGAGATTCAACCTCTGTTCCTAAGGGTTGGGAGATTCCCACAAATGGAAAGAGGTTGAAAATCTTAGTTCCCGTGAAGAATGGTTTTAATCAATTCGTGAAGGTGACTCGAGATCCTAGCACAAATACAGCCCAAGTTACTGGCTATTGTATTGACATCTTTCAAGCCGTCATAGAAAAATTGCCTTATGCCGTGGCTTATGACCTTATTCCATTTGCCTTGCCTAATGGAAGTAGTGCTGGTAGTTACAATGACATGATCGATCGAGTATTTAACCAGGTGAGCTCATTGCAAGTGCTTGATTTTGTTGGAATACATGTTGAAAATTACTATGCTTTAATGTTGTTGTCGAAGAAAACATTTCCGTTCCTTTTGTTGAAACAGAATTATGATGCAGTGGTGGGTGATACAACAATCATAGCAAACAGATCATTGTATGTGGATTTCACCTTACCATACACGGAATCAGGGGGTGCAATGCTCGTGCCATACAAGGACGACACGAGCAAGAAGGCTTGGGTTTTCTTGAAGCCGCTCACTTGGGACCTTTGGCTAACCACTGTATGCTTCTTTGTGTTTATAGCAGTGGTTGTATGGACTCTCGAACATCAAATTAACGAAGACTTCAGAGGTCCAGCCACACATCAAGTTGGCACGAGCTTCTGGTTCTCCTTTTCAACCGTGGTCTTTGCACAAAGTAATCACCTTTCACTTTAATAGATAAATCGAACATTGAAATTCACATATTATTGTAGGAGAATTTATGTAGTTAGCCTTAATTTTGATTGCAGGGGAGAAAGTGCTCAGCAACTTAGCACGATTTGTTGTGGTTGTGTGGGTTTTCGTGGTACTTATACTAACGCAAAGTTATACGGCAAGCTTGAGCTCTCTTTTGGTGGTGCAAAATCTTCAACCAACTATGACTGATGTGGATCAACTCCTAAAAAGTGGAAAAAACGTGGGTTACCAACATGGCTCTTTCGTGTATGGAATGCTAAAGGAAATGAAATTCGATGATTCAAGACTTATATCTTATCGGTCTCCTGAAGAATGTGATGCACTTCTTTCCAATGGAAGTGCAAAAGGCGGGATCGCAGCAGCATTTCATGAAGTCCCTTACCTTAAACTTATACTTTCAGAATATTGCAACAAATATACCATGATTCCAGCATTTAAAACTGCTGGATTTGGCTTTGTACAGTCCTCGATCCCTCAATTCTAGCTAAAAGAGGAACTCCTCCAAGTTTTCAATTATTAGGTTAAGTGGTTAATACTTTGTTTGAAAAAAAATCTCATGTTAAGCTCTTTTCGGTTTACAGGTTTTCCCCAAAGGGTCTCCACTGGTACCAGATATTTCGCGAGCAATCCTCAATGTGACTGAAGGGCATCAAATGACAGAAATTGAAAATGCGTGGCTTACATCCAAAACCAACTGCCAGAATTCAACTTCCTCGGTTTCATCCGACAGCCTAGGTCTCGACAGTTTTTGGGGTCTATTTCTGATTGCTGGAGCTGCTGCAATTTCTGCTCTCCTCATTTTCATGGTTATGTTTATTAAAAGAAATTGGCAGGAAGTAACAAGTTCTTCGGGTTCATTGTGGGAGAAGACTGTTGAATTAGGAAGAAGATTTTACCAAAGAGATGCCAATTCCCATAATTTTAGGAAGGGCAGATTTAGGGATGGAGTTATATATGATGACGGCAATGAGATTGCAGCTGTTGAAACGTTAGAAAACACTCATTTCCCTCCAATTTTGTCGAGCGACTCCAGCCAAAACGACGTCTTGACCAATGAGCAAGGCATGCCATCTACTGAGCAAGGACTTCCTGATCTTGTAGAAGAAGGGTGCCCTCAGAGAGTGGTAGACATCGAGCTTACCAATGTAAATTAGGAGAGGCGCACGCCTCTGAAACTTTGACTAAACTTTAATCCTTTAGTAGTCGAACTTGGAATAGTTGACAATATCTTCTCCCTCATTCTCTTCTTATGTAAGGACTACCATTGATACCGTTTATTGTTTAATCACATACAATATAAACCCAGGCGACATTATATCCACGCATTAGCTTCTCTTATTCTATTATGTAGAGGCATTGGAAGTGTTTCTCGTCACTTTGATGACGTTCCGCAAAGTTTCCAAATTAACAATAAAGAATAGAGTTCTTAAACTAATATCTAATAACTATATATAGTACAAGAGCCTAGTAAAATAGGCTTCAATGGTTGTTTCACGTGTCATCTTTAATGTAAACGGACATGATCAATTGACTCCTGTAACCACATTGGTTAAGTAACCACATTAATTATATTTAAAAATCATAAGGAATTAATTAATTTCTTAACAAGAAAAAGTTCCAAAAATTATTTCTTTCATTCCTTACTCAGGAACATAATTGATCCCCACAACATCGGAAGATTTCACAATTGATAATTAATCATATAGTGACTAAATAAAATCATAAACAATATAAAAATTCAGAACGATGGAATGTTAATGCCTACTTTCTGAGGAATTTTAATATGGTAACAAATTGGACCAATTATATTCAACTGAAGTTTACTGAAATGAAATGCTTCCCTTTCATCAATTAGATCGTGTCTAGGCGTTATCCGTAGCAGTCACACACCCACACTAACACACCAAAATTATTCAAGTATAATTGAATATTACTTCCCCGCTTTGGCCACTGATCGTCCTTGTATCCTTCCAGCCGTGTTATTCTCACGATTGGGCTGTAAAGCCTCATTTATATGTTGGAAAAAGTTTAGAATATATAAAAAATAATAATAACTATTAATACATTGCAAATGATTAGAAAATAGAAAAACAAATGTCTGAGGCGTGCAAGCACTATCCTTAAGGATAATTCCACCCCTCGGAATACGAAACTCGGTGCGTAAGGCTTCAGCGGCTATCCTCTCAAAATACAACAGACCTTTCTCTATATTCTGCACTGAATATTAGAAAGAAATAGAATAACTTTTGTGTATAACCCAGCTGAAAGAAAATGAAATATATATGAGAACCTATTGTGTCTTATGAGATCTTATTTCTATATTCAAACAAAATAGAGCCGTTAAAAAAGCCGTTGTAAAATAATGGGGGATTTATTTGAGAAATAAATTAAACGTCACAAAACGATTAAAAAGTAATTATATGACTGTTAAGAAGCCGTTATGTGATCGTTAAAACAATTATGGTTTTCAATGCGATCATAACTTTTATCAAAGCAGTTATTGTAAATATTTCAAAACTATTGAAATATCCAACAATCCCCCACATATTTCAAAAAGTTTTAACAAGAAAATAGAATAATGCTGGGTTATTGGAGAGTAATGCATCGAAATTGGTGCTTGTTAGGCTATGAACCAACCTAGAAAGAATAAAATATAATTCACGAAATCATTGGTGAAATTTGAAACTTCTATGAACCAAAAATTTCTGTTGTGAATTATAATTTTCATCAATCACATTACACTCGGCAGAAGAACAGCCCAAGTGCCATAACTTGGCACGGGAGGACACTTAAGTGCCATAACTTTAAAATGGTACACTTAAGTGCCAGTTTTGAAGTTAAATGGGACACTTAAGTGCCACTCCGGTGAAAATCTGGCCAAATGGCTTACGTGGCGACTTTCTGGTGAGTTTGGTCCAAAACGGCATC
This sequence comes from Eucalyptus decipiens, assembly GCA_014182575.1. Lineage (NCBI taxonomy): Eukaryota > Viridiplantae > Streptophyta > Magnoliopsida > Myrtales > Myrtaceae > Eucalyptus > Eucalyptus decipiens. The sequence goes on along the minus strand of CM024611.1, from coordinate 26,284,366 downwards.
GTTTTGCACGCTGACATGACGGAGAAAATGCAAAAATAACGCCGTTTCGTGTCGACGTGTAAATAATAATAAAAAATTAATTAAATTAGATTTAAAATTAATTTTATTTAAAATATTCAAGAAATTTAAAAAAATAAGAAAAATTTTAAAATTTTAAAAAATTAAGAAAAATTTAAAAAATTTAAAAATTAAGAAAATTTAAAAAAAAAAAAAAAAAAAGGGGGAGGGGGAGGTCGAACGGGCGGGCCGAGGGCTGGAGCCCTCGGCGCGCCGCCTCCCCACCGTCGCCGGGAAGGGCCGACGACAGGAGGGGGCAAGGTCGCCGGGTCGCCGCCCTGGCCCTAACAACCGACGGCGAGGGCTCGCGGGCCCTCGCCGCCTCCTGCCGCCACCGACAAGAGCCGGCGACGGAGTCGGGAGGGTCGGCCGGGGTCGCCCGGCCCTTGCCGGGCCCGAGAGGCCGGCTGACCGGCGGCGAGGGCCCGTGAGCCCTCGCCCAATCTGGGGCGAGGGTCGTGGCCCTCGCCGCGATCCAACGAGGGCTCGCAACCCTCGCCATCGGTCGGCCGGGGGCCGGCAACCCCGGCGACCCTCCCCCTCCATTGCCGGCCCTTCCCAGGCGACGGGCGGGAGGCGGCGGTGGCGAGAGCTTAGCCCTCGGCCACCCCCGTTCAACCTCCCCCCCACCTTTTCTTTTTCCTTAATTTTTTAAAATTTTTAAATTTTTCTTAAATTTTTAAATTTTTTGAATATTTTAAATAAAATTAATTTTAAATCTAATTTAATTAATTTTTACATGCTAGACATGAAACGGCGTCGTTTTTGCATTTTCTTCATCATGTCAGCGTGCAAAACAACGCCGTTTTGGACCAAACTCGCCGGAAATATGTCACGTCAGCCATTTGGCCGGATTTTCGCCGGAGTGGCACTTAAGTGTCTCATTTTGCTCCGATATTGACACTTAAGTGTACCATTTTAAAGTTATGGCACTTAAGTGTCCCTCCGTGCCAAGTTATGGCACTCCAGGTGTCCCAACCTCCATTACACTCCCATAAACTTTGTTGTTCAATGCGATTTTACGCTAATAGGCCATGCGTGTGCTTGATTTATTCATAAGTGCTTTAGAGATTTTCGCCAAAAAATCTCATAGGAGCGGCCCCACTCCACACTTATATATGTGATTCCATCAAGTGTATTCTGCAGTTTAATACACCACCAATAATAGTTATGGAATTTCATTAAGAGCTTAACTCAATCTCTTTTTCCTTGCAATTTTGCACTATTTTCACCTTAGAATGGACAATAAATTTTAATAGTGCACTAGATCAACAAATGACTTGTTATTACCCATATGAATCTAATTCATGGGATCGCCGCACACATAGGTTGGGTTACCATCACTGTTGATTTTCTTCAATTGGCTTGTCCCATTCCCCTCGATGTATAATCAAAGGATTGGCCAAAATCATTTCTGACTTAACATAATCGATTGATATAAATCCCTTTTATAAGGAATTATTTTACCACATCACGTCTCAACCAAACTTCTCTTTTTGCCATTAAAAGTTTCATTCTTTGCAATAGCTATTGCCTTTTGGCAATCATAATGTCTAGACATAAGTGTCATTTCATTTCCATAAGAACATACAGTAAGCAATTTCTCAACTACTCAGCCTCAATTTTAATATGAGTTTGAGAAATTTTTCTTCTTCTCAAGAACTTGAGTAGTTCTTTAATCATCAAGATAAATATTTTCTTCTCCTTCCTTACTAGAGGTTAGGAGGATAAAGCATTATGTTTTTAACATATATGCTTGGTAGTGCCTGAGTCTACCTCAAATTCTTTTGCATTTGCCAAAATATTGGCTTGGAAAATGACTACAATAATTACATCATCAGATCATCTACTTCAACCATGTCAAATTTTGGTTGAGTAGGATTGTCATTTCCCCCATAATTTCATCTGACTGCTTTTTATGTTGCGACACCTCCATAAGGTGGACACATATTCATTTGTGGATTTTGTCTCATATGAATCTGAGATCCACTTAACATCACTGTATTATTCTAATACAACGGAAAATCCACTACGTAAAATGTCATAGTTTTTATTCACATGGCCGCAAAATCCATAAAAATTCTATTGTTGTGAAAATTGATCTCACCTAAGGCATTCATTGGTTGTCATGAAGTCTTTGACTTATGTCTCTTCACGCTGATCTCTACTCAAATTAGCCAAACATACAAGTTCATTGATGATGGCATATTCATTCAAAGAAAATTTTGCACTAGGAGCTGCTCTTATTCTAATAAAAAGAAGCTTGAAGAAGTGAGTATTTGTAAGGACAAATTTGGCCTACACCAAACCCAATACCAAGCACTCGTCAATACTAAATGGTATATAGACGATATAAAATTTGTTGCTTTGCTAAAACATTTATAAAGCAGCATCATGAAATCATCATAAATCCCATTTGCGTGTGTTGAATCCTAGTTTGCAATTTTACATACACATGTAGGAGCACAAAAACACTAATTAACGCTTGACTCTAAATCCTAGCACAAAAAGTCATGTTTTAAGATCAACAGCAATATGATTACCACTCCCAACACAAGTGAAACTATTCACGCTAAAATGAATAATATAGTTCGCATTCTAGAAAGGAACAATCCTTAGATTGGCTATGCATTTAATGTTATTTATTGTCCTTGACCCACATATTAGATAATGGAAAGTAAACAGTACGCATTGGGTCAAATGAATATATCAAGGTAAAGGATATCTAAAGTTATTATAAAATATACAATTACCTTGGTCTTGCACTACCACAAGAGTGATGGCTCTTTAATAAGAATATCATAAAATCTTCTATTTCAGTTTACCTTTTCACCTGCAGCTTCTAGAAGGTAACAAAATAAGGTGACAATAAGTTTTAACAAATCTTGAATGACACTAATAGTGTCATGTCTCCTAGATAAGTTTTCATCATGCTCTATTAAAGAGGCAATAAAATGTCACAAATTGAAATGATACATGAAAACACCACCACTTTCACTTTACAAGCACCGGACTAAAAATGAACTGGCTAAATCTCTTCCACTAGCACTCAGAGTTTATTCAAAATCTCAAACTGAGAAAGAAACAACTACTGGCATGCATCCATCAATGGTGCTCATTCAATATCCCTAAAATATAAAGCAAGGCAAAGACAAAATGCAAAAATATATATAGCTTGATTTCATATGTTGTACCTCCTCTATTCTTAATGAGCATAAAGAATGCCAATATGAGACTCATAATTTTCAGCTCGCATTATTAACAATTGCACCGGATAGAAAGGTCAAAGCCAAGCAATAGTCAAAATAAAACCTGCTAATATAACAGTTCAAAGTTAAATCAAATACACCACCCAATCACAATCACTATTGCTCTCTACTAATAGAAGAGCAACTGACGCCTTAATGAATTTTCCAAAAAATTAAACAACAAGAAGAACATAGTTCTACTAACAACAACATCATTACGGTGGTTCTCAAGCTTGGAGACATACTTCTTGTCCTATCGACACAAAAGTTCCTTGACGGATACTAAAAGTCATTAACATTCAGATGGTAAGAATTTGAAACCATTTTGTAAAGTAAAATTTACTCACAAAAATCCAATGTTTTTTTTTTTTTCATTTCTAAAATATGAAATGGGTCACTACAGAATGGTTAATATCAAGCAAGCGGTCAACCAATTAAAACAATAGGAGCAATGAAGTCACAATGAACAAACAATCTCTAATCCTAAAATTACAACTTCTAGATCATGAACAGAATTAAAATAGGAAACCCCGATGTGGATTGAAGCTTACGAATAATCACAAATTTGAGTGAGCAAATAATTACAAACACCCAACTTCCTCTCGAAACAAATTTAGGTATTAAAGCCTCAAAGTACGATTTTACCTGACTTTCAATAACCTTACCAAAATGATCAAGAAACCTTTTGATGATGCTCAGTAATTTCCCACGAGATCCGCCCACAATTATGTGATACTTGTCCTTCACCATCTCGATCATTCTTTCAATTCCAATTGCAGTGGTGGCAACAGCAACAACTTCAACTTGGAAATCCATAGGACTTATCCTTAAGATTGTTGGAAAAAGTTTAGAATACATAAAAAATAATAATAACTGTTAATAGATTGCGAAGGATTAGAAAATAGAAAAACAAATGTTTGAGGCGTGCAAGCACTGTCCTTAAGGATAATTCCGCCCGTCGGAGTACGAAACTCAGTACGTAAGGCTTCAACGGCTATCCTCCCAAGATACAACAGACCTTCCTCTATACTCCGCACTGAATATTAGAATGAAACATAACAACTTTTGTATATAACCCAGCTGAAAGGAAAGGAAAGATATATGAGAACCTATTGTGTCTTATGAGATCTTATTTTTATATTCAGACAAAATAGAGCCGTTAAAAGAGCCATTGTAAAATAATGGAGGATTTATTTGAGAAATAAATTAAACGTTACAAAACGATTAAAAAGCCGTTATATGACCATTAAGAAACCGTTATGTGATCGTTAAAATAATGATGGTTTTCAATGCGATCATAACTTTTATTGAAGCTATTATTGTAAATATTTCAAAACTACTGAAATATCCAACATTACGTTCTTGAGAGCCTTATCATACGATACGAAACCCATGAACAAGAATTCATAACCATCCCTTGTAACGACCTGGATGTACTTTTCAGAATTATCCAACCCTTTTGAAGAACGACTAACAAAGCTCAACTGATCGAGCAGCAGTGGCACCTAGATAGCCATCAGGATGAAAGCACATTAAAAACTGATGGTCGGAGAGTGAAGCTTAGCAGAACTTGACAAACTATTTCGAAGGTATGTTTCACTACATGAAGATGCTTCATGCTTAGATAAAAATAAGATGACGAGAAGAATGATCCAAGGCTCAGTATAGTAGTACAGACGATGAGTAAATGCAGGCTCTTTCCAGTGAAGGTTCTCCGGAATTTCGATTATAAAATCAGCAGGCTAGTCACAATAGACAATTCGACAATACTAACTCAGGTTATGAATTTGTAATGCATAAAAACTTATCATGATTCTAACAAAAGCTCAGTGCATAACAATTTGTACTGGTATTCTATAGTAATTGCAATTACAGGAAGATTGGAAAAGGTTACCTTGTAATACACCCACTCTTGCTGCCCTGAGGGAGCGTAATGGCAAAGAGGCTCATCCCCATGGAAGACCAGTCTCTTAGTTGACAAATAGTGTCCCAATGACAAGGCCGGAGGAAGTGGATAGATAGCAAGCATATGCTTTCAGAAGCTTCTCTCACGGCAGAAATTCAAAAGTACACTCAAATACCTTATCCCGTCCCCCCGTTTTGAGCATTTTCGTACCCTAGGCAAGTCGAGCTATTGCTGCATCTGTGATGCTATGGCTAGTTTTACCTATTTCGAAAAACAAACATTGAACGATAACCGATTAGTTGAGGTCCGGCAAGAATAGAGTCCTTAACATCCCTTTTCAATCGAATAGAAACCGTGAGGAGAAGAGAATGAAGGAAATCACGGGCTTTGTCTCCCACAAATAAACAAAAGAAACTGACAACAAACCGAAGCCAAGCTTATGCAACTGCTGCAGTGTTTGCTCTTACAGGACAAAGCTAATTTTTTCTTCTTTCCAGGGAAAAAGAAGTTGGGCCAACATTCGGCCATGCAAAGAGCCTGTGGGTCCTGATAGCCATAGAAAATGATGGAAAACAAGCCATGTTCTCCACAGAAGTGCCATGGTATGCATTTGGCAATTTGTTATAGATAGGAATTGACATAGGTTGCCAAAAGAATAAGCACTGAAGATAGCACCGCACATCAAAGTTGGAGCTTCTCTAGATAAACATCAAAGTTGTCTCATTTCTTTTCAATGTGATCAGCTAGAGATGGCAAACAGCCGCTGCTAAGGTTTGGCTGACGGCATCCAGACAAGTCCAACTTGGCAAAGCCTGTGAATGATAGACCTAAGCCCGTACCGAGCACAGGAAAGAAGTTTTGGGGTAACCCTGAACTTGACCTGTTATCCGGTTTAGCAATTTTGACAGAAAGGCTAGATTGACCGTAAGAAGAGAAGTTGAGAGAAAAATAATGCAATGAAAATATAGGGTCGAATTTAGATATCGAATGAAGTTTAACAATATAAGATTATGGACCAAATGGTGCAAATTTTTTCCAATATGGAAATCGAGACAGGTCCCCGCGACAGGGGGAAGTTATACCAGCAGAATGCTAGTTATATCATCAGTTGTAGGTTCTCTGTATTAATATCGCGTATAGCCGGAGACAGTTAGCAGCTACCCATCCTAACTAGCCAGGTTCACGACCATCACGTTTGATCATTCGGGTGCGCACGTTAGCCTGCTTATCTACCTACCGAATGCAGTATAGATGCTCAGCTTACTGGCGGTGCAACCCCGACAGGCTCAGGAGCCACCTCAGCTCCAGAATGCTTGTTCCCGTCATGAAAGGCCTTCTCAGGTTGCCGATCAAATCCCCACAAACTGGCTGCCTTAATATCATCCTGAGCCATTAGCCTAGAGAATTCTTCATGGTCGTACTTCAGTTTTGCTCTTCCTCCGAACTCGGTAGGAAGGTTCTCCTCATCAAAGAATGATCTCATGGGCTCGACACTGTCGTTGTTCTTTGGGTACACGAACTTAACCTTTTGAAAAGTCTTAGCATCCAAGAAGTACTTCACAACCTGCGCCAAAAAATGTGAAGCGTCAGTCTTGGATCAGGAGAATTCTCGTAACTTGGATTTAAAAAGAGGAGGAAATACATCCACTCGTATTAACAGCACAACGAAGTGAGAGAAAAAGGGCTCTCGGGATATTAGCCTTCAAAATGACGGATTTAAAGCATTTCTACAAGCTCGTACATCTCATGCACGGATGGATGATGTACCAAGCCAAAGATGAAACAAGAGCCAAGAGCAATGCAAAAAAAGATGGGCATGGCATGAGAGAGCAGGCAAACTTTAAAATGGGACTAATCTATGTTGTTCTATTCTTTGTTGGCCGCTGGGCTATGAGATAAAGTTGAATATGGCCTCTTGGTGGTGCACCAAAAAAGTAGTGTCTGCTAGTGTATCTCTATCAGGAATTGGACCAACTAATGACTGCCTCAAGAGTGTTTGATAGAATATTGAATTCATATCAACATAGTTGTTTGACACTTGGCACAAGAGAATCTAGCGGCGCCTTTCAAAGGGTGCATACAGAAACTCCTTCCATAATGATCATGAAAACTTGCTCTGTATACTTTTGCAGTTTCACCTTCAATAGCAACTTCTTCCGGTTTTAGTAAGCATCACATTGTCAAATGGAAGCATTATTCAGCATCCCAATAAGTACTATTGCATGTCTAACACAACCTGCTCGTTAGCCATATTGTCAACTAAAACGGTCTAAATGATGATTTTGGAAACAGCATGAGTGAAAAAATATACTGGGACACTTATTGTCCCTTGAACAATAAACTCTCCAACACCTAATGCTTCATATCATTGCATCATGGCAGTCTCATAGTGTGGCACCCCCAAACAACTAAGGTCGCCACAGATACCTATCGCTCCACCTAATGAATACCGGTTACATATCTTTGATATAAAGAGGTTTAAAGAAGGACTGAGGTCCATAGGCATTTCTTTTTTTTCTTTTTCTTTTTTTAAAGAGTTTAGCACAGCTCATAGTGAAATTAAAGACAAGTCTCACCATCCCTCTACTCTTTTAATGATGGTACAATGCACACCAACTACACATCGAAGGAAAACATAAAGCCAAGCCACTTTTATTTACATTTTTAAGATGGACATCTTGGGTCGGTATAACCAAAAAGCCAAGATTTTTAGCTAAATTTGGCTACAGCTCAAAAGAGAGATCTCGACCCCCTACATTGATCATGTATAACCCTCCATCTACAAGTGTCGGCTATCCCCAAAAAGTCAGCTCCCCCTCCTCACGCAGGCCATCACACCCATCTTGGTGCATCAAGCGGTGGCGGCGGCAACATCCCCCGTATCACTCCGTCACGGCGGACGTGGACAAACAAGAACTCCTGGATGACCGGGCCCCCAGCCAGGCCCACATCATACATCACCAGCACCCTAACCCGTATGAACGTCAAACCAGGAATGGTGACACAATCTAGCTCCATACAATAGACCTCCACGTCAGATGGAAGGCCGTAAAAGGTACTTCGCGTGACCGGAGAGAGAGGCATCTTTCGACTCTGAAATGTTAGTCCCCAAAGGGGTGAGTACAACCACTCAGCAGGTAAAAGATCCATTAAGGTACTCAATGCATCAAGCAAAACAATCATAACATCATAGTAGAGTACATATCATTCATGCATCCAAGCATAACTTACCTTGCAACCATGCATATGTCATCATACCATATGTGCATACACCATCATGCACTCATCATCAAGCATTCATGCATATACCATTATGCCATAGGTGCATATACAACCATGCACTCATTATCAAGCATTCATGCATATCCATGCCTTATGTGCACATACCACCATGCACTTATCCATATTATATCATACATCCATGCATACATGTCACCATACCATACATGATTCAATTTCAACTTTTTATTTTTCAATTGGGTCACCACATTTTTCTTTCCTGGGACCAGTAATTTGCATCCCACACTTTATCGCTCGCACCCAACCTGGCATCGCGAGGAACTTCCGGCACACACCTTCGGGCATCTCGTACCCCAACTAGCATCACGAGGTATTCCCGAGCACACACCTCCGAGGCTTCTAGCACCCCCACATTCCGAGCACCCCGAAACTCTCGAAGACATCTGACACACACACTCCGGGCATCCGGCACTCACCTCCGGGCATCCCGACACTCCCGGGCATCGTCGACTCACACCTCCGACAGCATCCTCATTTATCATAATTCATATTCACATTTGTATCTCAATATCAATATGGCACATGATGTAATGGCAACAAGATCAATTTCAGCTTTTGATATTTGCACAATCCAGCTAGTACAGTTTTTGAAAACATTTTCATTAAATACCCAAATGACATTCAAAAATTATGAAATTCGAACATGTGATAGTCAAAATATAAAGGCAGATACTTCATGAAGAACACTACACCAAAATATTTCCATATAGTTCAATACAGAACACGCATCACAGCACTACTAATTCTGTCCGTTCTACTTGCACAGTTTTTGAAACATTTTTGGTTAAATAGGCAAATGAACTTCAAAAATTACAAAATTTGAATATGTTGTAGGCAAGACATAAAAAAATATATTTCATGCAGAGCACTTTTCCAAAAGAATCTCATAAAAAACGGTATAGACGACGCATTGCAACATTACCAAGTCCGAACACATCAGATTACACAATTTTAGAAAAATTTCCGATTAAATACCCAAATGACCTTCAAAAATTATGAAATTTGACTATGTGATATTCAAGACCATAAGGTAAATACTTCATGAAGGCAACGAAGTCAGATTCGCCCTAGGTAATTAAATATAGGCGGTTAAAACTTCTGTTCCTAGTACCAAAATTTCCAGATCCAGCCTTTCCAAAGAATAACGATTTCGCCCACTTATACTTGTTTGTTTTGTCCCAAATTTGAGTATGTTATACTCCAAGAAGTCCTTTACAACTTTTATTTAGAGATCAAAGCCAAAACTCGACTAGAACATCACATGCAAGTCACTAGAACATCCAAGGTCGAGCTGTTTTTCTCAAGAACAGTACACTAGGCTAGAGCACCACCCTCATAACTTCAATTTTTTCACATTCTATACATCCGAAATTGTTACCATTCAATCACACACACTAAACACAGCATGCAAGAGTAGATCAAAGGATCCCACTTGCCTCTAGACCAAGCGAACAGCGAGCACAACAGCGAGACACGGCGGCGACGGGCGGCGATGCACGGCCCTTCCTCCTTCCTCTTGCACGCACAGCCTCCTTCCTTCTTCCCTTCTTCCTTTCTTCCTTCTCTTTCTCTCCTCTTTCTCTCTCGGACGAACCCTCCTCTCTCTCTCTCTCTCTCTCTCTCTCTCTCTCTCTCTCTCGCTTAAACCGGCCACCCTTTTCCCCCTAATTTCCTTTCCTTCATCATTAGCCATCATTACCTTTTGCATGGGTGACACTTGGCCATCACCATGGGACAAATGGGGGGAGGCATGCAAACCGGACTCCCTCCCCTCCTTCGTGCGACAATAGCCATTCATGGGCTTATGGGCCGGCCATTAAGGCCCATCTTAGGCCCAACACTCTTGGACCTAAGACCCAAGCTTAAATAAATCCAAGATTAACCCCTTTTAAAAACTAACAAAATCCCTATTAAATCAAAGTACTAAATTGCAAATTAAATGGCTATACACTTGAAATCATAAATCCATAAGTTCCAATTTATAATACATATGGCCAAAGATAGAACTCTCTTTCCCAAATTTATCCATTAAAAGTTTGGCCATAAATCTTATTGTGAATCATGGATCAAAAGGCTACAAAATACAATAACTGTGTTTCCATCACCTATCCCCATCGCCTATCCATGGCTCATGGCATACTTAGGGATTTTTATGAAATGATAGGATGCCACACATAGAAGACACAAAAAATGAGAGCCACTCAATTATTGTTGACTAACACCAATCTTGCATTCGCATTCATTCACAAGATCAGTTCTTCTCCATACCAGGAACTTAGTCTACGAAATAAAATTAATTATCAAGTCAACACAATAGTTAGGGTAACAAGGATCATATGTCTACTGAAGTTTAACAGGCAATGGCCATCGGCATAAATTATCTATCACAATACTCGCGCAGGTATTCATTCACTGAGACACTTAGCCATCTTACCCAACTGATTTCCTCAGGCTTAAAAGGTTATCTCCATTTCAGCGTCTCATCTAACATTTTCTTTGCTTTATCTATGCTCCAGTTTCAAGCTTTCAAGTATCTCCTGAAGCATGCATCATCACAATACTCCAAACTTCACCTAGAGAGTGGTCCCATAGCTTTCTTAAGCTCATTCACCTGCATGCAAATGGACTTAAAACGTAACTGTATTTCTCCCATATTCTGGGAAGGAACATTGATTATTATTCCACAACTCTAGAAATTCAATGCATCATGAGACATTAAACACATATATGAAAGCGGTACAAATAAGGGGGTGTATTGACGGTAAAGTATTAACTACAAAAAGGGCCACTTCATGGTTTCTCATGGCCAGAAAAACTACTTAGGTCAACCACATGGTTAGCCATGGAAATCAAATAAATATGAGCAATCGATCAAGGAGATACACTCTACGAAATGTCCAGTCCTTACAAGCGCTATAATTTTGAAATCTTAATTACCTTCTATTCGAAGTGCAGCGAGTCATCTTCCTCACTGTGGTGAGAGTTACTCCATCAACGAAACATGGTGCCTGAAGCCACAAAAATTGACGGAATTAATAATATATCTTTAAAGAACTATTGATGGCCTACTATAGAAGTAACAACTCACACCATATAAGAACATGTACAGATATTCAAAAGACTAGGAATGAGAGCATATTTTCTATAGGTTAAACAGACGGGAAAATAAATTATAGAGGCAAATGGAGCCTTCGCTCTCTAGTCCCTAACAGAACAAAAAAGGAAGGGCAAGAGAACTAAGCCCTTAATTTTAAGGAAAGAAGAATCTAATAATTGAGCAATGTAGATGTATTGCAATTCAACCACATTGATCCTATAGTGCAAAAAGTAAAGCCCATATATAGGATAGGCAACACTGCAACATCAACCATCAATGGGGTCACTGTGCTTGAAGCTGTAAAACAATTGCAGTTCCCCCGAAGAAAACATGCTCTCAAATTCTTAATTTGCAAGATATTCGTGAACTAGAACCAATGTGGACATTGCATACGCGTATCCAGACAGATTTTTAAAAAAAATTCCCAAGAAAGCACTAGAAATGCTACAAGAAAAATACCAAATTTGTCTCCATCACCGTACTGTCAGAAGCTTTTGTTCTATCAACATTCTGGTTCTCCACATCAATCACAACTCCATCGAAATCATCGTCCTCAAAATCATCAGCCACAATTTCCCGATCAGCACTATGCACGCTCTCCGCCAAAGCAACATCCTCTCCGCCCTCTCCATTAACCACAATTGACAGCGGCCTATCCGGCGAAGCCTTCTTGACCTGTGGTCTCCTGCTCCTCAAACACGAGCCATGGAAACCGAGGAAATCAGCCAGCTAGCGGAGCACCTGAGGCCACATTGCCGCATCTTGCAGGAGGTGGGGGGAAGCCGGGGAAGCGAAGGTCCGCGGGAAGCTCAAGTCCCTCTGGCACGGCCCGCTCAGCCCTCGGCTCAGCAAGCACGTGGACATCGTCCTCCTTCATTAGGATGTTCTCGATCTCGTCGAACCACAAGAGCCTCGAGTCTGGAGACGACGACGACGCGTTCATCAAGGAGCAAGCACTGATGATGTCGCCCAATGACGTCGCTAGCCTCAAGGAGGTCACTGAAGAAGCCGTCGAGGTTGATGTGAGAAATCACGTCGTCCTCCATATGCAACTCCAAATCCACCATCAAAATACTAGGGAAATAAATAAATAAATAAACAAATCAAAAAAAATGGGGGGGAAAAGAAGATGAAGGCTGTTATAATATGTCTCAAGTTTGAGTCCGTGAACGAAACTGAACCCAAGATAAATTAAAGGAAAGTGGATATTTGGACTTCAAGTTGCTGATTTGTACACACCGAGCCATGAATTTGTAGATTACAAAAACAAAGCTTCATTGGAATCCAAGTTCAAGAAGTTTGACTTTGTGTCAGAAAAGGAAATAAAATCAAGGCTATCCTAGTAGGTGTGGGCTTCTGGAACTCAATCAAACAACAAAGAATAAAAGGAAATAAAAATCAGCTTGAATTCTTAATGCATATATAAATATATGCACGTTCTTGTGGGATGTCTTGGTGGATCACAAATTGTCTTGAAGTGCCATGTGAGTGATTGGTGTTCCGTCGTTGTTGATGCAAGCAAACTGGAAGCACCAAATATCGAGTGCTTGAAAGTGGGCTTGTTGTTTTTCGTTTGTGCAATTACATCTGAGAAGAATTAGTGTTTGTAGCCAATTAAATCTTGAGGTAAGATTTGCATGTAATTCATTCGTGAGATTGAGATATTATTTTTAGAGGAATTTCGGGGCTAAATGCGTGCGTTATTGGGTATAATTGGGGCTTGGGAAACACTGAGAGAGTGTTTGAGTGACTTGAGTGTGTAATCTCCTTATATCGCTTGATCTATAGTGAAATTTGCTGCTACTCTCCCCGTGGATGTAGGTCTTTACGACTGAACCACATAAATCTGGTGTTCGATTTATTTTCTTCTTCAAACTATGTTATTGTTCGATCGTTCACTTTATCGCAACAATTGGTATCAGAGCCAGGCTTGGCTAAGTTGAAGCGAATCGATGGCGATAAAAGAAGTAAAAGTGAGAATCGACAAATTTGATGGGAAGGATTTTGGTTTCTAGAAGATGCAGATTGAAGATTATCTTTACCAGATGAAACTGCACTTGCCTTTATCTGGGGAGAAACCGGAGACGATGAAGCAAGCTGATTGGGATTTGCTAGATAGATGAGCTATGGGTGTTATTTGGCTGACGTTGGCTCGTAACGTCGCGTTTAACATCCTAAAGGAGAAGACCACTGCTGATTTGATGCAAGCCTTGTCAGATATGTACGAGAAGCCCTCTGCGATCAACAAGGTCTATTTGATGCGACGTCTATTTAACTTGAAGATGAAAGAAGGTGCGTCAGTTGCAGATCATATCAATGAATTCAATGTGATTGTTAGTCAATTGAGTTCAGTTGAGATTGATTTTGAAGATGAGGTACGTGCTTTGATTCTGTTATCCTCATTGCTTGATAGCTGGAATACTACCGTTACTGCTATTAGTAATTCCTGGGTCAACAAGTTTGACGTTTGATGGGATTCGAGATTTGATTCTGAGCGACATTCGTAGAAGAGAATCTAGCGAATCTGTATCTACTGCTTTAGTAGGTGAAAATAAAGGAAGATCTAAAACACGTGTGGGTAATGGTAGTACTAATATGAACAGACGTAGTCAATCTAGGACTACTAATTTGTCTATTGGAGTTGTGGCAAGAGAGGGCATCTTAGAAGGGATTGCCTTAAGTTGAAGAATAAGAAGGGTAAGGGAATTATGGTTGATTTTGTAGATAATGTTGCAACTGTAGTAGATAATGTCAATTATGTCTTGTCTGTCACTAATTATTCATCATTTGATGAATGGATTTTGGATTCTGGTTGTTCTTTTCATGCCACACCAAATAGAAACTGGTTTATCACTTATCAGTGCACGGGTAGTGGTAAAGTTCAGTTAGGGAACAATGCTGAGTGCGATGTTGTGAGTGTTGGTGATGTTAAAATCAGAATGCATGATGGCATTGTGAGGACATTGACTGGAGTGAGGCATGTTCCAGAATTGAAAAGGAACTTAATTTCCTTGCATGCCCTAGATTCAGCCAGTTACAAGTATTCTTCAAAAGGTGGAGTTCTGAAGGTTGTTCGAGGTACCTTGGTGATAATGAAAAGAATCAAGCATGGAGGCCTGTATAAACTTCAAGGTGAGACAATGACAGATTTTGCCTCGAAGACGTCAAATGCATCTGTTCGAGAGTCTATTGACTGCTCGAGGAAGACCTGGGTGTTTGTGCCAATGCATAAGTTTGATACTAGTGTCAGGATCACGCAGTCAAGAGCTTTAATCGAGAAGAGATTGGTAAGTCGATCAAGCATGTTCGGACTGATAATAGTATGGAGTTCTATTCGGAGCTAGCAAATAAATTATGCATGAAAGAGGGCATAGTGAAACACCGCACTAGTGCCGGTAAATCACAACAATTTACAGAATTGACGAGAAGAACATTACTAGAGACAGCCCAAAAAATTATCTCTAGTGCTGGTATTGCTAAGAGAATCCTAGATGATGTGCTTAGTACGATGAGCTGCTTGGTGAATAGATCCTCATCAACTGCTATTGAATGGCGAACTCCTGAAGAAGTGTGGTCAGGTAACGTTGCTGGTTATTCTATTATTAGAATGTTTGGTTGCCTATGTTATTTTCGAGTGAGTGATGGCAAGATTGATTGGAGAGCAAGGTGCATATTCCATGGCTATGCACAAGGTGAGTGGGGCAATCGTTTGTGGTGCCCGGATATAAATTCACCTGTTAACAGTAGAGAAGTTACCCTTGACAAGTCTCTGATACTTCTGGCTATGAGTGTTTGTGGCAGTGCTAATATGGATCTGGATGGTGTTCAGCTTGAGGTGGAGTTGCAACCAAAAACTCCTGAGGTAGCGAGTATGAGTACTAGCAAAGTAATCGACACAGATGGTGCTTGTAGCGAGGTGGAGCTTATAGAGCCAACAAATGATGTAATTGCTTGTATTGACAAAGTACGTATTCAATCTCCTAACAGATATGGATGCAATAATTGTTTTACTTTATATGCCATTGAAGAGGTTGTGTCAGAAAATCCTTGTGGAACAATTAAAGGTGCATGTGGAGTTGGTATTTTAACGAGAACCTCGGTTATGGTGAAGTTCAAGTGAACTTGGACGTGGATAATATCTGGCGGTTGAGCCCATCAGGGGCTATGGGAAAGTAGCAGCAGAGTTTGAATTTTTTGCAAAGTGAATGCATCTTGGCTCAAACGTCGAACCAAGATGGAGATTGTTTAATATGTCTCGAGTTTGAGTCCGTGAATGAAATCAAACCCAAGATAAATTAAAGGAAAGTGGATATTTGGACTTCAAGTTGCTGATTTGTACACACCGAGCCATGAATTTGTAGATTACGAAAACAAAGTTTCGTTGGAATCCAAGTTCAAGAAGTTTGACTTTGTGTCAGAAAAGGAAATAAAATCAAGGCTATCCTAGTAGGTGTGGGCTTATGGAACTCAGTCAAATAACAAAGAATAAAAATAAATAAAAATGGGCTTGCATTCTTAGTGCATATATAAATATATGCACGTTCTCGTGGGATGTCTTGGTGGATCACAAATTGTCTTGAAGCGCCGTGTGAGTGATTGGTGTTTCGCCGTTGTTGATGCAAGCAAACTTGAAGTCCCAAATATCGAGTGCTTGAAAGTGGGCTTGTTGTTTTTCGTTCGTGCAATTACATCTGATAAGAATTAGTGTTTGTAGCCGATTAAATCTTGAGGTAAGATTTGCGTGTAATTCCTTCGTGAGATTGAAATATTATTTTTAGAGAAATTTCGGGGCTAAACAGTGCATGCGTTATTGGCTATAATTGGGACTTGGGAAACACCGAGAGAGTGTTTGAGTGACTTGAGTATGTAATCTCCTTATATCGCTTGATCTATAGTGAAATTCGTCACTGCTCTCCCCGTGGATGTAAGTCTTTACAACTAAACCACGTAAATCTGGTGTCCGATTTATTTTCTTCTTCTATCTATATTATTGTTCGATCACTCGCTTTATCGCAACAAAGGCCACGATGGGAGATCTCTACAAAAACATCTGATTTGCTCGCTGTGGTTTGCCTATCGGAAAGAGGGAGGGCAGAGAGAGAGGGAGGTCATGGTCCTCTCGCTAGTCCCGTGCATTGGTTCGTCGATTGCTCATGGTCCTCTCGCCGGTCCCGTGCGGTGGTTCGTTGGTTGCTGGTGGTGATTCGCCAGTCGGAAGGAGGGAGGGCATAGAGAAACTGGGAGGTCGCGTCCTGTTCGCCAGAGAGAGAGAAGAAGAAGAACCCTCGGTCAGTCCGAAATTTTTTCAAAATGGTGCCTGATTTTCTCCTCGATTTGACCAGATTGTGGGTCCCACGAGTACACGTGTTGTCTTCCTAACGCCTTATTGTTTGCCATGCTGAAGCGTGAGAGGTACCCAATATTTTCTCAACGTGAGGGGAGGAGAAAGAGATGGGAGAGAGAGAAATAATAAAAAATGAAGGGGAAGTTGGGGGGAAATTGTGGCAGAAAATTGGCGTGAGAGGAAAGGAAAAGTGGGAGAGAGAGAGAAAATATTGTGAGAAGGAAAGGGGGAAACGAGAGAGAGAAAGAAATAATAATATTATTCTTATTATTATTATTTTTCTTTTTCTTTGCTTTTCTTTTTTTTCTTCTGGTCCCCTAAAACATAACATTTTGGAAATGCTGTGGACACAATCATTCTGTCAATGAAGTGTCGCTAGCTTTTAAGACTTGTGAAAATGTTGTGGAAAAACTATGTGAGATAATGGGGAGTCGAGTGGAAGTGTAGAATGAAAACAATGTAGGAGACTTCCAGATTCCGCTATGAATTTCGACGCAATACATGTCACATAACATGTCCTTGAAGAAGGGGCGAGAAAAAGAAAATTAGAAAATAAAGCAATTTTGATAAATTCTGTAAAGTGATCAAGATAACGATTGGTACCATGCGTATCCAAATAGAGTTCGTCTACACACTAAAAGATTATAATGTTATGAAATACATGAATGGATAGAATACATGAATGAATATTCATTATATTCATCTTATCCAAAGTACTTATTATGGTACATTTGTATCAAATGTTCTAAGTACATCTCCTATACAATGAACGTTCGTCTCCCTTATCCCGTACATGTATCATTTGATACATTGATATTAATGATAAGTACATTCTTGTTCTCCTATAAATAGGAGTTTAGTTTTGATATACAAGGGACAATCACATAGAAACACAACAGTGAGATACTAGAAATAAAACTCTCTCATCTTGCTACTATCTCTAGTGTTCACTTGCTTTCTTTTCTTTAATCTCTTCTCTATTATATATTCACCACGCGATATTTTACAACACGTTATCAGCACGAGGATCTACCGATTGAGTAAGTAATTTTTGCAAGGTGTGTATTATTTTTATTGATCAACTTATACTTCATCTTCTTCTATCAATTCTTCATTTTTATTTTTCTTGGCCCGAAGCCAAATTTCTAAAAGTATCCTTCTGCTCCTCAAGTAGCGGTGGATATTTGGAAATCCTTTTAATTAATTTAAGGATTTATTTTTGCAAGGATTATAGCAAATATTGAAAAGCCCAAATTCCACATCCTAGAAGTGAGTGGAAAGAATTATCTATCCTGGCACCTTGAGATGGAAATGCACCTCCAAGGGCAAGGTCTCGCTAATACAATTACAGAGGATAGAACCTCAAATGAAAAGGATAAAGCAAATGCGCTGATTTTTATTCGTCGTCATTTGCATGAGAGCCTGCAGACTCAATATTTATCCGTTCGAGACCCGCATATCTTGTGGACGAGGTTGAAGGATAGGTATGATCATACAAAAACCGTTATCCTCCCTCAAGCACAATATGATTGGCAAAATCTCAGACTGCAAGATTTTAAATCAGTGTCTGACTATAATTCTGCTTTATTTGATATCGTTTCTCGACTTGAGTTATGCGGTATCAAACTCACTGATGCAGAATTGCTTGAGAAAACTTTCTCCACCTTTCATGCTTCAAATATTGTATTGCAACAGCAATACCGGCAACGTCAGTTTGCCACATATTCTGAATTAATTTCTGTGCTTCTTACTACCGAGCAAACTAATGAATTGCTGCTCAAAAATCATGATCTTAGACCTGCTGGCTCAAAAGCATTGCCTGAAGCACATGCTAACTTTGAGAAAAATACTGGCCATTTTAAGGGCTATAAGCGCAGGCAAGAATATAATCCTAAAAGGGATGGCAAGAAATTTAACCGCCCTAGGAAATCAAACTTTGGCCTGAATCATGGCAAAGAAAAGAAGCAAAAGAAGGTGATTAATGAAAGTATTTGTCATCGCTGTGGCATGATTGGGCACTGGTCACGTACCTGTCGTACGCCAAAACATTTTGTTGACCTATACCAGGCATCTTTAAAGCATACGGGCAAGCGTGGTGAATCTCATGCCATTAAAATCAATCCTACTGCCATAACCACTGTTGTGGCCAACAATATCTCCGTTGGTGGGACTCCTTTTGCTCCTAAAGTAGCAAATGCATCATTGGATGTCTCTGATTTCTTTGAGGACCTCTGATTACTTTGATGAATCAGATTGGTGGATGATAATTTGAACTTTGAATTTTATGTTATTTCGCTTTAAATGTATTACTTTTTTATTGTTCTTTATGAAATACTTATGAACCTTATATAAATATTTATCTTTGAAATTTTATTCGACTATATAATTAATATACAACTTTTATGATACTTGACACCTGAAATTGTCAATATAAATGCAAATGGAAAATACCGAGAAAAAGGAAGATGTTTGTTTGCTTGATAGTGCAACAACACATACTATATTTTGTAGTAGACACTTTTTTCTTGAGTATGACATTGCATAAGGTACAAATCCATACAATATCAGGTCCTGTTCCGATTATTGATGGTTTTGGAAATGCTACAATTATTTTGTCAAATGGCACAATCCTGCATATTGAGAATGCGTTTCTAAGCATTCGATCAAAAAGGAATCTGCTCAGTTTCAAAGATGTACGCCGTAATGGGTACCATATTGAGACTATTTATGAGCAAGATAAGGAATACATTGGCATTTCCTCTTATAAGATGGGCTTGAAGACCATCCATGAGAAGCTAGAAGCTTCTTCTATGGGTTTGTATTGTGTCATGATTAAAGCTGTTGAAACCTACGCTACCACATCCTGGAGATTGGTAAGCCCTGATTAGTTTGGACTGTGGCATGATCGCCTTGGTCATCTTGGCACTTCAATGATGCGTAGGATAATTCAAAATACAAAAGGGCACCCTTTAAAGGATATAAAGGTATTGTTGTCCAAAGATTATAATTGTGAGGCTTGCTCACAAGGAAAGCTCATTATTAAACCTTCTATAACAAAGGTTAATTTTGAATCGCCTTTATTCTTGCAAAGAATTCATGGTGATATTTGTGGACCAATACAACCACCAAGTGGACCATTTCGATGTTTTATGGTATTAGTGGATGCATCATGTAGATGGTCCCATGTTTGCCTATTATCTATGCGCAATATTGCATTTGCATGTTTATTTGCATTATTATCATATTCCAGCTGCAAATGCTCTAGCTAGAATAGCTGTTCCCGAAGGACAGGCTAAAATGGATCAAAATCCCCCGCACTTGAAGTGTGGTAGACCGATAGGATCAAAAGATACTACTCCTCGAAAACGAAGGGGAAAGAATCAAGAATCCGCTCCAGAAGAGCCTGGCGTTGTGCTTGCTCCCAAGGAGCTTATTGCCCCTGAAGAGGCGCAAACCCATAAAAGGAGCACTAGCCTCGGGAATACTGAGAATTCCATTACATATTGTAATGAAATTTAGGATCGAAATGAAATCATCATTGATGATGCTTTTGCATTCTCAGTTGCTCATCAAATTATGGATGATGATTGTGAACCACAATCTATTATTGAATGTCGTCAAAGGCAAGATTGGCATAAGTGGGAGGAAGCAATTAAAGCTGAATTAGCTTCCCTAACTAAACGAGAGGTTTTTGGACCTGTAACTCGTATCCCCGATAATGTAAAGCCCGTTGGATATAAATGGGTATTTATCCGAAAACGAAATGAGAAAAACGAGGTTGTTAGGTATAAAGCCCGACTCGTTGCCCAAGGATTCTCCCAGAGACCTGGGATTGATTATAATGAGACATATTCACCTGTGATGGATATGATTACAGTTCATTTTCTCATTAGCCTAGCAATCTTTGAAAGATTGGAAATGCGTCTTATGGACGTTGTGACGGCATATCTATATGGCTCATTAGACTCTGATATTTATATGAAAATTCCTGAGGGATTCAAAATGCCTGAAGCATGCACTCCCCGCAATTTATTCTCAATAAAATTGCAAAGATCCTTGTACGGGTTAAAACAATCCGGTCGCATGTGGTATCAATGCCTAAGTGAGTACCTAATTAAGGAAATGTATAAAAATGATCATATCTGCCCATGCGTGTTTATTAAGAAATCATAAACCGGATTTGCTATTATAGCAATTTATGTCGACGATATAAATTTAATTGGAACTCCAGAAGAGTTAACTGAAACTGCTGAATATTTGAAAAGGGAGTTTGAAGTTAAAGATTTGGGTAAAACCAAACTTTGTCTTGGTCTAGAGCTTGAGCATAAAGCAAATGGAATAATCGTCCATCAATCAGCATATGTTGAAAGATTACTTAAACATTTCAATATGGACAAAGCTCACCCATTGAGCACCCCTATGGTTGTAAGGTCTCTAGATCCCCAAAATGACCCATTTCGTCCTAGAGAATCTGATGAAGAAATACTTGGTCCTGAAGTACCATATCTCAATGCAATTGGGGCTTTGATGTACTTGGCACAATGTACGAGACCGATATCGCTTTTGCGGTAAATTTATTGGCACGTTTTAGTTCGAGCCAACTCGGAGACATTGGAATGGAGTTAAACATATTTTCCGTTATCTCCGAGGAACCATAGATTTGGGATTATATTATTCCAAGGATTCCACTAACTCTGGTTTAGTTGGATATGCTGATGCTGGATATAGATCCGATGCACATAAGGCTCGCTCTCAAACCGGGTATTTATTTTGTTATAACGGCACCGCTATTTCTTGGCATTCTACAAAGCAATCGCTAGTAGCTACATCTTCTAACCACTCTGAGATTATTGCTTTATATGAAGCTAGAAGAGAGTGTGTTTGTTTAAGATCCGTTATAACACATATTCATAATTCTTGTTGCTTAATACCGTTTACAAATTCTCCCACTATAATTTATGAAGATAATGCTGCTTGTGTTGCACAAGTCAGGGGAGGATATATCAAAGGTGATAGGACCAAGCATATCTCGCCGAAATTTTTCTATACTCATGAACTCCAAGAAAGTCGACAAATTGATGTTAAACAGATTCGATCCATAAATAATCTTGCAGATCTTTTCACCAAATCATTGCCAACATCAAGTTTTGAGAAATTAGTATATGGCATTGGTATGATGTGAGTTCATAAGATGTAAGATTAATTAGCCCCAGAAGTGGCTATATGGCTCTATTGAGGGGGAGATATTATGAACTATGCATTGCAGCATTGATATGCGGCTAGTTCACAAGATGCAATAATAATTAGTCCCAGGAGTGGCTATATATACATTGCACTCTTTTTTCTTTATGTCCGGTTTTTCCCATAGGGCTTTTCCGGCTTAAAGTTTTTAACGAGGCAATTAATGCATTCATAAAAGGGAGAGATCATAACATGTGTGCTCTGCACTCTTTTTCCCTTTTGTCCGGTTTTTTATCCCACTGGATTTTTCCGGCTTAAGGTTTTTAATGAGGCAGTATCATTTGATGCACATTCGTAATGAACATGATGAATATTCAAGGGGGAGTGTTATGAAATACATGAATGGATAGAATACATGAATGAATATTCATTATATTCATCTTATCCAAAGTACTTATTATGGTACATTTGTAGCAAATGTTCTAAGTACATCTCCCTATACAATGAACGTTCGTCTCCCTTATCCCGTACATGTATCATTCGATACATTGATATTAATGATAAGTACATTATTGTTCTCCTATAAATAGGAGTTTAGTTTTGATGTACAAGGGACAATCACACAGAAACACGATAGTGAGATACTAGAAATAAAGCTCACTCATCTTGCTACTATCTCTAGTGTTCACTTGCTTTCTTTTCTTTAATCTCTTCTCTATTATATATTCGTCACGCGATATTTTACAACATATAAATCATTTGTTGGCATTATAGCATTTTTTATATTTTTAAATATGTTTTGTTTAACAAATGTTACTATTCGACGCATATTTTTGCAACATCAACAAGTTTAAAGAATAGGAAGTGTCATACTTTAAGATATATTTTATTGAAATATTTTTGTCACTTTTAAATAACATCTCATTCGTATGAAGTGTTTGTACTTCCGAAGGTCAAGCAATACCAGATGGGTATGAAGTGTTCGTACTTCCGAAGGTCAAGCAATACCAGATGGGTCCTACCCACGTCGAGTAATACTTCAATGGGAGCTCTCCATGAATTGTGTTACTTTTCAAAGCACTACCCATTATAAATACTTCTTCAGCATCAGCATGTACTCAGACTCTCTCTCTTTCTCTCTCTTACAAACTCACACTCGCCTTTTCCCAATACCCTTTCTAATGGCTTCGGCAAGGTGTTCCTTCGATGCTGAAAAGCTCCTCTTTATGACTCTCTCCTTTTTCGCGATTGTCACGACCTTCGGCGATGGCCCTTACGTTGCAGAGGTGCAGAGCAGTAACAACAGCAATACAACAACAATCCCAGTGAATGTGGGAGTGGTTCTTGATTTGGAGACCTGGGTGGGTCAGATGGCATTGACCTGCGTCAACATGTCTCTCTTTGACTTTTATAGTTCGAACCCTTCCTACAAGACCAGACTCGTCCTCGACGCTAGAGACTCCAAACAAGATGAGGTTGCTGCTACTGCTGATGGTTTCTCTCTCTCTCTCTCTCTCTCTCTCTCTCTCTCTCTCTCTCATGAACTGCCTGTTTATGATACTTGTCCAGAATTATATGACAAAATCAGTTTTTGGGTTAGGACTTTTGCACTTCTATTGATTGTGTGGAAGTTTGTTTTGGTTAATCTTTCTTTTTAACGAATATTTCTGGGTTTAATTTCTGCTAGAACTGGGAAGTGTTTGGTTTTGGGTTACTACACATCTTGTCATAGAGGAAAAAGTATTTTGTAACAGCTGTTTGTGCAGCAGTTTGCTCATAATGATGTATTTGTCAATCATATGAACATTTTAGTTTCTATATATTCAAAAATCATTGTAATTGTACCAATTCATTTTTCCAATTGAGTCTTAACTCTTTTGCATTTGTGCTAATTCAGTTCATTCAGTCAAAATTGGCTAGTTGGCACTAACAATAACGCCGATCGTCATACACAGTAGTACTTGCATTGACATTGACAATTTTTAATAATATTTTAATACTTTTTTGAATTTTTGAATTCTTTTTCTATTTCTTTTTTTTTGTCTTTTTTTTTTCTTTCTATTCTTCACTTCCTTCTTCCTCAACGGTGACCAGCCAGAGATAGGGGCAGCCTCTCACATGCCGCTCGTTGGGCTAATCGAGGCTTGACCCTTACATGATCCGACGAGGGTCGAACCTTGTTAGCCCAGCGAGTGGCCTGGACTAGCTCGTCCTTGTTGAAAATGCTAGTAATAACACCTAGAGGGGGTGAATAGGTGTTTAAAATAAACTTTGATAAATAAATGCGGAATAAAATAAGTTGCGAGAAAAGTCTAAATAAGGATCGGAGTTTAATTAAAACAAGCCACTAGACTTCTGATGAAAATTCAGAATCAGATAAAAGATTAAATAGATTTTTGCAAAACTTTTTAAATATATATATGTGTGTCTATATATTGTGCAATGGATAAAGCCCACGTGCCCCGGGTAAAACTTAAGACTCGAGTGGATAAGGGCCCTTTCGTGGGAGGTCCCTTGCTCAGAAAATGGTGTGTCACAATGGATAAAGCTAAAAAGAGTTAAGAGGAGAAAATTGCACATAAGATTTATAGTGGTTTGGCTTTGATCAAGCCTACGTTCACTCTTTCTCGCTGGCAGAAGGATTCACTAAAGTATCAATAGAGAAGTATAATATTTCGAGTGCAAACACTCAGTGGAAGATTTCTTTTTCCTTCACTAAGTCACTCTTCTTGTGATTTTCTCTCTTAAATACAATTTGTAAGAGTTGTCATTGAAGAACAAGTGGTTGGAAAGGTTTTAGATTTTGGAATTTCAATTTTCACGCATTATCTGAAATAGACTGAATTATCTCCTTAAATACTCATCCACACCTTACTAGCCGTTGGCATTTTCTAGAGGAATTTCTTTCAATCAATCTGTTGGACAGAATCGATTAAGGAAATCTTGTATCTGTTTGAAGATTAAGATGAAAATCTATTGATTATGATCACCCACACAATTAGAATCTAGGTTTCCATAAGTAAATACTTCCCAAAAAAGAACTTGTCTTCAAGATTGATTTTATCAATTTGTGATTGATTCAATCAATGTATTTATAAAGTTTGCATAAGTCTGCACAAAATACACACAGTCTGCTCTCACAAAACACATTAATCAATAATCTACATAAAAGAAACACCAACCACACCAGCATAGAAAAACTCAATCATGCACCAGTCAAAGCTTCAAATCATGTCGGACTCGGTTGATCACCTTTTCTTTGGATGCTCTATCACTAATCACCTTGCATCCTTTTGGGCGGCTAAGTGTAACTTACCTTGGAGGAATCATGCTTGGAAGGACAATCTTTCGTGGGTTATTGAACATCTTTCTGATGCAACCTTCCACCAATCCTTGGCCTGCTTTGCCTTTGGTGCCTTATTTTATCTCATTTGGAAAGTAAGGAATAACATTATCTTTCGCAATGAAAGATTATTCCTCCCGGCTTTAAAGGACCACCTTCGTAAAGTTGTCAATGATAGGGCTTTAACCTTCCCCAAGGTCCCGGACAACCCCCGTAATAGAAGACTACAACTTAGCTGGGGCATCTACCCCTCCATCTTTTATTGATTATGCTTACCCAATGATATTGGCTGCCCCCCCCCCCCTATTCCTTGGCCTAATGGTTGGTGAAGCTGTCCATTGCTACATTGCTGCCCATCTCGCTGTTGCTAGTTGATGCTTCTGATGGAACTCTCCCAAATCTTTCCTGATGATGCAACTTGTGTTCCCATCTTGGTGTCCCTCCTGCTCTTTTCCTCTATGTCTTTTCCTTGTGCGGGCCACAATGTTTTGTGCTCTTCCCCCTAGTCTCCTTTGTTGGCCACTGTTTTGGCTTTCTTTTTCTACTGCTTTTATCTGCATTGTATCTCTCTCGCAACTCTTCCCTCCCCTTTTCTCCCCCCTGGCCCCTTTCCACTCGTTTAGATTTCTAGTCTTTCTGAGTGTAAGCTAGTGCCAGGGCCCCCCTTGATGTACAGCGGTATAGCTTTTTGTGCAAAAGTCTATATACCTCTTACCTTTTACTAAAAAAAAAAAAAAAAAAAAGCTTCAAATCTGCAAAACTCTCCCCTTTTTTGTCAACAGCAAAAAGAGAGAATCAAACAAGCACAAAGAAAATAAGAAAAAGAGTTTGTTTCAAAAGGTTGCCTAGGAACATGAATAAGTCGGAAATCCTCCAAAGTCTACTTGGTCTCCTCAAGCTTAGTTGGGCACTAATGAAATATGGTTTCAACCTTCGCTAAATTCTAAGATGCCTGCTAATTCATGTTTCGAACCTTATCATCAAGAGATTGTACATTTCCAGTGAAAGATTCTGAGATAGTACCGAGAGCAACATGCAACTTGTAGATTTCAACCTCAATTCCTTGTTGCTATGCCTTAATCTCTAAAAGGAGTTGTACTACCCGAGGATAGGTTGATTCTACTTCAATTTGGGCGCAAGCTTCTGCAAATTGTACCAGTGGAGTATCCAAAGGTGAAGGAACATCGACCTAAACATGTGAAATTTGTTGCTCCCCCCAAATATTAGCTTATTTGTCCTAACTCCTAGGAGAAACTTCAAGGAAATGAGATGTATAAATATCTTCAACATCTGGAGGAGATCGACTGATACTATCACTAGCAGTTGGTTCGACATTCTAGTCATTAAGAAAAGTTTTCTCACCTACTCCCCTTGTCAAAGTGCCTTCAGTCTAAGGAATAACTCATTCTCTTTCATGCACTCCTTCTCTTCCAGCACTAGTTTATTGACCAATTCCCTTTTGTCTAGGATCTCCTACACCAACTTCGCTTGTATCTTCTCCTTCCTTGTCAAAATGCTCCTCTCCCTTGTTCATATTCGCATCTCCCTCTGCATCATTTGAGTCATTCTCTTCACTCTTTTTTACTCCAATTTTTTCTCCTTCACTTTCTTCTTCCAATTCTTTTTTGCTCTTGTCATCTTCTTCTTCCTTAGAATTAGCTATGCCACCTAGAGGATCTCACATGGCAATATTTGCCACAATATTAGAGACAGTCTCGTCTTCATCATCTTCCTCTTCTTCATCTTATAGAAGAAGAACATATCGTTTTCTCTTTGGAGTTCGCAAGACAACACTCTTCCCTTTGTGCTTCTTCTCAGCCGCAAATCATATATTAACTTTGCTAATAGATTTATTCTTCAAAAGTTTCAAGGCTCCAAAGAGATCCTTTAATTTCATTTCTAAGATCATGACAGTTCTATACATGCGCAGTAAGATTGTGTTAGGGAGTGAGAAAGCAACTCTATTACAGATGGGCCACATCATTTTTGCATCGAATTTTGAAACATCGGTTTGGGAAGCGGCCTTAGGTCTGATGCACTTGATGACGATCTTGTGGAGTAAAATATTAGAAGCAGACATCCTAGAGTAAGTAATGCTTCCCCTAGGAATCCTGTCCTTCACTAGAAACTTGGTGACCTCTTTGTTGGAAACATTGATGGGCAAGAATCCACTCCTTTCTACTCCCAAAATATCAGCCAACAAATTAATATAAACATCAAATACTTTATCACTCATAGTAAATTGAACATGAGTAGGATCTAGAACATATAGGTTGGAATATAAGTAAGTAGTCAATTCAGGATAATCATTAGATGACTCCACATAGAACCTCTCCATCTAAAGCTTGGCACAATTTTCTCAAAAATTCACCTTGATGGAATCCATTAAATCAAAATCTACCATTCGAGGGTTGATGACCCCTCTGTTTAACATCTGTGAGTAGACTTCTTATGGTCCTTTGACCGAAACAACTTCCCTTTAATTCTAGCGATTTCTACAATAACACCCATTTTGGATTGGAAATTCTTGAACACCCTCTCATCATCTTCTTCCTTTTTACTCTTAGTCTGACCCTCTGTTCCAAAACGAGGATTAGTAGTAAAGTTTGAAAATTTCTTTTCTACTCTTCCAACCTCTACTAGGCCTAAGTTTTCCATGGCTCTCAAGAATAAGGTTTCGTTCCCATAGCCATTTTCTTTCAAGAACAAACTTATGAAATCCATGGAACTTCCTCCTTTTTTCAGAAACTCATAATGTTTGAGAAGTACCTCGGGCTTTCTTATCGAAATATGAGTCACTTCCTGAGTAACCTCTTCCTCCACCGATTGTCAATTTGTGCTTTGGGGTGATTCATCCCGATGAAATCAAAATGCGTCGGACCTTCAAGGACAAACCGAGTCCTGTGACTAGCAATGCAAGAGAATTTCCTCTGATAAGACATCGAAACCAACTTGGAGGATTTTGATGACATGTTCGAGAGTAGAAGAGTGAGAAATTTTGCAAAGAATGGAAGAGTAGATCAAGAGAAGTAAGGGGAAAAAGATCGGAGGTTTTATTTAAAGAAATTGAACTAGGGCAATCGAACAAGCACAAAAAAAAAAAAAAAAAAAAAAAACTGTTTTAAAAAAAATAAAATAAAAAGTAATTGTCAATAATTTTTGAAATATTAATTCCGAAAAATCAGCGGAGATATAACAATTTCCAAAAATATTAAAGGCAAGTAATAATTTGAGAATAATCATATCTGCTCAAGAAGGAAAGAAACTTATGTGCCAAAATTTGAAATATAACTACCTAAGTTTAGAAGGACTTTCGGAAGGATGTTTCTACCATATGTTGAACTGATGAGTCCGCTCGTTCATAGACTTTAATCAAATGCAAGAGTAATATTTAGCTTTTCACGAATGAAGTCAAATGATCCTTTCTCCAATGGTTTGGTGAATATATCTGTTAGTTGATGCTTCAAATCAATGAATTGAATATCGATTTCCCCATTTTGCACATGGTCTCTTATGAAATGATGGTGAATTTCAATATGCTTTGCCCTTAAATGAAGAATAGGATTTTTGGTGAGATTGATCACACTTGTGTTGTCACATCTAATTTCAGTGCAAGGTTCTTTTATTCCAAAGTTCCTAAGTTGTTGCCTAATTTAAACAATTTGTGAATAGTAACTTCCAAGAGCAACATATATTGCTTCTACCGTTGAGAGTGCCATAGTATTATGCTTTTTTTAGAACCAGGACAATAATATTTGTCCTAAGAATTGGCACGTTCCCGAAGTACTTTTCCAGTCAACTTTACAACCAGTTAGATCAGCATATGAGTATCCAAGTAATGTAAAGTCTTATCCTTTTGGATACCACAAACCTAACTTTGGATTCGTTGCGATATATTTGATAATATGTTTGACAGCACTAAAATGAGATTCTTTAGGGTCAGCTTGGAATCTAGAACACATATACACACTGAATAAAATATCAGGTCGAGAAGCAGTAAGGTAGAGAAGAGAACCAATCATGCTTCTATATGTCTTTTAGTCTACTTTCTTTCCATTTTCATACTTGTCAAGACTTGACATGGGAGTCTCAGTCTTCTTGCAGTTTTCCATTCCAAATTTCTAGCATATTTCTCTTGGTAAATGAAAGTTCCTTTTCTTTGATTGTCTAACTTGTAGACCTATAAAGATTGTGAACTCACCCATTATGCTTATTTCGAATTCTTCCTGTATAGACTTTGAAATTTTTTTGCACATACCTTCATTAGAAAATCCAAAGATTATATCATCTACATATATTTGAACAAGTAAAAAGTCTTTTTCTTCCCTTTTGATAAATAGGGTTGTGTCAACCATTCCTTTCTTGAAACCATTACTTACCAAAAACTTACTTAGTCTCTCATACAAAGCTTAAGGTGCCTGTTTCAGGCCATATAAAGCATTTTTTAGTCTGTAGACAAAGTCTAGTTTTCTGGGATCTTCGAATCCTGGTGGTTGTCCCATATAGATTTCTTCTTGTATGAACCCATTTAGGTATGCACTCTTGACATCCATTTGGAATAACCTGAAACTATGGAAACATGCATATGCAAACAATAATCTTATGGCTTTTAACTTGGCTATAGATGCATCTGTCTCATCATAGTCTATTCATTCCTCTTGCATATAACATTTTGCAAAAAACCTTAGTTTGTTACTGGTTGCTTTACATTTTTCATCCATCTTGTTTTTGAACACTCACTTTATTCCAATAACAGATTTTCCTTTTGGTTTTGGAACTAACTCCTAGTCATCATTAATTCTGAATTGTCCGAGTTATTCTTGCATTGCTTCTATCTAGCTTTCATCAGATAAAGATTCTTCTACTTCCTTTGGTTCTATTTCAAAAATAAGAGCTAGAGCACTTGAGTCTCCCTTTACTTTGGATCTGGTACAAATCACTTCTTCTATATTGCCAATCATGAGCACTTTAGAATGGCTTGATCTGTGCTTCCAAGTATTGTTTGATTTGTCACTTTCTGCAAGGGTTTGCTAAATGTCTGTTTTCTTTGATTATTCTGACTTTTTTTCTACTTGACTTTTATCACCGAAAGGCTAAGGTTTCTTAGGGGAATCAGATTTCATTAAGTTCGAAACTAATTCAGACTCTTCAAGTTGATTCTAATCTTGTTGGTTCTGAACACTTTCTTGAAATCTGACATTCATGGATTCTTCGACAGGTTGCATATTCTTGTTGAAAACCCTGTAAGCTTTACTTGAAGTAGAATAGCCAAGAAATATTTCTCCATCGATCTTTCTTCAAATTTCCTAGGCCAATCATTTACATTCTTCATAATAAAACACTTGCAACCAAACACATGAAAATAAGAGATATTTGGTTTTTTTTTCCTTTATAAACTTCATAGGGAGTTTTCTCTAGGATGTGCCTTAAAAATACTCTGTTAATTATATAACAGGCTATAGAAATTGCTTTTGCCCAAAAATGATAATAGACTTTACTTTCTATTGGCAAAGTTCTAGCCATCTCCTGTAAAGACCTATTTTTTCTTTCTACAACTCCATTTTGTTCTAGAGTGTATGGACAAAAGAAAACATGATGTAGAACATTCTCATCATATAAATTTACAAAGTTTTGATTTTCAAATTCTCCCCCATGATCAGTCTTTAAACTTGAAATGGCATAACCTTTCTCATTCTGAACCTTCTTAGCAAACTTTGAAAAATATGATAATGTTTCTATTTTATTTGCCAAGAAGAAAACCCACATAAATTTTGAATAATCATCACAACTACCAAATAGTATTTCTTACCACCAATGCTTTGTGTTCTAGTTGGTCCAAAATGATCTATGTGAAGAAGGCGCAAGACGTGATTAGTGGAAACTTGATTTATAGATTTAAATGAGCTTTTGACTTGTTTTCCCAAGATACATGGAGTACACAACTCAGACTTCTAGTAAATCATTCCAGGAAGACCACAAACCAGATTCTTAAACGATAGTTTAGCAATTCGTTTCATACTCACATGTCCAAGCTTGCGATGCTACATATATGCTTCATCTTAAATTGAGATAAGACATTGAGAGCTCTTTAGACCTATGTCTAAAGTATAAATATTGTCATGTCTTCGCCTATTGAAAGTTTGAGAGAAGTCTCTTCACTTTCCTCATTCTGTGACACTCTAGTTTTTGCTTTTAGAGCTTTCTTGTATTTTTCATAGTTTCCTTTCTTCTCTTTTAGCAAGGGGACAATTAGGCTTGATGTGTCCCTTCTTCTTGCACTCAAAGCATCACATCCTTGCTAGATTCAACATCTTCCATTGATCTTTTCTAGAAATTTTGTTTGTTTTGCTTTTTCCAATCCAATCTTTTTCCTTTCCTATTTAGTTTCCTGAATTTCTTTATCATGAGAGCTAGCTCCTCGTCATCCATATCATCTTCTATGTTTGTATCATCAAAATCATTATTAGACTTAGGGTTAATACCTTGAAAAACCCCAAACTGGTACACTTGTGACAAATTTACCCCAAACTATTTTTTTGACCATGAAAAACCCCAAACTGGTAAACTTGTGACAAATTTACCCCGACTGACTTAAAAACACCATAAACTGGTACATTTATGACAAATTTACCCCAAACTAATTTATTCGACTGCAAAAAACCCTAAACTGGTAAATTTGTGACAAATATACCCTATGCTAAATTAGATTAATACCACAAAAAAATCATAAAAATTGTAAATTGTGACAAACGGAGCGTAAAATCCTAAATTGGTATACCGGTTAACTGTCACGTGTCATTTAACTTAATAATTTGAGAATAAAATTTAACGAAAACTAACATAGGGTAAATTTGTCACAAGTGTACCAATTTGGGATAAATTTATCAAAAATATACCGGTTTGGGGTTTTTGGTGGTCAAAAAAATAATTTAGGGTAAATTTGTCACAAATGTACCAGTTTGGAGTTTTTCAGGGTATCATCCCTTAGACTTAAGCACATTTGACTTCTTATCTTTTGGATCCTCTTCATCATTGATCTATTTCACTTTATACGATTGAAGAGTGCCTATCAGCTCGTCAACAAAAAAAGGCATGATTTTTTGTCTCCCGAATTTATGTTTTCACAAGGTTCCAGTCATTTGAATGTCCTCGCAGAAGTTTGTTGACCTTCGTTGAAGCAGAAATTTCTTAACCTTGATATGCCAACCCATTTACAATTTCTGTAAATCAACTGAACATATCTCTAATAGACTCTCCAGGCTTCATTTTGAAGGATTCATATTGGCCAAGTAAGATATTTATTTTTGTATCCTTTACACGATCTATTTCTTCATAGGTGACATGTAGTTTATCCCAAACTTCTTGAGCTGTTTCACATGAAGAAATTCTATTATATTCAACATGAGACAATGTATATTATAAAGAATAGATGGCTTTTGCATCAAGAGCCTGTTTCTTGGTAATTTCTGCTTGGCTGGATTCCTCAGCATCCTTATCTAAGACTTCTTTTCCCTTGTCAAATGTTGAAGCTACCTTTGGGTTGATTCCTCTTTCTACAACATCCCATTCCAGAGGATCTCTTGATCTTAGGATCGCCTTCATTTTATCCTTTCACACACTATATTCTTTTCCATCAAAATAAGGTGTCTAGTATTGCTTTGCCCCTCCACAAGTCCTAATGCTAAACAACTAGCTATAGAAGATTTTTAACTCAGAAGTATAAATACTTCAACAAAAGAGCATAGGGCTCTAATACCAATTTAAAATGTTAGTACTAACACCTAGAGGGGGTGAATAGGAGTTTAAAATAAACTTTCACAAATAAATGCAGAATAAAATAAGTCACGAGCAAAGTCTAAAAAAGGATTAGAGTTTGATTAAATGAGCCACCAGACTTCTAGTGAAAATTCAGAATTAGATAAAATATGAAATAGATTTTTTTTTAACTTAAAAAAAAAAAAAATTCAACGTATAAAGCTAAAAATAGTTAAGGGAAGAGAAAATTGCACACAAGATTTATAGTGATTTGACTCAGATCAAGTCTACGTCCACTCTCCCACGCTGGCAGCCTTCTGGCTGAAACTCACTAAAATATCAACAAATAAGTATAATATTTTGAGTGCAAACACTTAGTGGAAGATTTTTTTTCCCTCACTAAGTCACTCTTCTCGTGATTTCCTCTCTTGAATATAATTTGTAAGAGCTGTTGTTAAAGAACAAGTGGTTAGAAAGGCTTCACACTTTAGAATTCAATTTTCACGCACTATCTCAAATAGACTGAATGACCTCATTAAATACTCCTCCACACCTTACTAGCCATTGACATTCTTTAGAGGAATTTCTTCAAATCAATCCATTGGACATAATCGATTAAAGAAATCTTGTAGTCATTTGAAGATTGAGATGAAAATCTGTTGATTATAGTCGCTCATACAATCAGAATCTAGATTTCCATAAGTAGATGCTTCCCAGGAACTTGTCTTTAAGATTGATTTCATCAATTTGTGATTGATTCCATTAATATATTTATAAAAGGTAAGTGAGATTCTCCGTCAGAAAGTCAAATATTAAAGAATAAATCCCTATTGTATTCATACTAAATTCTTGTCGCAAGATCAATAAATCTGAGCCTGATTATATCTTCGTTCTGGACTTGGTTTCAGTCTAAATTGCGTTAGAGTGGGAAAGACGTTTGGTACAAATAAACTTTGACAAGAGTCTGCAATATGACTTCAGAAATCTACTATTCTTCATAATAAGAACAAGAACAAGAAAGTTTTGTCAATTTCAAAACCCGGTAGGAGTTTTCTCAACACTCGTGGCCTCTGGCGAGGCTAGACGCTAGGTGAGGCTCGATTGGCAAGGTCAAGCCTCGCTGAGCCATGACCAAACTTCTCTATGACTGGCAACCAATTGAAGGAAGAAGAAAGAGAAAGAAAGAAAAAGAAAAAGAACAACTAATTTAAAAATATAAAAATTAATATTGTCAATATTATATATTTAATTAATATCGAGTACAATTTATGTTCCAACTTCAAACTCCTATTTCCCTTTCTCTTAAACATTTATATTGCTACAATACTGCATCAAGTTTTCATTGACTTTTTAGATCGATACTATGCCTTTTCCATTATGACTTTCCCTAATCTGCGGTATTGTTATTGTTTCGCCGTCTTTTCTGGTTCACCCTTGCAGCACTTGATTTAATAAAGAATAAGCGAGTCCAAGCCATAATAGGCCCTGAAGGTTCAGAGCAAGCAGACTTCATCATTAACCTAGGAAACAAGTCTCATGTGCCCATCATCTCTTTCTCTGCTACTAGTCCATCCCTCAGTTCGATTCGGAGTCCTTACTTCATTAGAGCCACACAAAATGACTCGTCCCAAGTGAATGCCATAAGCGCGGTCATCCAAGCTTTTGGCTGGAAAGAATCGGTCCTCATATATGTGGACAATCAGTTTGGAGAAGGCATCATACCTTCTCTTACAGATGCTTTGGAAGAAGTCGACACGCGAGTGCCCTATAGGAGCCTTATTCCTTCTTCGGCCACGGACGATCAAATCCTACAGGAACTCTACAAGTTAATGACGATGCAAACGAGGGTGTTCATCGTGCACATGTTACCTGCTCTTGGTTCTCGACTATTGGCCAAAGCAAAAGAGGTGGGAATGATGAGCGAAGGGTACGTGTGGATCTTTACTAATGGAATCACTGACCTATTAAGTTCTGTGGATTCGTCCGTTGTCGCTAGTTCGATGCAAGGAGTACTAGGCATAAAGACTTATATCCCAAACACGCCAAAACTGGACAATTTCATGGTCCGATGGAAGATGAAATTCCAGCAAGACAATCCATCCATCCTTAATCCTAGGTTGAACATTTTCGGATACTGGGCTTATGATGCTGTTCGGGCTTTGGCAATGGTTGTCGAGGAAATGGAAGGGCCCAATTTTACCTTCCAAATGTTGAAGGCTTCGACAGATGCAACGGATCTCGACAATATTGGGGTCTCTCAAAATGGTCAGAAACTTCTCCAAGGGCTAGCCAACACGACATTTACGGGCCTCGCTGGAAATTTTAGCCTTGTTGATGGGCAGCTAGAGTCGTCAGTGTTCCGAATTGTTAATATCAATGGAAATGCCGCAAGAGGGATCAGGTTTTGGACGCTAGAAAATGGGCTGCAAAGAGATTTGAGTTTAGTTAGCACAAGCAAATATTCCACTTTGAAGAGAAATCTCCGATCAATAATATGGCCAGGAGATTCAACCTCTTTTCCTAAGGGTTGGGAGATTTCCGCAAATGGGAAGAGGTTGAAAATCTTAGTTCCCGTGAAGAACAGTTTTAATCAATTCATGAAAGTGACTCAAGATCCTAGCACAAACACATCCCAAGTCACTGGATATTGTATTGATATCTTTCACGCCGTCATGAAAAAATTGCCTTATGCTGTGGCTTATGACCTTATTCTGTTTGCCTTGCCTGATGGAAGTAGAGCTGGTAGTTACAATGACATGATCGATCAAGTGTTTTACCAGGTGAGCTCATTGCAAGTGCTTGATTTTGTTGGAATACATGTTGAAAATTACTATGCTATAATGTTGTTGACAAAGAAAACATTTCTGCTCCTTTTATTGGAACAGAATTATGATGCAATGGTGGGTGATACGACAATCATAGCGAACAGATCCTTGTATGTGGATTTCACCTTACCATACACCGAATCGGGGGGTGCAATGCTCGTGCCATACAAGGACAACAAGAGCAAGAAGGCTTGGGTTTTCTTGAAGCTGCTCACTTGGGACCTTTGGCTAACCACTGCATGCTTCTTTGTGTTTATAGCATTGGTTGTATGGACTCTCGAACATCGGATTAACGAAGACTTCAGGGTCCAGCCATACATCAAGTTGGCACGAGCTTCTGGTTCTCCTTTTCAACCGTGGTCTTTGCACAAAGTAATCACCTTTCACTTTAACAGATAAATCAAACATTCAAATTCACATATTATTGTAGGAGAACTTATGTAGTTAGCCTTAATTTGGATTGCAGGGGAGAAAGTGCTTAGCAACTTAGCACGATTTGTTATGATCGTATGGATTTTCATGGTACTTATACTAACGCAAAGTTATACAGCAAGCTTGAGCTCTCTTTTGGTGGTGCAAAATCTTCAACCAACTATCACCGATGTGGATCAACTCCTAAAAAGTGGAAAAAACGTGGGTTACCAACATGGCTCTTTTGCTTATGGAATGCTAAAGCAAATGAAATTCGATGATTCAAGACTTATATCTTATCGGTCTCCTGAAGAATGCAATGCGCTTCTTTCCATTGGAAGTGCAAAAGGCGGGATTGCAGCAGCATTCCATGAAGTGCCCTACCTTAAACTTATACTTTCAGAATATTGCAACAAATATACCATGATTCCAGCATTCAAAACTGCTGGATTTGGCTTTGTACAGTCCTCGATCCCTCAATTCTAGCTAAAAGAGGAAACCCTCCAAATTTGCAATTATTAGGTTTAGTAATTGATACTTTGATTGAAAAAAATCTTATGTTCAGCTCTTTTCGGTTTACAGGTTTTCCCCAAAGGGTCTCCACTGGTACCGGATATTTCGCGAGCAATCCTCAATGTGACTGAAGGGCCTCAAATGACACAAATTGAAAACGCGTGGCTTACATCCAAAACCAACTGCCAAAATTCAAATTCCTCGGTTTCATCCGACAGCCTAGGTCTTGACAGTTTTTGGGGTCTATTTCTGATTGCTGGAGCTTTTGCAATTTCTGCTCTCCTCATTTTCATGGTTATGTTCATTAAAAGAAATTGGCAGGAAGTAACAAGTTCTTCGGGTTCATTGTGGGAGAAGACTGTTGAATTAGGAAGAAGATTTCACCAAAGAGATGCCAATTCCCATACTTTTAGGAAGGGCAGATTTAGGGATGGAGTTATGAATGATGTCGGCAATGAGATTGCAGCTGTTGAAACTTTAGAAAACACTCATTTCCCTCCAATTCTGTCGAGCGACTCCAGCCAAAATGACGTCTTGACCCATGAGCAAGGCACGCCATCTACTGAGCAAGGACTTCCTGATCGTGTAGAAGAAGGGTGCCCTCAGAGAGTGGTCGACGTCGAGCTTACCAATGTAAATTAGGAGAGGCGCATGCCTCTGCGACCTTGACTAAACTTTAATCCTTGAGTAGTCGAACTTGGAATAGCTGACAATATCTTCCCCCTCATTTTCTTCTTATATAAGGACTACCATTGATACTGTTTATTGTATAATCACAAACAATATAAACCCAAGCAACATTATATGCACGCATTAGCTTCTCTTATCCTATTATGTACAGGCATTGGAAGTGTTTCTCGTCACTTCGAGGACGTTCCACAAAGTTTTCGAATTAATAATAAAGAATAGACTTCTTAAACTAATATCTAATATCTATATATAGTGCAAGAGCCTAGTAAAATAGGCTTCAATGGTTGTTTCACGTGTCAAAATCCTGTGTAATTTCATCTTCAATATAAACGGACATGATCAATTGACTCTTGTAAACACATTGTTTAAGTAACCACATTAATTATATTTAAAAATCATAAGGAATTAATTAATTTCTTAACGAGAAAAAGTTCCAAAAATTATTTCTTTCATTCCATACACAGGAACATAATTGATCCCACAACGTCGGAAGATTTCACAATTATTAATTAATCATATAGTAACTAAATAAAATTATAAACAATATAAAAATTCAGAACGATGGAATGTTAATGCCTACTTTATGAGGAATTTTAATATGGTAACAAATTGGACCAATTATATTCAACTGAAGTTGATTGAAATGAAATGCTTCCCTTTCATCGATTAGATCATGTCTAAGCATTATCCGTAGCAATCACACACCCACACCAGCACACCAAAATTATTCAAGTACAATTGAAAATCATTTCCCCCCTTTGGCCACTGATCGTCCTTGTATCTTTCCAGCCGTGTTATTCTCACGATTGTGCTGTAAAGCCTCATTTATGTTCTTGAGAGCCTTATCATACGATACGAAACCCATGAACCAGAATTCATAACCATCCCTCGTAACCACCTGGATGTACTTTTCAGAATTATCCAACCCTTTTGAAGAACGACTAACAAAGCTCAACTGATCAAGCAGCAGTGGCACCTAGATAGCCATCAGATGAAAGCACATTAAAAACTGATGGTCAGAGAGTGAAGCTTAGTAGAACTTGACAAACTATTTCGAAGGTATGTTTCAATACATTAAGATGCTTCATGCTTAGATAAAAATAAGATGACGAGAAGAATGATCCAAGGCTCAGTGTAGTAGTATGGATGATGAGTAAATGCAGGCTCTTTCCAGTGAAGGTGCTCCCGAATTTTGACTATAAAATCAGCAGGCTAGTCGCAATAGACAATTCGACAATAATAACTCAAGTTATGAATTTGTAATGCATAAAAAACTTATCATGATTCTAACGAAAGCTCAATGCATTACAATTTGTATTGGTATTCTATAGTAAAAGCAATTACAGGAAGATTGGAAAAGGTTACCTTGTAATACACCCACTCTTGCTGTCCTGAGGGAGCGTAATGGCAAATAGGCTCATCCCCATGGAAGACCAGTCTCTTAGTTGACAAATACAGTGTCCCAATGACAAGGCCAGAGGAAGTGGATAGATAGCAAGCATATGCTTTCAGAAGCTTCTCTCCCGGTAGAATTTCAAAAGTCCGTTCAAATACCTTATCCCGTCCCCCCTCTTTGAGCATTTTCGTCCCCTGGGCAAGTCGAGCTATTGCTGCATCTGTGATGCTATGGCTAGTTTTAACTGTTTCGAAAAACAAACATTGAACGATAACCGATTATTTGAGGTCTGGCAAGAATAGAGTCCTTAACATCACATTTCAATCGAATAGAAACCTTGAGGAGAAGAGAATGAAAGAAATCATGGGCTTTGTCTCTCACAAATAAACAAAAGAAGCTGACAACAAGCCAAAGCCAAGCTTATGCAACTGCTGCAGTGCTTGCTCTTACAGGACACGGCTAATTTTTTCTTCTTTTCAGGGAAAAAGAAATTGGGCCAACGTTCAGCCACGCAAAGAGCCTGAGGTTCCTGATAGCCATAGAAAATGATGGAAAACAAGCCATGTTCTCCACGGAAGTGCCATATTATGCATTTGGAAATTTGTTATAGATAGGAATTGACATAGATTGCCAAAAGAATAAGCACTGAAGATAGCACCGCACATCAAAGTTGGAGCTTCTCTAGATAAATACTCACAGGACTTGATCCACTTAACTATTAATTGGCGGGTGGAATACACAGATTATGACGCATGTATCTCTGTTCTGAGGTGGTGATTGCAATATAAGCCTGTGACTTATCAATAGCGTCCACATATATTTGTTCCTAGGTGGTAATTTCCAAGCTCTTTGGATTGAATATTTACATCAATAGCCTTCACATATATTGCAGAAAAAGAGAAGAAATATTTGCAAGCAAGCAATCGTCAATCAGATACGTCTCCACGAATAAATCCAAAATGTTTCTATCAGATTATAGGATCATAATTAGCTAGAAAAAATATATCCAAAACGTTTCCATTTGATTATGTAGACATGTTTAGCTAGAAAAAATGTAGAGAAAACTCACGGTGATTCCAGACATTGTCGACAAGCGCCTCTGCCTGTTTGGTAGCATCATCAACCCTCTTCCCACACCGGTTCAACTTGTCGCACACTTTGTTTATCGGATCTGAAAACACCAGCAAAGCGTTTGCCCCATCAACCCCATTATGAAGCCTAAACATCAACCATAACATAAATAACAAAGGTGAAATACGCCTCAATAGACTCACTCCAGCCAGACAGCAAGGAAGCATTCACTGGAACGATGTGGAGGCCAGACGGTGTGGAAGCATTCACTGGAGTGACGTCGAGATACTTGTTCTCGCCGCCGCTTTTGTTGAGGTTGACGAAACCAGAGGCCGAGCTACTTGCGGTGGCATTTAAGTAGCTGGAGTGAAAGCCTGTTGGCTGAGCCTCGTTGGCGACCCGCGTGGTGGCATACTGGCTCGCGGGATGCTCCTGTGGCTCCGCCGGCATCCCCACTGCGCGCGTGCCGCAATGCATGGACTCCGATTCGCCTTGGCCGCTCATCGCCTTCTTTTTCGTCTTCGTCTTCTTCTCTCACGCAAGTGTGGATTGGTACTGCAATTCGAGAGACTATCCCACATAAATAGAGTGGAGATGGAATCTAGAAAGGAGGAACGATCTCGGTAAGATCCCACGAGCGAGCGGGAAACGACAAACGTTGACTGTGTTTGAGTCAACAACGATCTTTCATTTGCCCCCGCAATATACAAACTATCGGATACCGCACAAAACACGTGTTTTTCTGACCCTCTTCATTTTCTCCCAGCTAAATTTTTCCAACCTGGTATAATTCTGCCACATTTGTTTCAAATTATTTTTATGTCATAAAAACTCCCGAACTAGTAAAGGATGCCGGATTTACACTTCTGGCCACCATTCCTATTTCTCTTCCTTGTGGTGCCAAATAATTGGCCTCGTCTTTCTTTTCGTTTTCGTTTTGTAGGAAGTGGACTATTGAGCATTTAATAGGAATTTAGACTTTCGAGAAAGTTGTGGGAAAAGACATGTGCCATCAGTGGGAAGCAAGGTTGGAAAGTGGAAAAGAAACCGTGTGGGAGCCTCTTGAAGTGCGCTGTCACTGTCCAAGACACTTCCTACTAGTGATATCGTTGAAGAGGAAGAAGAAGACCTGGAAGGCATCACGAGGATCAAGAGTAGGACCCCTCAGCTTTCGCTGTGGCTGGGGTTTCCTAATGGGGACTATTATCCCTGACCTCTCCCCCTCACTTGCCTTAAATGGCTTGTGGGGGGAGACTCCCCGAGATATCCGTTTTAGGTAGGAGCCTTTTAGGGACCTGCTCAGGTCCTATTTCTCCTCCTTGTGGTGCCAAATAATTGGCCTCGTCTTTCTTTTCGTTTTCGTTTTGTAGGAAGTGGACTATTGAGCATTTAATAGGAATTTAGACTTTCGAGAAAGTTGTGGGAAAAAACATGTGCCATCAATGGGAAGCAAGGTTGGAAAGTGGAAAAGAAACCGTGTGGGAGCCTCTTGAAGTGCGCTGTCACTGTCCAAGACACTTCCTACTAGTGATATTGTTGAAGAGGAAGAAGACCTGGAAGGCATCGCGAGGATCAGGAGTGGCACCCCTCAGCTTTCGCTGTGGCCGGGGTTTCCTAATGGGGACTATTATCCCTGACCTCTCCCCCTCACTTGCCTTAAATGGCTTGTGGGGGGGAGAGACTCCCCGAGATGTCCATTTTAGGGAGGAGTCTTTTAGGGACCTGCTCAAGTCCTATTTCTCCTCCTTGTGGTGCCAAATAATTGGCCTCGTCTTTCTTTTCGTTTTCCGTTTTGTGGGAAGTGGACTATTGAGCGTTTAATAGGAATTTAGACTTTCGAGAAAGTTGTGGGAAAAGACATGCGCCATCAATGGGAAGCAAGGTTGGAAAGTGGAAAAGAAACTGTGTGGGAGCCTCCTGAAGTGCGCTGTCACTGTCCAAGATACTTCCTACTAGTGATATCGTTGAAGAGGAAGAAGAAGACCTGGAAGGCATCGCGAGGATCAGGAGTGGGACCCCTCAGCTTTTGCTGTGGCCGGGGTTTCCCAATGGGGACTATTATCCCTGACCTCTCCCCCTCACTTGCCTTAAATGGCTTGTGGGGGGGGAGACTCCCCGAGATGTCCGTTTCAAGGAGGAGCCTTTTAGGGACCTGCTCAGGTCCTATTTCTCCTCCTTGTGGTGCCAAATAATTGGCCTCGTCTTTCTTTTCATTTTCCATTTTGTGGGAAGTGGACTATTGAGCGTTTAATAGGAATTTAGACTTTCGAGAAAGTTGTGGGAAAAGACATGCGCCATCAGTGGGAAGCAAGGTTGGAAAGTGGAAAAGAAACCGTGTGGGAGCCTCCTGAAGTGCGCTATCACTGTCCAAGACACTTCCTACTAGTGATATCGTTGAAGAGGAAGAAGAAGACCTGGAGCTAACGAGGCTGGAGAGCCGAAGAGAAAGAAGCTATCTCATGCTGCCAGAGCATGACATAATATCGGGAACTCTTAGTAATCTGTGGTGAGGGTTCGGTAACAGGAAAGGCCATGTGAGATTAATAGGAAGTAGAGTGGGAACGTAGAAAAGAAACCACGAGGGGGACTTCAAAATTTCGCTCAGTGTCCAAGACAATCCTGAAATCCACCAGTCCTGTTTCTATTCCTCGTGATTCTGCACGGCAAATGGGCCAAATGAACTCCTTTCTACGTTTTTGTTTTCCTTGGGTAAAGTCAAATTTGGCAGCGTGGTTTCTATTCCTCGTGATTCTGCAAAATGGGCCAAATGAACTCCTTTCTACGTTTTTGTTTTCCTTGGGTAAAGTCAAATTTGGCTCCAAACGAAGGGCCCCCTTAAAACAGTAAGATTATGGAAATTTCAACGACACAATCATTCAATCAACCCATCGATTCTCGGTACGGAGACTATAAAAAGTTGTGGAAAGACCCTGTTTCTATTCCTCGATTCTGTACGGCAAATGGGCCAAATGAACTCCTTTCTACGTTTTTGTTTTCCTTGGGTAAAGTAAATTTGGCAGCGTGGTTTACTCCAAACGAACGTGGAAATTTCAACGATTAAAACCCATTGATTGCGGAGACTTCCCTAGATTCCGCTATGAGTTTCGACAAAAAGGCAGGTCACACAACACGGCCTTGAAGAAGGGGGGAGAAAAAGTACGTTAGAAAATAAGGCAAATTTGGACGAATTCTATAAAGTGATCGAGGCAAAACCGAGTGATACCAAGTGTATCTAAATAGAGTTCGTCCACACACTAAAAAGAATATAAATCATTTGTTGGCCTTATGGCATTTTTTATTTTTTCAAATATTTTTTTAACTAATGTTACCATTGCAAAGCATTTTTTTAGAACATCAAGAAGTTTAAATTATAGGATGCATCGCACTTTAAGATATATTTTGTTGAAATATGTTTGTCATTTTTAAACAACATCTCATGTTCTTTAGAATTTAGGAATAAATTCACAAAAAGCTAAAGTGCAATTAAGTTTTAAAACTTTCAAAAAATGCAATCAAATTTTAACGCTTATTAAATTAGTGCAACTAAATCCTTTCATTAAATTTGACTCACCGAAAATACTGACATGATTTTTTGTTTACCTTTTTAAGGCATGTGTTGTCCAATGTGGCATTTTTTATTATTTTTTGAAGAGAGAAGCGCTGATGTGGCATCTTCTTCTTCATCAACCCGGCATCTTCCTTCTTCTCCACCTTCATCCACCAACACCGCTGCCAAAAATCACCCTCATTTGTCCCTAGGTGTTGGCATTATTTAGAGAACGGAGTCCCAAAGGTTGTTTGAGGTTCCTTGGTGATAGTGAGAGGAGTCAAACAAGGTGGTATGTATGAACTCTAAGGGGAGATGGTGAGGAATTTTATTGTGGAGACGTTGGATGCATTTGTTCAAGAGACAAAATTCTAGCATATGTATTTTAGGCACATTAGTGAGAGAAGCTTCAAGGTTCTAAGTAAAAAGAATCTATTATGTAGTTATGTTGCAAAGTAACTAAATGAATGCGAGCACTATAAGTGGGGAAAACAATGAAAATGCAGTTCAATATGATTGCGAGAAACCATAGAGATTGTAGAATTGACTCGAGTAGATTTTGCAAGCTATTGCAATTTTCTTTGAAGAAGAGTGCTAAGATTATGCATGATTACCTGAGAATGATTAGTGTGTTTTTGTTGAGGCACAAATTCAATGTTGTTGTCATGAATAGGCAATTAGGAGCTTTGATAAAAAGGAGACAGGTAAAATGATGAAGCATGTGCTGATTGATAGTTGCAAGGATTTT
This sequence comes from Eucalyptus decipiens, assembly GCA_014182575.1. Classification (NCBI taxonomy): domain Eukaryota; kingdom Viridiplantae; phylum Streptophyta; class Magnoliopsida; order Myrtales; family Myrtaceae; genus Eucalyptus; species Eucalyptus decipiens. The sequence goes on along the minus strand of CM024611.1, from coordinate 26,239,934 downwards.
TACTTGTAATTGTGTAAAAGAATTCTGTAAGGAGGAAAGTATAGTGAGAGACCGCATCATTATTAGTGAATTGTAATAGGTTGCAAGACTCATGAGTTAGAGTGTTACCTGAATCGCCCCGTAAAATGCTCTGGAATGTTCGTATTACCAGGATAGTCTCGGTAGAGGTGCTAAAAATAAATAATAGATACAATATGTCATTTAGAAAAAAAAAATTATCTATATTGGCAGCGCTTTGTGTCGGTTAACATTCGCAGCTCTCCCGTGTAAACGCCCGCCATGACCTTATGCAGGGCTGCCCAGGCCTTTCAAAGGGTCTGTTTAGCCTTTTAAAGGGGTGTACTACCCCCATTAAAGGCAATTTTTGTCCTCTCCAAAGGCTGAGCCAACCCTTTGGGGGGATTTTGTGCCCTTTCGAATGGCCAATCCAACCTTTCAAATTGAAATACAAAAATCCTTCTTATATAGGGGCTCATTTTACTATTTTTTTTCTTCAAGGTAGCTCATCATAAATCTCTCTCTTTCAATTATATTCTCTCAAATTCAAGTTACTAACTTAATTTTATTTGTAAGGGAATTCCCATGAGATTCTAGCTAGAAGAATCCGATAATCTCAATAGGGTGCGGATTGAGTAAAAGTTGCAAGGTGACAAATAAGCATTCTAAACCCCCTAAATAAAATTATTTTTTATAATGCCAGAGTTAGGCTAGAATTATTAAATAAATTAGTTGTTACTCTATTGGTTTAAAATTAGGCTTTTCACGAATAAATAGGACATGTAATGCCTAAATTACCCTTTGAAAATATAAAAATGTGATTTTCTAGCTATTGTTCCATTGAAATAAACCTAAAAAACTCATAGTTTCTCTAGACCGTTATTTCGCTTGTTTAAATATTTGCATTAGAAAACCCATTGCATAAAGCCAACTTGTAAGTTGCAATGTCGAGGTAATTGGTTTGAGCGTGCCCAAAGGCGGGAGAGCTAAGGTCTAAATGCTCCACGCATCTCATGATTTTTCCAAAATGTTTTCGAAAGGATTATAGTCATTTTCCCTAAAAAGGAATTTGACTTTCCAAACCCTTATTATATATGGATGAATGATGAAAATGTTGGGAAAATCCCCTATGTTGTTCTTTTTTTTGTCGGCCCTACTCCATTTATATTATATCGCTCATACTCAGACTTTTGTCACACCTCCTTACAAGGCCTGGAAAGCAAAACTCATACATGAAGTTAAATCGTCTTTACCCCAACTCTCCTGAGAATGTAGGGATTCGAACCCCCATCTCCCTCTTCCCATGTTGTATTGAGGATGGCAAAGACAATCAAAGTTTACTAGTGTGTGTATTGATTTAATACCAGGTGATATATACACAAATTACTATGCAAATGAGATACCATTAGGTGTGATCCTAAGTGCTCTACCACAACTGGAATTGCTATGCCAATATTTAATATGAACAAGGTAGTGGACGTGGAGATGTCTACAAGTTGAAAGGATCTCTACAAATGTGAACAACCTAGAAGGACTTTGATCGAGGATGAATGGATTGAGAAGAACAAGGATGTTCGTGATGACTTAAAAAGACCAATTTATGGTGAACGGTTGGATTAACTTTAGCAATGGTGAACAAGCTTAGAATGTTAATGTTTGTTGAATCTTCAAAGGACCACACTTGTGAAAATGAACTACTTGATAGAGTGGTGGTCACCCAATATGCTTGGAAGGATAAGAAGACTGAAGAAGGAAGATTATTATCAAGATCGTGGTCACCAATATACTAAAGTAGTTCTCTTTAGATTTTGGATGCTGACTGGCCATTTAGTGAAGACGAGAAATTAGTAGAAATGTTGATGTCCTTGGAAGCCTTTGAAAGCTGATGAAGCCAAGAGGATCATTGGACGATTGATTGGAAGTCATTCCACATGGTTTCAAAGGTGGATAGCATCAACAAACTACTGGTAATCTACACTCCTAATAACATGGGTAAAGGACAACGGAGATATTGAGTTTGGAAGGTGCTAGCAATTTGCTCATCATATTGGAACGTTGATCAACACTAACATAGCCATTACAAAGGTTTGAAGTTTGCGTTGGGAGCACTAAAGATGTTACAAGGCAATTATGGCAAAAAGATAGACACTAAGGGCGCGCATGATAAAATTTCTGTTTCTTGATTTCTCTGTTTCTCTGTTCCCCGGAACAAGTTTGAAACAGAAATCCGTTTGGTAACGCAATTTGATTTCTCTATTTCTGAAACAGATTTCTATTCCAGAAATACAGAAATCAAAGAAATCAAAAGCTGAAATTTTTAACTTCTCAGTTTCTGAAATAGAAATAGAAATTCTTTTTCTCAACTTTTCAATTTAGTTAATTTAGTCCAAAATATTTTAATGATTTTTTAATATAGTCATTTCAATCAATATTGATTGAAAATCTTAACCATTGGGCCGGATGGTGGGAATTGAATGAACAAGGCTTCATTTGTTGCATGCAAGAGATTTCATGCATGGTAATAGTCAACTTGCCATAGTCATATCTAACGAGTCTTTCTTCACCTACTCTTTCGTAGTACGTCAGACAACGGCTCTATCTGGCTAACTATTTTTTTAATCATAAACTTCATATTGAGGCGGTAAAAATGGGTCAAATCATTAGGGTTTCATCCGATTTTTCTTTTATATAGTGTCCTCACTTATCAAGACACGGGTAAAAAGAAATCTAATAAGGAATTTGTTGTTCTTGTAAGAGTGTTGATGGAAATACAAATTTTGATAATAAATTTTTAAATAATCCTAGTGTTGATAATTTTGAAAACAACTGATGACGATTTTTGAACATGTTGAGGATTTTTTCAACAAAATTTGGAAAGAAATTGGAATTAGACTTGAAGTTTTAGGATTTTTTTTTAGGAGATTAGACTATTATAATCATGGCTATCATTAGACTTATTTGATTAATGTGAAATCAATTTCGGCAAAATCATAACAACATATTCACTACAATTGAATTTCAATTGATTTTTTTTTTTGCCAGGTTGTTTATTTTTCGAAAGAAAATATTATGTAATAGGAAACGTAAGCACATGTAATAGGAAATTCCATGAAATTGTATTTTCAACTTTTATAATGCATTAGTATTATTTCAACTATTATTTTGTATTTGAGGATTTCCTATGTTGTTTTAGTATTATTTCGACTATTATTTTGTATTTGAGGATTTTCTATGTTTTTTTTTTTTGGTAAAAAGGATTTTCTATGTTGTTATTTAATCAATTTCTATTCCTAGAAATAGAAATTTTATTATGTTATCAAACGGATTTCTGTTCCAGAAATAGAAATTTTGAGTCGTTATCAAACAAGTTTCTTTATTCATAAACTTGTCTGGGGAATAGAAATTGAGAAATCAATTTCTTGCAAGAAATCAATTTCTGAAACAAAAATTTTGTCATGCGCGCCCTAACGGGATCGGTTCAATTGGTTTTGAAAATTGCCATTGTTAGAGAGAGTTGTCATGATGTTGGTAAGCAAAAGACAGCCATTTTGCTCATGGCAATAGTAATAATAACAACTACTTCCTGGAGTTGAGTGGAAATGAACAAATCGACCCCCTCCATTGGCAACCCTCGCTGGACTTAGGGGAGGGTCACGACCCATGTCCAGATTTGGGTGAAGGCATGTAAACCCTTGCTCACAAGGGCGATAACCCTTGCCAACCATTCCCCCACCATCTCAAGCCTTTCTTGGCGATGGTGGGACGAGAGGCACAAGGGCTTTGAAGCCCAACCCTTGTTGTTGGTTCAATTCTTTCGATTTTTTTCTTAATTTAATTTAAATAAATTTTGTATTGAAAAATTAAATTTTAATCAAGACATCGTTTTAGTCATATCATTGCCATGTATGAGAGATAAAATATTTAAAAAATCATGTCAACATTTTCCATCAATCAAGTTGGATGGAGTTAACGGAATAACTTGATTGTACAAATTTGACAAATTTTAAGATTTAATTGCATTTTTGTTGCAATATTTAGAATTCAATTGCACTTTTGCAACAAGATTATGACTTCAAGTGCATGTATCTCTATTTTTATGTAATATGTAGAACTTTTCAATAATATGAATGTTAATACGAAAAATCAGATATAAATTATTCATAATTTTATAATTTTCAACTTAGAAAAAAAAAATGGTAGGCGGGAGCCCAGAACAATATTGTCATAAGAATAGGGTTTTGTCTACTATAACAGCGAAGAGCACTATTTTGGCGCCATAACTTTGATTTTTGAGAAAAAGACATTGCCCGCCTGGTTTGACTAGTTAGTGATGAAGCTGTGCTAATAAGAACGGTATAATCCTTTCTAGATAGTGATGAAGCTTCCCAATTATTGCTTGCTTGACATGGATGAGATGAGTCATAAAGTGGGTAAAACTTGTGCATGATTGAACCATGCGTAACGCTCACATGAAAACTTTGTCTAGTGTTTTTTTAGCTTTCAAGCTAACTTTGTTATTAATATCTTGAATTGAGGATCATGATGAGTTTTTGAAAAAAGCTAACAAGGGCCAGGATTTCCATCATTGCAAAAGGTTAATGGGCACGCAACACACTCACGTGCTCGCTTTACCCTGTAGTTTGATTTTCATAGTGACTTGAGCAAATCTCGAGGATCATGATGAGTTTTTGAAAAAGGCTAACAGGGCCAGGATTTCCATCATTGCAAAAGGTTAATGGGCACGCAACGCATTCACCTGCTCGCTTTAGCCTGTAGTTTGATTTTCATAGTGACTTCAGCAAATCTCTAGTTCTTACGCATATTTTAGTAATAAATCCACAATCATATTGTATATATAGATTCTATTATGAAATATCTATATGCTGAATATTTATTTTGATTGAATAATTGCGCATTTTCCGCATCTAAAATTACAATGATTTTTTTTCAAGTTGATGACGACAGAGTCTTGTATCCAAGTCACATATGTTGATTTTTTCAGTGACGGAACAAATTCCTGCATGTGATTTATAAAAAGTAAACTTAAATGCTTAGAAATTAATATTCCATGTTAAAGGCTACTTCTAAGAATATTAGCGTATATATGACAAAAACTGATATAAGAGGATTATTTGAAATTTATGGGTTTTTTTACGGCTATTCTAACATTTGAAATATAAAAATGTGATTTTATAGCCACACTCCATTGAAGTAAACATAAGAAATGTCATAGTTTCCTTGGACCATTATTTTGTTTGTTTAAAGATTTGCACTAGAAAACCCATTCATGAAGCCAAACCATGGGTCAAATCAGTTCGAGCGACCTGAAGGCAGAGCTAAGGTCCCAGGTCCCCACGCATATCTTGATTTTCCAAAATGTTTTCAAAAGGATTATAGTCATCTTCGCTAAAAATATTTCCAACCTTTAAAATCCTTATTTTATGGCCGAAGGAACGAAAAAAAAAATCTCTATTTAAGTAGGCCCAATAATAACATGGTTCTGTCAATTTTAAAACTAAGCATGCAACATCTAATTATAATTTATTAGCCAATTGCACAAGTATTTAGGTGGCAAATTTGGACTCATGCATAATTTTTTAAAGTCATCGCATATTTTCCAAACACAAACACACACGGTACATGAACTCATGCTGGGCATAAAAAGACAAAGGAATATCCTTGATTACATCTCCAAAACAATTTAAATTGCATCAATAATTTTAGAAAATTTTTGTACATTCAATTGACTTAAATAGAAAATGTGGCATCAAAGGGCGTTTTAGGGATGTTAACCCCTCCCCATAAGTTACTGAACACGCGCCCCCCCACCCCCAGTTCACAAGTTTCTCTGGTTTTTGCAAATGATCAATGCTTTGTGACCTGGAATTTCAACTAATCTAGTTTTTAAAATTAATTAGTGGCGACTCTATTTCTTATTATATATATATATATAAAAACTTGAGTTTTCTTAAAACTTCCAACACTCTTTGCCAATCACGCAGCCGCTCTGCCTACTGAACGGGACCTCGATCCCGGGAGCGAATGGTGAGGCTGTAATGAGATGCAAAAACACGGCAACTCGTCCGTGTTGCTGTTTTGGAGTCGGTTTGGGAAAGGGAATGGTTTGCGCTTTGGATCTCCATGTGTGTGTGATGTGCAATGGGTCTCGCGCCATTGGTAAATTCCCAAGCTAACTGGTGGAGAATTTTTCTCGTGAATTACATGCCAATTGGTGCCATTCTGCATGGGTTTTCACATGTGGAAGATCGATGAGTGTTTGAAATCGTAAAAAGTCTTGTGGTAAGATTCCAAAGAATTCATTAATGAGATTGAGTAATGAATACTTATGAGGGCTAAAAACTCAAGGGGAGGATTGAAGACTAAAAAATATGAAGTGTGTTTAAACAACTTAAGTGAAGTTATAATCTTTCCTTTTGTTTTTCCGTTTTTGTGGGGAGTCACTTTCATAAAAGACTCCCCCAAAAAAAAAAGATAATAATGTTATGGAACTTTAGCGGCACAATCAATCAATGAACCAATTGATTTAAGAAATTGAGACTTTTTCGACTCTTTCCACTAGTGATATTGTTGAAGAGCAAGAAGAAGACGTGGAACCAACGAGGCTGAAGAGCCGAAGGATAAGAAGATGTCTAATGCTGCCAAAGCACGGCATAAAGTTGGGAACTGTTTGTTATCTGTGGCGAGGGTTCGGTAACAGGGAAAACCACGTGGGATTGATGGGAAGTAGAGTGAGAACGTAGAAAAGAAACCACGTGGGAGGCTTCCAAATTTCGCTGTTGGTGTCCAAGACACTCCAAAAGTCCATCATCCCTTTTTTTCTTCCCCTCCGTACACCGACATTATTAAAGAGGCTTTATGTCGTATCAAACATCTGGAAGTAGAGTGAGAACGTAGAAAAAAAACCACGTCCGAGGCTTCCAAATTTCGCTGTCGGTGTCCAAGACACTCCAAAAGTCCATCATCCCTGCTTTTCTTCTCCTACGAACACCGATATTTTTAAAGAGCCTTTATGTCGTATAAAACATTTGGAAGTAGAGTGAGAACGTAGAAAAGAAACCACGTCGGAGGCTTCCAAATTTCGCTGTCTGTGTCCAAGACACTCCAAAAGTCCATCGTCCCTGCTTTTCTTCCCCTACGAACATCGACATTTTTAAAGAGCCTTTATGTCGTATCAAATATTTAGATACGTGTCCAACACTCTCGAACACTCTACGATACTCAATCAACATTTGTTGGAAAATCTGATATATGGTCAATTTTCTTAACACCCTCCAACATTCGAATTAGAATTTTGATTCCAACTTCTTGTGATATACAATTCAATCATTAAGTTTTTTTTTTCTCCACTTCCAACATATCTAACATGCGAGTTAAGAATATGGATCGCTTATTTTTTTCTCAAAGGTTTATGAATTATTTTTGAATTTTTCAAATTAAAACAATGAATGATATTAATAAATTGTGAATTAATGTTTTTAGTGCATATCTATTCTAGGCTTATTTATTTATGAATTTGATTCTTATAAATAATAAAAATATATATTTAATATACAACGAGTTCGAATGTATTGAAATTTTTTATTTTAAAGAAATGATGTGACGGCATATCTTGTCGCGTGTCTTATGTCAGTACTGATGCTATTTAGCTTCCCCTGCTTTTTTGGGAAGTCTTCACACCGAGAATCAATAGGCCAAATGAACTACTTCGGTTTTTTCTTGTGAAGTCAATTTTGGCAGGTTGGTTTACTCCAAACGATAGGGCCCCCTAAAGCAATAACATTTTGGAAATTTCACCGACACAATAATTTAATCTAACCTAGTGATTCTAGGTGTGAAGACTTCCCGAAAAAGTAGTGGAAAGATCGCCTGATATTGATGGGGGTCGAGTGGGAATGTGGAATGATAACGGTGTAAGAGACTTCTAGATTCCGTTATCATTCGGATGCCGTGCATGCTACATAAAATGGCCTTCAAGAAGAGGGGAGAAAAAGAAAATTAGAAAATAAAGTAATTTTGATTAATTTTATAAAGTGATCGAGGCAAAGCCGATTGATATCCGAATAGAGTTCGTGGACACACTAAAAAGATAATAAAGTATTCGTCGGCCTCATGGTATTTTTTTTATATTTTAAAATATTTTTTGTTCAACTAATGTTACTATTGCAAAGCATATTTTGCCAACATCAATAAGTTTAAAGTATGGAATGTCACACTTTAAGATACATTTTATTGAAATATTTTTGTCACTTTTTTAAACAACATCTCGTGCTCTTTTTAATTTAGAAATAAGTGCATAGAAAGTCCTAAAATTTATCGTGAAAATACAATTAAGTCTTAAAACTTTTAAAGAACGTAATTAAATTCTAAAACTTGTCAAATTGGTACGACTAAATCCCCTTGATTAAATCCATTTAATTTGACTCACCAAAAATCTCAACATGATTTTATTTATTACCTTTTTAAAGCACGTGTTGCCCAATTTGGCAATTTTTATTGTTTTTCAAAGAGAGAGGCGCTCACATGGCATCTTCTTCATGAATTTTAACTTTTGGTCGGAGCTAAAATTCAATTCCATTGTTCCTTTTTTAGGAACCTTGGCTGCTGCGTCGTTCCCCTTTAGAAGCTTGGGCATAGTGAGCTTAAATTATCATTGCGACACATCAATTCGTACTCTTCACCTTTCTTTCTGCCTAAATGCCATCCGCACCAACCACTAGGATAACTATTTTGCCATTACGTGTATTATTGAGACGGAACTCGTTCTTTGTGCCAATAAATCACATCACCTTGTTCATGAAAGTATTCATGAAAGGTGAACCATGATTGTGAAAGTCACGTGAAATCACGCTAACTTAGTCATAATTTTATGATTTTAAAATTAGGGTAGGTGGGGCCACCCACAATATTATTGTAAGAGTATGATTTGTTTGCCTTAAGAGCCAAGCGCACTATTTTGGCTGCTATAGCATTGATTTTCGAGAAAAATGATTAGCCCACCAGATTAGACTGGTTAGCAGCTCTTTGCTAATTGCTTTTTACTATTCTGATAAAATGATTTCGACCTTTCAAGAGAGTGGTGAAGCTTCCCGAGTATTGATTGCTCTCTCAAGATGGATGAGATGAGTCATGATATGCATTATTACAAAAAACTTAGTAGAAGAAAATTTAAATGTTTAAAGAGTTAAATTTCGGGATAAAGGCTATATCTAGGATTATGAGCGCAAATTTGACGCAAGCTGATATAAGAGGATCATTTGAATTATTACATGCATTTTTTAAAATAAATGAATATTTAAAAATCAATAAGATCGTCGAGTAAACATAAAGATGGGTTGAAAGGACAGTAAAGCTAAAATATTTAATTCATATGAGGAAGAAAATGAAAAAGGTAAAAGAGTCTGTGGGCTATACATGTTTCCTTCAATTATGGTCACTATGAAGTGTGCATCATGTGTTCCCTTTCTTTCCAGGAGAGTTTCTTTTTTAATCGATTTCTCATTATTTGTAGGACACCCTCACTGGTAGGGCAAGGTGATCCATGTTCTTTCGTTTTTCTTTTTTTCAAAGAGGATGTGAAAAAATTGTAATCAAAGAGGGCAGCATATTTAATGTTTAAGTATATATTAGAAACTTGCTGAATCGCTCTATGAATTAGATTTTATAAGTCGGCTCTTTAAATCGCTGATGTCATTATGAGTTCATATGGATATTACTTGAATCTTCTTTTATTGCTGCGTGACACTGATTCATTTATTGAAAAATAGAAGGAGCAAAAATAAAAAATAAAAAATTTCTGGTTATTAACCAAATATGTGTGGTTTGTTCCTCTTATTCTCTTTAGACCTGGACTAGGGCTTTGCTTTATTTTTCCTTTGTTTCTTTTCTGCTTTTGGTGCGCTGCACTCTGCAGCGTTAGGTGCCCTTCAAAACATTTGAAGTTACTTATATTTTTACCATTTTACTTATTTTTATGTAATGTGTAAAAATTTCCAATAGTACTAATGATAATTCGTAAAATCACAGCTAACTTATTCATAACTTTATAATTTTCAAGTTAGTAAAAAAGAAGATGATAATCGTTTATCATTGACATCACACTTAAAAGATGTTGTGGCTAGAACAATCACCTAGAGAGAGTTAATAGGTGATTATACACAATCTAGATAAATTAAACAGGAGTTTAATGCAACCGGATCCAGTATTACGAAATAATAAAGTGTGATGAGAAATTATTCAAAAACTATAATATTTTGTGATGCAATCAAATAAAATAAAAGAGAGTTAAAGGGATAGAGAGAATTTGCACATGATAATTATAGTGATTTGACTTATTACAAACCTATGTCCACTATTCGATACCAACGGCCTATTGGTTAAATTTCACTAGAGAATTTATAAGAGTTTACAGAGTTTGAGTATTCTCTACTCAAGTGTGTGTGATTGTATCTTCTAATTTAACATAGTCACTCTAACAAATGCCTTTCAAAGGTTATAATTGCAGCTCACAACAAGAAGTGTGTAATAAGGAAGCTCTCTTTGAACTTTGGAATTTCAAATTCATGATCTCATAATCACTGTAGCACGACAATTTCCTTTTATACTCCTCTATTTCCAAGATGACCATTGGACAACATTCTAATTATCATTCTTCTTTTTAACCCATTGGACATGAGTGATATGAGAAGATCTGGTAGCCACTTGAATTACCATATTACAACCTCCCTTGATTCAATCACCCATACAACCGAAGTTGGGCTTTCATAAGTAGAGTTCTTTGTCAGGAACAAGTATCTTGTCTTTGAAAGATTGTGAATTGAATCACAAACCCTTGCTTAGAAAAGATTATGTTGATATTCATCCTTCCTAGATAGATAGACAATCAATATCTTTAAGGAATGAAATTCGAACCAAATTAATAGCTGTTGCGCTTCATACATATGAACCAAACTGATTTTGAATATTTCAACGTTTATACTTTGCGTAGAGTCTGAAGATATAAGTCGTCTTGATATTACTTGTGCAAGCTTTACCGTGATCTTCATATTGCTCAAATGACATAATTCAACAATGTCTTTGACATATTAATTCAGAGCTTCGGTTTATTGATCATATGAACAAGTCTTTGAGTCAAATAATATTCAGAATAAAGTCTGAACTAAGTTACTCCAATAATATCATGCAGAAGTTCTTTTGTCAGAATCATTAAAAATCTACATAAAATTTTGTAAATCTTCAAAATAACTTAGGAAGTTTTTTCAACAAAAGATATAAAGCCATTCTTAGACATGTAATTTAAATATCTATAGTTCAAGTGTCCAAGCCTAGCATGCCACCAAAAAGAATTGCATTAAACAATAAAAGCAAGAGAACTCTTCATTTCATCGATCCAAAGTTTGATCATGCATGTGATCATCAATTGAATAATGCTTTCTCAATCCAATTTTTGGATACAATCAAAGAGGTTTTAATGCCTCTCTTACAAAACAAACCGATAGACACAAGATGTTTCTGCCTAATTTCTGGATCATGAATTTAACTTTTGGTCAGAGCTAAAATTCAATTCAATTGTTCCTTTTTCAGGAACCTTGGCCGCTGTGTGGTTCCCCAATAGAAACTTGAGTAGAGTGAGCTTAAAATATCATTGCGACACACCAATTCATACTCTTCACCTTTCTTTTCGCCTGCATGCTATCCACACCAGCCACCGGGATAATTATTTTGTCATTATGTATACTATTAGACCAAACTCGCTCTTTGTGCCAATGAGTCACATCACCTTGCTCGTGAAAGTATTCGTGCAAGTGAAGCACTATTGTGTTAACTTAGTCATAATTTAATGATTTTCGAGTTAGGATTAGGTGGGGCCACCCACATTATTATTGTAAGTAGGATTTGTTCTGCTTTAAGAACCAAGCGCACTATTTTGGTGGCTACAACATTGATTATTGGGAAAAATGATAAGCACGCCAGGTTAGACTGGTTAGTAGCTCTTTGCTAACCACTTTTTACTATTCTGATAAATGCTTTCGACCTTTCAAGATAGTGGTGAAGCTTCCCGAATATTGCTCTCTTGAGATGCGTGAAATGAGTCAAGAAAGTGGGTATAGCTCGTGCAATATTGGACCACATGGCAGGCTCATGTGTGAATTTTATCTAGGTTTTTAGCTTTCGAGCTAACTTTATTACTAGTTTTTCAAATTGAGGATTATGACGAGTTTTTGAAAAAGTTCAACGTTGTCAGGATATGCATTATTGCAAATAGTTAGTGAAAAAAAAATTAAGTGTGTTTTTAAAGGATTCCTTACATGATTGCGTATATTACAAAATATGTAAACCACGTGCAAGGTTAAGCCATGTGGCACGCTCAATTGCTAGCTTATCCCTCTAATTTTTATGGCAGTCACTTTAGCATAACTCTAATTTGATCAAATTTCAAATTCCGCATCTCTAATTCTTAGGTATATTTTGGTAATAAATCACAGTCGTACTGTACATATAGATTCTATTTTGAAATATTGTTATGCTGAATTTTTTTATGTTGATGGAGCAATTGCTCATATTCTGCATCTAAAATGATTAGCACTAAAATTATGATAATTCATTTCAATGGAGGAAAATAATTCTTGCGTCTAAGTTACATAGGTATATATATTTTTTTAGTTGTTGAAAGAAAACAAATTGATGGAACAAATTCCTGCATATGAGTGAAAAAAAGATCAATTAAATGCTTAAAAAGTTAAATCTCATGATAATGGTTTCATCTAAGATTATGAGTCCATATTTGACGAAAAACCGATGTAAGAGGATCATTTGGAATATTACCCGCATTTTTACGTATAAATGAATATTAAAAAACCAATTTCACCAAAAAAAAAAAAAAAAAACAATAAGAACATTGAGTAAACATAATGATGGTCTGATAAAAAAAGGACACTAAAGCTAAAATATTTAATTCATATAAGGAAGAAAAAAAAAGTTGTGGGCTATACCAGTTCCCTTAAATTACGGTCGTCGTGAAATGTGCCACGCACGTTTCATTTCTTTTTGGGAGAGTCTTTTTTTTAATCGATTCCTCATGATTTTCTTGGAGTACATTCTTACTGTAAAGCAAGATGTTCCATGCCCTTTTTTTATTCCAAATTGGTTTAAGAAGTGATAAAAAAAAAAGGTAATCGAAAACCACTATCTTTTTGTATATCACATTTTATAAGTCGGCTTTTTGTATCTATGATGTCATTATGATTTCATGTGGATATTAATTCGTTTATTGACTGAAAGAAGAAGGGAAAAAAATACGGGGTTATCAGCCAAATTTGGGTGGATTGGACTTTAGTTCCACTTCTTCTCTTTAGAACAGGAATACTGCTTTGCTTTATTTTTCCTTTGTTTCTTCTCTGTTTTTGGCAGGTGCTCTTTAGAAACATCTGAAATTACTTCTACTTTTCACCATTTTACTCAATTTGATGTGATGTATAAAAATTAAAAAAAAAAAACAGATGTTTTTCCGCAAAATTCTATGAAACTTTTTCATAATTTTATGACTTTTAAGTTATTCAAAAAGAGGGTAGGAGGGACCACCCGCATTATTATCGCACAATCCGATTTAATAACAGCCAATCCCACTATTTTGGCGGCTATTTCGTTGATTTTCGAGAGAAAGGATCTGCTCGTCACTGCTTTTCGCTGTGGCTCTTTGCTTTTTGCTAATGGGAACGGGCTAAGCCTTTACGGACAGAAATGAAAATAGAGAGCATAGGCTACGTGCCCCGCCTTTCCAGACAGAGGTGAAGTTCCCCGAAACGTCCTTTAAGATTAGAGAAACTGTGTCATACTTCGCCTGGAAAAAAAGAAAAAAAGCAAAAAGAACTACAGAAACTTTCTCTTGAGATCCCCTATATAAATCATAATGGGTCGTGCCCGTTTTAATTTGCAGTGACATTTCTACTTGTCTAGCAACTTTTGGCTTCATAGAGCTCAGAAATCAGCTTCTGCTGAACTGGTGCTACTTTGGTGTTTAATTTTCTCTACAACTGGTCGTGATGGAAGGGTGTGACTATGAAGTGTTCTTAAGCTTCAGAGGACCCGACACACGCACCAGCATCACCGATCACCTCTACACCCGTCTCATAGAAGCAGGGGTCCGAACGTTTAGAGATGACGAAGAGCTCCGTATCGGTGAAGAGATCGGCCCAGATCTCATAAGAGCCATTGAGCAGTCGAAGATCTCCATACCCATATTCTCTAAAAGTTATGCTTCTAGTAAATGGTGTCTCAAGGAGTTGGCCAAAATAGTGGAGTGTAGGAAATCAAGGGGACAGAAAATCATGCCCATTTTCTACTACATCGAACCATCTGAGGTTCGATACCAAACCGGTGGTTACGGTGAGGCCTTTCATTCTCATGAAAAGAAGAAGCGGGTGGATGAGGAGACCATCCCCGAGTGGAAAGCTGCTCTCAATGAGGTTGGCGCGTTAAAGGGGTGGAACATAGAGAACGTAGCTAACAGGTACGTAATTATCCTCCACCCTTGATGAATGCCAAAATGCAGGAGACCATGATATTTAAGTATAAATGCTTTTCAGTTGTAGCTACGCTGGTTCCCTTCGTTTCAGTAACGTGTCAACCTTCCAGTTTGATCTCTTGTTTATTGTTCATGTATGATAATCGGAAGGCTACTTCGAGAAGGAGAAGCTTGTATAAGGAAAATGCATGCGCGCCTGTCCACTATAAAATGACAATGGGACGGTCAAAGGCCAGCCACAAATCCTTTTGGAGGAAACCGGTGGACTTCCTGAACCAGTTTAATCATTGACTCCATGTTTTCTTCTTCTTAATTTTTTTGCAACCTCAAATTTTAGAGACAAAATCAGAATAGGCCACACTGAATCATTTTTCTTGAAATTTTCATTTTGATTTGTTTCTTTAAATAGAACAAGAAAATTGTTCTCTTCTTATAGCTTTTTTATTTTAAAAAAGCATTTTGTCCCTACTGATATTTTTTTGGAATCTCTACTAATTCATTATTCTTATTTTGATATTTTCTTTAATTCATTTATTTTATGCATAATTGATATCAAGTGTCTAAATTTAGGTCATGGGAAAGTCCTTCTAGAGCAATTTAATTTGAGTGAAAGGAACAATGAGCTATTTCATTACGCAATGATTTCGTCTTTAAATGAGAAGCTAATGTTTCAAGTATTTTCTATCTTTTAAATTTAATAATTTTTTACTGATATTCACAATTATTTTAGTAGACGATAATATTTTTCTTTCTTCATATTCAAGAAAATTGATTCCGTGGGTATCCTTCTGATTTTGTCCCTAAATTTGAGCTTGTTATTTGGTATTTAATTATGTATATTTCAGTATTTAAGGAAACATAGAAGTCAAAAAAAAAAAAAAAAGGATACATGGGGTCAAAAATTGAAACCCGTAACCGGTTTTTTTTTTCAAAAGGATTTGTGTCTAGCCTTTGACCGTTCCACTGTTATTATGCAGTGGATGTTCATGCTAGCCACTCCCTCGTTTAAACATCAGAAGTGACCGTAAACATCATCAGCCTTTTTTCTTCTTAGGAAAATGAGAAGGTGATAGCCCATTAGTTTTAGACATGTGACAGGAGTGAGAGTTTTTTTTTTTTTTTTTACTTTCCAAGCTGTCAAATAAATTTTGGATTATGTGACAAGAGTAACTTAATTCGATCATGTGTGAGATGGTATTCCTTGTTTGATGCAAGCAAGAGTCATAGACAATGAGAGGGTGATGAGGTTTCTTTTTCGATGAGGAGTTGACTAAAATATTAAGGGATTAAAATATCAATTCTCAAATATTACAGATTTTTTGCAAAATTAACGAACATTTAATATGGTGCAATTATGGATGTAATTTTTTCTCGTATGATCCATAGTTTTTCTTTTGCTTCACTGGTAAAAAGTCCTAAGCCTAGGTAGTGATCAAAATATGTCATCCATAGTTTTATATGAAACTAGGCAAAGATATTTGCAGATGAAAGCCAGTATATGATAGAAAGCTAATTGCACTACTTATTGTTGCCTGCTGCCCGTTCGGTAAAGAGTGTTGGTGGTCCAAAATGCACTGTTATTCCTAGAGAATAACAGTGCTGTTATATTAGCATGGCCTTTTTTTATTAGCAAGATATAGTGATCACGTTCTGTAATTTGATTTGAACATCTTCCTAGCATGTCCTTAAAATTATTCTTTCTGATGTGTGCAATGTGTTATGTTCCATCTGCGGTTGCACTTCTTGTTACATCATGTGGCTTCCACGGACTGCTATCAATTCCTAATGTCATAGATTTCAGCTTGTCGATTCTAACATACTTTCTACTTTGCCTTGGCCCCTCTCTCGTCGTTTATATCATTAGGCACGAAGGACAACTAGTTAAACAGGTCGTTACCAACGTTTTAAGTGAGCTGAAGAAGGCTTATTTGGCGGTTAGTGACTTCTTGGTTGGCGTTGACTACACAGTGAAAGAAATTACGGGGATTATAGACACAGCCACTGATGATGTAAAGATCGTGGGAATCCATGGTATGGCTGGCATCGGAAAGACGACTCTTGCCAAAGTAGTCTACAACCAGTTTTCTCGGGACTTTGGTTACTGTTGTTTCCTTCCGATGTTAGAGATACTTCAAACTCAAAAGGAATTGTGTATTTGCAGAACCGACTAATTTCAGATCTCTCAAAACAGACATTTTCGAGTATCGATAGCAAGGACGAGGGAATGAGGACGATCAAAGAGAGATTTTCTAGTAAGAAAGTCCTTGTTCTTTTTGACGATATTGACGACGAGAGTCAACTAACTGCACTTTTGGGGGGGCAAGTTTGCTTTGGTTCTGGAAGCTTGATACTTATAACCACAAGAAATGAAAGGGTTCTCCGTGCATTCCAAGTGAAGTTGATTTATCATATTGGTGTATTGGATTCTGATAGTTCCCTTCAGTTATTTAGCAAGCATGCTTTCAGAAGAGATCACCCTCCATATGAAAAATTAAAGCAATCCAAAGAAATTGTGGAGATCGCTCAAGGTCTTCCATTGCTTCTTGAAGTTATGGGTTCAACTTTATCATTATGTGGACAAACTAAAGAAATATGGGATGATTACCTAGAGAAGTGGAGAAAAGGTCCCATTGAGAAAACTCGAAGTAAGTTGATGATAAGTTATGAAGCATTGGATCTCAATCAAAGGCAAATATTTCTTGACATAGCCTGTCTTTTTGTTGGATATGATAAGAATATAGTAATATACATGTGGAAAGATTGTGGTCTATGCCCAATAGAAGGTCTTGAAGTTCTTCAGTTGATGTCATTGATCAAAATTGGAGAAGATAATAAATTGTGTATGCACAATCAATTAAAAGATCTCGGCAGAGAAATTGTTTCTCAAGAAAGTGGTGAGCAATTAGAGAAGCAAAGTAGACTGTGGAATCACAAAGATGCATTGAACGCACTCTTGAGCAAGAAGGTAATTCTTGGGTTTGATTTCTTTTTTTTGCACGAGAAATCACATTAAGTAATTTGGAGCTATCCTACATAATGAAAGCAATTGCAATTATTCAACGTTTACATTTTAAAATTCCGCTTATTCATTTTTTTAATTAAGAAAATTAAAATTTCAAAACTCATTCTCGGTACTCTCCATATTTGGTCCATGAGAATGATGAGAGCGAACTTAAGAAACTGTAGGTACGCTCGATTATCTAAAACCCTATCTATGCCTCAAAATAAGAATAGAGCTAGATCTGTTCTCTTAATTAGCTAATTGTAGCCTTCTTTTTCGTTAATTTTTTCTTGTTTTATTATTCAGAAAAATGAAAAGCTCCAAGCCCTCCGTCTAATGTTTGAGGATTCGTCAGATTATCGTTTCACTCTCGAAGGATTTGCAGCGTTTCCAAATCTAAGGTTCCTTCATATGGATAGTCGAAAACTCACTGACGAGCTCTTTTCTGAAGTTACACTTCTTTGGCATAACAAGTCCTTGGTCACGTCACGACGAACTCTTATCTCGAGCAAGAAGCAACTTCTTCCAGATTTAAGATGGTTCTCTTGGCATAATTCTCCTATGCGAATATTGCAAATAAGCAATTTTTCATTGAGTAACTTAGTCATTCTTGATTTTTCAAGAAGTAAACTTACTCATGATTGGAGCGGATGGAAACATATCAAGGTACCCTCAGTTCTGTAATAGTCTTGTTATCAGTGTTTACATTCTCTTGAAGTAATTAAATTTACTGACAATTGTCTTGTTGGTGTTACAGAGAGCAGAGAAATTAAAAGTTCTTAACCTTTCAGAGTGTGAGCTATTGTTCAGGACTCCTGATTTCTCTGGATTTTTAAAATTGGAGAGATTGATTCTTGAAAAATGTGAAAGATTAGCTGAAATCCACTCATCAATCGGTCAACTGAAGTTCTTAGTTTTCTTGAACTTGAACTTCTGTAGTGATCTCCGCTCTCTACCACAAGAGTTGGGTGGATTGCCAGCCCTCGTAGAACTTCTCCTTGATGGAACTTCTATACGAGAAATTCCGCATTGGTGGGTTATGAAGAACCTGAAGAAGCTTTCAATGGATGCAACACCAATTATTCAACTATCCGACTCCATTGGAGCACTTATAAACCTCGAAAGCTTATCTTTGAATTGGTGCTCGAATATGGGCAGACTTCCACACTCCATTAAGGAATTACGATCATTAATTAAGTTGGATCTATTGGAAACAGGAATCACAAAGTTCCCTGACTCTATGAAAGTCTAGAGAATCTGAAAGAATTAAAACTTTCGTGGTGCTATGGGTTGGGGGCATCTCTGACTTGCCTAAACTTCCCATCAGCTTGACTTCTTTGGCGATCTCGTCTCCATCTTTGATAACAATGCCAGATCTTTCGAGCTTGATCAATCTAAAACAACTATTATTGTGTATGGGAGCGCGTGATGTCTCTGGCCCATCTGAGTTGGTGCAACTGCAAGATCCCATGCCTTCGTGGATTGGTAGGTTATCCAAATTGGAAGTCTTGACCCTGACACTCCCACACATGACCAACCTATCTCCTGAGCTAGGTATGCTTCCTCACTTGAGATCTCTTCATCTTCATGGTTGCCAAGCTCTGGAATGCATTCCGCAGATTCCCTCGAGTGTCTCAAAGCTTCACATCATAGATTGCCCATCACTTACCACACTTGATATCTCAACCTTGAAGAACCTATCGGAACTATATGTCCTTGCCACACCTCTGGAGAATCTGTCTGGGCACGAACTTTTCTACAGTGTGCCAGAATGGAAGATAAGTAAGGACTATGCGCACGATTTGCAAGCGCATTTGAGATCAAAGATGTTGGAACAGCACGGACTCACAAAAAATATGTTGGGGCGTAGTAGAGAAATGGAGAGAGGGTATTTTTCAGTTCTTGGGAAAATAAGAAGATATGTCTCTTAAGTGAAGAGACGACTGGTTAAGATCCAAAATCACGCTTACTAAGGTACAATAGCATTCCTAATGTTTATGAGCCTTTCCAAAAATTTTATACTTTACATTTCTTTTTGTCCTTAAAGGAGGGCATTTGCCATTATATTTATTTACTGAGACCACTTCACACTACGCAGGGCTAATTACCTAAGAAAAATTCAACTTTAGATCCAACCCCAATCAATCCCAAATTTTTTTGTTGTTTAAAAATGATCTTTAACTTTCAATCTACTCCCAAATTACAGCACCATCTCACCATTAAGGGTCCTTATTCTATATCGGTTAATTTTCCTATCTTCAATTTGTAGTGTAAACTGCTAGTTGCCATTCTTCGTGCCATTAGTTAGTTTCATCTTTTTTATTTTTCTTCACTTCAATTTCATGTTCGATCGAGTCTATTTTTTAGCTCAAGTCTTTGCCTTTTCACCAATTGATCTACTCATGTCTACTTGACATGGCGAATAAAGACTCGACGCGGTGGAGTTTATATGCATACAACTGAAAGAAGACAAACTGCTCCTCATTTCAGGACTAAATGGATTCCGTGTAAAACAAGATGCAAGGAAGCCTTTACTTTATATATCTCCATATTCTATTGAATGACACTTGGGTCTTCGCCCGAGTATGTATTGGCAGGTCGCCTTGTTTTTGTTTCTGGTGGAGTCTCGTTTTAAGTTTCTGTTGGAATTATATCTCGCTGCACAGCAATCGGGTGTCTTCTAAGTTGGTTTTGGATCTTGGTTTCTGGGGCTTTCTCTTGCTCTTCTGTTTCTTTTTTTATTTCGCATTTTAAGTGTATTGCTCCTTTTGATTTCTGTTCCGTTGTAACGATTCTTTTTTCCACAAGATTATGCATGACCCTGTGCGTGGTATTGGTTAATTGTAGGAATTATAGCTAATCTAATTTAAACTGGGTTTTTGAGAGACTTAAGAATCTTAATTGAATGTGTTGTGCTATCATTTGAGTCGATTAGGTGTCTGTTTGGTTTTGATGACTTTTCTCCAAGATCAATTTTAGTTATTTTTCTTGATCCGTGTGGTTATGATAACCAAGATTATGTTATTGCTTATTGTAGGAATTGTAGTGTGTTAAAAGACTGGGTAGCCTGAAGCAAGAGCATCTTTGACAGAATTGTGCTATCATTTGTATCGATTGGATATTTGTTCTATTCTCATGATTATTCTGTGATTGATTTTGGTGGTCTTTCTTGTTCCACGAGTTTATGAATAACCCAGTACATGTTATTGGTTATTGCAAGTATTATAGTTAAGACCGAATTAAATCTGGGTTGTGCGAGGCTAAAGCATCTAGATTAGTATGATTGTTCTATCATTTCTTTCTGGCTTGCTCCAAGGGTAATACCTGACAGCTGATGGAGACATCATGCCTTTTCTTTCTGGCTTGCTCTGAGTGTCTTTGTGGTTAAACCCTTCATGTTGGGACCTAATAAAGCTGTTTTTCTGCATTGCAGGAGCAAAGCGTTGATAAGGGACAGAACTTCATTCTTTGAAATGGCAAGGCTTATTACATCCAAAGCAGATTAGAAGGAAGGCCTTCGGAGACCAGCAAATTGCAGTTGTAAATTCTTAGGAGCTTCAATTCAGTATGGACTGTTCTGAGTTCCAGTTCAAGTTTACTATAATGTGTGAGAGTGGTTTCTTTTGTGTTGTTTTCCAGTTTCGATTGGTTTGCTACATTGATAAGTCCTGTACCCTCTCCTTTTTTTCTTGTTACTTATGTCTTCTTGTTGTAGAGAGCTCTTGGATGTTTGATAGGTTCAGTTTTCACTAGAACTGGGTGATCCGTGTTTTGTTGAATACCAGCAGGATTGTCAGCAGAAATGATCAGTTTGAATGATTTTAAGTTCTCCCCAAAAGAGTACAATGTGGTGTTTGAATAGTCTAGCCGACCAGGAAGTTGACTGTTGAAAGTGTTTCTAGAGTTTTTCCTTTTTCTTCCGTAGAAAAGATGCGGCAAGCATCAGTAATGATATTTCTTAAGTTCGGCTGGTTCTATCCTCATCCAGGCCTAATGATTTCTACAGATCAGCGATCTCTGAGGCACACCATCCATGAATCCCCGATTTGGATTTTCAGTTTGAGTCTCATCTCCGGTCATAACAAACATACATCTATTATGTTTCTCGGTTAGGTGAAGTAATATGGAAACCAAACCCAACCAAACCCAACCAAATCCAACCTGAAGCATCAACGTTGGGCCAGTTAAGAACTGGATTAAAACATGGGCATCTTACCCTTGCAAACTGGAGATTTGTGAATTCAAGGATTTGATTTCTAAACATTTTTTCAATATCTTTTTTCTTTTATGAAAACGACTCGCATGTCACTTGTTGAATTCCACTCCTAAGTCCTCTAGACAAGTAAAATAGATATGCATGAGTGCTCAAGCAATTAAAAATTAAATCAAGCACTAATAAAGTTCAAACAACTAAAGTAAATATATAATGAGGAAGATAAAAAAAAAAAAAACCCGAGTTGTTTCGGGTAATAATTAAACAAGGCCTCATCATTGAGTCTTGAGACACGACTCCCCATGAACTATAAATCAAAAGTATTTGTGCGCTCATCTTAAAAGAAGGTTGTTTATGAATTATCTAACCATATATGCAAATTAGATGTAATCCTAATATATATATTGGTCTTTTCTTTTATTCACTCTTACAAAACCGAAATAAAGCCCAGAAGTCTCTCTAAATGTACTAACCCTAGGCGGCTGAAATTAACTAATCAATCTAAATTAACACTATCAATAAATGACCTCATAATCTAAGATACAAAATGAACTATCGTGCCTTTAAGATATTCTATACACTACATGCTAATTTAAACAATAAATGATGCAATCTTTTATTGTTTTTCTCATTAACCTGTATGAATTAGCAAACTATAGCCTATGTGAATGCATGAAAAGCGGTAAAGGTTTGATATTTTTGACATGAACGCAAGCAAGGATCAATGACAGAGACTTCGGCCTATTTTCCATGAATCTCTGCAAAACAGAATATCAAAATTCTTCCAAACCAAGCAAATCCTAATCGACATGTATAGAAATCAAAGCAAGGGTAATCTAACACTAAGGAACACGTCAGATAACAACAAATTCAATGGAAGTCGACAAAGGGGCCCTGACTAAGGACACCTAGAGGAACCGGACATGAAAAGCATGCAGGGGGAATCATCAGTCCAATCCGTTTCAACGCTAACGTGTAAAGAGATCATCAATATAACTCAACCAACGCAAATCCGCGCAACATAGGACAAACCCAAGCGGTAAAGTCGGTGAGCTCTTTCTCCGATTAAGCTCATGCAGAGGAGAATTATAAAAAACATGGCAGTCTCTGAGTCCTAGTAACTAGAGGAATCTAGAGATGGACATCAAATCATTAATTCCTACGCGTAACTCTCAACCCATACATGCTTTTGGCCCTAGGGTTGCAATTAAATCATGGAAACAAATCGATGGGCATGCACTCGAGACTAGATGGGATTCGATCTCTGGGTATAAGGATAAATTCTTTTTTACCTTCAAAGGAAACGAAACGGCAAGGACACCAAGGCCTTGGAGGCGTGGCCGCGAGGGAAGACACGGCTGCTCTCCAGACGGCGGGCTTGTCCCTTTAAGGCTTCACTTCTATCAAACTCTTCAAGAAACAAGAGTAATTGTGAGATTAATCCCTGTGAAGAGAGATTGACGAGTGATCCCTTCTCTTTATTTCTCTTTTCTTTAACTTCACCGCTTCCTCATCTCGTCTTTTACTCCAAATTGACCGAACTACTCTCTTCTTTTTGAACCCAAACTTCAAAGTTCTTTCCATGTGAATGAGTGGTCGTGAACTATATTCCCCTTTTAGATGGATGGCCGTGTGAGATAAAGATCCTAAGGTAGATTAGATGGCCTTTAAGAGATAACAGTCCCGGAGATAACTCCCATGAGTCCTTGTCCTGTGACAGTGGGAGATTAGATTAGATTGGAGAGATAATCCTAATCCAACTAGATCTACGCGTTTGATCCTTATCTCGATCCTACTCCTCCTATTCAATTCAATTTCCCTACCTAATTAAAAATTGCAGCCCCACCCACCCCCCCCAAAAAAAAAAAAAAAAAGGGATGATCTCCTATCTTAGTCGGCCACATCTTTATCTCTAATCCTGGTCAACCTCGGTCAGCCTCGTTGTCGGAGTTGGTTTCTGAAAGGGGATGGTTTGCATTTGGGACATATCTATATTTAATAGTGTTGTGCATGCGCTAAACATGTGCAAAGTTAAATAAATCCGTAAGAAAAAGAAAAATATTAGAGTGAAAGTTACCTCAAAAAGGAAAAAAAAAAGTATTTACTTATTTTTATTGGATAAAAAATGATGACACTACTGGAGTGATGCAAGGGGGGGTGCTTGGGTCGTTTGATGGAATTTAATTGTCGATTTTTTTTTAAATATTTTATCGAGGTTAGCTTTGCAAGGAAAAAAAGAATGAAAAAATAGTATTCTGGACTTACATATATACTATATTTCGAGCACAAGCTATGCACATTCGTGGTTGCTTTCATGCTCTTTAAGGCGTGCAATAAATATCGATATCCAAACAACTACGTATGTGAATTTAAATAATCAAATTAAGCACTGTGAAATCATGAAAGCTTTTCACACAATAAACTGAATTTAAATTTCAAGTTAGGATATCATGAAATAAGAAGTTGGCGACAAAATGTCCTCGCCTGAAATAGCATCGTCTTTGGATAGAAATGGCATTAATTAGTGGATAATTGAAATAAAGGATTGTGAGTGGTTATCGTGTTATGATTTAGTGGCATTTATTTCTCTTACTGCTTCGATATTTTTCACGAATGATAAGAGTTTGAGAATAAGGGATAGGAAAATTAGAAAAATTATTGTTATTTTTTAAAATATGGACATGACAATTGAACTCAAAAAGTTTCCTTTATTATTCGTACTAGACCTTGAGCCATGCAACGCGCATGGGTGGTTGCCTATGAAGCACGGACACGTTGTCCATGCTTCCGTGTCGTGTCCGACACGCTCGGACACGGTCGGACATGCGGTCAACGCGTGTCGGGTTTTCCGACACGTGGTCAACTTTTGCCCAACATGTTTCGACATGTGTGTCCGGGAGGGAGTAGACCGCGAGCGACGGCGAGAGATGGCTGAGCATAGACTGAGGCGAGGACTGACCTTGTGATGCTGCGATGGATCCGACGAGGCTGCAGCTGCGAGGGAGAAAGGACCAAAGGTGAGAGGAAGAGGAGAGGAAGGCGGTCGTGCGGCGAGGAGCGGCGAGCGGCGAGGAAGGGAGGAAGGGGGTCGTGCGTGCGGCGAGGAGCGGCAATCGGCGAGGAAGGAGGTCGTACGGCGAGCAGCAAGGAGGGAGGAGGAGAAGAGGAAGGGTCGCGAGCGGCGAGGAGGAGGAGTAAAGGAGCTAGGGTTTATGAGAAACTCAAAAGTAATTAAAAAAGTTGGGGTCTATGGGTACCTATTTTGGGGGAGGGAAAGTGACGGACAAATGGGGGGAAATGGACGATTTTGAGAGGGAAAGGAAAAAAAATAAATTTGGGTGGGGGAATGGATGATGGTGGGGACTGGGGAGGGAAAGGAAAATAAATTTGGGGGGGGGGGAAATGGATAAGAAAAAGAAGACTTTAATGGGAATTTTTTTAATCAGAAAAATAAATAAATGAGATTAAAAAATAAATGTAAATTTAGGGGGAGGGGGATTTCAAAATAAATGTAAATTTGGGATAATGAAATAAAAAAAAAGTGTAAGATTTATTAATATTATTAGTATAAATTCATTGTAAACTCTTTATTTATTTATTTATTTGTGAATTTGAATCAAATTAATTAAAAATAAAAATATTTATTTAATATTTAACGTGTTGGAACGTGTCGAAATTATCCACTTTTTGAGAAATGACGTGTCGTGTCGTATCGAGTATCCGTGTCGCCGTGTCCGTGCTACATAGGTGGTTGCTATCATGGTCTTTTAACTTGCAATCAGCATCGACGTCTGAAAAGATGTGGCTGTGGATACGAATAATCGAGTTGAGCAACCCACAAACCCCGAAACTTTTTCACACTGTAATTAAAGTTTATAAAAAGATAATATAAAGTTGGCAGCAATGTGTGCTTGCCGGAAATTTCGGATAGCTCTCATGTTGTGGATAAGTGGTGCGAATATTGGATAAGTGAAGAAACAAAATAATCGATTGTGATTATATTTTGAATTAAAGAATTAGTGGAATGCATTTCTCTATCATTTAATTTTATTTTTTTTTGCCGGGTGATAAGAGTTTGATTATAATAATATTTTTCAAAAAACTAATAAAGCATAGGAAATCCAACGAATTTTTCTAAATATGGGATGGATACCAAATCAAAAGCTTCCTTTTTTTAATAATGGGGGTGTGGATATATAAATTCCAATTACAAACGTATTATACTTGTGTCACTTTAATCCAACCTTTCAATTTGGTTAATTGAGTTCTAAACTTTTTTATGACGGTTGATTATCTTATGTGACATAGTTAATATTGACATGGATAATTTTTTATAATTTTTCTATATATATTTTTTTTTGCTTTGTTATTCTTTTTTTCTTTTTGCCAATGGCTGATTGATGGCCATCGACCATAAGCGATGACCAACAAGGGTTGATCTTACCCACCACAAGTAAGGGTGGCCTCGTCAGGTGTCGCGTAGGTGAGGGTGGCCCTTGTCAACCCTTGCTCTTGCCTAGGTGAGGCCAACGAGAACCCTTGCTAGGCCAAGGTGGCCTCAGTGGGCCTCACCCTTGACAAATCTAGTGAGGGGGGCTCTCGCCGGCACTTGCCCTTGCTTATGGCTGGTGGCTGGCGAGGACACAAGAAAAAAGAAAATGAAAAAACAAAGGAAAAAAGAAAAAAATCTGAATTTTTTTAAATTTACAAAAATTATCCATTGTTAGCCCTTTCACATCAGATGCGATTTCTAATAAAAATTGACCAAATGTGTTACATTTGCAAATTGTCAAAATACCTAAAACTAAATTGACCAAATTAAAAAAAATTATGACTGGATTGGAACACATACAACATGTATAGGGCTTTTTTTCAGTAATTCTCCCTATGAAAGTTAGACACCTTAACCAAGTGAGCCCTTGGATGGTTCTTTCTTCTCTTTTTATTTCGATAGAGAAGAGAATCACATAACAAGTTAAAACGGATATAACAAAGGAAGTCCCGGGGTGCGATGACCCCTATGGTCCACTGCTACAGCAACTGGTGGTTAAAAAATTATGCCTGGGAAACAACACTGAAATTTTAGATAGTCACAATTAAAGGTGGCAAAAGGGATTTTAAACCTAATTTTTAACTCATATTGTTATAGGCTATGTTTAGTTGGACTTTGGGTAGTTGGACAATCTCTAAACTATCCTCTTCCAATCTATCCATTGAACAAATCTGTATCAAGAAAATTAAATGACCGTTCAATGATAAAAGCTGAATCTCCACTTGATTATAATTGTCCATGCAACGAGAGTCTTTGTTTCCATAAGAAGAGTTTCTTCGTTTAAAAAGAACTTTTATCGAGATTGATTTGCCAATTGAATAAAATTGGGTCAATCAAATCTTTCTAGGTGTGAAATCTAAGACCAAATCACTAGCTGTTATACATTCTTAACAAGTCACGTTTTGAGCTTGCTTCGTTATAAACTTGCCACATTTTGAACTTTTTCGTTATGAACTTGCTTCAGGATAGAAATAAGAGTCTAGAGGAAGAAGGGGTCACTATTGAGAGTATCTCCAAACAGTTTGAAGATAATTTTGTTGGCGTTATCCTAACGCTTGATAAAGTTGAATCTTCAGGAAGCCAATACCATCCTTTATTTTTATGACTTGCCAACTCTTTTCTTGATTTAGCAGCATGATAATAAAAGTTGGTAAGGTCGGAAAAAATAAACAATGATAAATAATTCAACGAGAGTTGATAAATTAGAATTAATTGATAACTTAATTGGAGAAAAGTTGATAAGTCACTTCAATTAGAGTTTGTAGGTTCATGTAATAATTGATAACTCTAACACATACCTTAAGAAAGATAGCAAAGTTTGATAAAAGATAAGAAAAGTCAATCATTAAAAGAAAAATAAAATTGCTAAATAACTTCAATGAGTATTGGCAACCCAAATCTTAGTAATTTAACCAGAGAAACATTGGCAAGTCACTATAATTAATTTTGGTAATTTGTAAATAGAGTTGGTAAATTTTAGGTGTTGCTAAGAAAGACATATAAAAGTTTGTACACAGCAAGAAAAAGTTAGCATTGAAAACTAAATAAACTAGTGATAGTGAATAGCCCAATTTTAGGGAGGAAAAGTACTAAAAAATCCTAAACTTATTACATTGTTACCAATTTAATCCTAAATATTTCAATTCGACTAATTTAGTCCTAAAATTTTTCATGCTAGTATCAATTTAACCCATCCGATCAATTTAAGTCGGAAATTACTAACGTGGATGCTGGCATTGATATAAACATTTTAAAATAACTTTGTAATAAATTTTCAATTTTTTAAAATATTTTTAATATTTTTTCTTCTTTTCCCTTTTCTTTTTCTTTGAATTGTGGCCAGTATTGACTATGGCCAACAACCCGCCACAAACAAGGGCTGACGAGGCCAAAAACCTATGGCCTGGCGAGGATCAAGCAAGGGTTGCGAGGGTCATGCCCTCACCAGATTCAGTGAGGGCCGCAACACCCTCGTTGGCAATGGTCAATATGGGCCATAATCCAAAGGGTTATGGCCTTGCCTGATGAGACAAGGGTCACGATGCCCTCACCAACCATGGCCGATACCGTAATCCAAGGGAAAAGAAAAGGAAGAAAAAAGGAAAGGAAAAAAGGAAAAAAATAAAAATAAAATAAAAAACTAAAAAAATGAAATTATTTTGAAATGTCCACATCGGCATTAGCCATGTCACTTGGACAGCTAGCATCCATGTCAGCAATTTCCGGCCTATATTAGCTAGACGGATTGAATTTCTACCAATGTAAAAAGGTTTAAAATTGAATCAGTGTAATTGAAAGTACGATTAAATTAATACCAATATAATAGATTCAATACTTTTTTTTGTACTTTTCCCAATAATTGGAGGTAGTGGAATGCGAAAAATGGTGAATTACACTAATTAATGTTGGTAATATCTAAAAGAATGAATTAATTTAAGATGTTGATCTATCCAAAGCAAACAAAAGTTGATAATTTACTTGAAAAGATAGTGTATTTAAAACAAATTAGTTTTTTTTTTTGGTAAAATTTAAAACAAATTAGTTGTTACTAAGTAATTCATACATCAATTAAGAATTCAATTTGACAAAAGTTGGTAAGTCAATTTAATTTAGGTTGGTAATTGCATATAGGAATTAGTAAATGTGAAGCTTTAGTTTATGAAAATAAGATGTGCAAAGTTAGTATGAAAATTGATGATTTATAAATTGTGAAATTTTTTTAGTGATTTCATAAAAGTAATGATGCCAACGAGGTACTTGGGAAAAATGTCATCGGTTATTTTTTCACCAACAATTTACCATGAACGTTCCACATTCTCCATGAAATCTTCAATTCGAGACATAACTACTGTACATAACCTATAACTTGAAGGTGTGAGATTAGCATTGAGATATATGTGAAAATTGAAATTAACTTGTGAAACTCCTTTTAACATAATATCAATGCTTAGCTTTGGAATTCCAATATTAGGCATGCTCAAGTGGAGCACTACCAGAATGGGTGACCTCTTAGGAAAGTGGTCATATTTGACATCATGAAATTCAAGTCCTCTAAGGGATGAATGAATGTGAATTTCACCAATACATTGTTAGTTGATCTCACTTGGAATTGATCACTCCTGAGATACTGACTTAGAGAGGAAATGTTAATGAGGACAAAACTCGTATGATTAAAGAACTTAACCTGGGAAAACGACTTGATCGTGAGACTTGCGTGAGGACGATCCTGTAGATAGGCAGGCCGATTTCAAGGACAACTAGAAGTTGATTCACAAACAAAAAACATAATGGAACGACAGGTGATTCTGTTTACTGTTATTGAGCTCACGAACGACCCTAGGTCAATCCTTAGTAATCGTGTATTTTGAAATAAGAATCTATCTTCCGCAATTTCATGTAGTTAAGGACATCCATGAGTCGAGATGTCTTGAACGTGGTTTGGCACAAGTCAGTTACGCGTGAATCCTCAAAGTCACCTGTCAGTCTAAGTTGTATCCAAAATGGCATTAAAACGAAATTGACATGGCATGAGAACTAAGGATTGGACTTCGAATTATCGGGAACGTCCGGTAGGGATATCCTCTTTGGTAGAGGAATTTATTTATATATTTATTTATATTTTTTTGGTGATGCTTGAATTTTTGGTCGAGAAGATTCACCAACTAGTGCAGCGGCAATGCCCATGTTTGAGTTTCAGTAGTCCCAAACTCAAGACCTTGGAGCATTGCTTGTGACATCCATAAATTCCCCTATTCAAAAATATTATTTAGGATTAATTTTCACAATTGGATTGCTTGAAGTTTGAGGTGATAGAATTTAGTGAATAGATTTTGATAGATAAGTTAGTGGTGTAGAACGGTGATATTTAATTTGCCTCTAAATTATTGGTAGAACTTGGTTGGTATGTTATAAATTCCATATTTGAGGATATTCAAGTTTTAAATTTATTATTTTGAGATTTTCCAAATTTTTGATACCTTTCATTAATTATTTTAACGAATTAAAAATGTCTTTGGATTTACAAATGTTCAAAATCAAATGTTTAGAACGAAAATATTTTTGGACGCACAAACATTCAAAACGAGATGTCTAAACGAGGCATTGGTAAGGCACAAACGTACATGAACGAGGAATCAAGGTGCCATTCAAATTTTCCTTTCAAAGAACTAGATAAAACACCTAAAGAAATATCATGATAAGCCATAAATTCCCGAGATCTGACAGTATAGTTTGCAATCCAATCAGCACAAGTAATTCCCCTCTCTCTAGGTAACTTGCAACTCGACTTCCCATTGACCCTATGAAATTAAGCGAATTTGGTTAACCAAAGAAACCATGGATGACCCCAGACGTGTCGGTTGTCAGTCATATTAAGGATATGATCGAAGTGGAATCCTTCTTGAAAAAGACTATGGTGGTTTGGGTTGCAAGCTAACTGAAACCCTTGAACAACAGCTAAGAATTGAGATTTGTTCACAGAAAAAATGCTGAGGCAATTAGCAAAGCCTTCAAAGTACTTGCCCTCCTCCATTAATAATCTTTATTAAAAAGATTGAATGGAGAGTAAAATAATTACATATATGTGTGTGAAGGACTTCAAATGTAGCAAATTTCTACCTATTGATTTCAACAATATCAGGATTGAGGCAAGCATCAAGTAAATTATAATTTTGTATATAGACACAAGAAGGTGTACTTGAATTGACGTATCAAGCTGAGTGAAGTGAAAATTGATTTCTATTATGTTATCTGCCCAATGTGCTAACATATATTTAGTATGGATTTGATTTCATTTGAATAAAACCAATATGTCATATGTATTCATTATCGAGTTAATATTTTTATTTTCATATATTCAATGCCATCATCATTGCTATGATTCAACAACATTCAAAGTATTGATGATAATTCTTGACATGATATGAGAACATGGCTCACTTTTGTTTCATTGGGATGTTGCAATCCCTAGTTGCACAGTGTGCAATCGAAATCGGGAAATTGTAAACTTCCTAACAGTGTGAAGAATTGTTCCCTCCACACTCCACATGCTCTTGAGGAGCTCATCAAGCGTGAGGCTGTAGAGAGAGCCTTGTGTGAAGAAGAAAAATACAGAAACGAAGAAGAAGATAACAGAGATGACTAATAGAGAAGAAAGATCAAAGAGAAAGTATAAGCTTATGTATTCAATGATATGAGAGAATTTTCACAAAGAACATCACACTATGTTCTCCTTTACAACTCAGTATATATCTTCCAAGCTAGTGACGAAAAGCAACAAACTGCTAAAAGAACTAACAGAAGAAAATAACAGAACAGAAGAAAATAATAGAAAGTAAGAAAGTATTCAGTTACTACTTAAAACTGAATATCTATTCTTTAATGAGCATGTGTTATTGATGTAAATCATGTCATCTTCATTCCGCTTATCTCTGTCCATAAACGTAAAGCTAAGCTCGTTATCTCCAGGTTTGATTGAATCATCAGTGGTAGCATTTGTCACTTCATTTCCCAATTCAGCAAACTGCCTTACTTCACTTCCCCTGTTTCCATAAGAATTGAACTCTCGACCAGCAACATGTATATTCAGCATTGGCTTATATCTTTTAACATCCCCCTGCAAATTGGGAAGGGGTAAAGAGCCCATACCCAATTTGATGCGTATATCAAAATGAGCCAACCATGAGAGAGCTTTTGTGAAAATATCAACAAGTTGACAATTGCTTGGAACATATCGCACATTGAGAGAGCTTGAGGAAACTTTCTCACATACAAAATGGAAATTAACTTCAATGTGTTTAGTGCGAGCATGTAAAATGGGATTGGCAGTAAGAGAAAGGGCAGACTGATTATCACAGAACAAAAGGGTAGGAGAAGAAAGTGATAGACCAATATCACAAAGAACAAAACTAATCCATGTATGTTCAGCAGTAGTAGAGGCAAGAGTGCGGTATTATGCTTCTGTAGAAGAGCGACTAACAGTAGGTTGTTTCTTTGCTGCCCAAGAAATAAGATTAGAACCGAGATATGTGCAAAAGCCAGCTGTGGATCTTCTGGTTTTAGTACAGCCAGCCCAATCTGCATCTAAAAATCCATAAAGATGCCTAGAGCTTCGAGAATGAAGAAACATACCAAGATTAACAGTTCCTTAAACATAGCGCAGAATCCTCTTTAGCTTATGAAAATCTGCAACAGTGGGCTACTGCATTTTCTAACATAACATATTTGTAGCATATGCAATGTCAGGGCGAGTTAATGTCAGATATTGAAGACCACCAACTAGACTCCTATATTCAAGAGGATTGGAGAGTGGAATAGTATCAGTTTTCAGGATAGCTGGTCTCTGAGACAGAGGAGTAGAAATTGGTTTACAATCAACCATGTGAACTCGAGTAAGGAGATCAAGATCATATTTGGTTTGACAGAGAAACAAATCAATAGAGGTACGCTTAGCTTTAATGCCAAGAAAATAGTGATGATAACCCAGATCTTTCATGTGAAACTGAAGGCTGAGAGAATGGATTAGTTTCGAAAGTAACTGGGTTGAACTACCAGTTAAGACTATATCATCAACATAGAGTTATAGAAGTATTGTGTCTGGTCCATCATGAAGAATAAACAGAGATGGATTAGTTGTACTACAGAAAAATCCATCCTCAAGTAAGAAATTACTGAATTTATCAAACCAAGCACGAGGAGCTTGTCGAAGACCATAGAGAGATTTCTTGAGAAGACACACATGGTGGGGTGTCTATGACTATATGAATCCAGGAGTTGTTCCATGTAAACTGTTTCATTCAATGTGCCATGTAAAAAATGCATTCTTAACATCAAGTTGATGGATTGGCCATTGATTCATCATTTCTACAGAAAGTACTATACGAATTGTAGCATGTTTGACTACAGGACTGAAAGTTTATGTAAAATCGATACCTTCCTCTTGATGAAACCCTTTAGCCACTAGCCAAGCTTTCAATCTATCAAGACTTCCATCAAGTGCAAGTTTTGTTTTAAACACCCATTTGCAACCTATCACATTCATGTGATTAGTGCAAGGAACTAATATCCAAGTTTGATTCTGATATAAAGCATCCATTTCTTCTTTCATAGCTGTGTACCATCCTTGATCTGCTAAAGCTAACTTAACTGATCTTGGTTTAACAAGTACTTTATACTCAGCAAGGCAAGCATATCTAGGATTTATTTTTATGATGCCAGACTTTGATCGAGTCTGCATAGGATGAGTTGAGGTTGTACCTTGTGAGGCAAAACTAGAAGAAGCTTGGTCGATACTGTGTTCATTAGATTGTATAGCTTTAGAAGCAGCTTCAGAACTAGATACTTCCTGATCTTGTGAAGAGGAATGGCCTTGATTAATAGAGATTTCAGCTTGTGTTATTGCTATGGAAGTAGGATTGTCTTGTTCCACAGGAGGCAATTATGATGGAAAAGAATGACTCATTCCATTATTGTGCAGCTAACCTGCATATTTCTGTGAAGATGAAGACATTGAGCCTCCACTTACTGAGTCCAGAAGTTTAACCTCTTTTGTCCACAGTCAATATAGTGTTGTAAATGGTGTGTACTCTATTACACAAGTCTTAGTAAAAGGAAAGAAATTTTCATTGAATATGACATGTCGACTAATGTATATTCGACCAGTAGTAGGGACAAGACATCTATCTCCCTTATGACGTTCACTATATCCAATAAACACACATGTAAGTGATCGTGGATCAAGTTTGTGCTGTGCATAGGGTCTGAGGCAAGAAAAATATGCACAACCAAAAACTCTGAGATGGTCATAGCTTGGTTCTTTCTGATACAGTTTACTATAGGGTGATTGCATCAGTAACTTTGGTGTAGGAAGCATATTGATAATATAGTTAGTTGTCATGAATGCATCAATCTAGTATTTCAAAGGAATTCTAGCATGATAGAGCATATCAAGACCCAATTCAACAACATGGCGATGCTTTCTTTCAGAAACCCCATTTTGTTCTGGTGTATAGGGGCAGGATACATATTGCTTAATGCCACAACTCTGTAAACGAGTCTGAAACTTGTGGCTAATGAATTCACCTCCGTCATCACATTGAAAAATCTTGATTTCGCAATCAAGTTGATTTTCAACTTGTCTCTGGAACAGAACAAAGATGTCATAGAAATCTGATTTTGCTTTCATTGGATAGATCCAGCTAAACCGAGAGAAACTGTCTAGAAAGATGACATAATACTTGAAGTTTTGAAATGAAGTAACTGGTGAAGGACCTTAGATATCACAGTGAACCTTTTCTAAAGGTCTAGATGCTACAGATTCTGACAATGGAAAGGGTAGAGCAGTATTTTTAGCAACTTGACAGCTTCGACACATATTTTATGCTCTGGTATTGCAGTAAATGAGTTATTGATTTTGCAGGTACTTCAGCGTTTTAAGATTAGCGTGTGCTAAACGCTGATGCCATATATCCTCTCCTATTGTTCTGTGTCTCTGAGTTAAGAATGCCTTGGTGGTATGAGGATCGACTCGATACAACCCTTTAACTTTCCTCCCGAGTAGCAGAATTGTGTTGGTGTAATTGTCCTTAACATATACACTAGTTTTATCAAAAACAAATGAACATGGATAGTCATTTGTTAGTTTTGATATTGATAGAAGATTCTTCTTTATATCAAGAACAATTAATACATCATTCAGAGGTAATGAATCCACTTTATTATGTAATAATGCATCACCAGTATAGGTAATAGGTAGACATGATCCATTTCCAATCATGATTGTATCGGTTCCATTGTATCTAAAAAGATTATGAAGAATACCAGAGTTTGCAATAATGTGAGAAGTCACACTAGTGTCTTGATACCATTCATTTCCTTTTGAGTCTTCAATGTGCATTGCTACTAATGCTGTTGGAATCTCCTCAGCTTGGTATGAATTGTCAAAGCGATACCAGTAGTAAAATGCATCATGGCCTGGACATTTACAAATTTGACACTCCAATATAATATTGTCAGTTGACTTCTCAACCTACAGATCTTTGGAAAAGGTTAGATTTGAAGAGGGATATGATATGGTCTCTTGATATCTTTGTGAAGAACCAGCATAAGGAAGAAATCCCTGATTGGAACCAGAACCAGAGATATTACTAAATTGTTTAAATCTTGGACCCTCTTTTACATAATTGACATTATTTGATCTGTAACTCAAATCTCTTCCAAGATATCTATAACCATGACCTCTATTACTAAAAAATCGTCCTCTTCCATAACTATGTCCTCCACGACTAGTAACTCTTGAACCTCCAAAGCCAGAGTTTTGTTGAATAGTTTCTCTGTCAATTTCTTCCTTTTGCTGAACTTCAGTTTTTCTTTGACCATAGTAAGCTAGATTAGGGCTGTATTGGCTTGATGAGTAATTTTGTAGTTGTGCTTCAAACCTTCTAGCTGTGAAATTACTTCATCATACTCCGGTTGAGGTTTCAAGCAGTATATAGTGGTTTTAAGATTCTCATATTCAGGTCCTAATCCCTCAAGAACCCCAAATAGCTTTGTTATCTCATCTATAGGTGTAAAAACAATTTCTCGAGATATGACAACGATACTAGGCAGACGATAGAAAGAAAGTTCTCTTATGATTAACAAAATGAATCACGATCAAAGTAAAGAGTAGTGAAGAGAAAATTGAACACAAGGTTTATAGTGGTTCGGCTTATTCCAAGCCTACGTCCACTCTTCCGCACTGACAGCCCACCGGTTGGATTTCACTATGAACAAAAGAGATGTTACAGCACAGTTCTTCCTTGATTCCACAGTGTAGATATTCTACCACACTTCTTCAAGGTTTCTCACAAGTATAGTGTGGCATCCCGGA
Source organism: Eucalyptus decipiens (assembly GCA_014182575.1). Taxonomy (NCBI): domain Eukaryota; kingdom Viridiplantae; phylum Streptophyta; class Magnoliopsida; order Myrtales; family Myrtaceae; genus Eucalyptus; species Eucalyptus decipiens. The sequence goes on along the minus strand of CM024611.1, from coordinate 26,203,761 downwards.
AATTCAAAGCCAAGCCTTAAGGTGTGTTAAATGTCTTTAATTAGGTGATAGAATTTTATGGCCTATGCTTTAGCCAATTTATCTTTTAATTTGATGAATTATGCTTGTGATTGTGGAAATTTAAATTTAATTTATAAATGCTTGGCCATATGATTTGAATTTCAATAATTAAAAATATTCCAAGACTTTGGCCAAGATGGAAATTGGAATTTAAAAATATTATAGAAGAAATTTCAAAAAAAAAAAAAAAAAAGGGAAAAAGGGCTAATTTTCGGAATGGGCCTTGAGCCCATTAGCCTCAAGCTTGGTGGGCCAAGCTAGTCGGCCCATTGGGCCCAAGAAGGGAGTCGACCAGCCCAAGGGGAATGGCCGGTTGGGCCTAAGCCCAAGCCCATTTAGCCCAAATAGAATTCAAAATTAGAAATGACAAGTGGCAAATGGCAAGAACATGCATTGGCCATTGGATAGGTGAATAATCATTGCAAATGATGACCTAAGGGGGGTATAAAAGGAGTTAGGAGAGAGAGTGGCCGGACCTTTGCTCCATTTTCGTCCAAGGTGAGAGAGAGAGAGAGAGAAATCGCGAGTGAGAGGGAGAGAAGCCGAGAGGGAAGGAGGCGGAGCCGGAGGAGGGTGCCGTTCGTTCGCCGTCCTACGCCGCCGTACGCCGCCGTGTGTTGCTGTTCGCCCATTTTGAAGGCAAGTTGGGGTCTATGACTTCTCTTGCATGTTGTTTTTGGTGTTTGCATGTTAATTTTTAGGGGTGATTTAGGCGAAATAGCAAGCAAGGGTTGCATATGTTCATGTATTGTGGCTGTTTCCGTTCGGTTTGTGGTAGACAGTTTCTTGTTCGAGCTTGCATGTGGATTTGGAGTGTGATTTTGACTTCGGTGTCTTCATGGAAGTTGAAGCTAACATCTTGAGGTATGACATACTCAAATTTCATGGAAAACGAAGGTGATATGATGGGTCAAATGCCTTGTTATACGGAGGTTCTAGATCTGCGAATTTCCTACTGACCTCTTGATGATTTCTTGGTTGCATGTTGGTTTATGTTGGAAATCTCACTTTGTTGTCTTCATGAAAGTTGTAGGTAACATCCTAAACTACAACATACTCAAATTTGAGGAGAAACAAATGAGTGTAGCCTAGTAAATCGTCTAGATCTTTGAGACGGACGGTTCTGTTGAAGTGAACCGAGACACCCGAGACTTCAAAGACTTAAAAGAGGATCATACTTTGGTTATTTAACTTAGATCTCTTCATGAAACTTGTAAAGGAGACATTGATACATAACATACTCGAATTTCAGAAGAAACGAAAGAGATTTAATGGGTCAAATCTAAGTTTTTCGGTGATGTATGTTCTGGACGAAACGGTGGAGGTTCCAGAAGCTTAATGGAGTTGTATAAATAAATCTTTAAAGAATTTGGCTTAGTGTTCTTCATGAAAAAGGTACGAAAATGTGTTGGCTATCACCCTGTAAAATTTGGGAATTTTCGGAGGTCATATGAGTATTTTAATTGAATTAATCCGAAAACTGTGCAATCTGGCCATTATCCGAATATTGAGTGTATTTGGTGGAAATTTGGGAAACTATGTGAAATACGAAAGTGGCCATGAAATTGTGTGAAATTGTGATTCTAATTAGTGGTTTAATGATTGTGTGATTTTCATGATTTTGGAAAATCATAAATGTTAAAGATAATATTTATTTATGGAAATAAATAAATATAATATTAAAATAATAATATAATAAAATAATAATAAAATAAAAAATAATAATAATAATAAAATAAAAGTGGATTATTTTATCGGCCATGAGTTCTATTGAATTATGATGCATTGTTACATGACATTGATGCATGTATGATCGTGAATTATGATGCATTGTTATATGCCATTGATGTATGTATCATCGCGAACTATGATGCACTGCTATATGGCATTGATGCATGAATGATCATGAATTGTGACGCATGTGTGTGAATCATATGCCATGAAATAATGAGATGAAAAGAATGATAAAATGTGGAAGTGGTATGCGAGAAAGAGGATGTGGCGGAGGTTGATGTCTCGGTGGCCGAGTGGCATAATTCCGAGATTCCCCGGAGTTTCAGGGATGCCCGGAATGTGGGGGCCGGAAGTCCCTGTCGGAGGTTTCTGCCCGAAGGGAGTGACTCGCGATGCCAGGGTTAGGGTGCGAGATCCCCGGTTAGAAGGGTAAAGGCCGGAAGTCCCTGTCGGAGGTTTCTGCCCGAAGGGAGGTTCCTCGTGATGCTAGTTGAGGTGCGAGATGCCCTAATGTGGGGGCCGGAGCCCGTGGCCATGAGATGGCTGATACTGGATCCCCTGTCGGAGGTTTCTGCCCGAAGGGAGGATGATGATGGTGGAATTGATGAATTGAGAAAAGATAATGTGGGATCAATTGATAAATAAAAGTGAAAAAAAATAAGGATGTGATATGCATGGTGATGCATGGCCAATGATGATATGATGTGATATGCATGGTGATGCATGGTTAATGATGATGTGATATGCATGGTGATGCATGGCCAATAATGATATGATGTGATAAGCATGGTGATGCATGGCCAATGATGATATGATGTGGTATGCATGGTTTATGATGATTGCGATATTGATATATGAGATGCCATGATGATAATACGTATACCATGATGATGCATGAATACGCTTGACATCGAAAAGGTAAGAAATGCCTGCATTGTATGATGGTATGCATGGTGCACTGAGTTGTTATTAGATTTCCCTATCTGCTGAGTGGTTGTACTCACCCTTTTGGGGATAACATTTCAGATTAGCACTATGCCGCCGCTCGCCGTTTCGCGTGGCGTGTTTTACGGTATTCCGTCGACGTCGAGGTGGATATGACCGAGATAGATCTGCCCTTCGGTACCCGGATTGACTTTTATCCGAGTACGATGTTTAGTCATGTATGATATCGGCCTCAGCTGGGGGCCCGGTCATACAAGAGTTTTTGTCCGTGCACATACGACGGGATGGAGTGATGCGGGGATGCTGCCGCCGCCACCACCTGACGCACCGGGATGGGTGTGAGATCGCGCGCGAGGAGTAGGAGCTAGACCGCTTTTTGGTGTAGATAGTTGACGCTCGTGATGGGAGGGTTTTTGTGCTCATGTGTTGTTAGAGGTCGGAGTTCCTTTTTGAGATTTTAGGAAGGACATGGCGAGTCCTTACCTTTTCTCGTTTCTTTTGTACCGACCGAGGAAAACCCCATCTCGCTATATGTATGCATGTAAGCAAAGCGTCAACACTGTTTATAAAATCGTGGTGTTTAGTTGGTGTGTATTTGTATCATGGGATTGGTAGGGAGATAGATGGTGATATTTATTTGCTTCCGCTATGAGTCGCGCATGGGACCGCTTTAAAAAAAAAAAAATGCCTGTATTCTGGCAAGGCTTAATTTAGCCAAGAGATAGAGATCATGAAAGATGTAACATCGGCACTGTTAACGACCTGCGAAGGGTTCGGGGTGTTACATATAGACTCTCTTTTGTGTACAAGATTTCGCTCGAATGAATTGACTAAAAACAAGGAGCTTCAAACTTTGGAATTCTTTTATCGTGCACACACTCGAACAACTGGAACATCTTCCTTATATACTCCTTTATGCCATCATACCCGTTGGCACTTACCAAATGAATTCCTCCAATCTACCCATTGGACGGAATCAATTAGGAAGATTATTCGAGCTATTAAAGGAATATGTCGATAGCCCATCAATCATGTTCGCCCATACAATCAGGATCTCGGTTTCCATAAGTAGAACCTTCCAAGAATATTTCGCCAATCATCGGATCCTTAATCATGATTAAATAAATGATTTAGTTATGTCATATCCAGCCAAGCCAAGAGATTTTCTCCAATTGATAAGGCCAAATCCTTAATGAAACATCCAGTTCTGGATAGCCTTTCTTCACGGATTAGAAACTGTCAATGCAGATAGACTTTGAGTCTTGAGTCTGGCAGTCCGGAGGTCTTCAGACTTTAAATAGTAGAGTTTGCAAATCTTCAGACTAAATTGAGGGAAACGTTTTGTCAGCTTCAAAACATTCCAAAAAGATTTATCCAACACAAAGGAGTCCTGAAATCGTGACCGCCGATGAAAGGAACGATGGAATGTTAATGCCTACTTTCTAAGGAATTTTAATATGGTAACTGTTGTACTTAATCAATACGTCTATGATGGGATGCGATGAGAACTCACCGTTTCATCTTGATACTCTACGATGGAAAGAAACCATTTGAAAGGATATGAAGGGAGATATATAAAAGTCTCCTGAAAACGACCGTTGGCACAGTTAGTAGATCATACGCTCAGAAATAAACCATTTTTCCTTTTCTTGTCCCATTTCCATAAAAGAAAAAGAAGGCGTTCCATTTCTTCTTTACAATAATAATTGGCATTTACACTGTGGAAATCAAATGTTTTCCTCATGATTGCATTCAGACTAATGTGAAGTATTTTTGTTCGTGATTCATTCACAATTCAACGTTTATTCTCGGGTAAATTATTGACTGCGCATTCGATAGAGGTAAGTTGTCTTCTGCCGACTTTCTTCCAACATTGGTATAAGAGCTAGGTCATGATTTCTCCCTTGTTTTCATCGAATTTTCTCATTTACCACATGATATCGAGATCAAGAGATTGAATTCTACATTGTTTTGAATGTTTATCACTCAGAATTACAATCTAAATCCTCAAAATCGAACCGAAGCGAGGAACGGGTTCGAGGTCAAGTACACACGTACGGTTTTGGCCATTTTTCGAAATATTTTTTTGGCCAAAAATAAAATCCCAAATATACATAATTAAAGTACTCGTCGAGACGAGTCCACCAGTAGGTCGAGCACCGGCGGAGGACGCTGGATGCGCCCACACATGCAGCTAGAGCCGCTGCGTGTGGGCACCACACGCCAGACGCGCTGGGAGAGCCAGAGCGTAACCGTTACGCACGCGTCAACGAAACGACACGTGCTCATGTCATCAGTGACGTCATCCAATGGTTGGTAACCGCTGGATGACGTCAACGCCAACAACAGTTGGCTGGCCGATCGACAACCAGCGACCCAACCCATTTAGAGACCCAACCTGACCATATCATTAACTGATCAACCGGTTAGGCAGTCAAATTGGTCGCTGGTTTGATCAATTAGACTGGTTAGACTGGCCAGGAGTTGTTCGGCTTGCTGGCGCGTGCACCACACACGCTGCGCACTCAGGCGGCGTGTGTGGGCACATGACAACTCCGATTGAAGCGTGGTTAGTGGTGTTTGGTTCGTATGGATGTGCTCTATATTATAGTATATTTATTTTATATTTTTGAGTTTTATAAACGTATAAAAATGTGTAGAGAACCCTGAGTACAAATATTTTTGGGGTTTAAATATGTTGTTTATTCATTTTTATCTTGTATTTCTTATGGTTTTGGAAATACAATAGCTTGCCTACATAAAAGTGGTATAATACATGCTGTGTAGAGCTTTGTTCTATGGTAGCATGTATATAATTCAATATACTTGCAATATTCTAGTTCCAAGAAAATTCGGACAATAGTAAGAAATCCTTATTTTTCCGTTACATGTTGAATTGCGGTCTTGATTGTAGTTGCAACATGATTGTTTTTTGTACGTTGGTTCAAATCATACTATACTTTTGGGTTAACGGAAAAATGTAGAAATTACATGAGGTCATGTAATTATTTTTCCTAATAATAGTTCGTAAGTTGGTAGAATTCGAAGGAGTCTCACCTAAAACTTAAAATTTGTGCAAATTAAACTAATTAATGATAATAGAACAATCGTACATGGGAGCTGATTGGGAACATAGTGAACTTTAGTTTATGTATCTTTTGTTGAATTATCATTAATTTAGTTTATCTTTATTGAAAATTAAATTTGTGTGTTACTCAGAAAAGTGTGCTAGTATTGATTCTGCGTTTATTATGTCAATGTGTTATAGCAATTAATTATGATTTTGGCATCCAAGACCATTATGGCTAACTTCAATAAGGGTGAGAAGCTGAACGGTGATAATTATAATATTTGGCACCGAAAAGTTCAGTACATCATTGAGGAGCAAGAGGTTTTGAAAATTCTCAATCATACCATGGATGAACCTGAGCATGGAATTTCAGCTCAACATATGAGAGATTTAAAAGCTTATTAAGCTTGGAAAAAGGAAAATAGCATTGCTTGCATCACATTACCGGCTGTATGCAAGATGATCTCATGTGTGAGTTTGAAAGTTATGATAAAGCTCAAGCAATATAAGTTACCTTAAAAGATAAGTTTGGGGTACATTTGCCATTAAGTTGAAGAGACTCATCATCAAGTTTGACACAAACCGAAGGTGCATAAATGTAATGATGAGACAGCACCTTCGGGAGATATCAAACATGATTCGTGATCTAAAGTTGGCAGTTCACTCCCTTACTGATGAACAACAAGTTCATGCTATTATAAGGTCTCTTCTTAACAATTTGGAGCATATGAAAATTAATATGACGTATAAAGAAAATATTGTCACTTTTGATGATATTACGCGTCATTTGGAAATAAAGGATAAGCACATAGAGGCTGCAAGATCCTCTACTCATGTTTATATTACTGAATTGAGTTTGCATAAGGTTTTGGGCTTAAAGCGCAAAATGAATTATCAATTCAACAATAAAGAGAAGATGACTGATCAGGCACCTAAAAGAGTTAAGACCTTCCAACGCAAGAAATGTGGTAGGAAGAAGAATAAGGCCAAGATAGAGTGCTACAATTATGGCAAGATGGGTCACTTTGCTCGTGAATACACTAAGCCGAAAAATGTATCCTATTACTCAATTATTTTAAGTAATGCTTTTATTTCTAACATTGTAATACTTGCTGAATCTAATACAATGTGGACTATAGACTCAGGAGCAATAGACCACGTAGCTAGAGATCGAGAAGCATTTGTGAAGTATTGCCGGATACAACTTGGAAAAATATGAATATATGTTGGGAATAACGTAAGAATTGAAGTGAAAGGTATCGACATATGTAATTTAATTTTACGTGATGGTCAAAGCCTATTCTTACATGATATCTTCTATGCTCCAAATATTCGACGAAACTTAGTTTTCGTAGTTATTTTTCTTAGCCTAGGTTATGTGTTAAATTTCCATGGTGATTGTGTTGACATTTTGTTTGGAACAATTTATTATGGTTCAGGTCATGTATCGAATGATTTTATGGTATTAAACATTGACTATGATCAATAGAATGTTAATGTCGATTGTTATTTTTCTTTATTTGCATTTTCTAGTAATGTTGAAATTGATGCAAATACTTGGCATGCTAGATTATGTCACATTGGGTTGCAAAGAATGCAAAGATTAGCTAGAGAATGCTTTTTAGAGTCACTCACTAATGTTAATCAACTTGTATATGAACATTATCTAGTGAGAAAAATAGCTAGAAAATCATTTGGTAAATAGACTATAACCGAATTTCCATTACAACCCATACATTCTGACATTTGTGGTCCTTTGAATGTGAGGGCGAGGCATGGAGTCTTATATTTCATCACTTTCATAGATGACTTCACGCATTTCGGTTATATTTTTCTGATCTCCCATAAGTCAGAAGCATTAGATTGTTTTAGACGATATATAGTGATGGTAGAGAATCAGTTGAACAAAACAATAAAAACGTTGAGAACCAATTGCGAACGTGAGTATTTATCTGAGCAATTCAAGACTCTTTGTAATGAAAATGAAATTGTACGATAATTAACTATTCTTGGTACTCCACAATAAAATGAGGTAGTTGAGAGAATGAATTGAACCCTATTGAAAATTGTTAGGTCTATGATGGCACAAGCAAATTTACCTATCTCCTATTAGGAAGATGCGTTATTGATTATTGCATATGTACTTAACCTAGTGCTCTCAAAATCGGCCACTTCCACCCCTTATGAATTGTGGACTAGTAGGAAACCAGACTTAAGTATTCTACGTTCATGGGGATGTAAAGTTTATGTTCATGATTCTTCCCATAAATATGACAAATTAGGTCATAGAGGGAAGAAATGTATTTTTATAAGATATTCTGAACACTCTAAAGGCTACATGTTCATAGGTGAACAAGCAGATGGAAGTGTGACCGAAATGAAACCACAAGATGTCACGTTCTTGGAGAACATTTTCCTAGTAGAGGTGAGATTGATGAGGACTTCTAATTATATGAGATAGAAGATCCTAATAACATATCCACTAATGTTGTAGAGGAAAATGAATATTTACATCAACATACAAGACTTAGTGGGAGTATTGCATCGCTTGACAAATTAAATTTAAGAGAAATTCAGTTGCACAAAAGTAATAGTAAAAGTATTTCTTGTTGTCGTTTTGAGATAGAAGGGGAAGCTTTTGTGATTGCTTAGAAAAAAAAAACGATGCTGAGCTTAAAACTGTTCAAAAGTCTCTCTCATCTTCTGATAAGGAAAAATGGAGAAAAGCTTTAGAGGATGAGATAGAGTCAATGACGGCAAATTATGTCTGGGACTTGGTTGATCTACCACTCAATTATAAGGCCATGAGAAACAAATGGGTCTTTAAGATTAAGTGAAAGGCAGATGGATCCATTGAAAAGTATAAGACTTGTCTTATGGCGAAACGTTATACTCAACAAGAAGGTATAGACTAAGAGGAAACATTTTCACCAGTTGTAAGGTTTGCCTCAATACGTCTTATTCTAACCATCGTTGCACATTTGAACCTTGAATTACATCAAATGGATGTAAAGAAGACATTTCTCAATGGAGAACTAGATGAGAAAATCTATATGAAGCAGTCAATAGGTTTCATAATTAAAGATCAAGAGTATAAAGTTTGCAAGCTTCATCGTTTAATATATGGCCTTAAGCAATCATCTAAATAATGGTATCTTCTTTTTTATCAAGCCATAACCACTTTTGGTTTCACGATAATCAAAGAAGATCAATGTGTATATGTCAAGCGGGTCAAAGATAAATCTGTGATTTTATCACTTTATGTGAACGATATTATATTGGTTGGAAATGATAAGATTTTGATTATCATCTAAAGGAATAGTTGTCCTCCAATTTTGAGATGAAGTACATGGGAGAAGCTGCTTATATATTAAGAGTTAAGATCAAAAGAGATAAATTAAGGAAACCCATTACTTTATCACAAGAGTCTTATATAATAAAGATTCTTGAACATTTCAATATACAGCACTGTAATCTCACTAATACTCTTGTCATGCAAGGTGAAGGCATAAGTACTAAGATATGTCTTAAGACTCCAAAAGAAAATAAAATGATGGAAATTGTTCTTTACGCTAGTGCGGTCCAAAGTTTGATGTATGATATGATGTGTACTCGATCGACATATGTTATATCATGATATTGATAAGCTGATATCAATCAAATCCCGGTTAAGTACACTAGAAAGTAGTGAAAAAGATCCTAAGATACTTAAAATGTATTATGGACTGTCGATTTTGTTACCAAGGGAGTGATTTACGCATATTAGATTATTTAGATGCTAATTGGGGTGGAGACCCAGATGAGCGTAAATCAACTTATGGATATGCGTTCTTGCTCAATGGAGGTGCGATTTCTTGGAATAGCAAGAAACAGACATGCACAACCTTATCCAAGATGGAGATAGAATTTATTGCATGCTCTGCAGCAGTGCAAAAAGCAGTATGGCTAAAACGTTTCTTGGAAAATTTTAGTCACTGTCACTGAGGTTCCAAGACCAATGATAGTTTATTGCGATAGTCAAGCAGCCATTACATATGTGAAGGATTCCATGTATCATGGAAGGATGAAGCACATTGACATAAAGAACAGCTTCATAAAAGAAATAATAGCGCAGAAAGAAGTGATCCTATAATACATTTCAACTAATAGAATAGTTGTTGATCCATTTATAAAGCATATTCCTAAAGATATATTCTTGACCCATAAATATCACTAGGATTGCTTAGAATATGATATATGTTATTGTAGGGATCATTAGTTTATGTATATGTGGACATATGTATTGTACTTATTTGTTTATTGACGACTTGATATTTTATCGATAAGTACAAATTCATTATGAGACTAGCACAAGCACACATATATTATTCACACGAGCAATCGCCTTAAGTGTTATAGTTAGCACGTTAAGATAAGACGTTATGTACAAATGAATGCTAAAGAGTAAGTTTAGTACATAAAATAAGATGTCTCCTTGATTGGAGTTAAGATGAGGTATGTGACTTATTTATAATAAGACCGAACAAAATAGTCCCACAATTATGTATGCTGAAAGATACCGAATGTAAATACTTAATTGAGCACTACGGAAAGCGAGCTAATATAGTACTCGAGCTAAACATGAGTACGTAAAAAGCACATGACTATGTTTAGACTAAGATTTGCATAGTGAATATATTTAATAAATGATATACGCTCTTATAGAAAGAAAAATCCATTATAGCATGGAATTCATAATACATATGCACTGTACGACCGGCAAGGGAATATGAGTAAAATTATTTCTATTTACTTATCGTGTGAGCCCTTAATGTAACACCCCGAACCCTTCGCAGGTCGTTAACAGTGCCGATGTTACATCTTTTACCAACTCTATCTCTTAGCTAAATTAAGCCTTGCCAGATTACAGGCATTTTTTTTTTTAAGCGGTCCCATGCGCGACTCATAGCGGAAGCAAAATTCACATCGTCATCTATCTCCCTTCTAACCCATGATACAAATACACACCAACTAACAAAGACGATTTTTATAAACAGCATTGACGCTTTGCTTACATACATATAGCGAGATGGGGTTTTTCCTCAGTCGGTACAAAAGAAATGAAAAAGGTAAGGACTCGCCATGTCCTTCCTAAAATCTCAAAAAAGGAACTCCGCCCTCTAACATCACATAAGCACAAAAACCCTCTCATCACCAGCGTCAACTATCTACATCAAAAAGCGGTCTAGCTCCTACTCCTCGCGCGCGATCTCACACCCATCCCGGTGCGTCAGGTGGTGGCGGCGGCAGCATCCCCCGCATCACTCCATCCCGTCGTATGTGCACGGACAAAAACTCTTGTATGACAGGGCCCCCAAATGGCCGATATCATACATAACTAGGCATCGTACTCGGATAAACGTCAACCCGGGTACCGAGGGACAATCTATCTCAGTCATCTCCACCTCGACGTCGACGGAATACCGTAAACACGCCACGCGATACAAAGGTAGCGGCATAGTGCTAATCTGAAATGTTATCCCCAAAAAGGGGTGAGTACAACCACTCAAAGATATAGGAAATCCAATAACAACTCAAAGGCACTATGCATATCATCATACAATGCAGGCATTTCTTACCTTTTCGATGTCAAGCGTATTCATGCATCATCATGGCATATATATCATCATCATGGCATCTCATATATCGTTATCATCACATCATCATTAACCATGCATCACCATGCATATCACATCATATCATCATTAGCCATGCATCACCATGCATATCACATCATCTCATCATTAGCCATGCATCACCATGCATATCACATCATCATTAACCATGCATCACCATGCATATCCCATCATATCATCATTAGCCATGCATCACCATGCATATCACATCATCATTAACCATGCATCACCATGCATATTACATCATATCATCATTAGCCATGCATCACCATGCATATCACATCATAGATCAATTTCCACTTTTACTTATCAATTGATCCCACATTATCTTTTCTCAATTCATCAAATTCACCATCATCATCATCCCTTTGGGCAGAAACCTCCGACAGGGATCCCAGTATCCCAACCATCTCATGGCCACTGGGCTTCCGGCCCCCCACATTCTGGGCATCTCGCACCTCAACTAGCATCATGAGGAACCTCCCTTCGGGTAGAAACCTCCGACAGGGCTTCCGGTCTTTACCCTTCTAACCGGGGATCTCGCACCCTAATCCTGGCATCGCGAGTCACTCCTTCGGGCAAAACCTCCGACAGGACTTCCGCCCCCACATTTCGGCATCCTGAAACTCCCAGGGAATCTATGGAATTATGCCACTCGGCCACCGACATCAACCTCCGCCACATCCTCTTACTCACATACCACTTCCACATTTTATCATTCTTCTCATCTCATTATTTCATGGCATATGATTCACACACATGTATCACAATTCATGATCATTCATGCATCAATGCCATATAGCAATGCATCATAGTTCACGATCATGCATACATCAATGTCATGTAACAATGCATCATAATTCACGATCATACATGCATCAATGTCATATAACAATGCATCATAATTCACGATCATACATGCATCAATGTCATATAACAATGCATCATAATTCAATAGAACTCATGGCCGATAAAATAATCCACTTTTATTTTATTATTATTTTATTATATTATTATTTTAATATTATATTTATTTATTTCCATAAATAAATATTATCTTTAATATTTATGATTTTCCAAAAATCATGAAAATCAAACAATCATTAAACAACCAATTAAAATCACAATTTCACACAATTTCATGGCCAAATTTGCATTTCACATAGTTTCCCAAATTTCCACCAAATACACTTAATATTCGGATAATGGCCAGATTGCACAGTTTTCGGATTTATTCAATTAAAATACCCATATGACCTCCGAAAATTCCCAAATTTTACAGAGTGATAGCCAACACATTTTCGTGCACTTTTCATCAAGAACACTAAGCCAAATTCTTTATGGATTAATTTATACAACTCCATGAAGCTTCTGGAACCTCTACCGTTCCGTCCAGAACACATATCACCGAAAAAATTAGATTTGACCCATTAAATCTCTTTCGTGTCTTCTGAAATTAGAGTATGTTATGCATCAATGTGTGCTTTACAAGTTTCATGAAGAGATCTAGGTTAAATAACCAAATTATGATCCTCTTTTAAGTCCTTGAAGTCTCGGGTGTCTCGGTATACTTCAACAGAACCAAACGTCTCAAAGATCTAGCCGATTAACTAGGCTATACTTGTTCATTTCTCTTCAAATTTTAGTATGTTGTATTTTAGGATGTTACCTAAAACTTCCATGAAGACAACAAAGTGAGATTTCTAACATAAATCAACATGCAACCAAGAAATCATCAAGAGGTCAGTGAAGATTTCGCAGATCTAGAACCTCCGTATCACAAGGCATTTGACCCTCATATCACCTTCGTTTCCCATGAAATTTGAGTATGTCATACCTCAATATGTTAGCTTCAACTTTCATGAAGACACCGAAGCCAAAATCACACTCCAAATACACATGCAAGCTCGAATAAGAAACTGTCTACCACAAACCGAACGGAAACAGTTACATGGCATGCAAACAAACCCTCCTTGGCTCGGTTTTTCTCACACATAACACCCAAAACCGGACATGCAACTACCACAACCGACATGCAAGAGAAGTTACGGACTCCACTTGCCTCCAAGACAAACGAACAACGGCGCACGGCGGCGTAGGACGGTCGGACAAGGCGGCGATCGGCGAACGGGCGGCTCCTCCCTCCGGCTCCGCCTCCTTCCCTCTCGGTTTCTCCTCTCTCCCTCGACGAATTCTCTCTCCCTCTCACTTCTCTCGGCCGAATGAGCTAGAGGAACCGGCCACTCTCTCTCCTAACCCTTTTTATACCCCCTTTAATCCATGATTAGTAATCATTGCCTCACCTCTCCAATGGCCAATACATGCCCTTCCTTTGGCCACTTGTCATTTTTATTTTTTTGAATTTGAATTTGGGCTTGGGCTTGGGCTTAGGCCCAACCGCCACTCCTCCTTTGGCTGGTCGACAGCCACCTCTTGGGCCCAATGGGCCGATTAGTTTGGCCCACCAAGCTTGAGGCTAATGGGCTCAAGGCCCATTCGAATTTTAGCCCTTTTTCCCTTCTTTTTTATTATTTTTTATTCCTTCTATAATATTTTTGAAATTCCAATTTCCATCTTGGCCAAAGTCTTGGGATATTTTTAATTATTGAAATTCAAATCATATGGCCAAGCATTAATAAATTAAATTTAAATTTCCACAATCACAAGCAAAATTCCAAATTAAAAGACAAATTGGCTAAAAAAGCATAGGCCATAAAATTCTATCACCTAATTAAAGACATTTGACACACTTTAAGGCTTGGCTTTGAATTTCCGGGATGCCACACTTGAGGTAATTTATAATTTTTCTCTTTTCAAGCCCTATGTTACTTCTTACTATGTTCTTGAAGTAAAAAATCAATGTTGCTACTTTAGCATGTTACCAGTAGTCATGAATGAATATGGCTTTATAAGACGTGTCTAGGAAAGCAGTTATTATGAAATGAAGAGAGACATGAGTGTGAAGGAAGACTACTGTTGTTTTACATCTATCACATGTATTTACTGGTCGACCAATTATATCGCCTTTTGTGGTTGCAAATATAATTGTAAATATATGATGTTTTGAAAATAGTCAAGTATAGCCTTTAAGAGATATGTATACTTGGACTGATGTAACAAAATATGTCTAGGGCACTGTGAGACATCGATTGTTTATTTCTTTTCGGGATTGTAGCAATTATGTCATCCTTAACAAGTACATAATTTGAGCTCACAAGTGCAGATGTACTCACCGGTCACACGGCTCACTTGCCAGTATGAATTGTTTTGTAAAGTTGATGAATGTTGAATGCTTTATATTATTGAAAGAATGCTATTAAGCCCATCATGTCCAAGTGGGAGATGTTGTACTTAATCAGTACGTCCATGATGGGATGCAATGAAAACACACCGTTTCGTCTTGATACACTACGATAGAAAGACGCCCTCTGAAAGGGTATAAAGGGAGATATATAAAAGTTTCCTGAAGACAACCATTGGCACGATTGGTAGAACATACGCTCAGAAAGAAAGCATTTTTAATATTCTTGTCCCATTTCCACCAAAGAAAAAGAAGGTATTCCCTTTCTTATTTACAAGAAAATTGGCATTTACGCTGTAGAAATTGGATGTTTTCCTCGTGATTGCATTCAGACCAACAAGAAGTAATTTGTTCGTGTTTCATCTGCAATTTAACGTTTGTTCCCTAGTAAATTGTTGACTACGCATTGGATAGAGGTAAATTGTCTTCCGCCGACTTTCTTCCAATAGTAACAAATTGGACCAATTATATTCAACTGAAGTTTACTGAAATGAAATGCTTCCCTTTCATCAATTAGATCATGTCTAAACATTATCCGTAGCAGTCACCCACCCACACCAACACACCAAAATTATTCAAGTACAATTGAATATCACTTCCCCCCTTTGGCCACTGATCGTCCTTGTATCCTTCCAGCCGTGTTATTCTCACGATTGTGCTGTAAAGCCTCATTTATGTTCTTGAGAGCCTTATCATATGATACGAAACCCATGAACCAGAATTCATAACCATCCCTTGTAACGACCTGGATGTACTTTTCAGAATTATCCAACCCTTTCGAAGAACGACTAACAAAGCTCAACTGATCAAGCAGCAGTGGCACCTAGACAGCCATCAGGATGAAAGCACGTTAAAAACTGATGGTCGGAGAGTGAAGCTTAGAAGAACTTGACAAACTTTTTCTAAGGTATGTTTCACTACATTAAGATGCTTCATGCTTAGATAAAAATAAGATGACGAGAAGAATGATCCAAGGCTCAGTGTAGTAGTACGGACGATGAGTAAATGCAGGCTCTTTCCATTGAAGGTTCTCCCGAATTTCGACTATAAAATCAGCAGGCTAGTCCCAATAGACAATTCGACAAAAATTATTCAGGTTATGAATTTGTAATGCATAAAAACTTATCATGATTCTAACGAAAGCTCAATGCATAACAATTTGTACTAGTATTCTATAGTAAAAGCAATTACAGGAAGATTGGAAAAGGTTACCTTGTAATACACCCACTCTTGCTGCCCTGAGGGAGCGTAATGGCAAATAGGCTCATCCCCATGGAAGACCAGTCTCTTAGTTGACAAATACAGTGTCCCAATGACAAGGCCGGAGGAAGTGGATAGATAGCAAGCATATGCTTTCAGAAGCTTCTCTCCCGGCAAAATTTCAAAAGTACGTTCAAATACCTTATCCCGTCCCCCCTCTTTGAGCATTTTCGTCCCCTGGGCAAGTCGAGCTATTGCTGCATCTGTGATGCTATGGCTAGTTTTAACTGTTTCGAAAAACAAACATAGAACGGTAACCGATTAGTTGAGGTCCGGCAAGAATAGAGTCCTTAACATCACATTTCAATCGAATAGAAACCGTGAGGAGAAGAGAATGAAAGAAATCATGGGCTTTGTCTCTCACAAATAAACAAAAGAAGCTGACAACAAGCAAAAGCCAAGCTTATGCAACTGCTGCAGTGCTTGCTCTTACAGGACAAAGCTAATTTTTTCTTCTTTCCAGGGAAAAAGAAATTGGGCCAACGTTCAGCCACGCAAGAGCCTGAGGGTCCTGATAGCCATAGAAAATGATGGAAAACAAGCCATGTTCTCCACGGAAGTGCCATATTATGCATTTGGCAATTTGTTATAGTTAGGAATTGAAGATCGCCAAAAGAATAAGCACTGAAGATAGCACCGCACATCAAAGTTGGAGCTTCTCTAGATAAATAATCACAGGACTTGATCCACTCAACTATTAATTGGCGGGTGGAATACACAGATTATGACGCGTGTATCTCTGTTCTGAGGTGGTGATTGCAAAATAAGCCTATGACTTATCAATAGCGTCCACATATATTTGTTCCTAGGTGGTAATTTCCAAGCTCTTTGGATTGAATATTTACATCAATAGCCTTCACATATATTGCAGAAAAAAAGAAGAAACATATGCAAGCAAGCAATCGTCAATCAGATACGTCTCCACGAATAAATCCAAAATGTTTCTATCAGATTATAGGATCATAGTTAGCTAGAAAAAATAAATCCAAAACGTTTCCATTTGATTATGTAGACATGTTTAGCTAGAAAAAATGTAGAGAAAACTCACGGTGATTCCAGACATTGTCGACAAGCGCCTCTGCCTGTTTGGTAGCATCATCGACCCTCTTCCCACACCGGTTCAACTTGTCGCACACTTTATTTATCGGATCTGAAAACACCAGCAAAGCGTTTGCCCCATCAACCCCATTATGAAGCCTAAACATCAACCATAACATAACTACAAAGGCGAAATACGCCTCAATAGACTCACTCCAGCCAGACAGCAAGGAAGCATTCACTGGAACGATGTGGAGGCCAGACGGTGTGGAAGCATTCACTGGAGTGACGTCGAGATACTTGTTCTCGCCGCCGCTTTTGTTGAGGTTGACGAAACCAGAGGCCGAGCTACTTGCGGTGGCATTTAAGTAGCTGGAGTGAAAGCCTGTTGGCTGAGCCTCGTTGGCGACCCGCGTGATGGCGTGCTGGCTCGCGGGATGCTCCTGTGGCTCCGCCGGCATCCCCACCGCGCGTGTGCCCCAATGCGTGGACTGCGATTCGCCTTGGCCGCTCATCGCCTTCTTTTTCGTCTTCGTCTTCTTCTCTGACGCAAGTGTGGATTGGTACTGCAATTCGAGAGACTATCCCACATAAATAGAGTGGAGATGGAATCTAGAAAGGAGGAACGATCTCGGTAAGATCCCACGAGCGAGCGGGAAACGACAAACATTGACTGTGTGTGAGTCAACAACGATCTTTCATTTGCCCCCGCAATACACAAACTATCGGATACCGCACAAAACACGTGTTTTTCTGACCCTCTTCATTTTCTCCCAGCTAAATTTTTCCAACCTGGTATAATTCTGACACATTTGTTTCGAATTATTTTTATGTCATAAAAACTCCCGAACTAGTAAAGGATGCCGGATTTACACTTCTGGCCACCGTTCCTATTTCTCCTCCTTGTGGTGCCAAATAATTGGCCTCGTCTTTCTTTTCGTTTTCCGTTTTTTGGGAAGTAGACTATTGAGCGTTTAATAGGAATTTAGAATTTCGGGAAAGTTGTGGGAAAAGACGCGTCATCAGTGGGAAGCAAGGTTGGAAAGTGGAAAAGAAACCGTGTGGGAGCCTCCTGAAGTGCGCTGTCACTGTCCAAGACACTTCCTACTAGTGATATTGTTGAAGAGGAAGAAGAAGACCTGGAGCTAACGAGGCTGAAGAGCCGAAGAGAAAGAAGCTGTCTCATGCTGCCAGAGCACGACATAATATCGGGAACTCTTAGTAATCTGTGGTGAGGGTTCGATAACAGGAAAGACCATGTGAGATTAATAGGAAGTAGAGTGGGAACGTAGAAAAGAAACCACGAGGGGGACTTCAAAATTTCGGTCAGTGTCCAAGACACTCCTGAAATCCACCAGTCGTGTTTCTATTCCTCGTGATTCTGTACGGCAAATGGGCCAAATGAACTACTTTCTACGTTTTTGTTTTCCTTGGGTAAAGTCAAATTTGGCAGCGTGGTTTACTCCAAACGAAGGGCCCCCCTAAAACAGTAACATTATGGAAATTTCAACGACACAATCATTGAATCAACCCATCGATTCTCGGCACGAAGACTTTATAAACAGTTGTGGAAAGACCTTGTGAGATTGACTGGGAGTCAAGTGGGAACGTGGAATGAAAACAGTGCAGAAGACTTCTAGATTCCGCTATCAGTTTCGACAAAAGGCAGGTCACACAACACGGCCTTGAAGAAGGGGGGAGAAAAAGTAGGTTAGAAAATAAGGCAAATTTGGACGAATTCTATAAAGTGATCGAGGCAAAACCGACTGATACCAAGTGTATCCAAATAGAGTTCGTCCACACACTAAAAAGAATATAAATCATTTGTTGGCCTTATGGCATTTTTTATTTTTTCAAATATTTTTTTAACTAATGTTACCATTGCAAAGCATTTTTTTTAGAACATCAAGAAGTTTAAATTATAGGATGCATCGCACTTTAAGATATATTTTGTTGAAATATGTTGTTTAAAAACAAGCATCTCATGTTCTTTAGAATTTAGGAATTAGTTCACAAAAAGCCAAAGTGCAATTAAGTTTTAAAACTTTCAAAAAATACAATCAAGTTCTTACACTTATTAAATTAGTGTAACTAAATCCTTTCATTAAATTTGACTCACCGAAAATACTGACATGGTTTTTTTATTACCTTTTTAAGGCATGTGTTGTCCAATGTGGCTTTTTTTATTATTTTTTGAAGAGAGAGGCGTTGAAGTGGCATCTTCTTCTTCATCAACCCAGCATCTTCCTTCTTCTCCACCTTCATCCACCAACACCGCTGCCAAAAATCACCCTCATTTGTCCCTAGGTGTTGGCATTATTTAGAGAACGGAGTTCCGAAAGTTGTTTGAGGTGCCTTGGTGATAGTAAGAGGAGTCAAGCAAGGTGGTATGTATTCTAAGGGGAGATGGTGAGGAATTTTATTGTGGAGATGTTGGATGCATTTGTTCAAGAGACAAAATTCTAGCATATGTATTTTAGGCATATTAATGAGAGAAGCTTGAAGGTTCTAAGTGAAAAGAATCTATTATGTAGTTATGTTGCAAAGTAACTAAATGAATGCGAGCACTATAAGTGTCGAAAACAATGAAAATGCAGTTCAATATGATTGTGAGAAATGATAGAGATTGCAGAATTGACTCGAGTAGATTTTGCAAGCTATTGCAGTTTTCTTTTGAAGAAGAGTGCTAAGATTATGCATGACTACTTGAGAAAGATTAGTGTGTTTGTGTTGAGGCACAAATTTGATGTCGTTGTCATGAATAGGCAATTAGGAGCTTTGATCAAAAAGAGATAGGTAAAATGATTAAGCATGTGATGATTGATAGTTGCACGGATTTTTACTTGTAGTTGTGTAAAAGAATTCTGTAAGGAGGAAAGTATAGTGAGAGACCGCATCATTATTAGTGAATTGTAATTAGATTGCAGGACTCATGAGTTAGAGTGTTACCTGAATCGCCCCGTAAAGTGCTCTAGAATGTTTGTATTACCAGGATATTCTCGATAGAGGTGCTAAAAATAAATAATAGATACAATATGTCATTTAGAAAAAAAAAATTATCTATATTGGCAGTGCTTTGGGTCGGTTAACATTCGCAGCTTTCCCCTGTGTAAACGCCCGCCTTGACCCTATGCAAGGCTGCCCAGGACTTTCAAAGGCTCTGTTTAGCCTTTTAAAGGGGTGTACTACCCCCATTAAAGGCAATTTTTGTCCTCTCCAAAGGCTGAGCCAACCCTTTGGGGGGATTTTGTGTCCTTTCGAATGGCCAATCCAACCTTTCAAATTGAAATACAAAAATCCTTCTTACATAGGGGCTCATTTTACTATTTTTTTTCGTCAAGGTAGCTCATTATAAATCTCTCTATTTCAATTATATTCTCTCCAATTCAAGTTACTAACTTAACTTTATTTGTAAGGAAATTCCCGCGAGATTCTAGCTAGAAGAAGCCGATAATCTCAATAGGGTGTGGATTGAGTAAAAGTTGCAAGGTGACAAATAAGCATTCTAAACCCCATAAATAAAATTATTTTTTTATAATGCCAGAGTTAGGCTAGAATTATTAAATAAATTAGCTGTTACTCTATTGGTTTAAAATTAGGCTTTTCACGAATAAATAAGACATGTAATGCCTAAACTACCCTTTGAAAATATAAAAATGTGATTTTGTAGCTATTGTTCCATTGAAATAAACCTAAAAAACTCATAGTTTCTCTAGACCGTTATTTCGCTTGTTTAAATATTTGCATTAGAAAACCCATTGCATAAAGCCAAACCGTAGGTTGCAATGTTGAGGTAATTGGTTTGAGCATGCCCAAAGGCGGGAGAGCTAAGGTCTAAATGCCCCACGCATCTCATGATTTTCCAAAATGTTTTCGATAGGATTATAGTCATTTTCCCTAAAAAGGAATTTGACCTTCCAAAACCTTATCATATATGGACGAAGGATGAAAATGTTGGGAAAATCCCCTATGTTGGTTTTTTTTTTTTTTTTTCGGCCCTACTCCATTTATATTATATCACTCATACTCAGACTTTTGTTACACCTCCTTACAAGGCCTGGAAAGCGAAACTCATACATGAAGTTAAATCATCTTTATCCCAACTCTCCTGAGAATGTAGGGATTCGAACCCCCATCTCCCTCTTCCCATGTTGTATTGAGGATGGCAAAGACAATCAAAGTTTGCTACTGTGTGTATTGATTTAGTACCGGGTGATATATACAAAAATCACTATGCAAATGAGATACCATCAGGTGTGATCCTAAGTGCTCTACCACAACTGGAATTGCTATGCCAATATTTAATATGAACAAGGTAGTGGACGTGGAGATGTCTACAAGTTGGAAGGATCTCTACAAATGTGAACAACCTAGAAGGACTTTGATCAAGGGTGAATGGATTGAGAAGAACAAGGATGTTCGTGATGACTTAAAAAGATCAATTTATGGTGAACGGTTGGATGAACTTTAGCAATGGTGGACAAGCTTAGAATGCTAATGTTTGTTGAATCTTCAAAGGACCACACTTGTGAAAATGAACTGCTTGATAGAGTGGTGGTCACCAATATGCTTGGAAGGATAAGAAGACTCAAGAAGGCAGATTATTATCGAGATCGTGGTCACCAATATACTAAAGTAGTTCTCTTTAGATTTTGGATGCTGACTGGTCATTTAGTGAAGACGAGAAATCAGTAGAAATGTTGATGTCCTTGGAAGCCTTTGAAAGCTGATGAAGCCAAGAGGATCATTGGACGATTGATTAGAAGTCATTCCACATGGTTTCAAAGGTGGATAGCATCAACAAACTACCAGTAATCTACACTCCTAATAACATGGGTAAAGGACAACCGAGATATTGAGTTTTGGAAGGTGCTAGCAATTTTCTCATCATATTGGAACGTTGATTAACACTAACATAGCCATTACAAAGATTTGAAGTTTGCGTTGGGAGCACTAAAGATGTTACAAGGCAATTATGGCAAAAAGACAGACACTAACAGGATCAATTCAATTGGTTTTGAAAATTGCCATTGTTAGAGAGAGTTGTCATGATGCTGGTAAGCAAAAGACAGCCATTTTGCTCATAGCAATAGTAATAATAACTACTTCCTGGAGTTGAGTGGAAATGAACAAATCGACCCCCTCCATTGGCAACCCTCGCTGGACTTAGGGGAGGGTCACGACCCATGTTCAGATTTGGGTGAAGGCATGTAAACCCTTGCTCATGAGGCCGATAACCCTTGCCAACCATTCCCCCACCATCTCAAGCCTTTCTTGGCGGTGGTGGGACGAGAGGCACAAAGGCTTTGAAGACCAACCCTTGTTGGTTCAATTCTTTTGATTTTTTTTTCTTAATTTAATTTAAATAAATTTTGTATTGAAAAATTAGATTTTGATCAAGACATCGTTTTAGTCATATCATTGCTATGTATGAGAGATAAAATATTTAAAAATCATGTCAACATTTTCCATCAATCAAGTTGAATGGAGTTAACGGAATAACTTGATTGTACAAATTTGACAAGTTTTAAGATTTAATCGCATTTTTTTTTTTTGTAATATTTAGAATTCAATTGCACTTTTGCAACAAGATTATGACTTCAAGTGCATATATCTCTATTTTTATGTAATATGTAGAACTTTTCAATAATATGAATGTTAATACAAAAAATCAGATATAAATTATTCATAATTTTATAATTTTCAACTTAGAAAAAAGAAATGGTAGGCGGGAGCACGGAACAACATTGTCATAAGAATAGGGTTTTGTCTGCTATAACAACGAAGAACACTATTTTGGCGCCATAACTTTGTTTTTGAGAAAAGACATTGCCCGCCTGGTTTGACTAGTTAGAGGCTCTTTGCTGCCTGCTTTTTGCTGTGCTAATAAGAACGCTATAATCCTTTCTAGATAGTGATGAAGCTTCCCAATTATTGCTTGCTTGACATGGATGAGATGAGTCATAAAGTGGGTAAAACTTGTGCATGATCGAACCATGCGTAACGCTCACATGAAAACTTTGTCTAGTGTTTTTTAGCTTTCAAGCTAACTTTGTTATTAATATCTTGAATTGAGGATCATGATGAGTTTTTGAAAAAAGCTAACAAGGGCCAGGATTTCCATCATTGCAAAAGGTTTTTTTTTTTTGGACAATCATTGCAAAAGGTTAATGGGCACGCAACACACTCTCCTGCTCGCTTTACCCTGTAATTTGATTTTCATAGTGACTTGAGCAAATCTCGAGAATCATGATGAGTTTTTGAAAAAGGCTAACGGGGCCAGGATTTCCATCATCGCAAAAGGTTAATGGGCACGCAACGCACTCACCTGCTCGCTTTACCCTGTAGTTTGATTTTCATAGTGACTTCAGCAAATCTCTAGTTCTTACGCATATTTTAGTAATAAATCCACAATCATATTGTATATATAGATTCTATTATGAAATATCTATATGCTGAATATTTATTTTGATTGAATAATTGCGCATTTTCCGCATCTAAAATTACAATGATTTTTTTTCAAGTTGATGACGACAGAGTCTTGTATCCAAGTCACATATGTTGATTTTTTCAGTGACGGAACAAATTCCTGCATGTGATTTATAAAAAGTAAACTTAAATGCTTAGAAATTAATATTCCATGTTAAAGGCTACTTCTAAGAATATTAGCGTATATATGACAAAAACTGATATAAGAGGATTATTTGAAATTTATGGGTTTTTTTACGGCTATTCTAACATTTGAAATATAAAAATGTGATTTTATAGCCACACTCCATTGAAGTAAACATAAGAAATGTCATAGTTTCCTTGGACCATTATTTTGTTTGTTTAAAGATTTGCACTAGAAAACCCATTCATGAAGCCAAACCATGGGTCAAATCAGTTCGAGCGACCTGAAGGCAGAGCTAAGGTCCCAGGTCCCCACGCATATCTTGATTTTCCAAAATAGTCATCTTCGCTAAAAATATTTCCAACCTTTAAAATCCTTATTTTATGGCCGAAGGAACGAAAAAAAAAAATCTCTATTTAAGTAGGCCCAATAATAACATGGTTCTGTCAATTTTTAAAACTAAGCATGCAACATCTAATTATAATTTATTAGCCAATTGCACAAGTATTTAGGTGGCAAATTTGGACTCATGCATAATTTTTTAAAGTCATCGCATATTTTCCAAACACAAACACACACGGTACATGAACTCATGCTGGGCATAAAAAGACAAAGGAATATCCTTGATTACATCTCCAAAACAATTTAAATTGCATCAATAATTTTAGAAAATTTTTGTACATTCAATTGACTTAAATAGAAAATGTGGCATCAAAAGGGCGTTTTAGGGATGTTAACCCCTCCCCATAAGTTACTGAACACGCGCCCCCCCACCCCCCAGTTCACAAGTTTCTCTGGTTTTTGCAAATGATCAATGCTGTGACCTGGAATTTCAACTAATCTAGTTTTTTTAAATTAATTAGTGGCGACTCTATTTCTTATTATATATATATATAAACTTGAGTTTTCTTAAAACTTCCAACACTCTTTGCCAATCACGCAGCCGCTCTGCCCTGCCGAACGGGACCTCGATCCCGGGAGCGAATGGTGAGGCTGTAATGAGATGCAAAACACGGCAACTCGTCCGTGTTGCTGTTTTGGAGTCGGTTTGGGAAAGGGAATGGTTTGCGCTTTGGATCTCCATGTGTGTGTGATGTGCAATGGGTCTCGCGCCATTGGTAAATTCCCAAGCTAACTGGTGGAGAATTTTTCTTGTGAATTACATGCCAATTGGTGCCATTCTGCATGGGTTTTCACATGTGGAAGATCGATGAGTATTTGAAATCGTAAAGAGTCTTGTGGTAAGATTCCAAAGAATTCATTAATGAGATTGAGTAATTATTTCATGAATACTTATGAGGGCTAAAAACTCAAGGGGAGGATTGAAGACTAAAAAATATGAAGTGTGTTTAAACAACTTAAGTGAAGTTATAATCTTTCCTTTTGTTTTTCCGTTTTTGTGGGGAGTCACTTTCAAAAAAGACTCCCCCAAAAAAAGATAATAATGTTATGGAACTTTAGCGGCACAATCAATCGATGAACCAATTGATTTAAGAAATTGAGACTTTCGAAAAAGTTGTGGGAAAAGACATGCGAGATCAACTGGAAGCAAAGTTGGAACGTGGAAAAGAAACTGTGGGGGAGACTCCTGGAATGCGCTGTCGCTGTCCAAAGACTTCTTTCCACTAGTGATATTGTTGAAGAGCAAGAAGAAGACGTGGAACCAACGAGGCTGAAGAGCCGAAGGATAAGAAGATGTCTAATGCTGCCAAAGCACGGCATAAAGTTGGGAACTGTTTGTTATCTGTGGCGAGGGTTCGGTAACAGGGAAAACCACGTGGGATTGATGGGAAGTAGAGTGAGAACGTAGAAAAGGAACCACGTGGGAGGCTTCCAAATTTCGCTGTTGGTGTCCAAGACACTCCAAAAGTCCATCATCCCTGCTTTTCTTCCCCTACGTACACCGACATTTTTAAAGCGCCTTTATGTCATATCAAACATTTGGAAGTAGAGTGAGAACGTAGAAAAAAAACCACGTCCGAGGCTTCCAAATTTCGCTGTCGGTGTCCAAGACACTCCAAAAGTCCATCATCCCTGCTTTTCTTCTCCTACGAACACCGATATTTTTAAAGAGCCTTTATGTTGTATAAAACATTTGGAAGTAGAGTGAGAACGTAGAAAAGAAACCACGTCGGAGGCTTCCAAATTTCGCTGTCTGTGTCCAAGACACTCCAAAAGTCCATCATCCCTGCTTTTCTTCCCCTACGAACACCCACATTTTTAAAGAGCCTTTATGTCATATCAAATATTTGGATACGTGTCCAACACTCTCGAACACTCTACGATACTCAATCAACACTTGTTGGAAAATCTGATATATGGTCAATTTTCTTAACACCCTCCGACATTCGAATTGGAATTTTGATTTCAACTTCTTGTGATATACAATTCAATCATTAAGTTTTTTTTTCTCCACTTCCAACATATCTAACATGCGAGTTAAGAATATGCATCGCTTATTTTTTCTCAAAGGTTTATGAATTATTGTTGAATTTTTCAAATTAAAACAAAGAATGATATTAATAAATTGTGAATTGATGTTTTTAGTGCATATTTATTCTAGGCTTATTTATTTATGAATTTAATTCTTATAAATAATAAAAATATATATTTAATATATAATAAGTTCGAATGTATCGAAATTTTTTATTTTAAAGAAATGATGTGACGGCATATCTTGTCACGTGTCTTATGTCACTACTGATGCTATTTAGCTTCCCCTACTTTTTCGGGAAGTCTTCACACCGAGAATCAATAGGCCAAATGAACTACTTCGTTTTTTTTCCTGTGAAGTCAATTTTGGCAGGTTGGTTTTACTCCAAACGATAGGCCCCCTAAAGCAATAACATTTTGGAAATTTCGCCGACACAATAATTTAATCTAACCTAGTGATTCTAGGTGTGAAGACTTCCCGAAAAAGTAGTGGAAAGATCGCCTGATATTGATGGGGGTCGAGTGGGAACGTGGAATGATAACAGTGTAAGAGACCTTCTAGATTCCGTTATCATTCCGATGCCGTGCATGCTACATAAAATGGCCTTCAAGAAGAGGGGAGAAAAAGAAAATTAGAAAATAAAGTAATTTTGATTAATTTTATAAAGTGATCGAGGCAAAGCCGATTGATATCCAAATAGAGTTCGTGGACACACTAAAAAGATAATAAAGTATTCGTGGCCTCATGGTATTTTTTTTTTATATTTTAAAATATTTTTTGTTCAACTAATGTTACTATTGCAAAGCATATTTTGCCAACATCAATAAGTTTAAAGTATGGAATGTCACACTTTAAGATACATTTTATTGAAATATTTTTGTCACTTTTAAACAACATCTCGTGCTCTTTTTAATTTAGAAATAAATGCATAGAAAGTTCTAAAATTTATCGTGAAAATACAATTAAGTCTTAAAATTTTTAAAGAACGTAATCAAATTCTAAAACTTGTCAAATTTGTACGACTAAATCCCCTTGATTAAATCCATTTAATTTGACTCACCAAAAATCTCAACATGATTTTATTTATTACCTTTTAAAGCACGTGTTGCCCAATGTGGCAATTTTTATTGTTTTTCAAAGAGAGAGGCGCTCACATGGCATCTTCTTCATGAATTTTAACTTTTGGTCGGAGCTAAAATTCAATTCCATTGTTCCTTTTTTAGGAACCTTGGCCGCTGCGTCGTTCCCCTTTAGAAGCTTGGGCATAGTGAACTTAAATTATCATTGCGACACATCAATTCGTACTCTTCACCTTTCTTTCTGCCTAAATGCCATCCTTACCAGCCACTAGGATAACTATTTTGCCATTACGTGTATTATTGAGACGGAACTCGTTCTTTGTGCCAATAAATCACATCACCTTGTTCATGAAAGTATTCATGAAAGGTGAACCATGGTTGTGAAAGTCACGTGAAATCACGCTAACTTAATCATAATTTTATGATTTTCAAATTAGGTTAGGTGGGGCCACCCACTATATTATTGTAAGGGTAGGATTTGTTTGCCTTTAGAGCCAAGCGCACTATTTTGGCTGCTATGACATTGATTTTCGAGAAAAATGATTAGCCTGCCGGGTTAGACTGGTTAGCGGCTCTTTCCTAACTGTTTTTTTTTATTATTCTAATAGAAATGCTTTTGACCTTTCAAGAGAGTGGTGAAGCTTACAAAGTATTAATTGCTCTCCTAAGATGGATGTGATGAGTCATGATATGCATTAATTGCTCTCCTAAGATGGATGTGCTAAAATATTTAATTCATATGAGGAAGAAAATGAAAAAGGTAAAAGAGTCTGTGGGCTATACACGTTTCCTCAATTATGGTCAGTGTGAAGTTGCATCACGGGTTCCTTTTCTTTCCAGGAGAGTTTATTTTTTAATCGATTTCTCATTATTTGTAGGACACCCTCACTGGTAGGGCAAGGTGATCCATGTTCTTTCGTTTTTTCTTTTTTTCAAAGAGGATGTGAAAATATTTAGAAATAAGTGCACAAACAATCCTAAGACTTATCCTGAAAATACAATTGACTCTTAAAACTTTCAAATAGTACAATCAAATTCTAAAATTTCACAAATTAATACAACTAAATTCCCTTCGTTAAATCCATTTAATATGACTCAACAATTCAATTCAATTGTTCCTTTTTCAGCAACCTTGGCCGCCGTGTTGTTCCCCATTAGAAGCTTGGGCAAAGTGAGCTTAAATTATCATTGTGACACATCAATTCGTACTCTTCACCTTTCTTTCTGCCTGAATGCCATCCACACCAGCCACTAGGATAACTATTTTGCCATTATGTGTACTATTGAGACGGAACTCGTTCTTTGTGCCAATAAATCACATCACCTTGTTCATGAAAGTATTCACGAAAGGTGAACCACTATTGTGAAAGTCACGTGAAATCACATTAGCTTAGTCATAATTTATGATTTTAAAATTAGGGTAGGTGGGGCCACCCACAATATTATTGTAAGAGTATGATTTGTTTGCCTTAAGAGCCAAGCGCACTATTTTGGCTGCTATAGCATTGATTTTCGAGAAAAATGATTAGCCCATCAGATTAGACTGGTTAGCAGCTCTTTGCTAATTGCTTTTTACTATTATGATAGAAATGATTTCGACCATTCAAGAGAGTGGTGAAGCTTCCCGAGTATTGATTGCTCTCTCAAGATGGATGAGATGAGTCATGATATGCATTATTACAAAAAACTTAGTAGAAGAAAATTTAAATGTTTAAAGAGTTAAATTTCGGGATAAAGGCTATATCTAGGATTATGAGCGCAAACTTGACGCAAGCTGATATAAGAGGATCATTTGAATTATTACATGCATTTTTTTAAAATAAATGAATATTTAAAAATCAATAAGATCGTCGAGTAAACATAAAGATGGGTTGAAAGGACAGTAAAGCTAAAATATTTAATTCATATGAGGAAGAAAATGAAAAAGGTAAAAGAGTCTGTGGGCTAAACATGTTTCCTTCAATTATGGTCACTATGAAGTGTGCATCATGTGTTCCCTTTCTTTCCAGGAGAGTTTCTTTTTTAATCGATTTCTCATTATTTGTAGGACACCCTCACTGGTAGGGCAAGGTGATCCATGTTCTTTCGTTTTTTCTTTTTTTCAAAGAGGATGTGAAAAAATTGTAATCAAAGAGGGCAGCATATTTAATGTTTAAGTATATATTAGAAACTTGCTGAATCGCTCTATGAATTAGATTTTATAAGTCGGCTCTTTAAATCGCTGATGTCATTATGAGTTCATATGGATATTACTTGAATCTTCTTTTATTGCTGCGTGACACTGATTCATTTATTGAAAAATAGAAGGAGCAAAAATAAAAAATAAAAAATTTCTGGTTATTAACCAAATATGTGTGGTTTGTTCCTCTTATTCTCTTTAGACCTGGACTAGGGCTTTGCTTTATTTTTCCTTTGTTTCTTTTCTGCTTTTGGTGCGCTGCACTCTGCAGCGTTAGGTGCCCTTCAAAACATTTGAAGTTACTTATATTTTTTACCATTTTACTTATTTTTATGTAATGTGTAAAAATTTCCAATAGTACTAATGATAATTCGTAAAATCACAGCTAACTTATTCATAACTTTATAATTTTCAAGTTAGTAAAAAGAAGATGATAATCGTTTATCATTGACATCACACTTAAAAGATGTTGTGGCTAGAACAATCACCTAGAGAGAGTTAATAGGTGATTATACACAATCTAGATAAATTAAACTGGAGTTTAATGCAACCGGATCCGGTATTACAAAATAATAAAGTGTGATGAGAAATTATTCAAAAACTATAATATTTTGTGATGCTATCAAATAAAATAAAAGAGAGTTAAAGGGATAGAGAGAATTTGCACATGATAATTATAGTGATTTGACTTATTGCAAACCTATGTCCACTATTCGATACCAACGGCCTATTGGTTAAATTTCACTAGAGAATTTATAAGAGTTTACAGAGTTTGAGTATTCTCTACTCAAGTGTGTGTGATTGTATCTTCTAATTTAACATAGTCACTCTAACAAATGCCTTTCAAAGGTTATAATTGCAGCTCACAACAAGAAGTGTGTAATAAGGAAGCTCTCTTTGAACTTTGGAATTTCAAATTCATGATCTCATAATCACTGTAGCACAACAATTTCCTTTTATACTCCTCTATTTCCAAGATGACCATTGGACAACATTCTAATTATCATTCTTCTTTTTAACCCATTGGACATGAATGATATGAGAAGATCTGGTAGCCACTTGAATTACCATATGACAACCTCCCTTGATTCAATCACCCATACAACCGAAGTTGGGCTTTCATAAGTAGAGTTCTTTGTCAGGAACAAGTATCTTGTCTTTGAAAGATTGTGAATTGAATCACGAACCCTTGCTTAGAAAAGATTATGTTGATATTCATCCTTCCTAGATAGATAGACAATCAATATCTTTAAGGAATGAAATTCGAACCAAATTAATAGCTGTTGCGCTTCATACATATGAACCAAACTGATTTTGAATATTTCAACGTTTATACTTTGCGTAGAGTCTGAAGATATAAGTCGTCTTGATATTACTTGTGCAAGCTTTACCGTGATCTTCATATTGCTCAAATGACATAATTCAACAATGTCTTTGACATATTAATTCAGAGCTTCGGTTTATTGATCATATGAACAAGTCTTTGAGTCAAATAATATTCAGAATAAAGTCTGAACTAAGTTACTCCAATAATATCATGCGGAAATTCTTTTGTCAGAATCATTAAAAATCTACATAAAATTTTGTAAATCTTCAAAATAACTTAGGAAGTTTTTTCAACAAAAGATATAAAGCCATTCTTAGACATGTAATTTAAATATCTATAGTTCAAGTGTCCAAGCCTAGCATGCCACCAAAAAAGAATTGCATTAAACAATAAAAGCAAGAGAACTCTTCATTTCATCGATCCAAAGTTTGATCATGCATGTGATCATCAATTGAATAATGCTTTCTCAATCCAATTTTTGGATACAATCAAAGAGGTTTTAATGCCTCTCTTACAAAACAAACCGATAGACACAAGATGTTTCTGCCTAATTTCTGGATCATGAATTTAACTTTTGGTCAGAGCTAAAATTCAATTCAATTGTTCCTTTTCAAGAACCTTGGCCGCTGTGTGGTTCCCCAATAGAAACTTGAGTAGAGTGAGCTTAAAATATCATTGCGACACACCAATTCATACTCTTCACCTTTCTTTTTGCCTGCATGCTATCCACACCAGCCACCGGGATAATTATTTTGTCATTATGTATACTATTAGACCAAACTCGCTCTTTGTGCCAATGAGTCACATCACCTTGCTCGTGAAAGTATTCGTGCAAGTGAAGCACTATTGTGTTAACTTAGTCATAATTTAATGATTTTCGAGTTAGGATTAGGTGGGGCCACCCACATTATTATTGTAAGTAGGATTTGTTCTGCTTTAAGAACCAAGCGCACTATTTTGGTGGCTACAACATTGATTATTGGGAAAAATGATAAGCACGCCAGGTTAGACTGGTTAGTAGCTCTTTGCTAACCACTTTTTACTATTCTGATAAATGCTTTCGACCTTTCAAGATAGTGGTGAAGCTTCCCGAATATTGCTCTCTTGAGATGCGTGAAATGAGTCAAGAAAGTGGGTATAGCTCGTGCAATATTGGACCACATGGCAGGCTCATGTGTGAATTTTATCTAGGTTTTTAGCTTTCGAGCTAACTTTATTACTAGTTTTTCAAATTGAGGATTATGACGAGTTTTTGAAAAAGTTCAACGTTGTCAGGATATGCATTATTACAAATAGTTAGTGAAAAAGAAATTAAGTGTGTTTTTAAAGGATTCCTTGCATGATTGCGTATATTACAAAATATGTAAACCACGTGCAAGGTTAAGCCATGTGGCACGCTCAATTGCTAGCTTATCCCTCTAATTTTTATGGCAGTCACTTTAGCATAACTCTAATTTGATCAAATTTCAAATTCCTCATCTCTAATTCTTAGGTATATTTTGGTAATAAATCACAATCGTACTGTACATATAGATTCTATTTTGAAATATTGTTATGCTGAATTTTTTTATGTTGATGGAGCAATTGCTCATATTCTGCATCTAAAATTATTAGCACTAAAATTATGATAATTCATTTCAATGGAGGAAAATAATTCTTGCGTCTAAGTTACATAGGTATATATATTTTTTTAGTTGTTGAAAGAAAACAAATTGATGGAACAAATTCCTGCATATGAGTGAAAAAAGATCAATTAAATGCTTAAAAAGTTAAATCTCATGATAATGGTTTCATCTAAGATTATGAGTCCATATTTGACGAAAAACCGATGTAAGAGGATCATTTGGAATATTACCCGCATTTTTACGTATAAATGAATATTAAAAAACCAATTTCACCAAAAAAAAAAAAAACCAATAAGAACATTGAGTAAACATAATGATGGTCTGATAAAAAAAGGACACTAAAGCTAAAATATTTAATTCATATAAGGAAGAAAAAAAAAGTTGTGGGCTATACCAGTTCCCTTAAATTACGGTCGTCGTGAAATGTGCCACGCACGTTTCATTTCTTTTTGGGAGAGTCTTTTTTTTAATCGATTCCTCATGATTTTCTTGGAGTACATTCTTACTGTAAAGCAAGATGTTCCATGCCCTTTTATTCCAAATTGGTTTAAGAAGTGATAAAAAAAAAAAAAAAAAAGGTAATCGAAAACCACTATCTTTTTGTATATCACATTTTATAAGTCGGCTTTTGTATCTATGATGTCATTATGATTTCATGTGGATATTAATTCGTTTATTGACGGAAAGAAGAAGGGAAAAAAAATACGGGGTTATCAGCCAAATTTGGGTGGATTGGACTTTAGTTCCACTTCTTCTCTTTAGAACAGGAATACTGCTTTGCTTTATTTTTCCTTTGTTTCTTCTCTGTTTTTGGCAGGTGCTCTTTAGAAACATCTGAAATTACTTCTACTTTTCACCATTTTACTCAATTTGATGTGATGTATAAAAATTAAAAAAAAAAAACAGATGTTTTTCCGCAAAATTCTATGAAACTTTTTCATAATTTTATGACTTTTAAGTTATTCAAAAAGAGGGTAGGAGGGACCACCCGCATTATTATCGCACAATCCGATTTAATAACAGCCAATCCCACTATTTTGGCGGCTATTTCGTTGATTTTCGAGAGAAAGGATCTGCTCGTCACTGCTTTTCGCTGTGGCTCTTTGCTTTTTGCTAATGGGAACGGGCTAAGCCTTTACGGACAGAAATGAAAATAGAGAGCATAGGCTACGTGCCCCGCCTTTCCAGACAGAGGTGAAGTTCCCCGAAACGTCCTTTAAGATTAGAGAAACTGTGTCATACTTCGCCTGGAAAAAAGAAAAAAAGCAAAAAAGAACTACAGAAACTTTCTCTTGAGATCCCCCTATATAAATCATAATGGGTCGTGCCCGTTTTAATTTGCAGTGACATTTCTACTTGTCTAGCAACTTTTGGCTTCATAGAGCTCAGAAATCAGCTTCTGCTGAACTGGTGCTACTTTGGTGTTTAATTTTCTCTACAACTGGTCGTGATGGAAGGGTGTGACTATGAAGTGTTCTTAAGCTTCAGAGGACCCGACACACGCACCAGCATCACCGATCACCTCTACACCCGTCTCATAGAAGCAGGGGTCCGAACGTTTAGAGATGACGAAGAGCTCCGTATCGGTGAAGAGATCGGCCCAGATCTCATAAGAGCCATTGAGCAGTCGAAGATCTCCATACCCATATTCTCTAAAAGTTATGCTTCCAGTAAATGGTGTCTCAAGGAGTTGGCCAAAATAGTAGAGTGTAGGAAATCAAGGGGACAGAAAATCATGCCCATTTTCTACTACATCGAACCATCTGAGGTTCGATACCAAACCGGTGGTTACGGTGAGGCCTTTCATTCTCATGAAAAGAAGAAGCGGGTGGATGAGGAGACCATCCCCGAGTGGAAAGCTGCTCTCAATGAGGTTGGCGCGTTAAAGGGGTGGAACATAGAGAACGTAGCTAACAGGTACGTAATTATCCTCCACCCTTGATGAATGCCAAAATGCAGGAGACCATGATATTTAAGTATAAATGCTTTTCAGTTGTAGCTACGCTGGTTCCTTCGTTTCAGTAACGTGTCAACCTTCCAGTTTGATCTCTTGTTTATTGTTCATGTATGATAATCGGAAGGCTACTTCGAGAAGGAGAAGCTTGTATAAGGAAAATGCATGCGCGCCTGTCCACTATAAAATGACAATGGGACGGTCAAAGGCCAGCCACAAATCCTTTTGGAGGAAACCGGTGGACTTCCTGAACCAGTTTAATCATTGACTCCATGTTTTCTTCTTCTTAATTTTTTTGCAACCTCAAATTTTAGAGACAAAATCAGAATAGGCCACACTGAATCATTTTTCTTGAAATTTTCACTTTGATTTGTTTCTTTAAATAGAACAAGAAAATTGTTCTCTTCTTATAGCTTTTTTATTTTAAAAAGCATTTTTCCCTACTGATATTTTTGGAATCTCTACTAATTCATTATTCTTATTTTGATATTTTCTTTAATTCATTTATTTTATGCATAATTGATATCAAGTGTCTAAATTTAGGTCATGGGAAAGTCCTTCTAGAGCAATTTAATTTGAGTGAAAGGAACAATGAGCTATTTCATTACGCAATGATTTCGTCTTTAAATGAGAAGCTAATGTTTCAAGTATTTTCTATCTTTTAAATTTAATAATTTTTTACTGATATTCACAATTATTTTAGTAGACGATAATATTTTTCTTTCTTCATATTCAAGAAAATTGATTCCGTGGGTATCCTTCTGATTTGTCCCTAAATTTGAGCTTGTTATTTGGTATTTAATTATTTATATTTCAGTATTTAAGGAAACATAGAAGTCAAAAAAAAAAAAAAAAAAAAAAAAAAAAGATACATGGGGTCAAAAATTGAAACCCGTTACCGGTTTTTTTTTTCAAAAGGATTTGTGTCTAGCCTTTGACCGTTCCACTGTTATTATGCAGTGGATGTTCATGCTAGCCACTCCCCTCGTTTAAACATCAGAAGTGACCGTAAACATCATCAGCCTTTTTTCTTCTTAGGAAAATGAGAAGGTGATAGCCCATTAGTTTTAGACATGTGACAGGAGTGAGATTTTTTTTTTTTACTTTCCAAGCTGTCAAATAAATTTTGGATTATGTGACAATAGTAACTTAATTCGATCATGTGTGAGATGGTGTTCCTTGTTTGATGCAAGCAAGAGTCATAGACAATGAGAGGGTGATGAGGTTTCTTTTTCGATGAGGAGTTGACTAAAATATTAAGGGATTAAAATATCAATTCTCAAATATTACAGATTTTTTGCAAAATTAACGAACATTTAATATGGTGCAATTATGGATGTAATTTTTTCTCGTATGATCCATAGTTTTCTTTTTTTGCTTCACTGGTAAAAAGTCCTAAGCCTAGGTGGTGATCAAAATATGTCATCCATAGTTTTATATGAAACTAGGCAAAGATATTTGCAGATGAAAGCCAGTATATGATAGAAAGCTAATTGCACTACTTATTGTTGCCGGCTGCCCGTCATTCGGTAAAGAGTGTTGGTGGTCCAAAATGCACCGTTATTCCTAGAGAATAACAGTGCTGTTATATTAGCATGGCCTTTTTCTTATTAGCAAGATATAGTGATCACGTTCTGTAATTTGATTTGAACATCTTCCTAGCATGTCCTTAAAATTATTCTTTCTGATGTGTGCAATGTGTTATGTTCCATCTGCGGTTGCACTTCTTGTTACATCATGTGGCTTCCACGGACTGCTATCAATTCCTAATGTCATAGATTTCAGCTTGTCGATTCTAACATACTTTCTACTTTGCTTTGGCCCCTCTCTCCTCGTTTATATCATTAGGCACGAAGGACAACTAGTTAAACAGGTCGTTACCAACGTTTTAAGTGAGCTGAAGAAGGCTTATTTGGCGGTTAGTGACTTCTTGGTTGGCGTTGACTACACAGTGAAAGAAATTACGGGGATTATAGACACAGCCACTGATGATGTAAAGATCGTGGGAATCCATGGTATGGCTGGCATCGGAAAGACGACTCTTGCCAAAGTAGTCTACAACCAGTTTTCTCGGGACTTTGGTTACTGTTGTTTCCTTCCTGATGTTAGAGATACTTCAAACTCAAAAGGAATTGTGTATTTGCAGAACCGACTAATTTCAGATCTCTCAAAACAGACATTTTCGAGTATCGATAGCAAGGACGAGGGAATGAGGACGATCAAAGAGAGATTTTCTAGTAAGAAAGTCCTTGTTCTTTTGACGATATTGACGACGAGTCAACTAACTGCACTTTTGGGGGGCAAGTTTGCTTTGGTTCTGGAAGCTTGATACTTATAACCACAAGAAATGAAAGGGTTCTCCGTGCATTCCAAGTGAAGTTGATTTATCATATTGGTGTATTGGATTCGATAGTTCCCTTCAGTTATTTAGCAAGCATGCTTTCAGAAGAGATCACCCTCCATATGAAAAATTAAAGCAATCCAAAGAAATTGTGGAGATCGCTCAAGGTCTTCCATTGCTTCTTGAAGTTATGGGTTCAACTTTATCATTATGTGGACAAACTAAAGAAATATGGGATGATTACCTAGAGAAGTGGAGAAAAGGTCCCATTGAGAAAACTCGAAGTAAGTTGATGATAAGTTATGAAGCATTGGATCTCAGTCAAAAGCAAATATTTCTTGACATAGCCTGTCTTTTTGTTGGATATGATAAGAATATAGTAATATACATGTGGAAAGATTGTGGTCTATGCCCAATAGAAGGTCTTGAAGTTCTTCAGTTGATGTCATTGATCAAAATTGGAGAAGATAATAAATTGTGTATGCACAATCAATTAAAAGATCTCGGCAGAGAAATTGTTTCTCAAGAAAGTGGTGAGCAATTAGAGAAGCAAAGTAGACTGTGGAATCACAAAGATGCATTGAACGCACTACTGAGCAAGAAGGTAATTCTTGGGTTTGATTTCTTTTTTTGCACGAGAAATCACATTAAGTAATTTGGAGCTATCCTACATAATGAAAGCAATTGCAATTATTCAAGGTTTACATTTTAAAATTCCGCTTATTCATTTTTTTAATTAAGAAAATTAAAATTTCAAAACTCATTCTTAGTACTCTCCATATTTGGTCCATGAGAATGATGAGAGCGAACTTAAGAAACTGTAGGTACGCTCGATTATCTAAAACCCTATCTATGCCTCAAAATAAGAATAGAGCTAGATCTGTTCTCTTAATTAGCTAATTGTAGCCTTCTTTTTTTTTTGTTAATTTTTTTCTTGTTTTATTATTCAGAAAAATGAAAAGCTCCAAGCCCTCCGTCTAATGTTTGAGGATTCGTCAGATTATCGTTTCACTCTCGAAGGATTTGCAGCGTTTCCAAATCTAAGGTTCCTTCATATGGATAGTCGAAAACTCACTGACGAGCTCTTTTCTGAAGTTACACTTCTTTGGCATAACAAGTCCTTGGTCACATCACTGACGAACTCTTATCTGAGCAAGAAGCAACTTCTTCCAGATTTAAGATGGTTCTCTTGGCATAATTCTCCTATGCGAATATTGCAAATAAGCAATTTTTCATTGAGTAACTTAGTCATTCTTGATTTTTCAAGAAGTAAACTTACTCATGATTGGAGCGGATGGAAACATATCAAGGTACCCTCAGTTCTGTAATAGTCTTGTTATCAGTGTTTACATTCTCTTGAAGTAATTAAATTTACTGACAATTGTCTTATTGGTGTTACAGAGAGCAGAGAAATTAAAAGTTCTTAACCTTTCAGAGTGTGAGCTATTGTTCAGGACTCCTGATTTCTCTGGATTTTAAAGTTGGAGAGATTGATTCTTGAAAAATGTGAAAGATTAGCTGAAATCCACTCATCAATCGGTCAACTGAAGTTCTTAGTTTTCTTGAACTTGAACTTCTGTAGTGATCTCCGCTCTCTACCACAAGAGTTGGGTGGACTGCCAGCCCTCGTAGAACTTCTCCTTGATGGAACTTCTATACGAGAAATTCCGCATTGGTGGGTTATGAAGAACCTGAAGAAGCTTTCAATGGATGCAACACCAATTATTCAACTACCCGACTCCATTGGAGCACTTATAAACCTTGAAAGCTTATCTTTGAATTGGTGCTCGAATATGGGCAGACTTCCACACTCCATTAAGGAATTACGATCATTAATTAAGTTGGATCTATTGGAAACAGGAATCACAAAGTTCCCTGACTCTATGAAAAGTCTAGAGAATCTGAAAGAATTAAAACTTTCGTGGTGCTATGGGTTGGGGGGCATCTCTGACTTGCCTAAACTTCCCATCAGCTTGACTTCTTTGGCGATCTCGTCTCCATCTTTGATAACAATGCCAGATCTTTCGAGCTTGATCAATCTAAAACAACTATTATTGTGCATGGGAGTGGGTGATGTCTCTGGCCCATCTGAGTTGGTGCAACTGCAAGATCCCATGCCTTCGTGGATTGGTAGGTTATCCAAATTGGAAGTCTTGACCCTGACACTCCCACACATGACCAACCTATCTCCTGAGCTAGGTATGCTTCCTCACTTGAGATCTCTTCATCTTCATGGTTGCCAAGCTCTGGAATGCATTCCGCAGATTCCCTCGAGTGTCTCAAAGCTTCACATCATAGATTGCCCATCACTTACCACACTTGATATCTCAACCTTGAAGAACCTGTCGGAACTGTATGTCCTTGCCACACCTCTGGAGAATCTGTCTGGGCACGAACTTTTCTACAGTGTGCCGGAATGGAAGATAAGTAAGGACTATGCGCACGATTTGCAAGCGCATTTGAGATCAAAGATGTTGGAACAGCACGGACTCACAAAGAATATGTTGGGGCGTAGTAGAGAAATGGAGAGAGGGTATTTTTCAGTTCTTGGGAAAATAAGAAGATATGTCTCTTAAGTGAAGAGACGACTGGTTAAGATCCAAAATCACGCTTACTAAGGTACAATTGCATTCCTAATGTTTATGAGCTTTTCCAAAAAGTTTATACTTTACATTTCTTTTTGTCCTTAAAGGAGGGCATTTGCCATTATATTTATTTACTGAGACCACTTCACACTACGCAGGGCTAATTACCTAAGAAAAATTCAAACTTCAGATCCAACCCCAATTCAATCCCGAATTTTTGTTGTTTGAAAAATGATCTTCAACTTTCAATCTACTCCCAAATTACAGCACCGATCTCACCATTAAGGGTCCTTATTCTATATCGGTCAATTTTCCTATCTTCAATTTGTAGTGTAAACTGCTAGTTGCCATTCTTCGTGCCATTAATTAGTTTCATCTTTTTATTTTTCTTCACTTCAATTTCATGTTCGATCGAGTCTATTTTTGAGCTCAAGTCTTTGCCTTTTCACCAATTGATCTACTCATGTCTACTTGACATGGCGACCAAAGACTCGACGCGGTGGAGTTTATATGCATACAACTGAAAGAAGACAAACTGCTCCTCATTTCGGGACTAAACGGATTCCGTGTAAAACAAGATGCAAGGAAGCCTTTACTTTATATATCTCCATATTCTATTGAATGACACTTGGGTCTTCGCCCGAGTATGTATTGGCAGGTCGCCTTGTTTTCGTTTCTGGTGGAGTCTCGTTTTAAGGTTCTGTTGGAATTATATCTCGCTGCACAGCAATCGGGCGTCTTCTAAGTTAGTTTTGGATCTTGGTTTTTAGGGGTTTCTCTTACTCTTCTGTTTCTTTTCTTATTTCGCATTTAATGTATTGCTCCTTTTGATTTCTGTTCCGTTGTAACGATTTCTTGTTCCATAAGATTATGCATGATTCAGTGCGTGGTATTGGTTAATTGTAGGAATCATAGCCAATCTAATTTAAACTGGGTTTTTGAGAGGCTAAAACATCTTAATTGAATGTTTTGTGCTATCATTTGAGTCAATTAGGTGTCTGTTTGGTTTTAATGACTATTCTCCAAGATCAATTTTAGTTATTTTTCTTGATCCGTGCAGTTATGATAACCAAGATTATGTTATTGGTTATTGTAAGAGACTGGGTAGCCTGAAGCAAGAGCATCTTTGACAGAATTGTGCTATCATTTGTATCGATTGGATGTTTGTTCTATCCTCATGATTATTTGATTTTGGTGGTCTTTCTTGTTCCATGAGTTTATGAATAACCCAGTACATGTTATTGGTTATTGCAAGTATTCTAGTTAAGACCGAATTAAATCTGGGTTGTGCGAGGCTAAAGCATCTAGATTAGTATGAGTGTTCTATCATTTCTTTCTGGCTTGCTCCAAGGGTAATACCTGACATCTGATGGAGACATCATGCCTTTTCTTTCTGGCTTGCTCTGAGTGTCTTTGTGGTTAAAC
Organism: Eucalyptus decipiens; assembly: GCA_014182575.1. Lineage (NCBI taxonomy): Eukaryota > Viridiplantae > Streptophyta > Magnoliopsida > Myrtales > Myrtaceae > Eucalyptus > Eucalyptus decipiens. The sequence goes on along the minus strand of CM024611.1, from coordinate 26,163,116 downwards.
CCTTCATGTTGGGACCTAATAAAGCTGTTTTTCTGCATTGCAGGAGCAAAGCATTGATATGGCAAGGCTTACTACATCCAAAGTAGATTAGAGGGAAGGCCTTGAGAGACCTGCAAATTGCAGTTGTAACTTCTTAGGAGCTTCAATTCAGTATGGACTGTTCTGAGTTCCAGTTCAAGTTTACTAAAGTGGGTGAGAGTGGTTTCTTTCGTGGTGTTTTCCAGTTTCGATCGGTTTGCTACATTGATAAGTCCCGTACCCTCTCCATTTTTTCTTGTTACTTATGTCTTTTTGCTGTAGAGAGCTCTTGGATGTTTGATTGGTTCAGTTTTCACTAGAACTGGGTGATCCGTATTTTGTTGAATACCAGCAGGATTGTTGGCAGAAATGGTCTGTTTGAATGATTTTAAGTTCTCCCCGAAAGAGTGCAATGTGGTGTTTGAATAGTCTAGCCGACCAGGAAGTTGACTCTTGAAAGTGTTTCTAGAGTTTTTCCTTTTTCTTCTGTAGAAAAGATGCGGCAAGCATCAGTAATGATATTTCTTAAGTTCGGCTGGTTCTATCCTCATCCAGGCCTAATGATTTCTACAGATCAGCGACCTCTGAGGCACACCATCCATGAATCCCCGATTTGGATTTTCGATTTGAGTCTCATCTCCGGTCATAACAAACATACATCTATTATGTTTCTCGGTTAGGTGAAGTAATATGGAAACCAAACCCAACCAAATCCAACCTGAAGCATCAACGTAGGGCCAGTTAAGAACTGGTTTAAAACATGGGCATCTTACCCTTGCAAACAGGAGATTTGTGAATTCAAGGATTTGATTTCGCTAGATAAATCTAAATATTTTTTCAATATCTTTTTTTTTTAATGCAAATGACTCGCATGTCATTTGTTGAATTCCCCTCCTAAGTCCTCTAGACATGTAAAATAGATATGCATGAGTGCTCAAGCAATTAAAAATTAAATCAAGCACTAATAAAGATCAAACAACTAAAGTAAATATGTAATGAGGGTAATAATTAAACAAGGCCTCATCATTAAGTCTTGAGACACGACTCCCCATGAACTATAAATCAAAAGTATTCGTGCGCTCATCTTAAAAGAAGGTTGTTTATGAATTATCTAACCATATATGCAAATTAGATGTAATCCTAATATATGTTGGTCTTTTCTTTTATTCACTCTTACAAAACCGAAATAAAGCCCAGAAGTCTCTCTAGATGTACTAACCCTAGGCGGCTGAAATTAACTAATCAATCTAAATTAACACTATCAATAAATGACCTCATAATTTAAGATACAAAATGAACTATCGTGCCTTTAAGATATTCTATACACTACATGCTAAATTAAACAATAAATGATGCAATCTTTTATTGTTTTTCTCATTAACCTGTATGAATTAGCAAACTATAGCCTATGTGAATGCATGAAAAGCGGTAAAGGTTTGATATTTTTGACATGAACGCAAGCAAGGATCAATGACAGAGACTTCGGCCTATTTTCCATGAATCTCTGCAAAACAGAATATCAAAATTCTTCCAAACCAAGCAAATCCTAATCGACATGCATAGAAATCAAAGCAAGGGCAATCTAACACTAAGGAACACGTAAGATAACAACAAATTCAATGCAAGTTGACAAAGGGGCCGTGACTAAGGACACCTGGAGGAACCGGACATGAAAAGCATACAGCGGGAATCATCAGTCCAATCCGTTTCAATGCTAACGTGTAAAGAGATCATCAATATAATTCAACCAACGCAAATCCGCGCAACATAGGACAATCCCAAGCGGTAAAGTTGGTGAGATCTTTCTCCGATTAAGCTCATGCAGAGGAGAATCAAAACATGGCAATCTCTAAGTCCTAGTAACTTGAGGAACCTAGAGATGGACATGAAATCATCAATTCCTACGTGTAAATCTCAACCCACACATGCTTTTGGCCCTAGGGTTGCAATTGAATCATGGAAACAAATCGATGGGCACGCACTCGAGACTAGATGGGATTCGATCTCCGGGTATAAGGATAAATTCTTTTTTACCTTCAAAGGAAACGAAACAGCAAGGACACCAAGGCCTTGGAGGCGTGGCCGCGAGGAGAGAAACGGCTGCTCTCCAGACGGCGGGCTTGTCCCTTTGAGGCCTCACCTCTATCAAACTCTTCAAGAAACAAGAGTAATTGTGAGATTAATCCCTGTGAAGAGAGATTGACGAGTGATCCCTTCTCTTTATTTCTCTTTTCTTTAACTTCACCGCTTCCTCATCTCGTCTTTTACTCCAAGTTGACCGAACTCCTCTCTTCTTTTTGAACCCAAACTTCAAAGTTCTTTCCATGTGAATGAGTGGTCGTGAACTCTATTCCCCTTTTAGATGGATGGCCGTGTGAGATAAAGATCCTAAGGTAGATTAGATGGCCTTTAAGAGATAAGAGTCCCGGAGATAACTCCCATGAGTCCTTGTCCTGTGAGAGTGGGAGATTAGATTAGATTGGAGAGAGAATCCTAATCCAACTAGATCTACGCGTTTGATCCTTATCTTGATCCTACTCCTCCTATTCAATTCAATTTCCCTACCTAATTAAAAATTGCAGCCCCCCACCCTCCCCCACCAAAAAAAAAAAAAAAAAAAAAGCAAAAACAAAAACAAAAAAAAAAAAAACAAAAAGGGATGATCTCCTATCTTAGTCGGCCACATCTTTATCTCTAATCCTGGTCAACCTCGGTCAGCCTCGGTCAGCCTCGTTGTCGGAGTTGGTTTCTGAAAGGGGATGGTTTGCATTTGGGACATATCTATATTTAATAGTGTTGTGCATGCGCTAAACATGTGCAAAGTTAAATAAATCCGTAAGAAAAAGAAAAATACTAGAGTGAAAGTTACCTCAAAAACGAAAAAAAAATGTATTTACTTATTTTTATTGGATAAAAAGGATGATGACACTATTGGAGTGATGCAAGGGGTGCTTGGGTCGTTTGATGGAATTTAATTGTCAATTTTTTTAAATATTTTATCGAGGTTAGCTTTGCAAGGAAAAAAAGAGTGAAACAATAGTATTTTGGACTTACATATATACTATATTTTGAGCACAAGCTATGCACATTCGTGGTTGCTTTCATGCTCTTTAAGGCATGAAATAAATATCTATGTCCGAACAACTATGTATGTGAATTTAAATAATCAAATAAAGCACTGTGAAATCATGAAAGCTTTTCACACAATAAACTGAATTTAAATTTCAAGTTAGGATATCATGAAATAAGAAGTTGGCGACAAAATGTCCTAGCCTAAAATAGCATCGTCTTTGCATAGAAATGGCATTGATTAGTGGATAATTGAAATAAAGGATTGTGAGTGGTCATCGTGTTATGATTTAGTGGCATTGATTTCTCTAACTGCTTCGATATTTTTCACGAATGATAAGAGTTTGAGAATAAGGGATAGGAAAATTAGAAAAATTATTGGTATTTTTTTAAATATGGACGTGACTATTAAACTCAAAAAGTTTCCTTTATTATTAGTACTAGACCTCGAGCCATGCAACGCGCGTGGGTGGTTGCTCTCATGGTCTTTTAACTTGCAATCAGCATAGACGTCTGAAAAGATGTGGCTGTGAATACGAATAATCGAGTTGAGCAACCCACAAATCACGAAACTTTTTCACACTGTAATTAAAGTTTATAAAAAGATAATATAAAGTTGGCAGCAATGTGTGCTTGCCGGAAATTTCGGATAGCTCTCATGTTGTGGATAAGTGGTGCGAATATTGGATAAGTGAAGAAAAAAATAATGGATTGTGATTATATTTTGAATTAAAGAATTAGTGGAATGCATTTCTCTATCATTTAATTTTTTTTTTTTTTGCCGGGTGATAAGAGTTTGATTATAATAATATTTTTCAAAAAACTAATAAAGCATAGGAAAACCAACGAATTTTTCTAAATATGGGATGGATACCAAATCAAAAGCTTCCTTTTTTAATAATGGGGGTATGGATATATAAATTTCAATTCCAAACCTATTATGCTTGTGTCACTTTAATCCAACCTTTCAATTTGGTTAATTGAGTCCTAAACTTTTTTATGACGGTTGATTATCTTATGTGACATAGTTAATATTGACATGGATAATTTTTTATAATTTTTCTATATATATATATATAGCATCATCTGCAAACTAGAGGTGGGATAGCGTAGGACAATACTTGTTTAGTTTGATTCCTTTAATACTTCCATCTTCCAGGGCTTTGTGTAACGTCCATGAGAGCAAATTGGCTGTCAATATGAATAAGTAGGGGGATAGGGGATCTCCTTGTCTAATTCCATGTGTAGGAGAAAAATATTCTATTGGCTGTCCATTGACTTTCACATTGAAAGAAACTGTTGACACACATTGCATAATCAAATGAATCCACTAGTTAGAAAAGCCCATCTTTAGCATGCTCATTTGAAGAAAGTCCCATTCCACTCTGTCATATGCTTTTTGCATGTCCAACTTCAATATTGCCTAAAATTTCTTTTTCCTCTTCTTTTCTCATTTGATGCAGCACTTCTTGAACAATTAGGATGTTATCTTGGATTTGTCTACTTTGAACAAAAGCACTTTGTTCATGTGAAATTATCTGTGGAAGCCATTGTTTTAATCTATTTGTCAGTACATTCGATATGATTTTATAGCTGAAATTGCATAAGCTGATTGGTCTGAATTGGCTTATATTCTTTGGATTTTTAACTTTTGGTATAAGAGCAATGTATGTCTTGTTGAGAATGAGATCAAGATTACCTGACTGAAAAAATTCCTGGACCATAAGCACGACATCCATTTTAATATCCTCCTAGAAGTGCTGGTAGAACTGCCCATTTAGACTGTCTGGTCTTGGAGCCTTTAGGGAGCCTAGCTGGAAAATAGCTTCTTTGACCTCCTCCTCAGATATATCAACCATCAAGTATTCATTCATCTCCGTTGTGACAACTGTTTGGCATTGATTTAATATGGGCTGGAGATTCCTTGATCCCATCGAGTCATAGAGAGTCCGATAGTAGTCCTTAATGTGTTGTTTGAGCACCTTGGGATCCCTACTCCAGTTCTATTCATCAACCTTTAGTATTGTGATTTTGTTTCGTTGCATTCTCTAAATTGTAGTGGCATGGAAATACTTTGTATTTTTATCTCCCCATTGGAGCCAATTGATTCAGGACCTTAGTCCCCAGTACATCTCTTTCTGCCTCCATAGTTGATCAATGTTTGCCTTTAACATCTGGATTTTTTCTTTGCTGGTTTCTCTGGAGTTGCTGTTTGTTACTTCCGTTAGGCGCTTCTTGAGTGCTTTAATTTGACATGATGCGTTAGAAAATTTTTGTTTGCTCCATTCAGCTAGCCCCTCTGTTACTTGCTCAATTTTCTATGTCAAACTTCTATGGACTTGAAATTTTTCAGCCCAAGTATCCATAACAACATCCCGACATTCTTTTTCATCTAACCTGTAAGCTTCAAATCTGAATTCTCTTTTCCTTTTGCCATGAACAGGATATAAGGAGAGAAGAAGGGGGCTATGATCCAACCCCATTGCTGGTAATGCCAAAACTTCAACATTTGGAAAGGTAACCCACCATTCCATAGTACATACTGCTCTGTCTAATCGCTTTTTCACCAACTCCTCCCCTTCTCTATTGTTAGTCCACGTAAACATACAGTCTTTACTATCAATATCCATCAGTGAACATTCATTTAACATATCCCGAAAGGCTGCAATTCGGTAATAATCCGTCTCCCTTTTACCTTCCTTCTCCCAATTATATAGAGTATCATTAAAGTCTCTCATACACAGCCACTGTAGTCAATTTGTTATGTGAAAACATCGTAGTTGTTGCCATAACTGGGTTCTTACCTAGTAGTTTATTGGTGCGTGAAGGAAGGTAATCCTCATTAGTTTGCCACTTGTTGGGTCTTCACATTCCGTATCTATTAAATAATTTGAGCTGCAATTCACTTTCACTTGAATCTCTTCATTCCACATGAGTGCTAATCCCCCGGCTATTCCTGTAGGATGAACCAAAAAAGACTGTTGATAGTTAAGTCTCCTCCTTACCCTTTCCACCATGATTTCCTTGTTTTGGTTTCCATCAAGAAAACCACATTAGGCCTTTTAAGAGCCACTAAGGCTGGAAGCTCTTGGAACGTCAGGGAGTTGCCTAGCCCCTAACAGTCTCGGCTCACAATCCTCATGATGTCGCCAAAGGGCTTATTAGGGCTAGCCACCGAGAGCCCAATCATTCCCTCTTTCACCAGCTGTATAGGTGTCTCTAGTAGTTCCATCTCTTCTATCATTAACGAACTTGAGTCCTCAATCTTCTTCTGTTTTTTTGCTTTTGTTAGCTTTGGCCCCTTTCTGTGAATGCCTCCTGTTTCAATCTGCCCTGCATCAGTCGAGTCTAATAAGTACAATGGTTGTTTCCCTACTGTTGTTCTAGCTGCTATTTCCCTCATATCTTCTGCTCTGTTTTCATTTGATGATGGATTTTCTGCCCTTTTTTTTTTGCTTCAATTAGGTCCAACATCTGGTCCATTACAACCCACAATCTCAAGATTAGATTGGATGGGAGTTTCAGGTACGTAGTCCTCTTCCTCTAAAGTAGATATTATTGTTCCATAAAAAGCCTCCCAGTGAGGGCTCTCGTCCTTTACCTCTGATTTAAGCCACGGCCCGTATTTCCCTGGTCTATTTGCTGCCCATTCCGTTTTTTCATAAGGTATTTCTTCGCAATTAGAGGCATAGTGCCCTAACTGTCCACATGAATAGCAGTAATGAGGAATGCGTTCATATTTAAACTCCACCCATAGCTTTTTCTCGCCAATCTTCACAAGAGCCCCTGTTTTAAGAGGAGCTGAAAGTTCAAGTTCAACACTTGCTTTTCCTGTTTTATAGAGCTGATTTCCTCTTTTTTTTCTAACTGAATTTCCTTCACTTTCCCCACTTTTCCAGCCACATCAGTATATACTTCTTCTAGAATCCAACCAGGAGGCAGGCCGACAATGTGGACCCAAAAATCATACCGTGAAAAGTCATAGCAGTGTTCGGGAATATCAGGTACACATTGTTTCAAAACCAATAAATTGCTTGCGAATGATTAGGGACCGGATTTTAGAACTTGTTCTTTGTCAACTTTTGATTCAAAGACAAAAGAGAAAATCCAGGTTCTTTTCGGGAGATTTCGACTGCTTCTAGTTTTCATGTCTTCTTCATCGTGTTACAAAATGCTTGGAAGTTTACATTCGGCTTCGATAGTAACTTGCCAAATAGAGTATGTTGGCATTTGATAATCTTATCTGTTGGGGTTTCCTCCCTTACAGCTACCACATTGTTTTCTAACCATAAAGGCCCCAAACTCCTACACAAAGCTGCTACACGAATCTGGTTTTCCTCATCACTCTCCATTTTCAACCTTTCTTTTGCAGAATCAGCTCATGAGGACGTCGTACTGATTTGGATGTGTTCCTGGTGTGCAATTGAAGGGAGCTCCGGTTGGAAGATGAGTGGGGGCTCGGTCCCTTTGAGAAGTGAACCACTTTGCATGCTTCCCTTCAACCACGATTCGATCTCAATAAGAGGATGAGGGAAAGCGGCAACGGTAGTTGATTTGAGGGGTTTCTATATTTTAGGGTTTGGTTTAAGGGTTTTCGGATTTTATGGGTTTTGGGTGATTATTTTCTGGGGGTTTGACGAGATGGATTCACCATTGTGGGACGAATGGAGTCTGGATAGCTTGGGATTAGGGTTTGGAAAGACTACCACCCAGAGGGAGTAGAGAAGAACTCCATGGGAGAGGCGACTCTACCAGTGTAGAGAGTTTTAGGCGAGAGGGCTTCGGCCTTAAGTGGTCATATGTGACATCTTGAAATTCAAATCCTCTAAGGGATGAATGAATGTGAATTTCTCCAATACATTGTTAGTTGATCTCACTTGGAATTGATTACTCCTGAAATACTGACCTAGAGAGGAAATGTTAATGAGGACAGAACTCATACGATTAAAGAACTTGACTTAGGAAAACGAATTGATCGTGAGACTTGCGTGAGGACAATCCTGTAGATAGGCAGGCCGATTTCAAGGACGACTAGAAATTGATTCACTGACAAAAAAACATAATGGAACAACAGGTGATTCCATTTATCATTATCGAGCTCACGAATGACCCTAGGTCAATCCTTAGTAATCGTGTACTTTGAAATAAGAATCTATCTTCCGCAATTTCATGTAGTTAAGGACGTCCATGAGTCGAGATGTCTTGAACATAGTTTGGCACGAGTCGGTTACTCGTGAATCCTCAAAGTCACCGTCGCCCGAGTTGTACCCAAAATGACATTAAGGCGAAATTGACATGGCATGAGAACTAAGGATTGGACTTCGAATTATCGGGAACGTCCAAAGGGGATATCCTCTTTGGTAGAGGAACTTATTTATTTATTTATTTTTATTTTTTGGTGATGCTTGAATTTTTGGTCGAGAAGATTCACCAACTAGTGTAGTGGCAATGCCCATGTTTGAGTTTCAGTAGTCCCAGACTCAAGACCTTGGAGCATTTCTTGTGACATCCATAAATTCCCTATTCAAAAATATTATTTAGGATTAATTTTCACAATTGGATTGCTTGAAGTTTGAGGTGATAGAATTTAGTGAATAGATTTTGATAGGTAAGTTAGTGGTGTAGAACGGTGATATTTAATTTGCCTCTAAATTATTGGTAGAACTTGGTTGGTATGTTCTAAATTCCATATTTGAGGATATTCAAGTTTTAAATTTATTATTTTGAGATTTTCCAAATTTTTTATTCCTTTCATTAATTATTTTAATGAATTAAAAATGTCTTTGGATTTACAAATGTTCAAAATCAAATGTTTAGAACGAAAATATTTTTGGACACACAAACATTCAAAACGAGATGTCTAAACGAGGCATTAGTAAGGCACAACCGTACATGAACGAGGAATCAAGGTGCCATTCAAATTTTCCTATCAAAGAACTAGATAAAACACCTAAAGAAATATCATGATAAGCCATAAATTCCCGAGATCTGATAGTATAGTTTGCAATCCAATCAGCACAAGTATTCCCCTCTCTCTAGGTAACTTGCAACTCGACTTCCCATTGACTCTATGAAATTAAGCGAATTTGGTTAACCAAAGAAACCATGGATGACCCCAGACGAGTTGGTTGTCAGTCATATTAAGGATATGATCGAAGTGGAATCCTTCTTGAAAAAGACTATGGTGGTTTGGGTTGCAAGCTAACTGAAACCCTTGAACAACAGCTAAGAATTAAGATTTGTTCGCAGAAAAATGCTGAGGCAATTAGCAAAGCCTTCAAAGTACTTGCCCTCCTCCATTAGTAATCTTTATTAAAAAGATTGAATGGAAAGTAAAATAATTACATATATGTGTGTGAAGGACTTCAAATGTAGCAAATTTCTACCTACTGATTTCAACAATATCAGGATTGAGGCAAGCATCAAGTAAATAATAATTTTGTATATAGACACAAGAAGGTGTACTTGAATTGATGTATCAAGCTGAGCAAAGTGAATTGATTTCTATTATGTTATCTGCCCAATGTGCTAACATATATTTAGTATGGATTTGATTTCACTTGAATAAAACCAATATGTCTTATGTATTCATTATCGAGTTAATATTTTTATTTTCATATATTCAATGCCATCATCATTGCTATGATTCGACAACATTCAAAGTATTGATGATAATTCTTGACATGATATGAGAACATGGCTCACTTTTGTTTCATTGGGATGTTGCAATCCCTAGTTGCACGGTGTGCAATCGAAATCGGGAAATTGTAAACTTCCTAACAGTGTGAAGAATTGTTCCCTCCACACTCCACATGCTCTTGAGGAGCTCATCAAGCATGAGGCTGTAGAGAGAGCCTTGTGTGAAGAAGAAGAATACAGAGACGAAGAAGAAGATAACAGAGATGACTAATAGAGAAGAAAGATCGGAGAAAAAGTATAAGCTTCTGTATTCAATGATACGAGAGAATCTTCACAAAGAACATCAAACTATGTTCTCCTTTACAACTCAGTATATATCTTCCAAGCTGATGACAAAAAGCAACAAACTGCTAAAAGAACTAACAGAAGAAAATAACAGAAAGTAAGAAAGTATTCAGTTACTACTTAAAACTGAATATCTATTCTTTAATGAGCATGTGTTATTGATGTAAATCATGTCATCTTCATTCCGCTTATCTCTGTCCATAAACGTAAAGCTAAGCTCGTTATCTCCAGGTTTGATTGAATCATCAGTAGTAGCATTTGTCACTTCATTTCCCAATTCAACAAACTGCCTTACTTCACTTCCCCTGTTTCCATCAGAACTGAACTCTCGACCAGCGGCATGTATATTCAGCTTTGGCTTATATCTTTTAACATCCCCCCGCAAATTGGGAAGGGGTAAAGAGCCCATACCCAATTTGATGCGTATATTAAAATGAGCCAACCGTGAGAGAGCTTTTGTGAAAATATCAACAAGCTGACAATTGCTTGGAACATATCGCACATTGAGAGAGCCTGAGGAAACTTTCTCACGTACAAAATGGAAATCAACTTCAATGTGTTTAGTGCGAGCATGTAAAATGGGATTAGCAGTAAGAGAAATGGTAGACTGATTATCACAGAACATAAGAGTAGGAGAAGAAAGTGATAGACCAATATCACGAAGAACAAAACTAATTCATGTAAGTTCAGCAGTAGTAGAGGCAAGAGCGCGGTATTCTACTTCTATAGAAGAGCGACTAATAGTAGGTTGTTTCTTTGTTGCCCAAGAAATAAGATTATAACCGAGATATGTGCAAAAGCCAGTTGTGGATCTTTTGGTTTTAGTACAGCCAGCCCAATCTGCATCTAAAAATCCATAAAGATGCCTAGAGCTTCGAGAATGAAGAAACATACCAAGATTAACAATTCCTTTAACATAGCGTAGAACCCTTTTTAGCTTATGAAAATCTGCAACAGTGGGATGCTGCATTTTCTAACATAACATATTTGTAGCATATGCAATATCAGGGCGAGTTAATGTCAGATATTGAAGACCACCAACTAGACTCCTATATTCAAGAGGATTGGAGAGTGGAATAGCATCAGTTCTCAAGATAGCTGGTCTTTGAGATAGAGGAGTAGAAATTGGTTTACAATCAACCATGTGAGCTCGAGTAAGGAGATCAAGAGCATATTTGGTTTGACAGAGAAACAAATTAGTAGAGGTACACTTAGCTTCAATGCCAAGAAAATAGTGAAGATAACCCAGATCTTTCATGTGAAACTGAAGCCTGAGAGAATGGATTAGTTTTGAAAGTAACTGGGTTGAACTACCAGTTAAGACTATATCATCAACATAGAGTAATAGAAGTATTGTGTCTGGTCCATCACGAAGAATAAATAGAGATGGATCAATTGTACTACAGAAAAATCAAGTCTCAAGTAAGAAATTACTGAATTTATTAAACCAAGCACGAGGAGCTTGTCGAAGACCATAGAGAGATTTCTTGAGAAGACACACATGGTGGGGTGTCTGTGACTGTATGAATCCAAGAGGCTGTTTCATGTAAACTGTTTCATTCAATGTGCCATGTAAAAATGCATTCTTAACATCAAGTTGATGGATTGGCTGATACTGTGTTCATTAGATTGTACAGCTTCAGAAGTAGCTTCAGAACTAGATACTTCCTGATCTTGTGAAGAGGAATGGCTTGATTAATAGAGATTTCAGCTTGTGTTATTGCTATGGAAGTAGGATTGTCCTGTTCCATAGGAGGCAATTATGATGGAAAAGAATGACTCATTCCATTAGTGTGCAGCTGACTTGCATATTTCTGTGAAGATGAAGACATTGAGCCTCCACTTACTAAGTCCAGAAGTTTAACCTCTTCTGTCCACAGTCAATATAGTGTTGTAAATGGTGTGTACTCTATTACGCAAGTCTTAGTAAAAGGAAAGAAATTTTCGTCGAATATGACATGTTGACTAATGTATATTCGACCAGTAGTAGGGACAAGACATCTATATCCCTTATGACGTTCACTGTATCCAATAAACACACATGTAACTGATCGTGGATCAAGTTTGTGTTGTGCATAGGGTTTGAGGCAAGGAAAACATGCACAACCAAAAACTCTGAGATTGTCATAGCTTGGTTCTTTCTGATGCAGTTTACTATAGGGTGATTGCATCAGTAACTTTGGTGTAGGAAGCATATTGATAATATAGTTAGCTGTCATGAATGCATCAACCCAGTATTTCAAAGGAATTCTAGCATGATAGAGCATATCAAGACCCAATTCAACAACATGGCGATGCTTTCTTTCAGAAACCCCATTCTATTCTGGTGTATAGGGGCAGGATACATATTGCTTAATGCCACAACTCTGTAAACAAGTCTGAAACTTGTGGCTAATGAATTCACCTCCACCATCACATTGAAAAATCTTGATTTTGCAATCAAGTTGATTTTCAACTTGTCTCTGGAACAAAACAAAGATGTCATAGAAATCTGATTTCGCTTTCCATTGGATAGATCTAGCTAAACCGAGAGAAATTGTCTACAAAGATGACATAATAAATGAAGTTTTGAAATGAAGTAACTGGTGAAGGACCCCGGATATTACAGTGAACCTTTTCTAAAGGTCTAGATGCTACAGATTCTGACAATGGAAAGGGTAGAGCAGTATTTTTAGCAACTTGACGGCTTCGACACATATTTTGTGCTCTGGTATTGTAGTAAATGAGTTGTGGATTTTGCAGGTACTTTAGCGTTTTCAAATTGGTGTGTGCTAAACGCTGATGCCAAATATCCTCTCCTATTGCTCTGTGTCTCTGAGTTAAGAATGCCTCGGTGGTATGAGGATCGACTTGATACAACCCTTTAACTTTCCTCCCGAGCAGCAGAGTTGTGTTGGTGTAATTGTCCTTAACATATACACCGGTTTTATCAAAAACAAATGAACATGGATAGTCATCTGTTAGTTTTGATACTGATAGAAGATTCTTCTTTCTATCAAGAACAATTAATACATCATTCAGAGGTAATGAATCCACTTTAGTATGTAATAATGCATCACTAGTATAGGTAATAGGTAGACATGATCCATTTCCAATAATTACTGTATCAGTTCCATTGTATCTAGAACGATTATGAAGAATATCATAGTTTGCAGTAATGTGAGCAGTCGCACCATTGTTTGGATACCATTCATTTCCTTTTGAGTCTTCGATGTGCATTGCTGCTAATGCTATTGGAATCTCCTCAGCTTGGTATGAATTGTCAAAGCAATACCAGCAGTAAAGTACATCATGGCCTGGACATTTACAGATTTGACACTCCAATCTAATATTGTCAATTGACTTCTCAGCCTGCAGATCTTTGGAAAAGGTTAGATTTGAAGAGGGATATGTCTTTTAGTCTACTTTCTTTCCATTTTCATACTTGTCAAGACTTGACATAGGAGTCTCAGGGTGCGAATGGTAACGTTTCTATTCTTTTTTTTTTTGTTACAGGGAACAAAAACAAAAAAAAGTGTTTCTGTTCCGAGGAACAATTTTTGAACAAAAGAACGCGTTTGGTAACGTTTGTTCCGGAATAAAAAATGAATAAAAACACGTTTGGTAAATTTTATTCTTTTTTATTTCTTTTAATTTTTAAACATTTTTATTTTATTTTTCATTTTTTTCTTTCTTTTTTATTTTTTATTTTTTCGGTCGGTCCTCGCCGGCCACCGGCCGACGGGGCCCCCGGCAGCCTCGCCCCGCCACGGCAAGGCTCGCCGGCCCCTTGCGAGGCCGAGCGTCGCCATGGTTGGGCAAGGCTCGGCCTCGCCGCGCCGGGCGACGCTCGGCCTTGCCGGGGCCGGCAACGCTCCGCGAGGTCACCGACCCTCGAGGGCGTCGCCGGCGAAAGAAAAAAAGAAGAAAAAAAGAAGAAGAAAAGAAGAAGAGAAGAAGAAGAGAGAGAAGAGAAACGTTTCTTCATTTTTGTTTTCGAACAAGAAACAACAATTTGTTGTTTCTTTTTTTGTTCTTATTTTGTTCCGGAAACAAAAAATAAAAAAAGAACAGAAACGCAACCAAACACGTTTCTGTTCTTTTTTGTTCCCGGAACAAAATCCGTACAGAAGTGTTCGAAACGTTTCCATGCACGCCCTCAGTCTTCTTGCAGTTGTCCATTCCAAATTTCTGGCATATTTCTCTTGGTAAATGAAAGTTCCTTTCTTTGATTGTCTAACTTGTAGACCTAGAAAGATTGTGAACTCACCCATTATGCTCATTTCAAATTCTTCCTGTATAAACTTTGAAAATTTTTTACACATACCTTCATTAGAAAACCCAAAGATTATATCATCTACATATATTTGAACAAGTGAAAAGTCTTTTTCTTCCCTTTTGATAAATAGGGTTGTGTCAACCATTCCTTTCTTGAAACCATTACTTACCAAAAACTTACTTAGTCTCTCATACCAAGCTTAAGGTGCCTATTTCAGGCCGTATAAAGAATTTTTTAGTCTGTAGACAAAGTCTAGTTTTCTGGGATCTTCGAATCCTGGTGGTTGTCCCATATAGATTTCTTCTTGTATGAACCCATTTAGGTATGCACTCTTGATATCCATTTGGAATAACCTGAAATTATGGAAACATGCATATGCAAACAATAATCTTATGGCTTTTAACTTGGCTATAGATGCCTTTGTCTCATCATAGTCTATTCCTTCATCTTGCATATAACATTTTGCAAAAAACTTTACTTTGTTACTAGTTACTTTACATTTTTCATTCATCTTGTTTCTAAACACCCACTTTATTCCCATAATAGATTTTCCTTTTGGTTTTGGAACTAACTCCCGGATATCATTAATTCTGAATTGTCTGAGTTATTCTTGCATCGCTTCTATCTAGCTTTTATCAGATAAAGATTCTTCTACTCCCTTTGGTTCTATTTCAAAAATAAGAGCTAGAGCACTTGAGTCTCCCTTTACTTTGGATCTAGTACGGATCACTTCTTCTATATTGCCAATCATAAGCACTTTAGAATGGCTTGATTTGTGCTTCCAAGTACTGTTGGATTTGTCACTTTCTGCAAGGGTTTGCTAAATGTCTGTTTTCTTTGATTATTCTGACTTTTTTTTTCTGCTTGACCTTGATCACCATAAGGCTGAGGTTTATTGGGGGAATCAGACTTCATTAAGTCCGAAACTAGTTTAGACTCTTCAAGTTAAGTCTGATCTTGTTGGTTCTGAACACTTTCTTGAAATCTGACATTCATGGATTCTTCGACAGTTTGCATATTCTTGTTGAAGACCCTGTAAGCTTTACTTGAAGTAGAATAGCCAAGAAATATTCCTTCATCAATCTTTCTTCAAAATTCCTAGGCCAATCATTTCCATTCTTCAAAATAAAACACTTGCAACGAAACACATGAAAATAAGAGATATTTGGTTTTTTTTCTTTATAAACTTCATAGGGAGTTTTCTCCAGGATGGGCCTTAAAAATACTCTGTTAATTATATAACAGGCTATAGAAATTGCTTTTGCCCAAAAACGAGAATAGATTTACTTTCTATTAGCAGAGTTCTGGCCATCTCTTGTAAAGACCTATTTTTTCTTTCTACAACTCCATTTTGTTCTAGAGTGTATTGAGAAAATAAAAAATGTTGTAGAACATTCTCATCACATAAATTTACAAAGTTTTGATTTTCAAATTCTCCCCCATGATCAGTCTTTATACTTGAAATGGCATAACCTTTCTCATTTTGAACCTTTTTAGCAAACTTTGAAAAATATGAGAATGTTTCTATTTTATTTGCCAAGAAGAAAACCCACATAAATTTTGAATAATCATCACAACTACCAAACATTATTTCTTACCACCAATGCTTTGTGTTCTAGTTGGTCCAAAAAGATCTATGTGAAGAAGGTGCAAGACGTGATTAGTGGAAACTTGATTTATAGATTTAAATGAGCTTTTGACATGTTTTCCCAAGATACATGGAGTACACAACTCAGACTTCTAGTAAATCATTCTAGGAAGACCACAAACCAGATTCTTAAACGATAGTTTAGCAATCCTTTTCATATTCACATGTCCAAGCTTGCGATGCTACAAATATGCTTCATCTTAAATTGAGATAAGACATTGAGAGCTCTTTAGACTTATGTCTAAAGTATAAATATTGTCATGTCTTCGCCTAGTGAAAGTTTGAGAGAAGTCTCTTCACTTTCCTCATATTATGTGTCACTCTAGTTTTTGCTTTTAGAGCTTTCTTGTATTTTTCATAGTTTCATTTCTTCTCTTTTAGCAAGGGACAATTAGGCTTGATGTGTTCCTTCTTCTTGCGCTCAAAGCATCACATCCTTGCTAGATTCAACATCTTCCATTGATCTTTTCTAGAAATTTTGTTTGTTTTGCTTTTTCCAATTCAATCTTTTTCCTTTCCTATTCAATTTCCTGAATTTCTTTATCATGAGAGCTAGCTCCTCGTCATCCATATCATCTTCTGTGTTTGTATCATCAGAATCATTATTAGACTTAAGCACATTTGACTTCTTATATTTTGGATCCTCTTCATCATTGATCTATTTCACTTTATACGATTGAAGAGTGCCTATCAGCTCGTCAACAAAAAAAAGGCATGATTCTTTATGTCTCCCGAATTTATGTTTTCACAAGGTTCCAGTCATTTGAAAGTCCTCGCAGAAGTTTGTTGACCTTCATTGAAGCATAAATTTCTTAACCTTGATATGGCAACCCATTTACAATTTCTATAAATCAACTGAACATATCTCCAATAGACTCTCTAGGTTTCATTTTGAAGGATTCATATTGGCCAAGTAAGATATTTATTTTTGTATCCTTTACACGATCTGTTTCTTCATAGGTGACATGTAGTTTATCCCAGACTTCTTGAGCTATTTCACATGAAGAAATTCTATTATATTCAGCAGGAGACAAGGCATATTATAAAGAATAGATGGCTTTTGCATCAAGAGCCTGTCTCTTGGTAATTTCTGCTTGGTTGGATTCCTCAACTTCCTTATCTAAGACTTATTTTCCCTTGTCAGATGCTGAAACTGCCTTTGGGTTGATTCCTCTTTCTACAACATCCCATTCCAGAGGATCTCTTGATCTTAGGATCGCCTTTATTTTATCCTTTCCACACTGTATTCTTTTCCATCAAAATCAGGTGTCTAGTATTGCTCTGCCCTTCCACAAGTCCTAGTGCTAAACAACTAGCTATAGAAGATCTTTAGCTCAAAAGTATAAACACTTCAACAAAAGAGCATAGAGCTCTGATACCAATTTAAAATGTTAGTACTAACACCTAGAGGGGGTAAATAGGAGTTTAAAATAAACTTTCACAAATAAATGCAGAATAAAATAAGTTACGAGCAAAGTCTAAAAAAGGATTAGAGTTTGATTAAATGAGCAACCAGACTTCTAGTGAAAATTCAGAATTAGATAAAATATGAAATAGATTTTTGTGAGACTTTAAAAAAAATAAAATTTGCAACATATAAAGCTAAAAATAGTTAAGGGAAGAGAAAATTGCACACAAGATTTATAGTGGTTCGACTCAGATCAAGTATACGTCCACTCTCCCACGCCGGCAGCCTTCTGGCTGAAATTCACTAAAATATCAACAGATAAATATAATATTTTGAGTGCAAACACTTAGTGGAAGATTTTTTCTTTCCCTCACTAAGTCACTCTTCTCGTGATTTTCTCTCTTGAATACAATTTGTAGGAGATGTCGTTGAAGAACAAGTGGTTAGAAAGGCTTCAGACCTTAGAATTCAATTTTCACGCACTATCTCAACTAGACTAAATGACCTCCTTAAATACTCCTCCACACCTTACTAGCCATTGACATTCTTCAGAGGAATTTCTTCTAATCAATCCATTGGACATAATCAATTAAAGAAATCTTGTAGTCTTTTGAAGATTGAGATGAAAATCTGTTGATTATAGTCGCCCATACAATCAGAATCTAGGTTTCCATAAGTAGATGCTTCCCAGGAACTTGTCTTTCAGATTGATTTCATCAATTTGTGATTGATTCCATTAATGTATTTATAAAAGGTAAGTGAGATTCTTCGTCAGAAAGCTAAATATTAAAGAATAAATCCCTATTGTATTCATATTGAATTCTTGTCGCAAGATCAATAAATCTAAGTCTGATTATATCTTCGTTCTGGACTTGGTTTCAGTCTGGATTGTGTCAGAGTGGGAAAGACTTCTGGAACAAATAAAATTTGACAAGATTTTGCTATATGACTTCAGAAGTCTACTATTCTTCAGAATAAAAACAAGAACAAGAAAGTTTTGTCAATTTTAAAATATGGTAGGAGTTTTCTCAACACTCGTAGCCTTTGGCGAGGCTAGACGCTAGGTGAGGCTTGATTGGCAAGGTCAAGCCTTGCTGAGCCATGACCAAACTTCCCTATGACTGGCAACCAATTGAAGGAAGAAGAAAGAAAAAGAAAAAGAACAATTAATTTTAAAATATAAAAAATTAATATTGTCAATATTATATCTTTAAATAATATCAAGTACAATTTATGTTCCAACTTCAAACTCCTATTTCCCTTTTTCTTAAACAATTATATTGCTACAATACTGCATCAAGTTTTCATTGACTTTTTAGATCGATACTATGCCTTTTCCATTATGACTTTCCCTAATCTGCGGTATTGTTATTGTTTCACCGTCTTTTCTGGTTCACCCTTGCAGCACTTGATTTAATAAAGAATAAGCGAGTCCAAGCCATAATAGGCCCTGAAGGTTCAGAGCAAGCAGACTTCATCATTAACCTAGGAAACAAGTCTCATGTGCCCATCATCTCTTTCTCTGCTACTAGTCCATCCCTCAGTTCGATTCGGAGTCCTTACTTCATTAGAGCCACACAAAATGACTCGTCCCAAGTGAATGCCATAAGCGCGGTCATCCAAGCTTTTGGCTGGAAAGAATCGGTCCTCATATATGTGGACAATCAGTTTGGAGAAGGCATCATACCTTCTCTTACAGATGCTTTGGAAGAAGTCGACACGCGAGTGCCCTATAGGAGCCTTATTCCTCCTTCGGCCACGGACGATCAAATCCTACAGGAACTGTACAAGTTAACGACGATGCAAACGAGGGTGTTCATCGTGCACATGTTACCTGCTCTCGGTTCTCGACTATTGGCCAAAGCAAAAGAGGTGGGAATGATGAGCAAAGGGTACGTGTGGATCTTGACTAATGGAATCACTAACCTATTAAGTTCTGTGGATTCGTCCGTTGTCGCTAGTTCGATGCAAGGAGTACTAGGCATAAAGACTTATATCCCAGACACGCCAAACCTGGACAATTTCATGGTCCGATGGAAGATGAAATTCCAGCAAGACAATCCATCCATCCTTAATCCTAGGTTGAACATTTTCGGATACTGGGCTTATGATGCTGTTCGGGCTTTGGCCATGGTTGTCGAGGAAATGGAAGCGGCCAATTTTACCTTCCAGATGTTGAAGGCTTCGACAGATGCAACGGATCTCGACAATATTGGGGTCTCTCAAAATGGTCAGAAACTTCTCCAAGGGCTAGCCAACACGACATTTACAGGCCTCGCTGGAAATTTTAGCCTTGTTGATGGGCAGCTAGAGTCGTCAGTGTTCTAGATTGTTAATATCAATGGAAATGCCGCAAGAGGGATTGGGTTTTGGACGCTAGAAAATGGGCTGCAAAGAGATTTGAGTTCAGTTAGCACAAGCAAATATTCCACTTTGAAGAGTAATCTCCAATCAATAATATGGCCAGGAGATTCGACCTATGTTCCTAAGGGTTGGGAGATTCCCGCAAATGGGAAGAGGTTGAAAATCTTAGTTCCCGTGAAGAACAGTTTTAATCAATTCGTGAAAGTGACTCAAGATCCTAGCACAAACACATCCCCAGTCACTGGATATTGTATTGATATCTTTCATGCCGTCATGAAAAAATTGCCTTATGCTATGGCTTATGACCTTATTCCGTTTGCCTTGCCTGATGGAAGTAGAGCTGGTAGTTACAATGACATGATCGATCAAGTATTTTACCAGGTGAGCTCATTGCAAGTGCTTGATTTTGTTGGAATACATGTTGAAAATTACTATGCTATAATGTTGTTTACAAAGAAAACATTTCTGCTCCTTTTATTGGAATAGAATTATGATGCAGTGGTGGGTGATACGACAATCATAGCGAACATATCATTGTATGTGGATTTCACCTTACCATACACCAAATCGGGGGGTGCAATGCTCTTGCCACACAAGGACAACAAGAGCAAGAAGGCTTGGGTTTTCTTGAAGCCGCTCACTTGGGACCTTTGGCTAACCACTGTATGCTTCTTTGTGTTTATAGCATTGGTTGTATGGACTCTCGAACATCGGATTAACGAAGACTTCAGGGGTCCAGCCACACATCAAGTTGGCACGAGCTTCTGGTTCTCCTTTTCAATCGTGGTCTTTGCACAAACTAATCACCTTTCACTTTAACAGATAAATCGAACATTCAAATTGACATATTATTGTAGGAGAATTTATGTAGTTAGCCTTAATTTGGATTGCAGGGGAGAAAGTGCTTAGCAACTTAGCACGATTTGTTATGATCGTATGGATTTTCGTGGTACTTATACTAACGCAAAGTTATACAGCAAGCTTGAGCTCTCTTTTGGTGGTGCAAAATCTTCAACCAACTATGACTGATGTGGATCAACTCCTAAAAAGTGGAAAAAACGTGGGTTACCAACTGTTGACACCTAAATTTTGGCGACCCATTTAGATATTTAAGAAATTAGGGGTTAATTTTATCCCTGAAAAAATAAAATCACATGGCATATAGTTCAGGAACATTTTTGTTTATTTTACTGGGCCGCCGGTGAAACGAAGATTTTTTACATATTCCGTTCAGATTTTTCACATATCCAAGTAATATACACCGGGGGGGTGTATTTTGCTTGAAATTGGAATTTTTTGGATGGAATATGCAGAAAAAGCAAAAGAGAATATTGCACGAGCAAAATTGGAAACGAAATATGCAATAAAGATTCAATTTTTTACCCTATAAAAGGTGTGATGGGATACAGAAAAAGGGGGGCCACATAATTCCATACACGGCCAGCATTGGGAGAGGATGCGACACATTGAGAAAGAACACAAGTCACGGATTGTGTTGCGGTGCTCCATCATGTTCTGCAGTGCCCTCGCGCGACTGCCCTTCCCATATTGCTGTGGGGTCATATCTCACACCACCACCAGCTTCCACTACTTTTATCGAGCGTCCCTTGACGTGTATAGCTCGTTGCTCTGCATTCTCCTGTCCAACGCTCCTGCAATCCAACCCGGTGATCCTGTCGCAAAAACCAGCAAGCTCACGCGCACATCGAAGCCTTCCTGATCGTCAAAGATCGTGGGTTGTTTTGGCTTTTGGTCAAAACGGTGAATTTATCTTCTTCCAATTTTGTCTGGGTTCGCTGAAGCAAAGTAGCGAATTTGTGGTGCTCTGAGTGTAACTGCTGTGCCGAGCTTGTCCAGCGAGCACTAAGCCTCTATTGAGAAGTCCCCACAGTGATTTGTTCCTTCCCGGGCCGAGAATTTACTGGACCAGCAGGCTTTGCCAAGCAACCCGTAATCAGAGTCCCATCGTCGTTCCGCACGTGACACCACCACGGATTCCCTATCGATGAAGCTGCTGCCGCACTGAGACCAAACCGAGGAGATCATCAAGCTATCAAGGGAGTTATTAATTCTCAATAAAAATTCCACTTTTCTTTTTCTATGGTCACGTAAGAGGGGCACATAAAGAACAAATAAAAGGGAATAAAAGATCACTTTCTTTTTCTGTGCAGGCCATTCACTTTCTTTTTCTTCGCACGCCATTCACGTAGGCTGGTGAAGTCTTGCTGCTAGGCTTTCAACGAGGATTTTCTTTCCTTGTAATTTTTGTGTTGCAGGTCATCCCCTTGTCTTTTGGAGAAAGACGTGAGAAGCCTTTCCTAAGTGTCGACCCCTGCATGACAACTCGCTAACTGTGGTGCCAGTCACGGACCACCGCTAGCCGCCTCCCACCTCATCATCGGCGAGCACACCTTCAAACATCGAGACTTATTTTGGCTCTTGGTCAAAGCGGTGGAAGTTGTCTCATATTGCATGGTGAAATCTGGAGACTTAACCGTGAGTTCTTGAGAAAGAAGCATACGTGAGATTGAAGACAAAAAGGTATTGACTTTAGAGCTCTCGGTGGAGATTATTTGGTCCGACTAAAAGACCAAATATTACTTCGCTACGATCTCCTCTGGCGAGTCGCCTTATCGTGAGCGGTTCCCTCGCAAGTGCGTCGCGTCGCAACCACCGCTCGTGAGCCATCACCTATCTCGAATCATCAAGGCATCACCGTGAGTCCACCATCTTGGCTGCTGTCCAAGCCGAACCACCGTTGCAGCAGATCGCCGCCACGATCCACCGCTAGTTGTCATCCACCACCCCATTGGCCGCCGATTGCAATCCCGGTCCGATTGCGCAAGGTCCAAATTTGGAAATCAATATCGGATTAGGTAAAAATTTCATTTTATTCCTAATATTCAGTTTCCTTATTTGAAATATCCGTTGATGCACATGATGGAAATTTCCGATATGCTATGATATCCATAATTTCGAGTAGCCTTCTAAATTGGGAAATCTTCCTAATTTCGCAACGTACATATGATTGATGGTCCGATTTCACGCTTGAAATACGACCCGCAATCGTACGGAAAAATCACCAATCCGATCTCATGCTCTAGATACGATTCGTGATTTTATTTAAAAATTGGCCAATCCGATCTCATGCACGAGATACGATTCGTCAATTTATTTCCTATAATTAAATGAACATGGATGATATCTTGCTTGATTTGCTGCTATGCTGTTCTTGATGCCTTCATTTGTTTGCTGCCGTAAAAGAAAAATAAAAAATATTTGAGTAGATTAGATGCATGTTAGGATATTACTTGTTTTGGGCCATTTTGCATGTCTAGAATAGGAAATTTATTTACTTCGAATTTCATAAAAAAAGAAAGAAATAAAAAATTAGAATTAGAGCATTCTTTGCACGTCATTGCATATTATGATAGATTGCATGCTTATTAAGAAAACAAAAAATCATGTGCACGTCATATAGAATTAGGTTCATGAAATGCACGTCATTTAGCTATTGTTGTTAGGTTTATTTATTTAGAAATTGTCCGTCACTAGGATAAGGTCATTTTGGTTAATTTAGATTGCATATTTAATTATTGCATGTTCATTAAGAAAACACAAAAAAAAAAATTACTTTACTCATTCATATAGTTTAGGTCATATTGCCATACCATATCGTTTCATGTTGCATTGCATATAGATTTGATTCTCATTAAATAACCTGAAAACAAAAAGAAATTACGTGTTAATTAGAAATCATATCTAGGACTGTTGATGTGAATTCTGATCTAACATTGCAGATGCTTTCGTTGCTTTGAAGTAAATCTTGCAATTTATTTATTGCTTTATTTGAGTGTTAAATTGATGGTTTATGCACTCGCATGATAACCTCACATGTTAGGGAATTAGTTTAAAATCGATCCAAACTGCTTGCCAAACATTTTCAAAAAAAAAAAAAGAAAAGAGAAAGGTACCGAAAGGGCGTTAGAGAATTCTAGCGTAACCAAGTCCCCGTACCCATAGTCTCTGGTTCGTAGGAGTAAAGTAAAACTCCCGTTACTTTACTTGGGTTTCTAATCGACCCACCAAAAATAGATTAGTGGCGACTCCTAATTAAAAATCAATTGCATGTTAAAAAACTTGAACCTAAAGTCGCGAATTGGTATGGGCTTGGGAGAGCCCGAGTTAAGTCTAGGCTTAACAATCCATTAGCCAAACGCTAGGTGGTTCACCCCTCGAAAAATTGGTCGCGACAGCTTGGCGACTCCGCTGGGGATTTGAGTTGAAACTCTTAGTGGACTTAGGCCAATTTTCTTTTTGAAAAAAAATATTTTTGTTTAGCAGCGAGGATCCCAGGTACGTCCCTAACATTTAAGGTGTTAAATGTTTTTGCAGGATGGGAGGTATAAGGGGAAGTGTTTGCTGACCTTTGTTTTGCAGGGAGGTGTAGGAATGTATGGTTTATTTTCATATACGAAGTGTTGCTTGATATAAAATGTTGCGCATGCCTTGCATCTAGCACTACACTATTGCACACACAACCTGCCGCCGGACCTGGGCCACATTAGGATCATCTAGGATGGTATTGAGATGTTTGCCACTCCGATCGCATGCTCGCGGTATGAGTCGCCCATCTCAATCCCGAAGTTTCTTTCATGATGTCAAGAGTACCCACCTCGGTCCGCATGCTTGCGACCCGGGTCGGCTCTTTGACTAAGCCGGAGTCATGAGGACCCGACATAGTCCACAAGCTCGTGGCTAGTCCGATCATCCTTGTGGCTCCACCTTGATAAGCCTTATAGATTAGAAATCGAGCCACTTACCATGCGCATGTCTATGTGATTGCCATTGATTCTCCTTGGTGAAGTAAGTCTTCTTTCCCTATACCATGCAATTTATTTTGTCATATTCTTGGGTCGGGTCCATGACAGTCTAGGTCAATCATTGATTTGATTCATTTGTCAATTGGAAATGAAATGAGAAATTGCTAGGGAATGATGCATTTAAAAAAAAAACTTTGGAGAATTTGTTTTTACATCATGTCTAGAAAATTTGGTTTTACTAGGATATCCATTTTTAGGAAATTCCCTTCTTGCATAGACTTTTCATGAATAAATGAAAAAAAATGAAAAAATCGATTAGATCATTGTCATGGATCGACTTTCTATTTACCCTCATGCTTACATGTTCCCGTTTATTTCCTTTAGGTGATTATGGAGCGATCTCGCTCACCCATCCGTACACGGCCGATGGCTAAAATAGCGGATCAAAATGAGGTGCTGGACCGTATCATTGTCAATATAAACAAACGAATGCGTACCTCCAAAGTCAAGTCGATGAATTGTCTGCTATTGTGGCTTGTTTCGTCAAGCAAAGGGCCGTGAAGATATAGGTACTCTATCTTCGGTAGGAAACTATGACTCAAAGAAGAGAGCCAAGAGGACTTTCGAACCGTCCTATTTTCCCGAGGTAGCTGAATTTGATACCACTATGAAGAGACTAGTGATATATCTAGAAGGAATAATCTCCGATTTAGAGGATTTGCATCACAAGATCAAGGAGGGTGAAGAACTCAAGCACACATGATTCATGATCCTAAGTAGTTTGCTTTCCTTATTTAATTAGGGGCATGTTCAATTGCACCTTCCCTTGTGTGGAATTCTTATTGCTTTTTAGGATTGATAAAAATTTCTTATGTTTGAGCATCATATTTCAATAAATGTAATTTGATTGATGAATATCAATAGAATTACAAGTTTTGTTTTGAGGACATGATCGGGTACACCAAACTAGCCCGGTGACAAAATCCAACAATGAAAAGAAAATATCATCCAAGGAGAATTCGAGGACTAGGCTTCTTCATGCTTCCTCATCCAAAAAAATTTTAAAAAGAAAAAAAAAAAAAAGATCATTTTTCAAGCCATTTCCAAAAAACATGCATTAGGTTACCCTTGTTTATTTTCTAACTCATTTACTTCATATCTCGAGCATAACGAGAGAGGCTTTTGAAAATAACGCGTCAATTTCCAATGATAGTGGGCCCATTGATTTGGGAACATACATCCGAGAGGAAAATAGAAGTGGGGGCAAATGATCATTTCCTAACCGATCTTGATGACATCTCCCAAGAGTGAAGAAAATCATCTTGATTCCAAAGTGTGATATGTGGCACATCTCATAACAATTTGTGTGAGATGTCATTCTTGAAGGCCAAATGAAGTTTCTCATTTCCATGAGAAAATAATGGAACAAATCAAAAGAGGATAATTTGTCTTGGATGAAATGGATACATTGTGTTCATGAATATAATTAATTCTGGAATTGACATTCTATTATTTTCCTTGCAGATGATAAATTGGGGGGCATGACAAATTTCGGTAGTGACCCGACTGAGATAAAATCTCGATCCGAGCCAAAATGGTTGTGCAATTTGAATTTACTTTGATGATGCATAATATCCTATTCATGCACGTTGTTCTGTGCAGGGGCAAAAGCCAGATTTCATTGAATCAAAGATCGGATTTTTCATCCTTGATTGATCAATTTGTATGTTTGTTCCCTTTTGATAGAGGCAATCCAAAGACACCCATTGTTGAGACAGTCCCTTCGTGGGACATTTCATTGAATGAATGCTTGCAATCATGTTTTCATACTTATAAGATAATTTTTGAGTATGGTAAACTGTCTGAAGCCACAAAAGCTTTTCATGCTTAAAGTTGTTGAACTCTTTTAAAAAGAGAATTTTCATAGTGATTTTACCTATTTAGTTCACCAATTTCATGTGGAGATTTATCAAGATAGACAACTCAATGGAGTGACATCAATGTTTAAGAATGCTAAATGAGACGTATCAGGATGATGAAAGGCAAGCCTTATCTTATACACAGTCCCCTACTTATACACTTGTGAGATGAGTGTAGGAAGTTCCATATTTGCAAGGTAAAGAGTTCTCTCGCGAAAGGTACGATAACCGAAATGATGAGGGGCAGTTCATTTCTCTATCCCAAACACTACAGGTGATCCATTGCTTAACCACTTTGAGCCTTATACACTTGTCGATATTTTTTTCAAATTATCCCTGTCAAGAACCACCCTACATTGGGGCAAATTGGAGGGTAAGACAGCATCATAAGGTGAAGAAAATGGATTGAAATTTTCTTGCTCTCACTTGCATCAATCTTCTAGTCATGCTATTACATTGAATTCATGTGGTAATTTAAGTGCCTTAGGATGACGAAGAGCATTTCTTTCACTATCCTATACACTTATAACCTTTGCATAGCCCACTTGAGCTTGCAATTTCATTTCTTTAAACCCAGTTGGTGATCATCCCCCACGCTGGGGCAAGGCAAGAGACAGATGAAGACCTTTGAAAGTTTGAATGTCATTCAAAGTGTAATTGCTTGACACATGCATAGAAATCAAAATA
This sequence comes from Eucalyptus decipiens, assembly GCA_014182575.1. Taxonomy (NCBI): domain Eukaryota; kingdom Viridiplantae; phylum Streptophyta; class Magnoliopsida; order Myrtales; family Myrtaceae; genus Eucalyptus; species Eucalyptus decipiens. Next base: position 26,135,938 of record CM024611.1, on the reverse strand, counting down.
AAATTAAGGGGCATGAAAAAGCAGTGTGCCTGGTAAAAGCAAGGCCAATGCCCATGGAAAAAAAAGCGAAAAAAAAAATGAATAAGAACTAGGGGCATGAAAAAGCGGTGTGCCTGGTAAAAGCAAGGCCAATGCCCATGAAAAAAAAAGTGAAAAAAAATGAATAAGAACTTGGGGCATGAAAAAGCAGTGTGTCTGGTAAAAGCAAGGCCAATGCCCATAGATGAAAAAAGAGAGTCGAGATAAGGTGATTGTCAATTGCAAGAATTGAATCCCGATGGAGCAATACTCAAAGAACTCAAAAGTTGAGTTTTTACAATCAATGGGGCATTTCATGAAGACAATCCCCGATGATGAAAAAAACTGGCGGCAATGCTAAAATGATCACCAACTCTCACCATTCACACACATTTTGAGCCTAATGATCCTTTCATTTCTCAACCCATGAACCTAGCCTACGTTACCTCCTTTACAAAGTCTCTTCAGATTATGGCACTTGAATTAACATAGGAGTTCATATGTTTATAAGCATCGCTCGAAGAAGTACGAGCAAGATTATTTCTTTCTCATTTTGCAGGGTTCTTGACTTGTAAACCCGGAGATTATTACAAAATTGTTCTTTCAATTGCCTTGACTCAAAGAGTCCCTTCGTTAAGCCGTTGACCGAGCCCACATTACGGTCCCTATTAAAGACCTCTCAGATTGGTAAGGTCGTACCGCTTGCGAGAATACTTGGACCCTTGTTGGTATGATGATAGTGAGACGGAGTGATTATCATAAAATAGCCTCTAAATGAGAGTGAGTCAAAGTCCTTTCTAACTGAAGGTCCCTCATTTGGTATTCTTAAGAAATTCATGTCACGAGTGAAGATTGTCTTGAATGATAATTCTCTTCAGTGGAAATTTGGGTGATGCAAAGGTCATTGTGCATGAAAACCCCACTGAATTTTGAAATGTGCATTCTAGAGTAGCTCAGTTTGTCTATCTCTTTGATGAATGCATATCAGTTTTTACTTTAAATCATGTCTGATAGGTAATTCAAGTTCCTTTCAGAATGTTTCATGATATTAGGAGATGAGAAACCTCCACCATGAGGTGAAAGACCTCCACAGGATATCTAAATTCCAAAAAGACATTTTTCTCCAAGAACCAGAGATATCACCAGGTAAGTATATATCTCTACCATACTCTAAAATACTTGTCATTGTGCAGGTATTCTCTCTCAAGTGCATCAACACTTGACTTGCTCAAGCTGTCCAGTTATATTGACCCGGCATGCTTTCGTAGCCCGGTGTCCTTTATATTGACCTGGCGCGCTTCCGTAGCCCAGAGTCCATTTCATCAACCCGGTGTGCTTCTATAGCCCGGTATCTCTCTTTATTGACCCGGCGTGCTTTCGTAGCCCGGTGTCTCTTGATATGACCTAGCGTCCCCCTATCAAATCAGCATGCTTCCGTAGCCCAAAATTCCCCTTCATCGACATGGGAGTCACTTCAAATATTTAGGAGACATATCCTTAAAGATTAGAGATGTCACCAGGTAAGTGTATCTCTATCCACACCTTAAATACTTGTCATTGTACAGGTATTTCTTTTCAAGCACTAGCACTCGATGGAGTTGCCCCCCCAAAAGATTTCTTCAAGATTCAGTCTGATTAAGGCGACCGAAGAATGGTTCGGGTCTGGTCGATGATCCATGTTGCAACGCTTATTTGGGCGATCAAGAATGGTTCGGGTCCTAGCCAAGCAAAATCCCCGTTTATGCGACCGTAGAATGGTACGGGTCCTAAACAACATTTACTGCTCTAACAAAGGGCGACCGTAGAAAGGTACGGGTCCCGGAAAAGCAATTTCCCCATTCAAGGCGACCGTAGAAAGGTACGGGTCCTGGAAAATCAATTTTTTCGTCAAGGCGACCGTAGAAAGGTACGGGTCCTAGGAAAGTAGTTTCCTTACAAAACTTTGCTGCTCTACTAGGCGATCGTAGAAAGGTACGGGTCCTAGGAAAGTAGTCTCTTCGTTACTATTTTAGGCGACCGTAGAAAGGTACGGGTCCTGAACATGTAACACCAACTATCTTGAATCACTCTACCCTCCTTGAAGGTAAGATATTCCAGGTAGGTTCCTTTACCATTTGCATACAAATTGCATTCCAAAATTTCGACATCTCAGTCTGGATCTGGATGTCTCAATTCTCTTTGTTGAACATTTCACTGGATGTGAATGTTCTTCGATCTTCCTCGTTATACCTTAGTTTGGATCTAGGTATTTCGAGTTCAAAATCTTGACATCTCGATCAGGGCCCGGATGTCTTGATTATTTTCATTCAAACATTTCGCTCTTGGATGTGAATGTTTGTTAATCCTTCTCATTATACCTTAGTCTGGATCTAGGTATTTTGAGTTTTTCAAAAATCTTGACATCTCGGTGCACGGACTGAATGTCTCAATTTTTCTGTTGAATATTTCACTTTGGATGTGAATGTTCTTACCATTACGCTTTTCAAGGAACCTAAGTGAGAATTGGGTACTTGTGGAGTAAACGGGATTTATCATGTACCTCAATATGCTTTACCGCACTGATTGGTAAGTGATTGTAGGTACGTTCTTTCCTTTGACATCATGCATCTGCATTAGCATTTACATGCATCATATGAGTTGCATTTTTATTTTTATTTTTTAAAAAAAGGGATTCATTTCCCGACAAAAAAAAAATCAAAAAAAAAAATCAAAAAATCAAAAAATCATTCAATGCATGTGCATAATCAAAATTTAGGTCTCAATTTGTCTTTGAAGGCAACCTCTTCGAGCTCACCTTCAAAGAGGGGCAGCTGTTGACACCTAAATTTTGGCGACCCATTTAGACATTTTAAAAATTAGGAGTTAATTTTATCCCTGAAAAAATAAAATTACATGGCATATAGTTCAGAACATTTTTGTTTATTTTACTTGGGCCGCCGGTGAAACGAAGATTTTTTACATATTCCGTTCAGATTTTTCACATATCCAAGTAATATACACTTTGGGGGTGTATTTTGCTTGAAATTGGAATTTTTTGGATGGAATATGCAGAAAAAGCAAAAGAGAATATTGCACGAGCAAAATTGGAAACGAAATATGCAATAAAGATTCAATTTTTTTACCCTATAAAAGGTGTGATAGGATACAGAAAAAGGGGGGGCCACATAATTCCATACACGGCCAGCATTGGGAGAGGATGCGACACATTGAGAAAGAACACAAGTCACGGATTGTGTTGCGGTGCTCCATCATGTTCTGCAGTGCCCTCGCGCGACTGCCCTTCCCATATTGCTGTGGGGGTCATATCTCACACCACCACCAGCTTCCACTACTTTTATCGAGCGTCCCTTGACGTGTATAGCTCGTTGCTCTGCATTCTCCTGTCCAACGCTCCTGCAATCCAACCCGGTGATCCTGTCGCAAAAACCAGCAAGCTCACGCGCACATCGAAGCCTTCCTGATCGTCAAAGATCGTGGGTTGTTTTGGCTTTTGGTCAAAACGGTGAATTTATCTTCTTCCAATTTTGTCTGGGTTCGCTGAAGCAAAGTAGCGAATTTGTGGTGCTCTGAGTGTAACTGCTGTGCCGAGCTTGTCCAGCGAGCACTAAGCCTCTATTGAGAAGTCCCCACAGTGATTTGTTCCTTCCCGGGCCGAGAATTTACTGGACCAGCAGGCTTTGCCGAGCAACCCGTAATCAGAGTCCCATCGTCGTTCCGCACGTGACACCACCACGGATTCCCTATCGATGAAGCTGCTGCCGCACTGAGACCAAACCGAGGAGATCATCAAGCTATCAAGGGAGTTATTAATTCTCAATAAAAATTCCACTTTTCTTTTTCTATGGTCACGTAAGAGGGGCACATAAAGAACAAATAAAAAGGGAATAAAAGATCACTTTCTTTTTCTGTGCAGGCCATTCACTTTCTTTTTCTTCGCACGCCATTCACGTAGGCTGGTGAAGTCTTGCTGCTAGGCTTTCAACGAGGATTTTCTTTCCTTGTAATTTTTGTGTTGCAGGTCATCCCCTTGTCTTTTGGAGAAAGACGTGAGAAGCCTTTCCTAAGTGTCGACCCCAGCATGACAACTCGCTAACTGTGGTGCCAGTCACGGACCACCGCTAGCCGCCTCCCACCTCATCATCGGCGAGCACACCTTCAAACATCGAGACTTATTTTGGCTCTTGGTCAAAGCGGTGGAAGTTGTCTCATATTGCATGGTGAAATCTGGAGACTTAACCGTGAGTTCTTGAGAAAGAAGCATACGTGAGATTGAAGACAAAAAGGTATTGACTTTAGAGCTCTCGGTGGAGATTATTTGGTCCGACTAAAAGACCAAATATTACTTTGCTACGATCTCCTCTGGCGAGTCGCCTTATCGTGAGCGGTTCCCTCGCAAGTGCGTCGCGTCGCAACCACCGCTCGTGAGCCATCACCTATCTCGAATCATCAAGGCATCACCGTGAGTCCACCATCTTGGCTGCTGTCCAAGCCGAACCACCGTTTGCAGCAGATCGCCGCCACGATCCACCGCTAGTTGTCATCCACCACCCCATTGGCCGCCGATTGCAATCCCGGTCCGATTGCGCAAGGTCCAAATTTGGAAATCAATATCGGATTAGGTAAAAATTTCATTTTATTCCTAATATTCAGTTTCCTTATTTGAAATATCCGTTGATGCACATGATGGAAATTTCCGATATGCTATGATATCCATAATTTCGAGTAGCCTTCTAAATTGGGAAACCTTCCTAATTTCGCAACGTACATATGATTGATGGTCCGATTTCACGCTTGAAATACGACCCGCAATCGTACGGAAAAATCACCAATCCGATCTCATGCTCGAGATACGATTCGTGATTTTATTTAAAAATTGGCCAATCCGATCTCATGCACGAGATACGATTCGTCAATTTATTTCCTATAATTAAATGAACATGGATGATATCTTGCTTGATTTGCTGCTATGCTGTTCTTGATGCCTTCATTTGTTTGCTGCCGTAAAAGAAAAATAAAAATATTTGAGTAGATTAGATGCATGTTAGGATATTACTTGTTTTGGGCCATTTTGCATGTCTAGAATAGGAAATTTATTTACTTCGAATTTCATAAAAAAGAAAGAAATAAAAATTAGAATTAGAGCATTCTTTGCACGTCATTGCATATTATGATAGATTGCATGCTTATTAAGAAAACAAAAAATCATGTGCACGTCATATAGAATTAGGTTCATGAAATGCACGTCATTTAGCTATTGTTGTTAGGTTTATTTATTTAGAAATTGTCCGTCACTAGGATGAGGTCATTTTGGTTAATTTAGATTGCATATTTAATTATTGCATGTTCATTAAGAAAACACAAAAAAAATTACTTTACTCATTCATATAGTTTAGGTCATATTGCCATACCATATCGTTTCATGTTGCATTGCATATAGATTTGATTCTCATTAAATAAACTGAAAACAAAAAGAAATTGCGTGTTAATTAGAAATCATATCTAAGATTGTTGATGTGAATTCTAATCTAACATTGCAGATGCTTTCGTTGCTTTGAGGTAAGTCCTGCAATTTATTTTATGCTTTACTTGAGTGTTAAATTGGTGGTTTGCGCACCTGCATGAACACCTCACATGTTAGGGAATTAGTTTAAAATCGATCCAAACTGCTTGCCAAACATTTTTCAAAATAAAAAGAAAGGTACCGAAAGGGCGTTAGAGAATTCTAGCGTAACCAAGTCCCCGTACCCATACTCTCTGGTTCGTAGGAGTAAAGTAAAACTCCCGTTACTTTACTTGGGTTTCTAATCGACCCACCAAAAATAGATTAGTGGCGACTCCTAATTAAAAATCAATTGCATGTTAAAAAACTTGAACATAAAGTCGCGAATTGGTATGGGCTTGGGAGAGCCCGAGTTAAGTCTAGGCTTAACAATCCATTAGCCAAACGCTAGGTGGTTCACCCCCCGAGAAATTGGTCGCAACACCAACATGGCTCTTTTGCTTATGGAATGCTAAAGCAAATGAAATTCGATGATTCAAGACTTATATCTTATTGGTCTCTTGAAGAATGCGATGCGCTTCTTTCCAATGGAAGTGCAAAAGGTGGGATTGCAGCAGCATTCCATGAAGTGCCCTACCTTAAACTTATACTTTCAGAATATTGCAACAAATATACCATGATTCCAGCATTCAAAACTGCTGGATTTGGCTTTGTACGGTCCTCAATCCCTCAATTCTAGCTAAAAGAGGAAACCCTCCAAATTTGCAATTATTAGGTTTAGTAATTGATACTTTGATTGAAAAAAATCTTATGTTCAGCTCTTTTCGGTTTACAGGTTTTCTCCAAAGGGTCTCCACTGGTACCAGATATTTCGCAAGCAATCCTCAATGTGACTGAAGGGCCTCAAATGACAGAAATTGAAAAAGCGTGGCTTACATCCAAAACCAACTGCCAAAATTCAAATTCCTCGGTTTCATCCGACAGCCTAGGTCTTGACAGTTTTTGGGGTCTATTTCTGATTGCTGGAGCTGTTGCAATTTCTGCTCTCCTCATTTTCATGGTTATGTTCATTAAAAGAAATTGGCAGGAAGTAACAAGTTCTTCGGGTTCATTGTGGGAGAAGACTGTTGAATTAGGAAGAAGATTTCACCAAAGAGATGCCAATTCCCATACTTTTAGGAAGGGCATATTTAGGGATGGAGTTATGAATGATGTCGGCAATGAGATTGCAGAATGAGATTGCAGCTGTTGAAACTTTAGAAAACACTCATTTCCCTCCAATTCTGTCGAGCGACTCCAGCCAAAACGACGTCTTGACCCATGAGCAAGGAACGCCATCTACTGAGCAAGGACTTCCTGATCGTGTAGAAGAAGGGTGTCCTCAGAGAGCGGTCGACGTCGAGCTTACCAATGCAAATTAGGAGAGGCGCATGCCTCTGCGACCTTGACTAAACTTTAATCCTTGAGTAGTCGAACTTGGAATAGCTGACAATATCTTCCCCTCATTTTCTTCTTATATAAGGACTACCATTGATTCTGTTTATTGTATAATCACAGACAATATAAATCCAGGCAACATTATATGCACGCATTAGCTTCTCTTATCCTATTATGTACAGGCATTGGAAGTGTTTCTCGTCACTTCGAGGACGTTCCACAAAGTTTTCGAATTAATAATAAAGAATAGACTTCTTAAACTAATATCTAATATCTATATATAGTACAAGAGCCTAGTAAAATAGGCTTCAATGGTTGTTTCACGTGTCAAAATCCTGTGTAATCTCGTCTTTAATATAAACGGACAAGATCAATTGACTCTTGTAAACACATTGGTTAAGTAACCACATTAATTATATTTAAAAATCATAAGGAATTAATTAATCTCTTAACGAGAAAAAGTTCCAAAAATTATTTCTTTCATTCCATTCACAGGAACATAATTGATCCCACAACGTCGGAAGATTTCACAATTATTAATTAATCATATAGTAACTAAATAAAATTATAAACAATATAAAAATTCGGAACGATGGAATGTTAATGCCTACTTTATGAGGAATTTTAATAGGGTAACAAATTGGACCAATTATATTCAACTGAAGTTGATTGAAATGAAATGCTTCCCATTCATCTATTAGATCATGTCTAAGCATTATCCGTAGCAATCACACACCCACACCAACACACCAAAATTATTCAAGTACAATTGAAAATCATTTCCCCCCTTTGGCCACTGATCGTCCTTGTATCTTTCCAGCCGTGTTATTCTCACGATTGTGCTGTAAAGCCTCATTTATGTTCTTGAGAGCCTTATCATACGATACGAAACCCATGAACCAGAATTCATAACCATCCCTTGTAACGACCTGGATGTACTTTTCAGAATTATCCAACCCTTTTGAAGAACGACTAACAAAGCTCAACCGATCAAGCGGCGAATGGCACCTAGATAGCCATCGATGAAAGCACATTAAAAACTGATGGTCGAGAGTGAAGCTTAGTAGAACTTGACAAACTATTTCGAAGGTATGTTTCACTACATTAAGATGCTTCATGCTTAGATAAAAATAAGATGACGAGAAGAATGATCCAAGGCTCAGTGTAGTAGTATGGATGATGAGTAAATGCAGGCTCTTTCCGGTGAAGGTGCTCCCAAATTTCGACTATAAAATCAGCAGGCTAGTCGCAATAGACAATTCGACAATAATAACTCAGGTTATGAATTTGTAATGCATAAAAAACTTATCATGATTCTAACGAAAGCTCAATGCATTACAATTTGTACTGGTATTCTATAGTAAAAGCAATTACAGGAAGATTGGAAAAGGTTACCTTGTAATACACCCACTCTTGCTGCCCTGAGGGAGCGTAATGGCAAATAGGCTCATCCCCATGGAAGACCAGTCTCTTAGTTGACAAATACAGTGTCCCAATGACAAGGCCGGAGGAAGTGGATAGATAGCAAGCATATGCTTTCAGAAGCTTCTCTCCCAGTAGAATTTCAAAAGTCCGTTCAAATACCTTATCCCGTCCCCCCTCTTTGAGCATTTTCGTCCCCTGGGCAAGTCGAGCTATTGCTGCATCTGTGATGCTATGGCTAGTTTTAACTGTTTCGAAAAACAAACATAGAACGATAACCGATTAGTTGAGGTCTGGCAAGAATAGAGTCCTTAACATCACATTTCAATCGAATAGAAACCTTGAGGAGAAGAGAATGAAAGAAATCATGGGCTTTGTCTCTCACAAATAAACAAAAGAAGCTGATAACAAGCCAAAGCCAAGCTTATGCAACTGCTGCAGTGCTTGCTCTTACAGGACACGGCTAATTTTTTCTTCTTTCCAGGGAAAAAGAAATTGGGCCAACGTTCAGCCACGCAAAGAGCCTGAGGATCCTGATAGCCATAGAAAATGATGGAAAACAAGCCATGTTCTCCACGGAAGTGCCATATTATGCATTTGGCAAATTGTTATAGATAGGAATTGACATAGATTGCCAAAATAATAAGCACTGAAGACAGCACCGCACATCAAAGTTGGAGCTTCTCTAGACCCACTCAACTATTAATTGGCTGGTGGAATACACAGATTATGACGCATGTATTTCTGTTCTGAGGGGGTGATTGCAAAATAAGCCTATGACTTATCAATAGCGTCCACATATATTTGTTCCTAGGTGGTAATTGCCAAGCTCTTTGGATTGAATATTTACATCAATAGCCTTCACATATATTGCAGAAAAAGAGAAGAAATATATGCAAGCAAGCAATCGTCAATCAGATACGTCTCCACGAATAAATCCAAAATGTTTCTATCAGATTATAGGATCATAGTTAGCTAGAAAAAATAATCCAAAACGTTTCCATTTGATTATGTAGACATGTTTAGCTAGAAAAAATGTAGAGAAAACTCACGGTGATTCCAGACATTGTCGACAAGCGCCTCTGCCTGTTTGGTAGTATCATCGACCCTCTTCCCACACCGGTTCAACTTGTCGCACACTTTGTTTATCGGATCTGAAAACACCAGCAAAGCATTTGCTCCATCAACCCCATTATGAAGCCTAAACATCAACCGTAACGTAACTACAAAGGCGAAATACGCCTCAATAGACTCACTCCAGCCAGACAGCAAGGAAGCATTCACTGGAACGATGTGGAGGCCAGACGGTGTGGAAGCATTCACTGGAGTGACGTCGAGATACTTGTTCTCGCCGCCGCTTTTGTTGAGGTTGACGAAACCAGAGACCGAGCTACTTGCGGTGGCATTTAAGTAGCTGGAGTGAAAGCCTGTTGGCTGAGCCTCGTTGGCGACCCGCATGGTGGCGTGCTGGCTCGCGGGATGCTCCTGTGGCTCCGCCGGCATCCCCACCGCGCCTGTGCCCCAATGCGTGGACTGCGATTCGCCTTGGCCGCTCATCGCCTTCTTTTTCGTCTTCGTCTTCTTCTCTGACGCAAGTGTGGATTGGTACTGCAATTCGAGAGACTATCCCACATAAATAGAGTGGAGTTGGAATCTAGAAAGGAGGAACGATCTCGGTAAGATCCCACGAGCGAGCGGGAAACGACAAACATTGACTTTGTTTGAGTCAACAACGATCTTTCATTTGCCCCCGCAATATACAAACTATCGGATACCGCACAAAACACGTGATTTTCTGACCCTCGTCATTTTATCCCAGCTAAAATTTTCCAACCTGGTATAATTCTGACACATTTGTTTCAAATTATTTTTATGTCATAAAAACTCCCGAACTAGTTAAGGATGCCGGATTTACACTTCAGGCCACCATTCCCATTTCTCCTCCTTGTGGTGCCAAATAATTGGCCTTGTCTTTCTTTTCGTTTTCCGTTTTGTGGGAAGTGGACTACTATGTAGCACGGACACGCGAAACGACACGAGTGTCCGACACGATACGATACGTCGACACGTCATTTCTAAAAAATAGAAAATTCCGACACGTTACGACACCTTGAATATTAAATAAATATTTTTATTTTTAATTAATTTGATTCAAATTCATAAATAAATAAATAATTTAAAAAGCCTATAATAAATTTACACTAATAATATTAATAAATCAATTCATTTGAAATTTGAAAGATATATTCATAATTAAGGCGAAACATGTTTTTAATTTTAACAAAAGTTATAGATAAAACTAATAATTAATAAAAAATTAGAATCAATTTATTTAAATAAATTCATTATTTTTTAGAATGATCAAAATTTATCATTATTCAAAATTCAATACTTTTACTTTTCGAAATTATTTTTCATTTTCGTTTATTTAATTTTTTCTATAAAAAATTTTTTCTCAAATCCACTCTTTTTTTCCTTTGTCCATTTCCCCCAACCCCAAACTTATTTTATATTTTTCCCTCCCAAAACCACTGACAGACAGGCTATCAGCCTTACTTCCCCTTCTCCAAAACTGAAACGACTCACCATCGTCCCCTCTTTTTATTATTTTTTATTCCCTTATCACAAACCCTAGCCATCCTCTTTTTCCTCCTCCTTCTACTGCTCGCACAAAAAACACTGGACCAAGACAAACACGTAGACAGCAGACCTCGCTCCCCTCTTTTGCACCTCGTATCGTTTCTCAGCTTCCGACGATGGAGCGGACACGACGCCGAGGACGAGGAGATGCCGTCGCCGCCGCCGCCGCCGCTGCCGCCGCCGCCGCTCGGCACCCCCTCGGGCCCCGATCCCTTCCTCTTCTCTTCCTCTCTCTGGCCATCTCTCGCCGTTGCTCGCAGCCTCTGCTCACTCCCCCTCCCTCGCCTGCACCCGGAGTCTTCCGGACACGCGTGTCGAGAAAAGTTGACCACGTGTCCGAAAATCCGACACGAGTTGACCGCGTGTCCGACCATGTCCGAGCGTGTTGGACACGACACGGAAGCACGGGCAACGTGTTCGTGCTTCATAGGTGGACTACTGAGCGTTTAATAGGAATTTAGACTTTCGAGAAAGTTGTGGGAAAAGATGCGTCATTAGCTATGTAGAACGGACACGCGACACGACACGAGTGTCCGACACGGCATGACACATCGACACGTCATTTCTAAAAAATAGAGAATTCCGACACGTTGCGACACCTTGAATATTAAATAAATATTTTTATTTTCAATTATTTTGATTCAAATTCATAAATAAATAAATAATTAAAAAAAAAACCTATAATAAATTTACACTAATAATATTAATAAATCAATTCATTTGAAATTTGAAAGATATATTCATAATTAAGGCGAAACATGTTTTTAATTTTAACAAAAGTTATTGATAAAACTAATAATTAATAAAACAATTAGAATCAATTTATTTAAATAAATTCATGATTTTTTATAATGATCAAAATTTATCATTATTCAAAATTCAATACTTTTACTTTTCGAAATTATTTTTCATTTTCGTTTATTTAATTTTTTCTATAAAAAAAAATTTCTCAAATCCACTCTTTTTTTCCTTTGTCCATTTCCCCCACCCCAAACTTATTTTATATTTTTCCCTCCCAAAACCACTGACAGACAGGCTGTCAGCCTCACTTCCCCTTCTTCAAAACTGAAACGACACGCCATCGTCCCCCTCTTTTTATTATTTTTTATTCCCTTATCACAAACCCTAGCCATCCTCATTTTCCTCCTCCTTCTACTGCTCGCACAAAAAACATTGGACCAAGACAAACACGTAGACAGCAGACCTCGCTCCCCTCTTTCGCACCTCGTATCGTTTCTCAGCTTCCGACGATGGAGCGAACGCGACGCCGAGGAGGAGGAGATGCCGTCGCCGCCGCCGCCGCTGCCGCTACCGCCGCCGCCGCTCGGCACCCCCTCGGGCCCCGATCCCTTCCTCTTCTCTTCCTCTCTCTGGCCATCTCTCGCCGTCGCTCGCGGCCTCTGCTCACTCCCCCTCCCTCGCCTACACCCAGAGTCTTTCGGACACGCATGTCGAGAAAAGTTTACCACGTGTCCGAAAATCCGACACGCGTTGACCGCGTGTCCGACCATGTCCGAGCGTGTCGGACACGACACGGAAGCACGGGCAACGTGTTCGTGCTTCATAGGTGGACTACTGAGCGTTTAATAGGAATTTAGACTTTCGAGAAAGTTGTGGGAAAAGACGCGTCATCAGCTATGTAGAACGGACACGCGACACGACACGAGTGTCCGACACGGCACGACACATCTACACGTTGACATTTTTCTAAAAAATAAAGAATTTCGACACGTTGCGACACCTTGAATATTAAATAAATATTTTTATTTTTAATTAATTTGATTCAAATTCATAAATAAATAAATAAATAAAAAAGGCCTATAATAAATTTACACTAATAATATTAATAAATCAATTCATTTGAAATTTGAAAGATATATTCATAATTAAGGCGAAACATGTTTTTAATTTTAACAAAAGTTATTGATAAAACTAATAATTAATAAAAAAAATTAGAATCAATTTATTTAAATAAATTCATGATTTTTTAGAATGATCAAATTTATCATTATTCAAAATTCAATACTTTTACTTTTCGAAAGTATTTTTCAATTTCATTTATTTAATTTTTTTCTATAAAAAAAAAAATTCCCAAATCCACTCTTTTTTTTCCTTTGTCCATTTCCCCCACCCCAAACTTATTTTATATTTTTCCCTCCCAAAACCATTGACAAACAGGCTGTCAGCCTCACTTCCCCTTCTCCAAAACTGAAACGACACGCCATCATCCCCCTCTTTTTATTATTTTTTATTCCCTTATCACAAACCCTAGCCATCCTCTTTTTCCTCCTCCTTCTACTGCTCGAACAAAAAACACTGGACCAAGACAAACACGCAGACAGCAGACCTCGCTCCCCTCTTTCGCCCCTCGTATCGTTTCTCAGCTTCCGACGATGGAGCAGACGCGATGCCGAGGAGGAGGAGATGCCGCCGCCGCCGCCGCCGCTCGGCGCCCCCTGGGCCCCGATCCCTTCCTCTTCTCTTCCTCTCTCTGGCCATCTCTCGCCGTTGCTCGCGGCCTCTACTCACTTCCCCTCCCTCGCCTGCACCCAGAGTCTTCCAGACACGCGTCGACACGCGTGTCGAGGTCGAGAAAAGTTGACCGCGTGCCAGAAAATACGATTCTATTTTGAAATATCTTTATGCTGATTTTTTTTTTTTTTTTATGGAACAATTGCTCATATTTTGCATCTAAAATTATTAGCGCTAAAATTATGATAATTCATACCATATATATATATATTAGTTGATGAAAGAAAAAAAAAATTGATGGAACAAATTCCTGCATATGAGTGAAAGAAAGATCAATTAAATGCTTAAAAAATTAAATCTCATGATAAGGGCTTCATCTAAGATTATGAGTCCATGTTTGATGAAAAACCGATATAAGAGGATCATTTGGAATATTACCCGCATTTTTACGAATAAATGAATATTAAAAAATCAATGTATTGCTCGGTTTGCTTTTGGGGCCCTTTGTCACTTAATTTGGAAGATGAGAAACATCTTTTTTGGGAGCCAAGTCTTGTTTGTGCTTGCTTTGAAAAAGCATCTTGTCAAAGCCGTTAAGGATAAGGCTACTATGTTCAACAATGTGGTGGACACGTCAAGGAATAGGAGAATTCAACGAAGCTGAGGACTTGATCCCTCCATTTTCTCTTCCGAGGTGTCGGATCTTTCTTTGTAAAGTTTGCTTGAGGGTTGCCATTGTTTTGGTTTCCCTCCTTTCTCTTTTACTCTCGACACCCTTCCACTCTTAATAATTTGCTTGTTACCATAAGTGCAAGTTTTGTTAGTGTCGAAATTACTTTGTTGTAAAGTTCTTTTTTGTTAAAAGTCAATACTAATCTTACCTTACCAAAAATTTTTAAAAAAAAGACCAATAAGAACATTGAGTAAACATAATGATGGTCTGATAAAATAAATGGACACTAAAGCTAAAATATTTAATTCATATAAGGAAGAAAATGAAAAAGGTAAAAGAAGTTGTGGGCTATACCAGTTCCCTTAAATTACGGTCATCGTGAAATGTGCCACGCACGTTTCATTTCTTTTCGGGAGATTTTTTTTTAATCGATTCCTCATGATTTTGTTGTAGTATATATTCTTACTGTAAAGCAAGATGTTCCATGCCCTTTTTATTCCAATTTGGTTTAAGAAGTGATAAATAAATAAAAAAAAGTAATCGAAAAGCACTATCATTTTGTATATCACATTTTATAGGTCGGCTTTTTGTATCTATGATATTATGATTTCATATGGATATTAATTCGTTTATTGACTGAGAGAATAATGGAAAAGAAAAAGGGAAAAAAATACGGGGTTATCAACCAAATTTGCGGGGATTGGACTTTAGTTCCACGTCTTCTCTTTAAAACAGGAATACTGCTTTGCTTTATTTTTCCTTTGTTTCTTCTCTGTTTTTGGCAGGTGCTCTTTAGAAACATCTGAAATTACTTCTACTTTTCACCATTTTACTCAATTTGATGTGATGTAAAAAATTAAAAAAAAAAAAACAGATGTTAATCCGTAAAATTCTATGAAACTTTTTCGTAATTTTATGACTTTTAAGTTAGTCAAAAAAAGGGTAGGAGGGACCACCCGCATTATTATCGCACAATCCGATTTAATAACAGCCCATCCCACTATTTTGGCGGCAATGTCGTTGCTTTTCGAGAGAAAGGATCCCCTCGTCACTGCTTTTCGCTGTGGCTCTTTGCTTTTTGCTAATGGGAACGGGTTAAGCCTTTACGGACAGAAATGAAAGTAGAGAGCATAGGCTACGTGCCCCGCCTTTCCAGACAGAGGTGAAGTTCCCCGAAACGTCCTTTAAGATTAGAGAAACTGTGTCATATTTAGATAAGAGAGTCTAGGGTACAATTGACATTCATACATTAGATCTACGACTTTTTGGGTAACTATCCTCTCAAAAAGTCACATGGAACCACCGCTGGTTATTTCAGAAAAGTTCAAGCCGTTGGACAAAGGAGGCGTGATTTTAGTATAGGAATACCCTCAATAACGGGCCGTACCGCGGTGGCAAAATAGGCTGCGCACGCATACACATCAAGACTTGCGAGAGTCCCATGACTACAAAGGGAGGAGTTAGGAAGAGTCGCTGTACTTTCTCATGACAACAAAGTCGCTGTACTTTCTCATGACTACAAAGGGAGGAGTTAGGAAGAGTCGCTGTACTTTTAACGAACCCTCGTGGGCTGTAGCCACCACCCAACCTTCCCCTCTCTAAAAGATCCAATTGAAATCACGTAAAAAACGAGTTCCGCTTTACATCACGAAATCCATTGATTAGTTGAAGATAGTTATCAAGTAGGGAGGGAGCAATCATCTCCGCATCTCGAACAAGGTCTGCCTTGCCACCCTTTGGTCAGACACTAGTTATGAGTCACGTGCGGAATACTGCCTTGGCCTTTGATCAGCCGTTGAGGAAATATAGGTAAAAGAGGGCATAGAATAGAAGAAAGAAAGAGAGGCAGAAGAGAGAGAAGAGAGAGAAAGCGCATCTGCTCCTCCTCCTTCTCCAACGCCCAGTCTTCGCCACCTAATCTCCCCTCAAGGACAAGGCACGGGTCGCCCACGTGCGACCGCGGCGTGACAGCTGTACCAGTCAAAACCTCCAATGCCCCTCCCCGCACGCACGACGCTCGAATCCGGTCAAACGATAAAAACCCTAGCGAGGTGAAACCCACGACGACCAACTACTTTCTTGGTTTTCTGGGTTTCCCCTTTTATTTTTTCTGGAATCAAAATTCCCATTCTTATTGAATTTTTGAGATCCCCCTATATAAATCACAATGGGTCGTGCCCGTTTTAATTTGCAGTGACATTTCTACTTGTCTAGCAACTTTTGGCTTCATAGAGCTCAGAAATCAGCTTCTGCTGAACTGGTGCTACTTTGGTGTTTAATTTTCTCTACAACTGGTCGTGATGGAAGGGTGTGACTATGAAGTGTTCTTAAGCTTCAGAGGACCCGACACACGCACCAGCATCACCGATCACCTTTACACCCGTCTCATAGAAGCAGGGGTCCGTACATTTAGAGATGATGAAGAGCTCCGCATTGGTGAAGAGATCGGCCCAGATCTCATAAGAGCCATTGAGCAGTCGAAGATCTCCATACCCATATTCTCTAAAAATTATGCTTCCAGTAAATGGTGTCTCAAGGAGTTGGCCCAAATGGTGGAGTGTAGGAAATCAAGGGGACAGAAAATCATGCCCATTTTCTACTACATTGAACCATCCGAGGTTCGATACCAAACCGGTGGTTATGGTGACGCCTTTCATTCACATGAAAAGAAGAAGCGGGTGGATGAGGAGACCATCCCCGAGTGGAAAGCTGCTCTCAATGAGGTTGGCGCGTTAAAGGGGTGGAACATAGAGAACGTAGCTAACGGGTACGTAATTATCCTCCACCCTTGATGAATGCCAAAATGCAGGAGACCATGATATTTAAGTATAAATGCTTTTCAGTTGTAGCTACGCTGGTTCCCTTCGTTTCAGTAACGCGTCAACCTTCCAGTTTGATCTCTTGTTTATTGTTCATGAGACGGGAGACGTGTACTATATGATAATCGTAAGGCTATTTCGAGAAGGAGAAGCTTGTATAAGGAAAATGCATGCGGGCCCGTCCACTATAAAAATGACAATGGGACGGTCAAAGGCCAGCCACAAATCCTTTTGGAGGAAACCGGTGGACTTCCTGAACCAGTTTAATCATTGACTCCATGTTTTCTTCTTCTTAATTTTTTCGACTTCTATGTTCTTTATTGCAACCTCAAATTTTAGAGACAAAATCAGAATAGGCCACACTGAATCATTTTTCTTGAAATTTTCACTTTGATTTGTTTCTTTAAATAGAACAAGAAAATTGTTCTATTCTTACAGCTTTTTTATTTAAAAAAGCATTTTGTCCCTACTGATTTTTTTTTTTTTTTTTGGAATCTCTACTAATTCATTATTCTTATTTTGATATTTTCTTTAATCCATTTATTTTATGCATAATCAATATCAAGTGTCTAAATTTAGGTCATGGGAAAGTCCTTCTAGAACAATTTAATTTGAGTGAAAAGAATGATGAGCTATTTCATTATGCAATAATTTCGTCTTTAAATTAGAAGCTAATGTTTCAAGTATTTTCTATCTTTTAAATATAATAATTTTTTACTGATATTCACAATTATTTTAGTAAGCTATAATATTTTTTTTTCTTTCTTCATATTCAAGAAAATTGATTCCGTGGGCATCCTTCTGATTTTGTCCCTAAATTTGAGCTTGTTATTGGTATTTAATTATTTATATTTCAGTATTTAAGGAAACATAGAAGTCAAAAAAAAAGGGAAACATGGGGTCAAAAATGGAAACCAGTTACCGGTTTTTTTCAAAAGATTTGTGGCTAGCCTTTGACCGTTCCACTGTTATTATGCAGTGGATGGTCATGCTAGCCACTCTTCTCGTTTAAACATCAGAATTGACCGTAAAAATCATCAGCCTTTTTTCTTCTTAGGAAAATGGGAAGGTGACTGCCCATTATTTTTAGACAGGTGAAAGGAGTGAGATTTATTTTTACTTTCCAAGCTGTCAAATAAATTTTGGATTATGTGACAAGAGTGACTTAATTCGATCATGTGTGAGATGGTGTTCCTTGTCTGATGCAAACAAGAGTCAAAGACAATGGGAAGGTGATGAGGTTTCTTTTTCGATGAGTTGACTAAAATATTAAGTTATTAAAATATCAATTCTCAAATATTACAGATTTTTTGCAAAATTAATGAACATTTAATATGGGGCAATTATGGATGTAATTTTTTCTCGTATAATCCATATTTTTCTTTTGCTTCACTGATAAAAAGTCCTAAGCCTAGGTAGTGATCAAAATATGTCATCCATAGTTTTATATGAAACTAGGCAAAGATATTTGCAGATGAAAGCCAGTATATGATAGAAAGCTAATTGCACTACTTATTGTTGCCGGCTGCCCGTCATTCGGTAAAGAGTGTTGGTGGTCCAAAATGCACCGTTATTCCTAGAGAATAACGTGCTGTTATATTAGCATGGCCTTTTTCTTATTAGCAAGATATAGTGGTCACGTTCTGTAATTTGATTTGAACATCTTCCTAGCATGTCCTTAAAATTATTCTTTCTGATGTGTGCAATGTGTTATGTTCCATCTGCGGTTGCACTTCTTGTTACATCATGTGGCTTCCACGGACTACTATCAATTCCTAATGTCATAGATTTCAGCTTGTCGATTCTAACATATTTTCTACTTTGCCTTGGCCCCTCTCTCATCGTTTATATCGTTAGGCACGAAGGACAACTAGTTAAACAGGTCGTTACCAACGTTTTAAGTGAGCTGAAGAAGGCTTATTTGGCGGTTAGTGACTTCTTGGTTGGCGTTGACTACACAGTGAAAGAAATTACGGGGATTATAGACACTGCCACTGATGATGTAAAGATCGTGGGAATCCATGGTATGGCTGGCATCGGAAAGACGACTCTTGCCAAAGTAGTCTACAACCAGTTTTCTCGGGACTTTGCTTACTGTTGTTTCCTTCCTGATGTTAGAGATACTTCAAACTCAAAAGGAATTGTGTATTTGCAGAACCGACTAATTTCAGATCTCTCAAAACAGACATTTTCGAGTATTGATAGCAAGGACGAGGGAATGAGGGCGATCAAAGAGAGATTTTCTAGTAAGAAAGTCCTTGTTCTTTTTGACGATATTGACGACGAGAGTCAACTAACTGCACTTTTGGGGGGGCAAGTTTGCTTTGGTTCTGGAAGCTTGATACTTATAACCACAAGAAATGAAAGGGTTCTCCGTGCATTCCAAGTGAAGTTGATTTATCATATTGGTGTATTGGATTCTGAAAGCTCCCTTCAGCTATTTAGCAAGCATGCTTTCAGAAGAGATCACCCTCCATATGAAAAATTAAAGCAATCCAAAGAAATTGTGGAGATTGCTCAAGGTCTTCCATTGCTTCTTGAAGTTATGGGTTCAACTTTATCATTATGTGGACAAACTAAAGAAATATGGGATGATTACCTAGAGAAGTGGAGAAAAGGTCCCATTGAGAAAACTCGAAGTAAGTTGATGATAAGTTATGAAGCATTGGATCTCAATCAAAGGCAAATATTTCTTGACATAGCCTGTCTTTTTGTTGGATATGATAAGAATATAGTAATATACATGTGGAAAGATTGTGGTCTATGCCCAATAGAAGGTCTTGAAGTTCTTCAATTGATGTCATTGATCAAAATTGGAGAAGATAATAAATTGTGTATGCACAATCAATTAAAAGATCTCGGTAGAGAAATTGTTTCTCAAGAAAGTGGTGGGCAATTCGAGAAGCAAAGTAGACTGTGGAATCACAAAGATGCATTGAACGCACTACTGAGCAAGAAGGTAATTCTTGGGTTTGATTTTTTTTTTTTTTCACGAGAAATCACATTAAGTAATTTGGAGCTATCCTACATGATGAAAGCAATTGCAATTATTCAACGTTTACATTTTAAAATTCCGCTTATTCATTTTTTTTAATTAAGAAAATTAAAATTTCAAAACTCATTCTCGGTACTCTCCATATTTGGTCCATGAGAATGATGAGAGCGAACTTAAGAAACTGTAGGTACGCTCGATTATCTAAAACCCTGTCTATGCCTCAAAATAAGAATAGAGCTAGATCTGTTCTCTTAATTAGCTAATTGTAGCCTTCTTTTTCGTTAATTTTCTTTTGTTTTATTATTCAGACAAATGAAAAGCTCCAAGCCCTCCGTCTAATGTTTGAGGATTCGTCAGATTATCGTTTCACTCTCGAAGGATTTGCAGCATTTCCAAATCTAAGGTTTTTTCATATGGATAGTCGAAAACTCACTGACGAGCTCTTTTCTGAAGTTACACTTCTTTGGCATAACAAGTCCTTGGTCACGTCACTGACGAACTCTTATCTGAGCAAGAAGCAACTTCTTCCAGATTTAAGATGGTTCTCTTGGCACAATTTTCCTATGCGGATATTGCAAATAAGCAATTTTTCAATGAGTAACTTAGTCATTCTTGATTTTTCAAGAAGTAAACTTACTCATGATTGGAGCGGATGGAAACATATCAAGGTACCTCAGTTCTGTTATAGTCTTGTTATCAGTGTTTTCATTCTCTTGAAGTAATTAAATTTACTGACAATTGTCTTATTGGTGTTACAGAGAGCAGAGAAATTAAAAGTTCTTAACCTTTCGGAGTGTGAGCTATTGTTCAGGACTCCTGATTTCTCTGGATTTTTAAAGTTGGAGAGATTGATTCTTGAAAAATGTGAAAGATTAGCTGAAATCCACTCATCAATCGGTCAACTGAAGTTCTTAGTTTTCTTGAACTTGAACTTCTGTAGTGATCTCCGCTCTCTACCACAAGAGTTGGGTGGATTGCCAGCCCTCGTAGAACTTCTCCTTGATGGAACTTCTATACGAGAAATTCCGCATTGGTGGGTTATGAAGAACCTGAAGAAGCTTTCAATGGATGCAACACCAATTATTCAACTACCCGACTCCATTGGAGCACTTATAAACCTTGAAAGCTTATCTTTGAATTGGTGCTCGAATATGGGCAGACTTCCACACTCCATTAAGGAATTACGATCATTAATTAAGTTGGATCTATTGGAAACAGGAATCACAAAGTTCCCTGACTCTATGGGAAGTCTAGAGAATCTGAAAGAATTAAAACTTTCGTGGTGCTATGGGTTAGGGGCATCTCTGACTTGCCTAAACTTCCCATAAGCTTGACTTCTTTGGCGATCTCGTCTCCATCTTTGATAACAATGCCAGATCTTTCGAGCTTGATCAATCTAAAACAACTATTATTGTGCATGGGAGTGGGTGATGTCTCTGGCCCATCTGAGTTGGTGCAACTGCAAGATCCCATGCCTTCGTGGATTGGTAGGTTATCCAAATTGGAAGTCTTGACCCTGACACTCCCACACATGACCAACCTATCTCCTGAGCTAGGTATGCTTCCTCACTTGAGATCTCTTCATCTTCATGGTTGCCAAGTTCTGGAATGCATTCCGCAGATTCCCTCGAGTGTCTCAAAGCTTCACATCATAGATTGCCCATCACTTACCACACTTGATATCTCAACCTTGAAGAACCTATCGGAACTGTATGTCCTTGCCACACCTCTGGAGAATCTGTCTGGGCACGAACTTTTCTACAGTGTGCCAGAATGGAAGATAAGTAAGGACTATGCGCACGATTTGCAAGCGCATTTGAGATCAAAGATGTTGGAACAGCACGGACTCACAAAAAATATGTTGGGGCGTAGTAGAGAAATGGAGAGAGGGTATTTTTCAGTTCTTGGGAAAATAAGAAGATATGTCTCTTAAGTGAAGAGACGACTGGTTAAGATCCAAAATCACGCTTACTAAGGTACAATTGCATTCCCAATGTTTATGAGCTTTTCCAAAATTTTTATACTTTACATTTCTTTTTGTCCTTAAAGGAGGGCATTGCCATTATATTTATTCACTGAGACCACTTCACACTACGAATGGCTAATTACCTAAGAAAAAAATTCGAACTTTAGATCCAACCCTCAATTCAATCCCGAATTTTCGTTGTTTAAATAATGATCTTTAACTTTCAATCTACTCCCAAGGTTACAGCACCGATCTCACCATTAAGGGTCCTTATTCTATATCGGTTAATTTTCCTATCTTCAATTTGTAGTGTAAACTGCTAGTTGCCATTCTTTGTGCCATTAATTAGTTTCATCTTTTTATTTTTCTTCACTTCAATTTCACGTTCGATCGAGTCTATTTTTGAGCTCAAGTCTTTGCCTTTTCACCAATTGATCTACTCATGTCTACTTGACATGGCGGCCAAAGACTCGACGCGGTGAAGTTTATATGCATACAACTGAAAGAAGACAAACTGCTCCTCATTTCAGGACTAATTGGATTCCGTGTAAAACAAGATGCAAGGAAGCCTTTACTTTATATATCTCCATTTCTATTGAACGACACTTGGGTCCTCGCCCGAGTATGTATTGGCAGGTCGCCTTGTTTTTGTTTCTGGTGGAGTCTCGTTTTAAGGTTCTGTTGGAATTATATCTCGCTGCACAGCAATCAGGTGTCTTCTAAGTTGGTTTTGGATCTTGGTTTTTGGGGGTTTCTCTTGCTCTTCTGTTTCTTTTCTTATTTTGCATTTTATGTGTATTGCTCCTTTTGATTTCTGTTCCGTTGCAATGAGTTCTTGTTCCACAAGATCATGCATGACCCAGTGCGTGGTATTGGTTAATCATAGGAATCATAGCCAATCTAATTTAAACTGGGTTTTTGAGAGGCTAAAGCATCTTAATTGAATGTGTTGTGCTATCATTTGAGTCAATTAGGTGTCTGTTTGGTTTTAATGACTATTCTCCAAGATCAATTTTAGTTATCTTTCTTGATCCGTGCGGTTATGATAACCAAGATTATGTTATTGGTTATTGTAGGAATTGTAGTGTGTTGAGACTGGGTAAGCCTGAAGCAAGAGCATCTTTGACAGAATTGTGCTATCATTTCTATCGATTGGATGTTTGTTCTATCCTCATGATTATTATCCGTGATTGATTTTGGTGGTCTTTCTTGTTCCACGAGTTTAAGAATAACCCAGTACATGTTATTGGTTATTGCAAGTATTATAGTTAAGACTGAATTAAATCTGGGTTGTGCGAGGCTAAGGCATCTAGATTAGTATGATTGTTCTATCATTTCTTTCTGGCTTGCTCAAGGGTAATACCCGACAGCTGATGGAGACATCGTGCCTTTTCTTTCTGGCTTGCTCTGAGTATCTTTGTGGTTAAACCCTTCATGTTGGGACCTAATAAAGCTGTTTTTCTGCATTGCAGGAGCAAAGCATTGATATGGCAAGGCTTACTACATCCAAAGTAGATTAGAGGGAAGGCCTTGAGAGACCTGCAAATCGCAGTTGTAAATTCTTAGGAGCTTCAGTTCAGTACGGACTGTTCTGATTTCCAGTTCAAGTTTACTATAATGTGTGAGAGTGGTTTCTTTTGTGTTGTTTTCCAGTTTCGATCGGTTTGCTACATTGATAAGTCCCGTACCCTCTCCATTTTTACTTGTTACTTATGTCTTCTAGTTGTGGAGATCTCTTGGATGTTTGATTGGTTCAGTTTTCACTAGAACTGGGTGATCCGTATTTTGTTGAATATCAGCAGGATTGTTGGCAGAAATGATCTGTTTGAATGATTTTAAGTTCTCCCCAAAAGAGTGCAATGTGGTGTTTGAATAGTCTGGCCGACCAGGAAGTTGACTCTTGGAAGTGTTTCTAGAGTTTTTCCTTTTTCTTTTGTAGAAAAGATGCAGCAAGCATCAGTAATGATATTTCTTAAGTTCGGCTGGTTCTGTCCTCATCCAGGCCTAATGATTTCTACAGATCAGCGATCTCTGAGGCACACCATCCATGAAACCCCGATTTGGATTTTCGATTTGAGTCTCATCTCCGGTCATAACAAACATACATCTATTATGTTTCTCGGTTAGGTCAAGTAATATGGAAACCAAACCTGACTAAATCCAACCTGAAGCATCAACGTAGGGCCAGTTAAGAACTGGATTAAAACATGGGCATCTTACCCTTGCAAATAGGAGATTTGTGAATTCAAGGATTTGATTTCGCTAGATCTAAACATTTTTTCTAAATCTAAACATTTTTTTCGTTTTTTTTTTTTTTAATGAAAATGACTCGCATGTCATTTGTTGAATTCCACTCCTAAGTCCTCTAGACATGTAAATTAGATATGCATGAGTGCTCAAGCAATTAAAAATTAAATCAAGCACTAATAAAGATCAAACAAAAGTAAATATATAATGAGGAAGATAAAAAACCCGAGTTGTTTGGGGTAATAATTAAACAAGGCCCCATTATTACGTCTTAAGACACGACTCCCCATGAACTATAAATCAAAAGTATTCGTGCGCTAATCTTAAAAGAAGATTGTTTATGAATTATCTAACCATATATGCAAACTAGATGTAATCCTAATATGTTTTTTTTTTTTTTGGTCTTTTCTTTTATTCACTCTTACAAAACCGAAATAAAGCCTAGAAGTCTCTCTAAATGTACTAACCCTAGGCTGCTGAAATTAACTAATCAATCTAAATTAACACTATCAATAAATGACCTTATAATCTAAGATACAAAATTAACTATCGTGCCTTTAAGATATTCTATACACTACATGCTAAATTAAACAATAAATGATGCAATCTTTTATTGTTTTTTTCATTAACCTGTATGAATTAGCAAACTATAGCCTATGTGAATGCATGAAAAGCGGTAAAGGTTTGATATTTTTGACATGAACGCAAGCAAGGATCAATGACAGAGACTTCGGCCTATTTTCCATGAATCTCTGCAAAACAGAATATCAAAATTCTTCCAAACCAAGCAAAATCCTAATCGACATGCATAGAAATCAAAGCAAGGGCAATCTAACACTAAGGAACACGTAAGATAACAACAAATTCAATGCAAGTTGACAAAGGGGCCGTGACTAAGGACACCTGGAGGAACCGGACATGAAAAGCATACAGCGGGAATCATCAGTCCAATCCGTTTCAATGCTAACGTGTAAAGAGATCATCAATATAATTCAACCAACGCAAATCCGCGCAACATAGGACAATCCCAAGCGGTAAAGTTGGTGAGATCTTTTCTCCGATTAAGCTCATGCAGAGGAGAATCAAAACATGGCAATCTCTAAGTCCTAGTAACTTGAGGAACCTAGAGATGGACATGAAATCATCAATTCCTACGTGTAAATCTCAACCCACACATGCTTTTGGCCCTAGGGTTGCAATTGAATCATGGAAACAAATCGATGGGCACGCACTCGAGACTAGATGGGATTCGATCTCCGGGTATAAGGATAAATTCTTTTTTACCTTCAAAGGAAACGAAACAGCAAGGACACCAAGGCCTTGGAGGCGTGGCCGCGAGGAGAGAAACGGCTGCTCTCCAGACGGCGGGCTTGTCCCTTTGAGGCCTCACCTCTATCAAACTCTTCAAGAAACAAGAGTAATTGTGAGATTAATCCCTGTGAAGAGAGATTGACGAGTGATCCCTTCTCTTTATTTCTCTTTTCTTTAACTTCACCGCTTCCTCATCTCGTCTTTTACTCCAAGTTGACCGAACTCCTCTCTTCTTTTTGAACCCAAACTTCAAAGTTCTTTCCATGTGAATGAGTGGTCGTGAACTCTATTCCCCTTTTAGATGGATGGCCGTGTGAGATAAAGATCCTAAGGTAGATTAGATGGCCTTTAAGAGATAAGAGTCCCGGAGATAACTCCCATGAGTCCTTGTCCTGTGAGAGTGGGAGATTAGATTAGATTGGAGAGAGAATCCTAATCCAACTAGATCTACGCGTTTGATCCTTATCTTGATCCTACTCCTCCTATTCAATTCAATTTCCCTACCTAATTAAAAATTGCAGCCCCCCACCCTCCCCCCACCAAAAAAAAAAAAAAAAAAAAACAAAAACAAAAAAAAAACAAAAACAAAAAGGGATGATCTCCTATCTTAGTCGGCCACATCTTTATCTCTAATCCTGGTCAACCTCGGTCAGCCTCGGTCAGCCTCGTTGTCGGAGTTGGTTTCTGAAAGGGGATGGTTTGCATTTGGGACATATCTATATTTAATAGTGTTGTGCATGCGCTAAACATGTGCAAAGTTAAATAAATCCGTAAGAAAAAGAAAAATACTAGAGTGAAAGTTACCTCAAAAACGAAAAAAAAAAAAAGTATTTACTTATTTTTATTGGATAAAAAGGATGATGACACTATTGGAGTGATGCAAGGGGGTGCTTGGGTCGTTTGATGGAATTTAATTGTCAATTTTTTAAATATTTTATCGAGGTTAGCTTTGCAAGGAAAAAAAGAGTGAAACAATAGTATTTTGGACTTACATATATACTATATTTTGAGCACAAGCTATGCACATTCGTGGTTGCTTTCATGCTCTTTAAGGCATGAAATAAATATCTATGTCCGAACAACTATGTATGTGAATTTAAATAATCAAATAAAGCACTGTGAAATCATGAAAGCTTTTCACACAATAAACTGAATTTAAATTTCAAGTTAGGATATCATGAAATAAGAAGTTGGCGACAAAATGTCCTAGCCTAAAATAGCATCGTCTTTGCATAGAAATGGCATTGATTAGTGGATAATTGAAATAAAGGATTGTGAGTGGTCATCGTGTTATGATTTAGTGGCATTGATTTCTCTAACTGCCTCGATATTTTTCACGAATGATAAGAGTTTGAGAATAAGGGATAGGAAAATTAGAAAAATTATTGGTATTTTTTTAAATATGGACGTGACTATTAAACTCAAAAGTTTCCTTTATTATTAGTACTAGACCTCGAGCCATGCAACGCGCGTGGGTGGTTGCTCTCATGGTCTTTTAACTTGCAATCAGCATAGACGTCTGAAAAGATGTGGCTGTGAATACGAATAATCGAGTTGAGCAACCCACAAATCACGAAACTTTTTCACACTGTAATTAAAGTTTATAAAAAGATAATATAAAGTTGGCAGCAATGTGTGCTTGCCGGAAATTTCGGATAGCTCTCATGTTGTGGATAAGTGGTGCGAATATTGGATAAGTGAAGAAAAAAATAATGGATTGTGATTATATTTTGAATTAAAGAATTAGTGGAATGCATTTCTCTATCATTTAATTTTTATTTTTTTTGGCCGGGTGATAAGAGTTTGATTATAATAATATTTTTCAAAAAACAAATAAAGCATAGGAAAACCAACGAATTTTTCTAAATATGGGATGGATACCAAATCAAAAGCTTCCTTTTTTAATAATGGGGGTATGGATATATAAATTTCAATTCCAAACCTATTATGCTTGTGTCACTTTAATCCAACCTTTCAATTTGGTTAATTGAGTCCTAAACTTTTTATGACGGTTGATTATCTTATGTGACATAGTTAATATTGACATGGATAATTTTTTATAATTTTTTTATATATTTTTTTTGCTTTGTTATTCCTTTTTTTCTTTTTGCCAATGGCTGATTGATGGCCATTGACCATAGCGATGACCAACAAGGGTTGATCTTACCCACCACAAGTAAGGGTGGCCTCGTCAAGTGTCGCGTAGTTGAGGGTGGCCCTTGTCAACCCTTGCTCTTGCCTAGGTGAGGCCAACGAGAACCCTCGCTAGGCCAAGGTGGCCTCAGTGGGCCTCACCCTTGACAAATCTAGTGAGGGGGGCTCTCGCCGGCACTTGCCCTTGCTTATGGCTGGTGGCTGGCGAGGACACAAGAAAAAAGAAAATGAAAAAACAAAGGAAAAAGAAAAATTCTGAATTTTTTTAAATTTACAAAAATTATCCATTGTTGGCCCTTTCACATCAGACGCGATTTCTAATAAAAATTGACCAAATGGGTTACATTTGCAAATTGTCAAAATACCTAAAACTAAATTGGCCAAATTGCAAAAAATTATGACTGGATTGGAACACATACAACATGTATAGGGCTTTTTTTCAGTAATTCTCTCTATGAAAGTTAGACACCTTAACCAAGTGAGCCCTTGGATGGTTCTTTCTTCTCTTTTTATTTCGATAGAGAAGAGAATCACATAACAAGTTAAAACAGATATAACAAAGGAAGTCCCGGGGTGCGATGACCCTATGGTCCACTTTGCTACAAAGAATCGGTGGTTAGAAAAATATGCCTGGGAAACAACACTGAAATTTTAGATAGTCACAATTAAAGGCGGCAAAAGGGATTTTAAACCTAATTTTTAACTCATATTGTTATAGGCTGTGTTGGTAGAAGTCCAGCACAAGTGCCATAACTTGGCACGCCGGGACACTTAAGTGCCATAACTTCAAAACGGTACACTTAAGTGCCACTTTTTTTTTTCGAATGGAACACTTAAGTGCCACCTCCGACGACCCTCGCCGGAAATCCTACGTGGCAATATTTTATTATTATTTTTTGCCTACGTGGCTCGCCGGAGCTCCAAATCAGCATAAAATTTAAAAAAATTTTAAAAAAAGAAAATTTAAAAAAATTTAAAAAAAAAAAATTTTAAAAAAAGAAAATTTAAAAAATTAAATAAATTTTAAAAAAATAAGAAAATTTAAAAATTTTAATTTTAAAAAATTTAAAAATTAAAAATTTAAAAAATTTAAAAAAAGGGGGGGGGAGTTCGAACGGGCGGCGAGGGCTGAGCCCTCGCCGCCGTCGCCGGCCCTTCCGGCGACGGCGAGGGCTCGCCCTCGGCCGCTGTCGACCTCCCCCTCCCCTTTTTTTTTTAAATTTTCTTAATTTTTTAAAAATTTTAAATTTTTCTTAATTTTTAAATTTATCTTAATTTTTTAAATTTTTGTTATTTTTTTAATTTTTGAATACTTTATAATTTAATTAATTTTTATATTATTCTTTACACGTAAACACGAAACGTCGTCGTTTTTGCGTTTTCTCCACTACGTCGCGTGCAAAACGACGCCGTTTTGGACTAAACTCGCCGGAGAATTGCCACGTCAGCCATTTGGCTGGATTTTCGCCGGAGTGGCACTTAAGTGTTCCATTTTACTCCGATGATGGCACTTAAGTGTACAATTTTAAAGTTATGGCACTTAAGTGTCCCGGCGTGCCAAGTTATGGCACTCCAGGTGTCCTCACCTCAGGCTATGTTTAGTTGGACTTTGGGTAGTTGGACATTCTCCAGAGTATCCTCTTCCAATCTACCCATTGAACAAATCTGTATCAAGAAAATTAAATGACCGTTCAATGATAAAAGCTGAATCTCCACTTGATTATAATTGTCCATGCAACGAGAGTCTTTGTTTCCATAAGAAGAGTTTCTCCATTTAAAAAGAACTTTTATCGAGATTGATTTGCCAATCGAATAAAATTGGGTCAATCAAATCTTTCTAGGTGTGAAATCTAAGACCAAATCACTAGCTGTTATACATTCTTAACAAGTCACGTTTTGAGCTTGTTTCGTTATAAACTTGCCACGTTTTGAACTTTTTCGTTATGAACTTGCTTCAGGATAGAAGTAAGAGTCTAGAGGAAGAAGGGGTCACTATTGAGAGTATCTCCAAACTGTTCGAAGATAATTTTGTTGGCGTTATCCTAACGCTTGATAAAGTTGAATCTTCAAGAAGCCAATACCATCCTTTATTTTTATGACTTGCCAACTCTTTTCTTGATTTAGCAGCATGATAATAAAAGTTGGTAAGGTCAGAAAAAATAAACAATGATAACTTAATTGGAGAAAAGTTGATAAATTAGAATTAATTGATAACTTAATTGGAGAAAAGTCGATAAGTCACTTCAATTAGAGTTTGTAGGTTCATGTAATAATTGATAACTCTAACACATACCTTAAGAAAGATAGCAAAGTTTGATAAAAGATAAGAAAAGTCAATCTTTAAAAGAAAAATAAAATTGCTAAATAACTTCCATGAGTATTGGCAACCCAAATCTTAGTAATTTAACCAGAGAAAAATTGGCAAGTCACTCTAATTAATTTTGGTAATTTGTAAATAGAGTTGGTAAATTTTAGGTGTTGTTAAGAAAGACATATAAAAGTTTGTACACAGCAAGAAAAAGTTAGCATTGAAAACCAAATAAACTAGTGATAGTGAATAGCCCAATTTTAGGGGGGAAAAGTACTAAAAAATCCTAAACTTATTACATTGTTACCAATTTAATCCTAAACATTTTAATTCGACTAATTTAGTCCTAAACTTTTTCATACTAGTATCAATTTAGTCCATCCGATCAATTTAAGTCGGAAATTACTAACGTGGATGCTAGCATTGATATAAACATTTTAAAATAACTTTTTAATAAATTTTCAATTTTTTTTTTACTATTTTTTATATTTTTTCTTCTTTTCCCTTTTCTTTTCTTTGAACTGTGGCCATAATTGACTATGGCCAGCAACCCGCCACAAACAAGGGCCGACGAGGGAAAAAACCAATGGCCTAGCGAGGATCAAGCGAGGGTCGCGAGGGTCATGCCCTCACTAGATTCGGTGAGGGCCGCAACCCATAATCCAAAGGGTTATGGCCTTGCTTGATGAGACAAGGGTCATGATGCCCTCACCAGCCATGGTCGATACCGCAATCCAAGGGAAAAGAAAAGGAAGAAAAAAGGAAAGGAAAAAAGGAAAAAAAAAAAAAAAATAAAAAAGTAAAAAAATGAAATTATTTTTATATGTCCAAATCAGCATTAGCCATGTCACTTGGACAGCCAGCATCCATGTCAGCAATTTCCGGCCTATATTAGCTAGATGGATTGAATTTCTACCAATGTAAAAATGTTTAAAATTGAATTAGTTTAATTGAAAGTACAATTAAATTAGTACCAATATAATAGATTCAGTACTTTTTTTGTACTTTTCCCAATAATTGGAGGTAGTGGAATGCGAAAAATGGTGAATTACACTAATTAATGTTGGTAATATCTAAAAGAATGAATGAATTTAAGATGTTGATCTATCCAAAGCAAACAAAAGTTGATAATTTACTCGAAAAGATAGTGTATTTAAAACAAATTAGTTGTTAGTAAGTAATTCATACATCAATTAAGAATTCAATTTGACAAAAGTTGGTAAGTCAATTTAATTTAGGTTGGTAATTGCATATAGGAATTAGTAAATGTGAAGCTTTATTTAAAAAAAAAAAAAAAAGATGTGCAAAGTTAGTATGAAAATTGATGATTTATAAATTGTGAAAAAATTTTAGTGATTTCATAAAAGTAATGATGCCAACGAGGTACTTGGGAAAAATGTCATCGGTTATTTTTTCACCAACAACTTACCATGAACGTTCCACATTCTCCATGAAATCTTCAATTCGAGACATAACTACTCTACATAACCTATAACTTGAAGGTGTGAGATTCGGGTTGAGATATATGTGAAAATTGAAATTGACTTGTGAAACTCCTTTAACATAACATCAATGCTTAGCTTTGGAATTCCAATATTAGGCATGCTCAAGTGGAGCACTACCAGAATGGGTGACCCCTCAGGAAAGTGGTCATATTTTTTTTTTTTTGGTCGATAATTAGCTTCATTCATTCATTAAAAACGACGATCTTTACATGGAAAAGATAAGCTGGAATCAGAACATAAGATAGTCCAAATGGGGGTGGGTGGTTCACGCTGCCAATTTGAAGGAAGAAATTTAAGGCGTAATGCCTTTGCAACCCAATCTACAGCATGATTGGCTTCTCTCGGGCAAAAGGCGACACTTGCTTTGGTCAGTTGGGCCAAAATTTGTTTGCATTCCTGTACTTGTTCCTTCACGGCCCATGGTGCTTCTTCTCGACCCAGAACGGAGTCAACCAGCGTGCATCAATCACTTTCTAAAAGTACATTCCTTCTCATTTCGTGTGCTATGTTCGCTTGAAGTGCTTCCCTCTGTTTCAGCAAGAGCAGCCCGTGAAGCAGGGCTAGGGTTTCCACCTGCAAGAGCGAAGACGCGTGAGTTTTTTGGGCGAATCCATCTACAATGATGCCGTTGGAGTCTCGAAGAGTGCCAACAATCGAGATGTGCGCTTCTCCTTCCACCCACGAGCTATCCACGTTTAGTTTTAGATCTCGGTCTTTCGGTGCTGTCCATTTCACAGGTGATTTCACCATTTCTCTCGTCTCTTTTCTCTTGCGCGAATTCCAGCGCTAATAATTCTGATTTTGTGCTAGGGCAATTTCAATTAAAGCCTTGGGTTGCGCCTTCCTGTTCCGAAAGACGAAATTGTTTTTGTTTTTCCAGATCTGCCAAAGCACCTCTGCGATTAGTTCTTCATTAGGTGAGTGTGTTTTTACTTCTAAAAATTCCACCAACCATTTTTCCATTCTGGTAACTGTGCGTGTATTGTGGCTGAGGTTTATTCGATGATCTGATCATATTCTCTAGGCTATTTTGTAGTAAAAAAAGATGTGCTCGACTGTCCTAGGGTATTTGGAACAGAGAGGGGATAGCGGGTCAGGTAAGATCTTCCTCTGGTAGAGTTTTTCTTTGGTTGGTACTGCATCCCGGCATAGACTCCACAGAAATATTTTCAATTCGGGGGGGATTGATAAGTTCCATAGTCTTGTCCATAGGGCACGGGGAGGCTGGTATGAGGACGATGCTCTGTTTCTGTCTTGTTGTGGGGACTTGTTGTTCATACTGTTATAACCACTTTTATCGATATAATTCATATTTTTGTTGCCTGTCCAAATCAGTTGATCTACCTTTGGCTGCATAGTGATAGGAATAGACAGGATTTCGTTTACGATTCTTCTTTCAAACATCTGGTTTAACACCGTTTCTTTCCATTTCTTCCTTTCCTCATCAATTAATTTAGCCACTGTTTTGGGATCTTCTCTGTTTTTTGGGCCTCCTATTACTCCTTGTGATAGCCAATGATCTTGACGGATATTAATAGATTTCCCGTCTCCCACAATCCATCTTAGGTTTGGTGCAATGGCTTCACGTCCCATTAGAATACTCTGCCATCCCCAAGATGGTCTTTGACCTCTGTTTGCTTTCCATAAGTCTCCATTAGGAAACTATATGCCTTTCAGGATTTGGCTCCATAAAGCTTAAGGTGATTGCGATAATCGCCACACCTGCTTTGCCAACAAAGTTTTATTGAAAGTAATTAAATCTTTAAAACCTAAACCTCCCCTATCTTTCCTGGACTTTAGAACCTCCCATTTCTTCCAATGCATGCTGTTCTTGGCTTCATTTTGCATCCACCAAAATGTTGCAACTCTTTTTTCAATTGCTCGACAAACCAATACAGGTATCTTGAAAATTGCCATTGCATATTGCGGCAATGCTTGCACAACAGTTTTGATCAAAATTTCTTTCCCGGGTTTAGACAAATATTTTTCTTTCCATCCCACTAGCTTCATGTCTACTCTTGCCAAAATCCATGCAAACATGTCTTTTTTTGTTTGTCCCTAGTCTGGTGGTATGCCAAGGTATTTTCCAGCTTTGTCAATGCTTGGCACTCTCATTTCTTAGGTCATATTCCTTTTCAACTCCTAGACAGCTATTGCTGAAGAACATACCTAATTTATTCAGATTAATTGCTTGACCCGTCGCATAGCAATATTGATTTAGGACAGCCGCCAAACTTTGACATTCTCTAATAATCCCATCCATAAAGAAAATAGCATCATCTGCAAACTAGAGGTGGGATAGCGTAGGACAATACTTGTTTAGTTTGATTCCTTTAATACTTCCATCTTCCAGGGCTTTGTGTAACGTCCATGAGAGCAAATTGGCTGTCAATATGAATAAGTAGGGGGATAGGGGATCTCCTTGTCTAATTCCATGTGTAGGAGAAAAATATTCTATTGGCTCTCCATTGACTTTCACATTGAAAGAAACTGTTGACACACATTGCATAATCAAATGAACCCACTAGTTAGAAAAGCCCATCTTTAGCATGCTCATTTGAAGAAAGTCCCATTCCACTCTGTCATATGCTTTTTGCATGTCCAACTTCAATATTGCCTAAAATTTCTTTTTCCTCTTCTTGATTCTCATTTGATGCAACACTTCTTGAACAATTAGGATGTTATCTTGGATTTGTCTACTTTGAACAAAAGCACTTTATTCATGTGAAATTATCTGTGGAAGCCATTGTTTTAATCTATTTGCCAGTACATTCGATATGATTTTATAGCTGAAATTGCATAAGCTGATTGGTCTGAATTGGCTTATATTCTCTGGATTTTTAACTTTTGGTATAAGAGCAATGTATGTCTTGTTGAGAATGAGATCAAGATTACCTGACTGAAAAAAATTCCTAGACCATAAGCACGACATCCATTTTAATATCCTCCCAGAAGTGCTGGTAGAACTGCCCATTTAGACTGTCTGGTCCTGGAGCCTTTAGGGAGCCTAGCTGGAAAACAGCTTCTTTGACCTCCTCCTCAGATATATCAACCATCAAGTATTCATTCATCTCCGTTGTGACAACTGTTTGGCATTGATTTAATATGGGCTGGAGATTCCTTGATCCCATCGAGTCATAGAGAGTCTGATAGTAGTCCTTAATGTGTTGTTTGAGCACATTGGGATCCCTACTCCAGTTCTATTCATCAACCTTTAGTATTGTGATTTTGTTTCGTTGCATTCTCTAAATTGTAGTGGCATGGAAATACTTTGTATTTTTATCTCCCCATTTGAGCCAATTGATTCAGGACCTTAGTCCCCAGTACATCTCTTTCTGCCTCCATAGTTGATCAATGTTTGCCTTTAACATCTGGATTTTTCTTTCTTTGGTTTCTCTGGAGTTTCTGTTTGTTACTTCCGTTAGGCGCTTCTTGAGTGCTTTAATTTGACATGATGCGTTAGAAAATTTTTGTTTGCTCCATTCAGCTAGCCCCTCTGTTACTTGCTCAATTTTCTGTGTCAAACTTCTATGGTCTTGAAATTTTTCAGCCCAAGTATCCATAACAACATCCCGACATTCTTTTTCATCTAACCTGTAAGCTTCAAATATGAATTCTCTTTTCCTTTTGCCATGAACAGGATATAAGGAGAGAAGAAGGGGGCTATGATCCAACCCCACTGCTGGTAATGCCAAAACTTCAACATTTGGAAAGGTAACCCACCATTCCATAGTACATACTGCTCTGTCTAATCGCTTTTTCACTAACTCCTCCCCTTCTCTATTGTTAGTCCACGTAAACATACAGTCTTTACTATCAATATTGTTGACACCTAAATTTTTGCCCAAAAATATTTCATGTTAAACTCTTGCATATAGATTATTTAGGCATTTAATATAGTGTTTTAAATGGAATATGTTTTTACTTAAAAAAGAAATTGAAAATATAAAAAAAAAAAAAAAAAGAAAAGAAAAGTTGGGGCCAATGATCTAAATATGACTAGCCAAGCCCAAGAGGTCAGATTGGAATTCAAATGGCAAGTTGGGGCCAAAATGCAATTTCCAAAAGTTGAGGGACCAATTTGCAAATTTTGCAAAATTTGTGCCCGAGCCCGTAAATCATCATCTAGGCCTCCAATTGAGTTGAAATTGAATTTGGGCCTGGTCGAATCTATCAAATTGGGCCAAAATGACCAAACTTGCATTAAATTGGGTATTTTTGGATAAGAATATGGCCAACTTTGAGGGACCTTTTTGCAAACTTGGGTGGGCAAAATT
Source organism: Eucalyptus decipiens (assembly GCA_014182575.1). Taxonomy (NCBI): domain Eukaryota; kingdom Viridiplantae; phylum Streptophyta; class Magnoliopsida; order Myrtales; family Myrtaceae; genus Eucalyptus; species Eucalyptus decipiens. The sequence goes on along the minus strand of CM024611.1, from coordinate 26,100,194 downwards.
GCAAAATCCGATCATGATCTTAAACTACTATACATGATTTTGCTAATTGATCAAAAATCGCAGCCAAATTAATGGATTAAAGCACTCAAACTAGTTACCAAAACTCAGCCCATGATTAGGTCTTAATTCGGAGCTGCTAAGTAGGCATATTGGTGGCCCCACCATATCCTCCTCACCTGCCCAACCAGCCCGATCTCTGCACGTGATGGAAGACCATCATTGAAACTGCAAGTGGACAAGCATTGGTCAGGGATAAGCTGCTGCAGGCACGGGAAAATCGCACCAAATCCGGACACTCAAGAGCTGCGAAATTTGGAAATTTTGGCTAAGTCAGAAAGTGGGTGAGCTGGGTCAGTTGACAGGCTTGGCAGGTGGACAAAAGCCGACCAAGAGATTGATGAATTCGGTGGATAAGATCTATGAAGCATGCTCTTTCGAGAGATCAGAGGGAGGAGACGAGAGAGAGAGGGGGGAGCTCGGAATCGTTCCCCAAAGAGGCTCTCAGAAGCAACTTCAGAAAAGCAAACCCAGAAATTCCAGATCAACCTTTCGAGAGAAAAGTGAGATTTTGACAACTCTTCGGCAAAAATTAGCCAAAACCTTCAACTAGAGAGTGAAACTTCACTCAAATATTTTTCCATCCATAGGTCGCACGTCCTAAATGAAGATCGGGAAGGCCTCATAAAGCCCCCCGAAAAACATCCTACAGGCGGGCCAGGAAATACTGAAAATTTTTCTAGGTGTTGAGCCCAGTTGGTCACGAGTGATGAAAAGGCAGTGTTTTGGAGAAATTTGAGAAACAAATGAGGAAAATATTGACTTCTACCCCAAACTAGAATACATATAGTTTGTCTTGGTGTCAATTTTTCCAACAAAAGACGTCTTAAAGTCTAATTTTAGAGGTCAACGAAAACCTTCGTTGTCAGTTCTTCTTTTCTGCAGATCTCATTTCCAGTTGAAGAAGCCAACTTCTACGTGCTTCCAGAGGAAAATTTCTCGGTTTCCTTGGCCAAGAACCACTTGAAAAGGAAACTAGGAAGTAAGGTAAGCATGCTAGATGTAATTATTTTCGAGTTTGAGCATTTTTTTATCATGAAAATCAAGAGGGAAACCAGCCGGAAAACTGATTTCTGAGGCTGAAATTTTTCTAAGTGTTTGAAGCCTCTTCAAGAGCCATACGTGTTTGACTTGCTACTCCCTTTGCATGTGTTTTCTATCTTCATGAGCTTGATTAATGTTATATGGGAGTACAAATGAAGCATAGGTCAGCTTGGTTTGGTCTTTAAATCCCCGTGTAAACTATGAGATCGTCAAAAAACAAGCCTATCCACATTAGTTCTTGGCTAGTCAGTGTAGTCTTTGCATGTGGGCTTCTTGGAGAGGTTGTTTTGATGTGTTCGGTTAGTCATTCTCTGTGATGTTTGTTGCATTTGAAAGCTCATGTTACCTATTTTTACTCGGATCAAGTAATGCTTCCTTTAGATCTTGTATGCGATGAGTGTTGGGGCTTGAATATGGGCATGCAACCTGTTTGCTTGACTTTGGTTCAAACCCAGATTTCAAAATCAGCTCAACCCGCATATTTGAAGCCGATTTTAGCTTGGTTCTTGTGTGTTGTAGGCTATGATTTCTATCTAATATTGCTCATTACATGTGGTAGTATAATCTTGATGCTTTAGTTCCACATAAGATTGCTCATGGGTGAAGATTGAAGGCCACAAACATGGCCCAAGGAAGCTGATTTGAGATGATTTGATGCACGCCAAGTGCTCGACAAAATGCGCAAACCAAGTTTCGATCTCGAAACGGTTGATTTGAGCTCGGTTATTGTGATATTCATGTGCTGTGTTGTTCAATATTAGCATATATCGGTTTAAGGAATTAATTTTAAATAAAAAATTTAAAAAATAAAAAAATATGAAAATCTCAAAAAAATTATAAAAATGATGGATGATATCAAATTATGATAGAAATGACATCTAGGAAATTTTCCTAATTTTAAAAGGTCATTTTCTTAATTTAATGATATATTGGTATTTGATAACCATTTTGGTAAATAATCTATTTTGCGTAGATTAAAATTAATTAGAGTAATTTCATGCATCTAGAGTAATTTCATGCATATTTAACTTTTCATTTTGCTCACGGGGGTCCTGTCCCGGGGCGTGATAACAAGGCCATGTAATATTATTTGCCCGACTTGTATCGGGTCTTTCTTTTCCGCATTACTTTCAAGTCATTTCAATTTCTTGGATGTTATTTACTGCATCGCTTTTCAATAATTTGAGTGTAAATTTCTCTTCTAAATCATGTTAGGATTAGTCTAGAGATTAAAAAAAAAAAAAAAAACCTACAAAAACATTTGCATGGACACTTAGTGGTTTCATAAAGATTATAATTGATAATCAAGAATGTGTGGCCATTTAGATAAATAACTTTCCAAGTTAGTGGTACCGCAAGGGTGCTAATAGAAACATTAGCGTAAACAAGTCCCCGTTCCTAGAAATCTCTGGTTACGTAGGAATCGAGACACCACTCCCGTGTCTCGATTGGTTTCTAGCCGACCCCAATAGGCTAGTGGCGACTCCTAGAAATATTTAGGTTGTTAAGAATTGAAATATGAAATTCAACGTCGCGTGAGGTATGGGCTTGGGAGAGCCCACGCTTAATTTAAGGCCATTGGTCCGATTCTTTAGGCAAATACCCCTAAACCTTCTTCCTTTTCCCCCGGAGGGAAAAAAGGAGGTCGTGACAAATATCCATCAGTGAACATTCATTTAACATATCCCGAAAGGCTGCAATTCGGTAATAATCCGTCTCCCTTTTACCTTCCTTCTCCCAATTATATAGAGTATCATTAAAGTCTCTCATACACAACCACTGTAGTCAATTTGTTGTGTGAAAACATCGTAGTTGTTGCCATAACTGGGTTCTTACCTAGTAGTTTGTTGGTGCGTGAAGGAAGGTAATCCTCATTAGTTTGCCACTTGTTGGGTCTTCACATTCCGTATCTATTAAATAATTTGAGCTGCAATTCACTTTCACTTGAATCTCTTCATTCCACATGAGTGCTAATCCCCCGGCTATTCCTGTAGGATGAACCAAAAAAGACTATTGATAGTTAAGTCTCCTCCTTACCCTTTCCACCATGATTTCCTTGTTTTGGTTTCCATCAAGAAAACCACATTAGGCCTTTTAAGAGCCACTAAGGCTCGAAGCTCTTGGAACGTCAGGGAGTTGCCTAGCCCCTAACAGTCTCAGCTCACAATCCTCATGATGTCGCCAGTGGCTTATTAGGGCTAGCCACCAGAGCCCAATCATTCCCCTCTTTCACCAGCTGTATAGGTGTCTCTAGTAGTTCCATCTCTTCTATCATTAACGAACTTGAGTCCTCAATCTTCTTCTGTTTTTTTTGCTTTTGTTAGCTTTGGCCCCTTTCTGTGAATGCCTCCTGTTTCAATCTGCCCTGCATCAGTCGAGTCTAATAAGTACAATGGTTGTTTCCCTGCTGCTGTTCTAGCTGCTATTTCCCTCATATCTTCTGCTCTGTTTTCATTTGATGATGGATTTTCTGCCCTTTTTTTTTTGCTTCAATTAGGTTCAACATCTGGTCCATTACAACCCACAATCTCAAGATTAGATTGGATGGGAGTTTCAGGTACGTAGTCCTCTTCCTCTAAAGTAGATATTATTGTTCCATAAAAAGCCTCCCAGTGAGGGCTCTTGTCCTTTACCTCTGATTTAAGCCACGGCCCGTATTTCCCTGGTCTATTTGCTGCCCATTCTGTTTTTTCATAGGGTATTTCTTTGCAATTAGAGGCATAATGCCCTAACTTTCCACAGGAATAGCAGTAATGAGGAATGCGTTCATATTTAAACTCCACCCATAGCTTTTTCTCGCCAATATTCACAAGAGCCCCTGTTTTAAGAGGAGCTGAAAGTTCAAGTTCAACTCTTGCTTTTCCTGTTTTATAGAGCTGATTTCCTCTTTTTTTCTAACTAAATTTCCTTCACTTTCCCCACTTTTCCAGCCACATCAGTATATACTTCTTCTAGAATCTAACCAGGAGGCAGGCCGACAATGTGGACCCAAAAATCATACCGTGAAAAGTCATAGCAGTGTTCGGGAATATCAGGTACACATTGTTTCGAACCAATAAATTGCTTGCGAATGATTAGGGACCGGATTTTAGAACTTGTTCTTTGTCAACTTCTGATTCAAAGATAAAAGAGAAAAATCCAGGTTCTTTTTGGGAGATTTCGACTGCTTCTAGTTTCCATGTCTTCTTCATCGTGTTACAAAATGCTTGGAAGTTTACATTCGGCTTCGATAGTAACTTGCCGAATAGAGTATGTTGGCATTCGATAATCTTATCTGTTGGGGTTTCCTCCCTTACAGCTACCACATTGTTTTCTGACCATAAAGGCCCCAAACTCCTACACAAAGCTGCTACACGAATCTGGTTTTCCTCATCACTCTCCATTTTCAACCTTTCTTTTGCAGAATCAACTCATGAGGACGTCGTACCTGATTTGGATGTGTTCCTGGTGTGCAATTGAAGGGAGCTCCAGCTGGAAGATGAGTGGGGGCTCAGTCCCTTTGAGAAGTGAACCACTGCATGCTTCCCTTCAACCACAGTTACGATCTCAATAAGAGGATGAGGGAAAGCGGCAACGGTAGTTGATTTGAGGGGTTTCTATATTTTAGGGTTTGGTTTAAGGGTTTTCGGATTTTATGGGTTTTGGGTGATTATTTTCTCGGGGTTTGACGAGATGGATTCACCATTGTGGGACGAATGGAGTCTGGATAGCTTGGGATTAGGGTTTGGAAAGACTACCACCCAGAGGGAGTAGAGAAGAACTCCATGGGAGAGGCGACTCTACCAGTGTAGAGAGTTTTAGGTGAGAGGGCTTCGGCCTTAAGTGGTCATATGTGACATCTTGAAATTCAAATCCTCTAAGGGATGAATGAATGTGAATTTCGCCAATACATTGTTAGTTGATCTCACTTAGAATTAATTACTCCTGAAATACTGACCTAGAGAGGAAATGTTAATGAGGACAGAACTCATACGATTAAAGAACTTGACTTAGGAAAACGACTTGATCGTGAGACTTGCGTGAGGACAATCCTGTAGATAGGCAGGCCGATTTCAAGGATGACTAGAAATTGATTCACGGACAAAAAAACATAATGGAACAACAGGTGATTCCATTTACTGTTATCGAGCTCACGAATGACCCTAGGTCAATCCTTAGTAATCGTGTACTTTGAAATAAGAATCTATCTTCCGCAATTTCATGTAGTTAAGGACGTCCATGAGTCGAGATGTCTTGAACATAGTTTGGCACGAGTCGGTTACGCGTGAATCCTCAAAGTCACCCGTCGATCCGAGTTGTACCCAAAATGGCATTAAGGCAAAATTGACATGGCATGAGAACTAAGGATTGGACTTCGAATTATCGGGAACGTCCAGTAGGGATATCCTCTTTGGTAGAGGAACTTATTTATTTATTTAGTTTTATTTTTTTGGTGATGCTTGAATTTTTGGTCGAGAAGATTCACCAACTAGTGCAGTGGCAATGCCCATGTTTGAGTTTCAGTAGTCCCAGACTCAAGACCTTGGAGCATTGCTTGTGACATCCATAAATTCCCCTATTCAAAAATATTATTTAGGATTAATTTTCACAATTGGATTGCTTGAAGTTTGAGGTGATAGAATTTAGTGAATAGATTTTGATAGGTAAGTTAGTGGTGTAGAATGGTGATATTTGGTGTAGAACGGTGATATTTAATTTGCCTCTAAATTATTGGTAGAACTTGTTGGTATGTTCTAAATTCCATATTTGAGGATATTCAAGTTTTAAATTTATTATTTTGAGATTTTCCAAATTTTTGATTCCTTTCACTAATTATTTTAACGAATTAAAAATGTCTTTGGATTTACAAATGTTCAAAATCAAATGTTTAGAACGAAAATATTTTTGGACACACAAACATTCAAAACGAGATGTCTAAACGAGGCATTGGTAAGGCACAACCGTACATGAACGAGGAATCAAGGTGCCATTCAAATTTTCCTATCAAAGAACTAGATAAAACACCTAAAGAAATATCATGATAAGCCATAAATTCCCGAGATCTGATAGTATAGTTTGCAATCCAATCAGCACAAGTATTCCCCTCTCTCTAGGTAACTTGCAACTCGACTTCCCATTGACTCTATGAAATTAAGCGAATTTGGTTAACCAAAGAAACCATGGATGACCCCAGACGAGTTGGTTGTCAGTCATATTAAGGATATGATCGAAGTGGAATCCTTCTTGAAAAAGACTATGGTGGTTTGGGTTGCAAGCTAACTGAAACCCTTGAACAACAGCTAAGAATTAAGATTTGTTCGCAGAAAAATGCTGAGGCAATTAGCAAAGCCTTCAAAGTACTTGCCCTCCTCCATTAGTAATCTTTATTAAAAGATTGAATGGAAAGTAAAATAATTACATATATGTGTGTGAAGGACTTCGAATGTAGCAAATTTCTACCTACTGATTTCAACAATATCAGGATTGAGGCAAGCATCAAGTAAATAATAATTTTGTATATAGACACAAGAAGGTGTACTTGAATTGATGTATCAAGCTGAGCGAAGTGAATTGATTTCTATTATGTTATCTGCCCAATGTGCTAACATATATTTAGTATGGACTTGATTTCATTTGAATAAAACCAATATGTCTTATGTATTCATTATCGAGTTAATATTTTTATTTTCATATATTCAATGCCATCATCACTGCTATGATTTGACAACATTTAAAGTATTGATGATAATTCTTGACATGATATGAGAACATGGCCCAATTTTTGTTTCATTGGGATGCTTGCGATCCCTAGTTGCAGGGTGTGCAATCGAAATCAGGAAATTGCAAACTTCCTAACCCCGTGAACAATTGTTCCCTCTACACTCCACATGCTCTTGAGGAGCTCATTAAGCGAGAGGATGTATAGAGAGCCTTGCCTTAACACTGGGTGCGCCCCCGTTTCACCAACAACGCCATCAATACCACCCCTTGAGCTCTCATCTTTATGGAACCAGATTGTGGGATCTAACTCGTATGATTTGTGAACACCTTTTTGAGAATCTGGAATGATGTCGGTGTTGGGGTAGGAACAGAAAAGGAGCGATCTTGAGATCCAGCTCAACTCTAGCAAACACTAAGCTAAAATTTGGGGCGGCAGCCCCAGATGGTGGCAGTATAAATTCGAGAAATTATCGTCGTACAACACGCGTCTTCCATACCAAACCATCGTTTCATTCATAAATAGACATCAGATCTCTCATACAAAATGCTTGCAAGCCCTCCCCAAGTCCCCATGTCGCGCAGCCACCAATGAACGTCGGCAGCACTCACCGACCCTCGCGGACACCCAACAGGGGTTTCTGGCCCTCACTAACAACCGAAGGAGGCCGGTTCTTCTATTCTCTCCCTTTTTTTTTTTTTTTTCATAAATAGAGCTAGCTTTTTTATGCTTTTTAATTGCTACACTTTTTTCTCTCATGATCTTTTTCTTTTTCTTTTTATAATTTTTTTCTTTTATTTTTTGAATATATCAAAAATAATTTCTAATTTGGCACCATGTGTCTTCACAAATAAAAATGTCACATCAACATTTTCTGTTAGCAAATTTGAACGGAATTAATGGAGAGACTTGATTGTATCAATTTAACAAATTTTAATACTTGATTGTATTTTTTAAAATTTTTATGATTCAATTACATTTTTGTGACAAGTTTTAAGATCTCCTGTATACTTACCCAAAAAAAAAAAAAAGGGTGATATTGTACATGTCGAATCATTGGCCGTGCTATGTAAGACAACTAGCATTGGTTAGACCACTATATTAGTGATTTCCAATCTAAATCAATCACATATATTATATTGAAAAATCAAAAGGTTTAGGATTACATTTAGGATTGAATCGTTATTCGTACAATAAATTTAGGACTTTTTGTGTTATTTCCTGTCATTACTATCAAACTAGTGAAATATTGAAATGAGAAAATGTTATATTAAATTAAAAGAAGCATTGAGCTTTTTTATTTAACAATGAAGATTCAATAAGATATATCTTAAAGTGTGATGCAGACAACGCTTTGAACTTGTTACTGTCATAAAAGTATATTTTGGTTTATTAACATCTACTAAACAAAAACTATTGAAAATATGTAAAGATCACCAAAATGTCAATAAATAATCAAAATAATGTGGTGTGTTAATGCATTTTGTTGGATTCACCGAATGTGTTGAGTGGTATTGTCTTGAACAAAATTCATTGAAATTGCTTTATATTTCTCTCCATGAGTCCAAACGCAACCATTTAACTGATTTTTGGGTAAGCGAACTTGTGACCAAAATTAACAATATAAAGTCTTAACTTTGATTACGGAATGTAGCTAGGTTGATTAGATGCTAATTCCATGTAGCTAGGTTGATCAGATGCTAATTCCATGTGTATTTTGGCTCATTTTTCTTGGTGAATTAACACGCATGCAGATATTTTTCGTTTAAAACTTTTTGATATCATAGGTATATTTTCTTTACCTCACTCTATACATAAGGAACGAGTGCTTATGACTATTTAAGTTGTCCCCACCCACAACACAACAAAAATGCAATAAGTGAGTTTCCTTAAAATACGAGTCATGTCATAAGTTAGGGAAGATCGACGAGTCCTCCATATGGAGACGTCGAAATGGTTAAGCCCCTCGCCAAGCACTGAGATAACCATTGGCTCGACCTCTTGGAATGCTGTTCGGTTTTATCAAGCGTAAGAAGACACATTATGAAGTGTGCACAATTAGTAAAGCTCCAATTAAATCATGATGAGAGGTTGACCTAATCAACTCTTGTTTGGATGTCTATTATTGTCATTGTTGAAGGGACGGCAAAAAGAATTGTCTACCTAGCTGACAAACACATATACCTATCTTACTCAATAGCAAACATGTCGAATCTCCATATACTCCATCATTTGAAGGCCGGCTATCCTGGAAAACCCTCACTTCAGGGTATCTTAGATTAGCTAGCCTCTCAGTTTCTTCATTTACAAAATTGTAGAGCAACTGAGCATCAAATTTTCGGCAAAGAGCTTCAATTTTTTTGGTTCCCTGTGATAGTAAAACAAAAAGGCTTAAGTATATTATATTGAACATGTATAATCGTTTTTCCGAACATAAAAGATAAATCTAAACACTAGTATAAACAAAAAACAAGTTCCAACAGTAATGATGAGAAAAAAATAACTTCATCATATATTATTGAGCAAACACTCAGTGTAAAGGCCTGAAATTTGTCCACTCAAAAAAAAAAAAAAAAAATGGGAGCAATTGAAATGCAAATTTACCTTCGTTTCCATGACCACGCCCAAGCCTTCCGCATGGTTCCCCAACTGAGTCCTTTTTTTTCGTTCCTCATCACATTCTCGACAAACAATGTCTCTACCAAGGCCTCTTAGCTAATCATGCATCCATAACTTATTCTCTTCACTGATTTTGATCAGAGAAAGTTTCTGGAGGACCTCAAGGCCTTCCTCGGGGAAGAGATTGGAATCTTTCCACGGGTGGAGCACTATCCTTTGATCAAATCCAGTGAAAAGACAAGCTATTTCAAGAAAGATATGCTTTTGACAATCATCCAAGGTATCATAACTTATTTTTAACTTTCGTTTTACTTCACTGAGAGGAACTTGTTTCAATTTCTTCAATATCACATCCCAAACATCTTTGCTTCTGCGCTGAAGTAGTTTACCTATAGCCTCAAGAGCAAGTGGAAGACCTCCTGTACTTTTGACCACTTCAGTGGAGAAAGCAACATACTCATCCAAAGGATAGTCTCTCCCAAAAGCATGTTTGCAAAAAAGTAGAAGAGACTGATTGAAGTCCAAACTCAAAAGCTCATATGGATAACGAACCTCAGGAACATCGATAATATCCCTGTTTCTACTAGTTATGATAATTCTACTTCCTAAACCGAACCAAGCAGGTTTTCCAATCAGTGCATCCCAATGAGTCATTTGATCAACATCATCAAGTAGCAACAAAACCTTTTTACCACATAACCTTTCTTTTATTATCTTGATTCCTTCCTCGACATTGCTAATGTTTGCCCTTTTCTTTTTGAGAACGTGTGAGATTAGTTGATTCTGCAAACCTTCGATGCCCTTTAGCTCTGAAGTTTCCCTGATGTTGGGAAGGAAGCAACAAACTTCAAAATGATGTAATAGCCGGTTGTAGATGATTTTGGCAAGAGTAGTCTTTCCTACACCCCCCATACCATGGATTCCAAGAATTCTTATATCCTCCGAATCACCACACATCATTGCATCGATTTCCTTCACATGATTTTCAACTCCGACCAAGCAGTCTGTCACCAGTAGATAAGCCGTTTTTAACTCATCTATAACCTTCTTGACAATCTCATCTACCAGTTCTCCTTCACCTCTAATATTACAGAATGATAATGGAAAACATAATTAGAAGAAAAAGATCATATAATGGAAACACTGCGCCAAAAATGACAACCAGAAAATGACATACCTATTCTTCTTCGAATTGTCCCATCCATTTAAATGGCTACGTGGTTGAGAGCAGCTTTCCACTTACTGATATTCGCACCAAATTTCTCCTTATGCGAAAGAAAGGCTTCTTCATACGACCCAATTTGATGACGGACCTCCGCCGGAGTAACGTCATAAAAAATGGGCATAATATTCTGTCTCCTTGTTTTACTACAATCCACCATTTGGACCAACTCATTAAGACACCATTTACTAGAAGCGTAGCCCTTGGAAAGGATGGGAATTGCAATTTTTGATTGGCTGATAGCTTTGAGCAACTCAGGACCAAACTCCTCTCCAACTCGGAGCTCTTCATCATCCTTAAATGTGTGTATTCTAGCACCTAGCAAGCTGGTATAGAGGAAATTTGTAATGCCTGAGCAAGTATCTGGCCCCCTAAAACTCAGGAAGACATCATAGTCATATCCAGATGACATGGAGGTTGATGATGGTGAACCGTCCTGCTGGCACACTTTTTCCTGCTTTGGGAGTGTCAAATCAGGGATTTGCACCAAGTTGGAAACACCTGCAGCAGTAGCTTCTACACTGCCATTGTTGATAGCCAATGAGGATGCTGAGTCACTGACAGAAGAGACTGCTTGCCCTTCAGCTGGCAGTTCCTTGGGTTCAAAATTCCTCATGCTTTTCTCTTTCCAGTTTTCCTTTTCCTCACTGGACAAATCAACCATTACGAGCGAAGTAGCAGCATCCACTTGCGAGAAAACAATCTGCTCATATGCAGAAAAGAAACATGAATTGCTTTCCAGAATAAAAATAAAGTCAAATAACAGATGATTAGTTTGATGTCTAACCAGTACCTCTGCCCTAAATTCCTTTGGATATTGATCCTTGCGATCCCATGGGACATCCATACCATCAAACTCAAGCTTCAGAACATTATCCGATACAAATGCAGTATTAAACATTGCACGAAACATTAATTCTCCATGTTCAAGATTAGCATCCAAACTCACACACTCGAGCACAACATCGCCTTGAACATTACAATGGATGTCCAACTTATCTGTTTCACCATCTGCCTGATATACAAACAATTAAAATAGAGAACTAGCATGATATATATATATATTATTGGTTAAGCATTCATAATGTATGGGTGAGCTCACACATCAAAATGGATTGATGGATGAGGCATGTACCATACAATTGGTGCTAGAGAGGGAATTTTTCTCTCTTATATACTTGTATTTTTCAGAGAGTTGTAGTCCTTCTATATGTAAAGCAAAACACTGTTACCAGAAAAGCAAAATAAAAGAATGATAGCCTATAAAATTCCTATGAAAGAGAAAAATAAAAGAACGATAACTCATCTTTCTGACTAGACAGGACATAAGTATGTCTGATGTTTATAGGCTCAAAATGAGACTCAAGAAATCACACTAGTCATATACTGAAGTTACATGCTACATACCAGGGATTACGACAAGTGCATCATTTTTGCCAAGAGGAAATTAGGTGAGTTCTCAAAATGTGGCATACTTATCTTACAACAGAATGCGATATGTAAAGCAAGGGAACAATGATGTTTTGCAGCTTGATTTCACTGTTTAACATATTAACAAAGTGCGAACTCTGTTACTAAGATATTCAAAACACTAAGATAAGCATCATTGCTTGCAGCTCCTATCTACAAATCCAGCAAGGTTTTACAAACATCTAAGGTGAAAAAGTTTGGTACCGGAAGCCAAACAATACATGGGAGAGAAAGTGGAATCAAACCTGACATACACATGCAATCAAGGTTTCATGAATAATTTCAGGTTATATGGATTGCCAACAAAATCAGAATTACCTGTTTGTAATGCCTAACATATTCACTCCTTCTGGGTGTTGAGAACAGAACTTTGGCAGTTTGATCAGCAACCATAAAGGGGTCCTGTCCCAGTATCATAACAATAGGACGACATCCCCCTTCAGCGTCCAAATTAGGAAAGGACCTTAGTACAACACTTTTTATCACAAGCGCCTTATCTTGTGGAGGCCAAGCTAAGCCAGCATTCTGTGTGGAAACATAGTGGAGGTATCTCAGCTGGGAAGGTAATGGATTCAGTGTTGATGTCAGCTGCAAGAGATCATTGGGTGCTTTCTTGTAAATCATATCAAGTGTTTTCTGCTCCCCATCCCACTTCTTGCTATATAACAAGAGAGAAGCCAACATGAATGCCAGAACTGGCCATGCACCCCTTTCACAATGCATCAACAGCACGTTCTGTTGCGTATCGGATGACAGCCATTCATCGGCAGATATCAAGAAGTTGTGGATAATCTCCACTCTCGGTATAGGGCAACCTCCATAATTGTGAGGGAATTCCATGACGGTTATATCATATTCAGACAACACTTCAGCCATTTGGCTTTGGTTATCTTGCTCTCCAAAATTGAGCACCATGAAAGAGGCTGCAGAAAATTGGTCTTGGAGTTTTGCAACTATGTCTCTCATGTAAAACTTATATCCATCATCCTTCAACCAGTCCGTGGTAATTTGGCCAGAAAAAGACCAATCGCAAGTAAGACAGTAATCAAACACTGCATCCACATACGTAAATCACTATGTGCATAATATTGGTGTAAAAAATAGATAAAGTTAACAGGAGATATCTATTATCAAGTGTGTTGTTCCTTTGGGCTCAGTATAAACTTGATAGACCATGAAATGATTGAGGCCAAATGAAGTACTCGTGCAAGGAAGCTTCCAAATTATGGATGATGACTTGCTATGCTGTCAAAAGTTGTTTAGAAACTAAACCACAAAAACGCATTCATAAACTTCCAGGAAATAGTGACTAGAAAAGGTTAGGAAACCCATCTACTGCAGATCATTTCCATAGAGGTGTAGGGTGAATGATATATCAAGAGACCTGCCAATTAAACTAATGAAATGATCCCCTGAACTTGAAGGATAAGCACCTCATGCAGATCTTCTGCAGATAAACATCTTGAATGCTTATGAACTTTCACTAGCAAGTACACTTGGGAATTGCGAAATATGCATTTATGACTTGTCAGTAGCACCCACAGAAGCCTCTGGGATTAACAAGGAAGCAATTACAGAAAGTGCTTGTAGCTGATTAGCTCCATGGAAGGATACTTCTTTCTACTTCTAGGCTTTCCAGCCTTTCAAACAAAATAGCATTTTTTGTGTTTTCTTAAGTCTTTCAATGCTATGGTCTTGCGGATTGGGCACTGGAATGACCTACTCTGGTTTTGGGTTAGTCTTAATATTCTGATAGCCTAGCAATCATTAATTATTTATGGGTCTCCTTCTCTTCAATCTGGCCTGACCTGATCTCTTCTTATCAGAGTTGAGCCCCAATGCCATTTGGCTGGTCAATACAACATTCATGCACCCTCAAAAGCTACTGAGGCTACACAGTTGCTGGAGTTGGTTAACATGAGCATAAAGATGCTCCCAGGTTGAAGCAGGGCTGTGGGTTGTGCCAATGGTACCAATTAAATATGGATTTGAACAAGCATTTCCTTTTAGCTGAGACAAGAAATGAACTTGCAATTGCAGTGATATGAAATGTGATGACATTCTTCGGTGGAAGATAATGCTTGTGCCGAGCGGCTATCTAATTACAGTTGGTGGACTAGCAACTAACTCCTCTACAGAAACTTTATGCCTCTTCTGCAAAGTAACAAAGTAATCGATCCTGGAATTTTTAGTCTGTATTCGTTTCATGTGCCTAGAGCCCGTGTTACGACCAAAATGGGAAAAGAACCAAATACTACAGTACACAAGCTTGTGTGTTCTTTTGACATATTATGACCTTCGTTCATTCCTTGTTGATACTTAGGTTTTCCGATAATTCCCCTAGAGGAGGAAAATAATAGAAAATAAGACTACAGGCTGTTATCGCATCCGCCAATAAAATAAAGAAGTATACATAGAATCCTGGAATCTGACAACACTGCGCTATAAAATATTGTAGCATATTGATACAGAATATGTGAAAGCTCACCATAGACTCTGTCGGAAACTTCCAACACCCCTCCATCGGGCAGATTCCTGTAAGAGAATATCCAGAGTAAGGCCATGGTGCAACAGCATTAATCCATATGCTTCACATCAAGCATCTTGACACACTAGAATTACACTCATGTAAAACCTAAAGTCCATGTTACTTCATCATAATGCAGGACATAACAGGCACTTTCTGATTGAGAAACATTATCTATGCAGATTAGGAGACTGTAATAATTTATGTCAGGGGAACAGGAGCTCCTTGCTTTGTTGTTCATTGAATGAAATGTGCGTGGTAATAGGTGCAATGGATTGTATGTTGGTAATGTTGTCATAAAGAACCTAGCCCATGCAGTTGTAAACTTTGACAGTTTCTAAAAAATCACCGTGACCTTCTAGACAAATCATCATTCGCTTTGATGATCTGGTCAGGCAGCGGCTGTGACTGCCGGTCTTGAATTATCGTCCGTGCTTTAGAGAGCCAGCAATGGATTTGCAGAATAGTCTCAACCCTGAGTTCTATCCCCATCACCGGCACTCGCCCCTGATCATTGGCCAAGTAGTGGAGCACAGTCATGGCCACTTCTCGAGCATCGGGATCCGAACTCTTCTGCAGGAGCTTGAGCAGCGGAGGCACGCCGCCTTCATCCACGATAATCGTCTTGATCCTGACACTGGCTCCCGCGAGCGAAGCCAACTCATTTGCAGCCTCAATTCGAACAGGCAAGGGCCCCATGTGAAGCGAGGCGATGTGGGACCAAACCCAACACAGAATCCGATTTTTTTTCACAATCGGAGGCAGTGAGGGCTCAATACCACCACCCTCACCTTCGGTATCGAAGACCCTGAGCAGCCACTCCAGGTCCCTGAGGGAATCGTCGAGAAGGGCCATGATCTTCCTAAAATCGGCGGCACTGGCCGTGGTGACGACGCAGTGGAGGATGTTGCGGCGCTTGCACTTGCACTTGCTAGCTAGTGCTAGGGCTCGCTCCAGTTTCCTGGAGACATCGGCGGCGATACGGCGGATGGGGCGCTCGTAGAGGGACGGAGCGGAGGCGGTGAAGCGGGCGAGGGAGCGGAGCACGTCGGAGAGGAGGTCGGCCCGCTTGCCCAGCTCGGAGCACTCGGACTTGAACGACTCGGCCTCGTCCACGGCCGAGCGGACTTGCTCCGACAGCAGGATCAGGCGCGACAGCACCTCGTCTATTCGCTTCTCCTCCGGCGCAGCCATTCCCGGAGCTCGCGATGGCGATTCGGTGACTGCCATTGGGACCGATGAGGAGTCGAAGGCCTTGGTCAGCAAAAAGGCTCCATTCGTGTCGAAAATATCAGGAGCGCCGTAAACAGCATGGAGACTCAAAACACAAGCGAGCTCAAGCTCAAAGCTTGCCAAGATCTGGTGAGACTCAAACCTGCTGGCCTCGAGCTCGATGAATAGGCATGAACCAACCAGGCTCGACCTTGCGTGAGGTTGGTGATTTCGAGCTCAAGCTTGCCAAATCTCGTCAACCGTCAACCTCTTGCCCGCAAGCATGAGCCTCGCCAGCCCGTGCTTGTGGCCGGCCGCTAAGGCCCGACAACCAAGTAAGTAAGAAATAAAAAGAAAAGGAAAAAAAAAATTAAAAATTGAAAAATTTGAGATTAGCAACTCCGAAAAATGTTTTCACCTCTTTAGATTTAAGAATTCATTCTTCTAAATTTATACATGAATATTTCATTAACCGGAAAGTGTTTTTGGTTGACTAGTTATTTTCTATGAACCAAATGGGTAAAAGTTCATAAAATCAAATTCCGAATGACACTTTCCCCAAAATAAACACACCCCTAGCTTAAGCTTGCAGCTAGTATCTTATGCCATATATAATGCATATAACAGCAGAGTCAATTGGAATAATAATAAATAAATAAAAAGATTGTTTCATAATTGATTTTGCATGGAATATCAAAGAATCGGTATCAATGATATGCCAACCTAAGTTCTCAAACATGTCTTAACTTAAAATTTTATAAAATCATCAAAAAGGAGAATCTAGTTCGCCAAATCTTTATTTTCTTTCTAATTGTTTCTTTAATTAATTCAAGGTAATATGAAGATTGGCAGTGGGTGCTGGGTGGTCATCATTGCAAAGAGAGGGCCCTCATGTGCAAATGCTACGTAAACTTGTAAGCTTTTCCTATATTGATCTATGCCAGTGTTGTCGGTTGTTATCTATAGTATCATCTTACAGTTATAAAATGGAATAACTTTGACCTGGGTTTTTTACTTCATAGTTTAGTTAGGTTTGTATGACTTTATGAATATTTATACTTCGATAGAATTGACATCGACGGAAAAAGTGATTTAGTACGTGCTATTATAGGAAATTTAGTCTAATTGTTTGTGAAGAGAGGTGCTAGAGCAAGAGTTTACCTATAGATTTAGTGATTATTGTTATTAATTTAATTTGTCATTAGATTGGTGATTAATGCATCACTCTAATTGATAACACAACTTCTAATGAGTCTAACAAGTTTGGATTTATGACTAACTAAAATTCCTGATGCTAAAAATACTAAGTTTCCTCTTTTCTCCTCTACCTTAAATATGACTTGCCATATACGACATTCAAAGCAATTGACGAGCACTGTTCTATTGTCCTATGTGATCTTGCCGTCCTGAAGACTACTTAATGTGGTCATCCTATTCAAGTAGTCTATCGTGAAGCTTAGTATCATGTATTCTCGTTAATGTTGCGAGTCATAATTTTGCTTTAGAGAATGTGAACATGTTATGCTTGTCGCTCTCAGCTTACTATGGTAATATGTATGTTTTTGGTGCTTTCTACTCTTTATCCCCCCTTTTACCGTAAGTAATGTAGCTCATGAAATTTTTCACAAGCAATTTATGATGAAAGCTATTTTTATTCACAAATAATTAATAGTGCGATGTGAATCTATCCAATACGATGTTATTGGCTAGTCACATGATTCCAAGTGCAAGTAAAAATAGAGAGTTTCATTCAAACATTAACGGTTGCACCGCACCATACAACTTCCTCGTATTCTTCTCAAATTTTATCCTTCTTGACCCCCCTGTAGTGCCCTTCGTTCGTGACCTAATCTTGATAAGGCGGAAATTAGGTTTAGAGGTATTATATAAAAGAGGGGCTTACGGCCAATGTTTTAGATGTGAGCTCTCCTCAACCTATATCTCGCCACTAGCCTATTGAGGTCGGCTAGTAATCAAGTAAAGTATGGAAACGTACTTTATTTTCTACGCAACCAGAGAATTTACGATTGAAGACTTGATTACATTAATTAAACAATTAGTACACTTTCAATACTTAATCTTATTTATTTAAAAGATTTTTGTTAGGCAATTTGAATTGATTTTAGGCATATTTACTGACGTGTGAAGTGATCATGTGAATACATAATCATTAAAATAACAATCTACAACCAAATGGATTATGAATTATATTGCAAAGGGAAAACAAGCATCTAACACTAAGAAATAAATAAATGCCAATCCTAATTAGGCTAAAGGGAAGCCATAATCATCGTGTCAAAGTATACAAGTAAGGGCATTTGTCTTTAAAACAATTGAAATCCTAAGGTAAGGCCTTGAGGGGCTTGTCCAAATTTTGAGCACTATATTGAATCAAAGGTTTTCCCACAGTTTAAGAGAAAATTACCCAAAAAAAAACTATTTTTAAGCCATTTTCCTAATTCTTGAGAAATAATTCTTTTTCGGAATTTTTGAAATTTATCAAATGGAAATTATTTTTAAATTTTTTAAATTTTATTTTTTTCAATTTGAAAAAGGGACCCGGGCCCAGTCAGCGTGTAAGGTCAGATGCGGGCTCATGGGTTTGGACTAGTGATATCAACTGCACTAATAAAAGAAGCGAGCCCAATGGTTCAAGGCCTATCGGTCCATGGCCTGAATCGAGTCCAAATTCAATTATCTTAAGCCCAACCCAAATTTATCAATACTAAGTTCAAGCCCACTTTCTATTTTCCTTTCTATGCCCCCCTTTTCGAAACGTGAGGACCTCCTTATTCCCTAGGTTGCACCGACACCGACACGGACACGCGACACGCAACACGACACGACACGCCGACACGTCATTTCTCAAAAGTAAAAAATTCCGACACGTTCCGACACGTTATATATTAAATGAATATTTTTATTTTTAATTAATTTGATTCAAATTTATAATTAAAAAAACCTACAATGAATTTACACTAATGATTCAATATATAGTACTTTTATTTTTCAAAATTATTTTTTAATTTTATTTAACAAAATTATTTTCGAAGCCAAGAAGACCCACGCTGCTCACGACCTTGACGTCCTGCCGACCCGTGCCGCTCGCCGCCTTGAAGCTAGCTGCGACCGCCGCGCCGCCCTGAGTCCCTGATGCTTGAGTCTTCCATCGCCCAAGCGCCTGTCGGTTGCCATCCGCAAAGCCGACGGCGGTGGCCGTTCGCCCACATGTGCTCCGCATCCCTCTGCTGCCGCTCGTTCACTGGCTTACCTTTGCCGGAGTTTCCTTGCCGGACTGATCAACCGGTTGCCCTTGGAGACCCACTGTTACACGTGGGAAAGAAAAAAAGAAAAGAAAAGGAAATTAGGTAGTTTTATTTTCTTTTTCTATTAACTTTAGTTTATCTATTTCTTTTAAGTTTAGTTGTTATTGTGTAAATTTGAAGTGATCTTTATTTCATGGATTTTGTAGGCATTATCCGCAAGGTCTTCCCCAGAATTATTGTAATTACTAATTTGATCCGTAAGAATTCGGATCAGATTTTTAGTTATTTTGATCTCTTTGTCGTGATAATTAGGGTTAGGATAATCGTTAATTTGACCTGTGAGACAACGGGTTATTTTTTTTTCGATTATTTTAATCCTTTATTTGATTGAATGTCCTGGTTAGTTTAAATACAATGTTTATTTGATAATTGCTTGTTTTGGAAAACCACTAAAAAATATCCAAAAAATATTTGAATTAGGATTTAGTTTGTTTTGGAATATTTTTTGTTATCTTGCATATCTAGAATAGGGATTTTATTTCGAATTTTAAAAAATATAAAAAAAAAACAAAAAATGCATTCATTTAGGTTGTTAGTTTGTTATTTGGATTGCATGTTTAATTATGTATTAATTTTAATTTCGAATTTTTATAAAGAAAATCACAAAAAAATCATTGAGCATATTAGGTTAGAATGGCATGTTTCATTTTAAATTCAGATAATCTTTTTAGATAAATTGCATGTTAAATTAAGACAATATCTTAGTTCAAATTAGGATTTAATGTAACTTAATCCTTAGTTTAAATTAGATAGAATTTTAATCTAGCTAGGTCAGTTTTGCATTTTTAAAAATAGAAATGTCAAATGTACGTCATTTAATTTTTATTAGGTTCATTTTATTAGAACTTTCTCGTCATTAGACTAAGTCATTTAATAAATGTTGCGTGTCATATAATTCGCATACTAAATTGTATGTTGCATGCCATTTTAGTTAAAATAATTTTATATGTCATTGCATCGCATTACCCGTCACTAGAATTAGGTCATTTGATTAATTTAGATTGCATATTTAATTGTTGCGTTTCTTTAATTTCAAATTTCATGGAAAATATAAAAGAATTAGAATGAATTCATTTCATGTTTTAGGATAGATTGCATGCTTATTTATGACATACAATTTTGGTCATGTTATCATATCATTTCATATTAGAATAGTGACATGCATTGCATAAGTCATAATTTTCATTAAATAAATGAAAACAAAAAATTAAAATTGCGTGTTAATTGGAAATCATATCTAAGATTGTTGATTTTGATTTAACAATGCAGATGCTTTCGATGCTTCGAAGTATGTTTTACATTATTTAATTTTTTTTTTGAGTGTTAAATTGGTGGTATGCACATATATGATCACCTCACATGTTAGGAAGTTAAATTAAAATCAATTCAATTGCCAAACATTTTTTTTTTTGAAAATGAAATAGAAAGGTACCGAAATGGCACTAGCATAGTCTGGTGTAACCAAATCCTCAAACTCATAAATCTCTGGTTCGTAGGAGTAAAGTAAATTTCCCATTACTTTACTTGGGTTTCTAATCGACCCATCAAAAATAGATTAGTGGTGACTCCTGATTGAAAATCATTTACATGTTAAAAATCCAAACCTAAGTCGCGAATTGATATGGGCTTGGGAGAGCCCGAGCTAAGCTTAAAAACTTAGTAGTCCATTAATCTAGTTTTAGGTGGTACACCTGAAAATTAGGTCGCGACAACAATCAGGAAAACTCCAATCAATTCCTGAGGATGACCTAATCAACTCTTGTTTGGATTTCTGTTATTGTCATTGTTGAAGGGACGGCAAAAAGAATTGTCTACCTAGCTGACAAACACAAATACCTATCTTACTCAATAGCAAACATGTTGAATCTCCATATCCTCCATCCTTTGAAGGCCAGTTGTCCTGGAAAATCCGCACTTCAGGGTATCTTAGATTAGATAGCCTCTCAACTTCTTCATTTACAAAATTGTAGAGCAACTGAGCATCAAATTTTCGGCAAAGAGCTTCAACTTTTTTTGTTCCCTAAAATAGTAAAACAAAAAGGCTTAAGTATATTATATTGAACAAATTTAATTGTTTTTCAGAACATGAAAGATAAATCTAAACATTAGTACAAACAAAAAATGAGTTACAACAATAATGATGAGGAAAAAAAAAATTAACTTCCCTTCTATAGAATTGAGCAAACACTCACAGTGCTAAGGCCCGAAATTTGTCCGCTTGATGAGGATAAAGTAATTGAAATGCAAATTTACCTTCATTTCTATCACCGCGACCAAACCTTCCAGATGGTTCCCCAACTGAGTCTTTTTTTTCTGTTCCTCATCACATTCTCGACGTACAATGTCTCTACCAAGGCCTCTTAATTGATCATGCATCCATAACTTATTGTCTTCACTGATTTTTATCAACAAAATTTTCTGGAGGACCTCAAGACCTTCCTCTGGGAAAAGATTGGAATCTTTCCACGAGTGGAGCACTATCTTTTGATCAAATCCAGCGAAAAGACAAGCTATCTCAAGAAAGATATGCTTTTGACAATCATCCAAGGAATCATAACTTATTTTTAACTTTCATTTTACTTCACTGAGAGGAACTTGTTTCAACTTCTTCAATATCACATCCCAAACATCTTTGCTTATGTGCCGAAGTAGTTTACCTATAGCCTCAAGAGCAAGTTGAAGACCTCCTGTACTTTTGACCACTTCAGTGGAGAAAACAACATACTCATCCAAAGGATAGTCTCTCCCAAAAGCATGTTTGCAAAAAAGTTGAAGAGATTGATTGAAGTCAAAACTCAAAAGCTCATATGGATAACAAACCTCAAGAACATCGATAATATCCTTGTTTCTACTAGTTATGATAATTCTACTTCCTAAACCGAACCAAGCAGGTTTTCCAATCAGTGCATCCCAATGAGTCATTTGATCAACATCATCAAGTAGCAACAAAACCTTTTTACCACATAACCTTTCTTTTATTATCTTGATTCCTTCCTCGACATTGCTAATGTTTGCCCTTTTCTTTTTGAGAACGTCAAAGATTAGTTGATTCTGTAAACCTTCAATGCCCTTTAGCTCTGAAGTTTCCCTGATGTTGGAAAGAAAGCAACAAGCTTCAAAATGATGCAATAGCGGGTTGTAGATGATTTTGGCAAGAGTAGTCTTTCCTACACCCCCCATACCATGGATTCCAAGAACTCTCATATCCTCCGAATCACCACACATCATTGTATCGATTTCCTTCACATGATTTTCAACTCCGACCAAGCAGTCTATCACCAGTAGATAAGCCATTTTTAACTCATCTATAACCTTCTTGACAATCTCGTCT
Organism: Eucalyptus decipiens; assembly: GCA_014182575.1. Taxonomy (NCBI): domain Eukaryota; kingdom Viridiplantae; phylum Streptophyta; class Magnoliopsida; order Myrtales; family Myrtaceae; genus Eucalyptus; species Eucalyptus decipiens. The sequence goes on along the minus strand of CM024611.1, from coordinate 26,077,688 downwards.
ACCAGTTCTCCTTCACCTCTAATATTACAGAAGGAAAGTGGAAAACATAATTAGAAGAAAAAGATCATATAATGGAAACAATGAGCCAAAAATGACAACCAGAAAATGACATACCTATTCTTCTTCGAATTGTCCCATCCATTTAAATTGGCAACATAGTTGAGAGCAGCTTTCCACTTACTGATGTTCGCACCAAATTTCTCCTTATGCGAAAGAAAGGCTTCTTCATAACCCAATTTGATGACAGACCTCCGCCGGAGTAACGTCATAAAAAATGGGCATAATATTATGTCTCCTTGTTTTACTACACTCCACCATTTGGACCAACTCATTAAGACACCATTTACTGGAGGCATAGCCCTTGGAAAAGATGGGAATTGCAATTTTTGATTGGCTGATAGCTTTGAGCAAATCAGGACCAAACTCCTCTCCAACTCGGAGCTCTTCATCGTCCTTAAATGTGTGGATTCTAGCACCTAGCAACCTGGTATAGAGGAAATTTGTAATGCCTGAGCGAGTATCTGGCCCCCTAAAACTCAGGAAGACATCATAGTCATATCCAGATGACGTGGAGGTTGATGATCGTGAGCCGTCCTGCTGGTATACTTTTTCCTGTTTTGGGAGTGTCAAATCAGGGATTTGCACCAAGTTGGAGACAACTGCATCAGTTGCTTCTACACTGCCATTGTTGATAGCCGATGAGGATGCTGAGTCACCAACAGAAGTGACCGCTTTCCCTTCAGCTGGCAGTTTCTCAGGTTCAATCTTCCTCATGCTTTTCTCTTTCCAGTTTTCCTTTTCCTCACTGGACAAATCAACCATTACAAGCGAAGTAGCAGCATCCACTTGCGAGAAAACAATCTGCTCATACGCAGATGAGAAACATGAATTGCTTTCCAGAATTAAAAAATGAAGTCAAATAACAGATGATTAGTTTGACGTCTAACCAGTACCTCTGCCATAAATTCCTTTGGATATTGATCCCTGCGATCCCATGGGACATCCATACCATCAAACTCAAGCTTCAGAACATTATCCGATACAAATGCAGTATTAAACATTGCACGAAACATTAATTCTCCATGTTCAAGATTAGCATCCAAACTCACACACTCGAGCACAACATCGCCTTGAACATTACAATGGATGTCCAACTTATCTGTTTCACCGTCTGCCTGCAGTTAAATATACAAACAATTAAAATAGAGAACTAGCATGATATATATATTATTGGTTAAGCATTCATGATGTATGGGTGAGCTCACACATCAAAATAGATTGATGGATGAGTCATGTACCATAAAATTGGTGCTCGAGAGGGAATTTCTCTCTTATATACTTGTATTTTTCAGAGAGTTGTAGTCATTCTATATGTAAGGCAAAACACTGTTACCAGAAAAGCAAAATATAAGAATGATAGCCTATAAAATTCCTATGAAAGAGAAAAATAAAAGAACGATAACTCATCATTCTGACTAGACTGGACATAAGTACATCTGATGTTTATAGGCTCAAAATGAGACTCTCAAGAAATCACACTAGTCATATACTGAAGTTACATGCTACATACCAGGGATTACGACAAGTGCATCATTTTTGCCAAGAGGAAATTAGGTGAGTTCTCAAAATGTGGCATACTTATCTTACAACAGAATGCGATATGTAAAGCAAGGGAACAATGATGTTTTGCAGCTTGATTTCACAGTTTAACATATTAACAAAGTGAGAACTCTGTTACTAAGATATTCAAAACACTAAGATAACCATCATTGCTTACAGCTCCTATCTACAAATCCAGCAAGGTTTTACAAACATCTAAAGTGAAAAAGTTTGGTACCGGAAGCCAAACAATACATGGGAGAGAAAGTGGAATCAAACCTGACAGACACATGCAATCTAGGTCTCATGAATAATTTCAGGTTATATGGATTGCCAACAAAATCAGAATTACCTGTTTGTAATGCCTAACATATTCACTCCTTCTGGGTGTTGAGAACAGAACTTTGGCAGTTTGATCAGCAACCATAAAGGGGTCCCGTCCCAGTATCATAACAATAGGACGACATCCCCCTTCAGCATCCAAATTAGGAGCGGACCTTAGTACAACACTTTTTATCACAAGTGCCTTATCTTGTGGAGGCCAAGCTAAGCCAGCATTCTGTGTGGAAACATAGTGGAGGTATCTCAGCTGGGAAGGCAATGGATTCAGTGTTGACGTCAGCTGCAAGAGTTCATGGGGCGCTTTCTTGTAAATCATATCAAGTGTTTTCTGCTCCCCATCCCAATTCTTGCTATATAACAAGAGAGAAGCCAACATGAATGCCAGAACTGGCCATGCACCCCTTTCACAATGCATCAACAGCACGTTCTGTTGCGTATCGGATGACAGCCATTCATCGGCAGATATCAAGAAGTTGTGGATAATCTCCACTCTCGGTATAGGGCAACCTCCATAATTGTGAGGGAATTCCATGACGGTTATATCATATTCAGACAACACTTCAGCCATTTGGCTTTGGTTATCTTGCTCTCCAAAATTGAGCACCATGAAAGAGGCTGCAGAAAATTGGTCTTGGAGTTTTGCAACTATGTCTCTCATGTAAAACTTATATCCATCATCCTTCAACCAGTCCGCGGTAATTTGGCCAGAAAAAGACCAATCGCAAGTAAGACAGTAATCAAACACTGCATCCACATCCACATATGTAAATCACTATGTGCATAATATTGGTGTAAAAAATAGATAAAGTTAACAGGAGACATCTATTATCAAGTGTGTTCTTCCTTTGGGCTCAGTATAAACTTGATAGACCATGAAATGATTGAGGTCAAATGAAGTACTCGTGCAAGGAAGCTTCCAAATTGTGGATGATGACTTGCTATGCTGTCAAAAGTTGTTAAACTAACCACAAAAACGCATTCATAAACTTCTGAGAAATAGTGACTAGAAAAGGTTAGGAAACCCATCTACTGCAGATCATTTCCATAGAGGTGTAGGGTGAATGATATATCAAGAGACCTGCCAATTAAACTAATGAAATGATCCCCTAAACTCGAAGGATAAGCACCTAATGAGGATCTTCTGCAGATGAACATCTTGAATGCTTATGAACTTTCACCAGCAAGTACAATTGGGAATTGCGAAATATGCATTTATGACTAGTCAGTAGCACCAACAGGAGCCTCTGGGATTAACAAGGAAGCAAATACATAAAGTGCTTGTAGATAATTAGCTCCATCGAAGGATACTTCTTTCTAATTCTAGGCTTTCCAGCCATTCAAACAAAATAGCATTTTTTGTGTTTTCTTAAGTTTTTCAATGCTATGGTCTTGCGGATTGGGTACTGGACTGACCTACTCTGGTTTTGGGTTAGTCTTAATATTCTGATAGCCTAATAATTATTGATAATTTATGGGTCTTCTTCTCTTCAATCCGGTCTGAGCTGATCTCTTCTTATCAGAGTTGAGCTCCAATGCCATTTGGCTGGTCAATACAACATCAATGCACCTTCAAAAGCTACTGAGGCTACACAGTTGCTGGAAGTTGGTTAACATGAGCATAAAGATGCTCCCAGGTTGAAGCAGGGCTGGGTTGTGCCAATGGTACCATTTATATGTGGATTTGAACAAGCATCTCCTTTTAGCTGACACAAGAAATGAACTTGCAATTGCAGTGATATGAAATGTGATGACATTCTTCTGTGGAAGATAATGCTTGTGCTGAGCAGCTATCTAATCACAGTTTGTTGACTAGCAACTAACTCCTCTACAGAAACTTTATGCCTCTTCTGCAAAGTAACAAAGTCATTGATCCTGGAATTTTTAGTCTGTATTTGTTTCATGTGCCTAGAGTCCATGTTACGACCAAAATGGGAAAAAGAACCAAATACTACAGTACACAAGCTTGTACATTCTTTTGACATATTATGATCTTCGTTCATTCCTTGTTGATACATAGGTTTTCCACTAATTCACCTAGAGGAGGAAAATCTTAGAAAATAAGACTACAGGCTGTTAGTGCATCTGACCACTATAATAAAGAAGCATACATAGAATCCAGGAATCTGGCAATACTGCGCATATAAACTATTGCAGTATATTGATACTGAATATGTGAAAGCTCACCATAGACTCTGTCGGAAACTTCCAGCACCCCTCCATCGGGCAGATTCCTGTAAGAGAATATCCAGAGTAAGGCCATATTGCAACAGGATTAATCCATATGCTTCACATCAAGCATCTTGACACGCTAGAATTACACTCATGTAAAACCAAAAGTCTGTGTTACTTCATCATAATGCAGGACATAACAGGCAATTTCCGGTCGAGAAACATTATCTTTGCAGACTAGGACACATTGTAATAATTAAGTCGGGGCAACGGGTTCTACTTGCTGTGTTGTTCATTGAATGAAACGTGCATAGTAAAAGGTGCAATGGATTGTATGTCGGTAACGTTGTCATAAAGAACTGTTGGAATTTGTGATCCAATTCTAGAAACTTCAAGATAGTTTTTGAACTAGAAAAATCAAGAAAAATTCTAGAATTGTCTACAAGCTTATGTGTCTAAGAAAATGTAGGAGTCTCTAGAAGAACTACAATCTAGAATTACCTAGATGAAGCCTACATGGACAACATTCTATAGAAATCTAGAATGTTGTACTAAGGTGTGCTCATGCCTATAAATAGGCTTGTAATTCATTCATTTGGGTGTGTGAGGTCAACCCTCCACCATGACAGGTTTAGACCTTCACCAATCTCCATCAACCTATTTCCTTCAATTAATAAAACTATTTCCCCCATATCCATGTTCTTTGTCCTTCAATTATCCTATCACATCCCTTGTCCATCCTCTATCAAATATAACCTACACCATGCTTCCGCGCACATTTAAATTTTAACAAGAACCTAGCCCATGCAGTTGTGAACATTGGGAGCTTCTAAAATTTCACCATGTCCTTTTGGACAAATCATCATTCACTTTGATGATCTGGTCAGGCGGCGGCTGGGACTGCCGGTCTTCAATTGTTGTCCGTACCCCAGACAGCGAAGGAAGGATTTGCAGAATAGTCTCAACCCCAAGTCCATTCACAATCGCCTGTACTCCCTCTTGATCATTGGCCAAGCAGCAGAGCACAGTCGTGGCGGCTTTTTGAGCATCGGCAGCCGAACTCTCATTCAGGAGCTTGAGCAGTGGAGGCACGCCGCCTTCCTCCACGATCATCTTCTTGTTCCTGTCACTGCCGTGCGCGAGCGAAGCCAACCCAGTCGCAGCCTCAATTCGAACAGGCAAGGGCCCCTGGTGAAGCGAGGCGATGTAGGACCAAACCCAAGCCCGAATCGGATCATTACTCGTAAACCGGGGGAGCGCAAGGTTAGCACCATCACCCTCACCTTCGGTATCGAAGACCCCGAGCAGCCACTTCAGGTTCCCGAGAGAAGCGTCGAGGAGGGCCGTGATCTTCTTAAAATCGGCGGCACTGGTCATGTTGACGACGCGGCGGAGGATGTTGTGGAACTTACACTTGCGAGCTAGGGCTAGGGCTTGCTCCAGGCTTTCAGAGACAACAGCGGCGATACGGCGGATGGGGCGCTCGTAGAGGGACGGAGCGGAGGCGGTGAAGCGGGCGAGGGAGCGGAGCACGTCGGAGAGGAGGTCGGCCCGCTTGCCCAGCTCGGAGCACTCGGACCTGAACGATTCGGCCTCGTCCACGGCCGAGCGGACTTGCTGCCACAGCAGGATCAGGTGCGACAGCACCTCGTCCATTCGCTTCTCCTCCGGCGCAGCCATTCCCGGAGCTCGCGACGGCGATTCGGTGACTTGCGATTGGGACCGATGACGAGTCCAAGGCCTCGGTCAGCAAGAAGGCTCCATTTGCGGGGGAAAAATCACGAGCTTGGGAAACAGCATGAAGATCATGGTACAAACTTCACCACCCGAGCACAACAGCTTTCTTCGGTCTTCGTCCCCTCGTTTTTTGGTTCAGTTCTTCTTGTCATTTGCTCATCCCGTTTTCTTCGTTTAGACAAAGGAGGTCAACGGCAGTTACGGCACGGTGCTACAAGTCCACGTCCATTATTTAGGCGCGGGATAGAAGAGGATGCAAACTTTACGATAAATACAAATGTTTACAATGGAAATCCGTTTTTAGAAAGATAATTAGTTTTCATTTATTTCGCTGTTTAAGAAAAATGATTTCCTCCTTGCCAAATGGAGAAGTCATTTCCCCCTTATCTAAGCTTGTTGTTTTGTGTAGATTGATTAATTTTTCATCATCTAAACACGAAAAAATTGAAAACAAAAATCCTCGAAAATAATTTTCCCTCATATGAATGGAACCTTGGAATTCTTTGCACATTTTTATGATCCCGTGCCCCTTAGAATTCTTATTTGAATGATTAGAAAAATTAATTCATCCACAATAAATCTATATATATATCAAGTTACCTAAATATACACAAGATTTATTAATCATTTATGAATGTTATTTGTAATTATAACATTACTAATCAAATTAATTTTTTTCTGTTCGAAATTGTAATATTATGCAATAATGTAATATTATGTTAGTGGGCCCCAAAAGAAGAAACTGAAAAAGAAATTGAAAAGTCAGCAAAGCAAAAAGGAGAGCGGAGAGGGTTCGGCTAAATAGAATCTGAGTTTTCCCTCAACCAAAAAAGAAAAGAAAGAAAAAAAAGAAGAGAAGAGAAAGGGGAAGAAAGGAAAGGAATTTTGGCACGTGCACGTCTCGGATGCCTCGCCAAGCTGACTCGACTCCATAACACAGCACCCGGTAAGAGATCAAGCCCTCGTTTGTCCGATTGAAGTAATTTTTGAATTTAGGACTTAAATTCGAAATTTTTGGAAAACTGAGCGGCGAAGTCAAATTTTGGAGTCGTTGAGCCGCGTATTTTTGCAAGAATGGTAATTTAGGGTGTTGTGGAGCCATGGGATTTTACGGATTGTGATTTGAGCCTATGGTTTGTCCGAAACAAAATTTCAAAGTTTCCGCGCGCAGTGAACAGTACGTCCAGCAGCTTTGGGCCCGTATTTTGTCATTTTTCGGCTTGATTTTAGGATGGCCAAGTTGGGATTCTTGTGATATGTTTCAAGAGCTCTCTATTGAATATAAGTACGTTCGGATCGGAGTTCGGAAGAGGAAGTTAAGGGCAATCAAGTTTTGCACTTAAATTTCGTGTTGCGAATGGCTTGAACAATCGCTTTGGTTATGCGATTTGTTAGTGCGTAGAAGTCCTTTTGTTAGAGTTAAGGCGTAATTTAGTTGTTTCGAAGTAGAGATAGAGTTTTATTAGATTTTAACAATTTTCTCGGTTATTTGATAGGACCTTGAATTCGACGATACGAGTATCGTTCGTCGTTTGGTCGTCGACGACGAGGTGAGTGGTACTATATCTTCTTTGGTTTTATAAAATCATGTCTTGAAGTATGTATGTATATATATTAAATCAAGAAGAGCATTTTTATTGCATAAAAGCCATATCGAGCAATTACTACCTTTTGGTTGATTGTGAATCTTTGAAAAGCACGTTATACAAGATTTTGTGGAGAAACATATATGAAATTGCTTTGCGACTGATTTATGAAAAGGTTTATGATGATTTGAGAAACGGATATGAAATGGATGATGGGCTATGTTGCAAAATGTTATTTGTTTGGTTTGAGATATTGATTTTTGGATTGGATTTCTGGTATTGGAGAATGGTTATTTATGCTCAATATGACCGTGAATCCAGTGATGGGTTTTGGGGTATGCATACCAGGTTTAGGATATCCTTCGAGCCTAGCCACGGCTTTGTAGGTGGAGACCTTACCAAGGGGAGAATCTTGGTCGCCTTGTCACAAGGCGTTGTGTCGTGACCATGGTTAGTTATTGAGCAAAAGATTGATCAATGGATAGACCATTGACATGTGTTTTTTATGGAGATTATTCAATGGATTCGACCATTGATACTTGACTTTTGATGGCAATTCAAATGAGTTTTCCCTATTACTATAAATCTTTGATGATAAGAAATAACTCTTATAAGATTCAATACTTATTTTATATATTGAGTTGGCATTATGAAGTTTGGTATTGCTTTGTATACGTGCATAGTGGTTGTTCGATCTGCTTAGAAGATATATATACTACTCACTGAGCTGTGGTTGCTCATCCCATTCCTCCTTTAATCTTTTCAGGTTCCTCAGCTAGAGGCGAATAGAGCGAGTGCGCCGTTGTGGGAAAACTTTTGGGGAGTTCTATTTTGTTTTTGGTATGGTTTAAGGAAGTGGTGTAAATAATACTTACTAGTAGTTGGATTGTCTGAGTTTTAAGCATATATCTCTTTTTCTTTTGGTGGATTATAGAAACTCTGATGTTGCAACCAATTTGTATGGTTTATCTGATATATATATATGGTTTGAGATATATATAAGTTAATATCAGTTTGTTGGTTGTGTTTGAGGCTGCGTTCTTTGTAAAAAAGGACGGCCATGTCATTCCCATTCTTTGTGGTTTTTGGGATGTGACAGAAATTATTAAACATGCCGTAGTAAGGAAATTCTACAGAACATCCGTTCTACTATATTTTGGCATTCCACTAATATTGTATATAAGCCAATTGATATAAATCTAATGACCTATTCAACTGCTAGAAACATATGAAAACTCAACCTAGCCAAAAGCTAGGGAATTTGGCACATTGGATTCTCCTGGAACTAAAATAATACCCAATAAGGGATTGAATCAACTTGTAATAGCTCTCTCTCTAGTTTTGTCTTCATATTTTTGGCCGCATGCCGTGATACTTCAATCGGTACGTATACACACAAATGTAGGGTGCACTTATTTCACGGAAAATTTAATGATAAAATAAAATATATTTCGGAAAGGTCTTTTATAGAAAAGCAATTAATTTTCCTTTATTTAGTAATGTAAAATGGATTTTTTTTTTTATATATTTGGATCTTATTAACAAATTATTTCAATTTCATGACTTTATCTTACACCAAAAAAAATCAAACTTTTAAATAATTTTTTTCAAATTAATTTTTGATTTTTTATATCTTATCTTTTATTTTCTTTTCTTTTTCCTCCTTCCTCTGCTGCCATTGGCTAGTGACAACCACAGGTGAGCTCAAGCTCAAAGTGATTTAGGACGTGCTATTATAGAAAAATTTAGACTAATTGTTTGTGAAGAGTGGTGCTATAGCAAGAGTTGACTTATGGAAATTTAGTGATTCTTGTTATTAATTTAATTTGTCATCTGATTGGTAATTAATGCATCACTCCAATTGATAACACGACTTCTAATGAGTCTAACAAGTTTGGGCTTATGACTAATCAAAATTCCTGATGCTACACGAATTAAGTTTCCTTTTTTCTCCACTACCTTAAATATGACTTGCAATATATGTCATTCAATGGAATTGACAGGTGCCATTCTAGAGTCCAATGTCATCAATGCATCCCCTATAATGATCGATCGGTGTTGTGAAGACTACTTAGGGTGCGTTTGGTTAGACTTTTGGGGAAAGTCTTTAGGAAAATGCAAAGGACTTTAAGTGAAAGGGATTTGTCAAAATGCAAATTGTGTTTGGAAAAATATAATATGAAAGTCCATTACGAAGTATCTTTGAACAAAATGACATTTGGAAGACTTATATTCACAAAGCACCTTTATTATTAAAAAAAGAAAAAAAAAATTGGCAGGGAAGGGCAGTGGCCGCCGGCGATATGGGATCGCCGGCGGTGGCCGTCGTCTGAGGTCACTAGACCTCAGGCGGCCCCCGGAAACCATCAGCGAGGGCTACCCGAGGTTGAGCGACCGCCAGCGAGGGTCGTGTGACCCTCGGTGAGACCCTCGCTTGAGGTCGGGGGGCCTTGGTGAGGACCGCGCTGACCTCGGCGAGGGCTGCGCCTGAGTCGCGCGACCCCGATCGGCTGTCACCGAGGCTACACAACCCTCACCTAAGGTCGAGGGATCTTAGCGAGGGCTGCGCCTAGGTCGCGCGACCTCGCCGGGGCCACACGACCCTCTCTTGAGGTCACGCGGCCCTCGTGGAGGCCGCCACGACCCAGATGGCGTGGAGGTCGCCATGACACCTCGGCGACAGTCGCCTGGGTCGCCGTAACGTCGCTAGCCTCCCTTTAGCTGGTCACCCGCTCCTCGCAGCCCTACGCAACCCCGCTGACTGCCCTCAACAAAGAAGATGAACACTGAACGCTGAAGATGATGAACAATAATGTTTACATTTGCATAAGGTTGAAAGCCCAAGGCACCCCAAGACCAACCTTGGGTTTTCAGCCTCGAGAAGGCTTGGCTTTTGGCTAATGGGACTTGTAAAATTGTTCCCAAACATCCATACTTGGCCCAAAGGACTTTAGGTGTTCAAAGCCCTTTGCAAAGTAGTTCCAAATGCAGCCTTAATGTGGTCATCCCATTCAAGTAGTCCATGCTGAAGTTTACTTTTCAAGGGGTCATAATTTTGCTTAGAGCATGAACATATTATGTCTTTCACTCTTAATTGGCCTGCATAGTATTATTAAAAATGTCAATGTTAGCACTGACCGTGTCATGTAGGATGGTTGATGTTCATGTCAGTGATTTCTAACCTAAATTAGTCGGTTTGATTGAATTGACAACAATGTGAAAATATTTAGGACAAAATTGATCCATTTGAATAGTTTATAACTAGATTGGTACTAATGTAATAGGTTTAAGACTTTTTTAATACTTTTTATCCAACTCTAATATAGTCAAGGTTAAATTCACAAATAGGTGCAGTTTGTTCATATGAAAGAGCAAGTTTGTGAGGGTAAGATTTACCATGCCGGTAAGTGCGTGAAAGTGTTGGTTATTGTTAGTATCGTTGGTAAAATAAAGTTGATTGACAACTTCCTTGTTGGAACATCTTAAGTCCTTGGATAGATTATTTGAATAGTTCATATGTATAAGATTTATTTAATTGAACATGTAGGTTGATATCCACGAATCAAAATGGCAAATGATCATAATAATTTCCGAACAACCAAATACAAGTGGATATGTGACTGGAATACGAGTTTGTATAACAAAAGCTAGTTCATAATTCAGCTGGAGATAAGTTATTTAAAAACTTAAATTGCAGTTGGTAATTTTGAATAAAAGTTGGTAGCTTCAATACATTGGTAAGGCCAAAAGCATCAGTATCTCAATCGGTATTAAGGATTCGAGGATTTGCTGTCAAGATACCACTCATGAAGCCACTTTCTTTCCATGTTTGATCAAACTGGCGGCCTTGATTCTCTCATCTTTAGATCCCAAGGTTGATGTTGGTGCTTCACAAGTAAACGAAAAAATTGTGTAAATAAATTGTGTAAATAGTGGTCTATATCAACCACATAGAGAATGCAAGCTGGGACTGGAAGGGATGGCAGCACGCGCGGGGGCACCCAATGGTTGAAAAGTAGGATCAGCAGGAAGCAAAGCAGGAAGATGAAGGGCCACATAGGCTTTGATTGAGTTTAAAGAATCTCGTGAGTCATTTCGTATAATTTCCATGTTCATATTGGAAACCTGGAGAGCTTTCCAATCTTGAATATCTCATGTACGCACTCGTTAATTGTCTCCAATACATTCTGCAGTCATTGCCTTCTTGTGGTCTTGATTCCTCAACCGAATTGATATATTTGATGGAATTGGAATAATAAACTGGTGGATTGACCTGGACTTAGCAAGGTTCTTGGTGGTTGCCTTCTAGGCATTAGTCCGTTGAATGAGCATTCCATTAATTCCTCCAAGTGGACCTTTTCCTTTTCGCTTCTAGTAGTCTAAGTCTGCGTGTGCTTAGTCGTTGCCTTCTACGCAATACCGCTGGGAGTTTGCGCGTCAAGAAGGAGCAAGTCTTCAATGCATCCGGTGCATCTGGGTTTATTCCACCTCAGCCACTGGGTCTGTGGATGTCCATATTATTTAATTACCTAGCTAGATGAAATGAGATCATGTATTCCGGGTACACACTACAATCTTTAGTATCAAGCCTTCACGACTACTTAGGCTGCGTTTGGTCGACCGGATAAAAATCAGGATAGGATATGTTTTATCCTATCCCATGTTTGGTAGGTGTCTAGGATAGGATAAGGTCGGATATAGGAGGGATATAGACCGGATAAAAAAATCCGAGGGGGGGGTGGGATAAGGTCGGATAGGATTTCTTTTATCCGAACATAAAACCCTACGCTTTTTTTTTCTTTCTCCGTGGTTCACCCACAGACGACTCTCTGTTTCCAAAGTATCGACATGGAAGCATTCTTCTCAATAGCTCTCTGATTCTCATCGAAATTTTACGAAAGCGACGAATTTTCAAAGGTAAATAATCATTCTCTCTCTAACGTTGATTTCTAAAGAAGTTGTGGATTGTTTTCCTGTTTCATCTATGTTTCATCTTACGTAGGTCAGAATTGTAGTTCTAGGTTTTTTCGCTGGTTGATTGGAGATCGTCTTCTTGGTAGTTTTGAATCTGTAGATTTATGAAGGCCTTTCTATTTTTGTGCAAAGTATTTGATATCTTCAACGCGAATTGTTCGTTCTTGGTTCTGTTCTTCAATACCCAGATTTCCAAGGCTACTGCATCTCTCTCTCTCTCTCTCTCTGTGAGATAAGAATCGGGAAGGCAGTCTGGTCAGAGACTTACTAGGTTTTTTTTAAAGGTCGTTTTGACATGTAGCTGGTTCAAATGGTTACACTCTGGGCTTTATGTAACGGGTTCGTTTCGACATGTAGCTGGTTCAAATGGTTACGCTCTGCTGCTTTGTATTTCCTTTGAACAATGGCACCCCTCTGTTATAATTAAATGACTCAGTTTTTCTCCTATCGGAAGCAATCTCAAGGTTTTCTATTGCTCCTTAGGATTCGGCAAACGATGCCTTCAAAGGCCAGAAACGGACATGAAAAGAGAATCGAATTGTTATGCAGAGAACTTGGGAGTGATAGTGGACCGTAGATGGATACATTGCTTTTTAAGTATGATGTTATTAAATGCAGTTTCAAGTTAAGTTAGTCATGAATTGCGACTAACACGCCCTCCGTCGCCTGGACATTATAGCTTGGATTGTCCTGAAAGTCTGGACAACATCTAGGTCAGATTTATTCTAAAAGTATGTACAATTTACGGGTGGTTTTTTTTATGAATCTGGATTGGAATTTTGAATGGGCATGTGCTGCAAATTATTCTAAAAGTTGGCTTATTTTTCTTCATTCTAGCATTGATCGAAAAGTTTGCTCCTTACTCTTAGCTTGTGATAGATTCAATGTTGGGACCTTTTCATGTAGCATGTGCTGGAGTTCCATTATAAATTTATTTAGGAATCGATATATAAAGGGATATGGAGAGTGGCTGGGGTTTTGGTTTACGGGTTCAATTTTGGTTGAAAGGCTTCATCTTTGCTGTCACAGGATTTTGGTTTACGGGTTCAATTGGTGTTGAAGTAGTGTAAGTTAAGGCTAGGCATCCTCTGTTGTGTGATGTGGAGACCAATGCTAGTTTGATTGATGATGTGTGGTGTGAGTTTGGTTTTCAGCACAAATTGTTACCTATGTATATGTAGTCAGTTCCTATTTTTAACGGGTCGTGATCCGTTGAGACCATAATGTATGTAGGCCATAGGATTATTATTTGGTTATTACCAAAGAGATATCTGGATCTGAGCCAATTTCATAGGCATATGGGAGCATCTCATTTTACTTAGTTGATTCAATATAATCCTAATTGGAAATCTAGTCAGGAAAGGGGCAAATACCCAAAACAGAAGCAGCTTAGAATATTTCTCCTTACTGTAAAGGAGGAAAGAGAACCTCCTTGAAATTTGCTAATTTGAAAAAAGATATTATTTTGTATATTTTTTCTATTATCTAATCTATTAATTTGTACTTGTCTAATGTTCTTTTTTTTTTTTCTCATTAGAAATGGATCACAATGATAGAGAGGAAATTTTCACCATTCTTATATTAGAGGAAATGAGCCTCCAAATATTGCTTTTGTGTATGATGTACATGCTAGTAGTGTCCACTGCTGCTGAAAGGCACTATCGCAAGCATATATTGAAGGATCGGACATTTATTAGAATCCAAGCTCGTTTAGATCACCTTGACCGCCTCATTAAGAGCAATGACTTGAATTGTGTGGAACAACTTAGGATGGATAGGCATACATTTACTCTACTATGCGAGTTGGCACGTACAATTGGTGGGTTAAAAGAAGATGGACTTGTAAGTATAGAAGAACAAATGGCCATGTTTCTACATATACTTGCCCATCACGTGAAAAATCGAGTCATCAAGTTCAGATTTATGAGGTCTGGAGAGACAATAAGTAGGTATTTTAACTTAGTTTTAAATGCGGTGATAAGAATGCATAGTGTGCTTCTTGTCTCACTGAACCGTTCCGGAGGAATGTGCCGACGAGAGATGGAAGTGGTTTAAGGTATGTTTGTTATGCTCTTTCATGGACTAATTTAATACTTTAAAGAGAATGTTATTTTATTAATTTTATGTTTCTAGGGTTGCTTAGGAGCATTAGATGGCACATTTATAAGGGTACGTGTTCCAGAGGTTGATAAACCGAGGTACCGAAATAGAAAGGGTGAGATTGCGTCTAATGTATTAGGAGTTTGCTCACGTGACATGAGATTCGTTTATGTTTTACCTGGATGGGAAGGCTCAGCAGCGGATTCTAGAGTGTTTCGAGATGCTATAGTTAAACCCAATGGTTTAAAGATCCCGTTGGTAAGATAAGCCTTTATCAATATATTGCATTCTATGTATTGTAGGTTTTAAAGGTTCTAAGACAATTAATAATATCATCATTTGTTATTAGGTAATTATTATCTTGTAGATGCTGGATACACAAATGGGGAGGGCTTTCTTGCTCCTTATAGAGGTACTCGATACCATCTATCTGAGTGGACAGAAGGTCGTACACCAAATTCACCCGAGGAGTACTTCAACTCGAAGCATTCTCAAGCTAGAAATGTCATAGAAAGATGCTTCGGTCTGCTTAAGTTACGGTGGGCTATTCTTAGGAGTCCATCTTTTTATCCAATTAGAACGCAAGGTCGAATAATCATAGCTTGTTGCCTTCTGCACAACTTGATAAGAAGAGAAATGGCTATTGATCCAATCGAGGCACAGTTAGATGAAGCTGCTACCACTATTGAAGATGTGGAAACAATTGATGTTGTCGAGCCGTCGGATCATTGGGCAACATGGAGGCAAAATTTGGCAGTACAAATGTTTAATGAGTGGAATGCAAGTCGAGGACATGGAGGAGTTGTATGATTTTATATTATTTAAAAAAAATCATTTGTTTTCCATTGTTGCAAGACTTGCGTTATAAGATTTTTTTTTTTCCATTTCTATTAGACATATGTAATATGGTGCTGGTTTGTCATTATTGAGACATATATTTCCTATATAATGTTTGAATTATGACTTTATCATTTTAAATTTGAAGTACTATGCTATCGCTATCATTAAATTTTCGAGATCGTTCGTTAACGTGATTAATTGTCATTGCATCCTCGTGACAGTTAGAAAAAAAAAAAAAAGCGAATGAACTTTGGACTTTATGCTTTGTTCTAATTGGGCATTTGTTTGATTTGGTATTGGACCTGTAACAAAATGGAAACAAATGAAAAACTTGTAATAGAGACAAAAGAATTCAGGTTTCAAAGTGAATATATTGAAATTGAGATTATTTTAAAAACGTTTGATGTTGAAGGGGTATCCAAAAGATTATTTCAAAGGAACGGAAAAGATTATTACGATACGTAATCATGAAATTCGATGAGAATCTGTTAATTTGAAAACGATATATTGTTTTGGATGATTTTGTGAATATTAAACCTGCAAATTTGTACTTGCCTAATGTTATTGTTTTTAAAATATCCGAATTTAAATCCATAGTTCACCAAACGATAGATTTGATAAGATATGAGGATATCAAACTTTAAATCCGTAGTTCACCAAACAGTAGATTGGATAGGATATGAGGATATCCGACTTTAAATCTGTAGGTCACCAAACAGTTGATGGGATATGAAGAAATCCATGGATTTCTTATCCTATCCTATCCAGTCCTATCCCGTTTAGAAATCCGGACGACCAAACGCAGCCTTAATGTACTTTTAATGGGTAGTAGTTCTACCTCTATATTTTAACTCGGAAGCTATTGGTAATTAGAGAGATCTCTCTCTAATAAATAACTAAATCACTACTGAGAGCAGTAGTAATCACATGCTTAGTATAGTCTTCGCCATCTTTTTGGACCTTGGCCCTTGGTTTGCAGAAAACAAAAAGAAAAAGAAGAAGCTTCGTACGTCGCCCATAAGACAAAAGACTGCCAGCTCGCCAAGTTGCAAGTATTCCCATTTGAAACCTTAGTTGTCTTGTCGTATTCGTTGACCCTCTTGAGCCGTGCATTAGACAAAAGAATGCATGCATTGTCTTCTATTTTTCGGGGACCAACACTTGACTAATCATACTACTAATGCCGCCGCCAGTAAATATATCGCGGTTTTTAAATTAATCCATTGAAGTCAAACATACCTTATCCAAATCCTGGTTTGCAATTTTAATTAATTTCTTGATTCATTCTTGTAAATTGCAAATTCGAGACCAAAAGTTCTCTGGCTCGGGATGCTGAATTCACTAATAAGGCAGTCGCAACCTATTTAGAATGAGGCTATTCTATACAATAACAAGTTTAATGGCTTATTACTCAGGATCTTCTCGTCATCGATGATAATCTTTTTTATCAGAACGTGTCATTTTCTAATCTCTAATTTAGGGTGTTATGTATTTTAGGATAAAGTAATTTGTATTTCTTTTTCCAAGATTCACATGTTGTGTTCAACCAAAAAAAAAAAAAAATCAGTGTTTAGCATATCATAATTCAACCCAAAAAAAAGGGGAAATTTCGTATGTCATCCATAAGAAAAAAAGATTAATTCAAGGATTAATACTATGAAAAAATCATAAATCGGTACACATGTGATAAATTTATTCTAAACTAACAATAAAAACTCCAAACTAATACACATATAACAAATTTACTCTCCGTTTATAAAAAAATCATAAACCAATAACTCAATTAATTGTCACATATCATTAAACTCGGTAATTTGTGAATGTATAACATATACATAGGTTGACCATGAGCAGTATTTCTCATACCCCTACATCGGAAACCAACATGTCAAAATGAGAGTAGATATAATTTTAATGCATGTCCAACACAACCGACTCAAGAATTCATCCGATGCTTGATCCAATTTTATAAAATGAGATGCCACAAAATAATTCAAGTTTTCATTAGTCCTCAAAATACATGCCATGCCATAAAATACGAACTTTTTCTCTATATTAGACCATGCAAGGCAACTTCACAAAATACTTAATTAGAAATTCGCCGCAGCAGCACCAGTGAAGACAAAACCGAGGGTTAGTAATAAACACAAAAGACCTAGAATCTGTTGAAATTTTCGGTTAAAGTAAACTACGAACCACCAATTTCACGAATTCCAAATGTTGGGCATTTTCTTTCTACGGGGTTAGGGCATCCCGAAGCTATCTTCTTGTGCTTCTTTGTTAACATCCCAAGTCCATATTGAATAGTTGAGGCCTCGTGATATTGTTCATAAGTAAGATTAACCAAAATGGTGATCACATTATGTGAAACTCATAGTGTTCCTTTAATTGGCTTGGCCCAATTGGAACAAATTGGGTTGTTATGTACGGTATGAGTAGTATCCTTATAATGAACATGTGGTTCGTGAGAAGATTATGCTCATAGTTGATCTGACGAGGGTAGGGAGTGACCACTGGGTGAGAAAGCTTAGACAAAGGTGCGATTCTTGATAAACTTTTAAGGCAGCATAAAGGGAATGAGTGAACCAAACTACATATCAAATAGGTAGAGTATCGCCGGTCGTATGGTCCAACAATGACGCAGATGTCATTGATTTTTGTGGGAGAGTACGTGACACTTGTCGACGAGCCAAGCATACATTTTTGTAAAAAAACTAAAAGCACAAAATAAAAAACAGTAAAAGATAAAAAGAAAAAGAACCCAAACTCATTTGCCTTTGCCTATATGTTAAGTCCAATTCGCTCACTTCAGCCCAGTCCATTAACACCAGCTCAGACCCAGAGGTTCATTACCCCAAGCCCATCACCGTAACAATTTAATTGGTCAATTCGTACGGGCCAATTCTCTCGGTGAACCGATCACGTTCGGTGGTACACAGACGATTTTGCCTCTCCAAAAGAAACACACCCTTTCTTGATCGCTGCTTCAGCAACCCCTACGATACGGAGCACGCACGCAGAGGCCGGACGAAGCCGAGGAAGGAGTCTGTCACTTCTATTTTTC
The DNA here is from genome assembly GCA_014182575.1 of Eucalyptus decipiens. Lineage (NCBI taxonomy): Eukaryota > Viridiplantae > Streptophyta > Magnoliopsida > Myrtales > Myrtaceae > Eucalyptus > Eucalyptus decipiens. The sequence continues at coordinate 26,059,277 of CM024611.1, read as the reverse complement.
TCTCGACTGAAACTCCACCATAAACTGCGCTCTTCTCCTTCATAATATTTCACTTTTCTTTTAGGTTTCTAATCATTAGCATACTCTTATAATAATGTCTTATATAGCTATGAATATTGAATATTCTCATTTGACCGTGATACTATTTCCTTTTTTTCTTGTTTCTATTGCCCTTCCATTTGGATATAAAATACCTTACATATGAATAGGAAATAACAGGGTACTATAGAGTTGTCCACAACAATGATGAGAAGGAGTCAAACAAGCAATAACCCCACATTGTTTTTGGAAATTTGATGAGTTGGCAATTGCATATGATTTTAGTGATGCGCATAACTTTTCTATGGAAGGGTTGTGAAGATCTTCCATGTATTTATATCATTTCACCGTACTTTTAACTGTGTCCATTTTAAAAATTTCCTTATAGAACCCATCATTCAATTTCGATGGAATTGTACATTGCAAAAATCCATTTCTGCTATAGAACTCAAGTCAGGTAATTTCCATAGTTTTGAGAAAAGGGCGCTTAGAGACCATTGCATTGGTAAGGCACAACCGTACATGAATGAGGCATCAAGCTGCCAGTCAAATTTTCCTATCAAAGAACTAGATAAACCACATGGAGTAATATCATGGAAAACCATAAATTCTCTGGGTTTGACACATAGTTTGCAGTCCAACCAACCAAGTACTCCTCTTTATAAGAAACTTGCAACTTGACTTCCCATTGCTTCTAGATGACTAAGCGAATTTGCTTAACCAAAGAAACCATGGATGACCCAGACGATTCGCTTGTCAATCATATTCAGGACAAAATCAAAGTGGAATCCTTCTAGAGAATGACTCTATAGTGGTTCAAGTTCCAAGCTAACTGAAGCCCCTGAACAAGTTCTCAGAGCCGGGCTTTGATAATGCAATTAGTAAAGCCTCCAAGTCCAAAGCACTGGCCTTCCTCCGTTAGTATCTTTATTGGAAAGATTGAATGGAGAATCGAATATGTGCGTGCGTGTGAAGGACTTCACATGTAGCAAATTTTCTACCTAATGATTTCAACATTATTGGGACTATGAGGTGAGGATTGAGTAAATTACAATTTTGTGTATAAACACGATGTGTATTTGAATTGATGGATTGAACTAAGCAAAGTGAAAATTGGTGCCTATTCTATTATCCGCTCATTGTGCTAATATACGACTTGCGTAGCTTTGAATTCATTTGAATAAAACCAATACGTTTTACGTATTTAGTGTTGAGTTAATATTTTTACTATCATATGTAAGATGCCACTATCGTCGCTATTGTAATGACTTAGTCTGACGGAGACGAGGAGTGGTCAACAAGATGAAAGAGCCTAGACAAGGAGTGACTCCTAGTAGGCTTCCGTGATGGTGAATAGGACAAAAATGAACCAAACTATGCACCAAAAAAAGGGAAAACAATTAGGAGATATATGTGAAAATTGAAATTAACTCATGAAAGCTCTTTTTGACATAACATCAATACTTAGATTTGAAATTCCAAAATTAGGCATGCTCAAGTGAAGCACTACCAGAATAGGTGACCTCTTAGAAAAGTTGCCATTTGTATGTCAAATGACAAAACTGTGAGGGCTAGTATAGGACAAGCCAAAGCAAACAATACATCAATGAATTAATCTAGAGATGTCACAATATGATATTAAAGCGAGATCCCCTCCAATAGGTGTGTGGTTCAAGGATGAACTATGTAGAAGCTCATGGGCCTATAACAAACTGGTTTGATGAGGGCAGAGAGTGGTCACCAGGGCCATAGGGAAGTGGCTCCCAATAGACTTCTATAATGTATACCTCCTAAGAAAGTGCTTGCCTAATGCAAAAGGACAAATCCATAAGATTAGATATAGGACAGGCCAAAACGAACAATACCTCATCTCAACTCAGTAAGTTAATTCAAGGTCACAACTATAATTCGACAACGTTCAATGTATGAGTGACAATTCTTGACATGATATGAGAACATGGCTCAATTTTTGTTTCATTGGGATGCTTGTAATCCCTAGTTGCAGGGTGTGCAATCAAAATTAGGAAATTGCAAACTTCCCAACACTGTGAACAATTGTTCCCTCCACACTTCCCATGCTCTTGAGGAGCTCATCGAGCGTGAGGCTGGATAGAGAGCCTTGCCTTGACAATGGGTGCGCCCCCATTTCACCAACAATGCCACCAATACTGATAAGATTGATAATATTATTTAATATTATCGGAAGATTAGATTTGAGTATGATTTGATTCTACTATCGGAAAATTAGATTAGAGTGGTAGATATGATTTGATTCCGATTATTCCAATTGCAGATAAATTGATCCAGTCAATTTGTTAGATTAGATATTATCTAGTCAATCTATTAGATTAGATATTCGAATTATATAATAGGAAATCTAGTTGTCTTCTTAATATAAATAGCATTATGTATTGTAGAATGACAATGTGTATTATGGCTTTCAGTGAAGAACATTTTTCTCTTGGGAAATTTATCTTTGAATCGTTGTTTTCTTGAATCCTCTTATTTTCTTCATGGTATCAGAGCCTTATACTGAGAGCCAGTTTTATTATATTTGTCTTCATCTTTTTCCTTGAGTTCATCTATTCTTCATCTACACAATCATGGCTGAAAACCCAAAATCGAGATACCCATACCCGATACATGTAAATCTCTCAAACTTTGTGACTATCAAACTTTTTGAAGGAAATTTCCTTCTATGGCAAACGCAATTTCTTCACTTCATTAGAAGCCAGGATCTATTGGGTTTCATCAATGGTCAAATTCAACCTCCACCATTGAGAATCTTACGCACGGAAGGAGAAAATTATGAAGATGTCCTTAATCCGGAGTATCAGCAATGGTATCGTACGGACCAACTTGTGTCATTGTGGATTACTAGATCCGTGTCTAAGGATGTGCTGGGACTCATAATTGGTATTGAATCGGCTTTTGAGGTATGGAATACATTATGTAATCGTTTTACTTAGAGATCTGTGGCCAAAGAATTCGAATTAAGGGGTAAGCTTCAATCTTGTCAAAAGCGTAATAGGCCCTTAACCGAGTATTTACGTGAGTTCAAATTGATTTGTGACCAGTTAAATGCGATCGGAAAATCGGTCGATGAAATCACAAAAAGTTTTCGGTGTTTTAGAGGGTCTCGGAAGTGACTATGAGACGTTTAAGACAACTATGTATTGTCTCAAACCCGAGCCGAGCTATGAAGACGTTATTGCTCAGCTCGAGAGATATGAAGCGCGACATCAAAATTATTTGGCGAATCAAATAAACCCTAATTTGGCACTTACTAGTGAAAAGATTGATCAGTCGAAACTGAGTAGTGAGGCTGATACGGATTCATTTAATTCAACATTTGCTTTTGCTAGCCAAATAAATTTTAACAGGGATTTTGAAGGAAGGAATGGCAGGTTTAACAATAGAGGAAGAGGCTATGGTTTTTGTGGAAGGAGGTTCGGAAATTATCCCGGATCTCATAACTATGGAGTAACTTTTGGTGATTCATCTGGTGGGTATTAATCTGGTGGAAATTACAGACCAAATTCACCTTCTCATAATCAAGGCTTTCGACCCTATACAAACACTCCAACTAAGGTTGCTGATTCAAAGGAGTATCTACTTGTGGGTGATAATTCTGCTTCGAACAAACAGTTTTATGTGAATAATACGAAGCTTCAATGTCAGATATGCAAGAGGCCAGGACATGATGCTCTACGTTGCTGGTATTGCTTTGATAATTCTTATCAAAGTGAGCTGATACCAAATGCTTTAGCTGCTCTTCACTTGGAGGATGATCAAGGAGGAGATTGGTTCTCGAATTCTGGGGCAACAAACCATATCACATCATCGACTGGTAATCTCAATTCTTTCTCTCCTTACTATGGTTCAAACAAGGTAATGGTAGGGAATGGAGTTTGTTTGCCCATTACCCATATTGGCTCAACATCTTTATCTACTGAAGTACATTCATTTCCTTTAAATGAGGTTTTGGTGGTCCTGGAGATTAAGAAAAACTTAATTTCGGTGTCTAAGTTAACTGACGATTATCCCTGCTCACTAATCTTTGATAAACTTGGTGTATCTATTAAGGACCATCTGACGGATTCAGTAATCAATCTAGGAAAGAAATGCGGGGGCCTTTACAAGGTAAATCAGGCACAAACACAGGTGTGGTACTCTCAAAGGCAGCAGATCGCCAGTAGTGAAGTCTGGCACCTTCGGCTTGGGCACTCAAACTTTCAAATAATAAAGTTTCTGGAGAGCAACAATCAGATCAAATCTACGAAGGTGACAAAGAGAATATGTGAAAGTTGCCAGGTTGGAAAAAGTAGCAAGTTGCCTTTCAATATCTCAGAGTCTCTAGCTAGTATACCACTTGAAAAAATCTATTGTGATGTGTGGGGGCCTGCCCCAGTAGAATCTTTTCAGCAATTTAAATTCTATGTAGTCTTCATAGATAGTTTTTCACGATTCTCATGGGTGTATTCAATGAAGAGAAAGTCTGAGTTCTTTTCCATCTTTATCATGTTCCAAAAGCTTGTTGAGAACCAATTTGAAAGTCAAATTAAATCTTTCCAATGCGATGGTGGAGGTGAATTTAATAGCAGCCAGTTTATTAATCATTTGAATAAGAAAGGAATTAAAATGCTGGTCTCCTGTCCATATACACCGGAACAGAATGGAAATGCCGAAAGGAAACATCGACATATCGTTGAGTTAGGTCTTTCTATGCTCTATCATGCACGAGTACCGTTGATTTATTGGGTCGATGCATTTCTGATTGCCACATTTCTCATCAATCTGCTGCCATCACCAGTGTTAGGAATGAGTAGTCCGTTTGGTAAGCTCTTTGGTAAAAAGCCTAACTATGGGTTTCTATGAGTCTTTGGGTGTGAGTGCTATCCACACCTTAGACCGTATGGTGCAACAAAGTTTGATCCACGCTCATTACCCTGTGTTTTCCTTGGGTATAGTCAGAGACATAAAGGTTATCGATGTCTTTATCCACCAACAGGAAGGGTATATGTAAGTCATCACATGATATTTGATGAGACAAGATTCCCATTTTCTGATAAATTGGGGACCGTTTTTCCTGGGCATTCACAGTTGTATCAGACTTGGTTACAGGGGATTAAATTCTTTACTAGACAATCTGGAACAACAATGAGTGAAGGGCAAATATCACAACATCCGAGCATGGGATTTCTATTTGAAATAACAGCTCTGGACAGCAAAATTATAAGCCACCTAATGAGACAAACGTGCAGCAACCACAATTGGGTTCACAAGAACCATGTATAGACCGTGAAACACATGAAGAAGCAATAGTCTCTGTCTCAAGTGATTTACCAGTTCCATCTACTCAACAACAATCTACTCACCCGATGCAAACAAGGTTGAAATCGGGAATAAGGAAGCCCAATCCAAAGTATGTTCTCTCCATAGCCTGTGAGATTCCAAAGGAGTCGAAAACAGTTAAAGGAGCACTAAGTCATCCGGGTTGGAGGAAAGCTATGATAGATGAATTGGAGGCTCTCAAATTAAATCAAACATGGGAGCTAGTACCAAGATCTTCAAATATGAATATCGTCGGATGTAAGTGGGTGTTCAAAGCCAAATTGGATGCGGAAGGAAACCTTGATAAACTGAAAGCACGATTAGTGGCGAAGGGGTACCATCAAGAGGATGGTGTTGATTTCGTCGAAACTTTCAGTCCTGTGGTTAAACAAGCAACCGTGAGAATTTTTCTCTCCGTGGCAATTGTTAAAGGATGGTTTATCCATCAGCTAGATGTGAAGAACGCATTTCTTCATGGGTCATTAAATGAGACAGTGTTTATGGAACAACCACCGGGCTTTGTGAGTTCTACGATGCCTAACTCGGTTTGTTTACTCAAGAAGGCATTATACGGCTTAAAACAAGCTCCGCGAGCTTGGTTTGAAAAATTCAGCAACTTTTTGTTGGAATGGGGATTTCATTGTAGCTCTACCGATCCTTCGTTATTTGTTCTTCACACGGGTCAGCACACCCTGGTATTATTATTATACGTTGATATTATTTTGACCAGCAATTCATCATCTCTACTTCGGGAATTAATATAAGCTTTAAGCATAAATTTTTCTATGAAAGATCTCGGACGACTTCACTATTTTCTCAGTATTGAAGCCAAGTTAACTGGTCCGAATCTATTTTTAACACAATCTAAATATGCTGGTGATTTGTTGCAGAAGGCGGAAATGCAAGATAGTAAGCCGATTAAGACCCCATTGCCTATCAAAACTCATCCAACGGTACAAGACATGGAACCTTTTCATGATCCTCACTCTTTTCGAAGTCTTGCGGGTGGATTACAATATCTCACAATTACAAGACCGGACATCTCTTATTCAGTAAATCATATCTGTCAGAAAATGCATTCTCCTACAAATGGTGATTTCAAACTGTTAAAACGGGTGTTGTGGTATGTAAAAGGAACTCAACAACTGGGGCTTCATCTTCACTCTAAAAGCACACTAAATTTATATGGGTATGCAGACTCTGATTGGGCCAGCTGTTCTGAGACTCGAAAGTTAACAACCGGGTTTTGCACTTTTTTGGGATCAAATATCATTTCATGGTCCGCAAAAAGGCAAGCGACAATGTCAAGATCATCAATGGAGGCTAAATATAGGGCCTTGGCTTCTGCCATAGCGGATCTTACATGGGTCTCTTTTGTATTGAGAGATTTGGGTATTCCACTCAAGGGGCCGACTTTGCTTTATAGTGATAATTGCTCAGCCATTTCATTGACAGCAAATCCAATCCTTCATGCAAGGACAAAGCATGTGGAGATTGATTTCCATTTTGTTCGAGAGAGAGTCGCTCTCAAGTTTCTTGAAGTCCGCTATGTTCCTGCTACTCATCAACTTGCTGACATATTTACAAAAGCTTTACTGCAATTTGATCATTGCAGGCTACAATACAAACTGGGACTAGGTTTTCCACCTAATCCCAGTTTGAGGGAGGCTGATAAGATTGATAATATTATTTAATATTATCGGAAGATTAGATTTGAGTATGATTTGATTCTGCTATCGGAAAATTAGATTAGAGTGGTAGATATGATTTGATTCCGATTATTCCAATTGCAGATAAATTGATCTAGTCAATTTGTTAGATTAGATATTATCCAGTCAATCTATTAGATTAGATATTCAAAATATATAATAGGAAATCTAGTTGTCTTCTTAATATAAATAGCATTATGTATTGTAGAATGACAATGTGTATTATGGCTTTCAGTGAAGAACATTTTTCTCTTGGGAAATTTATCTTTGAATCGTTGTTTTCTTGAATCCTCTTATTTTCTTCAAATACCACCCCTTGAGGTGTCATCTTTATGGAACTAGATTGTGGGACCTAACTCGTATATGATTTGTGAACACCTTTTTTAGAATCTAGAGCAGTGTCGGTGTTGGGGTCGGAACAAAAAAGGAGCAATCTTGAGATCTAGTTCAGCTCTAGCAAACACAAAGCTAAAATTTTGGGCCGGCAGCCCCAGATGGTAGCGATATAAATTCGAGAAATTATCGCCATGCAACACGAGTCTTCCATACCAAACCATCGTTTTGTTCACAAATAGGCATCAGATCTCTCATACAAAATGCTTGCAAGCCCTCCCCATGTCGCGCAACCACCAATGTGTGATGTAGACAAGGGCCTGCAAGGCCTTGCTTCCGAGCAACAAACGTTGGCAGCACTCACCAACCCTCGAGAACACCCAACAGGGGTTTCCGGCCCTCACAACCCAAGGAGGCCGGGTATTCTATTCTCTCTCTTTTTTAAAAATAGAGCTAGCTTTTTTATGCTTTTTAATTGCTACACTTTTTTTCTCTCATTTTCTTTTTATTTCTCTTTTTTATAATTTATTTCTTTTATTTTTGAATATATCAAAAATAATTTCCAATTTGGCACCATGTGTCTTCACAAATAAAAATAACACGTCAATATTTTCTGTTAGCAAATTCGAACGGAGTTAATGAAGAGACTTGATTGTACCAATTTAACAAATTTTGAAACTTGATTGCACTTTTTAAAAGTTTTATGATTAATTGCATTTTTATAACAAGTTTTAAGGCTTTTGGTACACTTAATCCCCCCCCAAAACAAAAAAAAGAAAGAAAAGAGAGAACAAAAACATTTATAACTTTTCTTAAAACTATGTCATTTTGGGTGGTATCGTACGTGTCTAATCGTAGACTGTGTTACATAGGATGACTAGCACTGGTTAAACTACTATGTTAGCGATTTCCGACCTAAGTCAGCCAAACATATTATATTGGAAAATCAAAAGGTTAGAACTACATTTAAGATTGAATCAATATTCGTATAATAAATTTAAGACTTTTTGAGTTATTCCCCATCGTTACTATCGAACTAGCAAAATAATGAAATGAGAAAAATGTTATATTAAGTTAAAAAGAGTGTGCGATTTTTTATTTAACAATCAATATTCAATAAGATATATCTTAAAGCGTGATGCAGGTGATATTTGGAACTTGTTACCGTCGTAAAAGTATATTTTGGTTTATTAATATCAACTAAACAAAAATATTGAAAATATGTAAAGATCACTAGAATGTCAATAAATAATCAAAATGATGTGGTGTGTTAATGCATTTTGTTGGATTCACCGAATGTGTTGAGTGGTATTGTCTCGAACAAAATTCATTGAAACGAAATTCATTGAAACTACTTTATATTTCTCTCCATGAGTCCAAACGCAACCATTTAGCTGATTTTCGAGTGCTTATGACTATTTAAGTTGTCCCCATCTATAACACAGCATAAATGCAACCAGTGAGTTTACTTAAAATGCGAGTCATGTCATAAGTTAGGGTCTTCCACGTGGAGATGGTGAAATGGCTAATCATCGACAAAAGAACAGCGCAAGTATGCAAACTTGACACGTGAGGACACTTAATGCCAAAAGTTACGAAAGATATACCTAAGTACCACTTTTCTTTTCTCTTTTTAAATTGGGACATCTGAATACCAAGTCCGACAACCATAACCGGAACCTACGTGGCAATGTTTCATTAATATAATTTGCCTACATGGCTCGCCAAAAAGATAAATCAACAAAGAAGAGTCAAAACGATGTCGTTTTGTCCCCGATCTGAATTTTAACATGAATACTAATTAAATAAAATTTAAAAATAAAGTATTTAAAGAGAAAAAGAAAAAGTTGCTGGTGTTAGGGGCCAAAGCTATGCAAGTCCTCACCGCCCCCTCACCACTATCGCTAGGAAAGGCCAAAAACGATGGGAGGAGGGTCAATCGGTGATGTCGAGCCCTAGCCAAAAGCCAACAACCCTGGCTAACCAATAGTGAGGGCCTTCAAGCCCTCGCTTTGATCTAGCGCGAGGGTCGCTACTCTCCCCCCCAGATCTGGGCAAGGACTTGCCGGCCCTTGCCTGGTTGAGCCAAGGGTCGTCACTCGCTTGAGCAAGACCAACAACGTTAGCCAACCCTCCCCTCACCATCGCCCTTACGCAGCGACAATGGCAAGGCGGTGGTGAGGGCTTGCAAAGCCCTTGCCCAACACCTGAATCTTCTTATTCTTCTTCTTCTTCTTTTTAATTGTTCATTTTAGTTTTAAATTTAGTTTAATTGATAATTATATTTAAATTCAAACCAAGTCAAAACAACATCATTTTTTGCTTTTCTTTCCCCATCAGCGTACAAAATGACGTCATTTTGCACTCGTTTCATCGGAAAACCATCACATCAGCATTTTGACTGGATTTTCTTGTCATCGACACTAAACTGATCTATTTTGCTCTAATTTTGGCACTTAACTATATATTTTTAAACTTTTTGCACTCAAGTATCCTCATATCAAGTTTTGACACTCTAGGTATCCAACTTTTGTTAATCCTCTTGCCAAGCATTGAGAAAACCATTGGCTCAACCTCCCAGAATGCTGTTTGGTTTTATCAAGTGCAAGAAGATTATGGAGTGTGCACAATCAGTAAAACTCTAATTAGTTCATGATGAGAGGATGACATAATCAACTCTTGTTTGGATGTCTGTTATCGTCATTGTTGAAGGGACGGCAAAAAGAATTGTCTACCTAGCTGACAAACACAAATACCTATCTTACTCAATAGTAAACACGTCGAATCTCCATATACTCCATCATTTGAAGGCCAGTTGTCCTGGAAAATCCGCACTTCAGTGTATCTTAGATTAGATAGCCTCTCAACTTCTTCATTTACAAAATTGTAGAGCGATCGAGCGTCAAATTTTCGGCAGAGAGCTTCAATTTTTTTTGTTCCCTGAGATAGTAAAACAAAAAAGCTTAAGTATATTATATTGAACAAATATAATTGTTTTTCAGAACATGAAAGATAAATCTAAACATTAGTATAAACAAAAAACGAGTTACAACAATAATGATGAGAAAAAAAAATAACTTCCCTTACATAGAATTGAGCAAACACTTAGAGTGTAAAGGCCCGAAATTCATCTGCTTGATGAGGATAAAGTAATTGAATTGCAAATTTACCTTCGTTTCCATCACCATGTCCAAACCTTCCAGATGATTCCCCAACTGAGTCTTTTTTTTCCATTCCTTATCACATTCTTGACGAATAATGTCTCTACCAAGGCCTCTTAACTGATCATGCATCCATAACTTATTGTCTTCACTGATTTTTATCAAAGAATTTTGCTGGAGGACTTCAAGACCTTCCTCTGGGAAAAGATTGGAATCTTTCCACGAGTGGAGCACTATCCTTGATCAAATCCAGTGAAAAGACAAGCTATTTCAAGGAAGATATGCTTTTGACAATCATCCAAGGTATCATAACTTATTTTTAACTTTCGTTTTACTTCACTGAGAGGAACTTGTTTCAATTTCTTCAATATCACATACCAAACATCTTTGCTTCTATGCCGAAGTAGTTTACCTATAGCCTCAAGAGCAAGTGGAAGACCTCCTGTACTTTTGACCACTTCAGTGGAGAAAGCAACATACTCATCCAAAGGATAGTCTCCCCCAAAAGCATGTTTGCAAAAAAGTTGAAGAGATTGATTGAAGTCCAAACTCATAAGCTCATATGGATCACAAACCTCACAAACATCAATAATATCCCTGTTCCTACTGGTTATGATAATTCTACTTCCTAAACCGAACCAAGCAGGTTTTCCAATCAGTGCATCCCAATGAGTCATTTGATCAACATTATCAAGTAGCAACAAAACCTTTTTACCACATAACCTTTCTTTTATTATCTTGATTCCTTCCTCAACATTGCTAATGTTTGCCCATTTCTTCTTGAGAACGTCAGAGATTAGTTGATTTTGCAAACCTTCGATGCCCTTTAGCTCTGAAGTCTCCCTGATGTTGGAAAGGAAGCAACAAGCTTCAAAATGATGTAATAGCCGGTTGTAGATGATTTTGGCAAGAGTAGTCTTTCCTACACCCCCCATACCATGGATTCCAAGAATTCTCACATCCTCCGAATCACCACACATCATTGTATCAATTTCCTTCACATGATTTTCAACTCCGACCAAGCAGTTTGTCACCAGTAGATAAGCTGTTTTTAACTCATCCATAACCTTCTCGAGAATCTCGTCTACTAGTTCTCCTTCACCTCTAATATTACAAAAGGAAAATGGAAAACATAATTAGAAGAAAAGGATAATATAATGGAAACACTGCGCCAAAAATGACATACCTATTCTTCTTCGAATTGTCCCATCCATTTAAATTGGCAACATGGTTGAGAGCAGCTTTCCATTTACTGACGTTCGCACCACATTTCTCCTCATGCGAAAGAAAGGCTTTTTCATAAGACCCAATTTGATGACGGACCTCTGCCGGAGTAACGTCATAAAAAATGGGCATAATCTTCTGTCTCCTTGTTTTACTACACTCCACCATTTTGACCAACTCATTTAGACACCATTTACTAGAGGCGTAGCCCTTGGAAAAGATGGGAATTGCAATTTTTGATTGGTTGATAGCTGTGAGCAACTCAGGACCAAACTCCTCTCCAACTCGGAGTTCTTCATCGTCCTTAAATGTGTGGATTCTAGCACCTAGCAATCTGGTATAGAGGAAATTTGTAATGCCTGAGCGAGTATCTGGCCCCTAAAACTCAGGAAGACATCATAGTCATATCCGGATGACGTGGAGGTTGATGATCGTGAGCCGTCCTGCTGGTATACTTTTTCCTGTTTTGGGAGTGTCAAATCAGGGATTTGCACCAAGTTGGAGACAACTGCATCAGTTGCTTCTACACTGCCATTGTTGATAGCCGATGAGGATGCTGAGTCACCAACAGAAGTGACCGCTTTCCCTTCAGCTGGCAGTTTCTCAGGTTCAATCTTCCTCATGCTTTTCTCTTTCCAGTTTTCCTTTTCCTCACTGGACAAATCAACCATTACAAGCGAAGTAGCAGCATCCACTTGCGAGAAAACAATCTGCTCATACGCAGATGAGAAACATGAATTGCTTTCCAGAATTAAAAAATGAAGTCAAATAACAGATGATTAGTTTGACGTCTAACCAGTACCTCTGCCATAAATTCCTTTGGATATTGATCCCTGCGATCCCATGGGACATCCATACCATCAAACTCAAGCTTCAGAACATTATCCGATACAAATGCAGTATTAAACATTGCACGAAACATTAATTTTCCATGTTCAAGATCAGCATCCAAACTCATACACTCAAGCACAACATCGCCTTGAACATTACAATGGATGTCCAATTTATCTGTTTCACCATCTGCCTGCACTTAAATATACGAACAATGAAAATAGAGAACTAGCTTGATATCTATAATATTGGTTAAGCATTCATGGTGTATGGGTGAACTCACACATCAAAATAGATTGATGGATGAGGCATGTAGCATACAATCGGTGCTTGAGAGGGGATTTTTTTCTCTTATATACTTGTATTTCTCAGAGAGTTGTAGTCATTTTATATATAAAGCAAAACACTGTTACCAGGAAAGCAAAATAAAAGAATGATAGCCTATAAAAGGAAAAAATTAAAGAACGATAACTCATCTTTCTGACTAGACTGGACATAAGCATGCTGATTTTTATAGGCTCAAAATGAGACACTCAAGAAATGACACTAGTCATACACTAGAGTTACATTATACGTACCAGGGATTACGACAAATGCATCATTTTTGCCGAGAGGAAATTAGGCAAGTTCTCAATATGCAGCATACTTGCCTTACAACATAATGTGATATATGGTGATCTTTTGCAGCTTGATTTCACAGTTTAACACTCTGTTACTAAGACATTCAAAACACTAAGATAACCATCACTGCTTGCAGCTCCTATCTACAAATCCATCAAGGTTTTACAAACATCTAAGGTGAAAAAGTTTGGTACTAGATGCCAACCAGTACATGGGAGAGAAAGTGGAATCATACCTGACAAACACATACAATCAAATCCCATGAATAATTTCAGGTTATATGGATTGCCAACAAAATCAAAATTACCTGTTTGTAATGCCTAACATGTTCACTCCTTCTGGGTGTTGAGAACAGAAATTTGGCAGTTCGATCAGCAACCATAAATGGGTCCTGTCCCAGTATCTTAACAATAGGACGACATCCCCTTCAGCATCCAAATGAGGAATGGACCTCAGTACAACACTTTTTATCACAAGCACCTTATCCTGTGGAGGCCAATCTAAACCAGCATTCTGTGTGGAAACATAGTGAAGGTATCTCAGCTGGGAAGGCAATGGATTCAGTGTTGAAGTCAGCTGCAACAGTTCATGGGGCGCTTTCTTGTAAATCATGTCAAGTGTTTTCTGCTCCCCATCTTGCTTCTTCCTATATAACAAGAGAGAAGCCAACATGAATGCCAAAACTGGCCATGCACCTCTTTCACAATGCATCAACAGCACGTTCTGTTGCGTATCAGATGACAACCATTCATCGGCAGACCTCAAGAAGTTGTGGATAATCTCCACTCTTGGTATAGGGCAACCTCCATAATTTTGAGGGAGTTCCATGACAGTTATATCATATTCAGACAACACTTCAGCCATTGGGCTTTGGTTATCTTGCTCTCCAAAATTGACCACCATGAAAGGGGCCCCAGAAAATTGGTGTTGGAGTTTTGCAACTATGTCTCTCATGTAAAACTTATATCCGTCATCCTTCAACCAGTCCATGGTAATTTGGCCAGAGACAGACCAAGTGCAAGTAAGACAGTAATCAAACACTGCATCCACATCCACATACATATATCATTATGTGCATAAGATTGGTGTACAAAAATAGATAAAGCTAACAGAAGACATCTATCATCAAGTGTGTAATTTGGCTCACTATAAACTTGATAGACCATGATATGATTGAGGTCAAATGAAGTACTCATGCAAGGAAGCTTCCAAATTATGGATGATGACTTGCTATGCTGTCAAAAGTTGTTTAGAAACTAAACCACAAAAACGCATTCATAAACTTCCAGGAAATAGTGACTAGAAAAGGTTAGGAAACCCATCTACTGCAGATCATTTCCATAGAGGTGTAAGGTGAATGATATATCAAGAGACCTGCCAATTAAACTAATGAAATGATCCCCTGAACTCGAAGGATAAGCACCTCATGTGGATCCTCTGAAGATGAACATCTTGAATGCATATGAACTTTCACCAGCAAGTATAATTGGGAATTGCGAAATATGCATTTATGACTAGTCAGTAGCACCCACAGGAGCCTCTGGGATTAACAAGGAAGCAATTACAGAAAGTGCTTGTAGCTGATTAGCTCCGTGGAAGGATACTTCTTTCGACTTCTAGGCTTTCCAGCCTTCCAAACAAAATAGCATTTTTTGTGTTTTCTTAAGTCTTTCAATGCTATGGACTTGCGGATTGGGCACTGGAATGACCTACTGTGGTTTTGGGTTAGTCTCAATGTTCTGATAGCCTAGCAATCATTGATAATTAATGGGTCTGTTTCTCTTCAATCCGGCCTGAGCTGATCTCTTCTTATCAGAGTTGAGCCCCAATGCCATTTGGCTGGTCAATACAACATTGATGCACCCTCCAAAGCCACTGAGGCTACACAGTTGCTGGAAGTTGGTTAACATGAGCATAAAGATGCTCCCAGGTTGAAGCAGGGCTGTGGGTTGTGCCAATGGTACCATTTAAATGTGGATTTGAACAAGCATTTCCTTTTAGCTAAGACAAAAAATGAACTTGCAATTGCAGTGACATGAAATGTGACGATATTCTCCTGTGGAAGATAATGAGCAGCTATCTAATCACAGTTGGCGGACTAGCAACTAACTCCTCTACAGAAACTTTATGCCTCTTCTGCAAAGTAACAAAGTCATCGATCCTGGAATTTTTAGTCTGTATTCGTTTCATGATCCTAGAGCCCGTGTTACAACCAAAATGGGAAAAGAACCATAAACTACAGTACACAAGCTTGTACGTTCTTTTGACATATTATAGCCTTCATTCATTCCTTGTTGATACATAGGTCTTCTACTATGTCCCCCAGAGGAGGAAAATCTTACAAAATAAGACTACAGGCTGTTATTGCATCTAACCACTAAATTAAAGAAGCATACATAAAATCCTGGAATCTGACAATACTGCACATATAAACTATTGTAGTATATTGATACTGAATATGTGAAAGCTCACCATAGACTCTGTCGGAGACTTCCAACACCCCTCCATCGGGCAGATTCCTGTAAGAGAATATCCAGAGTAAGGCCATAGTGCAACAGCATTAATCCATATGCTCCACATCAAGCATCTTGACACACTAGAATTACACTCATGTAAAACCAAAAGTCCGCGTTACTTCATAACAGGCACTTTCTGATCGAGAAACATTATCTATGCAGACTAGGAGACAATGTAATAATTTATGTCAGGGGAACAGGAGCTACTTGCTTTGTTGTTCATTGAATGAAATGTGCATAGTAAAAGGTGCAATGGATTGTATGTTGGTAATGTTGTCATAAAGAACCTAGTCCATGCAGTTGTAAACTTTGACAGTTTCTAAAAATTCACCGTGTCCTTTTTGACAAATCATCATTCGCTTTGATGATCTGGTCAGGCGGCGGCTGGGACTGCCGGTCTTCAATTGTCGTCCGTACTCCAGACAGCGAAGGAAGGATTTGCAGAATAGTCTCAACCCCAAGTTCATTCACAATAGCCTGTACTCGCCCCTGATCATTGGCCAAGTAGCGGAGCGCAGTCATGGCGGCATTTTGAGCATCGGGAGCCGAACTCTCCTTCAGGAGCTTGAGCAGCGGAGGCAGGCCGCCTTCCTCCACGATCATCTTCTTGTTCCTGTCATTGTCACGCGCGAGCGAAGCCAACTCATTTGCTGCCTCAATTCGAACAGGCAGGGGCCCCTTGTGAAGCGAGGCGATGAAGGACCAAAACCAAGCCAGAATCGGATCATCACTTGCAACCGGGGGCAGCGAGAGCACACTACCAACATCTTCATCTTCGGTATCGAAGACACTGAGCAGCCACTCCAGGTCCTTGCTGGAATTGTCGAGGAGGCTCGTGATCTTCCTAAAATTTGCGGCACTGGTCATGGTGACGACGCGGCGGAGGATGTTGTGGTGCTTGCACTTGCGAGCTAGGGCTAGGGCTTGCTCCAGGTTCCTGGAGACCTCGGGGGCGATGCGGCGGATGGGGCGCTCGTAGAGGGACGGAGCGGAGGCGGTGAAGCGGGCGAGGGAGCGAAGCATGTCGGAGAGGCGGTCGGCCTGCTTGCCCAGCTCGGAGCACTCGGACTTGAACGACTCGGCCTCATCCACGGCCGAGCGGACTTGGTCCGACAGCACGATCAGGTGCGACAGCACCTCGTCCATTCGCTTCTCCTCCGGCGTAGCCATCCCCGGAGCTCGCGACGGCGATACAGTGACTGCGATCGGGACCGATGACAAGTCGAAGGCCTTGGTCAGCAAAAAGGCTCCATTTGCGTGGAAAATATCACGAGCGCGGTGAACAGCATGAAGATCATGGTACAAACTTCACCACCGGAGCACAACAGCTTTCTTCGGTCTTCGTCCCCTCGTTCTTTTGGTTCAGTTCTTCTTGTCATCTGCTCATCCCATTTTCTTCGTTTATCACAAGGAGGTCAACGGCACGGTGCTACAATTCCACGTCCCTTACTTGGGCACGAGGATAGAAGAGGACTGTGAAAAAAAAATTTAGGATGTTTCGGTGCAAACTTCACGATAAATACAAATGTTTACAATGGAAATCCGTTTTTTAGAAAGACAATTAATTTTCATTTATTTCGCTGTTTAAGAAAAATGATTTCATCCTTGGCAAATGGGGAAGTCATTTCCCACTTATCTAAGCTTGTTGTTTTCGAAATTATTCAATCCTGGCTTATATCCTGAAGATCAAATAATAGGATTGAATTGATAATTATGAATAAGCATTGGAGATTGAACTTCATCAGCAAGGAATTGAGTGTAAAGTTTAAATTCGCTACACCATATCCTTAAGGACTAAGGAGTCCCTTCAATTACATGTACGATGGTATGTGGTAATACTACTCTCGAGCCACATGATTCACATATGATGCAACTCAGTCCTAAATTGAAAAGAGCATGAGATGTTTAAAAAAGTTACAAAAATATTTCAATAAGATACATCTTAAAGTGTGACGCAAACTATTTATTAATCTTACTGATGTTGCAAAGATATACTTTATATGGTGACATTAATTAAAAAAAATTGAAAATATAAAAAATGACATGACGCCAATGATAGACTCTATCTTGATACAATTAGTATCAATCAGTATTGCCTCGATTGCTTTATAAAATTCATCGAAATTGCTTTATTTTCTAATTTTATTTTTATGTGACATGCATTACATGGAAACCAAGCGGAATCTGGAAGTCTCCTACACTGTTTTCATTCTACGTTCCCTCTCTACTTCCCGTGATCTCACACGGTTTTTCCACGACTTTTTTGGAAGTCTTAATACCTAGAATCAATCGGTTGATTGAACGATTATGTCCGCGTAATTTCCATCATGTTACTGTTTTAGAGGGACCCTTTCGTTTTGAGTAAACCAAGCGGCCAAAGTTGACCTTACACAGAAACGGAAAAACGAAGAAAGCAGTTCATTTGGCCCATTTGCCGTGCAGAATCAGGAGGAAGAGAGACAGTAATGGTGGACTTTGGGAGTTTTTTTTGGAGGTCTCCTACGCGGTCTCTTTTCTACGTTCCTACTTTACTTCCCATTGAACTCGTTTGGTTTTTCCTATTGCTGAACGTATGCCACAGATTGTTAAGAGTTCCCGACGTTATGCCGTGCTATGGCAGCATGAGACGGCTTCTTTCTCTTCTTCAGTCTCGTTACCTTTAGGTCTCCTTCTTGCTCTTTCCCTCCTGGTCAACGATATCACTGCTAGGAAGTGTCTTGGATGCGGACAGCGCATTTCAGGAGCCCGCCACACGGCTTCTTTTTTACTTTCCCGCTCTACGTTCCCATCGATCTGACATGGCTTTTCCCGCAACTATTTCGAAAGTTATGGGAAAAGCCATGATTTTGTCGTGACGTATCCATAATTTTTTTTTTTTTTTTGTCCAAAGGGAACTTTCCGTGAAAATAAAGGCTACCATTCTATAAAGGTGGACCGCACTCTAAAAGAAAGATGAGGCCAATTATTTGGCGCATTTGCTGTACAGAATCAGAAGGAACAGAAGCAGCAAAGGTGGATTGGAAGTGCATAGCAAAGTTACGAAAGTTGCGAACTACATGGGAAAGTCATGTGGAATTTTAGGAATGAGTTGACTCTAGAATTTACGAGTAAGTTAGGAAAGTTAGTAGCAATGTTCTGGTGTGTTGGAATTCATGTCGGCGGAAGACAACTTACCTGATTTTGATGCGCAAACAACAAATGGCTCCGGAACGAATGTTGAATTGCCAATAAATCACGAACAAAAACTATCTCATGTCGATCTGGATGCGATCATGAGGAAAGCATCCAATTTCCATGGCATAAATGCAAATCGTTCTCGTAAAAGTGAAAATAGAATGCCTTCGATGGAAAGGGGAGAGAAAATGAAGAATATGTTCTGAACGTACGTTTGTCCAACCCACCCAACGGTTGTCTTCAGGGGTTTTTTATATGATCCCATCACACCCCTTCATCGTAGCATATCAAGTCCAAATGGTGCGGTCCAATCGCACCCCATCATGGACGTACTAGCTAAAGTACAACATCTCCCACTCGGACATGATGGGCTTGATAGTGCTATATCAACAATATAAGGCATTCAATATTCATCAACTTTACAAAACAATTCATACTGGCAAATAAGCCATGAGACCAGTGAGTACACCTGCACTTAGGAGCTCTAATTATGTACCTGTTAAGGATGACATAATGGTTTTTTTTTTTTTTTTGATAAAGAAGGATGACATAATGATTACAACCTTGAAAAGAAATAAACAATCAATGTCTCACAGTGCTCCAGACATATTTTGTTACATCAATCCAAAGTATACCTATCCCTTAAAGGCTATACTTGATTATTCTCAAAAAAACACAATGTATTTACAATTACATCCGCAACCACATAGGGCGATATAATTGGTCGACCAGTAAATAAATGTGATAGATATAAAACAACAATAGTCTTCCTTCACACTCATGTCTCTCTCAATTTTAGAACAATTGCTTTCCTTGACATGCCCCATAGGCCATATATTCATGATCGCCTATAACATGCTAAAGTAACAACATTGATCTTTCACTTCGAGAACATAGTCAAAAGTAACATATGACACATAATAAGATAAATTATAAATTACCTCAAAGGCTCACACGATGAGTAAATATGAATAATTTTACTCACCTTCCCTTATCGGTCGAATAATGCACATTTAGTATGAATAACATGCTATAGTGAATTTCTCTTTCTATAAGAGCGTAACGTCATTTATCAAATATATCCACTATATGGATCTTAACCTAAACATGGTCATGTGCTTTTCACGTACTCATGTTTAGCCCGAGTGCTATATCAACTCGCTTTCTATAGTGCCCAATTAAGTACTCGCATCTGGCATCTTTCAGGCATACATGATTGTGGGACTATCATGTTTGGTCTTATTATAAATAAATCACAGACCTCATCTTGACTCTAATCAAGGCGACATATTTTATGTACCAAACTTGCTCTTCAGCATTTATTTGTACATAACGTCTCATCTCAACATGTTAACTACAACACTTGAGACGATTGCTCGTGTGAGTGAACCAATCATTGCCTGTTGACATACTTTTTAATAATATGTGTGTTTGTGCTAGTCTCATAGTGGATTTGTACTTATTGATAAAACATCAAATCATTAATAAACAAACAAGTACAATACATTTGTCCACAAATACATAAACCAATAATCTTCTACAATAACATATATCACATTCTACGCAATCCTAGTGACATCCTATGGGTCAATAATATGTCTCTAGGAATAGCCTTCGGAAATGGATTAGCAACCATTCTATTGATTGAAATGTATTGCAGGATCACTTCTTTCTGCGCTATAATATCTCTGATGAAGTTATTCTTTATGTCAATGCGTTTTGTCCTTCCATGATACTTGGGATCTTTCACATAGGCAATGGCTGCTTGACTATCGCAATAAACTGTCACCAGTCTTAGAACTTCAGTGATAGTAACTAAATTTTCCAAGAAACATTTTAGCCGGCAGAAGTACAGCGCAAGTGCCATAACTTGGCACGCCGGGACACTTAAGTGCCATAACTTCCAAACGGTACACTTAAGTGCCACTTTTTTTTTTTCGAGTGGGACACTTAAGTGCCACCTCCGGCGACCCTTGCCGGAAATCCTACGTGGCAATTTTTTATTATTATTTTTTGCCTACGTGGCTCGCCGGAGCTCAAATCAGCATAAAAAAATAATAAAAAAAATAATAATAAATAATAATTTTAAAATTTATAATTTTAAAAAAATTTTAAAAATTAAAAATTTTAATTTAAAAAAAAAAAGAAAATTAAAAAAATTTTAAAAAAAAAAAGGTGGGGTCAGCCCTCGGCCGCCGCCGCCTCCTGCCGTCGGGGAAGGGCCGGCGATGGAGGGGGAGGGTCGGCGGGGTCGCCGGCCCTCGGCCGACCCGATGGCGAGGCTCGCGGCCCTCGCCCGGATTTGGGGCGAGGTCGCGGCCCTCGCCCCAAATCTGGGCGAGGGCTGCGAGCCCTCGCCGTCGGTCGGGCGAGGGCCGGCGACCCCGCCGACCCTCCCCTCCATCGCCGGCCCTTCCCGGCGACGGCGGGAGGCGGCGGCGCGAGGGCTCGGGCCTCAGCCGCCCCCTTCGAACCCCCTTTTTTTTTTAATTTTCTTAATTTTTTAAAACTTTTAAATTTTTCTTAATTTTTTAAATTTTTAAATTTTTCTTTTTTTAATTTTTGAATACTTTATAATTTAATTAATTTTTATATTATTATTATTTACACGTAGACACAAAACGGCGTCGTTTTTGCGTTTTCTCCGCCACGTCAGCGTGCAAAACGACGCCGTTTTGGACGAAACTCGCCGGAAAATTGCCACGTCAGCCATTTGGCCGGATTTTCGCCGGAGTGGCACTTAAGTGTCCCGTTTTGCTCCGATGATGGCACTTAAGTGTACCATTTTAAAGTTATGGCACTTAAGTGTCCCGGCGTGCCAAGTTATGGCACTCCAGGTGTCCTCACCTCCATTTTAGCCATACCGCTTCTTGCACTACGGCAGAACATGCAATAAATTATGCCTCCATCGTAGACAAGGCCGTGCATGTCTGTTTCTTGCTATTCCAAGAAATTGCACCTTCATTGAGTAAGAACGCATATCCAGAAGTCGATTTACGCTCATCCAAGTCTCCATCCCAATCGGCATCTGAATAGCCTAATATGCGTAAATCATTCCCTTGGTAACAAAGTCGATAGTCCATAGTGCCCTTCAAGTATCTCAAGATCTTCTTCACTGCTTTCCAGTGTGCTTGACCGGGATTTGATTGATATCGGCTCACCAATCTCATGGCATAGCATATGTCGGGTTGAGTACACATCATAGCATATATCAAACTTCTGACCGCACTAGCGTAAGGAACAATTTTCATCACTTTAATTTCTTTTGGAGTCTTAGGATACATCTCAGTACTTAGGCCTCACCTTGCATGACAATGGGATTATAATGCTACATATTGAAACGCTCAAGAATCTTCATAATATAAAATTCCTGTGATAAAGTAAGGAGTTTTCTTGATCGATTTCTTTCGATCTTAACTCCTAATATATAAATAGCTTCTCACATGTCCTTCATCTCAAAATTGGAGGACAACTATTCTTTTATGGCGATAACCAAAATCTTGTCATTTCCAACCAACATAATATCGTCCATTTAAAGTGATAAAATCACAAATTTATCTTTGGACTGCTTGACATATACACAGTGATCTTCTTCGATTATCGTGAAACCAAAAGTTATTATTGCTCGATGAAAACAAAGATACCACTGTCTAGATGATTGCTTAAGGCCATATATTGAGCGATAAAGCTTGCAAACTTTATGCTCTTGACCTTTAGCTATGAAACCTATTGGTTGTTTCATATAAATTTCCTCATTTAATTCTCCAATGAGAAATGCCGTCTTTACATCCATTTGATGTAATTCAAGGTCCAAATGTGCAACGATGGCTAGAATAAGGCGTATTGAGGCAAACCTTATAACTGGTGAAAAAATTTCCTCATAATCTATACCCTCTTGTTGAGTATAACCTTTTGCCACAAGGCAAGCCTTATACTTTTCAATTGATCCATCCGCCCTACGCTTAATCTTGCAAACTCATTTGTTTCCAATGGCTTTACGATTGGGTGGTAGATCAACCAAGTCCCAGACATGATTTACCCTTATTGACTCCATCACATCTTCCAAAACTTTTCTCAATTCTTCCTTATCGGAGGACGAGAGAGTCTATTGAATAGTCTTAGGCTCGGCATCATCTTTTTGAGCAATCATAAATGCTTCCCCTTCAATCTCAAAACGACAACGGGGAATACTTTTACGATTACTTTTACGCAATTGAATTTCTCTTGAATTCAATTCATCAGGCAATGCAACACTCTCGCTAGGTCTTGTGTGTTGAGGTAAATCTTCATTTCCCTCTACAACATCAGTGAGTGTGTTGTCAGGATCTTCCATCTCATATAATTAGAAGTCCTTATCAATCTCACCTCTACTAGGAAAATCGTTATTCAAGAACGTGACATCTCGTGACTCCATTTCGGTCACACTTCCATCAGCTTGTTCACCTATGAACACGTACCCTTTGGAGTATTCTGAATATCTTATAAAGATACATTTTTTCCCTCTAGGATCTAATTTGCCATGTTTATAGGAAGAATCATGAACATAAGCTGTACATCTCCATGAACGTAGACTACTCAAGTCTGGTTTCCTACCAGTCCATAATTTATAAGGGGTGGAAGTGACCGATTTTGAGGGCACACGATTAAGTATATAGGTAGCAATTAATAACGCATCTCCCCAATAGGAGATAGGTAAATTTGCTTGTGCCATCATAAACCTAACCATTTTCAATAGGGTTCTATTCCTTCTCTCAGCTACCCCATTTTGTTGTGAAGTACTGGGAATAGTCAATTGTCGTACAATTCCCTTTTTATCACAAAGAGCCTTTAATTGCTCTGATAGATTTTCACATCCACGATCGGTTCTCAATACCTTTATTGTTTTGTTCAACTGATTCTTTACCATCGCTATATATCGTCTAAAGCAGTCTAATGCTTCTAACTTATGGGAGATCAGAAAGACATAATCGAAATGTGTGAAGTTATCTATGAAAGTAATGAAATATGAGGCTTCATGCCTCGCCCTCACATTCAAAGGACCACAAATGTTAGAATGAATGAGATGTAATGGAAATTCAGCTCTAGTCCATTTACCGAATGGTTTTCTAGTTGTTTTTCCCGCTAGACAATGTTCACATACAGATAGACTAACATTAGTGAGTGACCCTAAAAGGCATTCTCTAGCTAATCTTTGCATTCTTTACAATCCAATGTGACCTAATCTAGCATGCCAAGTACTTGCATCAATCTTAACGTTATTAGAAGACGCAATTAAAGAGAAATAACCATCAACATTAATATTGTACTGATCATAGTCAATGTCTAACACAATAAAACCATTTGATGCATGACCTGAACCATAATAAACTGTTCCATACAAAGTGTCAACACAATCACCATGGAAATTCAATACATAACCTAAGCTAAGAACAACTGCAGATATCAAGTTTCGTCGAATATCTGGAGCATAAAAGACATCATGTAGGAATATGTTTCAACCACCATGTAAGATTAATTTACATGTGCCGATTCCCTTCACTTCAACTCTTGAATTACTCCCAACATATATCCATCTTCTTTCAGGCAGTATTCGACGATACTCCACAAATGCTTCTCAGTCTCTAGTTACATGGTCTGTTGTTCCTGAGTCTACAGTTCACATTGGATGAGATTCAGCAAGCATTACTCAAAGTAATGGAGTAATAGGGTACTTTTTTCGACTCAGTGCATTCACGAGCAAAGTGACCCATCTTGCCATAATCGTGGCACTCCATCTTGGCCTTGTCCTTCTTGCCACCACGCTTCTTGCGTCGGAAGGTCTTAGCCCTCTCGGGTGCTTGATCAGTCATCTTCCCTTTGTTGTTGAACTGAAGATTCCTCTTGCGCTTGAAGCCCGAAGCTTTGCGCGAACTCGATTCAGCAACATAAGTATGGGTAGAGCATCTCGCAGCCTCTAGGCGCTCATCCTCTAATTCCAAATAACGAGCAATATCATCAAAAGTGACGATGTTCTCATTATACGCCATATTGATCTTCATATGCTCTAAATTGTCAGGAAGATGCCTTATAACAGCTTGGACTTGCTGTTCATTAGTAAAGGAGTGACCTCCCGACTTCAGCTCACGGATCATGTTTGACATCTCCCAAAGATGTTGCCTCATCGTTACATTTGGACGCTTTCGGAATGTGTCAAACTTGATGGTGAGTCTCCTCAGCTTAGTGGCAGATGTACTCCCAAACTTATCTTTCAAGGCAACCCACATAGCTTGAACTCTATCATAACTCTCAAACTCACACATGAGATCATCTTGCATACAGCTCAGCAACGTGATGCGAGCAATGCTATTTTTTCTTTTTCCAAGCTTGATAAACTTCCAGATCTCTCATATGTTGAGCTGAAGTTTCATGCTCAGGTTCATCCATGGTAACCCTCCTAAACCTCCTGCTCCTCAATAATGTACTGAACCTTTCGGTGCCAAATATCATAATTGTCACCGTTCAGCTTCTCACCCTTATTGAGGCAAGCCACAATGGTCTTAGATGCCGAAGCCATAATCAATTACTATAACACATTGACATAACAAACGTAAAATCAATACTAGCACATTTTACAGAGTAATACACATATTTAATTTGCAGTAAAGACAAACTAAATTAATGATAATTTAACAAAAGACACAAAAGTAAAAGTTCACTATGTTCCCAATCAACTTCTATGTACAATTGTTCTGTTATTATTAATTAGTTTAATTTGCGCAAATTTTGAGTTCTAGGTAAGAACTCATTTCAATTCTACCAACCTACGAACTCCCACTAGAAAAATAATTACATGATCTTATGAATTTCTACATTTTCCTTAACACAAAAAAACATAGCATGATAATAACCAACGTATAAACAACAATCATGCTTCAACTATAATTATAAAAAAAAAATGCAATTCAACATGTAATGGATTTCCTACCATTGTTCTAATTTTCTAGTAACTAGAAAATTGCAAGTATATTAAAATATATACTTCATATTATTGAACCAAGCTCTACACAGCATATATAATATTATTTGCACACAAGCTAGCTACTGTATTTCCTAAATCACAAGAAAATACAAGTTACAAATGAATAAACTGTATTAAACCCCAAAAAAATACGCGTACATAGGGTTTCCTACGCATTTTCATACATTTATAAAATTCAAAAATATAAAATAATTATACCACTGTGTAGAGAACATTCATACGAACCAAACGCCACTGACCACGCTCCAATCGGAACCCACACGTGCCTCCACGCGCCTCCTGAGTGCATGGCGCGTGTGGTGCAGGCGCCAGTGAGCCAAATGGCTCCTGGCTGATCCGACCGGTTTGACCGCCGGACGGGTTGACCGGTCCGACCGTTGACCAGTCAACGGTCGGGTCGGGTTGGGTCAACCGGGTCGGATCTCGGTCTCAGGTCGGGTTGCCGGCCGGTGATTGACCAGCCAACTGTCCTTGGCGGTGACGTCATCGATGACGTCATCCGGCGACCGATGGTTGGATGACATCACGGTGACGTCACCACGCGCCGGTTCGCCGGTTGGCGCACGTCACACAAGTGCCTATTCGCCAATCGGCGCGTGTGGTGCACATGCTGGCTTTGCCAGCGCTTCAGGTGTGTGGCGCCCACGCGCATTGGCTTCTCGCCGCGCGTGTGAGTGCGTCCAGAGTCTCTCGGCGGCGCTTGACCCATCGCCGGACTCGTCTCGACGAGCTCTTTCACCTTGTATATTCAAAAATTAATTTTGGCCAAAAAATTATTTCGAAAAACGACCAGAACCTCACAGATGCATGCGACCCCGAACCCGTTCTTTGCTCTGGTTCAATTTCGAGTTTTTCATTTGTCGATTCCGACCATCAGAGATCCAAACAGTGTAGATTTCACACTCTCGATCTCAATATCAAATGGTAAATGAGAAAACTCGATGAAAAACAAGGCAGAAATCACGACCTGGCTCTGATGCCAATGTTGGAATTCATGTCGGCGGAAGACGACTTACCTGATTCCGATACACAAACAGCAAATGGCTCCGGAACTAACGTTGAATTGCCGATGAATCATGAACAAAAACTAGCTCACGTCGGTCTGGATGTGATCACGAGGAAAGCATCCAATTTTCACGGCGTAAATGCAAATTGTTCTCATAAAAGTGAAAATGGAATGCCTTCGATGGAAAGGGGAGAGAAAATGAAGAAAATGTTCTGAATGTACGTTTGTCCAACCCACCCAACGGTTGTCTTCAGGGGTCTTTTATATGACCCCATCACACTCCTTCATCGTAGCATATCAAGTCCAAATGGTGCAGTCCAATTGCACTCCATCATGGACGTACTAGCTAAAGTACAACATGAGAAACAAAACTTACCAACTGCATAGGAAAGTTATGTGAAATGTTACGAATGATAAGGCCCCAAAAACTTATGAAAATACGAGAGAAATTGATACCGTTGTCGAGGAAAATTCTAAACAACAAAAGACTGTTGGCAATCATTAGGGTAATCAAATTATTAGTTATTCATGCCAAGTTGAAAAAAAAATTAAGTGAAAATCGTCATATGTAGACATATGTATATATATAAAAAATTATTCAACCAACTAAAACGGTTAAGGTAACAATTGGGGTAGGAAAAATGCCCTCTTTGATTACTCTATTCTATATAATCAGATATACTACCTGATTAAGTAATGCGGAGTTGTGCTAATTACCATGTTTTGATTACATTAAATATTTGAAATTATTCATTAGCAAGATATTATAATTTATATAATGTGTTTGATTAATAAATCAGTTATGGTCATCGTGGAAATTGATAGTGCTCATAATTTACATAGTAATACAATGATTTTAATTCTTTGCATTTTACGAGATATTGTAATGTAAAGTACGATAATGCATTAGACTTATTTTACGTTAATATTTAAGTAATTTTAATTAATATCTACAGTAACACAAATCCTACAGTGGGAGGAAGAAAGAACTAGGTTAAACGTTAGGGGGCAAATTTTCCCTACGAAAAATGCGGCATTTGGCTGCGAGCGGGGCAAGCAAGGACTGATATTAGCCCCGCCTCGCTTGAATACTTGACAAAAATATTTAATAATGATTCATACATCTTATAAGTTAAAACTTATTGAGTAATCTGAGCCTTCCGGGCTTTTTTTCATACTTATAACCTGACTATCAACCCAATCTTAATAATCTCTCTGTCATATATTGGGTCTGGATTAGAGTCGCAACAATCCGTAACTCTTCTATACAACTATTGGGTTCAAACTTGTTGGCTATACGGACTCTGATTGTAAGTGAGAACGTAACTTTATAATGTGGAAAATACAAAATATAGGATATTCAATCTTCATATTTTTCACGTTGAGAAAGATGTAGACATACATTTGTCCATAGTAATATCCTTGAAAGTGATTGTTGCATAAAGATCGAAAGAGATGAAAAAATCCGATTTCTCTTCCTTAACCCATTTTTTTCTTAATCTATACAACGTTATTTTCACGTTTTGCGTCATGGGTAGAGAGATGACTAGATTCTATTTATATAGGCTATCAATAAGTGCATTTCATCAAAGTATATTATACCTTCATGCCCTTTCATAAGAACCATAAGAACCGTAACTTCCTCATAAAGATTGCACCTTTTCATTTTATGAGAATTACAATTTCTCATAACCAATACGTTTCAGCTCTTAAATATTCATTAAATCATAATTAATAAAATCATGTGGGCCACTATAATGGTCTTGGGCCACTCTTACATCAAAAGCTAGTTTAAAATGTAAGATTTTCTCTCAAACTTAAAAACATGGCCACTAGCCCCTTTCCCAAAAACTCATTACTCATACAAAAACTCTAACAATTATTTATTTTTAATACACAATTCGAAAAAATATAGCAAAATTGTTTTTCCAAGAGGGACACAGCTCCCGCAGGGAATAAGGACGAATCATGCCCCGCGTAGGACACAGGCAGTGGCCGAGAAAACCTCTGCCTCACGAGGTGGTGACAAGAAATGCGATCCCCAGCCGTGGTCCGTCACTCCGACAACATCGACCTTGTCCAGGAAATCCTCAGCTGACAAGATCACATCCTTCTGCCTATTCACGACCACCGTGGTGGTCCACTCTTCCTGGTCAGCCTTGTATGCCGTCCGGAGCGTGCCTTTCCCCAATACCTCGGCACTGGCCCTCAAAAGATCCTTGAAATCGGAACTCTTCGCTGGGTTCCCAAGCAACACCAGCTCGTTCCTTTCCGGCTTAGGCTCTTGCGGCTTTTTCTAGGTGGCCATTTTCTCTAACTACGATTAACTACTGTTCTTCCTGGAGTCGATCTTCGCCACAGTTTGTTCATTGGTGTCGCTTCTTGTCCAGTGAATGCAAATTGCAATGCACACATTTTGTTTCGCTTTGGCTTCACCGCCCAAGTGCCATAGCTTTCTTTATTCTTCTTCCTCTCTTTTGGTTTGGCTCTAGTTTCAGGATAATTATTAAAGTTAACATCACGAAAAATCCTAAACCGATATGTTGGTAAAAATTTACACCAAAAATCTCAAAGCGGCATATTTGTAATAAATTTACTTGCATTAGTTATTAATATCACAAAAACCATAAACTAATACATCCATGATAAATAGAGGGTAAAATTCCAAATTAGTATATCATATAATTTGGCAATTTAGTAGTAAAATTTAAAGAAAACTAACAAAGAATAAATTTATCATAGGTATATCAGTTTAGGGTATTCGATAGTCAAAAAATTAGTTTTGAGTAAATTTATCACAGGTATACTGATTTAGGTTTTTCATGGTAATAACATTATTTATTAATGAACAATATCAGTAAGTGAAGTGTTATTAGCCAAATTAATCTTAATACCTTTTTGAATTGATATTTACTAACCATATCGTAGCGGAGGAATTGGACGGAACATTTATACTAATATCAATAATATGGTATATGAGAGTGCGAAAATAGTAGGGAACATTCATTCCGCTAATATCTTTTGGCATTCCTCTAATGACCTGATTAAATATAGGAAACATATGAGAACTCAATCCAGCTGAATGTCACAATAGCTCTGTAATGTTATTTTCATCTTTTTGGCTGCATGTCATGATACTCCTATTGATACTTGAACGCACAAGTGTAGCTTAGACCTGAAGAAACTGATTCTCTCTCTTCCTTGGCTTCATGGTGAAGAGATCTGGTCGGATTTCCTAGTGATGAGCATTCCGTTTCACGGTGCGTGGATGGGAGAGTAAACAGCGACGGAGCAACTACATGAGACGAAAAATTTCCCGCATTTCCCCCCTCTCTTTCTCTCTCCTTCCGGAAAATGAGGGCAACTATGCCGTGCTATGGCAGCATGAGACAGCTTCTTCCTCTTTTAAAGTCTCATTACATTCAGATCTTCTTGCTATTTCCATCTTGGTCGATCATATCACTAGTTGAAAGTGTCTTGGACACTGACAATAGATTTTAGGAATGTGTTTGGTAATTATTTTATTCTCGAGAATAATTTCTACTTATAAATAATTTTTTGTAATTATGTTTCCTGAACTAATAACTGAGCATTTGAACACATTCGGTAATTATCTAAAATTTCTATTCTTATTCTTAAAAATAGAAATATTCTTAAAAATAGAAATGTGTTTATTACGTCCCTCAAAATTTTTAAAATTTTCAATAATTTTATTACATTTGTCTTTTCTTTTTTCTCTTTTTACTTTTTCCTTCTCTTCTTCTTCCTCTAGTTGGTGGCCAACCACAGCAATGGCCTTGCAACTAGCCAGATGAGAGCCGACAAGGGTCAACCTCGCCCAACCACCACAAGGTTGGGTGAGCCAAGGTGAGGTTGAGCTTTGTTGGGCTAGGATGAGGGAGACTCATGGCGGCTGGGCGAGGTCGACCCTTGCCCAACCATGGTAAGGTGGAGTCTTGGTGAGGGCCAACGATCGGCTAGAGAAAAAAGAAGAAGAGGAAAAGAAAAAGAAAGAAAATGAAAAGAAGAAAAGAAAAGAGGGAAAAAAAAAGTTTGGGTTTGATTTTGGAATTATTTCTCGAAACAAAGAAGCAAATTTTTTTTTGTTTGATAAGGAAGAAGTATTTTTTCTTATTTCTTGATTTTATTGTAAATCTTATCTTGGGAACAAATCTGTTCTTGGAAATAAAAATATTACTAAATTGATTTCTACAAAATAAAAATAGAATGAAGCACCGTTTAGTGCGTTACCCAACAAGCCTTTGGTGTCTTCGACGTAGGTTCTTTTCTACTTTCCCACTCTGCACTCCCATTGATTTCACATGGCTTTTTCCCCAACTTTTTCAAAAGTCCGAATTTCTAAAATCAATTAGTTTTCGGAATGATTGGGCCGCGAAGGTTCCTTAATATATATATTTTCTGGGGGAACCTTTCGTTGAAATGAACGCTACCATTCCACATCAAAAGCCGCTAAAGTGACTTCCCAAAAAGGAGAAGAAAGATGAGGCCAATTATTTGGCATGTTTGCCGTATAGAATCAGAAAGAAGAGAGGCAGCGATGGTGGTCCAGAAGTGCATTAAAAAATCTTAAACTACACTAGTTTCTTTGGCATGAAATCGCTTCCTGGAGGGGTTGGCACAGGCCTTTGTACCAAATAATTTTCAGAGACTTTTCTTATTTGTTAATTTCCGTATATACAAGAGCGAAGGAGAGTGCCCTTGAGGATTTTCAAGGGGTTTTTAGGGTTTTTAAAATATGTTAATAAGTTGGAGTAGGCTTTCAGAACTTTTGAAGCTTAGGCCCAGGGACATGCTCGTGCACAAATTTCCAATTGGATATAGGCACGAAGGATGGAACCGGTCGAGGCTAGACAAAACGACTGAGCCAATTTTCACGAGTTGGTTTTATATTTTGGATTATGAATTTTCATTTTCATTATTGTTATAGAGACATGTAGCAAAAGCGCGGTACTTTCGTTTGAGGAGATCATAAAAAGGGAATTCAAATCTGAGTTCATCAATATATATAATTGAATCCACATTTACTCAATAATTTAAATGATTGAGTTATGGACGAGCTATCATATATATATATATTTCTCTATACCATATAAAATCTCTAATATGAGATTTTCTTTAATGCAACTTACGCTTGTACTTCAACAATCTTCAACAATTTGTGGAGCACTAATTTATTTCATAATTGCTAATGTAAAAATATTATTTACTTGCAAAATTTTGAGAAAAATCGAAAAAAGGTTCATATGACATTGAGGGCAAGAAAAATCGTGACTTTGTCTTAGCCATGTGAGTAGTAGGAAGAAACGTCAACTATAGGAATGATTTGTGCAAAACATGTCAACATCTCAAACTTTGCCTTATCTTTTCTAAAATCAAACAATTATCCTAGGGTTCAGAAAAAATTGACCAATGTTTGACCAATGAGAGAAAGGGTATTTGAAATTTTTAATGGGGAATTATTATGTAGATTGGAAGAGGCATTATATGGGAATATTCGTTAAATGTCGTAAACCTACGACCACCATTGCTGTCGTAAAAGGATTGGAATAAGCATTCTTAATTTTCTGTTTCCTTTCGATTGAGTTCAACTAAGCCACTTTGGGCCTGTTTGTTAATGTTCTTTGTTTTTGTTTATGAACAAAATTTCTATTTTTTTGTTCTAGGAAACAAAAAAATAATAGAAACGCGTTTGTTTGTGTTTTTGTTTTAAATCTATTTTTTTTGTTCCCAATAACATATTTGGAACAGAAACAAGAAATAATAAAAACATGTTTCTTGTTTCTGGAACAATTTTTAAGAACAAATTTTCTCTCTCCTCTTTTTTCTTCTCTTTTTTCTTTTTTTCTTTGGCCGGTCTCCGGCCTCGGTCATGGCCGGCGACCTCGTCGGAGCGTCGTCGACCCACAGGCGAGGCTTAGCCTCGCCTTGGGCGGGCAAGCTCGGGCTCGCCCAAATCCGGCGAGCCCAAGCTCGCCCGACCACCCGTGAGGCTCGCCGGCCTAGTGGTGGCTCGGCGAGGCCGCCACCCTCGTCGGCCATGGCCAAAAAAATAAAAAAAAAGAAAAAAAAAAAAGTATTAAAAATATTAAAAAATTAAAAGAAACAAAAAAAGAACACAAATTTACCAAACGTGTTTCTGTTCATTTTTTATTCCCGGAACAAGTTTACCAAACACATTTTTTTATTCAAAAATTGTTCCCGGGAACATAAACACTTTTTTTCTATTTCTGTTCCCTAAAACAATTTTTAAATAGAAATGTTATCAAACGCGCCATTTATGTCTTTTTTTCCCGTGTTGTACCCTTTCGATTTTTCCTGTGGATCAAAATTTTTTGTGTCCTGTTTTTAGAAGGCAAAATGCATGGTTCAAAACATTCAACGAAATATCAGTATACTTATGAGCTATATAATTTGTTATGCTTACTCCAAATTTGATGCTTATATAGCTCTTGTTTTTTCCCCATGGTCGACGATATCATTAATATTTAATAGGAAGTTTCTTGGACGCTGACAGCAGACTATAGGAGTCTCCCACATAGTTTCTTTTCTACTTTCTCATTCTACTTTCCATTGTTCTCATATGGTTTCTCCACAACTTTTTCGAAAGTCTAAATTTTTAAAATCGAATGGTTCGTTTTACAATTGTCCTACGAAAGTTCCATATTATATTTTTTTTTCCGGGGGACCATTTCGTTGAAATAAACGCACTCCCATTCAATAATCAAAAGTCGCCAAAGTGACTGCACACAAGAAGGAAAATCTTAAACCTCACTTGTTTCTTTGGCATGAGGTAGCTTCCCTGAAGTGGTGGGCACAGGCCATTGTACTAACAGTTTTCGGTTCCATCTGACTCAATTTGCGCCTACCCGGATTATTTTTCTAGATATATTTTTTTATTTGTTAATTTCGGTAGAAAGAAACATGTATCGGAGAGGAAGATAACTCGTTGGAGGATTTTCAATGGGTTTTAGGGTCCGAATAACCTATT
Source organism: Eucalyptus decipiens (assembly GCA_014182575.1). Taxonomy (NCBI): domain Eukaryota; kingdom Viridiplantae; phylum Streptophyta; class Magnoliopsida; order Myrtales; family Myrtaceae; genus Eucalyptus; species Eucalyptus decipiens. The sequence goes on along the minus strand of CM024611.1, from coordinate 26,025,302 downwards.
TTTTAAAATTAAAATGTGTACGCTTTGAGGGTTTTTAAATTATATTATGAGTTGGACTGGGCTTTTTTGAGCTTTCAAAGCCTAGGTCCAGAGACATGCCAAGCCCAAATTTCTAATTGAATATGGACATGAAGGATCATACTAGTTCAGGCGGGACGAAACGAATAAGCCAACTTCGACGAGTTGTCTATTTTTTTTTCATTATTATTGTAGGGACGAGCAGTATAAGAACCCACCTTTACCTTAGGAGGCCATCGAGAGAATGAGCCAACTTTCATGAGTTTTTGTTTTAACAGGATATGACATTTTCTTTTCATTATTGTCGGAGGGATGAACAACATTAAGCCAGCTTCACTTGTAAAGATCATTGAGAGGAAGCCCAAATCCGAGATTATTAATATATCTAGTTAAACCTATATTTGCATGAAAATTTAAATTGATGAGTTGTGGGCATACTAGCATATATTAACTTTTTCCACACTACATCAAATCTCTAATGTGGGATATGTTTTTCTAACATAGCTCTCATGTGTATCTCAATAAGCTCTTACAATCATTATATTGTTATGAAGAGTAAAGTATAATTAATTTCATAATTTGTAATATAAAAATGCTTTTTCTATTCGAATTTGGAAAAAAATATTTTAAAAAATAATTAAGGGTCATATTCTTGAGGGCAGGGAAACTCGTAACTTTGGGCCCATCATGCAATTAGAAGAAAGAAACCTCAAATGGAGGAACCATTTGTGCATTTGCCTTATATTTTCTTAATCAAACAGTTGTCCTAAGGTTGACCAGAGTCTGACTAATGGGAGAGAAAGCACTGAACACATCAAATATTTTTGAAATAGTTTTGGCAAATTATCATGCAAATTGGAAGAGGCAGTATATTGGGAATAGTCATAACATGTCATTATCACGTGATAGGAGCCAATGCCATTGCAAAAGGATAAGAATAATCATTATTTTGGGGAATTGTAATATATAGTTCGATGAAAGTGGACACATTATAACGGAGGTCTACATTGTAATTACTTACCTTTAGTGAACATACATAGTCGTGGATGGATAAGTATAACTTTTTGTGTTTTCTGTTTTGAAAAGACAAAATACATGATTCAAAATATCTAGTGGAATGTATGTATGTTAGAAAGATATATAATTTGTTTGGCTTACTCCAAATATTGATGCTTATATAACTCATGAGATTTTTCAATTCTTACTTGAACTTCATTGACAAAATTTCATTAATTAATGTTTTATGGTAGCATGCACACATATGAATTCGCTATTTACTATTTATATTATGGGGTGCTATAAATTGTTAATCGCTTGTCTTACACTTGCAAGTTCATTGAGACACCTAAAAATAATAAAAGACATTCTATTTCAATGTTAGATAATATTTGGTAATAAGATAAAGGGGTTCAAAAGTGTGAAATTTATTAGATATGTCCGTATCCAAATAGGGTAATTTGACGTGTGTTCCACATGAGGAAGGACAAACTGGAGTCAATTAGACTATATATATACCCAATTTTTGTTGTAATATTTATATTTTTCTTGTTTCTTTTGCCCTTCCATATGAATATGAAATATGTTACTCTTGACATTTTAAAATGGCCAATCAACATGACACTAACTTGAATAGATATAGAGCTCCATGCTAAGTATGATTATACTATCAATGAGTTATTGACAGCGGAGATGTTTGTCAATGACTATGGTTTTATTAATAAATCTAAATAAATGTTGAACATAAAAACTAAAGACTAAATGATATACCAATTAACAGTAAAGTCCAATGGCAATTGAAGAGTTGTAACCACCTGTGGATAAGGTTGATGCGCAATCATGACGCCTAAACTTGTGGACATGCGGTTATAACCATTTATTTGAATGTTAACAGGCGGTTAAGCTTTGTAGTAGGTTATATAAAACTTCTTGACTTGTTATAAACATATTCATATTAATATATAATAACAGCATTCAGCAGAGTTATCTATAGCAATGATAAGTAGGAGCCTCTAACCAGAAAAAAAAAAAAAAAAAAAAGGAGCCAAACAAGCAAGAAATCCACACTGTTATTGGGGGTTCGACGAGTTGGCAATTGTCCCATGATTTTAGTGATGTGCCTATCTTTTTAATGGAATAATTATGAAGTTTTCCCATGTTTTATACCATGTCACCATACTTTTAATTGTTTCCATTCTGAAAATTTCCTGATAGAACCCATCATTCAATTCCGATTGAATTTTGCATTGCAAAAAGCATATCCACAACAAAACTCATTTCAGAAGTAATTTACATAGTTTTGAAATGAGGGGGCTTAGAGACGATTGCATTAGGAAGCATAACCGTACATGAACAAGGCATCAAGGTTGCCAATCATATCTCCTGTCAAAGAACTTGATGAACAACCTCGAGAAAGCAAAATGCCAATGCAATTAGCGCACTTTGCAAAGCCTCCAAAGTGCTTTCCCTCCTCCATGCGTCAGTAATCTTTATTGGAAAGATTGAATGGATACTCGCATGTGCTTATATATACATGTGTGTATGAAGGACTTAGCATGTAACATTAGGATTGAGGTGAGAATTGAGTAAATTATATCTGCCCAATGTGCCAACATACAATTAGTATGGATTTAATTTCACTCAAATCAAACCAATATGTTTTGTGCATCCATTATTGAGTTAATATTTTTATTTTTGCTGTTATCATTTAAAAATGTTGTTGATACCGGAATTTTAGTCGATAAATAAAACATTTAAAAAAAATAACAAAAAAAAAAAAGAAGGAGAAAAATTGATATTAAATACAAAACAGGGAGACCAGTTCAGATTGCATTACATCAGCACGAAACCAAGGATAACGGATTGAGACGAGCGAAGCGAAAGAGCTCGACCAAAGCTCCCACGACGCTGAGCTGGACGTGAATAGCAGAGTCAGTTCGTTACGCACTTTCTTCCCCGTGGGCGGACGTCCGTAGCTTGTGACCGATTCTCCACTACCAGGTCCGATCTCCACCGACCACACTTCCGGAAGTCGTTGGCTGCCCGTCTCCGAGCGTCGACCCAGAATCGCCATGACAGAACGTAATTTTCGAATCGTGGAAAGTTCCTAGAGAGTATCCTGACTGATTTCTCTCTTTTGCAGAACATCCTGATCGATTCAGGCTATTAATAATGGCCGTAGCCACCGCCAAGCGATGCTGTCAGCCACTTCCCGAGCCTCGCCGACCGCGCCTCTGTTCTCCCCTGTTTCCTGATCAAAGTGCCCGAAGTGCCGGGCGCTCGCCCAATTCTCTTTCGCTGGCCTCGACCTTCGTTGTTGACGTTTCCGGAGCCTTCATTTTCAAGGTCCGCAATCCTACTTAGACAACGACCTTTTCTTCAAGCTGCAATCATTCACTGGGCAGCAGGGGAAATTCGGTCACGCGTTGGGAGAGTAATTTCTTTCGAGTTGTAGGAAGTTCTTAGAAAACCTTCTCACTGATTCCTCTGTTTCGCAGACTTGGTCGCGCAGGAGCGTGTCCTCTTTCTGAGCCAGTGAGCGTGAAGTACTTTAAGTTTGTTCGAGACTCTCTCGCCAGCGCCAATCGATCGCAATCAGAAATGCCCTTCGCTAGAGTAACGCTTCGTGATCTATTTTGTCAAAGTTCGAATCTGCTGTATTGGAGGCCATATCCATGACTTCTAATGACTTATGTTATCCCAGTGACATTTTAAGTCTCGATTTCGCATGCATTCCTGCTTCGTTTCATTCTCCAATTCGTTGCTTACAATGAGTATGTGAAAATGCCTGCACGAAATTGTCGATACATTTGAAAAGTGTTCTACTAAATATAAACAAATCTGGATGTCAATCTCATGTTCATATTGTAATATACAAGTTTGAATTACTCGTTCCATCTCTGATTCCTATGAATTTAGTCTAGGACCGGGACCCCCAAATACCGCAATTGTTTCATTTTTGTCTGATCTCAAATGTTCATGTTGTCTTCGATTCTGATTTCTTCGTTAGTCTTCTCGCTGGATAAGGATGAATGTTAGGTAAATGAATCTTTCCCATGAGTGAGGTCGTGTGGTGGAGTAAGTCTTTGAAGTATTTTCATGGGATTAAAACTGGTTTTTGCTGGTCATGAACGTAATTCAGAAATGTCTTACGCAGAGCTACCTAAAAAAAAAGAGAGACGGTCAAAGGAAGTTCATGTTCTGTGCTAGTATTTCATTGTGATGGTCGCAGATGGTTGCGGGTGGAAGCTGCGCGTCCCAAATTTGTCCCTGCTGATCTTCTTTGTGGGTTGTTCTCTTTCCCACTGACATTGTTTTCTAATGCGTGCAGACGAGGTGGGAAAGTTTCTGGATATGTCTTGGACTGGATTTCAACTCTTTTGCAGTAACTTTTCTCTCAGCTATGGAATTTTTGTTAGTTTCGGCTGAGTTCTTGGGAGTTGGATTTCATTTGATTGATGTGGATTTACTTTGACAAAGCCCTTCGGTGTCTGTGTTCCAGACCCTAGAAATCCACTCGTGATCCATATTCGGATTGGGCCTAAGAGCCTGGCCCGTGTCTCCTTTACAAAAAATAAAAAAATTCCTAAAATAAAAAATTGGAAAAATAGTTTTTTTAGGCTTTGATTAGATTGTTGGATTTTAGTATTAGAATTGGTGTAGTTTCATTTAAATGGTGAACACATGGTTTAGGATAAATCATGATTTTTTTCTCTAGTTTAGAGATAGGAAAATTATTTCTTTATAAAACTAAATTTGATTTGTACTAAGCTCATGAGATTGGCTCTTAGGGTTTAATAACAAGACCATGTTATATTTTTTGTCCGATTGGTATGGAGCTCCTTTTTTACATCTCGCTTTTTACTTGTCTTTTCATTACTCTCTTGGATCAATTGAGTGCAGTTTTTTTTTTTATAATGCTTTTCTGTGTTGTGATTTCTCAGTTTTAGTAGAATGGTTAGGACTATTCTAAGGACCATAATAAATCCAATGTCATGAACACATAGCGACTTAAAAGGCCTTTAGGGTTATGAATGATTGTTTGAGATATCAAAAAAAGTAATAATAGAAATTATTAGTGCAATCAAATCCCTAACCCTAAAAATTCTTTAATTACATAGGAAGTGAAACACTCTCCCTTGTCTCACTTGTTTTTGTGATGATGAATTTTTTAAACTTATAATATTATTTGCTTCCCCAACAAAGATGTTTATGCATTGTCCACTTTTAGTGAGCATTTTATTAAGCACAATTTAAAGTGATACTCATACCACTGATTTGTTGAATTTGCGCAATCACATTATGTAATTCATACATTCATTGAAGAAATATGACATATTTTGCCACTATAGGTATTCATACAGATTTTCAATGATGAAAGTTATTGCTTATTATTAGCGATGTTAGAATCGAACCGAAAAATTGAATCGAAATCGAAATCGCACTGAACTTTAACCGAATTTTTGTCCATTTTTTAATCTAATAATGAAAAAAGTAACCATTCGTATTTTCGGTATGATTAACGAATCGAACTGAAAATTACCCAACAATTTACACGATGTTTCTCTTTTCTTTCACCTTTCTCAAAATCGCCATCGAGAAACCCTAATCTTCATCTCTCCTCTACTGCAGTTTCCATCTCCTCCAATGCCTTCTCCTCTTTCTCGTCCAATAGCATCAGATCTGTGCTCGACCCGCTCTCTGCGATCAAATTCCTCTCTTGCAACGCCTACAACAGTGCAACCACGTCCGTCACCTCCCTTGAATTTCCTCCCCGAATATGAATTCCGGGCTCTAGGATGAATCCGGAGCTTTAATCGGGCGATCTCTTGTCAAGGAGGGACTCCGTCTCGCAAGCCCACCTCTGCTCCTCGCGGAGCCACCGCTACTCCTCCTCGCGTAGCTACCGTTGCTTTTTTCCAGAGCCAGCGAGACTCCTTGATCGTGGCTGTTAGGAGAGGTCGAGAGGACACGGAGGTGGCGCTGGGACTTGGGGAAGAGGCAGAGAGAAGAAGGTTTGGAGGCTGAAGGTGAGGGAGGATGGGTGTCGGTGGTGGACCTAGTGGAGTGGTGGTGGGGTATAAAGAAGAGAGACACAGTCCGGTTTAGAGGATAAAGAAGAAGAAGATGAGAGAGATTTTGCGGAGAAGAAAAATAAATAAATAAAAAAGAAAGAAAATGACTTTGAGCAGGGTTAAAAACAAAGAAATAAAAAAAGTAAATGCTGAAAATCCGAAGAGAAGCGGATTGTATTCAATTCATATCACAATTTGATTGGTAGCAAGCCCACACCTCAACGGTTATGTTCGGTTTGGATTTTCTTAAAACCTAAACTGTTGATAACCTATACACTTGGTCATACCTCAATTTTAAAATAACAAAGTAATGTAATGAACTCTCTACAAATATAGTTTTCTACCCTTTGTTAACTCTTTCAAAAAGTTGTCATAATCTTAAGTCAAAATATTATAAGAGACATACTAAAGTAATTTTGGAACTTGATTTGCCACAGTGCAAGATAGAATCAAAATATACATCAGCAATGCTAGCTACCTAAAGCTCGTGGCGGGTTGAGCCGCATGGCACATTCACACATGAGATTTACTGGGTAATTTACTTTTGATGGTGCCGACATTAATTTTTACAAAAGTAATAATACGCACAATACTATAACAAATTATTCACACCAATCAAATTCTCTATATGTCGATTTTTATTTAATGTAGATTTATACTCATTGACACCTAAATTTTGATATCCCATTTAGTAATTCATTACATAGAAAATTAATGCTCAACCCCCTCCCTAAGAAAAAATATTAATTAAATAGCATTTGCATATTAATTGGACCAATGATGGATGAGTCTAAGTGAAGGTCTTGAACTTAATAGATTGGACTAAGCCCACGAGAGCGTTAAATTTTTGTCAAGGCCATGGCCAAAAATCACACGAAAAATTGAGATCAGGAGAGCATTATACTACGTATCATGTGTGTGTCGTTCATCCTATGCCACGTCATCATGCTTTGTCATTGTATGGCATGTCATTGTGCCACATCACCATATATGCCATGTCATTGCTTGTATGTCATGTATTGATCTATATGTTTAGGTCATTTAATTAAATTCCATGTCATATTAGAAATTGCATGTCTAGGTTCATGAAATTGTGTGCCGTGCTAGAATAATATATTTAATTGTCATTAGAATTAGGACATTTAGATAAGTTATGTCGCATGTTTTGTTAGATTAGTAACATGCATTTCATATAGTATAATTTGCATTTGAATAAATGAATACCCCTAAAAAGATTTGAGTGAAATTACATGTTAATCAAAAATCATATTTAGGATGTTGATGTGATTTTCTACCTAATACTCTAGATGCTTTTGTTGCTCTGAGATAAGTATTACCTCCCTATGCTTGCAATTTATTTACTTCTTTGCTTTATTAAGTGTTAAATAATGTTGTATATCTGCATGATCACCTCATATATTATGAGTAATTTAAAATCAATGTAAGTTGCCTGAAAAATATTTATTTTAAAATAAAAGTAAAAATTTACTAAATGGGCATTAGAGAAATATAGTGTAATCAAGTCTCGAAACTCATTTAATCTTTAGTTCATCTAGTTCATAGAAGTGAAGTAATTCCACCATTACTTTATTTGGATATTTAATCGATCCATCGGTAATAGATTAGTGGCGACTCCATAATAATTAGAAGAGAGTCCGAGTTAGGTCTAGATTTAATAATCTATTAGCCAAACCCCTAGGTGATATACTACGAGGTTTATGGGACGTCGTGACATACGTGATGGTATATCTTTTAATTAAAAGAAAACATGACAAGTATGCAATATTGATCAAATAATAGTATGAGCATGTGCAATATTTCATGCATGTAAAATAATATGAATTAATAAGAGCACGAAAGAATAAAATAAGAACGAAAATTCCCCGCTCGATACCTTTCTTTAGTTTGTCGGAAGCTTCACCTTTGTGCCATGGACTTGGTGTATTAAAATGCGATTAAACAATTAAGAATCTTCTTGAGAGTGGAACGATTTCTGTCTCTTCTCCACTTCTCCCTAGTTATGGAGAATTAGAGGTATTAAGCTTCCAGTTCCATATATTAAATGGTAATAAAAAATACTAGGGATAATTTCCATACAAAAGAAACTAAAATATATGGAATTGGAAAAAGAAATTGTTGGACATCTTACCGAAATATGCAATATTCAATTTGTATTATTAGGAAATTCACAGTCTATTTTTCTCCTAGAATGCATATCTAGAATTCCTTAATTTATTATCAGAATAAGAATATTCTAATACTTCATTTTCTTGTGAAATTTTTGTCCCCAACACTTTGTTGATATATTTGCAATTATTATTGCTTCGAGTTAGTTAACTTTTCCATCTTTGTATTATTTAATTTAATTATTTAATTGTATTAATATATTTAATATGTTATATAGACATTAATAGGAAAATTTACCAAAAATTCATAAATATATTGCACGAATATCAATTCGGTGTTAAACTTTTCAATTTGACCAATGTAGCCCTAACTTTTTAACGACTTTCCAATATAGTTTATCCAGTCATTTTGGTTTGAAAATCAATGACGTGGCGATTTAGTAAGCGTGGAATGTCCTACGTGATGTGCCAACAATATGACGAGGGAAAATTTGCTCAAAATAATTTCTTTAATTGTAATTTTTTTTTTCATTCTGTTCATTTTTTTTTTTTTTTTACTGCTCATCTTCTTCCTCAAGTACTTTTGACCCGCCCTCGTTGTGTCTTCACCGCCGCCACCAAGCCCGGCATCTACCCATAGCTTGACTTCAACCTCGCCATGCCCAACAACGAGTTACCTCCAGATCTGGATGCCTTGAGCTCCACCAAGGCATCGACCTCGACCCCCAGATTTGGCAACTTGAGATCTGCAACGACAAGGAGCTCGAACGCCCAAATGTGGTTCTCCATTATAGGACCAGAAACCCCATGGTCAATCAAAGAAGAGTCCAACATAACAGGAAACCCAACAAAGTTCAGTAAAATTACTAAAAATGTCCTAAGCTTGCATTTATGTCAATTGAGTCTTAGATCTTTTAATTGTGTCAATTATCTCCAAAACATTTTTACGTCTTATCAATTGAGTCTGTTTAGTCAATTTTGATAAGTGTCAATTTTGATAAGAAATTACTTATGTTTCATTTCCTTTACTTTTTTTTTTTTTTTTTTTGGAGTGGGCGTGGCAAACCTCATCGGCTCTAGGCGAGCACATTGCGACCCTCACCAGCTCTAGGCAAGGGTCACGAAGCCATTGACCCTCTCTAGCCAAAGCGAGGGTGCATGAGCCCTTGCCAAACCTAGGCCAGCTGAGGTCTTGGCAGCCCTCACTAGGTCTAGAGAGGTTTCACCTGCCCTCACTTTAATGGGTGAGAACTGCCAAGTGCTTGCTGGCCATAATAAGAGCCGCCAAGCCCTTGCCAGCCATAGCAAGGGCCACGACGCCATCAGGATCGCTGACCCTCGTTCCAAAAAACAATAAAATAAAATAAATAAATATAAGGAGAGAAGGAAAAAAAACCAAAAAGATTATTACAAATTATAAAAAAAATGTCAACGTCAATATTGGTTGTGCCATGTAGGATGGTTGCACGTTCATGTAAGCAATTTTAGGATTGAACCAGTATTCATATAATAAAAGTGTTAAGTACTCAATTGACACAATTAAAAGGTTTATGACTAAATTGGTAAAAATGTAATATGCTTAAGACTTTTTTAGTAATTTTCCCAAAAAAGTTCAAAAAGAAGTCTTAAACAGAGGTCAAATGGTAATGAAAAAGATCGAGCACTTCAGTTGGTAATGAAAAAGCTCGAGCCCCATCAAAAAGAAGTTTTAACCCCATGAATTATGGTAGAATGAAAAAGGAGTTTCAACCCCATGAAACTATTGGAGCTCGCACTTTGATGTGCATCTGAGCTCCAACCAGGATCTTGGACTCGAGCTTGATGTCACGGAGGAGTTTGGTCGAGATTTGGAGCTGCTGAGCTTGACGGCAAATAGAGGAGGGTGGAGGGGACATGAAGTGATGAAGAAGAAGAGCAGTCAGTGGAGCACTTCTGTTCATTACCGGGAAACACTGAACAGTAAAAATAAGAAAAGAAAAAAGAAAAAAAATATAAAATGTCTCATTATTGTTTTGAGTGATGTTGTATGCATCGAATCGACAGCCATGCCATATAGTATGGTCAACACTGACTAGATTGCTATGTAAACGATTTCTAGCCTAAATTGGTTGAACAAATTTTATTGGAAAATTCTTAGAAGGTTAGGGACTACATTTATCAATTTAAAAATTTTAGGACTGAATTGGTATTTGTATAATAAATTTAAGACTTTTTGAGTAATTTCCCTAACATTGATATTAAACTAGTGAAATATTGAAGGTTCCATAATTTAACGTCTTAATGAGGAAAAAATTAAATTAAAAGGAGTATGAGATGTTTGATGCTGCAATAAAATTTCGACAAGATGCATCTTAAAGTGTGATGCCAACAATACTTTGAACTTGTTGCTACCGTAACAATATATTTTGGAATAGCAACATCTACTAAACAAAAAATAAGTATGAAAAAAACCACCAATATGTCAATAAATAATCCAAATAACGTGGTGTGTTGATGCATTCTCGGATACACCGAATGTGTTGTTTGATATTTTCTAGAACAAAATTTATTGAAATTTCCTTATATTTCTCACAATGAGTCCAAATACGTAAACCATTTATCTAACTTTTAGGTGAGCGATTCTATGACGAAAATTAACAATATGAGTATGAAGTCTTAATTTTGATTACCAAATGTAGATGGGCTGATTATATGCAAATTAATATGTATTCAGCTCATTTTTTCTTGATGAAATAACAAGCAGGAACATATTTTTTGTTTATACCCTTTTTTATATAATAGGTATATTTTCTTTACCCACTATATATTAAGAAACAAGTGCTTATGACTATTGAAATTGTCTCCACCTATAATATAGCTAAAACGCAACCAGAGAGTGTACTTATAATACGAGTCATGTCGTAAGTTTGAGAAGATTAATGACTCTGCCGCATGGAGACATAGCAATGGTCAACCCACTCGCCAAGCACTGAGACAACCATTGGCACGACCTTTGAGCATACTGTTCGGTTTTATCAAGTGTGCACAATGAGTGTTGACATATTGACAAGAGACCTTGATGTTGATCTATTTTGCCCGGTAAAACTCCAATTAGTTCATGACAATAGGATGACCTAATCAACTCTTGTTTAGATGCAATGTGTACATTGTTTACACTATTGAAGGGATGGCAAAAAGAACTGTTTACCTAGCTGACAAACACAAATGCCTATCTTACTTAGTAGCAAACATGTCGAATCTCCATATACTCTATCATTCAATGGCCAGTTATCTTGGAAAACCCTCACTTCAGGGTATCTTAGATTACATAGCCTCTCAACTTCTTCGTTTGCAAAATTATAGAGCAACTGAGGGTCAAATTTCCGGCCAAGAGCTTCAATTTTTTGTGTTCCCTGCGACAGTAAAACAAAAGGGCAAGTATATTATATTGAACAAGTATAATTGTCTTTCTGAACATGAAAGATAAATCTAAGCATTGGTATAAACCAAAAACAAGTTACAACAGTAATCACGAGATAAAAAATAACTTTCCTTAGATATTATTAAGCAAACAATCACAGCGAAAATGCATGAAATTTGTCAGCTTACTGGGGATAAAGTAGTTGAAATGCAAACTTACCTTTGGTTCCATCGCCACATCCAAACCTTCCAGATGGTTCCACAACTGAGTCTTCTTTTTCCATTCCTCATTGCATTCTCGACGAACAATGTCTCTACCAAGGCCTCTTAGCTGGTCATGCATCCATAACTTGTTGTCTTCCCCAATTTTTATCAAAGACATTCTCTGAAGGACCTCAAGACCTTCCTCTGGGAAGAGATTGGATTCTTTCCATGAGTGGAGCATTATCCTTTGATCAAATCCAGTGTAAAGACAAGCTATCTCAAGAAAGATATGCTTTTGACAATCATCCAAGGCATCGTAACTTATTTTCAACTTTTCTTTCACTTCCTTGAGAGGAACTTGTTTCAGCTTCCTCAATATCACATCCCAAACGTCTTTGCTTCTGCACAGAAGTAGTTTACCTACAGCCTCAAGAGCAAGAGGAAGACCTCCTGTACTTTTGACCACTTCTGTGGAGAAAGCAACATAATCATCCAAAGGGTAATCTCTTTCAAAAGCATGTTTGCAAAAAAGTTGAAGAGAATGATTGAAGTTCATGCTCATAAGCTCATATGGATAACAAACCTCAGAAACATTGACAATGTCCCTATTTCTACTAGTTATGATAATCCTACTTCCTAAACCGAACCATACAGGTTTTCCTATTAGTGCATCCCGATGATTCATTTTATCAACATCATCAAGTAGCACCAGAACCTTTTTATCACATAACCTTTCTTTTATTATCTTAATTCCTTCCTCAGCATTGCTAATGTTTGGCCACTTTTTTTTTAGAATGTCAGAGATTAGTTGATTCTGTAAACACTCAATGCCCTTTAGCTGTGAAGTTTCTCTGACATTAGAAAGAAAGCAACAACCTTCAAACTGATGTAGTAGCTGGTTGTATATGATTTTGGCAAGAGTGGTCTTTCCTACACCCCCCATACCATGGATTCCGAGAATTCGACTGTCCTTTGAATCACCACATACCATTCTATTGATTTCCTTCACGTGATGTTCAACACCAACCAAGCAGTCAGTTACCAGCACACGTGCCTTTTTCAACTCAGCTATAACCTTCTGGACAATTTGATTTACAAGCTCTCCTTCTCGTCTTATGTTGGGAAAGTAAAAAATCAAAAGAATTAGAAGTATGAAGAGAAAGTTACGTTAAACATTACGTAGAAGCTATGATGAATCCGAAAAGTAGAAACCACAAAACAAGGTACCTTGTGGTCATTGAATTAATGTCCCACCCTTTTAGAGAGCCAACCTCCTTGAGAGCAGCCTTCCACTTGCTGATAGCTTTATTGTCAAATTGCTTCTCGTGCGAAACAAAGGCATCTCCATAAGACCCAGTTTGATTACGGACCTCAGAAGGGGTAACATCATAAAAAATGGGCATGATCTTCTGCCTTCTTGATTTGCTACGCTCCACCATTTGTACCAACTCACTAAGACACCATTTACTGAAGGCATAGCCCTTGGAAAGTATGGGAATTGAAATTTTTGAATGGTTGATCCCTTTGAGTAACTCAGGACCGATCTCTTCTCCAATTTTCAGCTCGTCATCATCTCTATATGTGTGGATTCCGGCAGCTAATAAGCTTGTATAGAGGAAATCCGTAATGCCCGATCGAGTATCAGGTCCTCTGAAACTTAAGAAAACATCATAGTGAGATCCAGATGACATGGAGGTTGATGATATGACGCCATTGAGCTGGCAAGATTTTTCTTCTTGCAGCATTGTCATTTCAGGGATTTGTGCTGAATTATGGATGAGTTCCTTAGTGGCTTCTATACTGTCACTACTAACAGCTGATGACGATGCACATTCCCTACCACAAGTTATCTCAAAGTTGGTTGCTGTTACAGCTGCCATTCCTTCTTTGCACCCGTGAAATTGAGTGCTCTCACCTGTTTTTCATGTAACAATATGCCAGAAAGGCATAAGAGAATATTGGTCATAGTCGCATAGGCAATGTGATAGACAATATGCGAATACCTATAACCAATTGAATAGAAATTGAATTACAGGTAACATTAGCAGGACTTTTCTGTTCAGGAAGAGAATGACATTGAATCCTGTTGCAGAGTTTCACTAGCTATAAAAGATATCTCCTAGGTTTTTAACTTAACATTAGTTAGGAAGAAACTTAGAAAAAATAATGTGAACTGATGCCATGAATATGCTCCAACCATGTAGTCAAGAAGCTCTGCAGTCAAGGGTCATGGCCCATAATTGCTCAATTCATTTGCTAAATCTCAAATGAGCTTGCCACCAAAATTTCAAAAATGCCTACTATAAATTGGCAGATAAGCTAGACTCTAAAATGGACTTGCTTGAGAAAATTTTTCAATCGTAAGGAATCCTGGTACAATTTTATGAAATGTTGCCCGAAGAGTTACGTAACTGTTCCATAGAGGTTTCACCCATTAAAAGCCAAAAAAGATAGAAGATTCTCTGGTTGTTATCATGGATGCATCAACTAGTAGCACTAACCAGAACATTGGACTCATCGAGAAGTGATCTATCTGCTCCATGTTTGTGTTGTATGATACCTCTAACTGACAGTGGGATTGAAATTTAAATGCATAAATTTGAGACATTGCTCAAGTAAAGATAGTTCATTGGTTCATGAGCCAGCATATTTTTAACTTAGAAAGTTTCACCAAACTCTCTGGCCAACATGAAATCGATGTGGAATCTTCTATGTAGGTAATGCTTATGCAAGATTGCTTGTTAATCACCGTCAATGAATTCAGCAAAGTAGACCTTCAGTCAGATATTATTCTTCTTCTGCAGGAAACAGATTGTTTCTTATCCCAGACTATGAAATCCATCCTTGATTTCATGGCCCTAGAGCCTAATTTCGTAATGGAAAACAAAAAAAAAAAACTAATGCTTCTGCAAAATTACTACGGTACAGTATGCCGCTAATGCTTGAGCAGAAGCATACCAGTATCCTAAACTATTTCTTGCCAAACGAAAGAGGCTTCCTGTTAATTCTCCTACTGTCGAAGTACCTTTGTCCCAAGAGAAGTTAAATCATAGAATAGAAAAGTAGAGGCCATTAATCCAGCTCGATGAATTCAGAGCACTAGAGCAAAAGAAAGTAGGTAGAATACGGTACCCTGCCAATGTTGCACTTTCAAATTACCAAAGACCAACATGGAACATTTTTAAAAACTTACCATAAACTCTTGCAGAAACTTCCAGAACCCCATCCACTAGTTTCCTGCGAAAAGTGTCTGCTGGGTAAGGCCATCGTTCAATTAAATTAAATCTCTTCAAGTTGAGCTTCTCGAAGAGCTAGAGTAACACCCACCTCGTGAAGGGAAAACCAGAAGTCATCCCAGTTCGATTGAGACATATTTCTAGGGAACGTCACACATATCTTTGGGCTAGGGGAAGCTCATTTTGAGCATAGCCTTCTCTTATTGCATGAAAGATTATTAGTAGCTAGTTAACCTTACTAGTTCTTCCCACTATACAAGTAATCAATGGCCCTGAAACTCCTTAATATTCTTAATTGCATCAATGATGCGAAACTTACTTTTTTCTCTCCCTGCTTCCCCACTCCTCTTCTTTCGATTGACATTGACTTCGTCAGTAATTAATTTGTCTACAGGGAACATTGTAAATGAAAATTGATTTCACGTTGCTAAAGGTGGCCGTGATGAAGTTAGGCGACTAAATATTTTTGGAAGTCTCTAAATCAACTCACCGAGTATGCATATCCTTGTTGACTTTGCTGAATTGGTAGAGCTGCGAGTCCCTGTCTACCTGTGCACTGGGAATAAACCAAGAAGACATATCCTTGGTCCCTTTGATGACCTTGTCGGGCTGTGAGTCCCCATCTCGCTGTCCCCCGAGCTTACACAATTCCTCGATCCTCCTCCGTACTTCTCTCATCGGAGTCCGGGGGCCGTCACATGAATTAACTGCATCTGATGCACAATCGATCGCCAACTTCAACAGCTTCTCGTCCAAGTCGTGGTACCTCCGACCGAAAACTTCAGCGACCCCCATCTCGAGAAAAACGGAGTGGACCGACGTAAGAAAGTCTGCTTGACCATTGTATAAAGTTTCGGAGGGCGGCATCACTTCCAGGAGCTCCAGTAGCAACACCCCGAAGCCATGCACATCCGCACTTTTTTTATTAGCCCCACCCACCTGGGCTTGGTTGGCCCCACGGCCCCTGGCTCTAGTTGGGAAGAGGGTGAGGCCATAATCAGAGACCCGGGCCTCGTAGGACGGCGTGAGAAGGACCTTGGACGACTTGAAGTGCCCATGGTAGCTATTTTGGGCGTGCAGGTGCTCGACGGCCCGGGCAGCCCCGAGGGCAATCGAAAGCCTGACTTCCCAACTCAGGGGAGTCTCTCTGTTTTGCAATTGGTCTGACAAGCTTCCCAGGGGCATGTAATCGTACAAGAGGAACTTCTGGTCTTTACTGTAGAAGTAACCCCTCAGAGGGAGCAGGTTCTCGTGGTCCATGGTCCCGATAGTTTCAACCTTGTCCCGGAATCTCTTGGCCCGCGAGACCACATCCCCGAGCATCTTCACAACCACCGTGGTGATCCCGTCCTCCAGTTCAGCCTTGTAAGTCCTCTCGAGCCGTGCTGTGCCCAATTTCTGCTTACTGGCCCTATTAACGTCCGCCAAATTGAACCTCTTTGCGGGGTTCCCCAACAACACTAGCTCGTTCCTGGTGCCGATCCTTCGCCACAGGTCGTCCATCGGCGTCACTTCTTATCCAATGGATGCAAACTGCAAAGCACACGTTTGGTTAGGCTCTGGCTTCACCACTCAAGCACAACAGCCATCTTCATTCTTCTCCCCCTCTCATTGGGATGGTTCTTCTTGTCATTTGCTCATCCCATTTTTCTCCGTTTATTGCCAGTTTGTCAACGGCACGGTGCTACATCAAGTCCACGTCCATTACTTGGGCACGAAGATTGAGGAGAAGTCATTTTCCCTAATCTAAACTTCTATTTTCAGTACATGGAAAACGTTATATACTAGTTTTTTGTCATTTAAATACTGAAAAGTCGAAAGACAATTTTCCCCGGACAGTTCTCTCAAACAAACGAATCATTAAAATTATTTGTGCATTTATATGGTCCCATGCTCACTTGCCCTTGAAAATTGGCTTAGCCAGTTTCTTATTTGAATGATTAGAAACTTACTTCATCCACAATAAATCTATTGACATGGGTATATATACCAAGTTACTTGAACATATCCGAGATTTATTAATCATTTATTAATTTTATTTGTAAATAAAATGCTACTAAACAAATTAATCTTAATATTTCCTTGTAGTAAGGAAATTGTGTAGAACATCCAAACAACTATATTTAGGCATTCCACTAATACTGTATATAAGCCAATTGATATAACTCTAATTTTACCTAATCAATCATTAGAAACAGATGAAAACTCAACCCATCTAAAAGCTTAGGGAAGTTGGCGCACTGCATTGTCTTGGAACTAAAACAATACCCAATAAGAGATTGAATCAACTTGTGATGGCTATCTAATTCCGTCTTCACATGCAATTTAATTAAAAAATTATAATCTAATCCTATCATGCAATTCTATCCATGGAATCAAATCTAAATGATATGATATGCAATGCAATCTTTTTTGAATTTTTGGTATTTTTAAAACATGGCAGTTATCTAAATTAAAGATACAATCTCAACGACCCATACGCAATCTGCGAAAATTTCAAATTAAAGATGACGATAATCTAAAAAATAACTCGTTAAATAAAAAATTATCCCAATCTTAGGCAACATAATTACCCAAGTTAAAATAATTAAAAAATGATCCAATATATTTACGGATGCCTAAGATCTCAAATATCATATATTAGATAACGATCAATCTGAGTGGAATCAAATATTCAAATCGAATTGGATAAAAATTGTTACCTAATATGAACACGCTTAATCCGGATCGGCTTGTGGATGAGGCTCGGTGAATGGCTGCAGCGCACGGTAGACTCGGCTGGGCTCCTCGCGGTGGTGACCGACGTGAGGGATCAGACGATAGGCGGTGGTTGGTTTGGTGCTTGGCCCGCTGGTGGCCGAGACGGGCTCAACGATTATGGCTCGGCAAGACCGCCTTGAGATGCAGCCAAGGACTTGGCGGCGACTGCTCTCGGTCACTGCGGTAACGCACGGATGGTGTTCTCAGTGGTGGAGAGGTGACGGTTTTGTCAGGATCCCTACCGGAAATTCGTTGCTATGTAGGCGTCGCTGTGGTGTTCGATAGAGGACCTCCAAGAGCCGTGCAAATTGATGAGGCACGCCGAACAGCTGGGATGCTGTACTAGTCGTTGGAGAGGCCGGGCTCGGCGGGACCCTGCAGGAAATCGCTAATAATTACTGGAAACTGCCCCGGATCGCTGGCTGGTATCGTCGGGGCAGCAGGTCCTCGTGGTCGCTTGGCTGGCTGGAGCAGAGGAGTCTTGGTCAGAGCAGGGACGAAGAGCAGGAGCGCCAATCGTCAGCCACGAGCTTGAGCTCGTTGTGTGGGACTCCTCGGTCAGCAAGAGGAGGCGTCGCGGTCCCTGATGCCGTGACGGATCAGCAGCTGGGTCAAGGCCGTGTGCGAGGGAGATTGGCCGTCGGCGCTAGTCAGGACTCGGCCAAAAGCAAGACAGGGCCGGGAGAAGGACCTGCTTGAAGCGTTGGTGAAGAGCTGGGCAAGATCGGACTGCAGCGTGGCGCGAGGACAAGCGCGACAGCGAGGCTCGCTGGAGGCTGTGGAGGTCGTTGAAGGCTGCCGTGTCGCTGCAGCGGAGGCACGGTCGTGATGAGAAAACTGACGAAGAAACGTGGCAGGAGGCGCAGTTATGAGGCACCCAGCAACAACACCGCCGAGGGGATGCTAAGTGCTCTTGCCCTATCTCACGTTTTTTCTTCCCTTCAATCTGCTGGCGGTAAGCTGTTCTTATATTGATCTATGCTGGTGCTTTCGGTTGTTAGGGGGCGGCGCGGGGCGGGGGTGGTTTGGGGCGCGAGACTCTAGTTAGATTAGTTTTGTATAATATTTGAGTATTTTGATAGAATGGACATTTACTTAAAAAAGTGGTGCAGATGTTCTGTTGTTGGAAGTTCAACGTAATTATTTGTGAAGAGAGGTGCTAAAGCAAGCGCATCGTTATTCAAATTCCCTAATTCCAGTTATAACTTTAATGAGTCTAACGAGTTTGGATTTATGACTAATCAAAATTCCTGACGCTACATGAAGAAGTCTCCTCTTTTCTCTACTTCCTTAAATTTGACTTCCTATATATCAAAGAATATGCAGAACTACGAATTTCTTTGAGCTGTTCTTACCATGTTAACCCTGATATTTCGGTTTATCCAATAAAGTTAGGATTCTTTTGAAGCAAGGTTAGGCAACCAAGGTCGCCTTCATAAGCTTCTTTCCTCAGAAGTCGTCTTCCTCTTTGCCCCAATTTCTCAATTTCTCAATTTAGGGTTAGAGTTTGAAGAATATATGTGATTTAGCCCCAAAGGTTAAAAAAACACACACACACACACACACACACACACACACACACACATATATATATATATATATATATATATATGTCAGTATATTCAGTGAGTCAAATTAAACGGAGCTAATGAAAGGGATTTATTTGATTGCAAAATTGACAAGTTTTATAATTTGATTGCATTATTTGAAAATTTAAAAACTTAATTATACTTTCACAATAAGTTTTATGACTTGTGGTGCACTCAGTCCTAAATTGAAAAGAGCATGAGATGATGTTTAAAAGTTAAAAAAAAAAAATATTCCAATAAGATATATCTTAAAGTGTGATGCAAAATAGTTATTAATGTTATTGATTTTGCAAAATATACTTCGTATGGTGACATTAGTTAAAAAAAAATTGAAAATATAAAAATGACATGGCGCCAATGATAAACTCTATCTTGATACACTTAGTATCAATCGGTGTTGCCTCGATCGCTTTATAAAATTCATCGAAATTGCTTCATTTTCTAATTTTATTTTTATGCGACATGCATTACATGGAAACCAAGCGGAGTCTAGAAGTCTCCACTGTTTTCATTCTACGTTCCCACTCTACTTCCCGTGATCTCACACGGTTTTTCCACAACTTTTTTGGAAGTCTTAATACCTAGAATCAATCGGTTGATTGAACGATTATGTCCGCGAAATTTCCATCATGTTACTGTTTTAGAGGGACCCTTTCGTTTGGAGTAAAGCAAGCGGCCAAAGTTGACCTTACACAGAAACGAAAAAACGAAGAAAGCAGTACATTTGGCCCATTTGCCGTGCAGAATCAGGAGGAAGAGAAACAGTAATGGTGGACTTTGGGAGTTTCCTTTGGAGGTCTCCTACGCGGTCTCTTTTCTACGTTCCTACTTTACTTCCCATTGAACTCGTTTGGTTTTTCCTATTACTGAACGTATGCCACAGATTGTTAAGAGTTCCCGACGTTATACCGTGCTATGGCAGCATGAGACGGCTTCTTTCTCTTCTTCAGTCTCGTTACCTTTAGGTCTTCTTGCTCTTTCCCTCCTGGTCAACGATATCACTGCTAGGAAGTGTCTTGGATGCGGACAGCGCATTTCAGGAGCCCACTCTACGTTCCCATCGATCTCACATGGCTTTTCCCGCAACTATTTCGAAAGTTATGGGAAAAGCCATGATTTTGTCGCGACGTATCCATAATTTTTTTTTCCAAGGAGAACCTTCCGTGAAAATAAAGGCTACCATTCTATAAAGGTGGACCGCACTCTAATAGAAAGATGAGGCCAGTTATTTGGCGTATTTGCTGTAGAGAATCAGAAGGAACAGAAGCAGCAATGGTGGATTGGAAGTGCATTGCAAAGTTACGAAAGTTGCGAACTACATGGGAAAGCCAGGTGGAACTTTCGGAATGAGTTGACCTTAGAATTTACGAGTAAGTTAGGAAAGTTAGTAGCAATGTTCTGGTGGTTTACTTCGAATAGGAGAAACGAAACTTACCAACTGCATAGGAAAGTTATGTGAAATGTTACGAATGATATGGCCCCAAAAACTTATGAAAAAACAAGAGAAATTGATACCATTGTCGAGGAAAATTCTAAACAACAAAAGAATGTTGGCAACCATCAGTGTAATCAAATTATTAGTTATTCATGCCAAGTTGAAAAAAAAAATAATGTGAAAATCGTCATATGTCATGTAAATATATAAAATATTATTGAACCGACTAAAACAGTTAAGGTAATAATTAGGGTAGGAATAATGTCCTCTTTGATTACTCTATTCTATATAATCATATCTACTACCTGATTAAGTAATGCAGAGTTGTGCTAATTACTATGTTTTGATTACATTAAATATTCCAAATTATTCATCAACAAGATGTTATAATTTATATAACATGTTTGATTAATAAATCGGTTATGGTCATCATGGACAACGATAGTGCACATAATTTACGTAGTAATACAATGACTTTATTTTCTAGTATTACATTTTACGAAATATTGTAATGTAAAGTAAGATAATGCCGTTACACTTATTTAACGTTAATATTTAAGTGATTTTAATTAATATCCGTAGTAACAAAATTCCTGTAGTGCAAGGAAGAAAGAACTAAATTTAACGGTAAGAGCACATTTGATAACGATTCTGTTTCTAGAAACAAATTCTTATCATAAATGATTTTTTTTATTTTATTCCTGGGAACAATTTCTAAGCATTTTAAACTGTTTGATAACTGTCCAAAATTTCTGATTCTGGAATAGAATTGCATTTGGTACCATACTCATTGATTATGTTCCAAATCAATTTCTTTTAATTTTTAAATAATTTTTTTCTTTTTTCCTTTTTTTTTCTTTTCTTTTTTTCCTTTCTCTCTCTTGTTCTTCTTCTTCTAATGGCCGGTTGCTTGGTCCGCGACCGCCGATGAGGGCCAGCGACCTCACCGGAGCGTCGTCAACCCTCGTCGGCTGAGCCTCGCCGGCAGTTAGGCGAGGCTCGCCTAGCCCCGCCGAGGTGGTTAGGCTTGCCTCCGGCGAGCTCGCCAGACCTCGCCCTGGCCTGGTGAGCTCGCCGGACCGGTTGCTGGTGGACGGCAACTGCGGGATGGTGGTAGATGAAGAAGAGAAAAAGAGAAGAAGAAGAAGAGAAAATGGAAGAAGAAGAGAAATATGATTTTGATTCTTAGATTTGTTCCCGGAAACAAGAATTAACTTTTTTTTTTTTTATTCTTGATTCTGTTCCAAATCTAATTCCGGGAACAAAAAAATAGAAATTTGTTCCCGAGAGCAAAAATTTTACCAAACGCGATTCTGTTCCTAAATTACTCCCGGGAACACAAAATCAGAATCAGGTTTTGTTTTGATGGTTACCAAACAAGTCCTGAGAGGCAAATTTTCCCTTCGAAAAATGCTTGCAAGGCATTTGGCTGCAGGCGGGGTGAGCAGGGATTGATATTAGCCCAACCTTGCTTGAACGATTGACAAAAATATTTAATAATGATTCAGATATCTTATAAGTTAAGATTTGTTCGGTGATCTGGAGCATTTCTGGTTTTTTCTCACATTTATAAATTGACTATCAACCCAATCTCAACAATTTTCCCCTCACATATCGGGTCTAGTTCGAGCCGCAACAACTCGTAACTCTCTGTGTGATTGTTGGGTTCAAACTTATTGGCCATCTAGGCTCGATACCGAGTATTTAGTGGTTTTGGGCCACTATCACCGTAAAAACTAGTTTAAAATGTGAGACTTTCTTTCGAACTTAAAAAGTGGTCACCAATCCCTTTCACAAAAACTCATTATTCATACAAAAACTCTAACAATTATTTATTTTTAATACATGATTCGAAAAAATATAGCAAAATTTTTTTCCAAGCGAGACACAGTTCTGTAGGGAATGAGGACGAATCACGCCCGCATATGACACAGGCAGTGGCTGGGCAAAGCCCAGCCTCACGAGGTGGTGACAAGAAATGCGATCCCCAGTCGTGGTCCGTCGCTCCGACAACTTCGACCTTGTCCCGGAAATCCTCAGCCGACAATATCACATCGTTCTGCCTCTTCACAACCACCATGGTGGTCCCCTCCTCCTGGTCAGCCGTGTAAGTCGTCCGGAGCGTCCCTTTCCCCAATACCTTGGCACTGGCCCTCGAGAGATCCTCGAAATCGAACCTCTTCGCTGGGTTCCCTAACAACACCAGCTCGTTCCTTTTTGGCTTAGGCTCTTGCGGCTTCTTGTGGCATTTTTCTCTGACTACGATTCACTGCTGTTCTTCCCATAGTCGATCTTCTTTACAGTTTGTTCACTGGTGTCACTTCTTATCCAGTGAATGCAAATTGCAATGCAAACGTTTGGTTTGGCTTTGGCTTCACCGCCCAAGCACGATAGCTTTCTTTGTTCTTCTTCCCCTCTTTTGGTTTCGCTCTGGCTTATGGATATTGATTAAGGTTAATACCACGAAAAACCCTAAACTGATACGCTGGTAATAAATTTACACCAAAAACCCCAAATCAGCGTATTTGTGACAAATTTTCCCATACATCCATGACAAATGGAGGGTAAAATCCCAAATTAATAAATCTGTCCACTGTCACGTATCATCTAATTCGATAATTTGATAGTAAAATTTAAAGAAAACTAACGGAGAATAAATTTTGCATAG
Source organism: Eucalyptus decipiens (assembly GCA_014182575.1). Lineage (NCBI taxonomy): Eukaryota > Viridiplantae > Streptophyta > Magnoliopsida > Myrtales > Myrtaceae > Eucalyptus > Eucalyptus decipiens. The sequence continues at coordinate 26,001,796 of CM024611.1, read as the reverse complement.
GTATATCAATTTAAAGTTTTTGGTGGTCAAAATTTAATTTTAGGTAAATTTGTCACAAGATTATCAATTTAGGGTTTTTGTGGTATTAACATTATTTATTAATGAACAATATCAGTAAGTGAAGCGTTATTAGACAAATTAATCTTAATACTTTTTTGTATTAATATTTACTAAGCATATCATAGCGGACGAATTGTATGGAACAGTTATACTAATATCAATAATATGGTATATGAGAGTGCAAAAATAGTAAGGAACATTCATTCCGCTAATATCTTTTGGCATTCCTCTAATGACTGGATTAAATATAGGAAACAGATGAGAACTTAATGCAGCTGGATGTCACAATAGCTCTGTAATGTTATTTTCATCTTTTTGGCGGCATGTCATGATTCTCCTATTGGTACATGAACACACAAGTGCAGCTTAGACTTGAAGAAACTGATTCTCTCTCTTCCTTGGCTTCATGGTGAAGAGATGCCCTATTGCTATTTCTCTGGCCGGATTTGCTAGTGATGAGCACTCCATTTCACAGTGCGTGGATAGGAGAGTGAACAGCGACTGAGCAACTACATGAGACAAAAAATTTCTCGCATTTCCCCCCTCTCTTTCTCTCCCCTCCCAGAAAATGAAGGCGACTATGCCGTGCTATGGCAGCATGAGACAGTCTTTCTCTTTTTAAGTTTCGTTACCTCCCGGTCTTCTTCTTGCTATTTCCATCTTGGTCAATCATATCACTAGTTGGATGTGTCTTGGACACTGGGGACTTTACAAATGCGTTTAGTAACTATTATGCTCTCGAGAACAATTTATACTTAGAAATAGTTTTTTTTAATTCTATTTCCTGGATTAGTTTCTAAGCATTTAAATGTATTTAGTAACTGTCTAAAATTTCTATTCTTGAAATAGAAATGCATTTATTACGACCGTCAAAGTTTTTAAATTTTTAAATAATTTTATTACATTTTCTTTTTCTTTTTCTTTTTCCTTCTCTTCTTCTTCCTCTAGTTGGTGGCTGGCCACAACGATGGCCTGCGACTGGCTAGATGAGAGCTAACAAGAGCTGACCTCGCCCAACCGCCACGGGTTGGGCGAGCCAAGGTGAGGCGAGTCTCACCAAGCTAGAGTGAGGGCGACTCGCAGCGGTTGGGTGAGGTCAACCCTCGCCCAACTGGCTAGAGGAAGAAGAGGAGGAGGAAGAGAAAAAGAAAGAAAAGGAAAAGAAGAAAAGACAAGAGAAAAAAAAAAGGTTTGGGCTTGATTTTGGAATTGTTTTTGGAAAAAGCAAAGAATAAACTTTTAAAATTTTTTATTCTTTTGTAAATCTACTCTCAAGAATAAATCTGTTCCTGAAAATAAAAAATGTTACCAAATAAATTTCTATAAAAAAAAGGAAAAATTTTCAAATAAGGATCTAAAGTGCCATTATTTTCTCAAAATTGGACTTGAAGTGAAGTTTGTCTCAAATAAGGACCCAAAATGACATCATTTTCTCAAAAGAGGACTTGAAGTGAAGTTTGTCTCAAAGGATGACCCAAAGTAGTCATTTAGTCTCAAAGAAGGATCTCACTCATCGGCCGGTGAATAGATGCATCTCCAATATATATTCTGGTGGCCTGATTATGGTATTTTCATCCTTTTTTTTTTTTTTTTTTCATTTTTGGTTGTCCTGTTCATCGTCTTTTTCATCCCCTTTTCACTTCTTCTTGCCCGGATCAAGAACACCGGACTTGGGGAAAGGCCGGCGAGCACCCGCCGCTGGTAAGAGCCGACGAGGGCTTGACGCCCATCACCGGCCGAGCAAGGGCTCGATGCCCATCGTCGGCCGACGGGCGAGGGCCATTGAGCCCTCGCTGGCCATGGGGGGAGGCGTCCAAATCGAGGCCCTACAAGAAGGTCCTCGAGGGCAAAAGGGGTAGCTGAAGAAGTCATCGATCTGGGAGTGGTGGTGGAAGGAAGGGATAAAGAAAGCGATGCGGGCATCCTAGTCATAGTCCTAGCAAAAGACGAGGTTGTCGGTGGAGTAGTGGATGGAGGTGGGGGAGGTCGCCCCTCACGGCCATCAGCGAGGTTGCCCCTCGCCGGCCTTGGGTGAGGGCTCGCCCACCTCACCGACCACTAATAAGGCCAGCGAGGGCCTGGAAGCCCTCGCCCGTAGGCAGCAAGGGCTCGATGACCCTCGTCGGCCGCAGCCAAGGCCACCCTCCCCAGATCTGGCGAGGGTTGACCTGCAAGCCCTCGCCCACGGCCGGCAAGGGCTTAGTGGCCCTCGCCTACTGTCGGTGATGGGCGTCCAACCCTCGCCGGCCCTCACCAATGGCCAACGCTTGCTAGCCCTTCCTAAGTCTAATGTTCTTAAGAAGAAGACGAACAAGGGATGAAGAAGATGATGAACAGTGCCACCATCAACCCAAAAAAAAAAATAATAATAATAAAGAACAAGAAAACCGAAAATTAAAAAAAAAAATTGGACAAAAATACCCCTAACCAATCTACCGGAATATGCATCGGAGATGTATCTATTCATCGGCCGGCAAATGAGGTCCTTCTTTGAAACTAAATGATCACTTTCGGTTCTTATTTGAGATAGACTCCACTTCAGGTCCTCTTTTGAGAAAATGAAGGCACTTTGGGTCCTTATTTGAGACAAATTTCACTTCAGGTCCTCTTTTGAGAAATAGCTTCTTTAGCATGAAATAGCTTCCTAGAGGGGTTGGCATAGACCTTTGTACCAAATAATTTTTAGAGACTTTTCTTATTTGTTAATTTCCGTATATACAAGAGCGAAGGAGAGTGCCTTTGTGGATTTTCCAGGGGTTTTATGTGACACCCCGAACCCTTCGGAAGTCGCCACAGGCACCAACGTTACACCTTACTACCTCTCTCTAGAAGAAGCGTCGTAATTCATAGACATTTAAAAAAAAAGAAAAAAAACGGTCCCAGCTCGACTCATTAGCGGAAGCAAAATAAAACATTACCATCTCTCCCCCTACCAACCACGATACAAATACACACCACTAATCACCATGATTAATAGACAAGCCACGACACTTTATTTACATATATTTTCAAGATGGGATTTCTTTGGGTCGATACATCAAAAGGAAAAGCCAGGACTCAGCCACGTCCGGCCTAAAACCCCAAAAAGAACCCTCGACCCGCTACAACACACGTGCAACAATCCCCATCATCAGTGTCGGCTATACTATCCCCAAAAAGATCCAGCTCCTACTCGTCACGCACGGGCCCTCACACCCAACCCGGTGCATCAGGCGGCGGCGGCGGCAACATCCCTCGCATCACCCCATTGCGACGAATGTGGACGGAGATGAACTCCTGGACAATCGGGCCCCCAGCCAGGCCTACGTCGTACATGACTAAACAGCGCACTCGAATATACGTCAATCCAGGAACAGAAGGACAGCCAAACTCCTCGCACTCGACCTCAATATCGGATGGTAGACCGTAAAACACACCCCGCGTGACGGCAGGGAGCGGCATTCTGCTAATCTGAAATGTTGGTCCCCAAAAGGGGTGAGTACAACCACTCAGCAGGTAAAGGAATCCAATAACCACTCAATACATCATACAAGTCACACATGCATTCCAGGCATTACTTACCTTGAAGCCATGCATACACTATCATGCATCGTCATCACAATTATAACATATACATGCATACCATCATGTCATACTCGTATCATCGTTATCATGACATCATCATATCATATCATATCATCATCATCATCATCATCATCATCATATCATGTCATATGTGCATATCATCATCATATCATGTATATCATCATGCCATAGGTGATCATCATCATCATGTCATATCATATCATGCATATCATCATGCCATAGGTGATCATCATCATCATGTCATATCATATCATGCATATCATCATGCCATAGGTGATCATCATCATCATGTCATATCATGCATGGTTCAGTTTTTCCACGTTTTTAACTTTCCATCCGATCACTACATCACCTTTCCTCGGATCACCAATATCATCTCATATTATACACTCGCGCCTCATCCTGGCATCGCGAGAAAAACCTCCGGCACTCAGCCATTCCAGGCCACCGGGCATCTGGCCCCCCACATTTCGGGCATCTCGCATCCCAACTGGCATCACGAGGCATCCCCTCGGGCAAAGACCTCCGAGGCTTCCGGCATTTACACTCCTTGGCTGGGCATCCCGCACCCCTACTGGCATCGCGAGGCATCCCCCTGGGCACAGACCTCCAGGGCTTCCGACACCCCCAACTTTCCGAGCATCCTGAAACTCACAGACCTCCATGTATCTCTATACATTCCGGGCATTATCATCCGCCACAACAATCTCCTCATTTAACATTATTCATGTTCACCAATTTCGGTCTCAATTTAGCATGGCATGTGATGTAATGGCAATCAAAATCATATTCAGCATGGAATTCATACATGCATCTCAATTCATTGTCATGCATACATCAAGACCTCATCATACATGCTACATGGTACAATAAAATTTATGGAATTTATGCCAATTAAAATAATCCCTTTATCACGCCCTTTTTACATTTATTTAAATTTCCAGCTTGTGCCATTTTCAAAAATACTAAATTTAATATCTATATAATTCTCAAAAATTATAAAAATTAAGGCAAGTGATAATCAATACAATAGGATAATGATTTCATGCAAAATACATGGCCAAATAGAATTCCACACAAATCCACAATTCACACAAAACAGCATGTAATTTTCGGATGAAATCAGAATGCACAGTTTCCAAAATAATTTGATTAAAATATCCATAAGACCTCCAAAAATTACGAAATTTTACCGAGTTATAGCCAAGACACTAATGTACATTTTTCATGCAGACTTCCAAGTCATATTCTTTTTATATTATTTTCTACAGTCACACGAAGCTTCTGGATCCAACACCGAATCGTCCAGTGCATGCTTCTCCGAAATACTGAGTTTTCACCTACCTATCCTTCTTCCTTTCCTCTGAAATTCGGATATGTTTTACATCAAGATGTTTTCTACAAGTTTCATGAAGAGATATAAGTCAAAAATTCAGAGTGTAGTCGTCGTTTAGGTACATGAAGTCTCGGGTGTCCTGTACTACATATCCAGAATTACCGTCTCCAAGATTCAGTCGATTTACTAGGTTATACTTGTTCATTTTGCTTCAAATTTGAGTATGTTGTATTTTAAGATGTCCCCTACAACTTTCATGAAGAAATCGAAGAGAGATTTCTAGCACAAATCAACATGCAACCACAAATCCATCAAAAGGTCAGTGAAATCGTTCCAGATCTGAGGTCTCCGTAGGATGAGAGTTTAGCCCCTCAAACCTCCATAATTTTCCACCAAATTTGAGTATGTTGTAGTTTGAGACGTTAGTTACAACTTTCGTGAAGAGATACAAGTCAAAATCGAACTCTAAACATGCATGAAAGCTCTCACAAGTTTCTGACTCAAGCAGTTTATGCGAAAACATTCCAGATCTAGCATTTCGTAGGATGAGAGTTTGACCCCTCAAATCTCCATCATTTTACACCAAATTTGAGTATGTTGTATTTTAAGATGTTAAATACAACTTGGATGAAGAGATCGAAGTCAAAATCGAACTGTAAACATGCATGCAAACCCTTACAAAATTCTGACTCGGGCGGATTCAAACAAAAACAGCAACATCACACAAGAACAAGTCATCCAAGCTTCGGTTTTCCCCTCCTAATCACCCAAAATTCGACTTTTCTACAACATACATGTGACACACACACATGCAAGAGCAGCAAGAGGACTCCAACTTGCCTCTAGACCGAACGGACGACGGCACACGGCTGCGAACACGGCGGCACACGGCGGACGGACGGCGACTCCTTCCTCTCGGCTTCTCCTCCCTCTCGGCCTCACTCTCCCTCTCTCGCACAATCTCTCTCTCTCTTTGGGCGAATGGCTAACCGGCCATTCTCTCTCCTCTCTTCCCTTTTTATGTCCCCCAAACCTCATCATTTGCGATCATTGTTTGCCACTCCAATTGACCAATGCATGCCATCCCTCTCTAAGCCAATGCATGAAGACCTTTTGCCACTTGTCTTCATAATGGGCTTTTGGGCTTGGGCTTTTGGGCTTGGGCTGGCCACTCTTGAGCCTCCTCTTGGGCCGGTTGACAGCCCCCTTTCGTGGGCCTAATTGGGTCGACTAGCTTGGCCCATCAAGGCTTTGGCCTATGGGCCTAAGGCCCATCCTAATAAAATTAAAATTTTCAGTTTTATAATTTCTTCTATCTATTTTAAATTTTAAATTCCACATGGCCAAAGTCTTGTGACATTTTATTTATTGGAATTTAATTCATAAGGTGCATGGCCAAGCATAGATTATTATCATTAATCTATCTAATTTAGAATCTCATAAACACAAGCACAAATCACCTAAAAAAAAAAGACTAACGGCTAAAGCATAGACGATAGGTAATTTCATTACCTAATTAGAGGCTTTAACACACCTTATAACTTGACTTTGAATTTTGGGATGCCACATTTTAGGGTTTTTAAAATATGTTAACAAGTTGGAGTAGGCTTTTGGAGCTTTTGGAGCTTAGGCCCGGGGAAATGCTCAAGCACAAATTTCCAATTGGATATTGGCACGAAGGATGGAACTGCCGAGGCTAGACAAAATGACTAAGCCATTTTTCACGAGTTGACTTTTTCTTTTCTGATTGAATTTTCCTTTTCATTATTGTTATAGAGACATGTAGCAAAAACGCGATACTTTTGCCTGAGAAGATCATATAGAAGGAATCCAAATCCGAGCTCATCAATATATGTAATTGAATCTACCTTCATTCCAGGATTTAAGCGATTGAGTTATGGATGAACTAGCATATATAAATTTCTCTACACCATATCACACCTCTAATATTAGATTTTTTTCTAATACAACTCACGCTTGTACTTTCAACAATTTACGAATCACTTACAGCCTCGTATCGATATGAAGAGTGAAATATAATTTATTTCATAACTACTAATGTAAAAGTATCATTTAGTTTCAAAATTTTGAGGAAAAAATTTGAAAAAGGTTCAAATAACATTGAGGGCAAGAAAAATTGTGACGTTGTCCCAGCCCTGTGAGCAGTAGGAAGAAACGTCAACTGTAGGAACGATTTCAAAACATGTCAACACCTTGAATTTTGCCTTGTCTTTTCTAAAATCAAACAATTATCCTAGGGTTCACAAAAAATTGACCAAAGTTTGACCAATGAGAGAAAGGGCATTTGAAAAATTTAATGGGAAATTATTATGGAGATTGGAAGAGGCATTATATGGGAATAGTCGTAACATGTCGTAAACCTACGACAACCGCCAATTAACATGAACTAGTGCTGTCGTAGAGGATTGGAATAGGCATTCTCAATTTTCTGTTTCCTTTCGATTGAGTTCAATTAAGCCACTTTTGTGTCCTTTTCTTGTCTTGTATTCTTTCGATTTTTCCTGTGGATCTAACTTTTTTGTGTTTCCTATTTTATGAAGGCAAAATGCATGATTCAAAACATCCAACGAAATATCAGTATGCTTATGAGCTATATAATTTGTTATGCTTACTCCTAATTGGGAAAATTATTCAAAAAATCTTAAACATTTCAATTTTGCCAATTCAACCCTAAACCTTTTTCATTTCTTGCCAATTTAGTTCATCCTACCAATTTTGGTCTGAAATTGCTAACATAGATGGCCAGCACTCGATGTGGCACTTTTTTAAATAATATTTTAAAAATATTTTGAATTTTTATGTTTTTTTTTTTTTTTTTGGGTTGCCACCAACCCTTGCCACCCACAAGTGAGGGCTGGCCGACCCTCGCCGCTCTAGGAGAGGGCATCACAACCCTCGCCGCCGAGGGTGGTGACCATACTCATGGTCCTCGCCTAGCCAAATCGATGAGGGCATCACGGTCCTCATCGTTTTTGTGGGAGGGCGTCGTGACCCTCGTCCAAAGTGGGCGAAGGTTGGCCAGCAAGGGTTGCCGCTAGATCGAAACCCCCGCCCCAAAAAAAAAAAGCCAAAAAAGTAAAAAAGGAAAAATCATAAAAATAATATATTATTAAAATATTATTTGAAAAACTATCACGTCGGCACCAGCTGTACACGTTAGCAATTTTCAGTTAAAATTAGCTAGATGGACTCAATTGGTAAAAAATGAAAAGATTTAGGACTGAATTGGCAAAATGTGAATATTTATGACTAAATTGGGAAAATTGAAAAATTTATAACTGAAGTAAGTCGGGACTATTTGTGACATCCCAAATTTCTGATTTTGTTTTCAATTAAATGAGACGAACTTTTCATCGACGCGCTTATAGTTCAATTCTCCGAGCCGATCACTCACGAGATAACTAGTCTATCGTGAAGCCGTTAAGGAATTTAAATGCAATAGGCTTGAGAATCGACCATGAATCGATTGCTCGACCGTATAAATCTGCAAGGATCATTACGACACTATCGTAATTGAACAGATCGCAATAGGTCGATTCGACCGAGATATGTAATTAGAGTGTGGGTGATTCCACCTAATTTCAGTATCCTCGTCGACCGGCACTGAACTGATTATTCTGTCTTTTTGTGTACCTTGTGTTCGTATTTGAAACCTCGAGATTTTCACGACAATCGAGAGTCGCCAATGTGTCGAAGATTATTTCGTGGCTTGAAAATAATCAACCACGGGTCAATTGCACCGAAAATTTCCTAAAAGCTACCCGGTAGATTAGGACGCACTCAAATCGCGCCGCATTGAAATTAACCGTGATTTTAAACCCGGATTCAGAAATTGAAAGTTCGGCATGTCACACCATTTTAGGAACATCGACTCATCTTTAGAAGATTTTTCTACAAACCGAGATTTTTGGCGGAAAAGCAAAGTAAGGCCGTTTTTGTTCGGGATTGTCAGAGGGCCGTTTTTAATTGAATCTTCGGGATGCAAGTTGGATCATTTGACGGGGAAATGTCATGAGAAGGCCGAGGACACAAGAGTTGATTTAATTGAGCTTCAATTGGATGGAATTGAGAGAGAATTGAATGGATTGAATGGGGGAATGTCCAAAATTCGTAGCTCCCATGGCACACCACATTTTGCACCTATTGCCAAGCTTGTAGAGGAAGATTAGAGGAGAGAGAGTGGCTGAGGTCATGTGGTGTCATGGTGGGGGCAAAGCCAATGAGAAGATGGCAAGTGTTGAGCTCTAGAGAGCCTAAGGAGACCCCCCACTCTTCAGCAGCTTCTTCTCCCTTAATCCAAGGCTTTCTCCATTATTGTTGAAGGAGAGAAGCTCAGCAAAAACCAGAGGAACCGAGCAGCATCAGCACTCCACCGTCGCATGCTCATCGGACCCCATTTCCTCCTCTGTTTTCCCCTCGTTCCAGTTTCTGCTCCAGCCGACCTTTCGCCAAAGATCCGAGTAAAAAGTTAACTTCCTGGTTGAATCAGCGAATGAGCCACCCATTGTCGCGAAGATGACATCCAGCCCGTTCCAGAGCACCTCACCGCTTGCCGGAATGATTCTCCGGTCGTCCCGTACGGCCGCCAGAAGCCGCCGCTCGCCGGACCTTCTAGACTCGCTTGGTTCCGCCTGTTTCGCCCGTTTCGCGGTTTTCAGCCATTTTCTCCCCATTTCTACCCTACATCCACCCATACCAACCTCCAATAAGATTCCCTTGACCCCCGGGAGCCACCGGTTGCCAACCACCCCCTCGCCGAAGCTCCGATCAGCCCGTTTTCATTTGTTAAAGTTACTTTGGTTTTTCTTCTTTGCGGTTCGATCCAGATCGGGAAAGCGAAGACAGCAAAGTTTTGGAGGCTTCGAGGCCCGCTTTTAGTGTCTTCCTGGCCTCCGTTGGTGTCGCCGCTTCAAGGTTTATCGACCGCCTTGGCGTCGTGGTCGTCGTGAACTCACCGGCGCGCAAAACCGGTGAGTTTATCCTCTAAACCTCGCTTAGTAAGTTAATCATGCTTAAGGGGTGTTTAGATTAGTCTAATTAGGTTTAGGTGGTTAGATTAGATTATTTTAATGTAAATTAGATTAGTTGTATGATTAGTTTAAGGGATGTTTAATTGGGCTAATTGTATGTTTAAATTAGTGTAATCTAGTTTAAGCCCTAATTAATTATTTTAATTTATTTATTATTTCGAATTTTATAAATATTATTTTATTAAATTATATTATTATAATATAATTTAATAATTATTAAATTTTCGGAATTAAATTTAATTATTTAATAATTTCGAAAATTTTGCCGGATGGCTTGGTCGTAAGAATTTCGCACCGATCGCAAAGAAATGCGGTCAATTTGTATCAATTGTATGCGTAATTGCAAAATTGAGTGAAAATGATGATTGTGGTTAATAATTCCAAAAGTGTGGAATTCAGTGAAATTAGAGAAGTTTTGGTATTTAACTTGAAAATACCCGGTGTTGGCTTTTGGCACCGTAATTGGTTTGTAGGATCAGTTTGAATCGTTGGATGTTATTGGATTGTATACCCAGTTCTATGGTTTAAATATATTTACCACTTTGGCGAGCAATTGGTTTATATATGTCAGCTTGTGTGAGCATCACTGTCAGCTTGTGTGAGCATTATATGTCAGCTTGTGAGAGCAATGATCGTTTATCAGCTTGTGAGAGCAACGATCCATATATCAGCTTGTGCAAGCTATCATCTATGTATATATCGCTTGTGCGAGCTACCATCTATATCGCTTGTGAGAGCATTGCATCCATGTCACTTGTGTGAGCCATGATTTATTAATGGATGGATAGATGGTATGAATTGATAGATGATATGAATTGATAGATGGTATGAATTTATCGACGTATGAATTGTACTGACGTGCAGGAAGGACTGAGGCAAGTTAAGTCCTCTATTCTCTTTGTGTGGCTAGAGCACCCTGGGGCTTATTTTCTTCCTAATCGAGTTCTAGAGGGTAGGACTCGCTGAGACATTGTTTCATCCCGGTTGTGGGATAATATTTCAGTCCCTAGATGGCGGATCCTCCTGAGCTTTTTGGTAGACCAAAGTGAGGGTCGCCGAGAGGATTTTGACTTCGCCGATCCCGACCAAGAGCCGGCGAATGGACTCCGTCTAGCCGGTCTTAGGACAGCTTTGTTTTTTAGGACTGATCTTCTATAGATCTTTTGTTAATAGCCTAGTCTTGTAAATCAACTGGTTTGATGTGTATAAAGGTGTGTTGACACCTAATTTTGGAAAAATAAAATTGCATTTTGAACAAATAAAAAGAAAAAGGAAAATGAGGGGAGGATCAGTCTGATTTGGTTATGAATGGAATGTGGAAATTCCGATTAGCCATCTTTGCTCCGGCGAATATTCAAATCATAGTAAATGTGGAAGCAAATTCTCGATCAAATAAATTTGGTGAATAAAAAAGCAATGAGTTTGATAAAAGGAAAGGAATTGAAACATCCAAGGAAAAATCAAGCCGATTGCAAGATTTTGCTCCAATTTGCGAGATCAAAAATTGAGGCAAAGAAAAAAAGAAAGCTCAAAAATTGCCATGGAAGATGGTGCTCGGAACCACTATAAAAGGGACCAAATTTTGTGAAAAAAAGGGCGAGACAGCTAACATTCACGGCCAAAATCGAGAGAAAAAGGAGCTGCAACCCTAGAGAGAGAGAGCGGCGAAAAGAGAGAAAAAAGAAAACAGAGAGCAAGGTCTTTGTCCCATTCCTTCACTGCGACCCTTTCATCATCGCACCAGACCAATCGATCCCTTGTTCGGTGACATCACTCACCATAATCAGTGAGCTCCTCCAAGGAAGCCAACAACCATCGCTCCTCCCTCCTCACAACGTAGCCACAGATCCGTGCGTCGCCAGTCCAGCAATTTCACGGCCACCGGGATCTTGCAACCTGGGTGTTCCAACGAGTTCTTTGCTTCTCAGCCCCCGGTAGTCCCCGCACAACGACGTTGAACCGGCCCCTACTCCGACGTGAGCCAGCCGAGTTGCAGCCCACGATGCGACTCTCACCACCCGCCGCTCCCTCCTCGTGATCGCACCAGCGCTCACAAGCAAGAAAAGCCCAAGTGGTGGATTTGTCTTCTTCGGGTGTTGTCCGAGAAAATAAATAGTCAACGCTTCCCCGTCGAGAAGCCTTCACCACCGAGAATCCATGACGATTTGTTGTCCAACCGAGGTGCGACCTTCGACGATGATCACACGCCAAGGAGCCTCCGATGACGAAGGTCGAAAGCTCACGACGGTCAGATTTTGGTGGCTCTAACAAAGCTCACGACGGTCAGATTTTGGTGGCTCTAACAAAGCTCCACTTGGCGATGCTTGGAGATCAACATGGAATGAGAGAAAATTTTCCAGGCGTCCTTGACGTGCCCGAGACCTCCACTGATCTAATTATTTTGCTCTCATTTGAATTTTTATTATTGCAGGTGTGTTGTCTCCCACGGCCGCCCCGACGTCCATCTAGAGGCAATTAATCGAGTCATCCATTAGCAAGTCTTGAACCCGCCGCGACTGCTTTGATGATTCTCTGAACAACTCAACTTACACCAGATTCTTCGATGGGCACGTTTCCAATGCAAAAGAAGCGGTGGAATTTGTCTCTTATTGCATGGTGAAATCTGGAGACTTAATCGTGAGTTCTTGAGAAATAAGCACACCTGAGATTGAAGACAAAGACAAAAAGGTAATGACTTTAGAGCTCTCGGTGGAGATTATTTGGTCCGACTAAAAGACCAAATATTACTTCGATACGATCTCCTTCGGCGAGCCACCTTATCGTGAGCGGTTCCCTCGCAAGTGCGTCGCGTTGCAACCACCGTTCGTGAGCCGTCCGTGGGCAAATTCTGATTTGGAGGCATATCCGTAAATTAGATTTTTCAGCTGAGCCACCGATGCCGAACCATCTTGTCCATCCGTGAGTCGCAAGGACCCGAGCCTCGCTGAGCATCACCATATCGCGTCGCGAGTAGCCGTTCGAAGTCCGAATTTGGAAGTATATTCGGCAATTAGGTAAAAAATCTCACCTTGATTTAAATATCATATTGCCTAGATTGATGAGATTGATATCTAATTGGGTAAGAGGTATAATATTCATTGGGATATATTTCCTAACTCGCAACCGCATATAATCTTTGATTCCATCTATAAGGCTTTAGATGGAATTATTGATTCCGTTCTGTGGGAATCTTTGAAATTGATGTTTTGATCTTTAAGGCTTAAGATCAACCCATCGCTTTTTATTCGCGAAATTTCAAGAATTTTGGATGTTATTTCCGTATTCGCATTGATTGGATAATATATGATCTCGAGTGATTTGGTGCTTATCTTGCTTTAATTGCTTTATTTTTCCCAAAAATACAAAAAAAATTGCATTTGCATATCATGTAGATTAGAATTGATTTCCTAGATAAAATTACATGATAGAGTAGTTAGATTCTTTTCTGATTATATTAGAATGCATGTTTAGATGGTATCTAGGTTAGATAATATCTCTGAATTAAATTGCACGTCGAGATAAATTTCTAAGTTAAGATAGGATTCGGATTAGTCTATTTCCTAACTTAAATTAGATAATATCTCACTTTAGTTAGATTTTTATTTTTAGTAATTTTAAATTTCGAATTTTATAAAAATAAAATAAAAATATCATGCATATGTCATGTAGAATTAGGGCATTCTTTGCACGTCATTGCATGTTAGGATTGCATATTATAGGTTTAGATAATTTCTCCTAAATAGATTGCATGCTTATTAGAAAAATAAAAATCATATGCACGTCATTAGGGTTAGATTCATTGAAATGCATGTCATTTAGTATTTTTGCTTGGCCCATTTAATTAGAAATTACATGTCATTAGAATTAGGTCATTTAGTTAATATTGCATTATATAAAGCATGATTATCATTAATTAAGTGAAAACAAAAAAAAAATTGCGTGTTAATTAAAAACCATATCTAAGATTGTTGATGTGGATTTTGAATTAACATTGCAGATGCTTTCGTTGCTACGAGGTAAGTCCTGCATTTTCTATTTGCTTTCTTGGGTGTTAAATTGATGGATTGCGTACCTGCATGATCACCTCACATGTCAGGAAAATAAATTTAAAATCAATCCAAACTGCTTGCCAAACATTTTTCAAAATAAAAAGAAAGGTACCGAAAGGGCATTAGAGAAATCTAGTGTAACCAAGTCCCCGTACCCATAGTCTCTGGTTCGTAGGAGTAAAGTAAAACTCCCGTTACTTTACTTGGGTTTTTAATCGACCCACCAAAAATAGATTAGTGGCAACTCCAAGATAAAATCTATCTGCATGTTAAGAACTTGAACTTAAGTCGCGAATTAGTATGGGCTTGGGAAAGCCCCAGTTAAGTCTAGGCTTAATAATCCATTAGCCAAACCCTAGGTGGTCCACACCTCGAAAAATTAGGTCGCGACAAGGTGTGTGGTTTGAATTGGAAAATGTGATCCTGCTTTTCTATCCCAATTGAGTTTTGTCTAAGGATTAATTATTCGCTTCCACATGTGCAATTAAAATGAATGGGTCGGCGACGTGTCTTGGGAAGTCGCATTTCTATCGACCGAAGTGGGATGGGCGCGTGCTCGAGGTTCGGGGCGTGACACTATTTGGAAAATTTTCCCCTCCTAATTCGATGCATATATAGCTCTTGCTTTTTCCCCCATGGTCCATGATATCATTAGTAGGAAGTTTCTTGGATACTAAACTAATAACAGACTATAGGAGTTTTCCCACACGGTTTCTTTTCTGCTTTCCCATTCTACTTTCCATTTATCTCATGTTTTTCTCAAAACCTTTTCAAAAGTCTAATTTTCTAAAATCAATCGGTTCATTTTATGATTGTGCTGCGAAATTTCCATAATAATATTTTCAGGAGGACCATTTCGTTGAAATGAACGCACTCCCATTCAACCATCAAAAGTCGCCAAATTGACTCCCCACAAGGAGTAAAATCTTAAACCCCACTTGTTTCTTTGGCATGAGGTTGCTTCCTGTAGTGGCGGGCGCAGGCCGTTGTACTAACAATTTTCAGTTCCCTCTAGCCCAGTTCTAGCCAGCCAGGGTTGCCAGCCAACCCTTGCCACCCACAGGTGAGGGCTAAGCGACCCTCGCCGGCTCCGGGCGAGGGCGTCGTGCCCCTCGCGAGCGAGTGTAGTGACCTTACTCATGGCCCTCACCTGGCCAAATCTAGCGAGGGTGTCATGGTTCTCATCGTTTTTGGGGGAGGGCATTGCGACCCTCGCCCAAAGTGGGTGAAGGTTGGCCAACAAGGGTTGTCAGCTAGATCTGACCCTCGCCCAAAGTGGAAGAAGGTTGGCCAGCAAGGGTTGCCGGCTAGATCCAACACCCCCTCGGGAAAAAAAAACCAAAAAAGTAAAAAAAAAAAAAAACATAAAAATAATATATTATTAAAATATTATTTGAAAAGGTGTCATGTCAGTGCCGGTTGTTTGCATTAGCAATTTTCAACTAAAATTAGTTAGATTAACTCAATTAGCAAGAAATGAAAAGATTTATGACTGAATTGGGAAAATGTGAAAATGTTTATGATTAAATTGGGAAAATTGAAAAATTTATGACTGAAGTAAGTCGGGACAATTTGTACAATTTTCCCTTCCTAATTCGATGCATATATAGCTCTTGCTTTTTCCCCATGGTCCATGATATCATTAGTAGGAAGTTTCTTAGGGCGCGTTTGGTAACGTTTCTGTTCTTTTTTTGTTCCAGGGAACAGAAACAAAAAAAAGTGTTTCTGTTCCGGAAACAGTTTTTGAACAAAAGAACGCGTTTGGTAAGTGTAAAAAAAAACTGTTCTTGAAATAAAAAAAGAACAGAAACACGTTTGGTAACTGCAGTTAATTTTTGTTCCTAGAATAGAAAAAGAACAGAAACACGTTTGGTAAACTGTACAAAATTTCTGTTTTTAAATTTTTTAAAAAAATGCTTTTTTCTAAATAAAGTTTAAACGAGATGAGAATTGTCATTCTCATGAAATGCTCATTAATTTTGTTTTGTTCATGGTGAGTGAAGACAAACGTTCAACATGATCATATGTGCATACTTGAAAGAAAACAATTGCCCATCGACAATTCATACTTGTCCCAAGTAATCGTCCCCATTTCTCTGGGTGATTCCCATTGAATAACTATTTGCCGCCTTATTCAAAGTGGTAATCACATTCATTCATAACGAGAGATTGGTTTCTTGGAATCAAACCGATGGATCGTTAGAACATCATTCCATCAAGAGTATACTTAGATAGGGATTCTCGCGAACACGAGCTTGTGCACTGAGGATTGAAGAATATTAAAACATGGAATATGCAATTTTCATCTACAACCAACTGCTCATGTCGATAGCCAAGATATCAAAGTCTTGATGTTCAACTTTCTCGCATACGTTCTTTCCCACACTCGTATAGTCTCAATTTATTTTCTCAAGTCAGCGGGATTCTCAACTTACGTATAGCAATATTTGCCTCGTGGATCAATGCTGCACCTTAGAAACAAAACAAACGATCAAGACGGATATCAGAACTCTCAAACAAATTGAGCAGTGCCATAGTGGTTTGGATTTAGTTTTGCTACTGGACATATACATGCATATAGTGTGCCACTCATCCTAGCAAAAGAGAACAAAAAGCACTAGCACTTCGAAACCCAAAGACTAATAACAGCGCCAATTTTCCTCGTTTTCAACCATTAATGACACCAAACCATATAGGGTAATGGAGCACGAGATGATGGATCACTTCGGCCCTTCCTCTTCCACAAATCTCCGAACATTCCGATCCTGCAGTTCTTTCGCTTCCCGCCTCCAAAGCCATGTCTAGATCATCAATATTTCCCGGTGAACCCACAAAATCAGCATAACCTACATGAGGCACCTCAAAACTCCTCCGAAATGCTTATCCATGGAACCGCATCTTCCAGAATTCTCCCATTCATTTCAACACCACCAAAGCAAGAACAAGCCTCATCGCTTTCCTCCACCGCTCGGTCTCGCACCCTCGCTTCTTCATCTCCGCTTCTAGTTCTTCTTTACCTCCTTCCACAGCTTTTAATTTCTCCTTCAATTTGATGTTGTTTTCTTTGCTCGCTTTAAGTTCCTCTTCTAGCTGACTCAGCTTTGAGGCCATTTCTTCTTCTTCTCAAGCTTTTCTTGAGCTACTTTCTTTGCAGCCTCGCCCGAGACCAATTGCTCTTTCGATTCTTCAGCTCTTCTTGAGCTTGGCCAAGCCGAGATTCCAGATCCGCAATGTGAGTTCCTAGTTTCTTTTGATTAACTGAATCAGATTGGGCACCTCGTGGAGAATGGCGATCTCCTACCTTAGGGCTTCGATCAGGGATGGGGTGATGGTGTGAGTTATCAAAATCATAGCTCGAGCGAGGAGAGCGTTGCTGCTCTGCTCACGACGCTCGCTTGAGCGAGCAGAGCAATACGCCGCTCGAGCGAGCGATGAATCCGCACCTCCGACTCATTTCCGTAATTTCACAACTAGGTCCTCGATATCGTTCATGGTTTTTATTGCTCAAGTAACTTCTCTTTACTCTGTCCGGTTTCCTGAATTGAAAAGGAGGAATCAGATTGGGTTCATAACCTGCAGGAAAATTAACATCTAAAGAACTACCATGAAAAGGGAGGGCAAAGACTACGGTCATTACCATCAGAACAGATGAAGCAGAATTTTTTTTGGACAAGACATTTCTCGCTTGCTGATGTATGAAGATAATCCGAATCTTCTAGATCTCCAACCAGCACTTCAAGCCGTAATGCGGTCCCTTGAATATTTATCACCATAAATTAGTCATGGCTTTTCATAGAGAGCGAGACATAAACCATTTCCTAGTAAAGTAACGATTAGAGACGACTAAACCTTAAGAAGTTCTACAACCCATAAAAAATCTCGAGTCTAATCTCATCGATGCCAATCAGCCACGTAACCGAGAATTGAATGAGTCTCGAGAACTTAATAACAAAAGAATTCACGATCACTCGAAAGGCGGATTGGCAACAAAGTCATGACTCCGAGATCAACAGAAACTGCATCCCGCCGCTAGATAATGAACAACTGAACACAACGACTCCAAGAAGGGATCAAAGCTCACCGACGTATCCGCGAATGTTCGTGATGCGCTGCACTTCTTTCGCAAGCCGAGGAAGCTCCTCCCCGAAAGTTCTTCCACTCCCATTTGACCGCACACCGTCTACAATCACAAAATTGACCATAAAATTCAAAACCAAACATCGAGCTTAAGTCGGACCAGCCACAATCACATTGCAGAACCTCGCACAAAAATCAAGACGACGAAATGCAAACCTACACAAAAATCAGCAACGCTCGCTCAAGCGAGCAAAGCAGCCACGCTCGCTCAAGCGAGCAGACGCCGCCGCAGATCTGGGCGAGCAACAACTCACTCGGGGCTCGAGTGCGAGGGCTCACTCGAGCGAGCGTCTCGCAGATCTGGGCAAGCGCTGGCTCGAGCGAGCTGTCGTGGTCGAGCCCCGAGCAGCAGTCGCGGTCGAGCCCCGAGCAGCGGTCGCCCAAATCTGCGAGGGGTGGCTCTCGTCGAAGCCCTAGAAACACGGTGAAGGAGGAGCAGCAGCTGGTGAGCGCAGAAACCTACCTCGAATCAGAAGCTTCACCGATGAAGGAGCAAAGAACTGCCGGGGCGCCAGAGAAGCAGCTGTCGGCGCCAGAGAGTCAGCCAAGTGGGAGGCGCCGGATCACTCGACGGTGGTGCACCTATGAGAGACGCCGGAAAAGGGAGAGCGTGGCTGCGCAGGGGAGGAGCAGTGACCACGTTTACCTGGTGAAGGAGCAGCGGCTGTCGAGACAGAGGCGGCGCTGGCGCACGGAGAAATGATGGACTTCTCTCTCCGCGGAGGAGACGCTCGTCGCTCGTCGCTCATCGCTCGTCGCGGAGGAGAAGCTCGTCGCAGGGGGAGAGAGGCGGTGTTCGAAGGGAGCAAGAAATAGAAAAGGAACACAATTTTGTTCCTTTTTGTTCCTCGATGTGTTTCGAAATAAGAAACACAAATTTTGTGTTTCTTATTTCTGTTTCTTTTTTGTTTCTCTGGGAACAAAAGAACAAAAGGAACAGAAACGCACCCAAACGCGTTGTTCCTTTTTTGTTCCCAGAACAAAAAAACAGAAAAAATGTTTAAAAACAAAAAAAAAAGAAACACAAACAAACAGAGCCTTAGACACTAATAGCATGCTATAGGAGTTTCCCACACGGTTTCTTTTCTACTTTCTCATTCTACTTTTCATTGATCTCATATGTTTTTCTCACAACTTTTTCAAAAGTCTAATTTTCTAAAATCAATCGAATCATTTTATGATTGTGCCGTGAAAGTTCCATTATATAATATTTTCGAGGGGACCATTTCGTTGAAATGAACACACTCCCATTCAACAATCAAAAGTCGCCAAATTGACTCCCACAAGGAGGAAAATCTTAAACCCCACTTGTTTCTTTGGCATGAGGTTGCTTCCCGTAGTGGCGGGTGCAGGCCGTTGTACTAACAGCTTTCGGTTCCCTGCCCCGCCTTGAGCCTACCCAGATCATTTTTCTAGATATATCTCTTATTTGTTAATTTCGGTAGAAAGAAACATTTACCGGAGAGAAAGAGAACTCGTTTGAGGATTTTCAATGGGTTTTAGGGTTTGAATAACCTATTTTCTTAAATTAAAATGTGTATAATTTGAGGGTTTTTAAAATATACTATGAGTTGGACTGAGCTTTTGAGCTTTCGAAGCCCGGGTCTAGAGACATGCCAAGGCCTAATTTCTAATTGAATATGGACATGAAGGATCATACTTGTTCAAGCGGGACGAAACGAATGAACCAACTTTGACAAGCTGTTTTTTTTTTTTTCATTATTGTTGTGGGGATGGCAGTACAAGAAGCTACCTTTGCCTTAGGATACCATCGAGAGAATGAGCCAACTTTCATGAGTTTTTCTTTTTCATTTTTTTTTTCTTTTTTGATAGGATATGAAATTTTCTTTTTATTATTGTTGTAGGGATGAGCGACATTAAGGGGGTGCATGACAACATTTCTGTTCCAGAAATAGTTTCTGGAACAGAAATGAATTTTTCTATTTCTATTTCTGGACGAGTTTCTGAGGAAAAAAATCTGTTTGATAACTTAATAAAATTTCTATTTTAGAAATAGAAATTCGTTTGATGAGCAAGAGGAGAGGCGGAGCAGAGGCGGATGAGGAGGAAGAGGCGGAGGAGAGGCGGAGGCGGAGGCGGAGTAGAGGCGGAGGAGATCTGTTGCCGAGGGGTGCTCGGACAACAAGCGGGGACAGTGGGTCGCGGCGAGGGGGTGGATTCGCGAGCAGATGTGGATGAGCAAGAGAAGAGGGGGAGGAGAGGCGGAGGAGAGGCGGAACGAGGCGGAGGAGAGGCGGAGGAGGAGGCGGAGGCGGAGCGAGGGCGGAGAGGCGGAGGCGGAGGCGGAGGCAGAGGCGGAGGAGAGGCGGAGCAGAGGCGGAGGAGAGGTGGAGCAGAGGCGGAGGAGGAGGCGGAGCAGAGGCGGAGGAGAGGCGGAGCAGAGGCGGAGGAGAGGTGGAGCAGAGGCGGAGGCAGAGCAGAGGCGGAGGAGAGGCGGAGGAGAGGCGGAGAGAGGCGGAGCAGAGGCGGAGGCGGAGGCGGAGGAGAGGCGGAGCAGAGGCAGAGCAGAGGCAGAGGCGGAGGAGGAGGAGGAGGCAGAGAAGAGGCGGAGGAGGAGGCAAAGAAGAGGCGTACGAGGGAGAGAAGAGTGAAATTAGGGTTGGGAGAAATCAGAAATAGAAAATTTCTACTTCTGATTTCTCCTCCATTTCTATTTCTGGAATAGAAATCTATTCCAGAAATAGAAAATTTGATAAGCGTTATCAAACAAGTTTCTGTTCCAGAAATTGGTCTGGAACAGAAAAATCATTTCTGGAACAGAAATAATTTTTATCATGCACCCCCTAAGCCACCTCGCTTGTAGAGATCATTAAGAGGGAGCTCAAATCCCAAACTATCAGTATATCTAGTTAGACTTATGTTCGCACAAAAGTTTAATTGATAAGTTTTGAGCATACTAGTATATATTAACTTTTTGCATACCACGTCAACTCTCCGATGCGGAATATGTTTTTCTAACATAGTTCTCATGTGTACCTCAACAGTAGTGAAGCTCTTACGGTCATTATATTGTTATGAAGAGTAAAGTATTCACAATTTGTAATATAAAAATGCTATTTCTTTTCGAATTTGGAGAAAAATATTTAAAAAATAATTAAGGGTCATATTCTTGAGGGCAGGGAAACTCGTGACTTTTCGTCCGTCATACAATTAGACGAAAGAAACCTCAAATGTGGGAACCATTTGTGCAAAACATGTCGACACATCGATTTTTGCCTTATCTTTTTCTTAATCAAACAGTTGTCCTAAGGTTGACCAAAGTCTGACTAATGAGAGAGAGAGAGCGCTGAAAACATCAAATATTTTTGAAATAGTTTTGGCAAATTATCATGCAAATTGGAAGGAGCACTATATTGGAAATAGTCATAACATGTCATTATCATGTAATAGAAGCCAATGCCGTCGCAAAAGGACTAGAATAATCGTTCTTATGGGGGAGTCGTAATATATAGTTTGATGAAAGTGGATACATTATAGCGGAGCTCTACATCGTAATAACTTACCTTCAGTGAACATGCATACTCGTGGACGGATAAGTTTAACTTTTTGTGTTTTCTGTTTTGAAAAGACAAAATACATTATTCAAATATAATTTGTTTGGCTTACCCCAAATATTGATGCTCATATAACTCATGAGATTCTTCAATTTTTACTCGAACTTCATTGATAAAATTTCATTAATTAATGTTTTATGGTAGCATGCACACATATGAACTCGCTATTTAGTATTTACATTATGGGGTGGTATAAATTGCTAATTGTTTGTCTTTTACTTACAATTTCATTGAAACGCCTAAAGATAATAAAAGACATTCTATTTCAATGTTAGATAATATTTGGCAATAAGATAAAGGGGTTTGGAAGTGTGAAATTTATTAGATATGCCCATTTCCAAATAGGGTAATTTGACTTGTGTTCCACATAGGGTAATTCTATTTCAATGTTAGACAAACTGCAGTCAATTAGAATATATATAAACCCAATTTTTGTTGTAATATTTATATTTTTCTTGTTTCTGTTGCCCATCCATATGAATATGAAATACATTACTCTTGATATTTTAAAATGGCTAGGTATTTTTAAGCAACATGGCACCAACTCAAATAGATATGGAGCTCGGTGTTAAGTATGAGTATATCATCAATGAGTTATTGATAGCAAAGATGATTGTCAATGACCATGATACGGTTTTTACTTAATAAATCTAATAAATGTTCAATATAAAGACTAAAGACTAAGTGAGATATTGATTAATAGTTAAGTCCAATGGCAATTGAAGAGTTGTAACCACTTGTGGATAAGGCTGATGTACAATCATGAAGACTAAACTTGTGGACCTGCGATTATAATCATTTATTTGAATATTAACCTCTCCATTCATTAGTAATCTTTATTGGAAAAATTGAATGGATAATCATGTGTATACACACACGCATGTGAAGGACTTCGCATAGAGTAATTTTTGTACCTAATGATTTCAATATTATAAAGATTGAGGCGAGAATTGAGTAAATTACGTGCTAACATATAATCAGCATGTATTTAATTTCACTTGAATCAAACCAATATGTTTTGTACATCCATTATTGAGTTAATATTTTTATTTTCATATGTAAGATGCTACCATTGCTATTATGAGTTAAAAATGTCTATTGATACATGAATTTTAGTAAACAAATACAACATGTTTTTAAAAGAAAAAAAAAATAGAAAAAAAATAAAAAAGAACGAGAAAAATTGATATTAAAAACAAAACAGGGAGACCAGTTGAGATTGCATTACATCAGCACGAAACCAAGGATGACGGAGTGAGACGAGCGAAGCGAAAGAGCTCGAGCAAAGCTCCCACAACGCTGAGCTGGACGTGAATAGCAGAGTCAGTTCGTTACGCACTTTCTTCCCCGTGGGCGGACGTCCGTAGCTTGTGACCGATTCTCCACTACCAGGTCCGATCTCCACCGACCACACTTCCGGAAGTCGTTGGCTGCTCGTCTCCGAGCGTCGACCGAGAATCGCCATGACAGAACGTAATTTTCGAATCGTGGAAAGTTCCTAGAGAGTATCCTGACTGATTTCTCTCTTTTGCAGAACATCTTGGTCGATTCAGGCTATTAATTATGGTCGTGGCCACCGTCAAGCGATGCTGTCAGCCACTTCCGAGCCTCGCTGACTACGCCTCTGTTCTCCCCTGTTCCTGATCAAAGTGCCCGAAGTGCCTGGCACTTGCCCGATTCTCTTTCGCTGGCCTTGATCTTTGTTCTCGACGTTTCCGGAGCGTTCATTTTCAAGGTCCGCAATCCTTCTTAGACAACGACCTTATCTTCAAGCTGCAATCACTCACTGGGTAAAAGAGGGCGACAGTGGCCCGGAAGTGGTGGATGGTGACTTTCTATCGGTTAGGATGGTGGCTGACCATCATGACTGTGGCGGTGGCTAGGTGGTTGGGTAGAGAGGATGATCTCAAGCGATCCTCGTTCTAGTTGAAGGCTAGCTTTCTCAGTTGAATAACTGTTGAGAAGTGATCCATTTGCTAGAGAAATCTAGGGTAATTATGTTAACAATCTAAACGTAGGTTAAGAAGAAGAGGAGAAAAACACAAGAACTAAGGAGGTTTGGCAATGTGCCTACATCCTCGGGTAAGCCTCCCTGACCCTCTTTTTAATTTTCTTTTTTCTCCTTAATCATCAAGTATATACAGACTTATATATACACAATCAGACGGATTTCTTCTACAAATCAAGCCTTTATAGATTAGGAAAATAGAATCCTCTACAAATTAGAAGGAAAATAAAATCCCCTACGAATTAGGGGATTCCAGCTCATGCCAATACTTCCCTTAAGTTGGCGCGTAGATATCTCGCATGCTCGACTTGTCTAGTGTGCTGTAAGCCTTCATCAATATATCTACTAGTTGGTCTTCGGATTTCATGAATGGAAACTGAATCACCTTGGAATCCAAGTTCTGCTTAATAAAGTGACAATCCACCTCAATATGTTTGATGTGATCGTGTGAGTGACTGAGTTCTGTCATCAGTTTCTGAAGCCATATGAGTGCGCACAATCCCTTTGCCATTCCTCTAAACTGTGTCTTTGCACTTGAGAGAGCTACTATTTTTTGCTTTTTGATCCTCCAAGTCCATAATTTTTCAAGAAACTAAAATGGAACATCAGTCACTCACACCTACGATCTTACATATCGTCCTTTCAGCATGTCCAGGACCTCCGTTTTACTCTGGCATACGACTCTTAAACAAGATTTGGTACTTATGCTGCCCAACAATTTCCTTGTCGTTGCCCACCACCTGACAGTGTCTGCAGTACTTGTAGTTGTACCCTGTCTCTCCTTAACAAGAGAATAGGAGGACAAGGTTCCAATATGAGAGAGAGCTTCCACTCGCAATAGCCTCAGCAGTGTCAAATAAATGTTCTTCCTCAACTGAAACATCCACTAGTAGCATCTCTTCCAATCGCCAATGGATTCTCTGGAGGATCATTGTCAAATACAAGTGTTATGCAACCAACAGCTAAATGATGCATTTGGGCAATTTTATTCAAGGGTGGCCAATACATTTATTTTCTCGCATTAAAGAATGTTCATTTCCTTCAAATGCTTCGTTGTTGATACATCTGGTAACTTCTCCAAGGATCTGCAGGCAAGAATGCACAGTTGTTCCAGGGATTCCAATCTGCCCTGCAATTAGACTAGTTTGGTGCGGTTCCTCTGATCAAGCTTTCGTAGCTTCTTCAGGTGACTCGGGTCAGGTAACTTCTCAAGCGATTCAACTTCTTTCACTTTTAGACTCCTCAAGTTCTTTAAACCTTCATGGCCTTTAATCTCTGTTTTGGCAGAAGAGTCAGCCTGAAGAAGTTCTGTCAAGTTTGAAACATCTGAAGATGTTTGACATGTAACCATGACAAACTCAAGGAAGACTACGCGGACGCTGGGGTTTAAAGCAAAAGAGGTCCGTTCTTTCTCATCACAATGTCGGAAGCTTCCTCATGACTCCTTTAACTGGTCTATCCTATAATTCCTTGTTATGTTTTTGGCAAACAATATCTCTACCGAGGTCTCTTAGCTGAAGATGCATCCATAGCTTATTGTCTTCTCCAATTTTTATCAAAGACCTCTGCTGAAGTACTTGAAGAGCTTCACCTGGGAAGAGATCAGAAGTCCACTTTTGAAGCACAGTCCCTTTATCACATCCAATATAAAAACGGGCTATATCAAGAAAAATCTTCTTTTGCCGATAATCCAAAGCATCATAACTTACTTTCAACTTGCTCTGAACTTCCCTATGAGGAACCTTTTCCAATTTCTGTAATGTAACATCCCAAAAATCTTTGCTTTTATCAAATAGTTGTAAACCTATAACCTCAAGAGCAAGAGGAAGACCTCCTGTCATTTTTACCACTTCATTGGAGAGAGTAGCATATCCTTCCAAAGGATGATCTCTTCTAAAAGCATGTTTGCAAAAAAGTTGAAGAGATTGACTGAAGTCCATTCCAGTAAGCTCATATGTACAACAAACCTCAGGGACATTGAATACTTCCGTGTTTCTACTGGTGATAATTAATATACTTCCTTTTCCGAACCACACTGGCCTTCCCATAAGTGCATTCAGATGACTCCTTTCATCAACATCATCAAGTAGAACCAAAACCTTTTTGCCACGCAACCTTTCATTTATTGTCTTAATTCCATAGTCAACATTACTAATGTTCCGCCAGTCTCTTTTCAGGATATCAGAGAGTAGCTGATTCTGCAAACACTCGATGCCTTTTAGCTGGGAAGTTTCTCTGACACCAGAAAGAAAGCAACAAGCTTCAAAATGATTTGACAACCGGTTGTAGATGATTTTGGCAAGAGTAGTCTTCCCTACACCCCCCATACCATAGATTCCGAGAATTTTTAAATCCTCTGAATCGCCACACAGCATTCTATCAATTTCGTTCACATGATGTTCAACTCCGACCAAGCAGTCTGCCCCTAGCAGATTAGGCGTTTTCAACTCCTCTATAATCTCCTGGACAATCTTGTCTACCAGTTCTCCTTCACCTCTAATATTACGGAAAGAAAAGGAAAAACATAATTAGAAGAACACGGTTATAATATGGAAACACCGTGCCCAAATGATAACCTACAAAATGACATACCTATCGTTCTTCAAATTGTCCCATCCTTTTAGATGCGCAACGTGGTTGAGAGCAGCTTTCCACTCACTGATTATTACACCAAAGTTCTTCTCATGCAAAAGAAAGGCTTCTTCATAAAATCCAATTTGATGACGGACCTCTGCGGGAGTAACATCATAAAAAATGGGCATAATCTTCTGTCTCCTTTTTTTACTACACTGTACCATTTGAACCAACTCATTTAGACACCATTTACTAGAGGCGTAGCCCTTGGAAAAGATGGGAATTGAAATTTTTGATTGCCTAATAGCTTTGAGCAACTCAGGACCCAACTCCTCTCCAACTCGAAGCTCTTCATCGTCCTTAAATGTGTGGATCTTAGCACCAAACAACCTGGTATAGAGGAAATTTGTAAAGCCTGAGCGAGTATCAAGTCCTCTAAAACTCAGGAAAACATCATAGTCATATCCATATGACATGGAGGTCGATTCTATACTGCCACTGCAAACAGCGGATAAGCATACACAGTCCCCACCAGAA
This sequence comes from Eucalyptus decipiens, assembly GCA_014182575.1. NCBI lineage: Eukaryota > Viridiplantae > Streptophyta > Magnoliopsida > Myrtales > Myrtaceae > Eucalyptus > Eucalyptus decipiens. Next base: position 25,974,884 of record CM024611.1, on the reverse strand, counting down.
GTTATTTCCAAGTTGGTTGCTGTACCATTTCCCTCTAAACCCTTGTGATGAAAACTCAAAGATCCCCCATCAGGTTTTATATCCCAAGAAGAAGTACTGCACAAGTTGATTGTTGCTTTTTCTGAGAGATTTTCAGATATTTTGGAAATTCTTCTAATCCTTTTGAGATTAGACTCCTCAGAAGACCAATCAGATGCTGGGACTTTACTTTTTGCTGCATGTTAAGGAAAGAAAGATTTTAGCTTGACGAATAACATTTCTTTTTATCTCTAAACATAGTCGACATACCCTTCTTATAGTTTCCACATACATTAGAGTTCCAAATTTTCCCACTCTAGTAGAAATGACAAGGACCGAGGTTTTCGGTTGAATTAGGTACTTACTTACGTCCATTAAACCTCTCTAGCCTTCTACAAATCGGCTTTGTTTACTTCTTGAAGTGAAATCTATATTCTCTCTCGTTCCCTACCTTTTACTATCAAATCAATCACGAGAAGCACTCTGTTCGACCGTAAGAAAAAAAATCCTCATGACATGATGAGCGAATATGGACAAAGACGTTATTTTGAAACGGAGACACGATACCATAGTTTGTAACGACAAAATTGATAATCCCCAAATTAACAATCAGCATACTATGGAACAACATCAAAGTTCCAACCAAACATATCCAATGCAATGCCTAGAATTTTTAGCAAATCGCAAACCATCCATCTCCATATTACCATCCTCAGTATTCCCATTAACCGAACAAGACACAAATTGACTCGGCGAGCGCAAAGCAAAATGCAAAAAAGAAAGAAAGGAACTTCACCTTGAACAATAGCTCCGCAACCACCACACCGGTAAACAGGGAGGTAGGCTAACTTCGGCAACAGACTCCTACACCTAGGACACCTAACCGGCCGAACTTTCGCCGTGAGTGTCATTTCATGGATTTGTGTTGGTTTATGAACAGGTTCCTTCGTGGCTTCTATACTGCCACTACTAACAACGGATAAGGATACACAGTCCCCACCAGAAGTTATTTCCAAGTTGGTTGCTGTACCATTTCCCTCCAAACCCTTGCGATGAAAACTCAAAGATCCCACATCAGGTTTTATATCCCAAGAAGAAGTGCTGTGCAAGTTGGCTGTGGCTTTTTCTGAGAGATTCTCAGATATTTCGGAAATCCTTTTAATCCTTTTGTGATCAAACTCTTCAAATGAGCGATAAGACTCCTCGGAAGAGCAATCAGATGCTTGGACTATACGTTTTGCTGCATGTGGAGAAAAGAGAGATTTTAGCTTGATGAATAACATTTCTTTTATCTCTAAACATAGCCGACATACCCTTCTTATAGTTTCCACATACATCAGAGTTCCAAATTTCCGACTGCAGTAGAAATGACAAGGACCGAGGTTTTCGGTTGAATTTGGTACTTACTTACGTCAACTAAGCCTCTCTAGCCTTCTACAAATCAACTTTGTTTACTTCTTGAAGTGAAATGTCTATTCTCTCTCGTTCCCTACCTTTTACAATCAAATCAATCATGAGAAGCACTCTGTTCGACCGTAAGCAAAAAATCCTCATGACATGATGAGCGAGCATGGACAAAGACGTTATTTTGAAATGGAGACACGATACCATAGTATGTAAAGAAAAAAATGATAATCCCCAAATTAACAATCAGCATACTACGGAACAACATCAAAGTTCCAACCAAACATATCTAATGCGTTCCCTCGACATTTTTAGCAAATCGCGAACCATCCATCTCCATATTACCGTCCACAGTATTCCCATTAACCAAACAAGACACAAATTGACTTGGCGAGCGCAAAACAAAATGCAGAAAAGAAAGAAAGGAACTTCACCTTGAACAATAGCTCTACAACCACCACAACGGTAAACGGGAAAGAAGGCTAACTCTAGCAACAGACTCTTGCACTTGGGACACCTAACCAGCCGAACTTTCGCCGTGATCGTCATTTCAAGGATTTGGGTTGGTTTAAGGACAGGTTCCTTTGTGGCTTCTATAATGCCACTGCTAACAACGGATAAGGATACACAGTCCCCACCAGAAGTTATTTCCAAGTTGGTTGTTGTACGATTTCCCTCCAAACCCTTGCGATGAAAACTCAAAGATCCCACATCAGGTTTTATATCCCAAGAAGAAGTGCTGCGCAAGTTGGCTGCGGCTTTTTCTGAGAGATTCTCAGATATTTCAGAAATCCTTCTAATCCTTTTGTCATCGAACTCTTCAAATGAGGGATAAGACTCCTCGGATGAGCAATCAGATGCTTGGACTATACGTTTTGCTGCATGTTGAGAAAAGAGAGATTTTAGCTTGACGAATAACATTTCTTTTATCTCTAAACATAGTCGACATACCCTTCTTATAGTTTCCACATACATCAGAGTTCCAAATTTTCGGACTGCAGCAGAAATGACGAGGACCGAGGTTTTCGGTTGAATTAGGTACTTACTTACGTCCACTAAACCTCTCTAGCCTTCTACAAATCGGCTTTGTTTACTTCTTGAAGTGAAATGTCTATTATCTCTCGTTACCTACCTTTTACAATCAAATCAATTGCGAGAAGCACTATGTTCGACCGTAAGCAAAAAATCCTCATGACATGATGAGCAAGCATGGACAAAGACGTTATTTTGAAACGGAGACATGATACCATAGTATGTAAAGACAAAATCGATAATCCCCAAATTAACAATCAGCATACTGCGGAACAACATCAAAGTTCCAATCAAACATATCTAATACGATGCCTCGAATTTTTAGCAAATCGTGAACCATCCATCTCCATATTACTATCCACAGTATTCCCATTAACCAAACAAGACACAAATTGACTCGGCGAGCGCCAAGCAAAATTCCAAAAGGAAAGAAAAGAACTTCACCTTGAACAATAGCTCTGCAACCACCACACCAGTAAACGGGGAAGTAGGCCAACTCCGGAAACAGACTCTTGCAATTGGGACACCTAACCAACCGAATTTTCGCCGTGATCGTCATTTCAAGGATTTGTGTTGGTTTATGGAGATGTTCCTTTGTGGCTTCTATATTGCCACTGCTAACAACGGATAAGGATACACAGTCCCCACCAGAAGTTATTTCCAAGTTGGTTGCTGTACCATTTCCCTCCAAACCCAAACTCAAAGATCCCACATCAGGTTTTATATCCCAAGAACAAGTGCTGCACAAGTTGGCTGTTGCTTTTTCTGAGAGATTCTCAGATATTTCGGAAATCCTTCTAATCCTTTTGTGATCGAACTCTTCAATTGACCGATAAGACTCCTTGGAACAACAATCGGATGCTTGGACTATACGTTTTGCTGCATGTCGAGAAAAGAGAGATTTTAGCTTGATGAATAACATTTCTTTTATATCTAAACATAGTTGACATACCCTTCTTATAGTTTCCACATACATCAGAGTTTCAAATTTTCCAAATGCAGCAGAAATGACAAGGACCAAGGTTTTCGGTTGAATTAGGTACTTACTTACATCCACTAAGCCTCTCTAGCCTTCTACAAATAGTGTTTGTTTACTTCTTGAAGTGAAATGTTTATTCTCTCTTGTTCCCTACCTTTTACTATCAAATCAATCACGAGAAGCACTATGTTCGACCGTAAGCAAAAAATCCTCATGACATGATGTGCGAGCATGGACAAATACGTTATTTTGAAACGGAGACACGATACCATAGTTTGTAACAACAAAATTGATAATCCCCAAATTAACAATCAACATACTATGGAACAACATCAAAGTTCCAACCAAACATATCTAATGCGATGCCTCGACTTTTTAGCAAATCGCAAACCATCCATCCCCAAATTACCCTCCTCAGTATTCCCATTAACCAAACAAGACACAAATTGACTCGGCGAGCGCAAAGCAAAATGCAAAAAAGAAAGAAAGGAACTTCACCTTGAACAATAGCTCCGCAACCACCACACCGGTAAACGGGGAGGTAGGCTAACTTCGGCAACAGACTCCTGCACCTAGGACACCTAACCGGCTGAACATTCGCCATGAGCGTCATTTCATGGATTTGTGTTGGTTTATGGACAAGTTCCTTTGTGGCTTCTATACAGCCACTACTAACAACAGATAAGGATACACAGTCCCCACCGAAGTTATTTCCAAGTTGGTTGCTTTGTACCATTTCCCTCCAAACCCTTGCGATGAAAACTCAAAGATCCACATCAGGTTTTATATCCCAAGAAGAAGTGCTAGGCAAGTTGGCTGTGGCTTTTTCTGAGAGATTGTCAGATATTTCGGAAATCCTTCTAATCCTTTTGTGATCGAACTCTTCAAATGAGCGATAAGACTCCTCGGAAGAGCAATTAGATGCTTGGGCTATACGTTTTGCTGCATGTGGAGAAAAGAGAGATTTTAGCTTGATGAAGAACATTTCTTTTATCTCTAAACATAGCCGACATACCCTTCTTACAGTTTCAACATACATCAGAGTTCCAAATTTTCCGACTGCAGCAGAAATGACGAGGAACGAGGTTTTCAGTTGAATTAGGTACTTACTTATGTCCACTAAACCTCTCTAGCCTTCTGCAAATCGGCTTTGTTTACTTCTTGAAGTGAAATGTCTATTATCTCTCGTTCCCTACCTTTTACAATCAAATCAATTGCGAGAAGCACTATGTTCGACCGTAAGCAAAAAATCCTCATGACATGATGAGCAAGCATGGACAAAGACGTTATTTTGAAACAGAGACATGATACCATAGTATGTAAAGATAAAATCGATAATCCCCAAATTAACAATCAGCATACTGCGGAACAACATCAAAGTTCCAATCAAACATATCTAATGCGATGCCTTGACTTTTTAGCAAATCGTGAACCATCCATCTCCATATTACTATCCACAGTATTCCCATTATCCAAACAAGACACAAATTGACTCGGCGAGCGCAAAGCAAAATTCCAAAAGGAAAGAAAAGAGCTTCACCTTGAACAATAGCTCCGCAACCACCACACCAGTAAACGGGGAAGTAGGCCAACTCCGGAAACAGACTCTTGCAACTGGGACACCTAACCAGCCGAATTTTCGCCGTGATCGTCATTTCAAGGATTTGTGTTGGTTTATGGACACGTTCCTTTGTGGCTTCTATACTGCCATTGCTAACAATGGATAAGGATACACAGTCCCCACCAGAAGTTATTTCCAAGTTGGTTGCTGTACCATTTCCCTCCAAACCCCTGTGATGAAAACTCAAAGATCCCACATCAGGTTTTATATCCCAAGAACAAGTGCTGCACAAGTTGGCTGTTGCTTTTTCTGAGAGATTCTCAGATATTTCGGAAATCCTTCTAATCCTTTTGTGATCGAACTCTTCAATTGATCGATAAGACTCCTTGGAACAGCAATCGGATGCTTGGACTATACGTTTTGCTGCATGTCGAGAAAAGAGAGATTTAGCTTGATGAATAACATTTCTTTTATATCTAAACATAGTTGACATACCCTTCTTATAGTTTCCACATACATCAGAGTTCCAAATTTTCCAAATGTAGCAGAAATGACAAGGACCGAGGTTTTCGGTTGAATTAGGTACTTACTTACGTCCACTAAGCCTCTCTAGCCTTCTACAAATCGACTTTGTTTACTTCTTGAAGTGAAATGTCTATTATCTCTCGTTCCCTACCTTTTACAATCAAATCAATCACGAGAAGCACTATGTTCGACCGTAAGCAAAAAATCCTCATGACATGATGAGCGAGCATGGACAAAGACGTTATTTTGAAATGGACACATGATACCATAGTATGTACAGAAAAAAATATGATAATCCCCAAATTAACAATTAGCATACTGCGAAACAACATCAAAGTTCCAACCAAACATATCTAATGCGATGCCTCGACTTTTTAGCAAATCGCGAACTATCCATCTCCATATTACCGTCCATAGTATTCCCATTAACCAAACAAGACACAAATTGACTCGGCGAGCGCAAAGCAAAATGCAAAAAAGAAAGAAAGGAACTTCACCTTGAACAATAGCTCTGCAACCACCACAACGGTAAATGGGAAAGAAGGCTAACTCCGGCAATAGTCTCTTGCACCTGGGACACCTAACCAGTCGAACTTTCGCCGTGATCGTCATTTCAAGGATTTGGGTTGGTTTAAGGACAGGTTCCTTTGTGGCTTCTATACTGCCACTGCTAACAACGGATAAGGATACACAAATCCCCACCGAAGTTATTTCCAAGTTGGTTGCTGTACCATTTCCCTCCAAACCCTTGCGATGAAAACTCAAAGATCCCACATCAGGTTTTATATCCCAAGAAGAAGTGCTGTGCAAGTTGGCTGTGGCTTTTTCTGAGAGATTCTCAGATATTTTGGAAATCCTTCTAATCCTTTTGTGATCGAACTCTTCAAATGAGCGATAAGACTCCTCGGAAGAGCAATCACATGCTTGGGCTATCCGTTTTGCTGCATGTGGAGAAAAGAGAGATTTTAGCTTGACGAATAACATTTCTTTTATCTCTAAACATAGCCGACATACCCTTCTTATAGTTTCCACATACATCAGAGTTCCAAATTTTCCGACTGCAGCAGAAATGACGAGGACCGAGGTTTTCAGTTGAATTAGGTACTTACTTACATCCACTAAGCCTCTCTAGCCTTCTACAAATCGACTTTGTTTACTTCTTGAAGTGAAATGTCTATTCTGTCTCGTTCCCTACCTTTTACAATCAAATCAATCACGAGAAGAACTTTGTTCGACCGTAAGTAAAAAATCCTGATGACATGATGAGCGAGCATGGACAAAGACGTTATTTTGAAATGGAGACACGATACCATAGTATGTAAAGAAAAAAAATGATAATCCCCAAATTAACAATCAGCATACTGCGGAACAACATCAAAGTTCCAACCAAACATATCTAATGCGATGCCTCGACTTTTTAGCAAATCGCGAACTATCCATCTCCATATTACCGTCCATAGTATTTCCATTAACCAAACAAGACACAAATTAACTCGGCAAGCGCAAAGCAAAATGCAAAAAAGAAAGAAAGGAACTTCACCTTGAACAATAGCTCTACAACCACCACAACGGTAAACGGGAAAGAAGGCTAACTCCGGCAATAGACACTTGTACCTGGGACACCTAACCAGTCGAACTTTCGCCGTGATCATCATTTCAAGGATTTGGGTTGGTTTAAGGACAGGTTCCTTTGTGGCTTCTATACTGCCACTGCTAACAACGGATAAGGATGCACAGTCCCCACTAGAAGTTATTTGCAAGTTGGTTGCTGTAGCGTTTCCCTCCAAACCCTTGCGATGAAAACTCAAAGATCCCACATCAGGTTTTATATCCCAAGAAGAAGTGCTGCGCAAGTTGGCTGTGGCTTTTTCTGAGAGATTCTCAGATATTTCGGAAATCCTTCTAATCCTTTTGTGATCGAACTCTTCAAATGAGCGATAAGACTCCTCGGATGAGCAATCAGATGCTTGGACTATACGTTTTGCTGCATGTGGAGAAAAGAGAGATTTTAGCTTGACGAATAACATTTCTTTTATCTCTAAACATAGTCGACATACCCTTCTTATAGTTTCCACATACATCAGAGCTCCAAATTTTCCGATTGTAGCAGAAATGACGAGGACCGAGGTTTTCGGTTGAATTAGGTACTTACTTATGTCCACTAAACCTCTCTAGCCTTCTACAAATCGGCTTTGTTTACTTCTTGAAGTGAAATGTCTATTATCTCTCGTTCCCTACCTTTTACAATCAAATCAATTACGAGAAGCACTCTGTTCAACCGTACGCAAAAAATCCTCATGACATGATGAGCAAGCATGGACAAAGACGTTATTTTGAAACGGAGACATGATACCAAAGTATGTAAAGACAAAATCGATAATGCCCAAATTAACAATCAGCATACTATGGAACAACATCAAAGTTCCAATTAAACATATCTAATGCGATGCCTCGACTTTTTAGTAAATCGCGAATCATCCATCTCCATATTACCGTCCACAGTATTCCCATTAACCAAACAAGACTTGGTGAGAGCAAAGCAAAATGCAAATAAGAAAGAAAAGAACTTCACCTTGAACAATAGCTCCGCAACCACCACACCAGTAAACGGGGAAGTAGGCTAACTTCGGCAACAGACTCTTGCAACTGGGACACCTAACCAGCTGAATTTTCGCCGTGATTATCATTTGATGGATTTGGGTTGGTTTTTGGACAGGTTCCTTTGTGGCTTCTATACGGCCATTGCGATGAATACTCAAAGATCCCACATCAGGTTTTATATCCCAAGAAGAAGTGCTGCACAAGTTGGCTGTTGCTTTTTCTGATAGATTCTCAGATATTTCGGTAATCCTTCTAATCCTTTTGTGATCGGACTCCTCAAATGAGGGATAAGACTCCTCGGATGAGCAATCAAATGCTTGGACTATACGTTTTGCTGCATGTTGTGAAAAGAGAGATTTTAGCTTGACGAATAACATTTCTTTTATATCTAAACATAGTCGACATACCCTTGTTATAGTTTCCACATACATCAGAGTTCCAAATTTTCCAAATGCAGCAGAAATGACAAGGACCGAGGTTTTCAATTGAATTAGGTACTTACTTACGTCCACTAAGCCTCTCTAGCCTTCTACAAATCGGCTTTGTTTACTTCTTGAAGTGAAATGTATATTCTCTCTCGTTCCCTACCTTTTACTATCAAATCAATCACGAGAAGCACTCTATTCGACCGTAAGCAAAAAATCCTCATGACATGATGAGTGAGCATGGACAAAGACGTTATTTTGAAACGGAGACATGATACCATAGTTTGTAAAGACAAAATTGATCATCCCCAAATTGACAATCAGCACACTGCAGAACAACATGAAAGTTCCAACCAAACATATCCAATGCGATGCCTCGACTTTTTAGCAAATCGCGAACCATCCATCTCCATATTGCCGTCCTCCGTATTCCCATTAGCCAAACAAGACACAAATTGACTCGGCGAGCGCAAAGCAAAATGCAAAAAAAGAAAGAAAGGAACTTCACCTTGAACAATAGCTCTACAACAACCACATCGGTAAACAAGGAGGTAGGCTAACTTTGGCAAGAAACTGTTGCACCTTGGACACCTAACCAGCCGAACTTTCGCCGTGGTCATCTTTTCAGGGATTTGTGTTGGTTTATGGATAGGTTCCTTTGTGGCTTCTATACTGCCACTGTTAACAACTGATAAGGATACACAGTCCCCACCAGAAGTTATTTCCAAGTTGGTTGCTGTACCATTTCCCTCCAAACCCTTGCGATGAAAACTCAAAGATCCCACATCATGTTTTATATCCCAAGAAGAACTGCTGCACAAGTTGGCTATGGTTTTTTCAGAGAGATTCTCAGATATTTCGGGATTCCTTCTAGTCCTTTTGTGATCGAACTCCTCAAATGAGTGATAAGACTCCTCGGAAGAGCAATCAGATGCTTGGACTATACGTTTTGCTGCATGTCAAGAAAAGAGAGATTTTAGCTTGACAAATAACATTTCTTTTATCTCTAAACATAGTCGACATAACCTTCTTATAGTTTCCACATACATTAGAGTTCCAAATTTTCCGACTGTAGTAGAAATGACAAGGACCGAGGTTTTCAGTTGAATTAGGTACTTACTTACGTCCACTAAACCTCTCTAGCCTTCTACAAATCGGCTTTGTTTACTTCTTGAAGTGAAATGTCTATTCTCTCACGTTCCCTACCTTTTACAATCAAATCAATTACGAGAAGCACTCTGTTCGACCATAAGCAAAAAATCCTCATGACATGATGAGCGAGCATGGACAAAGAAGGAGATAAGTACACCTCAAGTGCCATAACTTGGCAGAAAGGGACACTTAAGTGCCATAACTTACGAAAGGTACACTTAAGTGCCAAAATCGGAGCAAAATGGATTACTTGAGTGCCAATCCGGCCAAAATCCGGCCAAATTGCATACGTGGCATTTTTCCGGCGAAGTGAGCCCAAAACAATGCCGTTTTGCTTGCTAAGCCCTCGCCCACTGCCCCCCCCCCTTTTTTTTTATTTTCTTTTATTTAATTTTAAAATTATTACTTTTAAAATTAAAATTTTTTAATATTTTAACTAAATTTAATTTTAAATTTAATTTAATTAATCTTTATATTATTTTTTTACCACGTCGGCCCAAAATGATGCCATTTTTGCATTATTTGGCCACGTCATCATACAAAACGGCGTCGTTTTGCACTCGCTTCGCCGGAAAAATGCCATTTCAGCATTTTGGCCGAACTTTGGCCGGAGTGACACTTAAGTGATCCGTTTTTCTTCGAATGCGGCACTTAAGTGTACCTTTCATAAGTTATGGCACTTAAGTGTACCTTTGTGCCAAGTTATGACACTTGAGGTGTACTTATCTCCCTCTGAAGTTATTTTGAAACGGAGACACGATACCATAGGATGCAAAGACAAAATTGGTAATCCCCAAATTAACAATCAGCATACTGCAGAATAACATGAAAGTTCCAACCAAACATATCTAATGCGATGCCTCAACTTTTTAGCAAATCGTGAACCATCCATCTCCATATTACCGTCCACAGTATTCCCACTAACCAAACAAGACACAAATTGACTCGGCGAGTGCAAAGCAAAATGCGAAAAAAGAAAGAAACGAACTTCACCTTGAACAATAGCTTTGCAACCACCACAACGGTAAACGGGAAAGAAGGCTAACTCCGGCAACAGACTCTTGCACCTGGGACACCTAACCAGCCGAACTTTTGCCGTGATCATCATTTCAAGGATTTGTGTTGGTTTATGGACAGGTTCCTTTGTGGCTTCTATACTGCCACTACTAACAACGGATAAGGATACACAGTCCCCATTAGAAGTTATTTCCAAGTTCGCTGCTATACCATTTCCCTCCACACCCTTGCGATGCAAACTCAAAGATCCCACATCAAGTTTTATATCCCAAGAAGAAGTGCTGCACAAGATGGCTGTTGTTTTTTCTGAGAGATTTTCAGATATTTCGGAAATCCTTCTAGTCCTTTTGTGATTGGAGTCAACAAATGCGGGATAAGACTCCTCGGATGAGCAATCAGATGCTTGGACTATACGCTTTGCTGCAAGTCGTGAAAAAAAGAGATTTTAGCTTCACGAATAACATTTCTTTTATCTCTAAACATAGTCGACAAACAATTCTTTTAGTTTCCACATACAACAGAGTTCCAAATTTTCCGACTGCAGTAGAATTGCAAGGATTGAGGTTTTCAGTTGAATTAGGTACTTACTTATGTCCACTAAACCTCTCTAGCCTTCTACAAATCGGCTTTGTTTACTTCTTCAATTGAAATGTCTATTCTCTCTCGTTCCCTATCTTTTACAATCAAATCAATCATGAGAAGCACTCTGTTTGACCGTAAGCGAAAAATCCTCATGACATGATGAGCGAGCATGGACAAAGACGTTATTTTGAAATGGAGACACGATACCATAGTTTGTAATGACAAAATTGATAATCCCCAAATTAGCAATCAACATACTGCTGAACAACATCAAAGTTCCATCCAAACATATCTAATGCGATGCCTCGACTTTTAGCTTATCATGAACCATCCATCTCCATATTACCGTCCATAGTATTCCCATTTACCAAACAAGACACAAATTGACTCGGTGAGTGCAATGCAAAATACGAAAAGAAAGAAACGAATTTCACCTTGAACAATAGCTCCGCAACCACCACACCAGTAAACGGGGAAGTAGGCTAACTCCGGCAACAGACTCTTGCAACTGAGACACCTAACCAGCCAAATTTTCGCCGTGATTGTCATTTCAAGGATTTGTGTTGGTTTATGGACAGGTTCCTTTGTGGCTTCTATACTGCCACTGCTAACAACGGATAATGATACATAGTCCCCACCAGAAGTTATTTCCAAGTTGGTTGCTGTACCATTTCCCTCCAAACCCCTGCGACGAAAACTCAAAGATTCCAAATCAGGTTTTATATCCCAAGAAGAAGTGCAACACAAGTTGGCTGTTGCTTTTTCTGAGAGATTCTCAGATATTTCAGAAATCCTTCTAATCCTTTTGTGGTCAAACTCCTCAAATGAGGGATAAGACTCCTCGGATGAGCAATCAGATGCTTGGACTATACGTTTTGCTGCATGTTGTGAAAAGAGAGATTTTAGCTTGACGAATAACATTTATTTTATCTCTAAACATAGTCAACATACCCTTCTTATAGTTTCCACATACATCAGATTTTCAAATTTTCCGACTGCAATAGAAATGACAAGGACCGAGGTTTTCGATTGAATTGGGTACTTACTTACCTCCACTAAACCTCTCTAACCTTCTACAAATCGGCTTTGTTTACTTCTTGAAGTGAAATGTCTATTCTCTCTCCTTCGCTACCTTTTACAATCAAATCAATCACGAGAAGCACTCTGTTCGACCGTAAGCAAAAAAATCCTCATGACATGATGAGCGAGCATCGACAAAGACGTTATTTTGAAATGGAGACATGATACTACAGTTTATAAAGACAAAATTGATCATCCCTAAATTAAAAATCAGCATACTGTGGAACAACATAAATGTTCCAACCAAACATATCTAATGCGATGCCTCGACAATTTAGCAAATCGCGAACCATCCATCTCCATATTATCGTCCACAGTATTCCCATTAACCAAACAAGACACAAATTGACTCGGCGAGTGCAAAGCAAAATGCAAAAAAGAAAGAAAGGAACTTCACCTTGAAGAATAGCTCTGCAACCACCACACCGGTAAACGGGGAAGTAGGCTAACTCCGGCAACAGACTCTTGCACCTGGGACACCTAACCAGCCGAACTTTCGCCGTGATCATCATTTCAAGGATTTGTGTTGGTTTATGGACAGGTTCCTTTGCGGCTTCTATACTACCACTGCTAACAACGAATAAGGATACATAGTTCCCATTAGAAGTTATTTCCAAGTTGGTTGATGTAGGATTTCCTTCCAAACCCCTGCGATGAAAACTCAAAGATCCCACATCAGGTTTTATATCCCAAGAAGAACTGCTGCACAATTTGGCAATTGCTTTTTCTGAGAGATTCTCAGATATTTCGAAAATCCTTCTAATCCTTTTGTCATCGGACTCCTCAAATGAGGGATAAGACTCCTTGGAAGAGCAATCAGATGCTTGGACTATACGTTTTGCTGCATGTCGAGAAAAGAGAGATTTTAGCTTGACGAATAACATTTCTTTTATCTCTAAACATAGTTGACATACCCTTCTTATAGTTTCCACATACATTAGAGTTCCAAATTTTTCGACTGTAGTAGAAATGACAAGGACCGAGGTTTTCGGTTGAATTTGGTACTTACTTACGTCCACTAAACCTCTCTAGCCTTCTACAAATTATCTTTGTTTACTTCTTGAAGTGAAATGTCTATTCTCTCTCATTCCCTACCATTTACAATCAAATCAATCATGAGAAGCACTTGGTTTGACCGTAAGGAAAAAATCCTCATGACATGATGAGAGAGCATGGACAAAGATGTTATTTTGAAACGGAGACACGATACCATAGTTTGTAAAGACAAAATTGATAATCCCAAAATTAAGAATCAGTATACTGTGGAGCAACATCAAAGTTCCAAGCAAACACATCTAATGCGATGCCTCGACTTTTTAGCAAATCACGAACCATCCATCTCAATATTACCGTCCATAATATTCCCATTAACCAAACAAGACTAAAATTGACTCAGCGAGCGCAAAACAAAATGCAAAAAAGAAAGAAAGGAACTTCACCCTGAAGAATAGCTCCGCAACCACCACACCGGTAAACGGGGAAGTAGGCTAACTCCGGTGACAGACTCTTGCACCTGGGACACCTAACCAGCCAAACTTTTGCCGTGATCGTCATTTCGTGGATTTGTCTTGGTTTATGGACAGGTTCCTTTGTGGCTTCTATACTGCCACTGCTAACAATGGATAAGGATACACAGTCCCCACCAGAAGTTATTTCCAAGTTGGTTGCTGTACCATTTCCCTCCAAACCCTTGCGATGAAAACTCAAAGATCCCACATCAGGTTTTATATCCCAAGCAAAAGTGCTGCACAAGTTGGCTGTTGCTTTTTCTGAGAGATTCTTAGATATTTCGGAAATCCTTCTAATCCTTTTGTGATCGAACTCCTTAAATGAGTGAGAAGACTCCTTCGATGAGCAATAAGATGCCTAGACTTTACGTTTTGCTGCATGTCGAGGAAAGAGAGATTTTAGCCTGATGAATAACATTTCTGTTATCTCTAAACATGGTTGACTTACCCTTCCTATAGTTTCCACATACATCAGAGTCCCAAAATTTTCTGATTGCAGCAGAAAAGACAAGGACCGAAGTTTTGAGTTCAATCAAGTACTTACTTACGTCCACTAAACCTCTCTAGCCTTCTACAAATCAGCTTTGTTTACTTCTTGAAGTGAAATGTCTATTTTCTGTCGTTCCCTACCTTTTACAATCAAATCAATCACGAGAAGCACTCTGTTTGACCGTAAGCAAAAAATCCTCATGACATGATGAGCAAGCACGGACAAAGACATTATTTGGAAACTGAGACACTAAACTATATATTTTTTTTTTGGTAAAAGACACTAAACTATAGTTTGTAAAGACAAAATTGATAATCCCCAAATTAAGAATCATTATACTACGGAACAACATCAAAGTTCCAACCAAACACATCTAATGCGATGCCTTGACTTTTTAGCAAATCGCGAACCATCCATCTCCATGTTACCGTCCACAGTATTCCCATTAACCAAACAAGACTTGAATTGACTCGGCAAGCGCAAAGCAAAATGCAAAAAAGAAAGAAGGGAACTTCACCCTGAAGAATAGCTCTGCAACCACCACACCGGTAAACGGGGAAGTAGGCTAACTCCGGGAACAGACTCTTTCACTTGGGACACCTAAGTAGCCGAACTTTCGCCGTGATCGTCATTTCAAGGATTTGTGTTGCTTTATGGACAAGTTCCTTTCTGGCTTCTATACTGCCACTGCTAGCAACGGATAAGGATACACAGTCCCCACCAGAAGTTATTTCCAAGTTGGTTACCGTACCATTTCCCTCCAAACCCTTGCGATGAAAACTCAAAGATCCCACATCAGGTTTTATATCCCAAGCAAAAGTGCTAAACAAGTTGGTTGTTGCTTTTTCTGAGAGATTCTCAGATATTTCGGAAATTCTTCTAATCCTTTTGTGATCGAACTCCTCAAATGAGTGATAAGACTCCTCGGAAGAGCAATCAGATTCTTGGAGTTTACGTTTTGCTACATGTTGAGGAAAGGGAGAATTTAGCTTGACGAACAACTTTTCTTTTATCTCTAAACATAGTCGACATACCCTTCTTATAGTTTCCGCATACATGAAAGTTTTAAAATTTCCGACTGCAGAAGAAATGACAAGGACCGAGGTTTTCAGTTCAATTAGGTACTTACTTACGTCCACTAAACCTCTCTAGCCTTCTACAAATTGGCTCTGTTTACTTCTTGAAGTGAAATGTCTATTCTCTCTTGTTCCCTACCTTTTAACAATCAAATCAATCACAAGAAGCCCTCTGTCCGACCGTAAGCAAAAAATCCTCATGACATGATGAGCGAGCATGGACAAAGACGTTATTTTGAAACGGAGACACGATACCATAGTTTGTAAAGACATATTTGATAATCCCCAAATTAAGAATCATTATACTGCGGAACAACATCAAAGTTCCAACTAAACACATCTAATGCAATGCCTCAACTTTTTAGCAAATCGTGAACCATCCATCTCCATATTACCATCCACAGTATTCCCATTAACCAAGCAAGACTCAAATTGACTCGACGAGCACAAAGCAAAATGCAAAAAAGAAAGAAAGGAACTTCACCCTGAAGAATATCTTCGCAACTAGCACACCAATAAACCGGGATGTAGGCCAACTCCGGCAACAAACTCTTGCACCTGGGACACCTAACCAGCCAAACTTTCGCCGTGATCGTTATTTCAAGAATTTGTGTTGGTTTATGGACAAGTTCCTTTGTGGCTTCTATACTGCCACTGCTAACAACGGATAAGGATGCATAGTCCCCACCAGAAGTTATTTCCAAGTTGGTTGCTGTACCATTTCCCTCCAAACCCCTATGATGAAAATTCAAAGATCCCACATCAAGTTTTATATCCCAAGGAGAAGTGCTGCACAAGTTGGTTGTTGCTTTTTCTGAGAGATTCTCAGATATTTCGGAAATCCTTCTAATCCTTTTGAGATCAGACTCCTTAGATGACCAATCAGATGCTTGGACTTTACTTTTCGCTGCATGTTGAGGAAAGAAAGATTTTAGATTGATAAATAACATTTCTTTTATCTTTAAACATAGTCAACTTACCCTGCTTATAGTTTCCACATACATCAGAGTTCCAAATTTTCCGACTACATCAGAAATGACAAGTACCGAGGTTTTGTGTTCAATCAGGTACTTAGTTACGTCCACTAAACCTCTCTAGCCTCCTACAAATTGGCTTTGTTTACTTCTTGAAGTGAAATGTCTATTCTCTCTCGTTCCCCACCTTTTAACAATCAGGAGAAGCGCTCTGTCTGACCGTAAGCAAAAAATCCTCATGACATGATGAGCGAGTATGGACAAAGACGTTACTTTGAAACCGAAACACGATACCATAGTTTGTAAAGATAGAATTGATAATCCCCAAATTAAGAATCATTATACTGTGGAACAACATCAAAGTTCCAACCAAACACATCTAACGTGATGCCCTGACTTTTTAGCAAATCACAAACCATCCATCTCCATATTACCGTTCACAATATTCCCATTAACCAAACAAGACTCAAATTGACTCGGCGAGTGCAAAGAAAAATGCAAAAAAGAAAGAAAGGAACTTCACCCTAAAGAATAGCTCCGCAACCACCACACTTGTAAACAGGGAAATCGGCGGACTCCGCCAACAGCTGCCTGCACCTGGGACACTTAACCAGCTGAACTTTCGCGGCATTCGCCATTCACAGAGAAACCTCAAAGAACCCAAGCGACGACTCCAAGCAGAAAACAGAAAAAGCTGCTTCTCTTATTAGATGGGAGAAAGTCGGGAGGGACAGAAGGCCATGGAGCTGCATTTATTGAGGCCTCTGGGTGGGGTCCCTAATGTGAATCGAAAGGGACATGGCAGGTCCACGAAGAGTTGACTTACACAAGTCTTCGATTTTGCAAGTCGCGGAGCTTTTCCCCATCCGAATCCGCCAGCCATGTGAAGGAGGAGCGAGAAGGTTTTGGGACAGCTCAAATTTATTTTCCCGTATTTTGGTTTAACTTTTATTTTTAAAAAAATTGGGTTAATAGCTTGAAAAACTCTGAACTAATACACATATGATAAATTTATCCCAAACTAATTTTCCTAAATTAGTGCATCTATGACAAATTTACTTTCTATTAACTTCCGTCAAATTTTATCATTAAATTTGCCGACATGAACATGTAATGATAATGTGACAAGTCCAAGTAAAAACTTATTCTTACAAAAAATTTTAAATTTCTCACAAGTTTACCATTAAATTTATCATAAGAGTATCGTTAAATTTCTTTTCATGTGACATGCGTTGCGTGGAAACTAATAGCAGAATCAAGAAGTCTCCTACACTGGTTTCATTCTACGTTCTCTCTCTACTTCCCATGATCTCTCGCACGGTTTTTCCACAACTTTTTCGGAAGCCCAAATCAATCGGTTGATTGAATGATTGTGTCCGCGAAATTTCCATCATGTTACTGTTTTAGAGGGATCCTTTCGTTTGGAATAAACCAAGCAGCCAAACTTGACTTTACGCAGAAACGAAAAAACGAAGAAAGCAGTTCATTTGGCCCATTTGCCGTGCAGAATCAAGAGGAAGAGAAACAGTAATGGTGGACTTTATGAGTTTCTTTTAGAGGTCTCCTGCGCGGTCTCTTTTCTACGTTCCTACTTTACTTTTCATTGAACTCATTTGGTTCTTCCTATTACTGAACGTTTGCCACAGATTATTAAGAGTTCCCGACATTATACCGTGCTATGGCAGCAAGAGACGGCTTCTTTCTTTTCTTCAGTCTCGTTACCTTTAGGTCTTCTTCTTGCTCTTTCCCTCCTGGTCAACGACATCACTGCTAGGAAGTGTCTTGGATGCGGACAGCGCATTTCAGGAGCCCGCCACACGGCTTCTTTTTTACTTTCCCACTGTACGTTCCCATCGATCTCAGATGGCTTTTCCAGCAACTATTTCGAAAGTTATGGGAAAAGCCATGATTTTGTCGCGACGTATCCATAATTTTTTTTTTTCCAAGGGGAACCTTCCGTGAAAATAAAGGCTACCATTCTATAAAGGTGGACCGCACTCTAAAAGAAAGATGAGGCCAATTATTTGGCGTATTTGCTGTACAGAATCAGAAGGAACAGAAGCAGCAATGGTGGATTGGAAGTGCATTGCAAAGTTACGAAAGTTGCGAACTACATGGGAAAGTCATGTGAAACTTTAGGAATGAGTTGACCTTAGAATTTACGAGTAAGTTAGGAAAGTTAGTAGCAATGTTCTGGTGGTTTACTTCGAATAGGAGAAACGAAACTTACCAACTGCATAGGAAAGTTATGTGAAATGTTACGAATGATATGACCCCAAAAACTTATGAAAAAACGAGAGAAATTGATACCGTTGTCGAGGAAAATTCTAAACAACAAAAGACTGTTGGCAATCATTAGTGTAATCAAATTATTAGTTGTTCATGCCAATTTGAAAAAAAATAATAATGTGAAAATCGTCATATGTCATGTACATATAGAAAATATTATTGAACCGACTAAAACAGTTAAGGTAATAATTAGGGTAGGAATAATGTCCTCTTTGATTACTCTATTCTATATAATCATATCTACTACCTGATTAAGTAATGCAGAGTTGTGCTAATTACTATGTTTTGATTACATTAAATATTCGAAATTATTCATCAACAAGATATTATAATTTATATAACATGTTTGATTAATAAATCAGTTATGGTCTTCGTGGACAATGATAGTGCACATAATTTACATAGTATTTCAATGATTTTAATTCTAATATTGCATTTTACGAAATATTGTAATGTAAAGTAAGATAATGCTGTTACGCTTATTTAACGTTAATATTTAAGTGATTTTAATTAATATCCACAGTAACAAAATTCCTGCAGTGCGAGGAAGAAAGAACTAGGTTTAACGTTAAGGGGCAAATTTTCCCTACGAAAAATGCCTTGCGGGGCATTTGGCTGCAGGCGGGGCGAGCGGGGACTGATATTAGCCCGACCTTGCTTGAATAATTGACAAAACTATTCAATAATGATTCGGATATCTTATAAGTTAAGACTTGTTGGGTGGTCTTGAGCCTTTCTGGCTTTTTCTCACATTTATAAATTGACTATCAACCCAATTACAGCAATTTTTCACTCACATATCAGGTCTGGTTCAAAGCCACAACAACTCGTAACTCTTCCATGTAATTGTTGGATTCAAACTTATTGGCCATCCAGGTTCTGATACCAGTATTTAGTGATCTTGGGCCATCATCGCCCTAAAAACTAGCTTAAAATGTGAGATTTTCTCTCAAACTTAAAAACGCGGTCACCAGTCCCTTTCACAAAAACTCATTATTCATACAAAAATTCTAACAATTATTTATTTTTAATACATAATTCGAAAAATATAGCAAATTTTTTTTCCAAGCGGGACACAGTTCCTGCAGGGAATAAGGACGAGTCACGCCCCGCATATGACACAGGCAGTGGCTGGGCAAAGCTCTGCCTCACGAGGTGGTGACAAGAAATGCGATCCCCAGTCGTGGTCCGTCGCTCCGACAACTTCGACCTTGTCCTGGAAATCCTCAGCCGACAAGATCACATCCTTCTGCCTCTTCACAACCGCCGTGGTGGTCCCCTCCTCCTGGTCAGCCTTGTAAGTCGTCCGGAGCGTCCCTTTCCCTAATACCTCGGCACTGGCCCTCGAGAGATCCTCGAAATCGAACCTCTTCGCTGGGTTCCCCAACAACACCAGCTCGTTCCTTTTCGGCTTAGGCTCTTGCGGCTTCTTGTGGCTTTTTTCTCTGACTACGATTTACTGCTGTTCTTCCCGGAGTCGATCTTCTTTACAGTTTGTTCACTGGTGTCGCTTCTTATCCAATGAATGCAAATTGCAATGCACACGTTTGGTTTGGCTTTGGCTTCACCGCCCAAGCACGATAGCTTCCTTCATTCTTCTTCCCCTCTTTTGGTTTGGCTTTGACTTCAGGATAATGATTAAGGTTAATATCACGAAAAATCCCAAACTGATACGCCGATTATAAATCTACACCAAAAACCCCAAATCAACGTATTTGTGATAAATTTTCCCATACATCCATGACAAATGGAGGGTAAAATCCCAAATTAATACATCCGTCAATTATCACATATCATCCAATTTAGCAATTTGATAGTAAAATTTAAAAAAAACTAATGGAGAATAAATTTACCATAGAGTTTAGGGTTTTTAGTGGTAAAAAAAATTAGTTTTAGGTAAATTATCACATGAGTATCAATTTAGGGTTTTTTCGTGGTATTAGCACTATTTATTAATGAACAATATCAGTAAGTGAAGCGTTATTAGACAAATGAATCTTAATACTTTTTTGTATTAATATTTACTAAGCATATCGTAGCGGAGGAATTGTATGGAACAGTTATACTAATATCAATAATATGGTATATGAGAGTGCAAAATAGTAAGGAACATTCATTCCGCTAATATCTTTTGGCATTCCTCTAATGACTTGATTAAATATAGTAAATAGATGAGAACTTAATGCAGCTGGATGTCCCAATAGCTCTGTAATGTTATTTTCATCTTTTTGGCGGCATGTCATGATTCTCCTATTGGTACATGAACACACAAGTGCAGCTTAGACTTGAAGAAACTGATTCTCTCTCTTCTCCTTCCCTCTTGCCTTGGCTTCACGGTGAAGAGATGCCCTATTGCCGTTTCTCTGGCCGGATTTGCTAGTGATGAGCACTCCATTTCACAGTGCGTGGATAGGAGAGTGAACAGCGACTGAGCAACTACATGAGACAAAACATTTCTCGCATTTCCCCCCTCTCTTTCTCTCCCCTCCCAGAAAATGAAGGCGACTATGCGGTGCTATGGCAACATGAGACGGTCTTTCTCTTTTTAAGTCTCGTTACCTCCCGGTCTTCTTCTTGCTATTTCCATCTTGGTCAATCATATCACTAGTTGGATGTGTCTTGGACACTAGGGACTTTAGGAATGCGTTTAGTAATTATTATGCTCTTGAGAACAATTTATACTTAGAAATAATTTTTTTTAATTCTATTTCCTGGATTAGTTTCTAAGCATTTAAATGTATTTAGTAACTGTCTACAATTTATATTCTTGAAATAAAAATGCATTTATTACGACTATCAAAGTTTTTAAATTTTTAAATAATTTTATTACATTTTTTTTTCTTTTTCTTTTTCTTTTTCCTTCTCTTCTTCTTCCTCTAGTTGGTGGCTGGCCACAACGATGGCCTACGATTGGCTAGATGAGAGCTAACAAGAGCTGACCTCACCCAATTGCCATGGGTTGGGGGAGCCAAGGTGAGGTCCAGTCTTGCCAAGCTAGGGTGAGGGCGACTCGCAGCGGCTGGGTGAGGTCAACCCTCGCCCAACTAGCTAGAGGAAGAAGAGGAGGATGAAGAGAAAAAGAAAGAAAAGGAAAAGAAGAAAAGACGAGAAAAAGGTTTGGGCTTGATTTTGGAATTTTTCTAGAAGCAAAGAATTAACTTTTTTTTTTTTTTAAATTATTCTTTTGTAAATCTACTCTCGGAATAAATCTGTTCTCGAAAATAAAAAATGTTACCAAATAGATTTCTATAAAAAAAAAATTAGAATGAGACACTGTTTGACGCGTTACCCAAGAGGCCTTAGGTGTCTTCCACATAGGTTCTTTTCTACTTTCTCACTCTACACTCCCATTGATTTCACATGGCTTTTCCACCAACTTTTTCAAAAGTCCAAATTTCTAAAATCAATTAGTTTTCGGAATGGTTGTGCCGCGAACGTTTCTTAATAATTTTTTTTTTTCAGGGGGCCCCCCTTTCGTTGAAATGAACGTTACCATTCCACATAAAAAGCCGCTAAAGTGACTTCCCAAAAACGAAAAGAAAGATGAGGCCAATTGTTTGGCATATTTGCCGTACAGAATCAGAAAAAGAGGGGCAGCGATAATGTTCCAGAAGTGCATTAAAAAATCTCGAACTACACTTGTTTCTGTGGCATGAAATAGCTTCCTAGAGGGGTTGGCACAGGCCTTTGTACCAAATAATTTTCAGGGACTTTTCTTATTTGTTAATTTCCGTATATACAAGAGCGAAGGAGAGTGCCTTTGTGGATTTTCCAAGGGTTTTAGGGTTTTTAAAATATGTTAACAAGTTGGAGTAGGCTTTTGGAGCTTTTGAAGCTTAGGCCCGGGGACATGCTCAAGCACAAATTTCCAATTGGATATTGGCACGAAGGATGGAACTGGCCGAGGCTAGACAAAACGAATAAGCCAGTTTTACGAGTTGATTTTTTCTTTTCTGATTGAATTTTCCTTTTCATTATTGTTATAGAGACATGTAGCAAAAACACGATACTTTTGCCTGAGAAGATCATAAAGAAGGAATCCAAATTCGAGCTCATCAATAAATGTAATTGAATCTACCTTCATTCAAGGATTTAAGCGATTGAGTTATGGATGAACTAGCATATATAAATTTCTCTACACCATATCAAACCTCTAATATGAGATTTTTTTTTTAATACAACTCACGCTTGTACTTTCAACAATTTACAAATCACTTACAGCCTCGTATCGATATGAAGAGTGAAATATGATTTATTTCATAATTACTAATGTAAAAGTATTATTTAGTTTCAAAATTTTGAGAAAAAAATTGAAAAAGGTTCATATAACATTGAGGGCAAGAAAAATTGTGACGTTGTCCCAGCCCTGTGAGCAGTAGGAAGAAACGTCAACTGTAGGAACGATTTCAAAACATGTCAACACCTTGAATTTTGCCTTGTCTTTTCTAAAATCAAACAATTATCCTAGGGTTCACAAAAAATTGACCAAAGTTTGACCAATGAGAGAAAGGGCATTTGAAAAATTTAATGGGAAATTATTATGGAGATTGGAAGAGGCATTATATGGGAATAGTCGTAACATGTCGTAAACCTACGACAACTGCCGCTTAACATGAACTAGTGCTGTCGTAGAGGATTGGAATAAGCATTCTCAATTTTCTGTTTCCTTTCGATTGAGTTCAATTAAGCCACATTTGTGTCCTTTTCTTGTCTTGTATTCTTTCGATTTTTCCTGTGGATCTAACTTTTTTGTATTTCCTATTTTATGAAGGCAAAATGCATGATTCAAAACATCTAACGAAATATCAGTATGCTTATGAGCTATATAATTTGTTATGCTTACTCCTAATTGGGAAAATTATTAAAAAAACCTGAAACATTTTAATTTTGCCAATTCAACCCTAAACCTTTTTTCACTTCTTGCCGATTTAGTCCATCCTACCAATTTTGGTCCGAAATTGCTAACATGGATGGCTAGCATTGACATGGCACTTTTTAAATAATATTTTTAAAGTATTTTGAATTTTTATGTTTTTTTTTCTTCTTCTTCTTCTTCTTCTTTTTTTTTTACCTTTTTTTGGGTTGCCAGCCAACCCTTGCCACCCACAAGTGAGGGCTAGCCGACCCTCATTGGCTCTAGGTGAGGGCGTCATGCGCCTTGCCAGCGAGGGTGGTGACCATACTCATGGTACTCGCCTAGCCAAATCTGTGAGGGCGTCACGGTCCTCATCATTTTTGTGGGAGGGCGTCACAACCCTCGTCCAAAGTGGGCGAAGGTTGGCCTACAAGGGTTGCCACCTAGATCCAAACCCCCTCCCCCAAAAAAGCCAAAAAAGTAAAAAAAGAAAAATCATAAAAATAATATATTATTAAAATATTATTTGAAAACATCACGTCAAGACCGATTTGTATACATTAGCAATTTTCAGTTAAAATTGGCTAGATGGGCTCAATTGGTAAAAAATGAAAAGATTTAGGACTAAATTGGCAAAATATGAAAATGTTTATAACTAAATTTAGAAATTGAAAAATTCATAACTGAAGTAAGTCGGGACTATTTGGAAAATTTTCCCCTCCTAATTCGATGCATATATAGCTCTTGCTTTTTCCCCTATGGTCCATGATATCATTAGTAGGAAGTTTCTTGAATAATAATAGCAGACTATAGGAGTTTTCCCACACGGTTTCTTTTCTGCTTTCCCATTCTACTTTCCATTGATCTCATGTTTTTCTTAAAACTTTTTCAAAAGTCTAATTTTCTAAAATCAATCGGTTCATTTTATGATTGTGCAGCGAAAGTTCCATAATATAATATTTTCGGGGGGACCATTTCGTTGAAATGAACGCACTCCCATTCAACAATCAAAAGTCGCCAAATTGACTCCCCACAAGGAGGAAAATCTTAAACCCCACTTGTTTCTTTGGCATGAGGTTGCTTCCTGTAGTGGCGGGCGCAGGCCGTTGTACTAACAGTTTTCAGTTCCCTCTGGCCCAGTTCTAGCCAGCCAGGGTTGCCAACCAACTCTTGCCACCCACAGGTGAGGGCTAGCCGACCCTCGCTGGCTCTGGGCGAGGGCGTTGTGCCCCTCGCGAGCGAGGGTAGTGACCTTACTCATGGCCCTCACTTGGTCAAATCTAGCAAGGGTGTCACGGTCCTCATCGTTTTTGGGGGAGGGCATCACGACCCTCGCCCAAAGTGGGCGAAGGTTGGCCAACAAGGGTTGTCGGCTAGATCTGACCCTCGCCCAAAGTGGGAGAAGGTTCGCCAGCAAGGGTTGCCGGCTAGATCCAACACTAGGGGTGAGCAGCGGTTTAGGGTCGACCCTGGACCGACCCTAGACCAGCCCAACCCCGCGGTCTGGTCCGGTTCCCAAGGGGACTGGTCGGTCCTTGGTCCTGAAATTCCAGGACCAACACGGTGCGCGGTTGGTCCTCGGTCCTAAGAATTTTGGGTCGGTCCAACCTAGACCAACCCCGTATATTATATTATATTATTTATAACTCTTTTATATATTCAAACCTAAGTAAAATGTATGTTTTATTATATTATATTGAGATGTTCTATCATTAGCACTAATAGTAGTTTCAATTTAAAACTTTTGTTGAGTATTAATTAAGTGTTGTTTGTTTTGTTTTCAGGTGTTTAGAAGTTCAAGTGAATTAACAAGATGTGAAGTTATATATTCATGGTTTATATTAAGTATTTTGAACATTTTATGGTTTAATTGTATTTTACTAATGAATTTCAGCCGCACTTTGCTTTTCAATTTGTGTCAAATGGTAGAAGTTTTTGAAGAGTAGAGTCGTACTGCAGTTTCTACGGTGATTTGTTAGTCAAGTGGTGTGAAGCTCATTTTTTGGTTGAGTAGACTCTACATGATCAAATGCAGGCAAACGCTTTTGCATATGGTGTTATGAATATTAAAGATAGATAATTACTAGAACTTTCAATCTTGTCCCATATCTCGATGAGCGGTTAGCAGGTACGAAATTTCTATTATCGTGTCATCTTAAATTTGCTAAATATGTATTCATATTAATAATTTAGTTGCATAATGCCGCATTGTCGATGGATGTGTAATTTGAATTTGTAGGTTTGCTTTTTTAGGGAGTATAAAAATAAGACGAAAAAATTATCGATCGGTCCCGGGTTGACCAACCGGACCAAACCCATTGGGTTGGTCCGGTCCTTGGTCCCAAGCTTAATAGGTCGATCCTCGGTCCTAAAAATTGAGGACCGACACCGTACGGGTTGGTCCTAGGGTTAGGGGTGGCCCGGACCAACCGGACCATGCTCACGCCTATACAACATTCCCCCGACGGAAAAAAAAAAAGCCAAAAAGTTAAAAAAAACATAAAAATAATATATTATGAAAATATTATTTGAAAAAGTGTCACGTCGGTGTCGGTCGTTTGCAATAGTAATTTTCAACTAAAATTAGTTAGATGGACTCAATTAGCAAGAAATGAAAAGATTTAGGATTGAATTGGCAAAATGTGAAAATGTTTATGATTAAATTGGGAAAATTGAAAAATTTATGACTGAAGTAAGTCGGGACTATTTGTAAAATTTTCCCCTCCTAATTTGATGCATATATAGCTCTTGCTTTTTCCTCCATGGTCCATGATATCATTAGTAGGAAGTTTCTTGGACACTAATAGCAGATTATAGGAGTTTCCCACACGGTTTCTTTTCTACTTTCCCATTCTACTTTCCATTGATCTCATATGTTTTTCTCACAACTTTTTCGAAAGTCTAATTTTCTAAAATCAATCGGTTCATTTTATGATTGTGCCATGAAAGTTCCATAATATAATATTTTTGGGGGGGCCATTTCATTGAAATGAACGCACTCCCATTTAACAATCAAAAGTCGCCAAATTGACTCCCCACAAGGAGGAAAATCTTAAACCCCACTTGTTTCCCACTTTTTTCTTTGGCATGAGGTTGCTTCCTGTAGTAGCGAGTGCAGGCCGTTGTACTAACAGTTTTCGGTTCCCTCTGGCCTAGTTCTAGCCAGCCAGGGTTGCCAGCCAACCCTTGCCATCCACATGTGAGGGCTAGCCGACCCTTGCCGGCTTTGGGCGAGGGCACCGTGCCCCTCACGAGCAAGGGCGGTGACCTTACTCATGGCCCTCGCCTAGCCAAATCTAGCAAGGGCGTCACAGTCCTCATCGTTTTTGGGGGAGGGCGTCGTGACCCTCGCCCAAAGTGGGCGAAGGTTGGCCAACAAGGGTTGCCGGCTAGATCCAAACCCCCCAGCCCCCGCCCGCCGAAAAAAAGCCAAAAAGTAATTAAAAAACCATAAAATAATATATTATAATAATATTATTTGAAAAAGTGTCACGTCAACGCCGGCTGTCCATGTTAGCAATTTTCAGTTAAAATTGGCTAGATGGACTCAATTGGTAAGAAATTGAAAGATTTAGGATTGAATTGGCAAAATGTGAAAATGTTTATGACTAAATTAGGAAAATTGAAAAATTTATGACTGAAGTAAGTTGGGACTGTTTGAAAAATTTTCCCCTCCTAATTCAAAGCATATATAGCTCTTGCTTTTTCCCCATGGTCCATGATATCATTAGTAGGAAGTTTCTTGGACACTAATAGCAGACTATAGGAGTTTCCCACACGGTTTCTTTTCTACTTTCCCATTCTACTTTCTATTGATCTCATATGTTTTTCTCACAACTTTTTCGAAAGTCTAATTTTCTAAAATCAATCGGTTCATTTTATGATTGTGCCGCGAAAGTTCCATAATATAATATTTTTGGGGGGACCATTTCATTGAAATGAACGCACTCCCATTCAACAATCAAAAGTCGCCAAATTGACTCCCCACAAGGAGGAAAATCTTAAACCCCACTTGTTTCTTTGGCATGAGGTTGCTTCCTGTAGTGGCGGGTGCAGGCCGTTGTACTAACAGTTTTCGGTTCCCTCTGGCCCAGTTTGAGCCTACCCAGATCATTTTTCTGGATATATCTCTTATTTGTCAATTTCGGTAGAAAGAAACATTTACCGGAGAGAGAGAGAGCTCGTTCGAGGATTTTCAATGGGTTTTAGGGTTTGAATAACCTATTTTCTTAAATTAAAATGTGCATAATTTGAGGGTTTTTAAAATATACGATGAGTTGGACTGAGCTTTTTGAGCTTCCAAAGCCTGGGTCTAGAGACATGCCAAGGCCTAATTTCTAATTGAATATGGACATGAAGGATCATACTTGTTCAGGCGGGACGAAACGAATGAACCAACTTTGACGAGCTGTTTATTTTTTTCATTATTTTTGTAGGGACGGCAGTACAAGAAGCCACCTTTGCCTTAGGAGACCATCGAGAGAATGAGCCAACTTTCATGAGTTTTTCTTTTTCTTTTTTTTCTTTTTTTGATAGGATATGAAATTTTCTTTTCATTATTGTTGTAGGGACGAGCGACATTAAGCCACCTCACTTGTAGAGATCATTAAGAGGGAACTCAAATCCCAAATTATCAATATATTCAGTTAGACTAATGTTTGTACAAAAGTTTAATCGATGAGTTATGAGCATACTAGCATATATTAACTTTTTCCATATCACATCAAATCTCCGATGTGGAATATGTATTTGTAACATAGTTCTCATGTGTACCTCAACAATTGTGAAGCTCTTACGATCATTATATTGTTATGAAGAGTAAAGTAATCATAATTTGTAATATAAAAATGCTATTTCCTTTTCGAATTTGGAGAAAAATATTTAAAAAATAATTAAGGGTCATATTCTTGAGGGCAGGGAAACTCGTGACTTTGGGCCCGTCATGCAATTAGACGAAAGAAACCTCAAATGTGAGAACCATTTGTGCAAAACATGTCGACACATCGAATTTTGCCTTATCTTTTTCTTAATCAAACAGTTGTCCTAAGGTTGACCAACGTCTGACTAATGACAGAGAGAGCACTGAACACATCAAATATTTTTGAAATAGTTTTGGCAAATTATCATGCAAATTGGTAGGAGCACTATATTGGAAATAGTCATAACATGTCATTATCATGTAACAGAAGCCAATGCCATCGCAAAAGGCCTTGAATAATCGTTCTTTTGGGGGAGTCGTAATGTAGAGTTTGATGAAAGTGGACACATTATAGGTCTACATCGTAATAACTTACCTTTAGTGAACATACATACTCGTGGACGGATAAGTTTAACTTTTTTTGTTTTCCGTTTTGAAAGACAAAATACATTATTCAAAATATCCAATGGAATGCATTTATGTTTTATAAGCTATATAACTTGTTTGGCTTACTCCAAATAGTGATGCTCATATAACTCATGAGATTCTTCAATTTTTACTCGAACTTCATTGACAAAATTTCATTAATTAATGTTTTATGGTAGCATGCACACGTATGAACTCGCTATTTAGTATTTACATTATGGGGGTGGTATAAATTGTTAATTCCTTGTCTTATACTTACAATTTCATCAAACCACTTAAAGATAATAAAAGATATTCTATTTCAATGTTAGATGATATTTGGCTATAAGATAAAGGGGTTCGGAAGTGTGAAATTTATTAGATATGCTCGTTTCCAAATAGGGTAATTTGACGTGTGTTCCACATGAGGAAGGACAAACTGCAGTCAATTAGACTATATATATACACCCTATTTTTGTTGTAATATTTTTTTTCTTGTTTCTGTGGCCCATCCATATGAATATGAAATACGTTACTCTTGACATTTTAAAATGGCCAGGTATTTTTAAGCAACGTGACGCCAATTCAAATAGATATAGAGCTTGGTGTTAAGTATGAGTATTATCAATGAGTTATTGATAGCAAAGATGTTTGTCGATGACTATGATTATCGATGACCATGATACGGTTTTTACTTAATAAATCTAATAAATGTTCAATATAAAGACTAAAGACTAATTGAGATACTGATTAATAGTTTAGTCCAATGGCAATTGAAGAGTTGTAACCACTAGTGGATTAGGTCGACATACAATCATGAAGACTAAACTTGTGGACCTGCGATTATAATAATTTATTTGTATATTAACCTCTCCTTTATGCTTTGTAGTAGGCTATATAAAACCTCTCGAGTTGTTAGCAACATTTCATATTAATAACCGAGTTCTGCAGAGTTATCTATAGCAATGATAAGTAGGAGCCAAACAAGCAAGAAACCCACACTGTCATTGGAGGTCTGACAAGTTGGCAACTGCCCCATGATTTTAGTGATGCGCATGACTTTTTTATGGAAGGATCATGAAGATTCCCCTTGTATTTATACCATTTTACCATACTTTTAATTGTTTCAATTCTGAAAATTTCCTGAGAGAACCCATCATTCAATTCCGATGGAATTGTACACTGCAAAACTCATATTGGCAACAAAACTCATTTTAGAAGTTATTTCCATAGTTTTGAGGAAAGGGGGCTTAATAGACCATGACATTAGTAAGGCATAACCTTACACGAACGAGGCGTCAAGGGGCTAGTCATATCTCCTATCAAATAACTAGATAAGCCACATGGAGGAATATCGTGAAAAGCCATACATTCTCCAGATCTAATAGCATGGTTTGCAATCCAATCAATACAAGTATTTGATAGAAGAGCAAATGGCAATGCAATTAACGAAGCCTCCAAAGTACTTGGCCTCCTCCATTCATCAGTAATCTCTATTGGAAAAATTGAATGGATAATCACGTGTATACACACATATATGTGCGAAGGACTTCGAATGTAGCAATTTTTCTACCTAATGATTTCAATATTATTAGGATTGAGGTCGAGATTGAGTAAATTAATATCCGTTGAACATGCTAACATACAACTTGTATGGATTTGATTTCACCCGAATCAAACCAATATGTTTTGTGTATCCATTATTGAGTTAATATTTTCATTTTCATATGTAAAATGCTACAATCGCTGTTATGATTTAAAGATGTCCATCGATACTTGAATTTTAGTTGGCAAATAAAACATTTTTAAAAAAAAATCATAGAAAAATTTTTTTAAAAAAAATAGAATGAGAAAATTGATATTAAATATAAACAGAGCGACCAGTTCAAATTGCATTACATCAGCACGAAACCGAGGATGACGGATTGAGACGAGCGAAGCGAAAGAGCTCGAGCAAAGCTCCCACAACGCTGAGCTGGACGTGGATAGCGGAGTCAATTCGTTACGCACTTTCTTCCCCGTGGGCGGACGTCCGTAGCTTGTGACCGATTCCCCACTACCAGGTCCGATCTCCACCTACCACACTTCCGGAAGTCGTTGGCTGCTCGTCTCCGAGCGTCGACCGAGAATCGCCATGACAGAATGTAATTTTTGAATCTTAGAAAGTTCCTAGAGAGTATCCTGCCTGATTTCTCACTTTTGCAGAAAATCTTCGTCAATTCAGGCTATTAATAATGGTCGTAGCCACCGCCAAGCGATGCTGTCAGCCACTTCCGAGCCTCGCCGACTGCGCCTCTGTTCTTCCCTGTTTCCTGATCAAAGTGCCCGAAGTGCCTGGCGCTCGCCCGATTCTCTTTCGCTGGCCTCGACCTTCGTTGTTGACGTTTCCAGAGCCTTCATTTTCAAGGTCCGCGATCCTTCTTAGACAACGACCTTATCTTCAAGCTGCAATCACTCACTGGGCAGCAGGGGAAATTCGGTCATGCGTTGGGAGAGTAATTTCTTTCGAGTTGTAGGAAGATCTTAGAAAACTTTCTCACTGATTTCTCTGTTTCACAGACTTGGTCGCGCAGGAGCCTGTCCTCTTTCTGAGCCAGTGATCGTGAAGTACTTTGAGCTGGTTTGAGACTCACTCGCCGGCGGCAATTGTTGTCACCAGCGCGTCTTAGACCTCCTCTGGCCAGTTAAGCAGTCGATTGCAATCAGTAATGCCCTTCGCCAAAGTAAGGCTTCGTGCTTTAGTTCATCAAAGTTCGAATCTGTTGTATTGGAGGCCATATCCATGATTTCTAATGACTTATGTTATTCCGGTGACATTTTAAGTTTCGATTTCGCATGCATTCCTGCTTCGTTTCATTCTCCAATTGAAAGCTTACAATGAGTTTGTGAAAATGCCTGAACGAAATTGTCTACGCATTTGAAAAGTGTTTTACTGAATATAAAAATCCGGATGTCAATCTCATGGTCATATTGTAATATACACGTTTGATTTACTCGTTCCATCTCTGATTCCTATGGATTTAGTCTAGGATTGAGACCCCCAAATACCATGATTGTTTCATTTTTGTCTGATATCATATGTTCACGTCGTCTTCCATTCTGATTTACTTCGTTGGGCTTCTCGCTGGACATGGATGAATGTTAGGTAAATGAATCTTTGCCATGAGTGAGGTCGTGTGGTTGAGTAAGTCTTCGAAGTATTTTCATGGGATTAAAACTGGTTTTGCTGGTCAAGAACGTAATCCAGAGAAGTCTTACGCAGAGCTACCTAAAAAAAAAGCTCGTGCATGTTGCACTCTGTAGCAAAGCGTGTGCGTGTGAGAAAAGACAGAGTTCATGTATCCGATAGGTAAAATCAATGAGAGACGGTGAAAGGAAGTTCATCATGTTCTGTACTAGTATTTCACTGTGATGGTCGGAGATGGCTGCGGGTGGAAGCTGCGTGTCCCAAATTTGTCCCTGCTGATCTTCTTTGTGGGTTGTTCTCTCTCCTACTAACATTGTTTCCTAATGCGTGCGGACGTGGTGGGAAAGTTTCTGGATATGTCCTGGACTGGATTTCAACTCTGTTGCAGTAACTTTTCCCTCAGCTATGGAATTCTTGTTAGTTTCGGCTGGGTCTTGGATGTTGGGTTTCATTTGATTGATGTGGATTTACTTTGATTAAGCCCATCGGTGTCTGTGTTCCAGACCCGAGAAATCCACTCGTGATCCATATTTGGATTGGGCCCAAAAGCCTGGCCCGTGTCTCCTTTAAAAAAAAAAAAAAAATTCCAAAATAAAAAATTGGAAAAATAGTTTTTCAAAAGTAGTTTAAGAAAATAGACTTTGATTGGATTGTTGGATTTTAGTATTAAAATTGGTGTAGTTTCATTTATATGGTGTATACATGGTTTAGGACAAATCATGATTTTTTTCTCTAGTTGAGAGATAGGAAAATTAGTTTCTTTTTAAAATTGAATTTGATTTGAATTAGTGTGTATATAAAAAGAGTGTTTTGGTTGTGAATCTGTTTTCATGCTTTTCTATTCCAAGTTGTTATGGTTAGGAGAATTATTTATTCGCTTCCGCATGCGCATTAAAACGAATAGGTCGACGACGTATCCTGAGACGTCGCAAAATTTTATCGACCACCAAAAGATGGACACGCGCTCGGAATTCACAAATGTAGAGGAAAGAGAAAGAAGAAAGAAGACAAAAGGAAAAAGGGGGGAAAAGGGGGATGTCACAAATTGCCTATCAGGAAATAAAAAATTTGTATGTGGAGGGCTATTGGGCCAGACTCCACGTGTTCTACACTCATCATCTCTATTATGAGACTTAAACGTGTTTTGCGCTCAGCATCTCTATTATGATTCCAGCTATTAGGCCAGACTTCGCCAGACTTCCACGTGTTCTGCACTAATCATTTCTATTATGATTTCAGCCATTGGGCCAGACTTCACGTGTTCTGATGTAGACTTCACTGGGCCAGACTTCACCTGTTCTGATGCAGACTTCCCGATCGGGAGTTCTGATGCGGTTTCCCGATCGGGAAGTCTGCATCAGAACAGGTGAAGTCTGGCCCAGTGAAGTCTACATCATAATAGAGATGCTGAGTGCAGCTAGATTATGAGTGCAGAACATGTGAAGTCTGGCCTAATAGCCCTTCCATGTATTTAAAAGACGGGACGCAATATTTGGCTGATCGCGTGATTATGTTTTCCCTTCTGCTCTAAACGGCTTGGGACTGAAAATCTCTGTAAAGTCACGATACTTATACGAGCATGGTCGTGAAAGAGTCTCTGTATTTTGCCATTTTCAAGACAACCCAGAAGAAGCTAAACCAGGTCCATCTCTCCTCCTAAAATTTTTCTAATCTTAGATCAGTCCTTGTGAAAATTACCATGGATAGTGAACTTCATCGACTTCACATCTTCTTCCTGCCGTTCATGGCTCATGGCCACATGATCCCGACTATCGAGATGGCCAAACTTTTTGCAACCCGAGGCATCAAGGCCACCATAGTCACCACCCATCTCAACCTCGCCGTTTACTTGAAGCACGTCGAGAGAACCAAGCACTCTGGTTTGGATATCGACATCCTAACTGTCAAGCTCCCTTCCGTGGAGGTCGGGTTGCCTGAGGGATGCGAGAACATAGAAGCCATCATTTCCAGTTCTGGTGCGAACAGTAGAGAACTGGTGGTTAAGTTCGTTAAGGCCTTGAGCATGCTCCGAGAACCACTTCTGCGGCTCCTGCAAGAACATAGACCCGATTGCCTCATAGCTGATATGTTCTTTCCATGGGCTACAGATGTTGCTGTTGAGTGTAATATTCCTCGAATAGTTGTTAATGCTCTTTGTTTATTCTCAATGAGCGCGTATGAAACCATTAGTCGATACGAACCCCACAGGAAAGTTTCATCTGACTCAGAAGCTTTTATTGTGCCTGACCTTCCTGGGGAGATACAGCTGACGAGGCATCAACTAGCTGATCATCATAAACAAGACAATGATTTTGCCAAGTTGTTGAGAGAAGTATATGCATCGCAGTTAAAGAGCTTCGGAAATGTTGTTAACAGCTGTTATCAACTCGAAAAAGATTATGCAGATTATTTTAGGAATGTGTTGGGCAGGAAGGCCTGGCTTGTTGGTCCTCTCTTATTGTACAATAAGGACGTGGAAGATAAAACAAATAGAGGAAAGGAAGCATCTATTGACAAGGATGAGTGCTTAAAATGGCTGGACTCCAAAGAACCTAATTCTGTCATTTATGTGTGTTTCGGTAGTGAGGCCAGCTTTAATTCTCAGCAGCTTATGGAAATTGCATTAGGACTTGAAGCTTCTGAGCAGAACTTCATATGGGTCGCCGGGAAAGGGAAGAAGGAAGAGCAAAATGGAGATGATGGTGATTGGCTACCGCAAGGTTTCGAGGAGAAAATGGAAGGGCAGGGCCTGATCATAAGAGGATGGGCACCCCAAATGCTGATACTTGATCACGTATCAGTCGGAGGATTCATGACTCACTGCGGGTGGAACTCAATTCTGGAAGGAATATGTGCTGGGCTTCCTATGGTTACACGACCCGCGACTCATGATCACTTCTTGACCGAAAAGTTGGTGACTCAGGTGCTTCAGGTTGGGATTGGTGTTGGGGTTAAACGGTGGGTTGATATCGGGGTTGCTGGAGATATCGTCAGTAGAGACGACATCTGCAAGGCGGTGAGGCAGATTATGGTAGGTGAAGAGGCTGAGGAAATGAGAAGAAGGACAAAAGCGCTCCAGGAAATTGCTAGAGCGGCTGTTGAAGAAGGTGGATCTTCTTATACAGACTTGACTTCTTTAATTGAAGAACTGAGATTACATAGAGCCGCTACTCGTGAATAAAAGAAGTAGTGCACTGCTATGTTCTGTAGTAACATCTTTTCTTTACATGTTTGATTGTTGCCTAATCTGCAATTTTGCAGATCTAGCTACTCATATGTGCTTGATTAGGAATGGCCGATGAAGCTCCTATATTTTCGAGTTGACTTTATATTTGTATTGATAGCGACAATTATCTCTTCTTCCGAGATCATTTCTATGGCGAATGTATGCATGTCAACAAGCTACAGAAGAAGATAACAATGGCAATGTCGTGACCCACCACTTAGGGTTTAACTAATGAACTATCAAGCTTGATCTTAACTCAGGCTCTTTCAAACCCATACCAATTTGCAACTTAGGGTTTAAGAATTATCACTAATCAGTTTACGGTGGGCTAATTAGAAATCCAAATAAAGTATTTGGAGAAATACTTTATTCCTACGATCAAGAGATTTTGGATATAATGACTTGGTAATACTAGATTTCTCTAATGCATTTTTGGTACTATTCTTTTCATGAAAAAATGTTTGGTAGGAAGCTTACATCCATTTTATTACTTCTTAATATTTGAATGCACAAATCACTAATTTAACACCCAATAAAGCAGTAAATAAATTGTAGGATTTAGTTCAAAGCAATGAAAATATCTACAATGTTGGCTTAGAAACCAACAACAACAACAACCTTATATATGATTTTTAATTAACAAGAAGCCACTCGATTTTTGGGATTTTCAATTATTTAATAATGAGCCCTAAAAAAAAAGTATGGGCAATACGTTTAGTGAGAATGAAATGACATGCAAAATGTGTCTATACTAAAACGACATAAGATGTCCAATCAAATAAACCTACATACAATATAGGGAAAATTTCAAAAAATGACCCAAAGTGCATTTTTTTTTTTCAAATATGGGTCCGAAGTGAACTTTATTTCAAATAAGGACCTGAAATGGCTTTGATTGTTTCAAAATAAGGACTCGACATTGCCGGATGCCACTAGCTAAATTTTTCGACCAATTAAGGGTATTTTTGTCATTTGGCAATTTCCCTTTTTTTTTTTCCTGGTTCTTCTTCTTCCTCTTTGTCGATGGCTTCCGGCCATTGGCAATGCCCACAAAGGGCTGGGCGA
The DNA here is from genome assembly GCA_014182575.1 of Eucalyptus decipiens. Taxonomy (NCBI): domain Eukaryota; kingdom Viridiplantae; phylum Streptophyta; class Magnoliopsida; order Myrtales; family Myrtaceae; genus Eucalyptus; species Eucalyptus decipiens. The sequence goes on along the minus strand of CM024611.1, from coordinate 25,938,515 downwards.
GGGTCGCCCTTGCCAGCGAGGGCCACCCACACCAACCACAGGCGAGGGATGGCGTCACTCGGGCATGTTGACCCTCACCCAGGGGGCTTCTACGAGGTCGGCCCTCGCTAGTAAGGGCTGGCGAGACCATCCCTCGCCTATAGATGGCATGGGTGGCCCTCACCTATGGTGCACCGACACGTTGCTAAAACTCCCGTGTCATGTCCGACACGTTCGGACATGCGGTCAACACGTGTCGGGAATCCCGACACGTGGTCAACCTTTCTCAACACATTGCGACGCGTGTGTCCGAGAGAGAGGATGACGATGGAGGGTGGAGGCAAGGCCAAGGGCGCGGAGGTGAGGCTGAGACAGCGAGGGAGGGCCAGAGGAAGAGCAGGCGATCCAAAAGGCCGCGTTTTCGACGTTGTGATGGAGGGTCGGTGGTGACGCTGCAGCTATGAAAGAGGGCCCTTCCAGCGAGCAACTGTGATGAGGCGACCGGGAGAGAATTGTGTGACGAGGCAAAAGAAGAGGCTGTGATTAGGGTTTTAGTAAGGGGGAGGGTGGTGGGGGATGATGGAAAAAGCCGGGCCAAGGAGGGGGTGGCGTGACGATGAAAGAAATCGGGGCCGGAGAGGGGAGGTGGCATGGGGTGGGGGAAGAGAAACTAGTGGGGGAGGCGTGGGGAAGAAACCGAAGGGGGGGGGGAATGGGGGTGATTGATGGGGGCGGGGTTGGGGATGATTGATGAGGGCGGGGAGCAGAGGAAGCAGGTGCTGTCAAGGGGAAGGGGGAGAGAGGGAGAGCAGTGGAGAAATCAATGGAAGATCTTGGGGTGGCAGGTGCTGTCGTGGGGGAGGAAGAGAGAGAGAGAGGAGGGAAGAAATCGAGGGCAAGATTTTGGGGTTGTGTGGGGGATAGGGGAGAGAGAATGGGGGAGGGAAAAGATTTTTTGGGAACGGAGTTTAGAAAGAAAAGATGGGGAAATAATTTTGAGCGGTAAAGTATTTTTGTTATAAAAATAAATAAATGAGTTAAAAAGTTATTTCAAAAAATAAAAATATTGAATGTTAAATAATAATAAATTTTGATGATTATCGAATATCACAGATTTGTTTAAATAAAGTTGATTCTATTTTTTTTTTTTTGTTAGTCATTAATCTTATTCATAATTTTTATTAAAGTTAAAAATATATTCCCAAATATGGTTACACATTAATTATGAATATGTATTTCAAATTTTCCAAGAATAGATTTATTAATATTATTAGCATAAATTCATTGTAAACTCTTTATTTATTTATTTGTGAATTTGAATCAAATTAATTAAAAATAAAATATTTATTTAATAATAACGTGTCCCAACGTGTCGAAATTCTCTATTTTTAAGAAATGACGTGTCGGCGTATCGTGTCGTGTCGTGTCATGTGTCCGTGTTGCATATCCGTGCTACATGGACCCTCGCCCAACCCTCTATGGGCATCATTGGTGGTCGGCCAGCCACTGGCGAAGAGGAAAAAAAAGAAAAAAAAAAAAGAAAGGCAGAAAATGGTGGAAAGGAAAAAAGGAAGGAAAAAAAGGCGGAAAATGGCAAATGAAGAAAATACCCTTAATCGCCGAAAAGTCAAGTCCTTATTTAAAACAAATATAATCACTTTAGGTTTTTATTTGAAAGAACATTCACTTCAAGCCCTTATTTGAGAAAGTGATGGCACTTCAAGTCCTTATTTGAAACAATGTCAACTTCGGGCCCTTATTTGAGAAAAAGTGGGCACTTTGGGTCATATTTTCGAATTTTCCCTACAATCTATGTGTCACGCAACATTAAATAAATGATCTAATCTAATGATGGACAAATATTAAATGTAGCTATTCTAACATGTCAAGCATATTAATTTAAATGGTCCTAAAATGTGATTTACTAAATGACGTGCAATATGCAACTAATTCTACATGACATGCATAATATTTTTTGTGTTTTTTTATTTAAAATTCGAAATTAAAAATGCCCTATATTAGAACATGCCATCTAAATTAAGAAAAAGAAATCTAATTCATCCTAAAGCAATGTTTTTTTATTTTTTTTATTTTGAAAATTCAAAATAAATAAATTACTTAACATGCAATCTAATCTAAGATGGACAATGTTATCAACAAGAATCAAATCAATTCAAATATATTTTTTGGGTTTTCTTTTTTATGGAAACAATCAAGCAAAAAGGATAGTTATTTAATTAAATAATATAATAAACAAAGTTTATCTTATTTAAATTCAGGAACAAAATAAATAAAAGATGATATCCAAGTTGTTAGGGATATTGGTGGAAGGTATCCATTAAATTTGGAAACGGGTAAATCAACGATTGTATCCAAATAGTGAAATTATTAAAGATATGATGTAAGATTTTCTGTGCCACTGGCATCATATCTCATAATAAGAGATCAGATAGCCCTACAAGCACGTTGTTAAATTAGGAAAGTTTCTTAACTTTGGGTGATTTATTAGGATCTTGTAGATATACATTATTTAATTATATATGCAATCGAATATAGCAAATCGCTCAAAATATGCAATCAAATATATCAAATCAATTATGAATAAGATAATTTCCTAATTTTGAGGATTACTTTCCAAATTAAACACGACATAATCGGATAGGAACGCAACCACTGGCTCAACACTGGCGGTGGTGTGGTCAACACTCGCGGTGGTTGATGGCCAGCGGCTTACGCGGGTCAGGGCGTGGCGTGGTCGCACGGGTTGTCGAAGGCGCTGGACTCAGTTGCACGTCGACAGAAAGAACTTCAGGACCTCCCAAGTGGATTCATTTTCTTCTCTTCGGTGACTTTTGTTCTTGTCCTCCACACTTTGCAATCTCCACCTAGTAGTCTTCCCCCCTCTTGGCACTAGATTGATGATTGGTGATGGTGGGGTCTCATTGGAAAATCCAAAAATTTTAAATTAGCTGCAAGTAATCGTTGAATGCGCTGCAATCACAAGGGACCTACAAGAAAAGGACACCTTAACTATAATGGTTCCTGCTGGGAAACTTGATGACGAGGAGAGGACCGGAGAGAACGCTTGGATTAATGATGGCCAGAAAGATGGCGCGAGTGACGAAGCAATCGGCAATTTCGAAGGGAACCCAGTAACCGTGTGCACGGGGCTAAAATTTCTTGACTTCAGAACTTGGTCCCAGGGGCAACATCTCCTCAACGAACATTTTTCCAACCTCATAAGCTTGAAATTTCTTAAATTGGATTATGTCAATCTTTCTGGAAACTTTGATAATCTCCTTTTAGAAATAAGATGGCTTCAATGGGCATGGTTGCCTTCAACATTTTCCCGTGATGAACTTTCACATGGATTAATTGGCCATCCTTGATCTATCATGAACCAAGATCACGGAAAACTGGAAAGGCTAGAATCAAATGAAGGTCGCGTACAACACATATTCTTTATGTAATAATTTTTCTTTAATCAATATATAATATCAATGATTAATTTCTTTTGGAATGATTTACAGTAGCTTTTGGAAAAAGCTTGCAATGTACTCTAGGCACAAAGCTTTAGTACAGTATGGCATATCATCCTCAAGATGGATGGCCAATCTAAGAGGACGATTCAGACTCTCGAGGACATGCTGAGAGCTTATGTAATAGACTTCAAATGAAGTTGGGAAGATTAGCTTCACTTGGTGGAATTTACTTACAACAACAGTTATCAGCAAAGTATCTAGATGGTTCTATTTGAAGCATTAGATGGTAGAGTGTGCAGGACACCAGTGTGTTGGGATGAAGTTGGAGAAATGAAGATAACGGGTCCAAAGTTGGTCCAACAGTTAGTGGATTTCATGGCATTTATCAGAGGCAGATTAAAGACCACAAAAAGCAGACATAAAAGTTATGCAGATAAGCGCTAAAGATTATTGGAATTCCAAGTTGGTGATCACGTTTTTCTAAAGGTGTTGCCAATGAGGGGGAACTTCACACTTTGGAAAGAAAGGAAAGTTGAGTCCGAGGTACGTAGGTCCGTTTGAGATTCTTGAGAGAATCGGGACCTTAGCGTATTGTCTTGCGTTGCCGCCGAGATTGGTGCAAATGCATAACATCTTTCACGTGTCGATGTTGAGGAAGTACGAGCCTCACCCGATCCACATGCTCAATTTTGAGGAATTGAACGTGGATGACCGAGTGTCATACGTGGAAAGCTCGAATCAGATTGTGGACAAAAGGAACAAGTGTTGCGTACAAATACCATTCCGTTGGTCAAAGTGGTCTAGCAACACCACGGTACTAAGGAGCGATACGGGAGACTAAAAAGTCAATGGGAGAATTGTACCCCCACCTTTTTGCTTAAGTATTGTAATGGTTTAAATTTCGAGTATAAAATTTTTATAAGAGGAGAAGAGTTATGAAATCCTAGATTTTCAATCCTGTTTTCAACTAAATAAATTGGGCATTTTATTGACACGCCTATAGGGCTGTTCTCATAACTGATCAGTCTCGAGATAACTAGATTATTTGAGGAAACCATTAAGGAATTTTAAGGCAATAGACTTGTGAATTTGACCAAAATTGGCTTCTCGATCTTGTCCATCTTTAGAGGCCATTACGACATAGTTAAAAATCGATTTGAAATCAGAGATAGACTAATTCGACAGAGATGTGTGGCTAATCATGGGTGACACTACCAAATTGAAAAATTCTCGTTGGTCGGCACTAGACTGATTTTCTTATTGTTTTGGTACCCTGTGTCCATATTTGAATTCTCGGGAGTTTCACGATAACCGAGAGTCACCAATGAGTCGAATGGGTTCATGGTGACTCGGAAAAAATCGACCACAGGTAATTTGCATTGAAAAATTTTTGTGAAAGTTACTCGGTAGCCTAGATCACGCTAAAAATGCACTAAATAGAAATTAACCGCAAATTCGATTCCGATTTCAGAAATTGAAAATTCTATCATGTCACAGGTCATTTTAGAAACATCGACTCATCTTTTGAGGAATTTTCAGAGATTCCGAGATTTTTGCAAAAAATCGATTTGAACATTGCGGAAAATTAACGGAAATTCGGATTGACCAATTTGAAGGATTTTTGGCATCCGGTGTGAGTGAAATGGTAAATGGAAGTTGTTTGGGCTTTTTCTGGATTCAAATTGGATCTTAACCGGATTTGTTTGTTCAGAAAATCGAATTTTGAAAAAAAAATGAATTAGAATTCGGAATTGAAGGAAATGGCCGTTTTTGTTGCCCGAGATTTGTTGTTTTAGGGAAATTGGGTGCAATAAAGCAAGTGAGAATCAAGTGCTTTAGCATGGGGATTTTTGAGGACTAAATTGGATTAAATAGAAGCAAGTGAGACCAAGAATTTTTATTATAAGATGTTTCCTTTTTAATTTTCCCTCCCCCCCCATTCGGCTGTACATTCTCCCTTTTGTGCACGTCACCCCCCTCTCCCTCACGTTTTCCCCCTCACGCACACGTTCTCTCTCTCTCTCTCTCTCTCTCTCTCTCTCTCTCTTGCGGAACCACCCCACCGACAGCTTCCTTTGCCGTTTTCCACTTTGCTTCCTCTTCTCCTTGACTTTTCATGCCTTATCTCTCTCTCACTCATTACTCTCTTGCCGACATCCCCATTTTTTTCTCTCTTCTCTCTCCCTCTACTTTCTTTCTCTTTGTTTTGGCTTCAGTGAGCACCCACCCCCACAGTCTTCGCCCCTTTTTTCTTTTATTTTCCCTGGATTGGGCCGCCTGCAGCTTGGACGATCGGCTTCTGGTTTTGTTCTTCATTCCCGTCCTTCGAAGTCCCCACAGCAGCAAGCCCAACCGTGTTATTTTCACTGAACCAGCTGCTTGAAACAACCCCAACAACCATGGAAAAATTCAGTAGCATCGTGGGCTTTGCGGGCTAAGTTTCGGGCCTGATTTGTGCCTTGTTGGTGTTGCCAATTTGGAGCTTTTTGGGCTTAGTGAGTAAAACTCACCTAATATAAAGTATGAGATAAGTTGACCAAGAAAGGGTCATGGTGACATATAATCGACTAGGCCGATTGATCAATTATGTTATTTATTATGGTGAATTGAATAACTGAGTGCCTATTGAATTGTATTGAATTGGAGGTGAAATCTAAGGCCAAGGTAAGTCCTCTGATCCGTGTTGTGCATAAGCAATCCTTATGGTGTATTGGTTCATTAATCGAGTCTTAGGATGGTAAAACTCACTGAGACGTAGTCTCACCTCGTTGTGGGACAACATTTCAAGCCCCTAGATGGCAGCACCTCCACCTCCTCATCTTCCTATGCACTTCGGCATCTCAGAGGAAGCCATAGAGATAGCATACCACTTCCACATATATCCTTACCCAGAAAGACTAGAGTATGTGCTGGTTAAGTTGACTGTCTGGGTGGATGTGGGTCAGGATGCCCTGAGGCCCCATGAATTGATCATGGTATCGTCATTACTATGATGGGCGAAGAGAAGGTCCTATCCTAGAGAGTGATGTACCTAGGTTTGTGCTGGAAGAAGCGTTCAGAGAAGGAATGGCAAACCATCGAGATGGGTTGGTAGTGGATGCTAATAATCCTCGAGAAGAGGACAATGCTCGTACTCCCATGTACTCAATCGATGATGACAACCGGAATGAAGAAGATGGGGAGATCGTAGAGCAGGAGGAGTGGCAGGAGGATGAGCCTATGGAGGAGGAGCCTGTGGACAAACCGGTAGATGAGCTTGAGGACGAGCCCGATGACGAGCCAGAAGATGAGGAGCTAGAAGGAGAAGAAGACAAAGAGGAAGAGGAGGATTTCGAATACGACCCGGATGAAGACTGAGAACCCATCCTATTTTGCAAACTCTAAGTTTTGATCAGTGTATAGTAGATTAGACTTGTGAATAGTATTGTATTATATACTATATATTTTACTTCATGTAAAAGTGTGGTTGTGATTTTCATGTTGAAAAATATGACCCTATTTTTTTTATCACATTGTTTTATTATCTGGGGATTTTTATTATATGTTTCCGCTTGTGTAGTAAAAATGAAAGGGTCGGCGATGCATCATGGGACATTGCTATTATTCGATCAGGTGAGGGATGGGCGTGCGCTCGAGGATCGGGGTGTGACACAAGACTCACTCCCTCATTTTTCAGTTTTGTTGGCATATAAGTCTCATGTTAATTTTTTGAGTTGTAGTCACGCTAGAGGAGATAAAATTCCCTTAGCCTATGTGGAAACTTATTGTGTGATGTAAAAGGAGAAGAGGGCTTGTAGAGAAAGGCTTGTAAAAGTATTGTTACAATATGAATTAGTGTATTTTGTGTGATGTTGTCCTAGTTTTCTAGTTGTTGTTTGTCTAGGGAGTTGTTTGTTCACATTTCCGCAAATGCATGACAATAAGATAAAAAAAATCAAGATGGCAATGAGACTGTACGTTGTGAAAATGATCCCTGCTGCTCAAGACCTTAGAGATGGAGTTGGGGTCGTGCAACAATGTGGGTTAATGAGGACTTAGGGTATTTGGTCCCCCATCTTTTTTAGGCGTGGTTCACATGGGTCAACAAGGAGGTCTTTCGGCCTCTTGTGGTTTCAATGGTCCACTAGGTGATCCTAATGGTTCGATGGTGAACCCTCTTGATGGCATTATGAACGACCTCAACTCCAACCTGGATTACGACCCTGAGCCCAAGCCGTGAGGAGCTAGCCTCTTGATGGGAACCATTTTTGGTAGTCTCCCCGTAGAAGAGCTAGGACTAAACCCCTATCCTTTTCGGATGTGTATCAGAATGGCCCAATAAACGGGCATGTAAATTAGATTAGTTTTCTACTAAAATGCTGCCCTTGAAGGGCTTGAACAAAAGGTTCGCCCATAGTGGGAAGGCATACTTGCGGGAAACTGACTCTATATTCTCTAGTTCTAAGCTTAGGTCCATTCATGGTATTAAAGCCATGGTTTCGTTTGTAATAAGATCCGTTCCATAAGTTCTGTAGGTGAATCAAATGTTGAGAAGATCTATTCACATTATGACTTAACCCAAGATACTAAAAGCTCCGGTTTCTCTTACTTCATCTCTATCCTCCTCAACTCTTTTACATTTTTGTGTATCAAATGTTTCTAAAATTAACTATTTTTATGAAGTCTCTTTTAGTGATGAAACAAAATCTCTGAAACTCAACTCCCCCTTATGAACCCTTATTCTGCTTTTGCTAAACCTACCTCATTATTTTCTCCCATCCGCTCCATTCAACAACTCATCCGCTAAACCCCAAAGAAAGTAAAAAAGTACGTCCAGTCCTCTAAGTTCGATCAACATTCCATTTCAGCTTGAAAATGAGTAGTTTGTTACTTTTCAAATTCCACCAAAATTTCCTAAACAATGGACCCAACAATGATACTCTCATGTCCATTATGGAATTGCTGTCTTGCTTTGACCTTTCACGGTCGTAAAGGCTTGCTAGTCATGGCCAGAATAGCTTTATTAGATACTTGGTTCCTCGAATACCAGCATGCCTATATTGGTACTATCCAAACCACTTTAAATGCTAGAATAGTCTTTGTAACATTATATCCAAACTTCAATATCGCTCTTTCAGACCCCCAACTACTCTCATTTCTAAAAGTCCTGATCCAGCTCACTGGATCTCCCCAAACCATTGACTCTATTGTAGCAACATTGCACTACCAAATAGTTTATTGAGTGCAGAACTATGCTCTTGATTTGAATTTCCAAAATGAGAATGAAGATGCTTTATTCATCTCTATGCAGGATGACCAAGCATCCTACATTCATGTTCCTAAACAAATCCCAAGAGAAAAGTTGGCCAAGCTCCTTCCGGAAACTTGGATTATCAACTATGAAAAGCCGCATCAGAATAACAAGCTCCTCTAGTCCTCAGACTCTGAATTCATTAGGAAAAAAGATGGTATTGTTACCATCAAATTTGGCAAATAAAATGAAGAAAATCCTTTTATCTTCAAAACCTTGTTTATGATTGAACCATGTGTTCTTGAGTCTATTTCTGAACTAGATCCCAAAAGGCTTGTTCAATACTTTCAGAGTAATGGGAACCCTGTCCATTACTATAAAGACCAATATGGTCATTGTTTTTGGGACCCCTTTTGCCAATATTCTTATTATACAAACTCCCCCGACAAAGTAGACCCAAATGCAAGACCTTGTCAGAAACCAAAAATTCAAAAAAAAATACACTATGTACCAAAGGTACTTAAATGGAGATTCCTCCATTGATACTTTTGGTGAAAGTGATAAATTCCACTTCGTGGTTTCTTATGCTCCAACTCCACTACTAGAGTTCACATAGCCACTTTCCACATCCCTAGCCTCGCCACCAACACCACCACCTCCTCACAAAAAAAAAAAAAAAAAAAAAAAAACAGCTATTTCCCTTTCTATAAGCCAATCTTGAAGTGGGCAAAAAGGCACTCTTACTCACCTGAAGCTCCAAAAGAGGTATCACCTAATTCTTCCATCGCTATATTCCAAGAGGCAGATTTTCTTCCTCTTACTCGAGAAAATTTGAAACTTTCATTGCTTGCCCCAGAAAAATTCATTGATCCACAAGGGAGATATCGACATACTCCAAAAGTACCTGCCTCCACTAATGTGGATGAACATGGAAGACAAAAAATGACTCTTGTTGCTAAAGCCATCTTGAATTGGCAATTGAAGATTCTTTTAGCACACAACAATGTGTTCAAAACAATTGATTCCAAAATTGTGAATGTGCAACGAGATCTTCGAAGATAGGATGAAACCATCAAAAAAATGCTTTTGAACTTCCAAAAAAGGCTTCATGCCTTGGAATCCTACAACATTTAGGATATCGTCATCTCAAGAGCCCCTTGGAATAAAGTGAGTATTTAGTTAAACTCTCAATGTCTTTCTAAACACTTCTTCTTCTCCAACCTGGAAAAGTTGTATATTAGTGTATGTGTTTTCCTTGCTATCTTGTTGTTGTTTATTGATAGGGTGTTGATATTGTATGCTTCCACATGTGTTTAATTGAAAGATAAAAATTAATGGGGCGGCGATGCCTCCTAAAACACTACAAAAATAAATCCCGCAGATGTCGTGTTCCCGAGGCAAGGAAAAGGTCCGGGGTGTGATAGCCTCGATCTCGATCATGATCTTGATTTGCCCCTTGAATTTTCACGGGATCTTGTCTTGGCTCCTTTTCATCTTGGATTATCAGCCGCATTCAGAGAACTTCCTCCACTAGTTCATTAGGAAAGAAAGACATTATACATCCACTAGCACAAGTGGGGCATATAAACAGCATACGTTGTTTCCTCTCTTCTATCCAAACAAATCAAGTAAGTTGCAATGGAGACGAAATTTTAGTAGAAGAGGAAAAGATTTTCTGCATTTGCTCAATTCTTGTTTTTTTGTGTAACTTAATATCCAGAGGACGGAGTTCACCAGATATTACACATCACATTGATCCCTAATAACTTAAGCTTTTGAAATTGCTTGTACAATCTATTTAACATTTTATGAGACCAAAAGTCTTAGACATCAATTTCTCACTCTCTTTTCATTCATGGCTTTTCTTTCTTGTCAAGCAATAGTCCAACCAACCTTTCATCATGGAAGGAGTTCTACACCCCGTCATCTTGTAAACCTCCGTCTGAGGGAGTTATTGAGATAAAAAAAAAAATACATATTACATCGTTTTAAATTAATAGGAACAATAGCCTTTCAATTTAATAAATCCAAAGTACAGTGATTGGGTTTCACTTTTTATAAGATTGGCGTCTCTACACTTCAAAAGTATAACATAACCGTCCACAAGAATGGATCCATCCCCTTGTCCAAATGAAGAAGTTTTTAAATTAAAATATGCATGTACTATTGCACTGTGATTGATGCTTCTCCGTCACTGATCATGCTCCCAAGGGGCCCCACATACCAGAATTGGGCCAAAACAATTTGCGAAAGGCTAAAGATGGGCTGGGAAGCGGAAAAATTAAGCCAGGACGGACGAGGTTCGCCCACTCCAGCAAAATCGGGCTGCTGACTCGGTCCGATGGGGCATTGGGTCGGTTTCAACTCTAAAAGGCACTGACACTCTTTGAGAGCCTCTGTGTCGTGTTTAATACTTAAACACATGTCCGATACTCTCAAACACTTTTGGATACTCTTTGATACTTAGTTAACACGTGTCGAAAAATCCAACACTTGATCAATTTTCCAAACACTCTCCGACATTCGAGTCAAAATTCCTTCATACGAGTTTTTGACAAATGATTTCGACACATGACATCAATTTAAAAAAAATTCAATAAATAATAAATCAAAATGGATATATGTGAAAAATAAATAATAATAATAATAATAATAATAATAAAATAATAATAATAAATAGGGAAAGAAGAAAAATATTGTTTTCTTTACTTTTCCGACTTTCACTTCTGGGATACACAATTCAATCCCAAGTTTTTTTTTTCTCTTCTCTTACAACACCTTTGTCATGCGGGTCCCAAATGTGATTTGTTTATTTTTTATTTTTCCAAATTTTATGGATTATTGGAATGAAGTTGAGTTTGTTAAATTGAAACTATGAATGATATTAATAAATGGTGGATTAATATTTTTAGTGTAAATTCATTCAAGGCTTTTTTATTTTTTATTTGTGAATTTGAATCAAAATTGATTGAAATAATTATATAAAATATATAAAAATATACATTTAATATACAATATCGAAATTCTCTACTTCTTGAGAAATAACATGTCAGCATGTCATGTCGTGTCATATCGCATGTCGCACGTCGGTATTGGTATTACTTAATTTGAGATCTACAATCAATCTAATAGAAATACCGCTGTAAAAATCTTAACACAATATTAACCCATATATTAAAGCCATATCTTCGTTACTTTTTTTCTTATTTCTCAATTTGATTGATGTGAATACTCAAAGATCGAACTCTTTAAAATATAAATAACAATATATTCTATCTTAGGGATCACAAGCTTTTAGTTTTATTTAAACTTATGTATAGATGATCTATTGCTTTTCAATGTAGAGGTAGCACTCAACTCACGATGTGCACCTGTCGTAGTACTTTTATGGTCATCGTGCGCAAGTTTTAGGTGAAAAAATTACGTTTTTTTCTTCGGAAAAATAGATAAAAAAAGAAGAGTAAATGTCGGCGGGGCCATCCACCGGTATATACAAAAGTGGCTCTTTCAAATTGGTCTGGCGCAAAAGATTTGGAATAGCTCAAAAGTGTGCTATAATTGCCAGATAGTTCAGGCTTACCAGTAGTTTCGTCAACGTGGATTTTGGTCCTGCCTGTCATAAAACTTTGTCTGAAAAAACACAATGAAAGAAGATAACTTTGTCGATGAGAATACAGCTTCATTAAATTCGAGTTCCCCATCAAAAGCATACATGGTGCCATCGATGCTTATGTACCTTTCATTTGTGTGACATCATCTTCTTTCATTACACCAACAACAAAGAATGTCCTCTTCAAATTGTTTTTCCAGACAAAAGTACCAATGAAAATTTTACCACAACAGCAATTGCAATTTCCAATGGAGAAGCTTTTAAGGATTCAAAAAATGCTGAACCTAAAAGCCCTCATTCTACCACACCTTAAAATTTGCAAATAGTTGCAGCGACATTGCAGGCTCAATCTTCAAATGTATCCTAGTGTTCCTCACTCGCACAAAACTTCGTAGCCTGACAGAGACGAATCTAGAGTTCCAGTGCCTAAATGTTTCTGATGCCGTGCCAGTCCAACACCATTTTAACCAACTCCTCAATCACAGAAATATAAGATTTTTCATTGTTTTCATTTTTTTCTATCTTCCACTCTAGCAGATTGTCTAGCAGTTCACGCCCGGAAAGATCCTCTACTGGTGTATCTAGAATACGAAGTTGGGATAGGGTCTTCAAATTTGAAATATCAAGTGTGGTCAGTGACCAGCAACTCATAATATAAAGCTTCAAGATACTTGAGGAGATCTGCGGAATGCATTGGAGGCTTGCGCACTGAAAGAGGTATAGAAACTTCAAGTGAGAAAGGTCACCTAGCTCAGGAGATAGGCTAGTCATGTGTGGGATGCACAACACCAAGGATTGTAATTTGGATAGCCTCCCAAGCCACCGAGGCATGGGATCTTCCGCAAACTCAGACAGGCTAGGGTTGTCGGGCTCTCCGATGAACAGAATCAGCAGTTCCAAGTTGATCAGGTTCGAAAGATCAGGAATAGCTTCCAAAGACATCGACGAAAGTGCCAGAGAAGTCAAGCTTTTTGGAAGTTTAGGCAAGGCAGATTACCTTCCGAGTCATACCCTTCGAATACTATCAGTGCTTTTAGATTCTCCAGACATTCCATAGAGTCAGGTAACTCTGTGATTCCTGTACAAAATAGATCTAACTCGGTTAATGACCGTAATTTTCCAATGGAGTACGGAAGTTTGTTTATGCGACATCTTTTCAAATTCAAGCGCTCAGGACTTGTCAATGCTCCAATAGAGTCAGGTAGGTGAGTTATAAATGTACTGACTAAAGAAAGCTTTGACAAAGAAGTTAGACAGTTGATAGAACCCGATGTTTTTACTGATGGGGAATTGTGAACATTGGGATTCTCCAATTTATTCAAAGCCCATCATTCGGGAATTTCTCGTATTGAAGTTCCATCAAGGAGAAGTTCTGCTAGACTTGGCAGGCCACCTAGCTCTTTTGGCAAATACTGGAGTTCCTTGCAAGCTATTAAGCTTAAGAAAATCAAGTTCTTCAATTTACCGATTGAGGAGTCGATTTCAGCCAATCTATAACAATCATCAAGAATCAATCTCTCCAATGTGAGTAATTCAGACAGATCGGGAGTCTTGGTCAAGTGGGTGCAGTTCGTAAGATTAAGAACTTTCAATTTGCACGCTCTTTGCAACACCAATATAGTAACACGTATATTAATTCTACGAGGAGAGAATAACAGTAGCAAGAAGATTGTTCTAAAACAAAATGTACCTTGATATGTCTCCATCCGCCCAATCATATGTAATGTTACTCCATGAAAAATCAAGGATAACTAAATTATTCATTGAAAAATAAGTCATCGGGAGTGCCCGCAAAGGAAAATTATGCCACATGAGCCATCTTAAATTTGGAAGGAGTTGTCTGTTCCTTTTAAATAAATTCATCGGTGAAAAAATCAAAGATTTGTTATGCCAAAGTAGGGCAGCTTCTGAAAGGAAACGTTCGACTGAGTTGGAATTGAGGGATGTGCTGTCCGCTTGAAGGAACCTTAGATTTGGTAGCGTTGCAATTCTTGCAAGAGGGAAACAATACTCCAAAAATTCGTCAAATTTCAGACTGAGGGCTTCGAGCTTTTCATTTCTCTAAATATTGAAACAAGACAAATTAATGAAAAGGAAGATACGGTTAGTTAATTAAGAGAAAAATCTTGGGACAAAGTTAGAATTTCAAAAGAACGGGCCTTAATTATTTTAGTAATCAAACTTACTATTTACCTCCTTTCTCAATAGCATGGCCAGTGCATCCTTGTGGTTCCACAATCTACTGTTTTGGGCCAATTCCCCCAACTTTCTTGAGAAGCGATTTCTCTCCCAAGATTTTTGAGATGATCATGCATCCACAACTCATTTCCTTTTCCAATTTTAATCAGTGACATCATTTGAAGAACTTCAAGACCATGTGCTGGGCATAAACCACAATCTTTCCACATATACATAACAATATTCTTGTCATATCCAATGAAAAGACAAGCTATATCAAGAAATATTTGCCTCTGGCAAGGATCTAATGCTTTGTAACTTATCATCAACTTACTTTGAATTGCCTCAATATGACCCATTTTCCACTTCTCCAAGTACTCATCCCAGATATCTTCTCTTTGTTCACACCATGATAAAGTTGAACCCATCACCTCAAGAACCAATGGAAGACCTTGGGCTATCTTCACAATTTCTCTAGACAGCTCTAATTTCTTTGGATGATCTCTTCTAAAAGCATGCTTGCTGAATAGCTGAAGTGATCTATTTGAATCCATCTCACCAACTGGATAAATCAATTTTACATCAAATTCACGAAGAACAATTGCATTTCTTGTGGTTATAAGTATCTGGCTTCCTGGACCAAAGCAACATCTCCTCCCCAATAGTGCAATCAATTGACTTTTTCATCAACATCATCAAGAAAAATAAGAGCTTTCTTACTGGAAAATCTTTCCTCTATCATCATTATCCCCTCGTCCACGCAATTAGCAAATGGAAGTGCCCGTTTTGAAAGGTCTGAAATTAGATGATTCTGCAGATATACAATTCCTTTCAAGTTTGAAGTTTCTCTAACATCATCAAGGAAACAACAATCATCAAAGTCTTGGGAAAGTTTGTTGTAGACTACTTTTGCAAGAGTCGTTTTTCCGATACCACCCATGCCGTGGATTCCCACGATTTTTACATCATCTATGTTGGTGCTTATCATCCCTAGAATATCTTTCACATTGTTGTCAACTCCGACCAAGAAGTCAGTAATCACCAAATAAGCCTTTTTCAGCGCACTTAAAACCTTCGTAACGATATGTTTAACCAGCTGTCCTTCGTGCCTAATGATATAAACGATGAGAAAGGCCAAGGTGAATAGAAAGTAATTTAGAATCGGCAAGCTGAAATATATGACATCAGGATTTGATATTACTACGCTGTGGAAGCCACAGGAGGCAACAAGAAGTGCAACTGCAAGTGGAACTTACGTATTGCATTGATCAGGAAGAATTAATTCATGGCCATGCTAGCCAGATGCTCAAACCTTGTGCAGATTTAGAACAGCTACGCAACCGTCAAGTACAGTAGATGATAACGATATCTTGCTAATAAAAGGAACAAAGGATGATCTTATTACGTGTATATCGTATGTCTACACAAGCTTCTCCTTCACAAAATAGCTTTACGATTAGCACATCGTACCCGTCTTAAGAGTTCTGAACAATAAACAATAGATCCAGCAAGTTTCTTCATTAATGTTCAGACAATATGATGAATATTCATATGCATCGCTCATTACATATATATGCATAAATGTTTTTATATTATTTGTTAATAATATTTTTGGATGAAAGAAGAAATGTCAAATTAGAATGTGGAAACATTACTCGAAGAAAGGGAAATAACGCGGCTACAATTTTTCCGAGTAAAACGAAAAATAATTTTCAAACCTCGTGCGTACACTGGCTTTTTACTGTTAAGTACAACAGAATAGCATTTGTTCTTGAATTTCTTTCGTAACATAAAGACAAAGGAAAAGCATCCAATGTGTCGTGGTCTCTTGCATTCGCACCAACATGGCACAATTGCATTTGTGCAATTTCTATGGATTATAAGAGAGAAAGATATCATGAGATTGATAGTCCCCACAGCAAAAGAAAAGCAACTGAAAGCAAGAGAGCTTCCATTTTGGCATGCAATGTAAGGATGGAAGATTCTGTACCTATCCCCGTTTTGTATGTCCCATCCCTTTAACCCTCCAACCTCATTGAGAGCAGCTCTCCACTTCCGCATGGTCTCATCGTCCACACTCTTCTTGTTTTCATGTGCAAGCAAGGACTCACTGTAACCTCCGGTTTGGTTTTGAACCTCGGATGGTTTGACATAGTAGAAAATGGGCATGATTATCTGTCCCTTCCTCCTACAGTCCACCATATGAGCTAGCTCATTAAGACACCATCTGCTGGAAGCATATCCGTTAGAGAAGATGGGTATGGAGACCTTAGATTGCTCGATCGCTCCAAGAAGCTCTGGGCCAATCTCTTCACCAAAGTGAAGCTCTTCGTTGTCTCGGTATGTTCGGATTCCTGCTTCTTTGAGACTTATGTAAAGATAATCGGCGATGCCTGTGCGAGTATCCGGTCCTCTGAAGCTCAAGAACACTTCATAGTCCCACCCTTCAACTGCATCAGGTATTTGCACAGGCTTGTGCTTCCGGGAAGAACCAGCTTCTCCAATGTCATTGATGGGTGCACGGGTTTCCATTGCAACCGATTGCAGAGAAAATGAAGCACCAGAGTCGCACCAGTTCAGGAAAACAGACTCTGAACCCTATGAAGCCGAAAGTTACTGAACAAGTAGAAATATTACTGCAAATATATAAAGGATCTCAAGACAAAATTCCTCAAGACCGCCAATCTCGATGAGGCAAGCCTTGGGGGAACTTCACCTGCGTCTGAAAGGCAGAGCCAATAGCACATGCTCTGTAGTTTTATATTGGTACTTTTGCCTTCTCGCGCAGACATTTCAAGATGCCAAAACCATCAGAAAATATACTTACACGAAGACCTACGATTGACACCAAAAGTGATATGGTTATCGATAAGCGCGTGAACAATCCTATCTGACCATATTTTTTGTATCATTCGTCTTCGTTTCGGTTGTCTTGCATTGTATAAACACCCGAAGAGGTGCAGGTTTTATTTCTTTTGCTTTATTTTTGTTTATCATTTAGGGTTGCATGTTAGATTTACCATTTTCCCTAAATCATCTACTTGATTGTTTACTTACTGTCTTTTTTTTCTTTTTTTTTAAATTCAATTCCGTACTTTCTTTTCTTTTTTCATAGAAATAGGAATTGCATGAAATCAACCATCTACGTATGATCACCTAGTTAATGTTATCAACCCGAAAAAAGTAAAAAGAAATGCATGGACACCTTAGAAAACACGACAAACCGTTAAGTATGAAAGGGCGTTAATAGAAATGTTAGCATAACTTAAGTCCTCAAACCTAGAATCTCTAGTTGCGAAGAAATTGAGGGTCAACTCCCAACCCTCAATTGGATTTTCTACTCAACCCCCAAAAACGAGACTAGTGGCGATTCCCGTCTTTTTAGGTTTTTCTAAATAACTAGATTATAAAATAAACCCATTGTGAGGGGTATGGGTCTCGACGAGACTCACCATGATTTAGCATAATTGATGTGACAGTAGCCCAAAGGATGAAGTGATACCATCCTTATGGGTGAAGAGTATGATCAAGAAGACTATTATGGTAAAAATATCCCTAAAGTCAATGTCCACACCCGACATCTTCTTTCGAGGTGCATTGCTCGTGTGGGTACAAATCACGATACCTTTCATTATCACGCGAGGTACGAGCTTGGGAAAGCTCGTGATCATGAACGAGGGAACTCACAAGGGTTCATTCTGAAAGACGAGGTGATGACGAAACATGAACCATATGGAAACTCTCATGGTCAAATACTCCTAAATCTGACCTTCTCTCTCTTTCCTGATGATAGGGAGGTCAGGTTGTGACACACACAGCAGCTCACCTTTGATCAATCCCCTAAGGAAACATCCATCTAATCCAATGATCTTCCAACATCTTGCCAAAAATCATTTCCTC
Source organism: Eucalyptus decipiens (assembly GCA_014182575.1). NCBI lineage: Eukaryota > Viridiplantae > Streptophyta > Magnoliopsida > Myrtales > Myrtaceae > Eucalyptus > Eucalyptus decipiens. The sequence goes on along the minus strand of CM024611.1, from coordinate 25,920,136 downwards.
TGTGTATCAAAGCTAACATAAGCCCTATTGAATAATGGTAGGGAATTTGGTAGTGGTCTTTCAACTTCAATTTTAAATGTTCTCGTGTGGCTTGCATTGTAAATCTCTCCCGAGTAGTCGTACATCTATGCATACGTCTTATAATTGCTTTGCAATTCCTTGAACACTTTTAGCTTTGTGCTCTTGTATCGACTTAAAGTGATATTTTATTTTTTTGGTCATAGACTCAAAGTGATATTCACCCCCAACTGTTTTCTAACTAGTTTTTTCAACTGAGGTGCATTGATTTTGGGTATTGTAGAAATGAGAATCATGAAATGTTTAGCTAAGAAAGAAATGGACACTCTCTTGTTCTCAAAAGTGATACTATATATATGTTCATCCATGTACTTTTTCAAATGGAATGATTTGGTGTTGCTATCAAGAGCACCACAAATCATCCAATTACAATTAGCCTGAGCACACTTGGCTCTTACAAATATAGTATTATTCTTGGCGTATTTAATTGCTCTTTGATCAGCCATAGAGTACCTCAAATGTCATGTCGATAATAAATACCGGATTCCTACTATCTCAATCATATGATGCAAACATATTGTTCCTTCTTGAAATAACATCATCTTCCTCATTTTTACCTTCATCATCTGAACTTGAATGAAGACTTTCTTCCTCATCTGAATGATAGTACTTTGTTTCGTACCCAGAAGCATCTACCAATAGAGGGTCAATTGATAACTCTATTGGGGAGTCAATGTCTAATTGGGAAGTTTCTTCAATGTTAATTCCAATTTTGAGCCCATGTCTCACTGAAAATTCCTTTAAATTTCTTCTTGCATCAACCAATTCAAAATCATTATTGTCACTTGATCATTTTACATCCACCAAATTACATACATTGTCACCCTCACCATCCATATTCCTATTATCAAGCTCAACCCGACTCCTGTCAATTTTGGCATACCCAGTTACATTTTCAAATACGTTACCAATCATATTATTAACACTTTCCATATTCACATCAGACAAACCTCCAATTTCCATTTCAACCCCAAATCTTGGCATTTGTCTCTTCATCATCGACATGCTTAACATACAATTCAATATTTTCATAATGAAGATAATGATAAAATAGATCTATCACACCAAAGTTATTCCATAAGTACCTAAAAGTTATCCCATCTTCAAATATACTACTTTCAAGAACTCTATAAAAGAGTTTCTTTATTTTATGCCCACCGAAAGCCTCAATAGCTTCAATTATATTAGACAATGAACCCTTAATTAAGTTTATCCTCTATATCACTAACTTAGCTAGACTACCTTATATCTTTAGCGTTTAATAAATGTTCCTTACATGAGGATAATTGTGTATCGGGATTAGAGGAGAGATGAGTATTTAAAGAAGTTTTCAACTAGGTCATCTCATCACGGACTTGCTCGCCACCATCACTCGGCCGTAGAATAATAATAACTTGAAATAAAAAATACGCACGTGAGGTTCCAGCCTGCACTATACGTGAGCAAGATCACTAATATCCATTTTTCTATGGCACCGCCGAGAATGAGTGCTTTATAGTCTGCTTATGAAAAATTTTAGCCTGTTTATTTCACATGCTCAACGACTTGCATTGCCAGGTTTCCATGCTTTGTTTGATGGTTGTGTGTTAGAGATGCGTCTCCAATCACCGTCAATTTAACTTGAGCGCGAGCTTGTCCATAGAGTGACCAAAATCCATGGGTAAGTACGAACCCACGATCACCAAGAAGTTCTTCTGTTCTAAAAATGTGGAAAGTTCAACACCACACTGGTTTAGACCACATCCAAACATCACCATCTGCCTGTTGAATTCTGATTAATATAAAAGAGGTCCTTCCTATTTTCCCCGAGTGGGTGTGGAGGGTGAGCCAAGAGCAAGCATCTAGTGACTCTAGTGCAATTGGTAAATTGGCCTTCATCTGTACTTTTCGGATCGTTGCCTCCGAGCTGACGGCACACGAGGGCAGCACCGATGCCCACTCTAGGAATGCTAGAATTCAATATTGTTTTTACAAGATGTTCGAGCCTAGGTTTAGAATCTTGAAGCACGTGAGGTTCCATCGCACTTACTTTTCATTCATGGCTTTTCTTTCTTTTGTTTTTTTCTTTTTTTTTGCTAGAAAAGCTTTTCTTTCTTGTTATGTAGTAGTTCAATCAACCTTTCATCATCTATGGTGTCTACTGATCCTGTCATCTCATAAAACCTGAGCAAGATCGGCATGAGTGCTTTGTCGCCAATGCTCAACGACTTGCGGTCGCACTTGAGCGCGAGCTTTGTGACCAAGTCGAACCCGCGAGTGTGGGGGCCATCGAGGATGGCGACTGGCCCAAAGTGAGCGTCATATCTTCTCTCTCTCTCTCTCTCTCTCTCTCTCTCTCTCTCAATTCGGGGATTTAGGATTTTGAATTGGGGGAGAGACACACCAAACTGTGTTGTTTTGTTGTTTAAATGCTAAATGTACTTTCCGGCGAGCCACATCAGCTTAAAAAATTAATAAAAAAGTGCCACGTCAGATTTCCGGCCAACCAAATCAGAGTTGGCACTAAAATGATCGTTTTTCAAACTTTTTAGCACTTAAGTGATACAAAATAAACTTTTAGCACCAAAGTGAGCATCATATACAACTTTTGACACTAATAGTGTACTTATCCCAAGAAACATGAAGGGGGAAAGGGGGATTGAGGAGAGAATAAAGGAAATGGAGAAGATGGGATGGTTGGCTGCTGCAAGAGGTCTTCATGCATGGGGGAGGGAGAGAAATGGGAGAGAGAGAACAAGGAAGTCAAATGAACAACCTATCAAAACCTTGGCCAAATATCTAAACCATCATCACCTATGCCTCAAAGTCTTCATGCCTCAAAGTCCTAAGCTCATCCAATCACCATTTTCCCTCTAATTTCTCACAATTAAGGCCTTTTGGGAGAAAAATCCTAATTTTCATCCCATCCGAATTTCCTTTCCATTTTCTTTTTGTCCAAAATCGTTTTTCCGCAAAATTTTGGACTCAATGAAAATTTGCTGAAAGATGAGACGATATCCAATAAATAAATCGTGACACACTCGAACATCCAATTCCTGAAACCGAATTTAATTTCGTGGTTAAAATTGACTAAACGTGACTTTCGTATGACCTAATCTATTGAGTAACTTTTAGGGTTTTAAAGCGGGCCCGTGATCAATAATTTTCAATCCACGTTTGTGCATCTTCAAATCGTAGACGACTCTCGGTTGTCATAAAATCGTGAGGGTTCAATTATGTATTTCGAATATAATATCGATAGAAAATCGGTTTATTGCCATTTGACGTGAATAACATAATCATGCGGAATCACCCTCAATTTGACTATGTAATTCCATCGAATCGACTTATATCCATTAGCTAATCGATTTATAATGGTGTTGTATTGACCCTTGCCGATTATTATGGTTGAGCGGTCCATTTCTGATCAAATTCTCCAGTTTGTCACATTTATATCCATAGATGGCCTCACCTAATATATTAGTTAACTCGTGAGTGATTAGTTTTGAGTAAAATAACCATAAGCGCGTCGACAAATAACCATTTCATATATTCGAAACATGGGACCAAATTTCGGGATGTCACACCAAGTATGCTTTTACTACTGGATCTTTGACATATTCCGTTAAATATACATATACCATCTTGGAATCTCTTTGACAAATTACATGTACGGTGAGCTTTTGCAGCCCATAACCTTTTCTACTTGACAATCTTCCCCAATGGAGCTGTCCACTCAATCATAACACGGTGAGCTTCTCTAGCCTAGAATTCTTTCAAAAAATACATGACGGGCTTCCATTGCCCATGGTTTTTTCCTTCCACTCAATGTTCAGGTAACATCTTTGAAATTTCTAAATGATGATTTGTAGGTCAGTGAGCTATTGCAGCCCCGATACCTCTTCATCTCGAGATTGAATGAAGACACTAGTTTCCGCCTAAGAGATAGGATAGTCAAATACCCTTAATGTAGCATTAATAATCAGTTTAGAGTGCCACAGTTACCTAAGGGGTAGCCTAGTCAAGTAGTCCTCGATCAAGACCCACAATTGAGGGTGAGCACTAGTCCAAGGTCAACCCTGGACCGACCTTAGATTAGCCCAACCTAGCCAATCTTGGTCCAATTCTCAAGAGGACTAGGTCAATCCTTAATCTTGAGACCCTTGGACCCTACACTTGGTCTTCGGTCTTAGGTTTTAGGATTAGTCCAATCGGATAACCCTATATTGAAAAATATATTTTATATTATATATCTAATAAATTATATATTATATGTTTTTGTCTACTCTAAACCCCAGCGTCTCTTTTTTTGTTCTCTTCACGGGTCAATTTGCCATGTAAATTAGATAGTAAAATGAAACCTAGCCTTTATTTGACTAAAAAAAGAAGAAAAAGAAACCCTCTTCACTCGCTTCAACCTAGGTCTCCTTATCATGGCTTGTGTTTGTTCCTAGCTTGCCTTATTGCTTGCCTTTGTTCAATCGCCTTGCTGCTCAACGCTAGCCTCTCCTTGCTTATCTCAAGTGTTCATTTTTATGGTTTGTTCATTTCAACAAATGTGAAATTTCTGTTGTTACCTTATCTTATATTTATGTTTGATATGTATTGATGTTAATAGTTTAGTTGCCCAATGTCACATAATTGATGAAAATGTAATTTGAAATAATATGTTTTTCCTTTCAAGGATTACAAAAAATGAAATCAAAGAATAATTAGTTGGTCCTAAATTGACCCTAGAACTAGACCAAACCCATAGGATCGATCTGGTCCTTGGTCTAGACTCAATAGGGTTGATCCTTGGTCCCAAAAATTAGGGACCAACACTATGTGGGTTAGTCCTTAGGTTAGTTGTTGGCATGGCCTAACCCAAACCATGCTCACCCCTACCCTCAGCAAGTCTAGTTATTAGTGGATCAAGCAATGCAATGCCTAAGCTACAATGTCGAGAATGTCAAGCCTGCATATAGAAAGTCATATCCAAAATGGATGGATGCAATCCGTTATCTCAAAGGTATGAAGTGACTTCTACCTATTATTCAATGAGGGCAATCAATCGACAATTGAACATGTTAGTCGATTTGTTGCGCAACATGGAGATGCGTCTCAAGTTGATTGTCAAAGGTTGAGATTGTTTCATTTATCACTATCCAAGATTGCTTTTACTTGGTATACTACTATGATGACCATTCTAGTCATACTTGAGAGCAAATGGAAACATCGTTCCATACCCAACTATGTAGCTTCATCCATGATGTGTCTATTTTAGATTTGGTTTGTAGCAAGCAGTAGAACAATAAATTGATACATAAATTTGTGGCTAGATTCAAGAGGGCTAGGAATAGATGCATTACTTTACTCCCAGAGAGACAATTGAGAAATTTGGGTTTTAGTGAATTGAAATTCAATCTTAGATAAAAATTCAAAGGTCAAAATTTAGTTGATTTATTCCAATTGGTAACAAGAGTGTCTAAGTATGAGCAACTACTTAAAGACAGAGATAGAGGGCCACATGAAGACTTTACACAAATGTGATTTTCGTTGAAAGATATAAGCTATATGATGAACCTAGCCAAGATAAAACTTGGCAAGAAAAAATCAAATTTGTCAATGATAAAAGGACACATGATGATTCATGATTACAAAATTTAAAAAATTCTTACAAAGGAGGTGTTTGTTTGCACAAAAAAATATCCAGTTTTTTGTTATTATTGACATGTGATAATTTGAAGAATCAACAATTTGAAATAAAAAAAAAAAATAAATAAAGTCGATAATTTCAAATGTAATAGTTAAAGAATTAACCGTCGATGTAGCAAAATAAAACAACCATAAAGATAGTGGAGTCAACATAACCATCCGTAAAACTTTATTTGTAATCTTCATTTGTAACTTCTCTTTGTAACCTCCCTCTGTAACTTCTTCTTGTAACCTTTATTAATAACCATTGATTGTAGGCTTTAAATAGGCATGTTGTACTCTTTGGAGCCTCCTCCTACATAAATCAAACAAATTTACTATCCTTCAACTTTCTTTACTTTGCTACATTGTACTTTCATTTTCCATACTCACATTGTTGATTAAATTTGGGCATGTTTCTTAGCTATAGTTTCCAAATCCATGCCATCGATCAAATTCCGACGTGTATCTTTATCCTTGATCTTGTGTTGTTGATTAAATTCTTACGTAATATCTTTGTGTTCTCAAGCTCTGTCATTGATTTAATTCTGGCATAATTTGCCTATGTCTTGTTCAATTGTTATAGTTGTACTTTCCAAACCTTGTCTAACTCCCAGCACTATTTGTGTTTGTATAGTTTTGTTTGAATTGAAGTTGTTGATATGTCATTTTCTAGTGATGTGCACAACCTGTCTCATTTAATTAAAAACTGCAAAACGACTTTCGTTGAAAGATATTTCGTTATGGGAAAAGTTCTAGCGAAACACATTATTAGGAACATAACCAAAGTGGCATCCATCTTGAGTATGACTCTACGGTGGTTTAGCTTACAAGAAAATTGAAGCCCCTGAAGAGCATCTCAGAGTTGAGCTTTCATAGCTGAGCAAATGCCAACGCAATTAGCTTTGAGTAAATTATAATTCATATCTAAACACAAGGCGTATTTGACTTGATGTAACGAACTAGCCAAAATGAAAGTAATACCTATTCTATTATCCACCCAATGCACTAACATACAACAAGTATGAATTTGATTTCACTCGAAAAACCAATTTATTTTATGGAGTGCCAGATATCTAAAATGTCAAAACTTGATACGAACGAACATTTAAGTGTTAAAAGTTAGGAAAGTGACACTTAAGTACTAAAATAGGAGTAAAATGGATCACTTAAGTGCCAATGATGAAAAAATCGATCCAAAATGCTAACATAGAGATTTTCCGATGAGATAAGTGCAAAATGACATTGTTTTGCAAACTGACGTGACTAGACAAATGCAAAACAACGTCGTTTTGCTGTTGATATGGTAGATAATTAATATAAAAATTAATTAAACTAAATTTAAAATTAAATTTATTTAAAACATTAAAAATTTAAAAAAAAAAAAAAAAAAAAAAAGTGGGGAGGGAGAAGAAGGAGGCTAAGGGCTAAGCCTTTGCCGCTACCACTGCCGCACCTCCCCACCGTCATTGGGAAGGGCCGGCGACGATGGGGGAAAGGCCAAGGCCCAACCCCCGCCCGACCCTTCCCCCACCGAGGGCCAACCCTTCCGGGGGAGGTGGGGAGGCGGAGCTCGGCCCTCAGCCATCATCTTTGTCCCTCCCCCCCTTTTTTATTTATTTTGCTTTTATTTTTTATTTTTTTTAATTAATTTTTATATTTAATTAAAATTCAAATCCAGTACCAAAACAACATTGTTTTTTGCTTCTTTTTTTTTTTTTTTTTTTGGTTGAGTCTCTCGAGCCACATAGGTGAGCAAAATAATAAAAAAATTAACTCATAAGATTTCCGGCGAGATTTGCCAGATGTGGCACTTAAATGTTCTACTTTTAAAAAAAAAATGGTAAAGCATTAAGTATCACTTTTCTAACTTTTGGCACTTGGAGTATACTCCTTCCCTATTTTATGTATCTATTGAGTTCTTGTGACACTTGAATTTTCTCGATAGTCAAGTTGTAAGCATTTGCGATTCAAGATTCTCAATTGCGGCAAGTCTTGTTTCTTGACCAAAAAGTTAGCTAGGCGTCCTTAGTATTTTCATTTTGTATAGGTGTCAATTTAACATAGACATAAGAATTAGACCTTTAGATTTCAAATTTTCATAAAATTGGACTAAGGCTGACTTTTTGGTCAAACCAAAGACAAAAATCAACCTTCAAAAAATTATTAGAATTTCACTAGTTTTTAATTTCTTTTTAGATATTTGATTTACGGACAACGAAATTTAAGTATCTCGGACTGAATTTAAAAAATTTCAACCTATGAAGCCGGTCAATAATTTGGAACACGATACTTGACATCATTAGATCTAATAACTTAACTGTACACTTCTCGTGATCACGCCAAGTGACGCAAGGACACGAGACCCTATCTAAAGCCTATCATATTCTTTAGAGGTAATAAAGGTGGCGGCTAAGAGGGAGCACCCACCACATTTTGTAAAATTGAGAGGAAAGAAAATATGAAGAAGGGGAATATTAACATGATCCCACCTTTAAATCAAAAGGCCTTTTTCATGAGGGGGTCTCTTGCGGACACAAAAGGGGAGAGGAAGAGAAAGGAGAAGATAGCTCTCGAGTTTTTTCCCTGCGGAACCCCACGCTCACCTCCTTCGTCTTGCCCGACTGGCCACCTCCACCGTCGCCAGACGATGACCACCGGTGGATGGCGTCCCTCGAATGATCTTCTCTCTCCCAATCCCCTGTTGCTCAGCCCTGTTTCGTTTAAGGATGGGCTGAGCTCGTTTCTTTTGGTTCCTACCCGATTTGTGTCCAACTGAGTCAATTCCTTCGGGGTTGAGCATTTAGCGTGTCAGTTTGGGTTTAGACCCGAGTTCCGATTCTAAAAATGGCCATGTCCTGCTACATAACCAGCCGCACATAACCTATTCGATGATGCCTCGATGAAGTTGTGATACATTTTCAGTGAAAGAGTTGCTTAAATTAGTTTGCTGAAGTGTTCACCACACGTTTAAATCACAATAGGAACCTTATTTTATAAAATCCAAATCCGAAACCGAGAATAACCCATGTATTTCTGTTCTGAACGTCACATTTCCATGGTGTTCAATGCTGCTAGATCTTCTTGTCCTTTCTTTCTTTTTGTTTTGGTTGTGTCGTGGCTGAATGTGCGAGCGATGGACAGCTGGTGGTCAAAATGGTAGTCGATGCACAGAAGCCAAGTAGTATATGAACGTAGGCAGCAGTGACTGTGTGGTGATAGGTGAGACTTGACACTGGTTCGGTGTTCGAGTTGCCAGGATGATGGTAGCTGTCGGAGGTGAAGTTTGTTTTTAATTTCTTGACACCCAAAATTACCCTTACAATTACGAGAGATGAAAACATTCAAAATCATCCTCGCTGTCACATGCAGGCTGTGATTAACATCAACCAGCTCATGTAAGTCATGGAAACGAAGGATGGCCAAGAATTTCAAAAGTCCTTGGACTAGGTTTCGATGGACCCACAAGTGGAGATACAGGATTCGATAATAAAATAGTTGATTGCCACATGTCCAAGTCAAGGGATGCCACTAAAGGCATAAATTCATATGGAATTGATGTCAAGATTTAGGTGGGAATAGTTGATGCTTGAAAGGGCACACAAAGTCTAAGGATCACTTAAAACTTACTGGACAAGTCATGTGAGTATTGTCAAATAAGTCAAAAGATAATAAGATATGGATAAAATGGTTAAGCAAAGAACATGGAGTAACTTTTATGGATGAAGCAATCGACCATTGACTCTTTACCAAATTGGCCTATAAATATTGCAGGCAATCCAACACAAAAGCACTCCCCCCCCCTCTCTTTAGGAACAAAATTCTTTTATCTTACCATTTTAGTTATCTTAACCTAGATTAGTTTATCTATAACTTCAAATTTCCATCGTAAATTCAATTCTAGCAAATGTCTATATCCTAGGTAGTGCTATTGATTAAGTTCCAATGTTATCCTACCATCTAGCATTGTCGATTGGATTCTAATGTTGTGTCCCCATATCTATCTAGGAGCGATACTTACTGAGTGTTGTTTTCATCGTCCAGCATAGTCAATTAGATTTTGATATTGTAACTACCCAACATCGTCGCTTAGGTTTCGATGTTGTGTCCTCAAGCCCAATTAAGAGAGTGCCTTCCCGATATTGTTGTTAATGTCCAGTCTTGTCGAATCAGCTTGGATATTGTATATACCACTTTGATTTTAATGGGCTTTTATTAGTATGTTGAAGTGAATTTGGATCGAACTGTTGATTAGATATCGACATTAGTTATCATTAATTTTAAGTTTGTACTAAGCAACTCCATTAGATTCAGAACCATATATATATATTGCCGTTAGTATTTTATCCTCTCTACCAATGCTAGCACGAAACCTAAGTCTCTTCTAATAAAAAATAAAATATAACACTCGGTGAAAAATATTTTGTTGCGGGATTCAAAATCGACAAAACACGGCAATATGTCAAGATGGTGGTGAGCGATTGTCTGGTGGTGCTCGTGATTCGGCGAAGGCCAAGAATGGGCGGGGACAGAGTCTGGTCTGGATTTCTCGTTCACGGCCTGGGGGTGGCCAGAGGCATGAGCCATAGTGGAATTAGGGCATAAATACGATTATAGGAGTGTGTTTGGGTTTTATTTGGTTTAAGTGGGTCCAGGTTTAGAGTGGGCTTAGTTCCGGTTTTGAGGTGCTGCGTAGCCGAGTTGGGCTTTTTTAGCACATGAGCCCATTCTCTCTTTTAGATCGTTTGTGTTTTACCTAGCCTAGGTCCGAGGCTCACAAAACTAGAGTTTGGCCCATTCTGTGAGTCAGAGTTTGGCCCATTTTCGGAATTAAATAATTTTTCAAAAAATCTAAAATTTTTAAAAATAATAATAGAAAATTTTCGAAAATAAAAAAATATTAGAAAATTCTTAGAAATAGGCCTTTATTAGATTTTTAAGCTTTAGCACTAAATTTAGCTTAGTTTGATATGGTTTAGCCTTAGTTGACTTTTCTCTTGGAAATGAAGCTGAACTTAATTCAAATTTAGCTCATGGAGGATCATGTCTAAGGCTTAAACATGACCATATGGATATATTATTTTCTTGATTTGTATCAAATTTTCTTTTCCGCATTTACTTTAAAGTCATTCCAATACTTGAGTGTTTCTTTATCGCACTACACTTAAATATATTAATTTTTCATTTCTTTTCTAGATTAGATTAGGACTAGTTTAAAAATAAGAGAAAACAAACCCACACAAACATATGCATGAATACTTAGTGGCTTTTAATATCTTTAGGATCATAATTAGTAAAAACAATGCATGATCACTTAGATAACAACCTTCCTAGTTATAGGTATCAAAAGGATGTTGATAGAAATATTAAGGTAATCAAATCCTCAAATTTAGAATCTTTGGTTCCGTAGGATATGAGGCAAACTTCCTATATCTCATTTAATTTCTAGCCAACCCCAAATGACTAGAGTCGAGTGCTGCAAAGGGGCGAGAGGCAATGGCGGTGGAGATCTAGTATTGCCAACCAAGAGGGCCCTCGGCCATTGTTGGTTGTCGACGTTGAAGGAGGAGGAGTACGAGATGAGAAACCCTTGTCCTTCATCCGAGGGTGCTTGGCCCTTGTTGATCGTGAGCATCAAGGAGAAGGAGGACGAGATCAAAAACCCTAGGCTTTGTGAGGGTGGAGATCGGGCACCGCTAGACGAGGGGGCGTTTCCGTTGTTGTTGATCATCGATGTCAAAGGAGGAGGATGAGATCATAAACCCTAGGTTTCATGAGAAAGAAGGCAAAAATGGCAGTTGAGTAACTGAGCAAGGAAAGAGGGGGAAAACAAGATTGTGTGAGAGCAAGGTAAGGATGGGGAGAATGATTTCCTTTTTTTCAGAAGAGGAAATCATTTTCCACAATTTTAGAAGGAGATTTTCCATTGACCTAAAAATACTTTCTTTGACCACTCATTTTCTACTCCCGAACACCGGAAATTTTAGAAAATATTTCTTGGAAGTTGTTTTCCACGAAACGAACAAACCTTAAGTCTTTTTAATCAATTTAGCATCATAATCCATGGACACTGAGGGGGAAAAGGGTTTACTTTGGCATGTCTATCTCAATTAGTAGACTGTCATTTCAAAGTGTTTGGTTTTTGATCTTCTCATCATCACTTCACTATTTCCCCTCCACCTTGCAGCTGATCTCGAACGATGAGTTCATAAGTGTCAGTCATAGAGCTCTAGCCAAGAGCATTAGGCCAAGAATTTCATTGGCATGTTTCCTCAAGCACCTCCCTTTAGAAAATACTTCAAGGTTGTATGGCATGATTATGGAGTTGCTATTAGAAGAAAAACCCCCGATATATCGAGAAATCACGATGAAGGACTTAGTCACTCACTACTATGCAAAATGACTTGATGGCACATCTTCAATCGAACATTTCAAGATATGAATTATGTTGGACGTGAGAGTTTGAGGGCATTTACTATGAAATGACAGTTGTACACTTGTGATCTGTATAGTTTCTCACTGTATTTGCTCCTAACAAACCCTCCAGATATAGCTATATAGGATAAATTATATATTAGCAGTGCCTAGTAAAAATATGTCATTGGATGAAATTGCACTAGACGTGAATTGCTGAGAACATCGTGATAGCATAAACATCATTTTCATCATCCTAAGTGGCCGCATGACATTAACAATTGAATCAAAGTGACTTAGTACACCCATTGAATGCCATTAAGAATCTCAATGGTTAGATTGATAATGTTTAGTTTCAACCAGAAGCATGGGCACAACGGAATGCCGTGCATGGGGGCACGACACGAAATAATCTCAATGGTTAGATCGATGTGAATAACCATGTCACCATGTCTCTGATGATTGCGTCATTGTTCTTTGTTGTGTGTTGTTGAGCATGTTCCTTTAACATTATTTCCTCTCCAAGCCAAGAGGTGCGGACGATGGTCATTTCCACATTTATGTCACTCTATCTTTGCCTATTGCCCCATAATGATCCGTCCGCCTAAGGGCCTGTTTGGTTCGGCTCTGGAGAAATGCTTTTGGGAGAATGCAAATACCTTTGAGGTAAATGGGTTTTCCGAAATGCTAGACTGTTTAGTAAACTATAACTGAAAAGTGCTTTAGGGAAATACAAGATTGTTTGGTAAACATATATTTAAAAAGCCATTTAGTGTAACCAAATTAAGTTTTTTAGTTTTAGTATTTTTTAAATTGCAAAAAAGAAACAATGACTATATAACATTTTCCATTTTCATGTTGAAAGTAATGTAAAAGATATATATTAGTAAATTTATTTAAATATTATATTAAAAGAATTTGATTATAGATTAAATGCAAAGCTCAACTTTTGGCCTAGGGTTTTTTAGGTTTGTTTTCAACTTTGAATAATTTTTTTTTTAATAATTGTAGCATTAATCATCTTCGTTAATTAATGATCATTCTAGTGTATTGATAAAAAGTTGGGCTATTGATTGTCAAAAGATAAAAATGACCAAAAAAAAAGAATGTGAACTTATTTGGTGGATGGTGAAATGACCGATTGTGTATGCTAATATTTTTGAATAAGCGCCACATATAAAAATGGAGGTCCTCATTAAGAAAAATAAAACCAAGTTTCTCTTATACAAATTTTACTAGAAAAAGTCATTTCATGAAAGTAAACATGGTCATATATATATCCGGAAAAAAGAAATTCATTAATAAGAGGACTGGCATTCTACAAATGCCGAATGCCCAAAGCAGGTCTCCACCTGCTTTGGGCTTTCAGTATTTCAAATGTCAACATTTGGTCAAAGACATCTCCAAATGCTGAACCAAACACCAAAATTTTTTCTCAATGAGCTTTCGGGGCTGAAAGCCCCTTGGGAATGTTGAACCAAACAGGACCTAAAGGTGGACTTTGTTGGTATGGTTGACACTAGTGGTGTGATAATGGCATGAGCCACCATGGAACAAAAAGGAAAGCAACGAAGCTCTGGCCTGAAAGTCCCTTGGGAATGCTGAACCAAACGGCGCCTAAAGGTGGACTATGTTGGTATGGTTGATGCTGGTGGTGTGATCATGGCATGAGCCACCATGGAACAGATAGGAAAGCAACGAAGCTTTGGCTTCCCACCATGGCAAAACATCAACTTTTCTTCCCCTACTTTTTCAATGTCGTCCTTGTTGGAAAAATAGAAGGGGAGAAGAAGAAACGTATTGGGGAAGAACACGTAACACTGTTTGTTATAACCAGAAAATTAATTCGAGAAAGTGATAACAAAATGAACAAGAATTGGAGGTGAGGTATGGCTAACCCAATCTCTTAAAGACGATTAGTTCCATCTACGGTACTAAGCATCTTCACCACTTCGTCTCCCAAGATAAAATACCTCAAATCCGTTGGTATTTGCACTATACGAACATGACTCTATCAAACATTTCTTGAAACCGGCACACTTACATAAACTTGAAGAGAGGAGATGTGGGTGTTTTTGCATCTTCTTTGGAATGAAGATTTTGAAATCCATTTATAGAGTTTTTGATGAGTATGTCTTAAATTTTTTTTATGGGCTTGGGCCAACTTTAGGGCTTGGGGTCATTATAAATATTATTTTTCTCAAGTTATTAAGTCAAGAAGTTAAGATAAAAAGAGTCTTAATTTTTCATAGTCAGATTTTGTATTCCTTGAATTTTTATGGTGGATTTTGCTTCTCTTCTCCTCATGGTTTTTTCTACAATGGTTTTCCACATAAATCTAGTGTTCTTTTATTCTTCTTAATTTTAATTTTGTTATAGTTTCCACATATGCCATTACAATCTAGTATTAAAGCCTTGGGTATTTTTTTTTTTTCCTTGCTCTTTCTGGTTATTGCTTCAAGTTCAACAACGAAATTTGATATTGAGGAGTTTGATGGGAGCAATAGTTTCAACCATGGCAGGTTCTTATGTTGGCCATTTTTATGTAGTAGGGTTTCAAGAAAACTCTAATTGGGTAAGGAAGAAATAAAAAAAACATGTCAGATGAAACATGAGAAGAATTGGATGAAAAGGCCTAGATTGCTATTCATTTGTGTCTCACAAATGAAGTTTTGTAGGAGACACTATATTAGAAAGTAGCTGCAAGTTTATGGAAACAAATTATGGAGTATTTTTTTTTGACAAAATCCCTTACTAATCGACTAAGACTCAAGCAACAACTCTCACTCTTCATATGGTTGAAGGTAGGGGTGAGCATCAGTCTAGGGTCAACCCTAGATCGGCCCTAGACCGGCCAATCCTACTGGTCCCGGTCCAGTTCCCATGGAGTTTGGGTCGATCCTTTGTCCTAGAATTCCTGGACCAGCATTGTGCAGGTCGGTCCTCGGTCTTGAGAGTTATGGGTCGGTCCAACCCAGACCAACCCTGACTATATATATATAATATTATTTATAATTATATATAATATTATTTATAATTTTTTATATATAGAAAACCTTAAAATAAACGGTGTCAACAACATTAAACAGCTCTTTAGTGAGGACTTCAAGTAATTTTACATTGTTATTTAATAACTTAGGTTTTCAATGTTTTTTATGGTATCAATAGTCATAATTTACGAAGAAGGAAAATATTTTTGTGAGGAGTCCTCATGGTGTTAAAAGGCACCTTATGGCATCCTCCTCTAGTATTCGTTCTCTTCTGTCTTATTTGTCCTCTTAGTCTTCAATTTGCTAAAATTGAAAAAAAACACTTCTCCGCTTACCGCTTACCACTCGACACTCGCCTCGCTCACTTTGGGTCACTCGTGCCGCTCGCTACTTGATGCTCACTTGGCTTGTTGCTCTATGCTTGACATTCGATGCTCATTCTATTTGACGCTCACCCCATTTGACCCTCACTACTTATCTTTCTTAGCCGACCTTGCTCATCATCGAACCCATTGGATCGGTATGGTCCTCGGTTGCCATTTCAAGAAGTAAAAATGAAATAACAAATTATTGGTTAGTCTTGAGTTAATCTTGAAATCGGACCGAACCTATTGGGTCAGTTCGATCCTCAATTGTTTTTTTAAGAAGTACAAAAAATGAAATAAAAAATTATTAATTAGTTTCGGGTTGACCTTGGAACTAGACCGAACCCATTGGGTCGGTCCGGTCCTCGGTCCCAAGCTTAATAGGGTCGATCCTTGGTCCCAAAAATTAAGGATCGGCACTATGTGGATTGGTCTTAAGGTTAGGGGGTGGACCGGCCCAACCCGGACCATGCTCACCCTTAGTTGAAGGTGCTTCTTCTAAATTTCATATTTCCGATTTCAATTCTATTATATTTGAATTAAGAGTATTGACATATTGTTATTTTCACTACCTTTTCTCATAAGAATTTTAGAGAAACCTAATCTTTGTGTAATAGCTACCAATTTTGCATAATTGTCAAAGTCTTTTAAAACAACCTATTCACCCATCTATAGGTTGTATTGTTAGCCCCAATATTTTAAACCTATTATATTGGTACTAATTCAATTCTAAACCTTTTAATTTGATCAATTTATTCATAAATTTTTTCTCATTGATAACGATTCAGCCCATCCAGCTAATTTGAGCCAGATTGCAGAAAATTTTTTCTAAATTTTGTAAATTTTTTTTTTTTTTTTTTTTTTAACTCTTTAGGCCGATGAGATCGCTAACCACAAGCAAATGTTGGAAGGTTTGGGCAAGGGCCTCCATGCCATTGCGTAAATCTAGGTGAGGGTCGAGATGCCCTTGAGATGCCCTTGCTTGGTCTTGCAAGGGGCAGAGCCCTTGCGAAACCTTGCTTGTGGCCGATGAGAGTTGTTTGCGACCTCATTGGTCCACAATTAGGAAAAAAAAAAAAAGAAAGGAAAAAAAAAGAAAAGAAAAAAAGTAATAATAAATTCTAAAAAATTAAAAATTTATATTAAAATTTTTTGGAAATAGTTCACATTAGCGTCGTTTATGCCATGTAGGATAACTAACATTCACATAAGCAATTTGTGACCTAAATTGGAGGATGGACTAAATTGCTTGGTTTATGATTAAATTGATCTAATTGAAATACTTAGAACTGAATTGGTATTAATGCAATAATTTTAGAATTTTTTGGTATTTTTCTCATTCAAATACACAAATCAAGCCAAATAATTTAATATTGTAACTATGTTTTAATTTTGTGTTTATTGAGTTTGGAATAACCTTTAGAAACTTTCTTTTAAACTAGAGGTGGAAAAATGGGTCATGGACCCATTTTGCACCCATATTTTTCACAGATGGGTCGAATGTGGTTTATAAAGTTGTAATGGGTCATAACCCACATTCAACTCATTTTAAGTTCAGTTTTATATGGGTTGAAAATGGGTCACACGTTTTGACCCATTTTCGACCCATTTTTAAAACCTAAAAAACCCACATTTGCTGAGTCAGCGATAGCCCTTCGACCTTCGTTCTCCGCCGCTCGCCTCCGCCACTTATCGCTGCGGCTCGCCTTGGCCGCCCGCCTTTGAGGCTCGCCTCCATCGCTCCCTTGAAGGTCGCCGATGACTGGCGAGGCTTGAGCTCGCCGGCGTTGGGCGGGGCCTTGGCCTCGCCAGATCTAGCAAGATCGAGCCTCGCCCGACGTTGGCGAACTCGAGCCTTGCCGATGACTCGGCGAGGCTCGAGCTCGCCGGCGTCGGCGAGGCCTCGGCCTCGCCAGGATCGGCAAGATCGAGCCTCACCCGACGACGACGAGCTCGAGTCTCGCCAGATTCGGCGAGGCTCGGCCTCGTCAACGACTGGAGAGGCTCGAGACTCGCCGGATTTGGTGAGGCTCGAGCTCGCCGGCGACGGGTGGGGCCTTCGCCTCGCCAGATCGGCGACATTAAGCTCGCCAGTGTCAGCCGTTGTTGTGGTCGGCGGCGGCCGAAGAAGAAGAAGAAAAAAAAATAGAAAAGAGAAAATTAAAAAATGATTTTTTAAAAAATAAAAAAATTATTTTTATTTAAATTTTTTTAAAAATTATATTTTAAAAAAATTAAAAATTTTGATTTTTTTAAAATATTTTAAAAAGTTATAAAAATTTTCCATTAAATTTGTAGTGCATAAAAATTGTTAAAAAATTTGTATTGCATAAAAACATTTTAACAATAAGTAGGTTTTAGAAATATGGGTCGGGACGGGTTGAGTCGGGTATGGGTCATTAGATTTACACTATAAGAATATGGGTCAAAACGGGTTAAATGGGTCAAATATGGGTCGACCCATTTTTGACCCACCCATTTGCCACCCCTATTTTAAACTATATATCTTCTTCTTAACGTTTAAAGTCTAAACTTACAAATGAAGGTATAAAAAAGTTTTCTATAAATATCCAATAAATTACTAAATAATTTGTAGAAACATTAAAAATACTTTCAAAAGTCAAAGAATGATTATAACTTCTTGAGAAAGCCTTAGAAAGCTCTAAAAATTATCGGTTTGGTCACTTCATGCGATCAGGATTAGACATGATGTAACAAGCGATACATGTATGTTCTCAAAATATAAGAATTTAATGTATATCCGATATGAAATTATGTGAATTTCAAGTGAGGGCATCTCAAATATGATAGCAATTATCTATTGTGGAATCATGCAACAACAAATTGATGGGACGTGCCAATGCAGAAAAAAGGGGGGTTGTGCTTGCATGCCCACAGAAAAGGTGATGTAAACACAGAAAAGGATACATCATTATCAGCCTCAACTGAGGAATAAACAGAAACGCAAGCAAAAAACAAAGAACAACAAAGGGCCGGAAAAAGAGAGAAAAAACAATAGAACAGAAAGCAACGACGTCACACACTCGCATTACAGACAGGGACAAAGCTCGAATCTTTGTTCCCCGCATTCCCCTAATGACGTCCTTAATCTTCCCATGCCCGTATCACAGTTTCTCTCTCCTCTCTGAAAACTGAATGATATCCCCACCTGTCTCTCTCTCCACCCCCACCCTTCTCTCTCTTCTGGGTCTCTCACTTTCCATGGATTGAAAGCTAAGTCTCTCTCTCTCGCTGACGCGCGAAAGCGAAAGTGTGGATGCGAAGCCAAAAAATTTGTACCCAGAAGAAGGGAGTTTTAACCTTAAAGACCCGGCAACAATCCATGCCACATGCCCCCTCCACCCGTTCGCAGTCCCTGCCTCCAAGGCCATCATTGTCGTGTCTCGACGTTCTCGTCTTGTCTCTGTCTCCGTGACATCGTTCCTGCGATCCGACTATATATGGCCGACATGGGTTTCCCTTTCTTGTGCTATTTGGGCGTCTGAATGTGTTCTTTTCTTGGTTCATAGCCCTCGATAGGCAATGGGGTTGTTCAGGAAGTTCTTTTACAAGAAGCCCCCCGATGGGCTCTTGGAGATTTCTGAAAGAGTTTACGGTGAGCTTTCCTTTGTAGGGTGAATTATTGGTAGGTTTCACTTTTAGGAGCTTCTTTTCAGTTCATTTTAGACTGTTGGTTGTCGATGGATTGAAGTGGTGTTAAAGGAGACAGCTTGTATGGTAATTGTTAGTTGCTTATATTCCCGCTATCACCATCTTATAAGGTATTCGGAGAAGCTATTTTGTTTTGTGCAAGTACACGCTGGCATGGCAGAATCTGCTTGGTCTAATGAGACATATGTATTTGTGGAATGATAAGAAATTACCTTAAATTTGAACCCAATGGACATGCCAATTGTTTACCACTGCCTGGGGAAAGAGTTTCTCTGATGGTTTTTATAACTGAAATGCACAAGGCTAATTCTTCCTTAATTTTGCTTTTTAAGTGCTGTTGGGGAACTGAGGGAGTCTAGTCTTGTGGACTATGGAAGTGCAGTTATTCCTTTAACGGTGGATTCTTTTTCTTTTTTTTGGTGTAGATAAGAGATCCTTTAATGGTGGATTCTTTGTTTGTCAGGAACTCAAATAAAATCTCGTGAAAAGGAATTACTCATGAGGTTGCAATTATGCATCATCTCTGATCGAGTAGTTTCTTTTTGTGACTTTAAGGTGTAGAGATCAACTGTCTACGTATTCTACATGGATGATGCGTTCTAATGTAACTTGCGCTGAAAGGATTTCTACAATGAAAGGGTGTAGTTGTCTTGCCATGAATGGATTTCCTGCAATAAAGGACTGTTGCAGGCCCTTGCTTGATGTTCTTTTTTCCTATCCTTTTTAAGTAAATTCTAATCATTGTCAACATAGCTCACAGTTCTTTGTCCTCCATTTTTCTGAGATGTGCGTAACCTGCGGATTCACCATTGGTCCTCTAGGGAGTTGATTCATTTGTGTCCTGTTATCTTTTCAGATGTATCTTGCTTTTTATCATCTTCTCTAGGAATAATATTCACCAGTGTTGTTCATTTATGGTGGAATTGTAACTGCAGTGTTTGATTACTGTTTTACCACTGATGTCTTGGAGGAGGATGAATATAAAGTATACATTGGAGGTGTAGTAAGTGAGCTCCGTGACCATTCCCCTGATGCCTCTTTCATGGTGATCAATTTCCGGGAAGGAGAGAACCAAAGCCATATTGCCAAATTATTGTCTGAATATGATATGACTGTCATGGATTACCCTCGACATTATGAAGGTTGCCCTGTACTTACAATGGAGATGATCCATCACTTCTTAAGATCCTCCGAGAGCTGGTTGTTACTTGGGCAACAGAATGTGCTACTGATGCACTGTGAAAGAGGTGGCTGGCCAGTTTTGGCATTCATGTTGGCGGCACTTCTAATTTATAGGAAGCAATATACAGGAGAGCAGAAAACATTGGATATGGTTTACAAGCAAGCGCCTCGTGAACTCTTGCAACTGATGTCACCTCTCAATCCATTGCCTTCACAGTTGAGGTATCTGCAGTATGTATCAAGAAGAAATGTTGGCTCAGAGTGGCCTCCACTGGATAGGGCTCTCACATTAGACTGCATTATACTAAGATTAATTCCTATTTTGGATGCTGAAGGGGGTTGCCGTCCCATCTTCAGGATATTTGGACAGGACCCATTTATGATCGCTGATAAAACTCCCAAAGTCCTGTTTTCGACACCAAAAAGGAGCAAACTTGTTAGGCATTACAAGCAGGTAGCTTTGCTTTTATTCTGCTTCATGGAATAACCTTATATCATCATATTTCAGAATTCATCATCTACTATTATCGCTATGTCTTAATTTCCTTGTGCTTTGTTTGATTCTCAAATCCTGCCTTAGACCCTAAAAATTAGATTGCAACCTCGCTTGTGGGAGAGCAGCTGATGCACCTGCACTATTAGTGATACTTCTTCAATTTTTAAATGGCTTTCATGCTTCTCTTCTCTGCAGAAATTTTCTTTGAATTTTCTTGATGATGAGCAGCTAATTCGAATGAAAAGGATTTGTTTATACGAAAATGGACAGTTCATGCTGAATACATGCCAATCTATGATTAAACTCAGTTTCTTGTCTCTGATTTGCTATGGTCAAAATTATACATCATCTAGAGCCTATAGAGTCTTGTGAATAGCCTGGAGGTCACACCGTTGTGACTTGGAGGCCATACCTGGAAACAGCCTTTCTACAAAAGCAGGGGAAAGGCGTACACCCAACCTCCCCAGACACAATGCAGGAGTCTCGTGCACTAAAACACCTTGTATTTAGAGTGGAGACAGAGTCAAAGAAAGTCTAAGTAACGGCATGATGGGAGCTTGAACTTGGAACTTCAAGAAAAACTGCTGTATCTCTAACTGCATGAATGTATACAACCATGTTGTGGTGGTCTTGGTTCAGAGAATTGTTTCATTCGTATCCATTTCCTCCCATGATGGTAGAGCCAATTTTATTTGCTTCAAGGCACTTTATGAGGGCCACTGGAGAGTCCTCAATCATTAATTTTTTTTTTTTTATTACATCAACTACATTAGTGCTGATCCATGCTTGCATTTCATAATAAAGTCAGCACAACACGAATGTAATATGCATATATCCCGATGCAGGCAGACTGTGAGCTAGTTAAAATTGATATCCATTGCTACATTCAAGGTGATGTTGTCCTTGAGTGTATTAGCCTGGATGATGATCTTGATCATGAAGAAATGATGTTCAGAGTGATGTTTAACACAGCTTTCATAAGGGCAAATATCTTGATGCTTAACCGTGATGAAATTGATGTGTTATGGAATTCCAAAGATCAGTATCCCAAGGATTTTAGAGCAGAGGTATGGCGTGTACCCTAAATTAATTATGAACTGATGCAAACTTATTTTGCTTACAACAATTCGTGTTCTTTAATTTGATTTTGTTAGATTCTTTTCTCGGACATGGATGCTGCTTCTTCTCTTATCCCAGTTGAGTTGCCCAGTAATGAGGAGAAAGAAGGCCTGCCTGTGGAAGCATTTGCTAAAGTACGAGAAATTTTCAGCAGTGTGGACTGGACTGATCCAAAAGCAGATGTAGCACTTAATGTGCTCCACCAAATCCAGGCAACAAGTGTCATTTCTGAAAAACTGAAAAGTGGTGGTGCTCAGTATGATATAACAAATTTGTTGTTGGACTCAAGTCTGATGAAGGAAACCAAAAAGCAGAAAGAACCTGCAGACAGAAGTGGAGATGAAGCCCCTGTGAAACACTCAATGTCTCCTTCAGAACCATCTGAAGATGATCATACAACTATCAAGAAAGTGGAAGCGCAAGAAGAACAGGCCCTCAAGCAGAGACCCATCTCTTCCTTGGAACCATCTCAAGATGCTGGCTTAATTGTTCAAAAGGTTGAGGTTAAAGAAACACAGGTTTCTGCCCAGCGACCTGATCCAGCAAAGCTTATTTCACAAAGATTACCTCGCAGTTCTCTGTCTGCTCCCATTTTGAATGCTAATTTATCGCAAGGATCGTCTATTCCTGTGTCAAGGTATCATAGTGCACCTTCAGCTCTCGGCATTACAGCTTTGTTGCAAGACCATGCTGCCTCCAAGACTGATGAAATCATCGATCCATTGACAAAATCGTCTATCTCAGCTATTTCCTCTCCCATGTTAAGCATATCTAGGCCAATGCATTCCCATACAGTGCTAAATCCACTTTTGCCACAACCATTACTGGTACTGCCACGGCAGCCACCTCTATCTAGTAATTCAGTCGGGCCACACACAGCTGTAGATAAACTTTCTCAAAATGCTCAATTAACCATGGAATCAGAAGACTCCTTGCTAAATGAAACCTTTGGGCCAATCCTATCTCCATTAGATGACAATGCACTTAAGCATGGTGGTTGGTCATCAATTTTATCCGATCTTTCACCTCAATCTTCTTTGTCAGAACCATTTGATTTTCCTGCTTCCAAGATCTCATCTCTGCTTCCTTCTCCTCCTGTTCCGGCTTCTCCATCCCAAGTGGAATCTTTATCCAACATTGCAAAAAGCTTGTCTTCAAATGCCTCTTCTCCAACCCATGTCATTTCAACCATTGCATCATCGATTGGCAATAACTCCTCTCCATCTCCTCCCCTTCCAGCATCTGAAGTTTCTGCATCAGCTGCTTCCCTCATTTCCAGGGTGCCCTCCACAAAGAGCTTGGCAGTTGTTTCCAAGCCCCCAATCCTTCCCCCACCCCTGCCCCCGCCCCCCCCCCCCCCCCGCCCCCACCTCCATCTCCATCTCCATCATCCTCATACTGCCTTGGGTTCTGGGTCTGCAGCTCTAGTGCCTCCACCTCCACCTCCACCTCCACCTCCACCACCTCTGCGTACTGAACCTGCCTCAGGTTTCATGACTGCGCCTCCACATCCACCTCCGCTTCCTCCTAGTTCTGACCCTGTTTCAGGTTTTGTGACTACACCTCTACCTCCTTTTTCTCGTTCTGACCCTGCTTCAGGTTTTGTGAGTACACCTCCAGCACCTCCACCTACCCCTCCACTTCCCTCTTATTCTGGCAGAGCCTTAGGTTCTATGGCTGTGCCTCCTGTGCCTCTGCTTCCATCTCCTCGATCCGCACCTCTGCCAGGTTCTATGGTTACACCTCCCCCTCCCCCACCTCAGTATGGCTTTCTGCCAGGTTCAACTGTCACAGCTCCAGCAGCTCCACCTCTCTCTCCTCTGGGTTCTGGACCTGTGTCAGGTTCTATATCAACACCTTCGGCACCACCTCCTCCACCTCCTCCTGGTTTGACACAGAAAGCATCCATTTCTAAGAATTCTGCAACCATTCCTCCACCCCCTCCACAACCTCTCACTGGAGGGAATATTGGACCTGTACCTGCAACTCCTAGTCCTCCAACTGCACCATTTCACCCAAAGGGGCGGATTTTATCACGTTCAGGTCCAAGAAACCAGGTTCAACAAAAAAAAGCAAACCTGAAGCCTTATCATTGGTTAAAACTAACCAGGGCTATGCAGGGAAGCTTATGGGCGGAGGCACAAAAGTCAGATGATTCTTTAAAGTGAGAACTGTTCAATTTTCACTTTTTTTTACCCATTAGCCAATTTCCATGCAGCCTTTATTCTTTATTTTTCCCAAGGTTTTTATATCCATTTGTTAATCTTATACAGGGCTCCAGAGTTTGATATGTCAGAGATCGAAAGCCTTTTTTCAGTAGCTTCAACTTCAGATAGCACTCATGGAAAATCAAGTCGTGCTTCTGGACATAAATCTGATAAAATTCAGCTGGTACTTCTGCTTTTGCTGTCTTATTATGTAATTTCGAACATCTTTTCCATTGCTTGTATGTCTTATACCTACTACATCTGTTGGCCATACACTAATTGTTTGACTTCCTATTTGCTATTTGTTTTAAGTAACAATAACCAACCTTGTATCATCTTAAG
The DNA here is from genome assembly GCA_014182575.1 of Eucalyptus decipiens. Lineage (NCBI taxonomy): Eukaryota > Viridiplantae > Streptophyta > Magnoliopsida > Myrtales > Myrtaceae > Eucalyptus > Eucalyptus decipiens. The sequence continues at coordinate 25,895,616 of CM024611.1, read as the reverse complement.
TTCAAGCGGATCTCATTGACCCGATGTCTGCTGAATTTTGCTGATCCATTTTTTTACAAGTTTTGCATGATGATTCTGAAGAAAATTCCCCTATTGTATCTGTTGGGTTGATGAGTATTGGTAATCCTGGATGGAAATGAGGCTACAGTAAGCTAAGATCATCTGCAGCTGCCAAATTGGCTGCATGTTGGCTTGAGGATGAAGTAGATTCTTGGCAATTTTTAACGTAACTTATAAGTTAAAATGTATCTTGGCAGCTGCCAATGCCATTGCCTTTATTGCCCAAAAAGAGATAATTCTTGTGTTATAGGATGGACACATATGTTTTATGGTCTTCTGCATATTTATTACTTTTTTACTATCTTGTCAGCGGTGTTTTGCTGGTAAGATTTCTGATGAAGTTAGAAGACTGTTTATCGCAGATTGATCTTCGGAGGGCATACAACTGTGAGATTATGCTTACAAAGGTCAAAGTTCCCTTGCCTGATTTGATGGTAAGCCAAATCTGACATAATTAAGCAATTATTTGGAAGTTAAGAGCCTGGATGGGAAAAAGTGTTTCTGTGGAGTCTATTGGTGCCATGATTTAGATATTTCCCTTCCATATGAAAAGGTGTTGTCATATCATAAGCTAATCATTACAATCTGATATATGTCAAGAAGTTGAAAAGTTGGGCTGGAAATGTGTTTCTGTGAGAAATAAAGTTTATCTGATGAGGTGACACTTATCAGGTTATCAAGGAAACTGATGGTTTTATCATCTTTCTGAGAAACGATGTGTTTCTGATCCCTTCTCCAGTTGTTAATTAAATGGGCTGCTTTTACTTGTATTCATATGTGGCATCATAGCAGATTGAGATTAATTATATTATGATAAAGATCTGTAATCCATAAATTTTGAGTAATGTTCCATAATGGGCTGCCATGGTTTTATACAGGGAGATGACAATAAGATGACTTTTGCTTAATTGAATTGTGTAAATTTTCCTACAGAACACATTCTGTTTGGCATGTAGCAGAATGTAGAGGGATACCAGGTGATGTTTACTCTTGGGAAGAAAACTGGGCTGGCAAAGTCTAAGAAGGCAAGATAATATGACCTGAGTGGGAAAACTTACCTGAACATACTGAGAGAGAGAAAATTGGAATGGAATGCAAGATGATATTTTAACCTAATGACTTGAATGTCAACACGAACTGACGCGTATATAACTTGTTTAGACTAAAATTTTGACATTCAGTGTTAACAAAAATTGACACTAATAAGAAAGAACCTCTAGCACGGTAACTTAAATTATTGCCATCCTTACAGTAAACTTTATTGACGCATCGCATTGTGCATTCCCATATAGGAGATTCTCACAGATCTTATGAAGGCAGTTTGAAGAAACAATAGCTGCAACTTACGCTAAATTGCAGCTCTGAATTATATTTTTTTCCCCCAAAAGGAAAGATAGATGTACCACAAACAGTGGAGTTTTTTGGTAATGCTGTGTTGACCCTGCCTGAGGTATGATGGATATTGGGTAGTATACTAAAATTCGTGACCATTTAGAACCATGGCTAGCAGAAGTTATTTTGCTAATCGAAAATTAGTGACTTGGCGATAGTTTGATTTGCATTGACACTGCTTTTGCTATCTAATTTGTGTAAACCAATAATGAAGTGATGGAATTTACTTCAACCTTGGCTGAAAGTTGTATCAAATCTAATTTCGATTGACATGGCTGCTTCTCTTCCTAGATAGCTCTTATCAAAACTTAGAAAATATGGTTACTGGAGGAATTTTCACGTGTCCTTTTCTCATTTGATGCACATGCATTCAAACGTCATGCAGAGTTTTGTCCTTGCCCTAGATGATTCAGCATTAGACGTGGATCAGGTCGATAACCTTATAAAGTTCTGCCCAACAAAAGAAGAGATTGACTTACTCAAGGTACTTTATGATATATGTACTCTGTCAACATGATTCTCTCCTTTTTATCCTTGAAAATGAAGTTGTTGCATATTGATTATTTCGGTCATATCTTTTATGGCTTATTGTTTTCCTATTCAAGGGTTATAATGGAGACAAGGAAACCCTGGGCAAATGCGAGCAGGTTGGCAATTTTCATTGTCATTTGGCTAATTGTGATATGAGTAAACACAAGATCACAGCTTCATGTCCACTATTTATTGTTCTTCAAACTTTCTTCTTGCAAATCTTTATAATGATTATAAGACACCATTCAGTATAAGGCTATAGCAAATCATTTTATTAAATGGAAATCACCTTTAGGGAAACTGAAAACCACTGTTGAATGGGGATCTCCATGTTTGCAAATCTGGTAAAAGTCAAGTTCCTTGGCTATACCATTTTGCGCCATTTGATGATACTTTCATATAAGGGGAATGTTGATGGCATTTCCCAAATATATATGGAGTATAACAAAGACTTTTGGAGAAAGGACAGTTTAGATAGCAAAGTGGTTTAAAAAATCCAGAAGAAAAGGAAAGTGCTGTTCTGTTTCTACAGAACTGATTCTATTCCTTCATTCATTCCTTTTCGTCCTTTCTCCACGTAGAATCCATATGATAGAAACAGGCACCGTACAAGATAATTCTTCCAAAACTGCCTTCCTTAAGATATTGTTACAATAAATGGCCCGGGATAGATCTTACCATACAGATCCGTATGGATCCATACTAAACAATACTATTGGCAAGCAAATTTTTGTGACACATTAGGGCCTCCCATTAGTAAACTGACCCGGGCTGATTCATCAGATTCTGATATTATCGACCGTTTTTTGCGTATGTTATAAATCATTTTGTTGTCAATATGGTGAATATTGATTGCTAATTGCAAACACTTACTTGAAAATTGGAATCCTTGTCAAGCATTGATATTGGTATCCATCTCCTTACTTTTTTAAGATACTTTGGTATATTGATGATAAGTTGATTTCTTTCCTTTTTTGGTGGTTCTGGTTTTGTAGATGTTCATGATCGTGCAACAAACCTCTTGCATAAATTCATGTAATAACAAATACTTTGGTTTCAACTGTCTTGTTTATTATTGACAGTTCTTCCTAGAATTGATGAAAGTTCCGCGAGTAGAGTCCAAGCTTAGGGTTTTCTCATTTAAGATACAATTTCATTCCCAGGTTAGATTCTTATTTGTGACTTAGCTGTGCCACTTATTTACAAATTTTAGTTCTATACTCTTTCTAGCTTTGTTTGGTTTACTTCATCTTTCCAGGTTTCAGATCTGAGTAGTAGTTTGAATGTTGTGAATGCTGCATCGGAAGAGGCAAGCCTTTTCTCCTTCCATCTTCTATCTCTTCTAGCAAAAGCTTTAACGATTTGCATAAATACAACTCTTCTCCAATCTGATCAGATCAGGAACTCAGTCAAACTAAAGAGAATTATGCAGACAATTCTTTCCTTGGGCAATGCGTTAAACCAAGGAACTGCACGGGGTAAGCAAAATGTATAAGTTGATTCTTATTTTGTTAATCCTGCACTATATCAGAAACACTGCCAACCGCCTTGATTAAAAGCAAAGAAGCATTGCTACTCATGCTTTAGTAGAAAGAAAAAAGCCTGAATTTGAACATCTAAATGATGATAAAAAGCATTACAACTTCGTGTTGTTAATTTCGCTGTTGCTTTGCCAAGAATTATTGAATATGTGGGTCTGTGTTTGGACTCGTTGAAGGAAAAACAAGGCAATTTCAATAAACTTTGTAAAGCATTAGATGTATCCAATAATTACCTTAGATTATCAATAATGCAAAGTAAATTGACAACCCAATACTAAAATGATATAAAAAATAATCTTCGATCAATGCAACTGCATGAGCAACTTGCTAGTGAAAATATATATAATTGGGGAGGCAAATAAGAGTCCAGGAAGATTTTCACTTGAAACTTTTTTCTAATACAATGTATAGATCTTCACTCAGAACCTTTTGTTTTGATACCACGTAAAATTCTGTGGAAGAAGAACCGAATTCTCTAAAAGCTTAAGAGTATGAAGGTATGGTTTTAATATTTTGATGTTGTAGTAACAGCCTTTGTTCTTCTCTCTTCTACTTTAAGTAAATTATTCTATTTGTCTTTTTGGTTCTCTTGGGTAGCTATGTGCAATAACAGCTCAAGTAATTGACCTCATTAGTTTATTTTTTCATGATTCATTACTCTGCCCAAGCAGTATTTCTCACGTTAAAGTACATGGCATGTGAATCACTTATGTGTTTATGTGCTGAGCATGTGTCTATTGAGATTGATAGGGAAAGTGATCTTAACTTATTGATTAATTTGGCTCAGCTTTATGGCATTATAGCTTTGTTTTGCATTATTTTCCTGAAACTCAGCTTCTAACCTGCTAACAATTTTGTTGATATAATTCTGACTCGTGTAGGTTCTGCAATTGGATTCCGATTGGATAGCCTCCTTAAACTCACTGATACACGAGCCAAGAACAACAAGATAACTCTCATGCATTATCTTTGTAAGGTAGAACCCCTGGTATTCTCCTCACTTAACTGATATTTTTTTTACCCTTATTAGTTTCAAGTTCATTGACTTGAATGACATTTCCTGGAAGTGGTTGGGTTGGAGCAGTTAAAATTAACTAATGGAGTTAAAAAACTTGATTATTGTTTTCTTAGCTCTTTGCTTGAACTTTCCTGATCTAGGCTGTGACCAATTAGATAAATAAGAGGTGATGCACAAGGCAAACATGCATCCTGTATTATGCATTAAGCTAAAGAGAGAGTGCTTCTGAAACACTTCAGCAAAATACTTAAAAAGTTCTTACAAGAACAGAACTTCGTAATCAGTAAAAAAGATCATGGAAAGATATTATGAGTATTGTGCTTCTCCATGTTTGCCTGTCCCGAGAAGGTTTATTGAGATAGACTTGCACCGGCAGCGTTATTTTTTATGTTCAATGTTGTCAAATATTCACGATCAACTGGTCTGGGGGAACACCTTCCAAGTACGTCTTACAACAGAGGAACTCATGTATTATGAAATTGCAAGATTTTGTTTTACATTCTTATTTGCACTTTTGGTGGGAATTAGAGCATCACCATAATAATAATAATGAGAGATTTCTTAGAAGAAAAAACTATGGGGGTAGTACCAAGTACAGCTATGATGAAAGGTTATAAATTTATGAAAGAGTAATGCACTAAGAAATTTTACTAAGAACCTTTTTACTAGTGTTGGTGCAATTTTTTATTGGCTGTTTAAAGAAGCCAATCATTCACTTCACTGGTCCTGCTTATTTCAATATCCACATGAAACTTGGCAAATCACTTAGTAAGTTTTGATAGAATTCGTAGTACATTTAGCATGATCCTTTACAGAAATAATAGGTTGATATAATTTTTTAAAGTGTTTCTGGTAGTGGGACAGCTTTGAGCAACTAAATTAGCACATGATATGCTTACATCTGCTTGTTTATATGGATTAGTGAGGAGAAATCTCATCCACCTATTGCATTTTTCTTTAATTAGTACTTCATTTGGGTAAATGTCAAATTACCCTTGTTATGTGCAAAATAAAGAAAAAGAGACATAATTCTATGAAGCTCAATTTTATTTAATTATACGAGATGGTACTGCAAGAATCCCGATCATTGACGATAGAAAGCAACTGATTTTAGTTTTTTCTTGCTTCATTATATATTGATATGTTCGCGCTCTGGGTATTATCCAATGAACAAGAATATATTATCTCCTTTCGAACGGTCAATTTTCTTTGTACATCTCTGTGTTGGCTCCAATAAGGGTTATCTTAAATTCAGCTTCTGATGAACATAGTTTGAACTTTGCCCCCTTCCCTAATACTTTAGCTTGGTAAGTGCCACGGGCCTTGTTTTAATCAATTTGTTGGACAAACTTTAGGTGCTTGCGGAGAAGCTGCCAGAAGTTATAGACTTTCCCAAAGACCTTACACATCTAGAGGCTTCAACAAAGGTGCTTATTTGTTCCTCATTTCTAATGAAACAAAGTTGTATTTTGTGTTTGCATTAAAGGCAATAACTTGTAATTTGCAGATACAATTGAAGTTCTTGGCAGAAGAAATGCAAGCCATTAGTAAGGGGCTTGAAAAAGTTCTGCAGGAATTGGCTGCCTCTGAAAATGATGGACCTGTATCAGAAAACTTTTGTGAGGTTATTTTCTGCATCTGCTCATTCTGTCCTACTTGATTTTATGTGTGGGGTGGTCCTGAAGTGGAGTATTGGACACCATGATGCATGTAAGTGGCATGATGCATCCTGGTCATACATGCAATTTGCACTGAGTTTTGTCATGAATCTCCGGGATTTATTTTCCTCAATGTGGTAAGGCTAACAGGGGCATGCCGAAGGGCATCGTTGTTGGTGCAACTTATGCTAATATTACAAGAGACCTAATTGGTTGTGATATAATTCAGTGAGTCAGAGGTGCAACTTGTTTTCTTGACATGGCATAGCTTATGTAATTTGACTATTGAACCAGTAATATCGATTGTGAACTTGATAACAGTAGCACACTACATGTCAATCACATTAAGTGCAAATGTAATGACCAAAGTCATGTGATGCACTCTGGCTCTGTTCAATGCTTAGTAAAGTGAGTTTGACACTAGCCTACTTTTTACTAGTTCAGTGAAAATATGAGTTCCAGGAATGGTGTGTAGGTAAATGAAGACTATAAGATATTTTTTATTATCTCAAATTGGGTTTTAGGCTTCCAGATAGGTTAGAGCAATGGCAATAGACTATTGAACAAAATCCCATTGTATTGTTGAGGGAAGGAATTATAAGTAATATCCCAAGAACATTCACGTAGACCATCAATGGAAACTAACTATTGGTTTGTGCTTGAGTTATTTCTTTGTTTGATTTGAAAATAGAAAGAGAATCGTTTGCCATTTTAGGCATGTGTTGGTTTCTCGTCTTTGCTTTCGTTTCCTTGTACAGGACCTCACCTTTTTATATTGGAACCTTCAGAATCTGAAGGAGTTTCTAGGAATTGCTGAGGCGGAGGTGAGGTCGTTGGCTTCACTTTATTCGAGTGTGGTATGTACCTATATTGTTTGTTCAAAATGCTTATAGGTAATGATGTGGTATAATTGAGATGAATAATATTCATTGACAACTAAGTGAACTTGCAATTGTCAATCTTTTCAGGGTAGAAGTGCAGATGCATTGACCCTCTATTTTGGGGAAGATCCAGCTCGTTGCCCATTTGAGCAAGGTTATTTTAATTTTCTGGTTTTACTGAGTGCCAATTTGCATCTCTAGTGCAAGCACTTTACTTTTTTTGAGCTCATATGTTGGGAGGTTTGGGTTGGTCCATTGCAAACTTTGCCAAAGAGGACTTGTTTGGATAAGAAGTGCACTTTTTATGTTACATAGCTTTGCAAGTATCTGTATTTTGCATAGAGCTATGGATCAATGGTAAAATAGCTTTAAAGCTTCAGTAATCAGTGAGGCTTCAGTAGTTCTCCTGGAATTTGTCTGAGGAGAATGTGAGAAACTAGCATTTTACCAGTAGCTGCATAACTCTCAACTTTGTGTGATTTGCATCTGCACAATAAAATTTCAGGCTAAAGAGGTGGAAAGATTAATTTTATTAGGACACTTTTAAGGTAGATTTGTGACAGAAGGGCGTTTCGTTTTCCCTATCTGCATCCTGTTTCGGCAGATCTGGCAGAAAAATGATGTGTCAATCAAAAGAAATAATCTTCACGCCATAATGATGCGTGCATTGGAAAGATATCTCGAGGATCCTTCAATGAATACTCTTTTGTTCTTCCCCTGAAGAGCCTGAAGTTTGATTTCTTGCATGCACTTTATCATTCCTTCTGATTATAAACTTCCTTCATTTAGACACATGGCTGTCAAGTTTTGTGTCATCTAATATTCCTTCTTTAGCTTTTTTTCATTTTCAGCTTTCTTGAATTCTTGGCAGTTGTGTCGACTCTGCTCAATTTCGTCAGAACATTTATACGGGCACATGACGAAAACTGCAAGCAGTTAGAACTTGAAAAGAGGAAAATGCAGAAAGAGGCTGGGACACCTAAAGTGAAGACGGGTGCTCTTGAGGCAGCTTGAAGTGTTGGAAGATCGTTCGAGGAATTGCAAAATGCAAAGTGAGAATAGGCGACCTTGGCAACTGCTTGGTCTGGACTTGGCGTATTGAAAATAAGTGGTGTCTATCAAACTGTGACTATGTGAAAGTGCACTCTCATCTCAAGGATTAGAAGATGCTTTTGCACTTGAGAGAGATTCTCAATACGTGTGCAAGGTGAATGGCTGTCAAGTATACATAGTGAAATGTGCAATCCGAACTGACATTCGTGGCAGATAGGAATAGATCTGACAGCAAGAACAAGCCGTAGAGAAGACAAAAGTAGCTTCTCAGATTGACAGAAAACATGATCGCTTCCTGAGTAACAAGCTTATCAACGTAGCCATCATCCTATGGTACCGTTTGGCCGATACAGATCTGCCCGGTAAATAATAGTTAATTTGCTTCTCGATTGGCTCAACCACCATATATCTGATTTTGTTGTAAAAGTGTTAGCATCAGCAATGATCTTGTTCTTCATCCAATTTTTTGTTTGGTAATTCGTTTAGTGTTCCTTCTGTGTATCAAGCAAATTTTGCCGGGAGAATTTCATCAATGGTGAATAGCCAAGCAAGTATGCAGTTTTGATCTTCGAACATTAGTTTCAAATGACTTCGTTTGGATGCCAAGTTTCAAGTCATCTAAAAATCAGGTAGTTTTTGGATGATTGCTCCCTCTAATAATGAGGCATTGCTTGGGAATCCAATAGCGTGTGTTGGTACATTAGCTTAATTGGAGCTCCACATTGGGATCTGCGAAACGACGAAGTCAAGCTCAAGTCAACCATATGTAAGTTCAGTGAAATATTCGTAGACAATTTAAGATGACGGATACAAAATAAAGGGATATAAATGTTGAGATTATGGTCCATTTTTCTTTTGGTCTAGGCAATATTGTCCGTTGATTCAATCAAGTCATTGATTCTTTTCTTACGCTGAAGCATCCGAGTAATTGATCTAATTGATCGGTTCAGGGAAAGGAGACAATCGTGTGAGAAATATGCAAATTTGGAGAAAACAGAAATTGACCGCAGGAGCGAGCTATCTCTCCTTGCGTAATAAACGCGCAATTAGCGATCTCGAAAGCTTGGATCGATACAAGGAACCAGCACATGCTTGTCCTCAGCGAGCAAGGAAGAGCCGTATCTGCACGGAATGATGCATGTGGCGACGTCCCTCATTCAAATTTTCAAGTAATTTCCGACGTCTCATTCAAGAAAAAACATGAAGGTTTAGACGAGGACCTTGCTTTGTTCTCGGTCAGTCTTTTTCCCTTGGAGGGGCTTGCGCTGATTGCACGCGTTTCGTGTTCTCTAGGGCAAAAAACTGCAAAAAGTCCTGAGAAACCCAAAAGTCAAGAAGTCAAGCCATAGGAACGAGACCTTTCTCTCTCTCTCTCTCTCTCTCTCTCAAGGACAAGAACCAAGAAACAAGACGACGACCAGACCAAGAAGTGGGAAAGATGTGATCGTCGGTGAAGTCAACATATGCGGCTAATGCGCGTTTCTTTTCCTACAGTGGTCAATGGAGAAACATCCTTGAGTTCCTTTTCCTTTTTTCGTTGGTTGTTGACTTCTTGGTGTTCTAGGCGGGACCAATCATGAAAGAGAGAATCGATGAGTGTCGTGTCGTTCTTGGCCATGCGTGACCGATCCGGCGGGATTCCAATTGGCCACACGTCTCTTCGCTCCAAGCTTGTGGGGGATGTTTCCCTAGTGAAAAAGGGGTCCCCCTTGCGACTATCCTTCCACAGGAATACGACCCCTAGGAATGGCCACCGCCTGCCACGACCCCTCCGCCATGGACCTCGTGGTTGCACTTGTCGGATTGCCCTGTTTCTGGAACTACATGCAAATCCCAGCGTTCGAGGAAATTTCTAAGGTCGATCGATGTGACATGCACTTTTGATGGTTAAGATTTGTTGATTGATTGGTTGTTTATTCATCGCTCGATGTCATTCAACGGCTAGAATCAATGTTCTTCTTTTTTCTTTTTGTCAATGTATGAGCTCCGTCAAATTTATAATACATGTGAATATTTGGTCGCCATTGTCGTCTAATGATAAATGCATATCACGAGATCAGTGGTGCTTGGGTCTAGAGGAAAAAAAATTTCTCCAATGTCAGCAAAACGTGAAGGAAATTCCAATAAAAGGAGGTGGGGAGGGATGTCGCTTGAGCTCTTCCTTTGGACTTCTATAAAAAGGTCAAGGTAGAATTCTCCATCCTAACTAGATGAGAAAAGAAGATTCAATATTTTGTTTGGGAAGTTAGGTAATGAGCCCAATAATTGTGCAAATTATGTCTTTCAAATGGATATATGAAGTTATGGAGATTTATTTATCTTATTTGTAAGTCCAGCCAATAAGACAACATAGTTTCATTAAAGTATAAGTATATCGAAAGTCCTAAAATTTATCATGAAAGTGCAATTGAATTAAAAAAATATACAAAGAGTCCAGTTAATTTCAAAATCTTGTCAAATTAGTGTAATCAAGCTCTTTTGTTAATTTTGTCTAACTTGAAGTAAAAGTTAAGGATTTAAATTAACATTAATTCAATATGTTTATGACCGATTTGGTAATCTTCCCTTAATCTACTATTAAAATGACAAATTTGAAATTCGAATGAGTGATAGAGAGCTTTTGGAGAGATCTAAAAGTATTTCTTGTATAATATTAGATTAAGAAGATTACGGCAAATCTCTAAACTACTCATTTGACATGTTCAAATTTGACATGTATTCTAGAATGTTATCTAGGAATACAAACATAGTCCTTCTGATCATTTCTGCCCAAAAATATTGATGTGATAGTCCAATTATTACTGGTAGTTCTATGCAGCACAACCAATTTGACATGGATGATTTTTTTAATGACATCATTTTGCTTAATTTTTAAATTTTTAAAATTTCTTTCTTTGTTATTCTTCTTCTCTCTCCTCCTTTCTTCTTTTCTCTCTCGGTAAAATGACATGAGTGGTCATTAAATTATTACTAGATGTGCAATGTGGTCCTTGCAATGTGATCTATGAACGTTAACTTAATGTGCAATATCATTTTTGAACTTTTAATTTGTTTAATGTAGTTATTAACTTTTGGTACATGTTTAAACTAGTCCTTAAACTATATAAAAATATTAAATATTGTCCATAAACTAAATTGATGGAAGGATAGCATTGGTTATTTTCATATAGTTTGAAGACTATTTTCAGCATTTACCGAAAATTTAGGACCACATTGAACAAATTAAAAATTTATGGACGGCAATGCATATTGGGCTAAAGTTCAAAGATAATATTGAATAAAGTGAAATTACGACAAACATATTATATATTAAATTAAAATTTAGAGACTATTTGAATCATTATTCTTTCCCTCTAAATGTCAAAGTTGTGCTCCACCCATGGCAATCGTCACCACCGTCCATCCTACTGCCATGTCCATGCCTTCTCAACCACATCCCGTCTAGTGCTATCTCCACCGTGAGCCTGTTGCAATGCCACTATGGGCAATCACCCATGACCGAACCACCTCTCTGTCTCTCTCAACCTAAAATCTGTGGCCTAGCCTCCAGGAGCTCTGATTGATGATGAATTGAGGTCATAGACCTTTGGCGACCATCAACTGAGGCCGATCTAAAGCTACCAGTCTCAGGCGACCTTGAATCACCTTGATTGGAGGCCGCGTAAGGAGGAAGGGAGGGAGAGAGAATGTGTGATAACACTTAATAGAGAGAGAAGAAACCAGTGGCAATACGGACAAAGGGTGTAGACCGGCATTGCGGCTGAGCAATCCATCACGAGGAAGAAGGAATGGGGAGGAGAAAAAGAAGATGAGTACTTACAATGAAAGAAAAGAAAAGAAAAAAAAAGAAACAGTTCTGAAAATTTGAAAAATTTTAGCAAATGGCTTCACTTAAGTTCTTTATGAGAGACATCAGTTGTGCTGTGTATAGGACGATTGGCGAAAACTGAACTACCATATCAGCATTTTCAAGCGAAAATTAGCTAGAATGAATACAATGGAATTTCGTGAAAATGTTAAAGATTACATTAACAAAATTGAAAAGTATAAAACTGTATTGATGACGATATCATACGTTAAAGACTGACCTGATAATTTTTCAATTAGATTAGTTTTGGTCATATGTGCTTGCATGCGAGCCATTGTTATTGTTGTGAATAATGACAAACTTAAGAAGTAAAAGTCCCCTCAAATAGATGTAGTACGAGAAGGTGAACACTCCGTCGTCAAATCACCAGACAAGTTAACATGCAAGCTACTCAAATTCGACTAAACCTCTAAACGATCTAGTCGAGTACAAGTAGCTTGTATGCCGAACTCAAACTAAGCTCATAAGCAGATTAACTTGCTTCTTTTGCCAATACTTAAAAGATGAGATGTTCGTGTCTTTAGTCAAAAACCCAACTATCAGCACCATCTCACCGTCAAATTTAATCCTCGAACTATATGTAAATCATCCTCAATACACAACTCGGACAAATCAATGCCCTGTCTATTCACCACTTCCCGATCCGGGCTTGGTCAACTATTTTCCCGATATCGCAGCGGCAACTGCTGCTGTAAAATTGGGATCTCCTTTCAAGGAAGAGGCCATCTGCTGCACCAGAAACTGTTGAAATGCCGCGGTCACTTCTGCTTCTTGGCCCGTTTTTGCAGATAGAGTGTCGCGACCCAAGCGAATCGAATCAGGAGCACTCCTGGGACTAGAAGATCTTGACTTCGAGGGCGATGGAATTGGATGGGTGCCCAGATTCAGTCCCTGTTTGTTAGAACCTAGTGGAATTGCAGGCTGAGATGGGCTCAGGTGGTTGTGTTCTCCTTCATATGTTGCCACAAGGACAGATGGGTCATGAACACTTCTTTGTACCTGAAGATGCAATAAAGCATGAGAGTAAGATTGAATTTGTTTGGCTACTTTTCATCGAACACGCGATTTCTTGATTTATTTTTGGATTGCGATTGAGTGTGGTCTCCAGAATATAATTTCTAAGAAGTGTAACCAAGATGAGTTACCTTCTTTTTAACAGGGCAAGTTGGGGCAAAGGAACATCTGTAGTAAGCCCTTGGAGATGGGTTGTCTCTTGTGACCTTTTGACCATATTTCCTCCATTGATAACCATCCTTCACTATCTATAGCAAGTACAAATTCATAGAGGAAAAATAAATGGAAAAAGAATCAGTATGTTGGAAATCACTTCGTACTTAGGAAAGATGAATCTCTTTATGCCAACTATAATCTAGAGAAACACAAAAGAACTAATATCTTACAAGGCTCATGTCGGACACATCAGTTTGGAAGTGGAGTTTAGTGATCTTGGGTTTGAAGATGTCCTTTGGCTTCTTCCAGATCTGATCTTCCTCGTAACTGCAACTTTCTGCAGCGACATTAGCTTCATGCCTTCCTCTTTCTTGATGCTCCGAGTTCACCGTCGGAGGTTTTATTCTCCAAGACGACCAATTGGTTCTGCAGGGTATTGTAGTTATCGTGCATAAGGGTCAGCATTTCGGTCAACCTCCTGTTCTCGTGGCTGACTCGGCGATACTCCTCCATTAGTGCACCAGCCTATACACAACAAAACAGATCATCTCTCAGGTTTTATTTTTTTTTGTATTCAAATATTCAGTTTTCAGAATAGGTCATAGGGCTTCTTCAACTTCGTTCTTTTAGGAATCGAGTCTTCTCTATTTTAAATGAGGCCGGCCACCTACACTTTTCTTGAAGCGCAGGTTTAATTTGACTTTGCCTCTTACCCTTTCATTTTCCCTCATGTGCACTCTTGACTTCAACCGGAGTTGTCTAGAAGTACTAGAAAATTTCGGCTGGTGAACAGTAATACATAGTTGAAAATTTCGCCACGCTTCGCATGAAACGCTTATGTTCATTTTAAAGGGCGAACATGTTGGTTCACAGACATTCTCGGCTACTCCAATAGCTGCCCTGGATTCCAATTTCAGTGACATTCTTATTAACAAAAACAATCGTGTCATGCAGATGACCCGAGATTTGGAGCGGAATTTTCTGTACAATTTTGACAGATCAAATCAAATACTTGAGAAGAGACTCTTAGCTCTCATTCTGGACGTTAACTGCGTACGTTAGCCATAAGATCTTCATATCATAATTTCTTTAAAATCTCTATCATTATTTGTGTCTTGATGAACTCACCTCATGCTTAATGGCGGGCTCTTCTGGTCGCCCTCTTCGAGAGTTATCATTTTCCGGAACAATTTCCTTCTTCTGTTTTGAAAGAACCGCGAAGAAGAAGACGAAGACTGTGAGCCGAATATCTATAAACCTTTCATTACTTTTCACCAAAAAAAAAACAAACAGATCAGATTAATCGCTGCATATATCTTCAGAAAGATAGGTTACCGGATACGATGTGTTAAGCTCTAGGGAAGTGTCCACTATCCAATTCGATTCCATCGGACTTGCACTCGACGCCTTCAAGAACCAGAAAAAAGAAAACCTGAAGTGATGAAGGTTTAGCTCAGAAATCTTCCAAAACGGCAGATGAAGGTCCCGGACAGAAGAATGGCGTTACCATTTATAGTGGACTTGTCGGGTGAGGGAAGAAGACAGAAAATAAATAAATGAAAAAACAAGAAAGGTTTACACGTTAAGGGAGTTGCCGCGAAGTATCGTTTGTAATAGAAAATTCTGGAACGAGGCGGATTTTATGTTGGCATTCGTCGACATCTAGAAACCGAAAAATAAGAAAAGAGTCAAGCTCAGGTCTGGACCCAAAAAAAAAAAAAAAAAAAATAGCTGATTCCAAAATCAATCGGGGCCCAACAAAGAAGTTGCTTTTTCGCGGCTTTGATTTATTTATTGACTTGACTTTTAGTTAACTTCGACCAATAATTTGCACATTCTTTTACAGACATTTAGGCAATATGACCACTCGATTAAGCAAATTATATGTTTGGCCCATCCTGGATGTTTCCAAGTTACGCGCATAAGAAGAGGAGAGGTTTTGCACTAGGAATGTTCATCCACGTCTATATTATGACTATTGTGTCATGATCTCGAGTTCACTTATCAATTCATTCTTTTTATAATATAAACAGGAAAAATTGTTCAATCAGTCAAAATTTTTTGTGTGAATGCTAATTCAGCCATAAACTTACAAAATTTAGTTCTAAAATGCATAAAATTCCAATGTGATTCTTCTAGCCAATTTTCACGAGAAATTACAAGAGTGGTGAAAATCGACAAATTGTCATGCATGCAATATGTTTAGGACCAATAAAAAGAAGAGAAACAATATTATCATGTGTTTTCTAGTCCGTTTGAAAGGAGGGATTGTCTGGGCCTAACATGTAATTTCTCAAAGTGTGAAAGGTATAAATTTAGATATTTCTTGAGAAGATTCAGCAGCACACTTGATGACTTATACAAGATGTGGCGTGATACCTGCTTATATTCTTCGTCACGCGATGCCGTGTTTATCCATTTTTCTGCCAATTCACATTAGGCGGTTGACCTTGGGTAAGACCCAACCATTGGTCGACATACACAAAGTTGCCGCGGTTAAAATTTGGCTCAGGGTAAATTTGTTTCTCTCATTACCGAATCTGATTTGTAATGTCACTCTAATCACTTACGCAACAATATTCATCATCTTGCCTAAAATAATTGATCATTCTATTCAATTAAAATTTATAAAATTTATAACAAATTGTCTGCACAGTTATTGTCAAACGATACGAGATTTGTTAGTGAATCCGATAAAATATTGGCTCTTGCTATTCGAGATTCGTCACTGAATTTGTTCATTGATGTCGTCATAACCATTTTGTAAATTGACACTAGGATTATGGAAAACCATGTATGGGGTATTTAAAGAGTAGCTTGCTCTCACAAATTAAGGTTCAGGGACCAAAGTGATCGTATATGAGTGATGACTAAGAGAGTGAAACATAGAGTTCAATCGATCGTTTGACTTATGAATCCTTGTGCAAGAACTTAGTAAATAACAAACTGATGAAATATGTTTATTTCTCTCTCATAAACATAGATCTCACGTTACTAATCAAGAGGATGAGTTAGATCTTTTTAAAGTGCCAAAATAAGATTCACATACTTCTCATTTACTAACATTCCACATAAATTAGTCGATAGGACCACTAGAGCATTATAAAAGCTCGATATACTTAGGTGAAAGAACAATAGGAACGGTTGCGTTTTAAAAAAAAATCCATATAGAAACCGAAATGCAAGTGACCTCTCTTGTTCTGAGTTGAGTGAGCTCTCGTTGTTCTAAAAAATATAAACTATAAGAGAGTGACAATATTTAGAGTATATTTATTTGAATGAATAAATTTCCCATGAATCAATTTTCTAAACTTTTACGTGTTTGGTTTGTTAAAAGTCAATTAATGGCAACCATTTATGATTAATAAATAAGTAGATGTTTAAAGTTAGGAGAATGAATTTTCTAATCTAAAAATGGCAACAACATTTTCCCAAAATCAATATTCCTCGAAACAAACACTTCCTTACTTTTTATCTTATATATAAAAATGCGAAAAAGGGAAAAATAAAAGAAAAGAAGAAGAAGTTATTTCCAAGATAAGTAATCAGAATTGTGAACAATAATCTCCCACAAGTGAATCTAGAAAATAATGATGCAACTCGAATCTTCGCAGAAAAAGATGGATATGGCGACACAGTTGTGTATCGTCTGTTGAAGAGTCTGGAAGGCGCAACACGGTTTTCACTATCATTGCGATGTCAACTGAACCAAGACTGTTTCTAAAAGTTTCCATGTCTTGTTAGGAAGACATGCGAGACAGTAACGTTGACAGCTTTGTTCCCGTTTCAAAGAGGTTTCGGGCCAGATACTTTGTATTTGTGGAAATAAATGCGAGGCAGCGATGTTGACATGTTTTGCACCGACTGGCACTCAAAATTTCTTACCTGAAAACCTCCGACCTAAATTTCGCTACGAAATATAACTTGGAAAAGCTCGTAAGAGGTTTGTATCATACTATATCTTTTGGAGGTTGGTATATTCATCACGATGCTAGTGAATTCCTATACTCACTACCAAAATTTGAAAGAAGTAAGCAATTTACTAACTACACTTGAAAAATTTGAGGAAGGTTTGGAGACTAATTTAATAGATCTTGGTAAATTCATTTTGGTGACAGGCAGGCCCCATTTTAACTGCTGGCACAGTTGAATGAAAATGGCTATTTGAAAGAAATTGGTAACTTATTAATTTATTAGAATGCCGATAAGCTCTTCATAAAGTTGGTATTTGACGTAGGGGTCTGGGGGATGATGGCAGAAGGGGCAATCGAGGAGGTGGACCTGCTGGTAAAGGTGAGGGGATCGTGGCGGAGAGGGTGAGCGAGGAGATAGAGGTGCTGAGGGAGGGAGGGAACTGTTTAGGGTTTTAGATTTCCTGTTCTATGTATGTTTGATGTGTTTTGGGTTAGCTCACGTTAAACCAAACTGTGGAGATATCCATGCATTCTTACTTATTACTCGTACAGGAAGGAGATCCGATCTGAAAAGACATGAAATTTTTGGTTTGGTTCAGGTCAGGCCAATTTTTTTTTTTTTTTTAACACTCCTATTTTACGTACAACACTTGTAAAATTTGAAAGAAATTGGTAATAGTGTTGGTAGTTTTTGAACCACAATTGTCAAATTTCAAAAAGACGGTTACTTACAAATTTATTGAGATGTTAGTAAGTTCCTTATGGGTAAAATTTTTATTAAAAAAACTTGCAAATTTTCGAAGAAATCGGTAAATTACTAATTTATTCATGAGTATTGATAATTTGTTAACTACACTAGTAAATTTTTAAATAAATTGGTAAACTTTCGATTAATTTGGAAGATGATAAATTCATGGTAGTGTTGACACGGCTATCTATGATTTTTCAACATTGGGGTTTTCTTTATTGGAAAGTATTAGAAACTGGAAAATTGTGAAATAATGCTAAAATGTCAATGAATATCATGTGCAATTTGAATCTTCGCAATAGAAGTCAGGTCTGATGCGGTTGCTTCATAGACATGTTTATTCATCTTCAGTATATTACGCCTTGAGACAATAGAAAATCTTCAAATGGGTTGCAGCCGACCAAGGAAAACTGCGAGAGAAATTCGTGGATCGAACAAATTATCAGCTGAACGAGTTGAAGATTGAAATCGTAGTCGAAACTTTAATTTTCAATGGGCGGCAATGGTTGAATTATGGATTTGAACTTTAAAGTTTGACCAGTGTGAAAACTGTGGCCACTATCCAAGAGATATTAATAAGAAGGCATGAAAAGTCGGCAGGTCTAATTTCATGCGTCCGCTCTTCCTTTCAAAGACACGTTTTCTCGAACGGAGTGATACATTCCTTAGTTGATAAGTAGGCCTTCTTTTATGAATTATCTTTTACTATTTCTCAAGTTGGCTTGAAGTCCTAGACTGGCAATTAGATTTCCTTTTTTTTTAAAATAAAAAATAAAAATCTAGGCGTACATAAGCAAAAACCCAACTACCTATAAGTTCATAAAATATTATGCAAGCTGAATGAACTGGTCAAATGTAATCGCAATAGCTTCAGAATCCATCCGTGGTATTATTAAGCCAAACCGTGGCCTCACGATCCAATTTAATGGGCCTTACCCTCCAATTCAATGACATAGGTCTTGATTTATTATCCTCTAAATAGATAACCTTTCAGTGAGAACAAATCAATACAACGCAATCGTCTTCTTTCTTAATTTAGATCCTTTTTCTAAGACTAGAGACCATGTTCAAACTATAATTCAGAAAAAAAAAAAAAAAAACCCCTAATGAGTAAGTTAGGATATTATGCGAACTCGTATAAAATTTTAAAGTATGGTATTATGTTTTGAATTCTAAGCATAAGAGATTATAAAGAATAAATTGCTTGAGGGCTAGCTATTTTATCTTTACTAGATGATCAGTTTTAAAGTATAAATGGGTAAAAATGGTATTTTCCACTTATCAAATGATAGAAATGTATACCATTTTGTAGTATGGTGCCTCTAAGCACAACAAAATTGCCTTTGCATTATTAGGGATGAGTATGGTTATAGAGTAGAGTCTAAAACCTGAGAACTGGATTAGTGGAAACTTGTCCAGTTCCAATCTCTAAGTATGCAAAATAGGTTCTAAATTCCAAAAATTGAGAGCTTGTTTCAACGGATAGATTCCAAGTTATAGATTGGTAGTGATATTGCTAGTGCTAGTACCTAAAGAGGGGGTGAATAGGTATATAAACGATTTTTCTTGATAGACGTACAATACTTAGACAGTTAAGAAATTGCAACAAATAACAATCAATCGTAAGACTCAGTGAATGAAAGAGAGAATTAAACACGCGGTTTATAGTGGTTCGGCTTGATTCAAGCCTACGTCCACTCTTCTGCACTGACAGCCAATCGACTGGATTCCACTATGAACAAAGAGATGTTACAGCGTTGATCTTCCTTGATTTCTGGGTGTAGATGAACTACCACACTCACTCAAGGTATCACCAAGTATAGACACTCTCTGTGTATACAATTTCGCTCAGATTATATCGACTAATAATCAAGGTGCTTCAGACTCTAGAATTTCTCTATCGATCACACTACTAAAACAACTAGAACGTCTTCCTTTTATACTCCTTTATGCCATCATACCCGTTGGCACTTACCAAAGGAATTCCTCCAATCTACCCGTTGGACGGAATCAATCAAGAAGATCATTCGAGCTATTAAAGGAATCGACGATAGCCCATCAATCCTGTTCGCCCATACAATCAGGATCTAGGTTTCCATGAATAGAACCTTCCAAGAATACTTCGTCGATCATCGGATCTTCAATTGATCTAGATACGAATCAAAGAATCTGTTATATTTATCCAACCAAAAGATCTTCTCCAAAGAATAAGATGAAATCCTTAATCATTTTCTTCGGATTTGGATTTCCTCTGACACTGAATCAGATAGACTGTCAATGAGAATAATTTTGAGTCTTAAGTCTTGAGTCTTGATTCTTGAGTCTTGATTTCGAGTCTTGAGTTCGAGTCTTGAGTACGAGTCCGGAGTGCGAGTCCGGTGATCGAAAGTCTTCGACAAACCGCAAATATCCGACTAGATCGATAGAAACGTTTTGTCAGCTTCAAAATCTTCTAGAACGATTTCTCCAACAGGTAGAACCAAGAATTCTAACTTGAAACTTGTAACTTAGAACTAGAAATAATTTTTTTTTTTTTTTACCTATGTTTTCATTCGATCCTACAGTATTCTATATAATCTATTCTTTTATTTTATAATTGAGACTTTTACTTTATTAATATTTTATATATTTTCGTATATCTAAATATAAATAATAGTCAGTGAATTGTAGTAGCAAGTGTGGTAATTAAATACGATAATTCGCTACAATCATTCAATTTATGTATAGGTGAAACTCGAGTAAATCTTGGAATTGGCTCTAAAATTTATGACAGAATATGTTCTAAGTTTTTGAATATGCATGGTAAGTTCTAGATGTTCCGTTTCATTAAAGAGGTTTTAGATTATGGGAGGAACATGTATAGAACCTAGAATTTCTCACTCCTACATCAGATTAAGATGGTCATGTCAATCATTAGGTCAATTTCAAGCTACAAGCGCACGAGAGAACATAGTAGACTTGATCACGCTAAAATTTTCACCATAATATATATTTTTCAAAAAGGAATAAATATATTAGAAGTTATCAAATTTGCTTAAAGTACAATCAAGTCATAAAATTTGTTACATTGATATAATCAAGCCATTTCATTAATTTTGTTCAACTTGGTTGATGGAAATGCTTATAGAACTTCTTCTAATATTTTCTCTCTCCTATGTGAGATGACAAGGCTAAAACGTCTTTTTGGTCAAAAAAATTTCTATACATATTTTATTTAAATTAAATAAAAACTAAGCTAAAAAAAAAAAAATTAGTTGTGCCGTTGCCACTTTGCTATCAGAGAGAAGGATTGGTGATGGTAAGGGTCATTAGGCCCCGTCCAAGGGCTAGTGACCCTCTTTGATTGTAGGTGAGAGCCTATAGCCAAAATTTGGCTGCAACAAGGGCTCCCAGCCCTCGCTGCCTAGTTTCCAACTTTCCTTTTTTATTAAAAAGAAAAAAAATTACATCTTTTTAAATTTAATTTAAATAAAAAAAATCATATTTTGACCAAAACAACATTGTTTTAGTCTTAGATTTCATGTTTTATCCACGACATTGCCACATACAAGAAATAACATATTAAAGAACATCATGTTAGCATTTTCCGTTGACAAAGTTGGACGGAGTTAATCAAATGACTTAATTGCACTAATTTGATAATTTTTAGAACTTAGTGTTAACCAAATGACTTAATTGCACTAATTTGATATTTTTTAGAATTTGGTTGCTCTTTTTGCAAGTTTTAATATTTAATTGTGCTTCATGATAAAATTTAGGATGTTCAGTAAGGAAATAATACTGAGCAGTAGGATCAGGGAAAAAAAGAAGAAGAAGCTAGACTTGACTACGAGATTTGAGAGGTTTACACGATCTGTCCTTCCGAGAAATTAGACAAATAAGCAGCCCGATTTGTTCCTGTCCCAGAAGGCCCCATGAAAATCTCTTTCACTCAATATAAAAATGTGAATTATTCTTGTGACCGGTCCGAAAGGCAAGACAATACACGGCTGTTGACGCACGAATTGATGACGAAGGCATTGATTTCGACGGGCACTTCCCAACTAATCTCTCCACGTCTTCATCTGCTGTTAACCGTGTATAAAAAGTAATCAAAACTCAACTCCAAAACAAATCTCACGACCATTCCACGCCCTCTTTGCCAATATACACACATGAAGGATTCCTTTGCTGCCCTATAATCAAGACCTTTGCATTTGATGACGTCAATCTTCTGTCGCCTCTGGAACGAACCATGATGAATGCACATGACCTCAGTATCGTTGCCTCTTATACTTCTATTGCACGTGAAGTTCAATTGCATTACAATTTCCTGATGGACTCTTGCGTGCAGCTGCAAGCGTGGTTCTTGAGGAAACTGATATGAAAAATCAAGAATCACGCACGTTGGAAGATGGCTAGTCTCTTTTCATATCGACCTTAAAGAAGCTGATTGAGTAATCAAGTACTTTATATGTGAAATTACTTTCCCATCATAGATCGTGGTTTGAGGAGGCTAATGACAATAATAAAAGATGACTAGTGTCTTCAATAGTCTTCTTCTATTGATTTTCTATTTCAGATCATGCGTGTCTTTAACATGTATTTTGGCTTAAGCATAATAATGCATTAAAGGACCTCCAAAAAAAAACCTAAATAGGAGACTTTGAACATGTTAATAAGTCAAGAAAATGACATTAATTTACGTGACAATGGTATTAGAAGATATGCTACTTTCCCATGTCACATCCTGGCGTGATTTGAGGTGTCCATGTTCTTTAATTATTGCGTGCAGCGCTCGCTATGTCGTGTTATACAAAAGTTGCTTTGCTGCTTTTCTTTAGGGCTAATTGACGGGAAATGAAGTCTTGGTCAAGTAAAATTATGGACTTTTCACGGACTTTGCACTTGGGGGTCAAGTCATGAGAACATTGCGGGGATTTAGAAATGATATTTCTGTTGATGTGACGAGGAAGTCGCTGATCCCGCCAACGGCAATTGTCAAATTGAAAAGATATTGTACTTGCCACGATGCCACCTTTACAATTCAAACATTAAGAAAAACCCTTGCCAACTTTTTTATATCAACGTTTTACCTATACATTGGACTTTGCGCATCTTTAAAACAATTCATTGAATTTTGATTATAATAACGTAATGCCTTTAATTTCTAGCTATGTCGAGGAAGTTTCTTTCAATTGAAAATGAAGATAACATAACCCTTAAATTTTTAAGGATCTTTTTCTTAGAAATTGATGCACTTTAATCAAATGCCATTATTTTTTCCTAAATGAGTGATATAAAGCATTATCACGATCATGTGACATCTAATTAGCCCAAACCAAAAATATACAAATGATGAATCAACTTGAAAAGGAAAAATTAAGAAAATAAGTAAAATAGGGCATATCAACTCTCTGCTAGTGATAACATTTGAAATATGTCAACTCAGCCCGACTTTAGCACCTTTACTATGGGATAAAGATGGGTTATTCATAAGTTTTCGCAACTCTGTCATATACAATGGAATCATTTGAAAATTGACATTTTCGAACTTAGAAAGAAAAGATGTGTATTATCATGCCTTGAACTTTACCCTTACCACAAGAACACGACATCCATTACGTCAGGATTAATTTGTGACGTCCCAAGAGATGTCGTTGTCTCATTAATTTCATATTTTCATTAAAAACATATGAAAGTGTGCAATCTCCATCATCCGATCAATAACAACAATGGATAGTAAGGAAAACATGCATATATACTACACAATTTATATGCTTTATATATATATTCAGAATGTTTCATGTAGGAGCCCATATTCCTAGGGTCATTCCAATTAGTCATCCCCATGCAAAAAGATATATGGGGGAGAGGTTACAAGATCCAGGGTAAGCCTATCTCCTTTAACGAGACCTATCCAAAAGCGGCTCCCCTACAAGGGCTTGCTACCTTAGCATCATCCACTGAATCGTCTAGCGGGCCAATGTTCTCCTCTAGTTTGGATGGACCATGGAACCCATGAAGGGGTGTGAAGAGATCTTCATCAAACCAAGTGTACTAGGCTTAGTAGCTATGTGGAACGAGGTTGTGATACCCCTCATCAACCCATATAGTGGTGGTAATCCTTCAAAAAGTAGCATTCTTCCTAAACCCATCCATGACATGACCTCTATGCTCATGGGTACACCGAAATGCTTGAATTGGTGAGGTAGAAGATCCATACCTATTGGCCTGGAAAAAGTTGAATAATAATAAATGAGTTGAAAGCTCAATAAGTAAATAACCTAAATCTTATAGAGGTGGATGCTTCACATCAAAACCTTACGATTATCTGATCCAAATATGTCAATAGGAGATCAATAGCAAAACCTATACTTTGCCTCAATTATGTACATGAGGGAACCTATTTTCTACCTAGACATCCGTCCTGTCAAAAACTACAAATATCCCTTACTGTCGGGCACGGCAACGTCTAGCACTACCCACCTAGACGGCATTCCATAAAGGAGCATCGGTTCGGCCTCTACCGTGACTGGCATCCGTTGAAGTGGGGCATTTGAACTTAATCAGGCATCGCCTCCCGAACTCCCGTTGGGTGACGAGTTTTGATAGTGACCACATGAGCACATACTTGGCCAAGAAAACCTTGCTTTACGTTCAAATATCTCGTTTTCAAATAATGGACTTGGCCACTTTTCTTCATATTAAAAATCTTGGTAAAAATAATTGTGTGTGGTCACGTATTGAAAGGTGAATCGTCAAATGTGGTATGCTCCTATTTTAAAAATCACCATTTTATATAGTACATAAAAATTGACGTAAAAAAACTAGCACTTGGTATTTTCCTATTTAAATGCCCAAAAAATAGAGTTTTGCAATAATAATCGACAACTACCATTAAACAATCAATTGCACATAAAAGCCATCAAATTCACATATAAATCCATCCACAGAATGAGCATAAAATTTCACGAAACAGCTAATCCGTCACTAATTACGAAATGAATAAACACAATCGAAACAACACACTAGAAAATTTGTCATCAAAATTCATCCAAACTTTGGGCTACATTTTCATATAGAGGCGTCTTGTGAATCCATTAGAATTTGAAGAAAATAGGAACATAATGGTAATCTTTTACAAGATCAAGTCACAAAGAGATTGAGAACACACACTGAAGAGAAAACCACTTTTCTTCTCTCTTTGCCACACACGCCTGCATTTTTTTTTTTTACCTTTTTGTCATCATTGCCTCTTTTTTTTTTTAATTATCTTTTTTCTTCTCTGGCATTCAAAGATACTAGATCTCAATAGCTGATATATGAGCTGTAGTTTTTAATCTAAAAGCAAAATGAAGAAAAAAGACTAAAAAAAGCCATTACTATAAAAAAGTTTGGCTTCATCGGTGATATGAGGTTTTTTAATCTAAAAGCAAAATGAAGAAAAAAGACAAAAAAGCCAAACTATAAAAAAAAAGTTTGGCTTCATGTTCAAATTGTTCATTGGGGTGATTCACCTAGGATATGATAGGATAAAATTTATTCTGTTCAAAGTTATATTTAGTCCTCCAAACTTAAGTTGTTAGGTCAGGCCAATCACGAACATTGGAATATGTCTTAACATTTTAGGAAGAGTACTAGATCTCCACATGCATGTTACATCTTGGGTGTATTTGTTTCACCAAAAAAATTATTGATAAAGGAGAATATTTTCTATTTCACTTGTTCGATGGTTTAGGGAAAGTGATTTACTTCTTGCCAAAAAGAAAAATTATTTTGCCCAATTTTAACTTCTTGTTTTCAATCCGTGGACAAGGTTTTATGTAGATCAATTAGTTTTTTTTCATCTCTTAGACACTGTAACTAAGAAAACAATAGCTCGAAAATAGTTTTCCCTTGAACAAATGGACTCCTATTTGAACTATCAAATCAACTTCCCATTTAGATCAAGAAAGTTCAAATCTCCAATCTGTGTTTGTTGTCAGGATTGGGATTGAGATAGGATTAGAATGGTGAGAGATTTGTTATATCCTATATCCTGTTTGATATTGTTCGGATATAATCTAAATTATGACTGAACAAATAATAATAAATAAATTGATAACTTGAAAAACAGAAAAAACCTAACCTATGGTCGTCGCAGTTTCCGCCGACGACCACTCTGCGACCACCATGACGTGATTGCTAACCATGGATGGGGATTGGATCTAGCTCACAAGAGGACCTGTGAGCGACGACAACATATGGTGGTCGCTAAAGCTGCAAGGTGCAAGCACTACTAGGGGTTGCCGAAAAAATTACGTAAATCTAGCCATCTAGCTCGCGACAGACAATGAAACTTTCAGGCGACCACCATTGACAACCATTGAGTGGCGGTCAAAAGCGGCATATGGTGGCCCCGTTAGTTTTCAAGGCATAGACTTAGCACTCTTCGTATATACTCTCTTATTTATTTTTATTTTTTTACACTTGTATAATTTTTAAATCAAATTGAGTGGGATAACTTCTAGAGGTAGGGTAGATTATCTGGCTTTTTATTTTAACATATCCTTGTTTACACCGTCCAAAATGTGCCGCCCAATGTCAGGTAAAATAAGTTTTATTCCATTAGGTCCTTATCCAGGTCAGCAAAAGCGCTCCTAAAGGAATGGTTGGGTGGTTAAACTCTTGATTCGAGGGTGGAAGAACCTGAGTTCAATTACAAAATCTTGCACATGGGGTAACACTTAGGCCACACCTACCATCCTATGGATGATGCTTTTACCTATCGTAAAGGACTGAGAGATTTCCATGTAATTGTTCAAGCCGAAAGATTTAAATATACCGTGTGTGAACAAAAAAGAAAGAATCATAAATGAAGGATCCTAACACAATTAAACATCGCTACCACCGGTTGTGGTCAATCTCCTCTGGCCAATAGAAAATTGGATACAAAAATCAGATGATGTGATCGACACTGACATCACCATACTCGCATCATTTAAATGACTTTATCTCTCTGTTTTATTCCTTGCTTATCCTTGGGTTAACAAAGAATCCACCACAAAGTCTTGGTCGTGTCAAGATAATACTGAATACATTTCCACGAAATTTTTAACAATGGTTTGGCTTGCTTCCTGGACTGCTCTTTGTAAAGTAGAAAAGTAAAGGAGTAATTGAGCGGCAATAACATAATGATGTTCGTGATAACCGAGAAGTCTTCAAATTGAATCTGAGAAACGTCAAGTTCAAGACTTAGAGAGAGATTTCGGAGTGTGACCGGGGAAATCTCAAATGATGCTTAGATAGAATGTCAAGATCGAGAGCTTGTCCACTTTACATTATATATGCATTCCAGAGCGTCTATCAATCATGATGCAAGATTGACAAATGTGATGTTGAATCACAATGCCCACCACAATCAGAAAAGGCATCTACGATGTTTTCATGAGGATCCCATCGGAATTTTTTTTGGGTGGTCTCCGTTTTATCTTTCATCGGATTATGTAGATATGAAAAATGAAATGAAAAAGCAAAACCCTAACAGAGAGAGGGAGAGCTGTGAACATCGCCGACATTACGGTTGATGCCTGCGGAACGAGGCACTCGACAATGGATGTTCTTGAGCGACACTGTTGTCGATGTTGCCCTAGTTCATCTCTCTTTCTACAGATGTGCTAGTTTTTTTTTTTTTTTTTGGTATTTCTTTTTCCTTGGTTTATCCCATCTCTTAGACAAGTTTTTTTTTTTCTTTTTTCTTTTTTCTTTTTCCTATTAGGGGTATATGAAGTGTTATCAAATACCAAATAGAATAAAAGTTATCTCATCTATATAGCTCAAGTTAAAATTATTCAAAAAATCTTAAATCTATTACATTTTTGTTGATTCAATCTTAAAACTTTTAAAATTTACCAATTAAATACTAAATTTTTTCATGTGTTGCACTTGGCTGGAAATGTAGATATTTGCCATCCTACATGATACAACTGGTAATGACATGGATAATTTTTATAATATTTTAATATTTTATTAAAATTTTAATTATTCTTTTTTTCCTTTTTTCCTTTGATTTTTTTCAGTGCTTTCTGGCATCCTCTCCCGCGGCCGGCGGGGTCCACCATCCCCCTCCTTACCCGTTATTGGACAACAACAAGAAACAAGACAAAGACCAGACCAAGAAGTGGGCAAGAAGTTACCTTTGGTGAAGTCAACACATGCGGCTTATGCGTGTTTCTTTTCCTACAATGGTCAGTGTAGAAACATCCTTGAATTCCTTTTCTATTTTGTTGGTTGTTGACTTCTTGTTCTGGGCGGGACCAATCAAGAAAGAGAGAATCAATCAGCGTTGTGTCGTTCTTGACCGCGCTTGACCGACTCGACGCGCAATTCCAATTGGCGCAACTGTCTCTTGCTCCAAGTTTGTGGGATGTTTCCTGAGAAAAAAATTAAGGCCCCATTGCGACAATTCTTCCACAGGAATATAAAATCTAGGAATGGCCTCTGAATGCCATGAACCCAAACCATGGACCCCGTGGACGTATTATTTGGACACCGTGTTTCTAGAATTACATGAGAATCTAGACTTTCGAAGAAATTTCTAAGGTCGATGGATGTGACATGCACTTTCAAACATTTGTTAACTAGTTGATTTTTTCGTCATGCACTATTGTTCAATGGCTGACATTTATGTTCAAGAATCATTTTCCTCCTTCCTCTTTCTTTCCAGGTATGAGCACTGTATTTCATAATACATGCGTGAATGTTTAGTCGCCATTGTCATCTCATGATAAACCCATATCGTAAGATCAGTGGTGCTCGTGTCGAGGACCCAAAAACATTTCCCCGTTGTCTGCGGAACGTGAAGGAAATTCCAATAAGTGTAGAGAGGGATGCTGCTTTAACTCTTCCTTGGACTTCTATAAAAAGGTGAGGGTAGAATCCTCTATCCTAAGTAGATGATGAAAGAAGATTCCAAATTTTGTCGGGAAAGTTTGGTAATATCCCCTAATAATTGTGCAAATGATGTCTTTCAAATGGGCAAATGGACTTCAATTTTTTTTTTCCTTTGCCTTGTCGTTTCCAATTTTCTTGGCCTTTATCAACCTACATCATTAATCACCAACTTTATGAATGATTTTTAGTTCCACTAATAAATAGAGAATTTCATTTTTTTTTTCAAGTGCAGAGTTTTTCATTTGGAAGTGAAAGGAAGCACACACGAAAAGGAGAAAAAAAAAAAAAAAGAACAAAAGCTAGTGGTGGGAGAACTACGTGTGACGAAATAAAGAAAGCACACAAAAATTGAAATTGTCAAACGAGCAGATAGCCATGGCTTTAGGAGTTTGCAATCGGGGTCTACCCTACCTGAGAAGTGGATCGAACTGCCTTGAAAATAGGTTAGGTTCATAGTTCCAAGTGAAGACCCACTTGCGAATTGGATTGACTTTGGAACCAATTTGGGATGCAGTTTCATAAAGCTATAAAAAGTAATTAAGAAAAAAGAAAAAAGAAAACTCTAGTTTCTTTGTTTTTAACCTATAAGCTGAAGATTTATATAAATTTATTGCAAATTCAACTATATTGTTTGTTTAGTTTTCGTGCGGTTAGAATTTGGAGCAATATTTATATGGATGAATGAGGAATAGAGTTTTATAATGTATATTTTAGATTAAGTGTTTGAATTTTTTATTGTATATAATTATGCATATATGACTACATATTCATCTTATGGATTGTTGCTTTCGACAAATAGGGACTTCTATTGTTCATCTTTTTACTTTGAATTGTTTTATTACTCATATTATTTTGCTATAAAAAATGAAACCAAAATAATGAACAACAGAAAAGTAGGTTTTAGTGTAGCCCATAAAATTGGCTTGGAAAATAAGGTGAGTTCTAGAGTCGATTCTCAGGCAAACAAAATAAGTTCTGGGTTCCAAAAATTGAGAACTGATTAAAATATGGTAAGTTTCAAGTTTTAGGTTTGAAACCTATTCACTCTAGAACTAATCTCCCTTACATGCCTCAACCGTATATGGATTTCCCCAAAAACACCTGAACTACTCATATAATATTTGACTATGGGAAAATTATCAAATCAATCATAAATTTATTATATTGATGTCAATTCAATTATAAAATTTTCAATTTCACCAGTGTAATACTAAGCATTATCTAGAAATTCTAATATAGTCATCTAACCAATTTCTTTCTTAAAATACTGACTTGACGGTCTAATTATTGTCAATGGTTGTACGTGGCATAACCAGTGTATGCTACTACAACATCATCTTGCCTAATTTTTAAATTTTTGAATTTTCCTTTCTGTCTTTGTTACTTTTCTTCTCCTTTCTCTCCTTTCCTCTTCCTTTCTCTCCCTAATTGTCGAAGTCGAACTCCACCCATGGCTGTTGTCTCCACCGTCCCCCCTATTGCCATGTCCACGCCTTTCTCAATGACATCCCGTCTACTGTTCACATCTGCTGTGAGCCTGTTGCCATGCCACCATGGGCCAAAAGTCATGACCGACCCACCTCTTTTTGTATCTCTCTACCTAAACTTGCGGCCTAACCTCAATGAGCTCTGATTGATGACGCTTTTAAGTCATTGACCTTTGACAACCATCGATTGAGGCCGATCTAAAGCTGCCAACATAAGGCAACCTCGAATAATCTTGATTGGAGGGCGCGTAAGGAGTTGGTCTGTCGAGAGAGAGAGAGAGAGAGAGAGAGAGAGAGAGAGGATGGGTAGGTGTTGGAGAGGGCGCATGCAATGACAACGGCTTGGTGAGGCCAGTGGCACTACGAACCGATTGGCATTGCGGTTGAGCAATTCATCACGAGAAAGAAGAAATAGGGGAGGAGAGAAAGAAGAATGGTAGTAATAATGAAAGCTAAGAAAAAAATAAATCTGAAAATTTGAAACAATTAAGCAAATGACTCATTTCGCTTAAGTTCCCTAATGTCAGTTGTTGGTTGTCCCTCATAGGGCGATTGGAGTTGATTAAATTGCTACATCAATATTTTTAGGTAAAAATTGATCATAATAACTACATTGAAAGTATAGGATTAGGATTTTGTTAACAAATCTAAAAAGTTTGAAACTGAATTTGGTTAAAAGCTTGCATACGTGCCATTGTTATTGTAGTTAATAATATGCAAGAAGTAAAAATCAACTCAAATGGATATAGTATAAGCAAGTGAACTCTCCGTCGTCAAATCGCCAGACAAGTTTAATATACAAGTTACTCAAATTCGACTAAACCTCTGAACGATCTTCTCGAGTATAAGTAGCTTATTTGCCGAACTCAAACGAAGCTCATGAGCAGATCAACTTGCTTCCACAGCCAATACACAAAAGTAGCTCATATGCTGACCATCGTCATGATCCGGCCGTCAAATTCAAGGCTCGAACTATACCTAAATTATGCTAAATAGACAACTCCAACGATGCCCTGTCCAATCACTACCACTCCATCCGGGCTTGGTCGAATATCCTTCCCGATATCGCAGCTGTGAAAGCTGTCGTGAAATTGGGTTCTCTTTTAAAGGAAGAGGCCATCTGCTGTTCCAGAGACTGTTGAAATGCTGCCGCCTCTTCTGTTTCTTGGCCCCTTTTTGCAGATAGTGTGTCAAAGCCTAGGCGTATCAAATCAGGAGTACTCCTAGGACTAGAAGATGTCGACTTTGAGGGCAATGGAATTGGAGGGGCGCCCAGATTCAGTCCCTGTTTGTCAGAACCTAGTGAAATCGCTAACCAACACGGGCTCAGGTGGTTGTGTTCTCCTTCATATGTGGCCACGAGGACAGATGGGTCATCAACAGTTCTTTGTACCTGAAGATGCAAATAAAGCATGAGGGTGAGATTGAATTCGTTTGGCCTACTTTTCATTGTACATGCGATTTCTTGATTTTTTGGACTGTGATCGAGTGTGGTCTCCAGAGTATAATTTCTAAGAAGTCTAACCAAGCTGAGTTACCTTCTTTTTAACAGGGCAACCTGGGGCAAAGGAACATTTGAAGTAAGCTGTTGGAGATGGGTTGTCTCTTCTAACCTTTTGACCATATTTCCTCCAGTGATAATCCTTCACTACCTGTAGCAAGTGCAATATCGTAAAGCAACAATAAATGGAAAAAGAATCAACATGTTGGGAATCACTTCGTTCTGAGTAAAGATAAATTTCTTTATGCCAACTATAGGTTAGAGAAACACCAAAAAAAAAAAAAAAAAGAGGAAGTTCTGAGTTGAAACTAAGATCTTACAAGGCTAATGTTGGGCGCATCAGTTTGGGAGTGGATTTTGGAGATCTTGGGTTTCAAGCTGTCCTTTGGCGTCTTGAAGATTTGATCTTCCTCGTAACTGCAACTTTCTGCGGTGACATTAGCTTCATGCTTCCTCTTTCTTCATGCACCAAGTTCACTCTTATTTCGTGAGACAATCAAATGGTTGTGCAGCACATTGTAGCTCTCGTGCATAAGGGTCAGCATTTCAGTCAAGTTCCTGTTCTCGTGGCTAACTCGGTGATACTCCTCGACCAGTGCACCAGCCTGTACACAACAAAACAGATCATTTCTCAGGTTTGATCTTTGTATTCAAATACTCCAGTTTTCAGAATCGGTCTCAGGGCTTCTTCAACTTCATTTTCTTTAGAAATCGATTCTTCTTTATTTTAAACGAGGCTGGTCGGCTACACTTTTCTTGAAGCGTAGGTTTAATTAAACTTTGCCTCTTACCATTTCATTTTCCCTATTGTGCACTCTTAACTTCAACCATAGTTTTCTAGAAGTAATTGAAATATAGGCTGGTGAACAGCAATACATAGCTGGAAATTTTGCCACCCAATTTGTGTGAAACGCTCATGTCCATTATAGCGGTTGAATATGTCGTTCACGGGCACATTCTGGGCTACTCTAATCGATTCCCTGGATTCCAATTTCAGTGACATTCTTATTAACAAAAGCAATTGTGTCGTGCGGATGCCCAAGATTTGGAGTGGAATTTGCTGTAAAATTTTGACGATCAAACCATATACTCGAGAGGAGACTCTTAGCTCTCATTTTGCATGTTCACTTCGTATGTTAGCCATAAGATCTTATGTCATAATTATCTCTAGCATCATTGGTATGTCTTGATGCAACTTCTATTGTAGATGAACTCACCTCATGCTTAACGACCGGCTCTTCTGGTTGCCCTCCTTGAGAGTTATCATTTTCCGAAACAATTCCTTCTTCTAATTTAAAAGAACCCTGAAGAAGAAGGCTTTGGATCCTGCATCAAAGTATCTTTCACTAAGTATTATAATTTGGGTTTTATTCGAGGATACTTAGTTTTGTGCTAGTACTGGATAGAAATGGTCAAATGCTAACAGAGCAATATGTTATATAGTTTTGAATCTTATAAAATCGCTTAATATGAGGTCAAAATCAATAATAACCAATATCAAAATCCAATCAACAGTTTGATCCAAATTCAATTTAACATACTAATTAAAATCCATTAAAATCAAAGTGGTTTGTACAATATTAAAAATCATTCGACATTGGATATTAACAAAAACACCTAAAAGGCACTGCTTCCAAATGAGTTTTGAGGACATAACGTCAAAACCTATTCAATGATGCTGGACATTGGGAGTAACACCTAGTATGGGAGAATTACCAAAAAATTCTTAAACCTATTGCAATTGTACCAATTCAGTCCTAAACTTTTTTTTTTTGGCCAATTTAGTCCTAAACCTTTTACAATTGTGCCAATTTAGTCCATCCGATCAAAATTGGCCGGCCAACATCGTGGATGCCAACTGGGGACAGCTGGCCAACGAACGCTATGTGGCAATTTTTAAATATTTTATTTTATTTTTTTCGACTTTTATTTTATTTTATTTTCGATTTTTTTCCCCATTTTCTTCTTCCTTTGGCTGGCCCGCGCTGGCCAGAGGTGAAGGCCAGCAGGTCGCCTCGCCGACCACTGGCGAAGGCTAGCCTCGCCCAGCGACGGCAAGGCCGCCGTCGCCACATCTGGCGAGGAGCCTCGCCGGCCACTGGTGAGGTTGACCCTCGCCTTGGCTGGGCGAGGTGTTCCCCTCCATCTCCTCCACTCCGTCCGCTTGCATATAAAGGCTTGCGCATTGGGCTGCCAGATTCGAATGAATTTGAGAGAAAACCCTAATCCCGTACCAATGGAGAGAGACAGAGAGAGAGATAGAGAGAGAGAATGTTTTGCGATAGGTGGTAGCGGCAGCAATCAAGAGGAGGACAAGAAGCCCTTGCCCAGCCAAGGCGAGGGTCGACCTCGCTGGTGGCTAGCGAGGCCGAGCCTCGCCAGATGTGGCGACGACGGCCTCGCCGTTGCTGGGCAAGGCTCGCCTTCACTAGTGGTCAACGGGGGCGAGCCTTGCCAGTGGTCAGTGAGGCTGACCTCGCTGGCCTCGCCTCTGGCCGGCGAAAAAAGAAAGTGGGGAAAAAAAAGAAAAAAAATTCAAAAATTAAAAAAATTAAAAAGTTCGAAAAAATTAAAAAATTGCCACATTAGCGTTCGCTGGCTAGGTGTCCTTGGTTGGCATTCACGTCAACATCGGCCAGCCAATTTTGATCGGATGATCTGAATTGACACAATTGTAAAAGGTTTATGACTAAATTGGCCAAAAAAAAAAAAAGTTAGAACTGAATTAGCATAATTGCAATAGGTTAGGGCTTTTTTGGTAATTCTCCCCACCTAGTAGACACTGCTCCTAAGTGAATATAAGGACACAATGTTGAAATTTAATCAACAACATTGGATGGTGGTAACAACATGTAGAAATTGCTCCTAAATGGATATGAGGACATAACGTCAGAATTTAATCGATGACCTTGGATGGTAAGTTAGTATTGAAAACTAATCAATAGCCTAGCTAGGATATAAACACTCATTGGTATTCACAATTGAATATATGATGGGAATCTTAAACTGTAGCTAAACTAGACTAGGCTAAGATAAAAAGGTAAGACAAAGTAGTTTTGTGTGTTGTTGCTAGGGGGCTCTATGTTGGATTGCTTGTGGCATTTATAGGTCATTTTGATAACTATCGGTGGTCAATTGCTTCCTTCTTAAAAGTCACTCCGCGTTCTTTGTTGAACTACCTTATCCATATCTTGTTGCTTTTTGACCCGTTCAACAATGGTCTCATGGCTTATTGAGCAAGCATTAACCGCTCCTTTAATTTTGGTGCCCTTTTAAGCATCAACTGTTCCTGCCCAAATTTTGCAATCAATTCCATCTAGAAACTATGTCTTCAACAGCGTCTCTTGGCTTGGACATGAGACAATAACTGCTTTATTATTGAATCATATATCTTTGTTCGTAAGTCCATTGAAATCCAGCCCAATGACTCTTGAAATCCCTAGCCATCCTTTGTTTCCATGACTACCCCAGGCTGGGCTGGTGTAAATCACAGCCTGCACATGTCAGCGAGGATGATTTCAAAGGTTTTTATCCCTCATGATTCGCACATAATAGCAGGGTATTTTTGGGTGTTAACAACCAGAAAACAAACAGATATGATTAGTCACTACATATCTTTGCAAATATAGGTTCATCTCGCCGGATATGATGTGTTAAGCTCTAGGGAAGGTCCACTATCCAATTCGATTGCAATGGAGTTGTACTTCACGCCGTCAATTACGAGAGAAAGGAAGCCTGAAGTGATGAAGTTTTAACTCAGAAATCTTCCAAAACATTAGATGAAGGGACGGACACAAATATGGTGTTGCAATTTATAGTGAAAAAGACAGCAAATAAAAAAATGAAAAAGCAAGAAAGGTGGACACGTTAAGAGAATTGCCGCGAAGTATCGTTCATAATGGAATTCTTGAACGGCACATTTTATGTCGGTATTCGTCGACATCAAGGAAACCGGAAAATAATGATGAGGAAGAAGAAAACCAAGAGAAGAGTCAAACTCAGTCCTTTATCTTGTACATATCCTAATTTTTGCAATCAGTTTATTGACTTGACTAAACTTAATTTGTATTCTTTTATAAACTTAGGCTAAAGACTCAATAAAATTGTCAATCTTGGTTTTTCCCTAAATTTAATCATGCTAAACAGAGGTTTCGCACTGGGAATGTTCATGCGATTCTAGATTATGGCAATTGTGTGATGATCTGAAGTTCATTTTACAGTCCTTTATCTTGTACATATCCTAATTTAATCAGTCCTAAAAAAATATGCTAATAAAATTGTCTAACAAATTTAATCCTACTTGTCTAAAATTCTACTATATTTGAATTTTATGCTATAGCTAACAATGACTTTCTAAAAGGCCTTTGAAATTGGCAAAATTGAATAGATTAGGATTGGATTAATATTTGTATAATAGGTTTGGAATTGATTGGATAATTTTTTCAATAAAAAAAAAAAAAAAAAAAAGAGATAAACAACATTATCACGTGTTATCTTGTCCGTTTGAACAGGAGGGCTCGGTGGGGCCCGACGAGGTCACGGATGATCCGTGACTCATGGCGTGAAAGGTATAAACCTAGATTTTTCCTTACAAGATTCATCAACACACTCGAGGGCTTGTACAAGATGCGGCGTGACTTCTGCTTATCCGTTTTTATGCCCATTCACATTAGGTTTTGACCAAGGGTTGGACTCACCCTTTGGTCGACATGCACGATGTTGCTGCTGTTGAAATTTGGCTTAGGATAAATTTGCTTCTCTCGTTGCCAAATTTACCTTGTAAGTTCGCTCCAATCACTAAGCCCACAATATTCACCATCTTGCCTAAAATAATTCATTATACTATTCGAGATTTGTTAGTGAATTGGATAACAAATTGACTCCTGCTATTTGAGATTTGTTAGTGAATTCCTTCATTTATGTTGCCATAACCATCTTGTAAATTGACTCTAGGATTATGGAAAACCATTTAAGGGCTTAAAGACTAGCTTGTTCTTACGAATTAAAGTTCAAGGAAGGCGTTGAAGATGAATCAACGACCATCAATCGTGTACACATGGCCACAAATGAGGAGAGCCAATCAAAAGAGACATTGAACTGTGTCAAGATAAAAAGGCTGTCATCAGCATTCAAATATCCCTAGGAGTTATCAAATTCAAACTCTGGTGAAGGTTGATTTGGTATTATTTCCAATACTCCCCATCTCTAAATTCTCTTTTGACATATTTTCACTACTGACAGAAAGTATCGGGATTCAAGAACCAAACTCAATGGTTAATTTGGACAAATCAATATTGGCCAAGCTAGTAAATGAAAGTGACTCGTATCAAATTCATCTAACTTTGTGTAAAAGGACATGTCATCCAGAAGCCCGTTTAGTTAAATGGCAAAATAAGCACTCCATGAACACTACCAGTGCCACGGCCTAGTGGTATGGGAAATTGAAATGGTCCAGAGGCATTCGAGGTCCAATCCTCGGAAGCGGCAACTAGCTGCCGTATATGTAAAAACAAATAAAAGTTTGCATCTTTTGCATCTGCAAAAATGGGAGAGTAGGTGACCTAATAAAACAAAAGATGAAGGACTTAATGTCCTTCTCGTACTTCAAGTCCATTCAATCATTAACAAACCAAGGAAGGCTAATGTCATATCGCTCCCATTTGTTCAACTCCTCAAAGAGCGGTGACTAACATGTCCCCTCTTATCTATTGTAGGATCACCCGATCGTAAAAAATATAGATAACAAGTTAATGAGAGGCATGTTAGACTCTGACAAATTCCCCTAAGCAAAATGGCATCTCAAGTATCGCCAAAACAAATCAGAAACCCTTCAGGCCTCAATTCACATTTGACTTTGGCCCTACTGATTGATCCATTTTTGCATCTTCTCTTTTGCAAGGGCAAAAGTACAAAGGTTTGTCAAATCAATGATCAAATTCCCAACCCTGGCTAATCATTCTTGTGTCATCTCCCTATTGAATAGGGGCAATTCGTCGACACCCATTTGTGAATAACTCACTTGATATTCAAAATTTAACATATTTGTAAATACAATTATGTCAAATAATTACCTCTAATGCCGTTAATAAATTTTTTGAGTAAATTCAATTATTTGTACAAAATCTCTCATATTTAAAATGTTGCATGCCTTTTCAAAATGGATTTTGCATGATAGTTTTGTCTATTTAGATCACTGATTCCACTGAGGATTATCAAAATTAACAACTGAATGAAAAATATAAGATTGATCGAACATGTTGGATGAGGCACATCAGGATGACGAAAGGCAAGCCATATCCTACATACAGTCTCATATCTATACACTTGTGAGATGAGTGCAGAAAATTCCATGTATGCAAGGTAAAGAGTTCTCCTGCAAATGGTTAATAACCAAAATAGTGAGAGGCATTTCATTTCTCTACCATAAACACTATAGGTTATCCATTACTTATCCTCTTTGAGCCTCATACACTCGTGAAGTTTCTTTTATACCCCTATCATGAACCACCCTCACACTGGGGCAGATCGGAAGCAAGGCAGCATCACAAGGTGAGAAAGGGGATAGAAATTTTCTTGCCTACACTTACATCAATCTTTAGGTGTTTTTATTACATATTAAACTCTCACGATAATTTAAGTGCCTTAGAATGATAAATAACAATTATTTCTCTATGTACTTGTACTTATTGTACAACCCAATTGAGTCTGTAATTCCACCCTCATATTGAGTTAAAGCAAGAAATACTGCCATTCAAGCGGCGTGATTCGGAGCATTAACTAAAGATGATGACCCCAAGAGTCTAATAGCAGTGTTTTGCTTGAACTTGCCTAGGCTAGTTCCTTAGACAACAAAAAACTAGGGGCATGAAAAAGTAGTGTGCTTGGTAAAAGCAAGGCCGATGCCCTTAAACAAAAAGTGAATTTTAGCCATCGGTACTCCCAAAAGAGCAGCTATTGTGATTCAATTAATGGAGCCTCCATGAAGAAAATTCCTAGTTGTGAGACCAAGGACTGGTGACAATGCCAAGGCAATCACCAACTCTCACCATTTTACACATTAACCAACCCTACGTTACATCCCTCTTGTAAAAGTCTCTTCAGACTAGAACACTTTAATTAACGTAGGATTTCATATATTTATAAGCATCGCTTGAAGAAGTACGAGCAATATTATTCAATCTCTTTTCACAGGGTTCTTGATTTGTAAACCCGGAGATGATTGTGCTGCATTTCTTTCATTGGCTTTGACCTTGATGGTCCCCTTTAACAAGCCGTTGACCAAGCCTACATCATAGTCTCGGCAAAGACCTCTCATATTGGTAAAGTCATACCACTTGTGAGAATACTCGGACTCTCGCTGACATGATGACAGTGAAATAATGTGGTTCTTATAAATCCTGCATCAATGGTTAGGATAAAACAACCATTTTCCATGAGAGTGAGCGGAAAATCATTTCAAACTGAAAGTCCCTTATCTGGCATGTTCAAGACATCTACATTCTGAATGCAGGGTGTCTTTCAAAATTTTCCCCAGTGGAACTCAGATGATGTAAAATTGACAAAATTGTCATGCATGAATCACATTTAAATTCATGAATCTACAGCATATACGATCATGTGTGCCTATTGTGCAGATAACAGATATACTCTTAGAGATCAGAGATATTGTCAAGTAAGCATATCTCCACCCTTATCCTACCCTTGAGTACCGGCCACCATCTGGGTACTCTAACTAATTGACACTTGACCTGTTCGAGTTGTCTTCTTAATTTGGGTATTTGCAACTGTTCAAGTATTCCTTTGTCTTTGAGTACCCACCACTATCCGAGTACTCCCTCTTATCAACACTTGACTTATTCGAGTTGTCTTCTGAGTTTGGGTGCTTGCAACTATCCAAGTATCCCCATTGTCTTTGAATACCTACTATTATCCAGGTACTCTCTCTTCTTGACACTTGACCTATTCGAGTTGTCTTTTGAGTTTGGATATTTGTGATTGTCCAAATATCTCATTGTCTCTGAGTACTTGCCACTATTTAGGTGTTTTTTCTTCTTGACACTCGACCTATTTGAGTTATCTTCTGAGTTTTGATACTTGCGACTGTCCAAGTATCCCATTGCCTTTGGAGTACCTACCACTGTCCGGGTACTCCCTCCTATCAATACTCAATTTGTTCGAGTTGTCTTCAAAGTTTAGATACTTGTGATTGTCCATATATCTCATTGTCTTTAAATACCAGCCATTATTTAGGTACTCTCTCTCATCAACACTCAACCTATTTGAATTGTCCTCATAGTATGGATACTAATGACTGCAAGTATTCCATTGTCATTGAATACTTGACACTGTCCAAGTACTCCCTCCCCATGACACTCGATTTGTCCAAGTTGTCCTCAAATTATATCATTAAAAACTAGTAGTTGTTCAAGTATTCCACTGCTTTGTGTTCTTGCGATTGCCCAGGTGTTCCAGCCATTTTGAGTGCCTGCGACCATCCAGGTAAGCTTCGTGCTACATTCAAATTTATGTTACTAGGAGGTAAGAGACCTTCATGAATAGCTGAGATGCATCCTGTAAATGCTAGTACGAGTACCTAGAGGGGGGTGAATAGGTGTAAAAGCAACATTTTTCGAAGTATAGTGTAAAGCTTCACTTTTAATCTGAGTCTCTTTAACAGTAGACTTTAAAAGAGAAAAGAGACTCTGATACTTAAATAAAGTTACTAGTAAAGTAAAAGAGTTTAGGAAAATAATAAGAACACAATGTTTATAGTGATTCGGCTTAATCCAACCTTACGTCCACTCTCCCGCACTGACAGCCCACCGGTTGGATTTCACTATGAATTAAAGAATTGTTACAGTATCATGTCCTTGATTCCACAGTGTAGAGACTTTGCTACACTTCCTCAATGTCTCACAAATGTATAAACTCTCTTTTGAGTACAAGTTTACGCTCAACTATTGAATTGGCAAAGAACAAGGAGTTTCAAACTTTGAAATTTATCTATCACGCACACACTCGAATAACTAGAACATTTTCCTTATATACTCCTCTATGCCTTCATAACCGTTGGCACTTTCGAAATGAGCTCTTCCAATCTACCCATTGGACAGAATCAATTAGGGAGATTTTGAGTTATTTAAGGAATATGAAGATAGCTCATCAATCCTTCTCGCCCATACAATCAGGATCTAGGTTTCTATAAGTAAAACTTTCCAAGTATGCTTCACTAATCAATGGATCCAAATTACTCAAATTAATTTCAAGACGAATAATAGATTCCGAGATGCTATATCCACCCAAGAGATCTTCTTTAGTCAATAGAATCAAATCCTTAAAGAAATACTCAATTATGGATAAGTCTTCTTCGACTGTCTAGAAGCTGTCAATAAGGGTAGACTTTGAATCTTGAATCTAGTGGTCCGACGGTCTTCAGATTTTGACGAAAGAGTCTGCAAGTCTTTAGACTAGAATGATGAAAACGTTCTTTCAGCTTCAAAACAAATAATGAAGTTTTCTCCAACAATCTCCCCATTTTTTATGGTGACAAAACTTTCTTGCAGATTTAGATATTTTTTACCTGTAAGACAATACTCAAGCAAATATGGATATCTCACAAAAGATAATTGGCTTAATAAAGATAGCATTAAATTCTGCATCCACTGGAAATAAGTTAGTCCTGTTAAAAACAACTATCTTTGCCATGAATACCAACAGCGCTTAAGATACTGCAAACATTAAACGATAAAACAATCCAAATCCAAATCAATCACAACCACAACCAAACAAAAGTAAAGTCAATCAAAAGTCAAAAAGTCATATAAAACAAGAGTCAAATCTCAAATCTACACCATCTCCCCCTTTTTGTTAGCATTAAAAAGGTAGATATGAAAAGAGAATGGAATTATGATTGTTTTGGAACGCGAACAAGCTGGAAATCTCCCATCAACTGGACAATCCCTTCTAGTCTTTTCAAATTCTCCTTCAATTGAGCCACTTCTTCACCCTTAGTATTTGCTTGAACTTGAAGAGCAAAGGCATGAATTTGATTATACAAGGAAACTGAAGAGGCTTGACTGGCATTAGGCAAGTTTTGAACTTCGCATCACAAGGCATAAATCTAGCCATGCATCTCCATAAGAATATCAAGCAATCTTTGAAAGTCTACTGAATTGTCAGCCTAAGTGCTTGCCTCTGCATGATCAGTTTGAGGAATATTGGCAGATGATGGCATTTCAGCATGAGCACCCAGATTTGGAGAAGCCTCATGACCTTCCTCAGGGAATTGAGAAGCATACACATTTTCTGGATCTGCAGGTGAACGGCTAACATCTTCACTAGTAAAAGCGATTGAAGAGGTACCTCTTTTCTTAGCAACTCCCCCTGTTTCATTGCATTCAGGCGGGGAGAAGTACTCTTCATGCTCTGTTTCTTCTTGTTCACCTCTGCCCTCTTCTTCTTCTTCTACAGTCCTTTCTTCCTCTGTTTCTTTTCTCATCGATTCTCTCTCTCCATTTCTTTGCTCGGACTCTACTTTGTTTTGTTCCTCTCTCTCCTCTGTCTCTGGAATAGAACATTGTAGGTTTTTCAATGCAAGAGCGGAAATAGTGATATCTTCCTCATCTTCTTCATCATCCAAGATGAGTGCTCTTCTTTCTTAGATGGAGCAGTCAATGGCTCTTTCCCTTTCTGTTTTGCAGCCAAAGAAACTTGGTGAGTCTTGACAGGGGTTTTCATCTTAAATCGCTCCAAAGCTTTGTTCAGCTCCTTCAGACACATTTTAGAAACTATTTTCAGTCCCACCACCATTTGATCACAGGTACGAACACATAGAATCTTGGGAGGCTGAATATTCAAATGTCTAAATAACTTTGTAACAAGCGCTAACTAAGGAAGTTGGCCCTTGTCTTTTACCATCGTTCTATACATATGAAACATGATAGTGTGAGATAGAGAGAACTTTTTTCCAGCGTTGATAGCATACATTAGCTTTGCTTCTGAGTTGGAGATGTCAATCTTCGAAGTTGATTTGGGTCCAAGGCAATTGATCACGATCTTGTGAAGCAAAATATTTGAGGCATTCATCCTCAAGTATGAAATCCGTCCTTCTACCATTCCATCTCGAACAAGCTCTACCGTCATATGACCAACAAACGCACTAATTGATTGGAATGCCCCTCGCTCTACTTCAATCACATCCGCCAATGTGTCCTTATCAACGATATAGTCCTGGTTTCGAACACTAAAAGAAAATCTATTCGCATCCAAGAAACTTAGATTAGAATAGAAGTATGCAGTAAATTCTGGATGAGCCTCTGTCGTCTCAGAACAGAA
This sequence comes from Eucalyptus decipiens, assembly GCA_014182575.1. Taxonomy (NCBI): domain Eukaryota; kingdom Viridiplantae; phylum Streptophyta; class Magnoliopsida; order Myrtales; family Myrtaceae; genus Eucalyptus; species Eucalyptus decipiens. The sequence goes on along the minus strand of CM024611.1, from coordinate 25,852,546 downwards.
TCGTTCAAGTTGAAGTATAGTGAATTTCTCTCGCAGCTTCACATTCAAAGAATCAAGAAAATCAAAGTCCACACTTTTTAGGTTGATCACTCCTTGCTTTAGTAACTTAGAATAAAGTCGCTTGTGTTCCTCAGAGCGGAACAAATCTGTCATTTTGCTTCGAATATTCGTCGCAACACCCATTCTAGGATTAAAATGAGTGTATATTTCCATTTGGTTGACTAAGACCTCCAACACGTGGATCGCTTGGAATGTTCGCAAATGCTCTTTCTGCTGACCCCACAGGAGCAATTCCCAATCGTTCCATTGTTCGCAAGAAGTGAGTTTCATTTCGATACTCTTTCTCTTTCAAAAATTCATCAATAAAGTTCAAGGGAGTACCTCCCTTCTTCAAGGCAGAGTAAAATTTAAAGATAAAAGCGGGCTTTTGAGTTCTTATGAGTTCTGCGTCTTCAATGATTTCTTCCTCCGCTCGATGATCAATATCCTGAGGTCCAACTTAAGGAGATTGACGCGGTTGAGAATGTTGTGGACTCTGTTGCTGTCTTGGAGATTCTTCTTCCTCGGTGAGGTCAAAATGCGTAGGACCCTCACGCATGAGTTGTGGTCTCTTGTTCGCAATCCTTGAAGACTTTTTTTAGAAATACATTATCATAGTCTTTGAAAGATTCCAAACTTGTTTAGCGAGAAAGATTGAAACTTTGAGAATTGAACAAGAGAGTAAAAGAGAGAATGTGAAGTTTTGTGCTTTCTAAGGTTTTGTGAGTAAAGTGAAAGAAAACAAACAGTATATAAAGCAATTGAAGCGAAGTATACGGAACGTCGTAAAAAGAAAAATACAAAATGCCTTTTCAAAAAAATAACTGCCTTTTTGAAAAATAGATAACTGTCATTTCAAAAGATAACTTCTTTTTTCGAAAAAGGAATGATTGCAATAATTACGAGAACTGGGGAAGATAATATCAATCAATTACAAATTAATAGATGAACGTACATTTTTGAGATTTTGTCCATGAGATAAAATTCTAAAATAGAAATAACTTACAGTCGTGAATCTTTATCTTCTGAGTCTGAGTATCTTTAGACTTTTATCCCTAAATATGAACTTTTTCAAACTTTAAGATATTGAGTCTGGAACGAATAAGCTCGAACTAACTTTTCTCCAATAGCTTTGTAAAAATGTTAGCTAGTTGATTCTTTGAGTCAATGAATTGAATCAAGACTTCTTTTTTAACATGGTCTCTAAAAAAATGATGTCGAATTTCTATATACTTTGCTCTTAAATGAATAATTGGATTCTTGGTAAGATTAATTGCGCTGGTGTTGTCGCATTTGATCTCATTGCATGAGTTTTCGATTCCAAAGTCTGTTAGCTGTTATTTTATCCACAAGATTTGAGAATAATAGCTTCCAAGAGCCACATACTCCGCTTCTGCTGTTGAAAGAGCTACAGTATTTTGCTTCATTGAAAACCAAGATACTGTCCCGTTACCAAGTAATTGACAAGTGCCCGAAGTGCTCTTTCTATCAACTCTGCATCCTACTAGGTCTGCATCTGAATATCCAAGAAGAGTAAAGTCTCATTCTTTAGGATACCAAAGACCCAAATTAGAGGTTGATGCAACGTATTTGATGATATGTTTTGCAGCACTTAAATGAGATTTTTTGGGATCTAATTAAAATATGGCACAAATACAAATACTAAACAAAATGTCAGGTCTAGAAGCAATAAGATAAAGAAGTGAACCAATGATACTCCCGTATAGCTTCGGTCAACTTTCTTTCCTTCATCTTTGTATATCAAACTTGACATTGGTATCTTTTTGCAATTCTCCAAGCCGAACTTTTTAACAAGTTCTTTAGTATATTTTTCTTGGTGGATGAAAGTTCCTTCCTTTAATTATTTAACTTGAAGTCCGAGAAAGAATGATAGTTCACTCATCATGCTCATTTCAAATTCATCTTACATAGTCTTAGAGAATTTCTTGCATAGATTTTCATTAGGTGATCCAAAAATAATATCATCAACATAAATTTGAACAAGTAAAAAGTTTTTACTTTCTCTTTTGATAAATAATATATTATCTACTTTACCTTTAACAAAGCCATTTTGGATTAAAAACTTACTTAATCTGTCGTACCAAGCTCGAGGTGCTTGCTTTAAACCGTATAGCGCCTTTTTCAGTCTGAATACAGAGTTTAGTTTCCTTGAATCTTCAAAACCGGGAGGTTGTTCCACATAGACTTCCTCTTGGATAAATCCATTGGGAAAGCACTTTTGACGTCCATTTGGAATAACCTAAAATTCTTATAATAAGCAAAAGCAAGTAATAATCTAATTGCTTCTAACCTTGCTACTGGTGCGTATGTTTTATCATAGTCTATCTCTTCTTCTTGCGTATATCCTTTGGCCACAAGTCTTGCTTTGTTCTTTATGACTTTTCCTTTCTTGTTCATCTTGTTCCTGAAAACCCATTTAGCTCCCAAACATCGTTGATACTGAATTACCTGAGTTCTTCTTGCATAGCTTCAATCAAGTTTTCATTAGTTAAAGCTTTTTCTATGTTCTTAGGTTCTATTTTAGAAATAAGAGCCATAGCGCTAAACTCTTCACGCCTTTTGGATCTTGTATGAATTCCTTCATCAATGTCACCAATAACGAATTCTATGGGATGACTAGACTTGTACTTCCAGTTGCTGGTTGGTTTGTTAGACTGTTGATCTTTTTCTTCATTTGATTCTTCAACGATCATTCGTTGCTGGTCTTCTGAAGTTTGAGTTGCTTCTAGAGATTTAGACTTTGTAAAGTCTAGAGCAGGTTCAAATTCTTTAGGTTGAGTCTGAATCAATTGATTTTATATAAAGTCTTGAAATTTGACATTCATCAATTCCTCCACAAATTGAGTCTTTTTGTTGTATACTCTGTAAGCTTTGCTGGTGGTTGAATATCCAAGGAAGATGCATTCGTCTGGTTTTTCTTCAAACTTACCAATTCAATCATTTGCATTTTTTAATATAAAACATTTGCATCCAAACACATGAAAATATGACACAATTGGCTTCTTTCCTTTGAACAACTCATAAGGAGTTTTCTCCAGAATAGGCCTTAAGAAGACTCTATTAATAATATAACATGCTGTAGAAATTGCTTCAGCTCAAAAAAAAAAAGAGGAAATGTTACTTTTCAATTAATAGTATTCTAGCCATTTCTTGCAACGATCTATTATTCCTTTCCACAACTCCATTATGCTCTAGAGTGTATGGTGAGGAGAACACATGCTGAAAGCCAGATTTATCACAGAATTTAGCAAAGTCTTGATTTTCAAACTCACCTCCATGGTCTGTCCGTATACTTGAAATAACATACCCCTTCTCATTTTGAACTTTCTTAGCAAATTTTATAAAATAAGAAAATGTTTCAAACTTACTTGCTAGGAAATATACCCAAGTAAATCGTGAACAATCATCCACTTACTAGGCAATAATTCTTACCTTCAATACTCTGGGTTTTGGTTGATCTAAAGAGATCCATATGCAAGAGCTGCAGCACACGATTAGTGGAAACTTGATTTATTGGTTTGAAAGAATTTCTAAGCTGTTTTTCCAATACACACGGTGTACATAATTCAGATTTTTGGTATGTCAGGTTGGATAGTCCACAAACAAGTTTCTTTGCAGAGATCTTGGCTATTTGCTTCATATTGATGTGACCAAGTTTTCTATGCTAGAGATTAGCTTCCTCTTAAATTGAAATTAGACATTGGAATTTTTTTGGTTTGCTATCCAAAAGATATATATTCCCATGTCTTCGCCCCGTGAATGTCTGAGATGAGTGTTTACTGGTTCCTAAACATATTCCTTTTTGAAAGTTGATTTTGTAACCTGTGTCCCACAGTTGGCTGATACTTAGCAAGTTGTAGTTGAGTCCTTCCACTAAGGAAATGTTACCAATTGTGAGACTTCAAATCTTTATGGTTCCGTATCCCACAATTCTACATTTGTTATTTTTTCCAAAAGAAACTTTTCGACCATTAACTTGCATAAGCTTTATGAAACAACTTGAGTCTCCTGTCATATGTCTTAAACATCCACTATCCAAGTACCATTTAACATTTTTCTTGATAGTGACTTGCATTTAAAAAAAGAAATTCAAGCTTTCTTTGGTACCCATACTTTTTTGGGTCCAATGGAGTTAGTGCAATATACAGTCTTTGCCCAAACCTTCTTAACGGGTTTCCAAACCATAGGACATTCTTTCTCAAAATGTTTTGAGCTATTGCACTTAGAACATTTAAGAGCACTGCGGCCTACAGGTTTTATAAAGACTTTTTAAAAATGATTTCTATAAAAATCTTTTGTAGGTCTTTATTTAATTATTTCCTTTACTTTTGGAAAATCAATTAGAGGGATGATTTCAGAAATCATTCCCAAGCCGAATTTGTTAAAATAAGGTTTTTGTGCTATAAGAATCTTTTCTAATTTCTCAGAACCTATTGAAAACCTTTTTGAAATACTTGAAATATCATTTTTCAAAAGTGCATTTTCTTTTGAAAGTGAGTCTGCATTTTCTTTTGAAAGTGAGTCTGCATTTTCTTTCAAAGTAATAACACTTTTATCCAAATTTTCGACTTCTTTTTTTTCCAAACAATCTCCTGTTGCTTTAGTGCAGAATTTTCCCTTTTTAGTTCGGAAATTCTTTTGAGAGAGGTTTTGAGACTAAGACATAGTTCATCAATATATTTAGAGATTAGTAGAAATTTTTAAATTACTTACCTCGATTTCACTGTCTGAGTCTGAGTCTGTCTTAGAGTCTGAATCTGTTTTTGATTGTGCCATTAGACAAATATTAGCATAATCATCATCACTCTCTTCACATTCGGTATCACTCCAAGTCTCTGCTTTAAGAGCCTTTCTGTATTTCTCAGCTTTTCCATTTTTTTCTTCAGTAGGGGATAGTTGGGTCTAATGTATTCCTTTTTCTTGCATTCAAAACAAATCACATCTTTATTGGATTCATCATCATTAGCTGATTTATTTTGAAACTTTTGAGAACTTTGTTTATTCCAATTGAATCTTCTTCCATTTTTGTTCAATTTTTTGAACCTTCTTATCATGAGAGCAAGCTCTTCATTGTCCATATCGTCTTCTGAATCTGTAACATCATAATCATCATTAATGCAATAGATTTTTTTACCTTTGGGATCCTCATCTTCATTGATTTGCTCCACTTCATAAGACTGAAGAGTGCCAATCAATTCATCAATAGAGAGTGGCATGATTCTTTGTGTCTCCCTTATTGAGGTCTTTACGTGATTCCAATCTTTGGAAAGTCCACGCAGTAACTTGTTAACCTTCATGGGTCCAGAGATTGGTTGACCTTGATACTCAAGACCATTCACGATTTCTGTAAAACGACTAAACATGTCAATGATAGATTCTCCTGGTTTCATCCTGAATGCTTCGTATTGACCGAGCAGAATATTGATTCTGGTTTCTTTTACTCGATCGGTTCCTTCATAGGTGATGTGTAATCTATCCCAGACTTCTTTAGCTGTTTCATAAAAAGATATTCTGTTATATTCATTAGGAGATAATGCACAATATAAAGAATAAATTACGTTTACATCAAGAGCTAGTCTCTTGGTTATCTCTTCTTGAGTCATCTCGCTGGACTCAACAGCTTCTTTTCCCCTTTCTGAGACTGTTGTAATTTTAAGAATAATTCCTTTGTCTACCATATCCCATTCAAGAGGGTGTTTCGATCTTAGGAATGCGTTCATTTTGTTTTTCCATATATTGTATTCATTCCCATCAAATTAAGGCGGTCTAATGTTGCTTTACCCTTCAACTAAGCCTGGAGCCAACATACTAGCCATGGATTGTTAACTCTGAAGTAAACACTTCAATTTAAATGAGTACACAGGCTCTAATACCAATTGTTAATGCTAATATGAGCACCTAGAGGGGGGTGAATAGGTGTAAAAACAACTTTTTCCGAAGTATAATGTAAAACTTCACTTTTAATTCGAGTCTATTTAACAGTAGACTTTAAAAGAGAAAAGAGACTCTGACAATTAAATAAAGTTACGAGCAAAGTAAAAGAGTTTAGGGAAGAGAATAAGAACACAAGGTTTATAGTGGTTCGGCTTAATCCAAGACTACGTCTACTCTCCCGCACTGATAGCCCATCGGCTGGATTTCACTATGAATTAAAGAGTCGTTACAGTATCACGTCCTTGATTCCACAGTGTAGAGACTCTGCTACACTTTCTTAAGGTCTCACAAATGTATAAACTCTCTTTTGAGTACAAGTTTACGCTCAACTATTGAAATAACAAAAAACAAGGAGTTTCAGACTTTGGAATTTATCTATCGCGCACACACTCGAATAACTAGAACATCTTCCTTATATACTCCTCTATGCCTTAATAATCGTTGGCAATTTCCAAAGAAGCTTTTCCAATCTACCCGTTGGATAGAATCAATTAGGGAGATTCCGAGTTATTTAAGGAATATGACGATAGCCCACCAATCCCGCTCGCCCATATAATCAGGATCTAGGTTTTCATAAGTAAAATCTTCCAAGTATACTTTGCCAATCAACGGATCCAAATTACTCGAATTAATTTCAAGACAAATAATAGATTCTGAGATGCTATATCTAGCCGAGAGATCATCAGTCGATAGAATCAAATCCTTAAAGAAATACTCAATTTTGGATAAGTCTTCTTCGACGATCTAGAAGCTGTCAATGAGGGTAAACTTTGAATCTTGAGTCTGGTGGTCCGACGGTCTTCAGATTTTTACGAAAGAGTCTGCAAGTCTTCAGACTAGACTGATGGAAACGTTTTGTCAGCTTCAAAACAAATAAGGAAGTTTTCTCCAACACATCATTGATATTCCAATTACTAGGAGGTGAGAGACCTTCACGAATATTCAAGGCGCGTCCTCAATATTCTAATTATTAGGAGGTGAGAGACATTTATGAATATTTGAGGGGCGTCCTTGATATTCCAATTTTGAGGAGGTGAGAGACTTTCACGAATATTCGAGGTGCGTCCTCGATACTCCAATTACCAGGAGGTGAGAGACTTTCATGAATAGCCGAGGTGCATCCTCAATACTCCAACTACCATGAGGTGAGAGACCTTTACGAATAGCTGAGGTGCGTCCTCGATATTCCAATTACCAAGAGGTGAGAGACCTTCACTAGTATCCGAGGCATGTCCTCGATGTTCCATGTACCAGGAGGTGAAAAACTTCACAAATATCCCAAGTTCATCCTAAATATTGCATAAATTCTCTTTACCAGAAGGCGAGAGACCTTCTCGAGTATTCAAGGCTTGTGAGCATCCAAGTACCTTTTCGATGCCTGTGAATGACTAAGTATCCTCCAGAGTTCATAGTTGTGATCATCCAAATACCCTTTCAATACCTACAAACATCCAAGTACTCTTTTAATACTTGTGAATGTCCAAGTACTCTTTCAATGCCTACAAACATCCAGGTACTCTTTTAGTACTTGTGAATGTCAAAGTACTCTTTTAATGTCTGCGAATGTCTAGGTATCCTCCAAGATAGATGCCTTGAAAAAGGTTGATGCATCTCCTGAGAAAGGTCAAGTAATCAACCGATACTCTAAGAAAGGTCGGTGCATTTTCCGAGAAAGGTTGAGTAACCAACCGGTGTTCTTAACAAAGATCGGGCATCTAACAAACATATGCCCCGAGAAAGGTTGGCATATCTCCCGAGAAAGGTTGAGTAACCAATCGGTGTCCTTGACAAAGATCAAGCACCCAACAAATAGATGCCCTAGAAAGGTTACCGCATCCCCCGAGAAAGATCGAGTAAACAACTTATTGCTCTAACAGGCGACCAAAAAATGGTTCAAGTCTTGAAAAAGCAATTTCTCATCAAGGCAACCGAAGAAAGGTATAGGTCCTAGACAAACAACTTATTACTCTAACAAACGATCAAAGAATGGTTCGGATCCTAGAAAGGCAATTTCCTATCAAGGCGATCGAAAAAAGGTTATGGTCTTGAAAAAACAACTTCCTTACTTCATCAGGTAAGATGATGCCCTAATACTTGCCAAATTCGGGGTTCATACCCTATCTCACTCATTCCCGATAACCGAGTACAGGTATCTTCTTATCTGTCTTAATAGGTATAATGTTATATTGTTCTTTTTTCTACATAAGACACCTGGTCCCAAATAAGATATAATTCACTGCATATGCATAGACAAAATTTAGGTATCAGTTCGTTTTTTAATGCAACATTTACAAGCTCATCTTTAAAGAGGGGCAGCTATTGACACATAAATTTTAGTTACGTATTTTAAATTAATTTGCATAGAAAATTAGGGACCAATTTGACCCTAGAAAAAATGATTTTCGCATCACTCGAGGCCTTAATTTTTTTTTTTTTTTGCATTTAATTAAGCTTTATTTTCCTTTTTTTTTATTTTACTTTTCACTTTTTTAGATATTTTATAATAATAATTTTTTTTTTTTAAAGAGAGAAAAAAGAAGGGCTTTGGGCTAGGCTTGACCCCAACCTTTTTTTCTTTTCCTTTTCTGCGTGGGCCCAAGGCCCACTACTCCTTCTTCCTTAGCCTGGCCCCCCTTTCTTCTTTCTTCTTCTTCTTTCTTCCTCCTTCCTCTTCCGCCTCTGTAGGTCTCGCACAGCAATGATGACATGCTCAAGGATAGCCTACGGCGGAGAGAGAAAGAGTACACTAGTAGTGAATGCGACACATCTTCAAATTAAAGCAAGTGGGCGGCTTAGGAGATGCCGGTTCGGCCACACCAAGGTCGGTCGGCGTACGAGGACTGGCGGCCGAAGCTCCATCGATTGGCCCCCCTTGCCTATAAATAGATCCATCAAGGGAAAGCCAAAAACCACGACGCCGAGGGAGATCAAAGGCACGCAAGCTTCGAAAGCTTCCCCCGAGAGACTTTAGGGGGATAAGTACACTAATTGTGCCATAAGTTGTGTACAGCGCTCAGTTTGGTGCCAAAAGTTTCTATCGGATCACTTAAGTGCCAAAAAATTTGAAAAACGCTCACTTTGGTGCCAACGCCAATCTGAACTGCCGGAAATCCGATGTGACCTTTTTTTATTAATTTCTTATAGTGACGTGGCTCGCCGGAAAGTCCAATCAGCGTGTAAACCATCAAACGACGTCATTTGGTGTCTTAAACCCCAAGTCGAAACCCTAAATCCCCAAATTGAGAGAGAGAGAGAGAGAGAGAGGCCATGGCAGCAGCGTTGTCTTTTCTCCGAAGAACAACACCAGCAGAGAGAGAGAGAGAAGCCATGGCGGCATCGTCTTCTTCTTCGAAGAACAACACCAGCAAGAGAGAGAGAAGCCATGTCAATGTTGTCTTCTTCCCCGAAGAACAACACCAACAGAGAGAGAAGCCATGGTGGCGGCGTCTTCTTCCTTGAAGAACAACACTAGCACCAGTATCTCTTTGAACAGAGCCCAATCCACCATCTCCATATGCGCCCTCCTTGTTTCCCTCGCACTCCTCGTCTTCTCTCTCTCTTTGCACCTTCAATCCCCCTTCTTCCTCCTCCTCCTCCGCCCTCGCCTCCTATTTTCCCATCACTTCTTGCCCAAGCAATGGTGGCCGAGCACGGTGGCTAAGCGATGGTGGCGAGCACGGTGGCCGAGCGACGGTGGCGAGCACGGTGGCCGAGCGACGGTGGCCTAGCATGGTAGCCAAGCGATGGTGGCCGAGCAAGCTTGGTCGGCGAGGATGAACAAAAAAAAACCACAATTTCAATCACAAATGAGCTATACGACGTCGTTTTTCCTAAGCCATCCACATAGGATGGCAAAACGACATCGTTTTCTTAAGTAGGATAGAAAATGACATCGTTTAAAGGGTTTATCGAATTTTTTTTTTAAATATAAAGCCACATAATCATTTTGGCCGGAATTTCTCGCCGATGGCACCAAAGTGATCATTTTTTCTCCGATTTGGCACTTAAGTGATCCGGCGGAAACTTTTGGCACCAAAGTGAGCGCCATACACAACTTATGGCACCATTAGTGTACTTATCCCGACTTTAGGGGAGGCCTAAGGGCGAGCGAGCCTATATTTGAATAGAGGTGGCTAAAACCATGGGAGAGAGAGGGAGAGGAAAACCGCGGGACTAACTCCCCGTCATTTGTTGCCACCGTGGTGTCACCCACCACCTTGTCAACTAGCCACAAGCTTGGCCGCCTTGAAGCCCTCTGGCCCAACGCCGGTTGTTGCTGCCCCCTCAACACAAAACCGTCATTGTTCTAGTGCTTGAAGCCTGGCATGAAGCAAAGCCCCCCGTCATGGAGTTCCCCTCTACCGTGCCATGCCGACCGGAGTCATGTCGTACTAGTCCCATTAGGCTAACTGGCCCGCTCACCATAGACAGGTAGCGATGAGCTCTGCTCGCCTCCATCAACATCGCCCCCCCATCCGCCGCCGTGCCCCCTACATCTTGATCTCGAATGGCCAAGTAGCTCCATGTTTGTTGATGTCGTGCCATGTACCCCGACACCAATCCCGTTGAACAATTGGTTGCTACCGTCCACTGCGTCGCCGTCGTTGTCAACACTAGCTACCGCCTGGTGATGCCCCAGCCCCTCCATCAATGCCGTAAATAGACAAAGAAGGAGGCGACCTCATGTTAGGTCGAGGTTGGGTCGAACGCGGGCACCTCATACGGGTAGGGTTCTAGCCAATTTGGGCCAGCGTGCGTGGGTCGGCTAATTCTTGGGCCAGGCATTCCTTTTGTTAGAAAGTGGGCTTGGTTGGTTCGAGCTTGGATTGTTTGAAAATAAAAAGAAAGTTCCAGGCCGAGCCCATGTTGCAAGCCCATTCAAGCCACTCTAGAAAGATCCGAGTCAGACCCAATCTAAGAATCCAACCCAGGCCACTGGTTTTAATGAATCCGGTTGGTCCCAACTCAGGAATCCGACCCGGGTCATTTTTTATATAATATTATAGTATTATAAAACATAATATTTTAATAATACAAAATAATAATAAATAATAATAAATAAAAAAATTTTTTTAGAAATCAGAAAAACCCAAAAATATTCTATGTTTTCCCAAAAAAATCAAAAAAGTCAAAAAGTGATTTATATTTTCAAAAAAGATCAAAAAAACCAAAAAGTGCTTTTTATGTTTTTTTTAAAAAAAAGAAAAAGATCAAAAAAAAATTTCTCCACAAATGCACAAAAAATCCCTTGAAAATCCAAAAAGTCTTAGAGTTTAAATAAGATTAGGTACCAAAAGGGCATTAGTGATTAACTAGTGTAATCAAGTCCCCAATTTTAGTTTCTCTAATTGCGTAGGAGCAAATATTTCTCCCAATATTTCGCTTGGGTTTCTAATCGACCTACCCCAAATTGATTAGTGGCGACTCCTTTTTCAAAATTAACTTATAGATTAAAAAAATAAAACTATTAAGTCGTGAATTGGTAGCCTTGGGAGAGCCCGAGCTAAGCCTAATAGACCTAGCCAAGCCATTAACCTCCGCCAGTGCCCGCCTAATTTGGTGCCGAAAAAAGAGGTCGCGATAGTTAAACATATGTTATGCGGTCCAGACACTAAGTCAATTCATGCATAGTCCAAAATAGTCTAATATGAATGCTACTTTGAAGGTTGTGAAGTACTTGAAAAAATGTCTAGGACTAGGGATTCTTCTTTCTTGCAATTGCAATGTGGAGATAACAGCTTATTGTGAGGCGGATTATGTGACTTTTCCGATGAGTCGAAGGTCTATCACTAGTTTCTACATCAAACTTTGAATATTGTTACTTTTGTGGAAGACAAAGAAGCAATCCATTGTGTCCCTATCATTAGCTGATGCTGAGTACCAATCCATAGGTAAGACTATTTGTGAAGGAGTTTGATTACGAGGCCTACTTCTAGATCACGGAGTACAAGTCAAGAGACTGACCTTGCTATTTGGTGACAATGATTCCGCACTCAAGCTTGAGACAAATCCCATGGTACATGAGAGACCGAAACACATAGAAGTCAATTGTCACTTTACCCAAGAGAAAATTCAAGAAGATATAATCAAGACAAGAGGAATCGGGACCACCGAACAACCTGCAGATATATACACCAAATCTTTATGTCAAAGGTAACATGCATATCTCCAAAGTAAGCTAGGTGTCTTGAACATATAAAAGCCACCGGCTTGTGGGGAAATGTTAGAAGATATACTCAAGACATCGAAGATTTGTCCAGATTATGGTTGATATATTCGAGATGGTAATTGATTGATTGAATCAATCTAAGATTAGATTTGATATACCCGGATTAGAAGAATGTAGTCTTGCCTCTTTTTTTTTCGAATACTTTCTGTATTATATATTCATCCTCTTATATATTGAATACACAATCAATGAAGTGCACAATATACGATTCCTCTTCTATGACATCCCTCTTCTTCTCTAATCTCTTTTTCGCTTCCATCTCAATTTGTGACAATATCCATGCATGTGTCCCCAAATGCCAAGTAACATAATTTTTATTCTATTGGACCTGTATCCAAGTCACCAAATGCGCTCCTAAGAGATTAGCTTGGTGGTTAAATTCTTGATTTGGACATGAAAGATCCTAAATTGAAATTACAAAATCTCCCACTTAGACGGCACCACCTACCTTGTAAATTACCTAATATATAAGACGGAGAAATTACGGTATGGAGTGATTACCTTACATTTGTAGAAATTAATCAAGCCAAAAAATTTAGATATACTAAGTGTCCCAAAAAACTATCATAAATGAAGGATTCTAAGTCAATTAAACATCTCTATCACCGGTGGTGGTCAATCTCTTCTGGCCAATAGGAAAATCGATACAAACGTCAGATGATGTAGTCAACACTTGACATCACCATCCTCACATCATTTAAATGACTATGTCTCCCTGGTTTATTTCTTGCTGATTCTTGGGTTAACAAAGAATCCGCCACAATATCGTGGTCGTGTCAAGATAATACTGCATACATCTCCACCAAATTGTTAACAATGTTTTGGCTGGCTTCCTGGATTTCTCTCTGTAAGGTAGAAAAGTACAGGAGAAAGGGAACGACAATAACATAATATGTTCGTGGAGAACTGAAAAGTCTTCAAATTCAAGACTTACAGAGAGAACGCGGAGTGTGAACGGGAAAATGTCAAATGATGCTTAGATAGAATGTCAAGATCGAGAGCTTGTCCACTTTACATTATATAAGCATTCTAGAGAGTCCGCCAATCACGATGCAAGATTGATAAATGTGTCGTTGAACAGCAATGCCCACACAAACAAAAAAGGCATCTAGGATGCTTTCCTGAGGACCCCGTTGGAATTTTTTTGTGGTCCATGTTTCATCGGATTAGATATATATAAAAAAAAAAAAAATGAAATGAAAGACTGAAACCCTAGCTGAGAGAGAGATAGCTAGCTGTGAACACGGCCAACACCACGGTCGATACCTCTGGAACGGGGCCACTCAACAATGGTTATTCTTGAGCGACGCGGTTGTCGATGTTGCCCTAGTTCATCAGTCTTCTACTGATGTTCTCGTGCTTGAGCAGAAGAATTGTTCTGGAATCTCTTTTTCCCTGGTTTATCCCAATTCTTAGATCACTTTTTTTTTCTATTAGGGACATATGGAGCGCCATCAAATACCAAATAGAACAAAAGTTGTCCTATCTAGGTTTTTCTTTGATTTTGTAAGGATTGCTCATGGGAAAATTATCCAAAAAAGTCTTAAACATTTCAATCTTGTTAATTTAATCCTAAACATTTTAATCTTGTCAATTAAGTTTTAAACATTTTTAAGTTTTACTTCTATTTGGCCAATTTTGGTGGAAATCACTGATGTGGACATCGGCCATTTTACATGTTACAATTGGTATTGATGTAACTAATTTTTAATAATGCTTTAATATTTTTTGGAATTTTGATTTTTTTTTTGTTTTCCATTTTTCCTTTTTTTTTCGATGCTTTTTCCCTGTCAACGACTCTCACCAGCCACGAAGGTCTGGCCCAGACTGGGTGAGGACCTTCGCTGCCCCGCTGGCCACGGGCCCCTCCTCTCTCGGACAACAAGAACAAGTAACAAGAAGCAAGACGAAGACCTGACCAAGAAGTGTGCAATACCGTTGGCGAAGTCAACACATGCGGCTATGCGTCTTTTTTTTTTCCTACAATGATCAATGTAGAAACATTCTAAATTCCTTTTTTCCTTTTCGTTGGTTGTTGACTTCTTGTTCTAGGTGGGACCAATCAATAAAGAGAGAACGTAATTCTAGAAATACGTAAGAATCCAGATCTTCGAAGAAATTCCTAAGGTTAACCGTTGAGATTTGTTAAGTAGTTAGTTTTTTCTTCATGCAGTATTATTCCCCGTTATTCAGTGTTAGAGAATCCTTTTTCGTTCTTTTTTTTTTTCCACATATGAGCATCATATTTCATAATACATGTGAATATTCAATCGCCATTGTCATCTTATAATAAACATATATCATGAGATAAGTGTTGCTTGTGTCAAAAGCAAAATACATTTCCCTATTGTCCGCGGAACGTGAAGGAAATTCCAATAAAAGAAGGTAGGGAGGGATGTTGCTTGAACTCTTCCTTGGACTTCTATAAGAAGGTGAAGGTAGAATCATCTATCCTAAGTAGATGATGAAAGAAGATTCCAAATTTTGGCTGGAAAGTTTGGTAATATCCCCTAATATGGAGATATTTTTTTAATTTATATGTAAGTCCATCCAAAGAGACAGCATAATTTCTTTAATGAACTCCAACTTTTTTTTTCCGTGCCTTGTCCTTTCTAAGTTTCTTGGCCTTTATCAACCTACATCATTAGTCCCCAACTTTATGAATGATTTTTAGTTCCACTAGTAAATAGAGAATTTCATTTTCTTTTTCCAAATGCAAAATTTTTCATTTATAAGTGAAAGGAAGCACGCGCAAAGGAAAAAAGACAAAAGCAAGCGGAGGAAACCTGTTTCATATAGCTGAAAAAAGTACCCCAAAAAAAAAAAAAAAAAATCCATTTCCTCTATTTTGAACCTCTAGGCTGAAGTTTTATATAAGTTTATTGCAAATTAACTTTGTCGTTTGTTTTGTTTTTAGGTGATTAGAATTTGGAGCAATATTTATATGGATAAATGAGGAATGGAGTTTTATAACATATGTTTTATATTAAATATTTGAACTTTATAGTGTATATAATTATACATGACTGTGTTCATTTTATGGATTGTTGCTTTCAGCAAATAGAGATTTCAATTGTTCATCTTTTACTTTAAATCATTTTATTACTCATATTATTTTGCTATTAATCAAGCTAGAAAAATGAATAACAGAATAATAGGTTCTAGTGTAGACCCTAGAACTAGCTTGGAAAAATATAGTAAGTTCTAGAGCCGATTCCCAGGGAAATTGATAAGTTTCAAGTTCCAAAATCTAAGTACTAGTTATAACATGATAGGTTTCTAGTTTCAAGTTTGAAACCTACCCACCCTAGAACTAATCACTCCTATAGGCCCCAACCATACATATAGATTTCCCCATATGCACTAGAACTACTCATATAGTATTAGACAATGGGAAAATTACCAAACTAATCCTAAACATATAATATTAATGTCAATTCAATTTTAACTTTTAATTTATCGAGAAATTCTAATGTAACCAATCTAACCAATTTATTTATAAAAGTATTGATATGACGGTCCAGTCATTGCCAATGGTCCTACATGGTATAATGGCTATTTGATGTGGACAATTTATGGTAATAGAACATCATTTTACCTAAGTTTTAAATTTTTTTTTTTTCCTTTTTGTCTTTGTTACTTTTCATCTTCTTTCTCTCCTTCCCTCTTCCTTTCTCTCCCTAATTGTCGAACTCGTACTCCACCCATGGCCGTTGTCACCAGCGTCCACCCTACTGCCATGTCCATGCCTTCTCAACCACATCGCGTCTGCCGTTCATCTCCGTTGTGAGCCTGTTGCCATCCCACCATACGCAAACACCCATGATCGAGTAACCTCTTTTTGTCTCTCTCTACCTAAACTTGCGGCCTAAGCTTTATGAGCTCTGATTGATGATAATAGAGAGAGAGAGAGAGGGGGGGGGGGGACATAGGATGGCTAGGTAGTGGTGAGGGCGCTTGCAATGGCATCTGCTTGGTGAGGCCAGTGACAGTACGAACCGATTGGCATTGCGGTTGAGCAGTTCATCACGAGAAAGAAGAACTAGGGGAGGAGAGAAAAAAGATGAGTAGTAACAATGAAAACAAAGAAAAGAATAAATCTGAAAATTTGAAACAATTAAACAAATTACTTGTTTTGTTTAAATTCCCTAATGTCAGTTGTTGGTTGTGCCATGTAGGACAATTGGAGATTATTAAATTGCTGCATCATCATTTCTAGGTAAAAATTGGACAAAATAACTACATTTGAAGTACATGAAGAGGTTTAGGATCATGTTAACAAAATTGAAAAGTTTGAGATTAAATTCACATATGTACAACAGTTTAAAAGCTTGCATGCGTGCCATTTTTATTGTAGTTAATAATGGCAAATGCAAGAAGTAAAAATCGACTCAAATAGATATAGTATAAACGGTGAACTCTTCGTTAAATCGCCAGATAAGTTTAATATGCAAGCTACTCACATTCGACTAAACCTCTAAACAATCTTCTCGAGTATAAGTAGCTTATTTGCCGAACTCAAGCTAAGCTCACGAGCAGATCAACTTGCTTTCTCAGCCAATACACAAAAGTAGCTTATATGCTGACCATCGTCATGATCCGACCGTTAAATTCAAGGCTCGAACTACACGTCTATTATGCTAAATAGACAACTCCAACAATGCCCTGTCCATCCACCATTACTCCATCCGGGGTTGTTCGAATATCCTTCCCGATATCGCAGCCGCGAGTGCTGCCATGAAATTGGGATCTCTTTTCAGGGAAGAGGCCATCTGCTGCACCAAAAGCTGTTGACATGCCACCGCCTCTTCTGTTTCTTGGCCCCTTTTTGCAGATAGTGTGTCAAAACCCAGGTTTATCAAATCAGGAGTACTCCTAGGACTAGAAGATCTCAACTTCGAGGGCAACGGAAATGGAGGGGCGCCCAGATTCAGTCCCTGTTTGTCAGAACCCAGTGGAATCGCCGACCGACACGGGCTCGAGTGGTTGTGTTCACCTTCATATGTGGCCACTAGGATAGATGGGTCACTAGCACTTCTTTGTACCTGAAGATGCAAATAAAGCATGAGAGTGAGATAGAATTCATTCAGCTACTTTTCATCGTACATGCGATTTCTTGATTTTGATTTATTTTTGGACCACGACCGTGTGTGGTCTCCAGAATATAATTTCTAAGAAGCCTAACCAAGCTGAGTTACCTTCTTCTTAACAGGGCAAGCTGGGGCAAAGGAACATTTGAAGTAAGCTCTTGGAAATGGGTTGTCTCTTGTGACCTTTTGACCATATTTCCTCCATTGATAACCATCCTTCACTGCCTTTAGCAAGTGCAAATTGATAAAGCGAAAAAAAGAAAACCAATATGTTGGGAATCACTTCGTACGGAGAGAAGATGAATTTCTTTACGCCAACTATAGGCTAGAGGAACACAAAAAGAAAAAGAAAAAAAGAATGTTCTTAGTTGAAACTAAGATCTTACAAGGCTCATGTCAGGCGCATCAGTTTGGAAGTGGATTTTGGAGATGTTGGGTTTCAAGCTGTCCTTTGGCTTCTTGAAGATTTGATCTTCATCGTAACTGCAACTTTCTGTGGTGACATTAGCTTCATGCTTCCTCTTTCTTGATGCACTCGTATTTCGCAAGACAATCAATTGGTTATACAGAACATTATAGCTCTCGAGCATATGGGTCAGCATTTCGGTCAACTTCCTGTTCTCGTGGCTAATTCGGTGATACTCCTCGACCAGTACACCAGCCTACACACAACAAAACAGATCATCTCTCACGTTTGATCTTTGTACTTAAATACTCCAGTTTTCAGAATCGGTCTGAGGGCTTCTTCAACTTCATTTTCTTTAGAAATCGATTCTTCTTTATTTTAAATGAGGCCAGTCAGCTACACTTTTCTTGAAGCGTAGGTATAATTTGACTTTGCCTCTTACCATTTCATTTTCCCTACTGTGCACTCTTGACCTCAACCGGAGTTTTCTAATAGTACTTGAAATTTAGGCTGGTGAACAGCAATACATAGCTGGAAATTTTGCCAAGCACTTTGCGTGAAACACTCATGTCCATTACACGGTTGAATAGGTCGGTTAACAGACACATTCTGGGCTACTCTAGTCGCTTCCCTGGATTCCAATTTCAGTGACATTCGTATTAACAAAAGCAATGATGACCCAAGATCTGGAGTGGAATTTGCTGTAAAATTTGATGATCAAATCATATACCCGAGAAGAGACTCTTAGCTCTCATTCTTGATGTTCACTGCGTATGTTAGCCATAAGATCTTCATATTTCACAACTATTTCTAGCATCATTCGTATGTCTTGATGCAACTTCTATTGTAGATGAACTCACCTCATGCTTAACAACCAGATCTTCTTGTTGCCCTCCTCGAGAGTTATCATTTTCTGGAACAATTTCCTTCTTCTGATTTTAAAGAACCGTGAGGAAGAAGACAGACTGTGAGCTGAACATCTAAAGATATTTCATTTCTTTTCACCAAAAAACAAGCGGATAAGATTAATCACTGCATATCTTCGCAAATATAGGTTCATCTCACCGGATACGATGTGTTAAGATCTAGGGAAGTGTCCACTATCCAATTCGATTCCATCGGACTTGCAGTCGACGCCATCAAGTACCAGAAAAAGAAAACCTGCAAGTGATGAAGTTTTGACTCAGAAATCTAGATGAAGGGACGGACGCAAGAATGGTGTTGCAATTTATTTTGAACTTATAGGGTAGATGGAAAAGACAGAACAAATAAAGAATTGCAAAACAAGAAAGGAGTACGCGTCAAGAGAGTTGCCGCGAAGTATCGTTTATGATGGCATTAGTCGACCTCAAGCAAACCGCAAAAGAATAATGAGGAAGAAGAAAAATAAGAGTCAAGCTCAGGTTTGGACCGAAAAAGGAATTCTAATTAATTCCAAGACCAATCGGGGCGCAACCAAAATTTGTTTTTGGCAGCTTGGATTGTTTTGGTTAACTTTGAGCAATAATTTGTACATTCTCTTAGATAGATTTAGGTATTTTGGCCACTTTAAGCAAATTATTTAATCGACCCATGTTGGATTTGCCCATAGGATATGGGTGTATCCCAATCACACGCATAAGGAATGCTCGTCCGGTTCCAGATCATGATGATTATGTGATGATTTCGAGTTGAATCATCAATTCTTTCTCCATACGATGAAAAAGAGAAAGAACGTTTTCACATGCTTCCTAGTCAGTTTGAACGGGAGGGCTTGCTTGCGCCAGACATGGTCATGGATGATCTATTACTCACGGTGTGAAAGGTCGAAAACTAGATATTTCCTTACAACATTTTTCAGCAGACTTGAGGGCTTATACAAGATGTGGCGTGACACCTGCTTGTATCATTCGTCACGCAATGCCATGTATATCTATTTTTCTGTGGATTCACATTAGGTGGTTGACCAAGGGTTGGACTCAACCTATGGTCGACATACACATTGTTGCTGCGGTTGAAATTCAGCTTAGGGTAAATTTTCTTCCCACATTGCCCAAGTTGAATTGTAATTTCACTCTAATCACTAAACTCACATATTCATCATCTTGCCTAAACTAATTCGTTATACTCTTCAAATAAAGTAGATAACAAATTGTCAGCACGGTTATCACCATGCAATTCAAGATTTGTTGGTAATTCCAATAACAAATTGACTCTTGCTATTCAAGATTCATTAGTGCATCATTTCATTTATGTCATTATAAACATATTGTAAATTGACTCTTAGATTATGGAAAACCATTTGAGGGCTTAAAGAGTACCTTGATCTCACAAATTAAAGTTCAGAGACTAATCTGATAGTATATAAGTGATAACTAAGAGATTGAAACATTATATTGAGTCAATTTCTTGGCTTATGAATCCCATCACGCAAGAACTTAGTGAATAATAAACCAATGAAATATGCTCATTTTTCTCATATAAGCCTAGATCTTCACATCACCAATAAAGAAGATGAATCAGATCTTTTAAAGTGCCAAAATAAGGATTCACATATTTCTCATGTACTAACTTCCACCTAAATTAGCGATCGGCCTTTGAGACACAACACAAGCTCAATACACATAGGTGAAAGAAGAAACATGAATTGCTGCCTTATAAAGAAGGGAAAACCCATATAGATGCGAAAAAGCAGGAACCAAGCGACATCTCTTGACTCTAAGTTGAGTGAGCTATTGTTGTTGTAAAACTTTAAACTGTAAGAGAATAACAAAATTTAGGGTATGGTTATTTGCGTGAAAAAATTTCCCGCAAATTGAGTTTGTAGACTTTCACACATTTGATTTGTTGAAAATGACCACTTAACAGAAAAATTTTTACAGTTAATGAAAATTTATATACTTAAAGTTAGAAAAAAATGATTTCCCTAATCTGAAAAGGAGAACTTTTTTCTGAAAAATAATTTTATTTGAAAAGCATTTTTTATAATAAAGTTTTCACTCAAATTAAACACACCCCATATTTTCTATCATACACTCATACATGGGGGGAAAAGGTTCTCTCCCAGTCAAGTAACCCGAAACATGGGGAAAGATCTGCCATTATGAATCTAGAAACTGATGACGATGCAACTCGAATCTTCGCAGAAAAAGATGAATACGGCGACAAAGCATTGTCCGGTTCGTGTATTGACTTCGAAATGCGCAAACACGGTTTTCCTTCATCATTTCGGCTTTGCCCTAAAAAGTCTACCGGACCAGGACTCCGTTTCTGAAAGTTTCCAAAGGCTTGTTGGGAAGACTAGCGAGGCAGCGATGTTGACAGCATTGTTCTCGTTTCAAAGTGGTTTTGGGTCAGAGAGTCGTGAAAACATTGGGTGCGATTGTGACCCCACGTGGAATTGCACTAATCCATTCAGCGAGCGACACGTGTTGCTCACAGCCCACATGTCATGTAACCTGCAACCTCTCCCCTCTCTCCTCTCTTCATAGTCTCTCTCTCCGTCCCTTGTAAATCACACGCTACTCTCTCTCCCTCCCTCCCGTCGACTTAACTTTGCTCTCTCATCTGCCTCCGCCATCGCCTCATCCAACACCCTCACGGCCAACCCCCAGGTCCAAGAACAAGACCAATCCCCCACTGTCATCACCTGCGACCTTGAGCTCTCCCTCAGCCCCTACATCCATAGTCTCTCTCTCCTGTAACTTTGATGCCGTTGCCTCCCTACATAGGTCGTTTGCCACCCACATAGCAGACCCCCTCCCTCCCTCCCTCTCTCCCTCCGTCCCATTCCAAGAACAAGCCAAAGCCTCGCATCATCTGCCACCCCGAGCCCTCCCTCAACCCTTGCATCATCAAGGTCCCTTGCTGCTCCGATGTTGTTGCCTTCCAACACAACTTCTGGATCCAGCGAACTAAATTTGGCAATGGTAACCTTCGCCTGTGGTTGGTGAGGGCCGCGACACCCTCACCGGCCCTCACCTCTAGCTGGTCACGTGGCCATGGCTTAGTGCCAGCCTCAAGCTAAAGGGAAAGAGAGGGGGGGAAAATAGAAAAAGGAAGAGACAATAAAACTATAAAAGAAACAAAGGTTCGAGAGAAGAAAAACTGCTGAGGGTAGAGAGAAGATGGACTTGTGAGCGACATGTCGCTCATTAAATGGACTAGTGCAATTATGATCATGAGGTTCATTGAGCTGGGGCCACGTGAGCTGAGCGCAAGGATGATGTCATAATCATGTTGTGAGTACGTAGAATATATCCTCCGACATATAACTGGAGTTAATTACTTATGTGGCGTCAATTTGCCTGATAAATTTAGAGAACTTCATTTTTTTATAATAATATCCACAAAATCCTTATCTTGGGGCAAGAGGGGCTTCATTATGTTTATGCAATGTAATAGAGGAAGAACATATTTTATATGTATTCGTGAAAATACATGAAGATCCTTTTCATCTTTTGCACCTATGGCACTCTAAATTTCTTGGCTTAAAACCTCCAACTTAAATTTCTAGACAAAATATAACTTGGTGAAAGTCTGTAAAAAGTTCGTATCATACTATATCTTTTGGAAGTTCATTACAATGCTGGTAAATTCCTAAGCTCACTGATCAGATTTGAAAGAAGATGGTAATCTACTAACTAAACTTGTAAATTGGTTTTTAACCAAAGCATCGTTGTAGATTCTCCCTTCCTACTTTGACACAGACTAGATTGGAGCTTGCCTTAAACTTGTAGACTTAACAATGGAGCTGCTCATGCGCTTGCAAATTGGTTTCTAATCTAAGCGTCACATCCTCTTTTCTTTTCCACAATCTCCCACCAAGAGCTAAAAATATAGTATTAGTAGAGTTTTCTTCTATTTATCATCCAAATGTAGGTACTACCTCCAATTTGTAACATTTTGTTTGATATAAAATGTTAATTTCTAGCCAAAAAAAGGGATATGTCTCACTAGAAGTCCTAAAACTTGTCACGGAAGTACAGTATGCAGTTGAGTAAAAAAACTTTTAGATTATGCAATCAAATCATTAAACTTATCAAATTGTAACAAGGAAATGCTTTTGTTAACTCCATCAAATGTGGTTAATAGGAAAATGCTAACATGGCTTGTTTTTTTTTTATTACTTTCTCTCTTCTACATGACACTAATGTGACTAACAAGAAAAATATGCCAAAACCAACGTCATTTTGGTCAAAATTAGATTTCTAGTAATAACATTTATTAGATTTATAAATAAACTAAAATTTATAATTAAAAAAAAAAAAAGGGCCTGCACAAGGCCTTGCAGGCCTTCACCACTGGTGCCCCACCAACATCAAATGGGGTTGGTGATGGTGGCGTGAGTGTTGGCCAGGGTCATCAAGCCCCAACTAGTGGCCGATGACCCTAATCGACCACAAGTGAGGGTTGTGGCCCTCCGCCAAATCAGGTGAGGGTTGCCGACCCTTGCCTAGATTGAGTCATAGGCAACCGCTAGCTAGGGCAAAGTCACCAACCACTAGCCCCATTATAACTAGTGGCGACCATTGGCTCAATCTAGGCAAGGGCCTGTAGGCCCTCTCCTATAGCCAACCAAAGTTGTCGGTCACTAGCCAAGGTTCGACAACCTTGGGCCTCGGCCAACCTTGCCCACCGTTGTCGACCCTTTCTAGTGATGGTGTGGTGATGGTAGTGAGGGCGCCTCACTGGCTTACTACCTTAGCTATTTTTTAATTGATTAATAATTAAATTTGGACCAAAAACAACATTGTTTTTGGTTATCCTACTTGTTTTGGTTATGTTAGCACCATGTAGAAGAGAGAAAGCATTAAAACAAGCCAATCAACATTTTCTATTAGCCAAATTGAACGGAATTACTATAAGAACTCGATTGTACCAATTTGACAAGTTTTAAGACTTGATTGTACTTTCTAAAAGTTTTAGAACTTGATTACACTTTCGTAACAAGTGTTGGGACTTCTCATAAAAATATCCAAAATAAAAAGTAGGCCTTCTTATCAAATTTACATGTTTTTTATTCTTTCTTTTTTTTCCTTTTAAGTTGACTTTAAATCCTAGGCTAGAAATTAAATTCCCCATTTTTTTCTCTAATCTAGGGATACAAATGCATAGATTTGACTGTAGATAGGCTCATAGGATATTGTCACGGTTCGTGATTCTCCCATACCCACGAACCCTTGGGAGCGAAGGTTGGGGTTATCGAGTGAGGAGTGAGGATGCATAGCGAATGAACTCAACTGGGTCGTGGGAGTGGTGTCGGGATGGTTGGTACTAGGAGTTCTAGGATAAAATTATTATATTACTTAGAAGCTTTGAAGATGGGGTTAGCCTCCCGTGCACAAACTAGTCGAGAGCTAGTACTGCTATCCTGACGAGGCCATAGCAAGTCGAAACCAGTTGTTGAGCTTAAAGATATTTGATATCTCACTCGATGGACTAGATGCTCGAGCAAAGCTAGACATGGCACGATCTAATATAAAAGAGCTATTCGACATATTGTTCACTAGAACAACTATAAAAGGAAAACTGGCCTAACTAGTTCCGCTCACCGGGCGCCGCATGGGTTAATCCACGTTCAAGGAACTACCAACCCATGACAATATCATGTGAGTTCCACAAATCGGTTAGATATAATTGCAATACTTTCATAATCCATTTGTGGTATTATTCAGTGAAACTTTGACCTCAAACTCCAATTATTTAAATAAAGGTTTTGATCTATTAACCTTAAAGTAGATAATCTTTCAGTAAAGAAAAAATGATTGATGAATCTAATCATTTGTTGAATCTACTGATGAATCTGATCATTTGCTTAATCTACTAACTTGTGAATATGTTCATTCATAAGTCTATTTATTGGTTCAGGGAGACTTTACTGAATTTGAATCTAATTCTCATTGAATCCGCTCATATGTTGATTCTGTCCATTGCTAAATTTGTTCATTTGTAAGTCTATTTATTGTTGGGTCTGTTCTTTTGTTCTATGAGCTTTTATCAAGCTAGAATTTACCATTTTAAGTGTTCAGACTTTATGACTGGAATGTACTTGTTCACCCAGACTTAGAACATGCCTATTTGATTTACTAGATTTTAATGTCAAGAACCTACTCAATTTTTAGACTCAAAACATACCCATTTGATTTACTAGATTTCAATGTCTAGAACTCGCTCAATGTTTAAACTCAGGATATACCCATTTGATTTACTCTATTTTTAATGTCCAGAACCTTCTCAACGTCCAGACTCAAAATGTACTCATTAAATGTCCATACTTTGAAAAAACAAAGTTAGAAAAATCAAGGAGAGCGAATAAAGGAGAATCATCTTTGGGGAAGATTCTCTTCACTCTCTACTGTATGGGTAGCTCTCTCCTACCTTTAGGGCAGGTTTTTTGTTCTAGCCCCGATCACTGTTTCTTCCTCTAGATTTCTGATTTAGTTCCAGCGCAAAGGGAGAAACCCTAACCTTCCATCCGCTGTGATTGCCATCTCCTTCCCATTCCCTGTTTGACACCATCATTCACCCACCCAGGGACCCAGAGCTCCCTTCAATCGGTATGGGCGTGACTTTGCTTCACAGCTGGTTCCAATTTTCTTAGGTCAGCTTATGTGAAGAGAATCCTAGATCATTATCATCTCCGATTCTGCATTCAGTTTGCCCAATACGGATATCTACACTGTTGAGGGGCATAGCTTATTCCAGTTCTTCGAGGCCCCATCCAAATAGATCGAAATGGTAGGTCAGTATGATGAAGACAAGCATTTAGCAGCACTTTGTAAGAGTTTGGGTGAGCTATGGTCTGCAGAAGATGTAGTTGATGTTAAAGGTGATATTTCTGAAGAAAAAATGGTAGAATGTCGCAAAACTATGTTTGGGAAGCTTTACTCTAAACCAAATGTTAATTTCCCAGACTTTGTGAATACTATGAAAAGAACTTGGAGAACTGAAAACTTTACCTGTTCTTTGCTAGAGCCAGGCTATTTCTCTTTCTCTTTCCAACCTGAAGCTAAAAAAACTAAGAGTATTAGATTATGGGCCTTGATCTTTTGCTAGTAATCTACTAATTCTTCAGCATTGCGATCCCGACACCCTAGAGATATGCTATGACTTCAACCATTGTGCCTTCTAGGTACATTTTTGCAGCCTTCCTTTTGGGAGAGTTACTAATGATGTGGTCAGAAATATTGCATCAAAACTTGGAGAGGTAATGGAGGTGAAATTGGAGGCAAAAGGAAACGGTAGTTACAAAATTGGAAAGGCAAGAGTAAAGCTGAATCTAGAGAATCCTCTTAAGACTGGAGTTATTGTTAATTTAGAGAGCAAAAAGTTGTGGGTAGAGTTCAAATATGAGAGGCTCCCACACTATTGCTATTCATGCGGTCGAATACGGCATTATGCCACAGCTTGTAAAGAGATACCATATGAGACTTCAAGGCTTGCTGAGGACTTACCAAGAAGATTTGGACAATGGCTAAGTGCAGAGGTGCGGGAACTCAGTCCTTATGGAAAAATCTTCTATGGGAAGCAGGAGATCATAAAACAAAGATGATGAGAGTGTGCCAGAGACCCCTACCTCCTCAGTTCCTGAAAAAGAAAAGCAGTCGCAGCATCAAAATATGAACAAAATTCTCTCCATTGGTGGGCAAAAAAATGCAAAAAATCGAACCCATCAGGAGAACAACCTTATTACTTCTCCTCTAGCAATAATAATTATGGAAGAGAAAGGCCCCCAAAAAAGAGGAAGTTGTTGTTTAGATCAAGAGTCCGCTATGGTGCTATATGAGGAACAACAGAAGGCAGCAGAAGTGGACATGATTGAAAACACAGCAGGGGAAAAGGGACTGATTAGGCACAAATCCAAAGCATTAAGCTATCCAGCACTAAAAAAGGCAATAGATTTTGCCCGTATGGAGCTCAAACTTCAAAGGCTCCAGCTTTTGATAACACACAACTGGTGGAGACCCCTATTAAAGTGGCGGAGAAGTCAAATCAGTGGGCTCTGGTGGCTAGCCCTAATAAGCCACCGGATTATCCATGAAGATTCTAAGCTAGAATTGTCAGGGGTTGGGCGCAGCCTTGACAATTCAAGCTTTGAGAGTCCTTGTGACTCAGGAAAGGCCCAGTATCATCTTTTTAATGGAAACTAAAAATCAAGAGCATAAGGTTCAAAGATTAAGAAGGAGGCTAAAATTTCATAATTGTTTCTTAGTGGATCCAACAGGTATTGCAGGGGGTTTAGCCATTCTCTGGAATGACCAGGTATTAATATCCATTGAGTCTTTCTCAGATAGCTTTATTAATGTTCAATGTCATGTCAAAAAAACCAAACAGAGAATGTATATCACATTTCTGCATGCTCCTACTGAATTCCATGAAAGAGTATTGTTATGGGAGGCTATACATAGAGCGAGTATAAGTTATCATCTACCTTGACTTTGCATGAGGGACTTTAATAAAATTCTATATCACTGGAAAAAAGTGGGTAAAAAAATAGCAGAAAACTACCAACTTACAACTTTCGGAGACTTTTTGCACCATTGTTTCTTAATGGATTTGGAATGCAAGGGTTGTGCGTTCACCTGGACAAATAATAGAGCAAGAGAACATCTAGTTAAGAAGCACCTTCATAGAGCTCTATGTAATTTAGATTGGAGACTTGAATATCCAAACACCGAATGTATAGCATTACCAGCCATTGGCTCTAATTACAGCCCTTTTATATTGTCACTTTACCAACGAAAGGAACGAAGGAGAATGGTATTCAGATATGAAGCTTTCTGGTCAGAGGATGAGGAATGTGTGCAGTTAGTCAAGAAAACTTGAGCTTAAACCAAATCCCAAAGATTAAATATGGTGGGAAAACTACATATAGTGGTACAAAAGCTGACAATGTGGAGTAAGAACATATTTTCCAATGCTAATAGGAAAATCGAGTGGCTCAAGAGTGAGCTTCAAAAGTTGATGAACGAAACGGAAGCTTCTCAGGAATGTGTGGAAGCAAAGAAGATATCTCAAGAAATTGAACACTTATGGCGGCAAGAAGAGATGTATTAGGGAATGCGGTCTAGAATTAGCTAGTTTAAATGGGGCAATAGAAACATTAAATTCTTCCACGCTACAGCTATTCAAAGACGAACCAAAAACAGAATTACCATGTTAAAGAATGCTGAAGATGATTGGGTGAGAGAGGAACAACTTTTAAAGCAGATGACGGAGATATATTTTAAAAATTTGTATGAGTCAACGGGGTCTCAAGACTTTCAGCCTATTCTTCACCAAATTCCAATTTTTGTTGATGAAACGATGAACCAATAGCTGGTTAAATATGTTACTTTGGAGGAGATTACGATTGCAATGCAACAATTAGGAGCTACTAAAGCCCCAAGACCGAATGGGCTTAATGGACTCTTCTTCAAGAATCATTGGCCAATTATAGGCCAGGATATTTTCAAGGAAGTACAGAACTTTTTTTATACGGGTTACCTAAATCCAGCCATTAACATAACCCAAATCACCCTAATTCCCAAAATCCCAAACCCTAAAAAGCTTGAACAATTCCGCCTAATCACCCTCTGCAATTTTGTGTACAAAATCATTTCCAAAGTATTAACCAATAGACTTAAACCCTTGCTATCAAGCCTTATTGCAAAAGAACAAAGTGCTTTTGTGGGGGGTAGATAAATTCAAAACAATATCCTGATTGTGCAGGAAGTATTCCATAGAATGCGAACTCGGGAGAGAAAAAATAAATTCCAAGCTGTTTTAAAGCTAGATATGCAAAAGGCGTATGGCTGGTTAAATATGTTACTTTGGAGGAGATTACGTTTGCAATGCAACAATTGGGAGCTACTAAAGCCCCAAGACCGGATGGGCTTAATGGACTCTTCTTCAGGAATCATTGGCCAATTATAGGCTAGGATATTTTCAAGGAAGTACATAATTTTTTTTTATACGAGTTACCTAAATCCAACCATGAACAGATCCCAAATCACCCTAATTCCCAAAATCCCAAACCCTAAAAAGCTTGAACAATTCCGTCTAATCAGCCTCTGCAATTTTGCGTACAAAATCATTTCCAAAGTATTAACCAAGAAACTTAAACCCCTGTTATCAAGCCTTATTGCAAAAGAACAAAGTGCTTTTGTGGAGGGTAGACAAATTCAAAACAATATCCTGATTGTGCAGGAAGTACTCCATAGAATGCGAACTCGGGAGAGAAAAAATAAATTACAAGCTGTTTTAAAGCTAGATATGCAAAAGGCGTATGATCGGATTGAATGGGACTTCCTTCGAGAATGCTTACTCAAGATGAGATTCTGTGATAACTAGGTACAATGGGTGATGCAATGCATTTCAACGGTTTCATTTAGTGTAAATTTCAATGGTGAACTCCTACCATTATTCAAGCCAACCAGAGGGATTCGACAAGGTGAGACACTATCCCCTTATCTCTTCATTTTAGTGGCAAACACCCTCTCTAACATGATCAAACAAACTATAGCAAATGGTACACTCCGAGAAATCAAACTGAATAGAAATTGTCCTACTCTATCACACTTGTTATTTGCAGATGACTCAATTTTCTTTCTCCATGAAACCATATTAGAATGCCAAAATCTCGCGGCCATTTTACACCAATATTATTTTGCATCAAGCCAGGCTATTAATCTTAATAAGTCAAGCATTTATTTTAGTAAAAGCTATCCAATGAACTTGAGAAGAAATATGGCTTCAAAATTGAGAGTTCCAGAGATAGAGAAGATAGGGAAGTATTTAGGAATTCCTTCGGATTGGGGAGCTTCCAAGAAAGACATATTCGCTTGGATTCTAGCTAGAGTTAATATGAAGTTGGAAAGCTGGAAGGATAAGTTGCTGTCAAAAGCAGGGAATGAAATGTCCATTTTCAAAATCCCTATTTCCATTTGCAAATGATCTACTTGCCTTCAATACAACCATGTTAAGGAAGCAAGCTTGGCGTTTTTCACAGCAATCATAGTCCCTGCTAAGCCAAGTGATGAAGGGTCTCTATTACCCGCAAGGTGATTTTTGGAAAGCTGAAAAAGGTTCCCTACCTTCGTGGGGATGGCAAAGCATTATCCTCGAAAGAGACTCTATAGCACCATTTGTTATGTATACGGTGGGAAATGGAAAGAAAATCTCGATTCGAGAAGACAAATGGTTGAGAAGTGGACTTATTGGCGGCCCAACAACAAGAAATGAGCCAGTTAATGTGGCCAGATTAATAGAACCAAGAGCTGGGAAATGGGATGAACCAATGGTAAGATCGTTATTTGATGATCAAAGAGTGAAGGAAATCCTATAAACCCCTATTGGATTACCCACTATAGAAGACAAATTGGTTTGGATGAATAACAAGTCAGGGTCCTATGCAGTTAAAGGCGGTTATTTCACCATCAGAGATAAATCAGCCAGCACACATACAACAACAACAACTTCATCTCACCAAACGAAACCTCAACTCTGGAAATATATTTGGCATGTTGGAACTTGATGCATGATTGATGCTCCCACATTAGAACTCTACCCAAAATTAAATTATTTCTCTGGAATGCATGTTAAAATGTGTTGCCTACACTGGAAAACTTACACAGGAGAAGAATAGTACCTACCCCATAATGTCCCATATGCAAACGGGAAGCCGAAACCATTGAACATACCCTCCTGCTTTGCCCATGGACAGCTCGAATATGGCTCGCTACCTCCCTGCAAATTAAAGTATCAAGAATTGGGTTAACAAGATTTGACGACTGGCTGTGTAGGTTAAAAGAAGACCCACAAGGAGATCTGAAGTTTGACCTTACCGCAACAACCTTTTGGTGCATATGGAAAGACAAGAATCTATTCATTTTCGGACAACGTCCCTTACATCCGCAACAAACACTGATCAAAACCTTAGCTTTAGACGAGAACTTTCTCACGTGGAACCACAAACCAAAGGGAAAAAAGACAAGTGAAGCTCAGACTTACCGATGGCAACCCCCGGCCTCAAATGTGCTAAAAGTTAACATTGATGCTTCTTTTGTCCGAAATGAAGGAGTGGCTACAACTTCTGACGGGAACAGGGGATCGAACGAAGAAGCCAACGAGAACAAGGGATCGAATGAAGAAGCCATTGTAGCTTTGGAGGAGAACAGGGGATCCATTGCCTGCCTTTGTTAAGACTCCAAGGGGTGTATCGTTGATGGCTTCTCAAAGTTGGTTGAGGTTTCTTCTATAGAACAGTCGAAGGCCATGGCACTTCTTGAAACCCTAGAGTTCCTCTCTTCCAAATATGAGTTGAAGATGCAAGTACTTTTTGACTGCCTTTCCCTCGTGTAAAGCGTTCTGGCGACAACCGAAACAAGCTGGGAAGTTCAGGTCATCGTGGACCGGATCAAGGCCATGCTAAATGAATTTTATGGGCTTTCTCTGGCCCATTGCAGCAGGGAGTCTAATAGGACAGCAAATTGGCTTGCAAAAGCCCAAAGAATTAACTATCTTCCTAGTAATTGGATAGCTAATCCCCCGCCCAGCCTTTTTGATTTGTTATGTGCCGATGCTTTTGATGTATTTCTTCCAAACTTGGCTAAGTAAATTAATGGCAACCGTATTTTCAACCAAAAAAAAAAAGTCCATACTTTGACAATCAAAATATGATTATATGTTATTAGATATGTGGTTATTTGGTTAATGCATTAAATTGAGTTGAAATATGTGTGTTATACTTGTGAGTGATATAGTTAGTATAAGTACCTAGAGGGGGGTGAATAGGTATAAAAATAATTTCTTGAGTTATGAAAGTAATACTCGGCAAATAATAGAAAGGAGACTCCTCTTTAGTTAATAGAATGAACTGTTAACAAAGTAAAAGGAGAAGGGAAGAGAAAATTCAACACGAGATTTATAGTGGTTTGGCTTGTTCCAAGCCTACGTCCACTCTTTTGCACTGACAGCCTACTAGCTGGATTTCACTATGAACAAAAGAGATGTTACAGCAATACACTTCCTTGATTCCACAGTATGGATATTCTACCACATTTCCTCAAGGTTTCTCACGATATGAACTCTCTTCTGTATACAAGGTTTTCGCTCAACAAATGAATTGACTACGAATCAAGAAACTTAAGACTTTGGAATTCTTCTATCGCGCACCCTTTTTGAACAACTGGAACGTCTTCCTTTTATACTCATTTATGCCATCATATCCGTTGGCACTTACTAAAGGAATTCTTCCAATCTTTCCGTTGGACATAATCAATTAGGAAGATCATTTGAGCTATTAAAGGAACATGTCGATAGCCCATCAATCATGCTCGCCCATACAATCAGAATCTTGGTTTCCATAAGTAGAATCTTCCAAGAATACTTCGCCAATCATCGGATCCTTAATCAATTTTGATTCGAATAAAGGAATCCGTTATGTCTCATCCAGCCAAGAGATCTTCTCCAGTCGATAAGGCTAAGTCCACAATGAATCATACAGATCTGGATAGCCTTACTTCAACGGATTAAAAACTCACCGAGAATAGACTTTAAGTCTTGAGTCTTGCAGTCCGGAAGTCTTCGACTTTGAATAGATGAGTCTCGCAAATCTTCGACTAGACGATAGAAACGTTTTGTCAACTTCAAAATATTCCAAAAGATTTCTCCAACAATCTCCCCATTTTTTATGATGACAAAACTTTCCTCCGCAAATTTGAAAACTTTGACCCGCAAAACATTACTCAAGCAATATGGATATCTCATAAAGATTAATGACTTAATGATAATACTAGAATCTGCAATCACAGAAAATATGTCAGTCTGGCATATAAAGTCATTCACAAGATATCAATAATACTTAATATAAAAGCAGCAGTCAAATTTAAATCCACACCACATAAAGTCCAAATTCAGACACACAAACAAACTAAAAATTCAAACAAGTTTAGTTCAAAGTTTCAAAGCTTGCATCTCTCCCCCTTTTTGTCATCATAAAAAAGGTTGAGATGAAAATGAAGTCAATTTTGCTTGGGAACGCGAACAAGCTGGAAATCTCCCATAGACTGTACGATGCCTTCCAGCTTTTTGAAGTCTTCCCTTAGATGAGCCACTTCTTCTCCTTTAGCATTGGCTTGAATTTGAGTAGAAATGGCTTGAATTTGATCAAACAGAGAAACGGAAGAAACTTGTCCAACATTCTTCAGATTCTGAACCTCGCACTCCAAAGCATAAATATGACCTCGCATTTCTAGGAGAACATCAAGAATTCTGCAAAAGTCTGTTGTATTATCAGTCTGCGTACTAGCTCAGCACGGTCTGATGGAGTAAAGGCAGACGATGGTATATCAGCATAATTGCGCAGATTTGGCGATGAAGCACCATGACCCTCTTCTGGAAATTGAGAGGCATAAACGTCCTCTGGATCTACAGGAGAACGACTGACTCCTTCACTAGCAACATGATAGGAGGTCGTTCCTCTTTGCTCCTTATCTCCCCCTGTTTCTATGGCTTCATGGGGAGAAGAGTGTTTTTCAGGCTCTTTTGCCTCTTGATCTGCTCTTTCTTCTTCTTCTTCAAACCTCTCATTCTCTGATCTTTCTTCAGCTCTTCTCTCCTCTGCTTCTTGCTCCTCTGCTTCTCTTTCTCCTTCTTCTTTCTCTTTTTCTTCTTTCTCTCCTCCTTCTCTCTCTTCTTCTTCTTTCTCTTCTTCTTCTTGCTCCTGATCTTCTCTCTCTTCTGCTTCTTTCTCTTGTCGTTCCATTGATTCTGGAACAGAACGACTTAGCTTCTTCAAAGCTATGGTAGAGATGGTGAGATCATCCTCATCTTCGTCCTCAATGATGAGGGCTCTTCTCTTTTTGGATGAAGTAACTATTGGCTCCTTCCCTTTTCTTTTCGATGCAGAAGAACCATGAAGAGTTTTGACCAGGGTTTTCTCCTTGAACTTTTCCAATGCCTTGTTAAGTTCTTTCAGACGCATTTTCAGCACCATTTTCAGTCCTACCACCATTTGATCACACGATCGAACACAGAGAAATTGTGGAGGTTGAATATTCAAGTGTCTGAATATCTTTGTCACAAGACCTGGATAAGGAAGTTGTCCCATGTCCTTCACCATTGCTCTATACATGTAGAATAGAATGGTGTGAGGAAGAGAAAACATTTTCCCAGCATTGATTGCATACATCAACTTTGCCTCCAAGTTGGAAACATCAGTCTTGGAAGTTGATTTCGGTCTGAGGCAATTGATCACAATCTTGTGAAGAATGATGTTGTTCGCACGCATCCTTGAGTAGGAAATCCTTCCCTCTGTCATTCTGTCTTTGACAAGTTCCAATGTTGTACGAGCAATAGAGACATTGATTGGTTGATACCTTCCTCTCTCAACCCCAATCACATCCGCTAGCATATCCACATCAACCACAAAGTCCTGATCTCGAACACTAAAATATATTCTATTCACATCCAAGAAACTAAGATTTGAATAGAAATATGCCGTTAATTGAGTATAGCCCTCTGTTGTGTCAGAACAGAACTATTCTAATCGAAGAGAGTTGAACTTTTCTCTCAAATTTACATTCACAGCATCCAAGAAATCAAAATCCACACTCCTAGGGTTTATCACCCCACGTTTCAACAGTTTGGAGTATAAATCCTTCTGTTCCTTTGATCTAAACAAATTTGATTTCTTCCCTCGAACATTCGCTGCAACACCCATTCTCGGTTGAAATTGGTTGTACAACTTATCATCATCATTTCCATTTGTTGGATTAAATCCACCGACACGCGGATCACTTGGAATGTTCGCAAGGGCTTCTTCTGCCATCCCTCTAGGAGCAATTCCCAAATTTTCCATTTTTCGCAAGAATACGTACTCATTTCCATGTCCCTTATCCTTAAGAAACTCATCGATATAATTTAATGGAGTACCAGTACTCTTTAAAGCACAATAAAGCTTATAAATAAAGCGGGGCTTTTGAATTCTTACAGAATCGGCGTTTTCAATGATTTATTCTTCCTGTTGATGACCCACACCCTGTGGACTAGATGGTGGAGAATGACGCGGTTGAGAATGTTGCGGGCTCTGTTGCTGGCTTGGTGAATCTTCTTCCCCAGTGAGATCAAAGTGAGTAGGCCCCTCACTCATTCGTTGTGGTCCCCTGCTTGCAATCCTCGAAGACTTTCTTGAAGACGACATCTTTCTTTGTCTTTGAAAGATTCTTTGCTTGACTTTCCCAAGAAAAATGACAACTTTTTTGAAGATTAAGCAACGGAGGAAGACGGGAATGGAAGATTGAGACTTTTTAGGGTTTTGGAGTTTTGCAGAGAGGAATCGACTTAAATAACCCAGTCGAGAAACCAAACGATATAAAGGAAAGTGAAAAGGTGCCTTTTTTAAAATTAACTGCCTTTTTAAATAGAAGCTAATTTTTGAAAAGGTAAACTTGCACTTTTTACGGAAATTTTAAAATCAATTATCAATGATCATACATTTTCGAGATATAATATATAAGAGAGAATAACTTACAGTCAAGACCCACGATTGACTAGGTCTAAGAGTCTGAGAGTCTCTAGACTTTAACTTCTTCAAGCTTAAAAATGTTGAGTCTGGAGCGGATGATTTCAAATTGATTTTTTTCTAAAGGCTTTGCAAATATATCCGCCAGTTGGTTCTTTGAGTCAACAAACTGAATCGAAACTTCTCCATTTTGAACATGATCTCTAATGAAGTGATGTCAAATCTCTATATGCTTTGCTCTTGAGTGAAGAATAAGATTTTTGGTAAGATTGATTACACTGGTGTTGTCACAGTTAATCTCCGTGCATGAATCTTCAATTTCAAAGTCTCTTAGCTGTTGCTTTATCCACAAAATTTGTGAACAACAACTTCCGAGAGCTACATACTCTGCTTCTGCTGTAGAAAGAGCTATTATACTTTGCTTTCTTGAAAACCAAGATACTGTTCTGTTTCCAAGTAACTGATAGGTACTCGAGGTGCTCTTTCTATCAACTCGCAACCAGCTAGATCTCGCATCCGAGTATCCAAGAAGAGTAAAGTCTCCTTTTGGGATACCACGACCAATACTTGAAGTTGAAGCAATGTACTTGATAATACGCTTTGCAGCACTGAGATGAGATTCTTTAGGGTCTGCTTGAAATCTAGTACAAATGCAAACACTAAACAAAATGTCAGGTCTAAAAGCAGTAAGATAAAGAAGTGAACCGATGATACTCCTGTATAACTTCTTGTCAACTTTCTTTCCTCCTTCATCTTTGTCTATCTTCAAGGAACTTGACATTGGTATATCAATCTTTTTGCAATTTTCCAGTCCAAACTTCTTGACAAGATCATTAGCATATTTTTCTTGATGAATGAATGTTCCTTCCTTCAATTGTTTCACTTGAAGTCCAAGAAAGAAGGTTAATTCTCCCATCATACTCATTTCAAATTCATCATGCATAGACTTAGAGAATTTCTTGCACAGACTTTCATTAGGGGATCCAAAGATAATATCATCAACATATATTTGAACAAGCAAGAAACTTTTGCTTTCTCTTTTGATAAATAGAGTAGTATCTACTTTACCTTTGACAAAGCCAGTTTGTATTAAAAACTTACTTAGCCTGCCATACCAAGCACAAGGTGCTTGCTTTAATCCATACAAGGCATTTTTCAGTCTGAATACTGAGTCTGGCTTCTTTGGATTTTCAAACCCAGGTGGTTGTTCCACATAGACTTCCTCATGGATGAATCCATTTAGGAAGGCACTTTTGACGTCCATTTGGAATAACCTGAAATTTTTATAGCAAGCAAAAGCAAATAATAATCGAATTGCTTCTAACCTTGCTACTGGTACGTAAGTCTCATCATAGTCTATCCCTTCATCTTGCGTATATCCCTTGGCCACGAGTCTTGCCTTGTTTCTTACGACTTTTCCCTTCTCGTTCATCTTGTTCCTGAAAACCCATTTAGCTCCAATAATAGATTTACCTTTTTGGTTTAGGAGTCAATTCCCATACATCATTAATGCTAAATTGTCTGAGTTCTTCTTGCATAGCTTCAATCCAGCTTTCATCGGATAAAGCTTCTTCTATGCTTTTGGGTTCTACTTCAAAAATAAGAGCCACAACACTAGACTCTTCGCGCCTTTTGGATCTTGTGTGAATTCATTCATTAATGTCACCAATAATGAGATCTTTGGGATGACTAGACTTATGCTTCTAGTTACTGGTTGATTTGTCAGGTTGATGATTACTTCCTTCATTTGAATCTTCAATAATCGTTTGTTGTTGGTCTTTCAGAGTTTGGTCTACTTCTTGAGAATTAGACTTTGTAGAGTCTGGAGAAGGTTCAGATTCTTCAAGATGAGTCTGAATAGATTCATTTTGCATAGAATCCTGGAATTTGACATTCATTGATTCCTCCACATATTGACTCTTCTTATTATAGACTATGTAGGCTTTGCTTGAGGTAGAATATCCAAGGAAGATGCCTTCGTCTGATTTTTCTTCAAACTTACCAACTCAATCATTTGCATTTTTCAATATAAAGCATTTGCATCCAAATAAATGAAAATATGAAACAATTGGCTTCTTTCCTTTGAATAATTCATAGGGGTTTTTTTCTAGAATAGGCCTTAGAAAAACTCTATTGATAATATAACATGCTGTTGAGACAGCTTCAGCCCAAAAACGTGAAGAGATGTTACTTTCAATTAAGAGAGTTCTAGCCATTTCTTGAAGAGATCTATTCTTTCTTTCCACAAATCCATTTTGCTCTAGAATATATGGAGAGGAAAACACATGCTGAAAACCCGATTCATCACAGAATTTTGTAAAATTTTGATTTTCAAATTCGCCTCCATGATCTGTTCTTATACTAGAGATAGTATATCCTTTTTCATTTTGAACTCTTTTAGCAAACTTTTCAAAATAAGATAAGGTTTCGGACTTACTTGCCGGAAGTATACCCAAGTAAATCGAGAGTAGTCATCCACAATTACAAGGCAATATTTCTTACCTCCAATGCTTTGAGTTCTGGTTGGTCCAAAGAGATCCATATGCAAAAGCTGCAGTACACGTTTAGTGGAAACTTGATTTATTGGTTTAAAAGAATTTCTTACATGCTTTCCCAAAGATGCATGGTGTACATAGATCAATCTTTTGGTAAGATAAATTTGGTAGACCACGAAACAAGCTTCTTTGCTGAAATTTTGGCTATCTCGCTTCATATTGATGTGCCCAAGCTTTCTGTGCCATAAGCTTGCTTCGTCTTGAATTAAGATTAAACATTGTGATTCGTCTGGTTTCACATCCAAGAGGTAGATATTTCCATGTCTTCGACCCATAAATGACTAAGTAGAGTCTTTACTGGTTCCTGAACATATTCCTTCTTGAAAATTGATTTTGAAACCAGTATCACAGAGCTGACT
The DNA here is from genome assembly GCA_014182575.1 of Eucalyptus decipiens. Taxonomy (NCBI): domain Eukaryota; kingdom Viridiplantae; phylum Streptophyta; class Magnoliopsida; order Myrtales; family Myrtaceae; genus Eucalyptus; species Eucalyptus decipiens. The sequence goes on along the minus strand of CM024611.1, from coordinate 25,814,428 downwards.
AATACTGAGCAAATTGTAGTTAAGTCCTTTCACTAGGGAAACATTGCTTATTGTGAGGTTTCCAATCTTTACAGTTCCAAGTCCCACAATCCTTCCTTTGTTGTTTCCTCCAAAAGAGACTTTTCCACCATTTACTTGAACGAGCTTTATGAAGCAATTTGAATCTCCTGTCATGTGTCTTGAGCATCCACTATCCAGATACCATTTTATTTTTTTCTTGATAGTGACCTTCATTTAAAAAAAGAGACTCAAGCTTTTTTTGGTACCCATATTTTCTTGGGTCCATTGGTGTTAGTATGAAACGTAGTATTTGCCCACACTTTCTTAACAGGTTTCCAGACCATAGGACACCATTTTTCAAAATGATCTGCACTATTGCACTTTGAACATCTGAGAGCATTTCGACCTACTGGTTTTATAAAAACCTTTTTGAAATGTTTTCTATAAGTATCTCTTGTAGGTCTTTGCTTAATTCTTTCCTTTACTTTGGGAAAATCAATTAAAGGAATTGTTTCTTCTGTCATCCCTAAACCAGATTTATTGAAATAGGGTCTTTGTGTAGAAAGAATTTTTTCAAGTTTCTCAGATCCTAATGAAAATCTTTTTGAAACATTTGATAAGTCATTTTTTAAAAATGCATTTTCTTTTAAGAGATTGGCTTCACTTTCTTTGAGCAAAGAAACATTCATGTCTAAATGTTTCAACTTTTCTTTCAAAGCATTCTCCTGTTGTTTTAGTGTAGAGTTTTCCTTTTTAAGTTCAGAAATCCTTTTGAGAAAAGTCTTAAGACTAGAACACAGCTCATCAATGTATTTAGAAACTTTAACAGGGATTTTAAAGTTACTTACCTCTAATTCACTATCTGAGTCTAAGTCTGTTTCAGAGTTTGAATCTGAGTCTGATTGTGCCATCAGACATATGTTGGCATAATCATCATCGCTTTCTTCACACTCGTGTCACTCCGTGTTTCGCTTTAAGAGCCTTTCGATACTTTTCAGCTTTTCCTTTCTTCTTTCTCGAAGGGGACAGGTTGGGTCCGATGTGTCCATTTTTCTTACATTTAAAGCGGACTACATCTTTGTTTGATTCATCATCATCAACGACTTGGTCTCGTTGCTTTTGAAAACTCTGTTTCCTTGGATTGAATCTTCTTCCTTTTCTGTTCAGCTTTCTGAATCTTCTTATCATAAGAGAAAGTTCATCATCGTCCATATCGTCTTCAAAATCTGTAACATCATAATCATCATTGGATTTTAATGCAATGGATTTCTTACCTTTAGGATCTTCATCTTCATTGATTCGCTCCACTTCATAAGACTGAAGAGTTCCAACCAACTCATCGACAAATAGTGGCATGATTCTTTGTGTCTCTCTTATTGAAGTCTTTATATGATTCCAATCCTTGGAGAGTCCTCGCAGTAACTTGTTTACCTTCATGGGATCAAAAATTGGTTGACCTTGATTTTCAAGACCATTCACGATATCTATAAAACGGCTAAACATGTCGGTTATAGATTCTCCTGATTTCATTTTGAAGGCTTCATATTGACCGAGGAGAATGTTGATTCTGGTCTCCTTCACTCGATCTATTCCCTCATAGGTGATATGTAATCTATCCCAGACTTCTTTTGCTGTAACACAAGAATATATTTTGTTATATTCAGTAGGTGACAAAGCACGATATAAAGAATAAATTGCTTTTGCATCGAGTGCTTGTCTCTTGATTATCTCTTCTTGAGTCATTTCTCTTGACTCAACAGTTTCTTTTCCTCTCTCTGAGACAGATGCAGCTTTAGGAGTAATTCCTTTTTCTACAACGTCCCATTCCAGAGGATCCTTTGATCGTAGGAACACTTTCATCTTATTTTTTCCGATATTGTAATCCTTTCTATCAAAGTAGGGTGGTCTGGTATTGCTTTGCCCTTCCACCAGCCCTAGAGCTAGCATACTAGCCATGGATTTTTAACTTTGAAGTAAAACACTTCAAACAAAGTGAGTACAAAGCTCTGATACCAATTGATATAGCTAGTATAAGTACCTAGAAGGGGGTGAATAGGTATAAAAATAATTTCTCGAGTTATGAAAGTAATACTCGGCAGATAATAGAAAGGAGACTCCTCTTTAGTTAATAGAATGAACAATTAACAAAGTAAAAGGAGAAGGGAAGAGAAAATTCAACACGAGGTTTATAATGGTTCGGCTTGTTCCAAGCCTACGTCCACTCTTCTGCACTGACAGCCTACTAGCTGGATTTCACTATGAACAAAAGAGATGTTACAGCAATACACTTCCTTGATTCCACAGTATGGATATTCTACCACACTTCCTCAAGGTTTCTCATGATATGAACTCTCTTTTGTATACAAGGTTTTTCGCTCAGCAAATGAATTGACTACGAATCAAGGAGCTTCAGACTTTAGAATTCTTCTATCGCGCACTCTTGAACAACTGGAACGTCTTCCTTTTATACTCCTTTATGGCATCATACCCGTTGGCACTTACTAAAAGAATTCTTCCAATCTTTCCGTTGGACAGAATCAATTAGGAAGATCATTCGAGCTATTAAAGGAACATGTCGATAGCCCATCAATCCCGCTCGCCCATACAATCAGGATCTTGGTTTCCATAAGTAGAACCTTCCAAGAATACTTCGCCAATCATCGGATCCTTAATCAATTTTGATTCGAATAAAGGAATCCATTATGTCTCATCCAGCCAAGAGATCTTCTCCAGTCGATAAGGCTAAGTTCACAATGAATCATACAAATCTGGATAGCCTTACTTCAACGGATTAAAAAAACTGTCACTGAGAATAGACTTTAAGTCTTGAGTCTTGCAGTCCGAAAGTCTTCAGACTTTGAATAGATGAGTCTGCAGATCTTCAGACTAGACTGATAGAAACGTTTTGTCAGCTTCAAAATATTCCAGAAAGATTTCTCCAACAGTGAGTATGTATATATCATGGCATGAATGAAATTAATGTGAATTCTTCACCCGTACAGCGGTAAGTAACAATACCCCGTAATGGAAGTTTGCGGGATGCCCCATGTGTCGAGATGTCTCGAAGAGTGTTTTAGGATGCCTCGAGAGTTGAAATACCCCCGTAATGGAAGTTTGTGAGATGCCTTGAAGTCGAGATGCCCCGTGTGTCGAAATGCCCTAGGAGTGTTCAAGAGGATGAAGCATTAATAAATAAAATATATTGTTATATGTAGAACCAAGTCATTATGTGAAACATAGTGTGCACATGCATGAGTCAAGATAGGTGTTCTATTGATTAACAACTTCTATGATAAATGAACATGAAAAGTAAAGGCTGTTTATATTTGTATCATACTTATCGGAGGATTATGCCTTTATTTTGTGTATATCAAGTGAAGTGGTAATATGATTTTTCTAACTTAAAATTAGAAATTTCATTTGTTGAGCTTCGACTCATCCCTTTTATTTTTTAGACGTGTAGGATGGACTCCCCTTAGCTCTTGTACTATAGAGTCACCACGTATAATGAAAGTTTTTATGAAAGTGTGCCAAAAAAAATCATAAATGAAGGATTCTAAGTCAATTAAACATCCCTATCACCGGTGGTGGTCAATCTCTTCTTGCCAATCGCAAAATCGACACAAACGTCAGATGATGTAGTCAACATTGATGTCACCATCCTCACATAAATCAAATAAGTATATCTTCCTGGTTTATTTCTTGCTGATTCTTCAGTTAACAAAGAATCCACCACAGAGTCTTGGTCGTGTCAATATAATACTGAATACATTTCCACCAAATCGATGGATTGGTTGGCTTCCTGGACTTCTCTTTGTAAGGTAAAAAAGTGAAGGAAGAAGGGAACGGCAATAAGATAATGATGTTCGTGAAGAACTGAAAAGTCCACAAATTGGACTGGAGAAACGTCAAGTTCAAGACCGAGAGAGATATTGCGGAGTGTGAAGGGGGAAAATCTAAAATGATGGCTTAGATAGAATGTCAAGATCGACAGCTTGTCCACTTTTTATCATATATGCATTCTAGAGCATCCATCAATCATGATGCAAGGTAGATAAATGTGATGTTGAATAGCAATGACCACCACAAACAAAAAAGTCATCTAGAATTTTTTCATGAGGACCCCATCGGAAGTGGTCAAAGGTTTTCTCTTTCATCGGTGAAGATGGGTATAGAAAAACGAAATGAAGGGGCGAAGCCCTGAGAGAGAGAGAGAGAGAGACGTGGACACCGCCAACACTATGGTCGTCGCCTATTGAACGAGGCCGCTGGACAATGGTTGTTCTTGAGGGCCGCTGTTGTCCATGTTGCCCTAGTTCATCTCTCTTCTACAGACGTGCTCTTGCTTAAGCAGCAGAAATTTTTGGAATTTCTTTGCCCCCGGTTCATCCCACCTCTTAGATCGATTGTTGTTTCTATCCGGGACATACTGAGCATCGCCAAATATCGAATAAAATAAAAGTTTTAGGAGTTGGAAATCAAATTGATTAAAAGCATGCCATTTGATTGCCTAGCATTGTTGACTCATTGGGGAACTCAAAGCAACAGTTGTAAGCAGTTGTGCATTAGGCATACCAATTACAACCCAGAAAGGAACTCGAACTTGATTTTAAGTCTTCAAAATGATGTCTAGACGGAGCAACACGCTCGAGATTTGAGTATAAGAGACGTTAGAGATAATTATAAAATTTCATAAGAGAGTTCAAGTGGACAAATTGATCATATCTAGATTATTCTTACTTTAAATATAAATATAAACCCGAAAATACTTTCATCTCGGTCAAATAGGGTGTCCATTTATACTCGTGTAAATTGTTCGGAAAACATACCACAATCAGAAGGTTTTCTGGAACCTGGAGTCATCCAATTATAGCGGCCTTTTAACACTCGATCCAACACTTCGGCCCATGAATCGATGCTCAGTAGTGAGGCCCTTTATCCACTTTTGGAAATCTCCACGTGGAATCTCTTGTCAAATGTCTTTACATTCCTACATTCGTTTACAAAATTCCAAACGTACCTCGTATAATGGGATGAGCATACATTGAACAACTTCAAAATTTTGATTAAAAAATGCAGAAAGTTTGGGATGATGTCGAGGGAACTCATATATATTAAATTTGAAGAAACGAAGAAGGGTGAGTGCAACTCTAAACAAGTAAAGAAAGGCCTACAAGAAACTCACCCCAAAAGAGATCATTTTTAGAAAATCACTAAAGATGTTCATCATGCATGGAAAGATTAAGTTGGCATATTGGTATGGAGATAACGTATGAGAATATAGATGACAGAAATCTTACCTTACAAATGTGCAAAGTAACAAATGAAGAGAGAAAAAGATCAAAAAATTTGCACAAATAATCTGAAAAGGGATTAGTTGAGAACGGGAGGCAAGAAATGGAAAAAAGAAAGACAAAAAAAAAAATTAACGAAATAAACTTCGACCAACAAAACTCATTTTTTTCCTTTAGAGGTTTGGTGGTCAAGTGGCGTTTGTACCAACTTTTGTGCACCTCAACCAGTCTAGATCCCCAGGTGATTTTAAGGGTGCAATATCCATACTAACTTGGTACATTCAAGATTTTATTTTTAAAATGCTCCTAACAAGACTTGAACCCAAGACTAAAAGGAAAAGAGCAAACTCCTTTGCCGTCTAAACTGAACAATCTCGACACAGATGGTGTTAATTATTAAAGTGATAACAACAGTTTTACATTATTAAATAAATTAATAAAAATACAAATGTTGAAAAAGGTTCATGAAACTAAAGGGAAGAAAAAAGTTTGAGTAAATCTTGACACAGAAAACAAGTCGAGGAACACCACTTAAATGAGGTTAAGATATGAGAAGATAAGCCGAAGCTCATTTGATACTTGTTTGTGGTGGATTTAATTTTTGACGGGCTTACTAAGACACATCGGGCTCTAGTTTCAAAATGAGCCTCCAAATTATAAATGGACCAATATTTAACATGTGAATGTAGATAAAGATATGATAATTGAATCCTAACTTCGTTATTGATAAAACATTAAAACGTGGATTTGACAGATATTACATTTGGGCTGCGTTTGGTCGAAATTTGCAAATGGACTTTGAGGCTCTAAAGCCCTTACACAAATGCCAATAGTGTTCCATAATTTTTTTAGATAGTTTATACATTTGCATTTCCAAAGCCCTCGGCCCAATGCAAGTCCTATCTAATTTTGGGTTTTGATTATTTCCAAAATGCTAATTAAATTTTTTTCCAACTTTACCCTCGCAAAAATTTTGAAATATCATATTTACCCCTACCATTTTCACCTTGTGCAATGCTATTGGTGAGCTCGATCCGCCGCCAATGAGCCTCATTTGAGGTTGCATGACCTTAGGCCTAAGGGGAAAGCCACTTGAGATCTTGCAACAACCCAAGGCAAGTGTGCCAATGCCAAAAGCAAGCTCACCAGCGACTTGAGCCCTTTATTGACATATGGTAAAAGGTTTAAAATTTTTGTTTTTTAATAGTAAAATTCTTGTAAAAGTATAGCTTTGTTTTTTCAAACAGCATCTAACTAAAGTTGATTCCCAATGTACTTTTAAATTATTTATTATTTACTATATGTAATTTCCAAGAGTCAAACCTAACCCATTCTCAATCTTAGATGAAAAGCCGAGAAAATTGTTTGCCATTCATAAACGTTATCATGACCTTAATTTTCTATAGAAGATGCAGCCTGTAAAAGCTACAGTTTAATGACAAAATTTTGGATTCTTCTTGCGTGCTCCGATGTGAATGAGAGGGGAGACACTTAAATCAAGCTATACAACGGCAAAGGGTGAGTACAAACAAATGTGAAATGTCTAGTGAATAATAGTGTTCCTATCTTATAAGCAATATCTTCTTCGTCCTTGCACATGTTTTGCAATAGTTGCTTTCATAAGATTTTTTTATTCAACAAGTCACCACCAGAAACCACACGTAGTTCAATATCTTCTCCATATATGCGGGACAGAAAATAAGAGATTGATGGTGGCTACTGACTAGAATGTTTGTCCATGACATAACGATTGTTTCATTGAAAGATACGAGAGAGTTAGGAGTTCATAAATCAAAAGAAAGAGTCAATGGGACATAATACGAGGAATATTCCGAAAACATACCTGAGCTTTTCCCTAGATTCCACTTACATATCCCTGTTTTTGATGTATACCTCTAAATAAAATTTCACATTGAAAAGGTCAAATTACCGTCGCTTTAAAAATCTCCAAACCACCAAACATTCACAAGTCCTTTCCCCCATCACCCACACAACTCCATCACCAATCCCAACCCACGGCCACCCCTATGTTGATCGTTAGCTCGCCTGACTGTCGGCCTGCCACCCCCAACCACCATTTGTGCCGCTTACGCGATCTCAACCTCCAATGCCTTCAATCCCATCTCTACCTCCTCCATGCACCACTCTTTCAAAACTCGCTTCTTCATCCCCTATTCCCATAGGAACACCATGCATGGACGACTACAGTCACGACTTGCCCCACCTAATGGACGTCGTCCAGGCCTTCAACAGAGACGGCGACCTCAACCAAGGTCAGTGTTGCCTGGCACGACCTTTCTCAAGGTCATAAGTGATGAGAGAGAGGGAGAGGAAGTGTCAGAAGTGGCGACAATTAAGGTCTTGACGTCCGATGGCGAGCTTAGCGAAGGGCATCATGGCGGCGGCAACTGGTGGTGGCTAACTAGGTTTGAGTTGAGCTTATGGGTTTTGAGTAGGTCGGGAAATTTGAGATTTGCGCTGAGTTATTTTTCAAAATGAAAATTATGATTTTGTAAATCTTAACTAGTGTCAGAGTGCAAAGTGATTACGTATAGTCAAAACTCAAGGTCCAAACATTTTTAAAATGAAAGGATTCATAGAAAGAAATTGGGAAAACTATCCAAAATTTCTAAACCTATTTTTAGTCATAAATATTTCAATTTTACCAATTGAGTTCATTTGGTCAAAATTGACCAAAATTCACTAAAGTAGATGCCGGCCATTTGACATGAATGCGGCCCGACATGGTACAATCGTGAATATTTTTTAATAATATTTTAATAATTATTTGAACTTTTTATATTTTTTTTTTTTTTTATCCTTTTCTTTACCTTTTTTTTTTAAGGTTTTTGGAGAGAGGACCTCCAGCAACCCTCACCGACAAAAAAATTTTAAAAAGCAAAGAAAAGGAAAAACAAAAGAAAAATTGGTAAAAATTCAAAAATTATTAAAATGTTATTAAAAATATCCACATCAACAACGACTATCCACATCAGCAATTTCCGGTTGATTTTGATAAATAAACTCCATTGGTAAAAAATGAAAAAATTATAACTCAATTAGTAAAATTGAAAGTTTTAGAACTAATGTGATAAAAGTATAATAAGTTTATGACTTTTTAGATAATTTTTTCGAAAAAAATTGTGCGATTGTTATGAAAGTCAGTTTGAAATCATCTGACTTTATTCCACGTTCGGGAGCTGAAAAAATTGGGTGGAAAATGGTGGATATATTTTGAGTAGGAATGGAGGAAAACTTTGACCTTTTGTACACTTATTTCCACTTAAATTTTCTTCCCCGACTCTCCCAAAAAGCATTTAGTCTTTAGCATATGTCCATGCAAAACGCCGTGTCGTGAAAACGGACAGCGGAGAAAATAGTCCAATGTGCTTATCTGCACCGTGCTTGCCACTATGAGTAAAATAAGGGAGATATTTTCGACACGGAGTTGACAAAGGTGGCCATCTCCTTTGTCTACATCTTGCAACATAACAGCACTGATAGTGACATAAAACTTCTGATCTTGGAGAAGGATTAAATAAAGTCGTTTTCACTGCATAAAGAAATAGTTGATGAGCCCTCTTTAGTCAAAATAATGCCCAATTGAAATAACCAAAGCGGTGGTACGTAGTAGAGTTTGACACTTCTGTATTCATACATGTTTGTGTGACTGGCTTTTCCCTGTATTCATTGCTATGACAATTTGTTTTTATGAATGATGCGAGCATGATAAGATGATTGGAATGCAAATTTCATTTTAAACTTTTCACTTTTGCTAATATATTCTTAAACATATGCTTGAAATTCCAATATAATTATTTTGGTCAATATAAGGTCCAATCAAACCGACTATCTTACTGTTATGTTAGCGATTTTCAACGAAATTGACCGAAATGACCATGTTGAAATTACACAAAGATTTAGACTACATTAATAAAATTGAAAAGTTTATAATTAAATTGATATCCGTACAATAGATTTTATACTCACTGGCTACTTTCCCCCAATTAATAAGCTTTATCTTAATCCTACGTTGCTAGTTTCAAGGAAAATCATATCTTAAAACTTTTATGCAGGAAGGATTAATTTGGAATTTGCAGCAGCCTGGCCAGGTTCTATTCCTACTTTTATGAGACATGAAGTGAGCTTTGACTTATTGAATAATTCGAAATGAGGGTTTTCGAAAGAATTTTGTCTTCTCTTACTTTTAAGTTTTAATACTGGTTTTGAAACATGTTACGTGTCCTTTTTGGCACGCGGCATTTTATAACGAATGGCTATCTTCACTTATGTTGGAAGAAACTATTTCCAATCACGTCTCGTATTAATAATTTTTCAATTTTGAAGTTCACCAGCCATACTAATAACCTGCCAATCAGAAAGAAGATGTCGATCATCGTCCCCCGTTTTAGTCTTTCCCGTGACAATATGCAGACGCTTTATTTGTGCTCACTTACACCAGATCTACTCAGCCTTCGACCATAGACACGAGTTTGCCATTACGCGGCCGCAACTTCGCCCTTTGCCTTTGTCAACTTCTGATGCTAAGCTACTGTTGTTGGAAAAGCGCAGTAGAAGTCTAATACCTTCACCTCACCTTTGTTAACTTCTACTACTAAGTTACTACTATTGGGAGCACGCAATAGAAATTCAATACCTTCATTTGGGGAGATCGTTAAGAGGGAACCCAAGTTTGAGTCCATCAATATATCCAGTTGGACTTACCTTCTAACCAAGATATATTAATTGTTCTACACCATATCAATTCTTTGATGTTGAACTTCTCTAACACAACTCACTCATACATGCATCATAACAATCTCCCGCCCCCCACATGTAAACTCAGTATTAGGCATGTCCCCCCTTAATTTAAGTATCCTTCTGCACCAACTTATGAGCCCATGTTGCTACACCACAATGCTCATCTATCCAAAAACTGCAACCATTGGCTCCAATATCATTTGTTGGGAGTCCATAGCAGATGTCCGATACCTTAACCTTAGGAGATCGCCAAAAGGGAACCCAAAATCCGAGCTCATCAATATATCTAGTTGGACCCACCTTAACTCAAAAGCTTAAGCCAAAGAGTTATGGGCCAACTAAAATATATTAACTACCCAACACCAATTAATTCTCCAATGTGGGATATCTCTAACGCAACTCATATGCGTATCCTAATAATCTCCCTATTACGTGTGAGCTCCAATGTTAGATATGCTCCCTCTTAACATATTAGAACCCTATTCTTACCTTTTACCAAAAAAAAAAAAAAAACATATTAGAACCCCAAATCTACATAACTAGAATCAAGAATAAATACATAATTATATAGAGAGATTAACGCACCTGAATTGGACCATCGTTTTTTTATGCGAAATAGCAACGATCCAAACTCAAGAATTTCTTCTCTATTACTCTTTGTATCATTAGCTCAATGAGACGGCCCATCACCCTTAACGCTTAGTAAACGCTCATTTGTGAGGATAATTATGTGTGTTGGATATATAGGAGAAACTTGAGTACTATTTATATAATTTTCAATTAGGTCCTCTCATTACAATCCGGGCTCAACTCAGTCTACACTAGCTAGTCCCATATTAGATTAATTAAGAAGCATTTTATTTCACCTTAAACCAACTCCGTAAAATGGTAAATTATAATATCAATTAATGTGGCCCACATTAAGAAAACTCTTACATTTTCTCACTTGGGCTATATTAATTAAAATTGTATTGTATGCATCACCTTGGTTTAGAGATAATTCTTAATAGTCAATCATATCATATAAAATTTCAAACACCAAATCATAACTGTAACTGCATGTATATACATAAAGCTTTCCATAGTCACAAATGCTTTTAATTTTATTGTTATAGATTCAATATGATAGTGTAGCAAATGGATAACACCTTTCATAGAGAGTAATGTCTTACATGTTATTTCTTTTATCAGTTAACATTCTCTTACTTTAAGTGTCACAAAAACCTATGCCACTAGAAAATTATGATTCAATGAATTCATATATGTCTTGTCCTTATGGTTAATATTTCTTTTTGTGTAATAAGATAAATGCACAAGGCTAAAAACTAGATGCCTCTAGTCTTTACTCAAGATTTATATAATACATTGAGATTCTTAATAGATATATGTATTCAACTCAATAACAATGCATTCAGAATAACTTTATTAAATGCAAAAGAGTTTATATATCATAATGTTACTAAATCTAACAAACATAGATGTAAACTTTATTAGAACAAAACTAAAATAGCTTCCACTAAATAAAAGCATCTCATGATGCTCCTAAGTCCATGTTAATAACATGTCATTCAAGAACACAAGGATGAAAGTCTTTAGCTAGTGGATCTGCAGCCATCTAATCTGTGAAAATATGTTCTATTGTAACGTCACCATTCTGTATAATTTCTTTATGATCAAAAACATAATCGTCATATGTTTAGACCCCTTGAGACCTCTGTTGTTAATAAACAAAACTGTAAAGTTATTATCTGAATACAACAGTATAGTTCTATCAACAAAGTTAAATACGGTCAACTCTTTAATAAGGTTCCGAAGCCAAATAACATGAGTAATAGCCGAAAAGCATACTACAAATTCCATTTACATGGTAAAGGATAACATAGATATCTGTTTAATGCACATCTTGCTAATATAAAAATGCATTCTATCATCAACTTCTTGTCATCCTAATAGTCAGCAAAGTTTATATACAAATACCCTACTAAATGTAGGACCTGAACATGTCTACGAATCAGTATATAATATTTTTCCTCTTTAAATACCTCAAAATCTCCTTGGTAGTAGTATAGTGATCATGTCTTAGATTTAACTAATATCTACCTAGAAGTCCTATCACAAAACGATGTTTGGTTTAGTAGAACTTTAAGCATACATGATGCTTTCAAATACACTAACACAAGGCACATCCTTCAATTAGGTTTTTTCAATGTTTCAATGAGGATAATGTGACAAATTTGGTTCATCACCCTTAATGACAGGAGCAATTCTTAACTTGTGGTGATATTTACTAAACTTTCCAAAATATGATTAATAAATGTCTTTTAAGATAAACCCAATAGACAACGAGAACTATCCCTATGGATCTCAGTGTCAAGGAAAAAAGATGCTTCATCAAGGTCCTTTATATCACAATTATTTAATAATATCTTATTTATCTTATACAGTAATTCAAGATCACTGCTTACAGCAAGATATTATGTACATAAAGTGTAAGAAAAATTATTCCTCCCAATAACCTTACAGTATATACACTAATTTTCTTTGTTCTCAATTGAACAAAGTGACAACACTATAAAACTTTAAAAACATTGTATAGAAACTTGCTTGAAGCCATAAATAAGACTTTTCCATTTACACACAAGCTTATCTTAATCATCTACTACAAAACTTTCGGGTTGCTCCAAAGTATTTATTTGGAAAGATAGTTTAACATACTATAGCGTAACTCCATGTCAAAATGAGCTACTAATGCCATGTTTACTCTAAAAGAATCTTTAGAAAAGACTAGAAAAAAATTCTCTGTTGTCCACCCGTTTTTTCTAAGTGCAACACTTGGCTACGAGTTTGGCTTTAAACTCCCCAATCTTTCTCCGAAATCCTTTTTCATCTTATACACCCATTTGCAACTAATAACTTTATGACCTTGCAAGCAAATCAACAAGTTCCCAAACACTATTATGTTTCATAGATTGCATCTTGTCTTTCATCGCATCTAACCACAGATCTAATTGAGGACAAGAAATAGCATCTATATAAGTCACTAGATCAACTATACAACATATACTATAGTCATACTCTCACCTAATAATATAACTAAATGCCTTTCCCTAACAGATCTCCTAACTAGAGCTACAATCACTTCATTCTACACCTGAAAGACTTGAAAATTTTTGTCATGAACCATCTCAAGAACAGTATCCCAAACCTCAACAAACTTAGTATGTGGTATAGAAACTTCACAATTGTCTATATAGGTAAAAACAAAGATATAGTGATCTCCATCATACTATTATCATTAATAGTTTGAGAGCAACTATCCTCTGTCGTTATGTTGAACTTTACAAACTTTACCATCTGTAATTCTATAATTCTTGTACCTTCATTTAGGTCATAAAATTGATACCCCTTTAAATGATCTAGGTAAGATACAAAATAATACATAATGATTTTGGATTCCAACTTACTTAACATTAGATTATATAATCTCATTTTTGCAGGACATCCCAAACCTTAAGATGGTTCAAGTTATATTTACATTAAGTCCATCACTCAAAGAGAGTTAATGGAATAATTTTGGTAGAAACATAGTTTTGTATGTGAAAAGGCTACTTCAAAGCATCAGCCACAAAAAATTAGATAAATTAGTCCTACTAATTATACTTATCATCATACTATTTTTTGTTTAAAATTTTCGAGCATAGTAAATTAAGTTACCACTTAGAATCTTCCAACTATTTGACAAATGGCCCTTTAAGCTATTCAGCATTGTCATATTTGTCAAAATACTCATCACAACAGTTAGGCCTAACAACCTTTAAGACTAATCCCAATTGTTTTTACGGTTGGAACAGTCCGGTCAACGGAGCACCAGGTCGAACAAGTCAACGAGTCAGATCTAAGTCAAGTTAACCGAGGTTGGTCAATGATCAATCAAATCAATTCAATAGGTCAAGCCGAACCGGCAACTCTTGTGGCTAACGTCATTATGATGTCAGCCCTAGCACATGCAAGCCTCGTCGAGCGTGGCCACATGTGAGAGCCTATGGGAAAGCATGGCAGCATGTGACCACACATAGAGGCACTTGCGGCCTCCCCCACTGGTGCGTCGGCCACGGTTTTGCTTATCTCGATGAGGCTGTTTTGTTTTTGTAATTAAAATTAATTTTTATTGAACAAAAATCATGAAAATAGGGTAAGAAATTATGCGTTCAAGTTCTAGGTTATGGCTACTCTAATACCACATGTTAGATGCAAAAGTGCAACCCTAGATATCCATAACTAGAATCAAGAATGTATAGATAATTATGTAGAGAGATTAATACACCTGATTTGGACCATCATTCTTGATGCAAAATAGCAACGATCCAAACTCAAGAACTTCTCTATTGCCATATGTATCACTAACTCAATGAGATAGCCCTTTATCCTTAGTGCTTAGTAAATGCTCCTATGTAAGAATAATTATGTGTGTTAGAATTAGAAGAGAAACTTCAGCACTATTTATAGAATTTCTAGTAAGGCCATCTCATTACGGGCTAAACTCAACTTAACCCACACTAACCAATCTCATATTAGACTAATTAATATACTTTCTATCTCACCTTAGACCAATTCTGTAAAATGGTAAATTACAATATCAACATATTTGGAAAGCTCTAATACTACTATCGCCATCCTATGGTGACCCCTCCCTTCCCCTTGAAAATATGGAAATGTGAAATCTTCATTGACCCCCCCCCCCTTCCCTTCCCCCATCTCTCTATACCGCCAATGGTGAAGCTCACGGCCATAAAGCCTTTCTTAAGTCAATTGGAGGGTTAGCATGGCCATGGGACCTCCAAATCTAAGGGGCGTTCATCGCTCCACTGCTGGAGGACTCGAAATCTATAGATTATTTTTACATATCAAGCTTCCTCGTTATCAAAATAAAATTAGAAAAGCACATTTATGAATATGCACAAAGTAAGACTATGCAACCTAATCAATTTTTCTTGAGAACTAGATTGGACTGCACTAAAAACGGGTCTATTTTATGGTTATGGGTTCTAAATTTTTGGAACTAATCTGGTTCCTGATTCTAAGTGAAGAATTACTCAAGAACCATACTAAATTTGGAACCAGTTTCATAAAGCCTAAAAGCCTTAGTTTTCTCTTGGCATCGTTTTACGTATATCTCTCTTTTTCTCTGTCCTTTTCAACCTTATTCAAATGCTCCATGATTCTCTCTCTCCCCTCCTCCTCTCGCTTGGTTGCAGCTTGCCCTTGCTTATTTGAGTGCAACATTGGCTTGTTCATGACTCACCTTTACTCACTCACCCTCATTTGTCATTTACCTTGAACCTTCATTGCTCATATTATTTTGCTATACAAAATGAAATCAAAAAAATGAACAAAAGAAAAATAGGTTCTTGAATAGACTCTGGAATTGGACCAAAAAAATAAATAAATAAGGTAGGTTGTAGGGTCGGTTTCAGAGCAAACAAAATAGGTTCTAAGTTTCAAGTATGAACCCTACCACCTTGAACCAATAACTCCTAACGCAAAGGCGCATATATGTCGCTAGTTATATGCATTGTTTTTTTCTGATTAGTATTGTGGTGCTCTTTGAACATTTCGCAACTCCATATGGATATTTTGAGGCTAGAAGAGAGTTGAGGGATACAAGTTCTAATACATGAGGAGAGAGAGAGAGAGAGATATTATGTTATATACTAGACATGTTGTGCAACATTTTTTTCTCCATAACTCACATTCTACCGCCAATGTTGGGTAGTTATAAATTGAAAAAATGACGAACTATTTAAATCAATAATGATGGATTTGGTTTGTATAAATAAAGAAATTCCCACTACATTAACCGTCAGCATGAACAAAGAATCTTACATGTTTGATACATTATTCAAGTAAAAGAGATGCGGATTTCTATCTTTCTTTGGTATATTACTCATGTTATAAATGAAGTGTTAACTCCATGTGGTCACCGCGAAGCAAGGAGAGAGTGGAAGATTTGTGATATATATAGGGGATGCATAACAGGAGCCAGTTTTGATCTAACTGAAAAATTAACATAAAAAACTATAAGTGCTCTCCACTTTTAGCAGTGAAAATGAAAAATGAAATGTTACTTGACAACGGCGAAATGAGCATCAAGCATTGAATAAACATCAGATCTTCACCAAACATGGAATAGGGAAATAGTATTGGAAGATTTTATGCATTTTGCAATGTCATAGCACGATTTTGATACCTTTTGCATTCAAGAAACATAGTTTTTTAAATTTGTCAAATGAAATTTCTTTAGTAAAAAAGGATTTTTTACACACTAGTGCCACATTTAATCTAAATTATGGTAAATCAGAAATTTTTCAAGGGTTGAGGCAAATATGTACATAAATTGACTTGTCAATTATCACCATAGTGTATCACTTGGCATTGTCTCTCGCTGTTCTAATTCTTTAAGTCTTTTGTTATTTGTTACCAACCTCTATTACGAGGTCGATTATCATTTGGATTTGTAACAAATTCAAACATCACTTAACAACGAGGTCGATTTATTGAGTCAATTTTCTTGCTCCATCACCTCGAAGTCTTAAGTTGTTAATAGAAAGTCTTTTAGGCCACATCAGTTGCCCTCCCCTTTACTTCCAATTCAGTTGCGTTCACCTCAAAAAGTACTATCGTGCGAACTGCGTAAGTGCATTTATTCAATGGATAAGGTGATGTGACATGTACTGCCTTTTTCGTTAACACGGGACCTCGTGCCGGTTCCTTAGATTCAGCTTATCGACAAGCTCTGACAATCTGTTTATGCTTCACGAGATACCGAGAATCCCGCAGAGCCCGACTCTCTGGAAATCTTTGACTATTGAACCACTTTTTTTTTTGGTCAGACTATTGAACCACTTGAACCAGTCATTTTTAGATCAGTCATTTAACTTCTTAAACCAGGATAAGATCTGGACATTGAAAGAGAAATATTGCTTCACGAGATACCGAGAATCCCGCAGAGCCCAACTCTCTGGAAATCTTTGACTATTGAACCACTTGAACCAGTCATTTTTAGATCAGTCATTTGACTTCTTAAACCAGGATAAGGTCTGGACATTGAAAGAGAAATATATAAATGAGGGGGTTAATTCCCAAAAAAAAAAAAAAAACATTAACTTTAGGTCGATAGACAAATTTGACCCGAATTTTTTTTTTTTTTTTCTCGTAAAAAAGCATAAATTTTAGGTTGATTGACAAATTTGACCCAAGCTTTTTTTGGTCACGTAGAAAAGTATCAACTTTAGATCGAGTGACAATTCTAACTCAATTTTTTTTTTATTTCGAAAAAAGAACACCAACTTTCACTTAAATCCTAAATCTGGCCTCCCTTAACTTAGATTCATTGATTGTCCTTATGTGCACTTATTGGCTAACACCATCCATTGTCTTCTTATTTGAGCTATAACTTGAAGAATAACGGCGAAACTGTGTCGTCTCTTATATTTCACTAGCAAGTAAAAAAATCTCCAAATTGAATTTCTCTAGCTAGACTTTATCGTTTTGTCGTAATATGAAGCTATAAATTTTCGCTCGTCAAGAGAAACCACGGATGAGATCCACCAATCTCACAGCTAGAACTTTTTTCTCCTGAAATAAAGTCAACTTCAAATAGAAAGTTAATTGTAGGGGTTAGATTTTGGATAGGATTGAAAAAAAAAAAAAAATAGGGGCCAGAATTGTCACTTAACCTAGAGTTTGTGCCTTTTTATGAGACAAAAAAAAGTTCGGGTCAGATTTGACCATCGACCTAAAGCTGATGCTTTTTCATGAAACTGAAAAAAGTTTTGGCCAGATTCATCAATTGACTTAAAGTTGATGTTTTTTTATGGAATTAGCCCATAAATGAGGGGATACTTTTATTTTTGGAAAATGTATGTCATACTAACCTGGATATTATGATGAAATTGTTCGTGATAGGAAAAGACAAGCTGAGTATGGGTCAAGGTTGCTTCTTTGGGTCGAAAAATGAGTATCGAATTGATGCCGCCGTGATGCAAAATTTTGTTAGTAAGTGTCCCAGAGCTTTTGCTTAGCATATAATGAATAAACATTGCAATTCTTCAATGCATGCATTATTATTCTCAAATTTTGTGTGATCAATGCTTTTGAATCGAAAACATCCTCTTAATAAGTATTCTTTAACAAGCACGCCATAGGAAACTCGCAGACAAAATATGTCGTTATTAAGATCATATTTGGCAAGCACAGGTCCCTTCTTAGATCCATCGCCACTCAATGGGGTTGCGATTATGTCCTGAGAAGGTCAAAGGTGAGGGCTTATAGGAGCCCCGATGGATAGATTTGAACTAATCCAACCTCACATCGAGAAGGAAGTCCTACCCCTTATCTCAATAGAGGGAACTTCGGATTTTACATCCAAACATGTGGATAAAGACAACTAAACAATTAATCAAAACTTGCATTTGCGTTACAATGATTAATATCGCATATTATAGAGGTACTATGAAAACTTACTTTGAAGTACATCGCCTATATAAAATGATATTAAGAAAATAAAGATTGTGGGTCTCCTGAATAAGTGTTGAAGTTCGTTGTGTTTAAGCTAAACGATTGAAGTAGTGGGTTTTTGTTTTTTGTTTTTTTTTTCCTTTATCCAGGATTTTCCAAATTTCCCGTTTCAGTGAAATACTATTTCCAAGTCATCCTGGGATAAAGTGTTCCTTGTCAAACCAAAATGAGGGAAGCACGCCGACATATGCACACAAATGTATGATGAATATTTCTCATCATATGTATATATATACAAATAACAATTACTTTTTGTGTGAATGCTTACTAATCACATACTTAAATAACCGGTTTGTTATCTCACATAAGTTCTTATTTTTCGTGATTGTTAAATTTGATAGAAGAGTTTGCGATTGAGGTGTTCATATGATTTTGACTTTCTTGATCGTGGATGTGTGTAATCAAGATGGTCTATCATTTTCTTTTTGAGGTTAGATAATCTAAATGTAAGAGAAAATTATAAAGATAGTATCTAAAGTCCGTTGAAAACTTGATAGATGAACATTTATGAATATAAGCAAAGTAGTGCAATACAACTGGATTGGTTCTAATCGAGAACTGGATCAAATCGCCCTAAAAACCGGTCTGATTCTCAATTGCTAGATGGTTTTGAGCTTCTCTCATCCCAAAAAGCTAACTCAAGGAATAAGATTTTCCCACATACTTATAAACTAACCACCAGCACATTCCACAGCCAACAATCTCCTCTTGACACATTGAGCCTTCTATCATGTCTTTCTTGTGTGACTATCAAATTCAAACTTATTGGTAACCTGGGCTCTATACTAGTAATGGATAATCTTGGACCTCTCTCACCCCAAAAACTATGTCAAGTAGTAATGCTTTCTCTCACACTTATAAACCAACCACCAACTCTTTCCATGACTATTATGGAATAACTCCAACACTAATTCCAAGTACAAAATCATCTGGGAACTATACCGAATTTAAAACTAGTTTCACAAAGCCTAAAAAACTTCATTTTTCTCTTAACATTTTTTTCTTTATTCCTCTCTTTTTTTCGGTTCTTTCCAACCTTACTCAAACATTTCACGATTCTTTCTCTCACTTGTAACTCATCCTCCTCCTCATTTGACACAGCTCACCCTCACTTATTTGAGCCCTCTCACGTTCACTTGTTTGAGCCTTGCAACTGCCACTCATTCCTAACTTGCCTTTGCTCACTTTCTCTCATTTATCTATAACTTTGAACTATTTTGTTGCTTATGTTATTTGCTACAAAAAAAGAAACCAAAAAAAGGAACGAAAAAAATAGGTCATCAATTAGATCCTAAAATCAAACAGAAAAAAACAGGATAGTTCTAGTGTCAGTTCTAAGACAAACATAGGGCCCGTTTGGTTCAGCATTTGGAATGGACTTTGGGACTCTAAAGTCCCTTGACCAAATGCAAACGTGTTTGGTTCGATTTTTTGGGCGACTTTGACAAAATGCAATTGCATCTCCAAATGGCTCTAAGGGCCTTTAGCCCAATGTAGCTCTTGAGGTGCAAGTTCCACGGTATTGTTCATCTTCTTCAAAGAAACGAATGGAACAACGACTACTGTAGCCTGAGGCATCGCCCGACCTCAGGCGACACCTGGGTCGCACGCTAGGCGGCGACGCGCAACCTCAAGCGACAACCACCTGAGGTCGCGACCCGCGACCGTCACCTGGGTCGTGCAAACCCAAGCGACGGCCGCCTGAGGTCATGAACCCAGGCGACAACCGCCTAAGGTCACCGACCCAAATGGCCGGAGGTCACAACCTCAAGTGAGGCTGTCCGGCAGCCAAATCTAGCAGCCGGACATTGGCCGCCAGTGGCTAGATCTAACCACCGGTGGCTAGATTTAAAAAATAATAATAATGATTTATATATATATATAATAACTTAGCAAAAGTCCTTTACAAAATGTAGTTTTTACCAAACGGTATTTAAGCTAAAGTCGTTTCACAATGCACTTTAAAACTCCAATTTATCAAACGCTATTGCATTTTCCCAATGACATTTGCCCAAAGCTGAACCAAACGGACCCATAGTAGGTTCCAAGTTTCAAAAACTAATAACCGATTTTAACAAAGTAGATTCCAGGTTTAAAATCCACCCATCCTGGAATCAATCACCCTTAACACAAATGCCTATGCACCCCTAGCTATTTGCATCATTCTTCTTTTGATTAGTATCACGGTGCTCTTTGAACATTTTGCAACTTCATATGGAGTTGAAGATACAAGTTCTAATACATAAAATGGTATATACCACACACGTTGTGCACCATTTATTTTTTCCATAACTCACATTTGCCACCATTGATTTCGTAGTTATAGATTGAAAAATTGATGAAATTATTCAAATCAATGATGATAGATGTTGGCTATATAAAGAAAAAAAAAATCCTCTACATTAACCATTGACGTGGAGAAAAGAACTTGCCTATTTGATACATTAATCAAGTAAAAGAAACACGGACATCTATCGTTTTCGATATATTACTCATGTTATAGGTGAAGTGTTAACTCCATGTTGTCACCAAGAGGTAAGAAGAGAGTGGAGTATCTGAGATCTAATACATAACAGATGGGGATGTATAACCGAGGCCTTGATAAAACTGAAAAATAAGCATTGAAAATTGTAAATGCTTTCCATTTTAAGCAGTGAAAATGTAAAATGAAATCTTACTTGACAATAGCTAAATGAGCATCGAGTATTGAATAAACCTTAGATAGATCTTCACAAAATATGAAATTGTGAAATAGTATTGGTAGATCTTCACCATATATGAAATTGTGAAATAGTATTGGTAGATCTTCACAAGATTTCGATTTCCATTCAACTTTCGTATACGGAAAAATAGTTTATTAAAAGTATGTCAAACGAAGGGCGGGCTGTGTAAGTGCATTTATTCAATGGATAAGGTTTTTTTTTTTTTTTTTGGACAGAATATGGATAAGGTTATAAATGCTGCCTTTTTCGTCAGCACCGCCCGCCGGTCCGTTAGATTCAGCTACTCGACAAGCTCTGACAATCTGTTCATACTTCACGAGGTGCCTAAAATCACGAGAAGTCCCCAAACTCTCTGGTTATCTTTGACGCTCGGACCACTCGAATGACTAGTTAGATCACTTGTTCGACTTTTCGAACAAGGATAAGGTCAGGACGTACAAAGACGAATATAAAATGAGGGATGATGTTGTCTCTTCAAGAAAAAAAATGTGGAACTGACCTAGAAATTGCGATGAAAATTATCCTGATGAGAAAAGACCACCGTGGTACAGGTCGAGGTTGTCTCGTCGGTTGGAAAAACATGACCATCAAAGTGACACCAGCGTGATGCAGGATTTTATTAATGAGTACCTTGAAACTTTTGCTATGTGTACAATCAATGCTTTTGAAATGTGAACATGGTCTTAGTAAGTGTGCCTAACAAGCGGGACTCAGGAAAGCTTGTCGACAGACCCTTTCGATTTAATTTATGCACTCAAGAGATTGGTGCAGGACAGACCCTTCTTGAGATCCGTCGTTAATCAATGGAGTCAAGATTATGCACTAAGAAGGTCGGAGCAATAGGTTTATTGGAGCTTTGATGGATGGATTTGAACTAATCCAACTTCGCATCAAGAAGGAGGTCCTAGCCCTCATCTCAATGGAGGGAACTTCGGATTTTACATCCAAACGTATGGATGTAGACAATTAAACAGCTAATCAAAGCTTGCAGTTGCATTACAATGATTAATATCGTATTATAAAGTTTCTAATTAAAACTTTCTTTGAAACTGGCCATAAACTTTGAAGTACATAGCCTATAAAAAATTGGTACTAAAAGAAAATAAAGATTGGGAGTCTCCTAAATAAGTGTTGAAGTTCATCATACTTAGGGTTAATACTATGAAAAATCTCAAACCGATACGTCGTAAGAAATTTATTCCAAAATAACCTTTTGACCGTCAAAAACTCTAAACCAGCATACTATCACAATTTTATCCCAAACTAATGATGTTATTATAAAAAATTATAAACCGATACATTTGTGACAAATTTACTTTCCATTAGTTTCTCTTAAGTTGATTTATATCATGAAAAACTATAAAGTAGTACATATGTGACAAATGAAGGGTAAAACTCCAAACTAGTAAACCTATTGACTGCTATATGTCATTCAACTCAGCAATTTAATGATAAATTTAATGGAAAATAACATATAGTAAAGTTGTCACAAGAAAAATTATCGAAAAAGCCATATTGTACCAATTCAATCCTACTAAATTCTTTTTGGCCAATTAAGTATTAAACATTTTGCATTTATGCTAGTTAATTTCATCTTCCAATTTTGATCGACTAATACTGATAGAGCACTGCCAATGCTAACATGGACTTTTTAAATAATATTTTAATACTTTTTTTGAATTTTTATATTTTTTCTTTAACTTTTTTCCCCTAACCTCAGGGCTTTTGAGGGGCCAAGGCGTAGGCACATGGCCCTCTCCCAAATTGGCTAGGCAAGCCCCGTAGCGGTCCCGCCCAATCTAGGTGACCGAGGCAACAAGGGCGTCCCTAGTGCCGATGAGGGTGTCTTGGCCCTAAGTGCAAGGGAAAAAAAACTAAAGAAAGGAAAGGAAAAAGGAAAAAATTATAATAAAATTTAAAATATTATTAAAATATTATTTAAAAAAGTTCACGTTAGCACTGGCAATGCCATGTTAACGCCGGCCAGCCAATTACATTTTGTGTGAATACTTACTAATCACATACATAAATAATCAGTGGCCTTATATGACTTATAATCTTTCATGATTGTTAGATTCGATGGAAGAGTTTCCAATTGAGGTGCTTGTATGATTGTAAATTTGTAATCAAGATGGAATATCATTTGCTTTTCAAGATTAGATAATTTAAATGTAAGAGGAAATAATAAAGGTAACATCCAGAGTATGTTGGTAACCTAATGAGTGCCCCGTTAACTTATAAAAGTCGTACTGAAAGTCTGTTGGAAGCCAAACTGGTGCGCCGATAACTTAAGCGGGACGGCTTTTAGATTTCATTCACTACATATTATAGGGTTTGGGACCGATTTGAGAAGTATTCAAACGTTATTGAGACAAAAAGACAAAACCCTAGATAGAGTTCATTAAGAAAAGACGAACCGCACATCGATGGTGTAGTTGAACAACTCTCGGTGCAAGAGTCGGGCAAACCCCAATCATTGATCAATATTACAAACTCCAAGCAATCATATGACTAAACAAAAAGGTTGTACAAATCCCTCTCTATTTCCTCCAAGCCCACCACAAGAAAGGATTAATAAAAGAAAATACACAAAGCAAAGAAAAGAAAGGACTGGTCGCTTGGCATTTTGCTCCTATTTCTAGAAATTTCACAGCCTGTTCCGCGGACGCGTGTTGGGGAGGAAGGAATGGAGAAGAAGCCGTGAAAGCGAAAGCATAGCGACTTCCACTTCTTTCTACATTCTCTATCGACTAAGCAGATGGAGGAGCTTGTTTCCTTGGTGAGTCACGCTTTTGAGGATGTGACAGCATCGCTCGTCGGAAGTTCTGTATGGTTTTGGGTGGGGGGTGGTCCACACGAGTCTGGTCTCGTGTTGCGTTTCTTGCAAGAGCTCCATTGGCCGATTGGATCCCGTTAGGTTCTCAAGCAGTGTCGCATGTTGTAGCTACCAGTCCAAAGGGATATGCGGTCCTCAGGATTGAATTAGTGCATTAGTCGAACCGGAAAATTCGTCCGTTTGAACCGGACTTCTATTAGCTATGAGACCAGGTGGGGTTTGTCGAATCTAACGGTTCGGATTAAGTCCATTCACTGCCGATCAGATGTACAAGGAATGTTTGTCGCCGATCAGAGGGATGGATTGAGCATAACTGTCGTTTTCGATTCACAATTCCTAGTCAATTTTTGTGTGGACCTTACGGCGATACCATACAATAAGTATAGTCACTTTCTCCGAATTATATTCCACGAGACGACATCCCGAAAACTGGTCCCAAGGCCAAAGACATATAATGTAGAGGAGAGATACGTGTACCTAACATTTGATTATGTTTGTGATTATTTGGAAAAAATTGTAACGCAATCCGAAATAAATCAATAGCAAGAAAATGATGAAAATCAGCTTAATATGATAAGAGAGGGATAATTACCAAAAAAGTTGTGAAATTATTGCATTTGTGTCAATTCAATTATGAAGTTTTCAATTATGCTAATTAAATTTTAAACCTTCTCAATTTTGCCAATTGAATCCATCCAATCAATATTGAGCAAAAATCACCTACATGGATATTAGCCATCCTATGTGGCACCTATGGCATTTACATCTACAATTTTAATAATGTTTAATGATTCCTTTTTTAATTAATTTTTGTCTTTTTTCTTTACTTTTTTTTTTTTTTTTAAACTAAGGTCGGCAAAGGTTGCCATCTAACCCTTTTAACATTAGGCAAGGGTATTGTAGCTCTCAACCATAGCCAAAGTCGATGAGGGCTTGTGAGCCCTCACTATGGCTGGCGAGGGCATGGAAGCTCTCACTTGATGCCCTCACTATGGCTAGTGAGAGCCTAAGCGAGGGCTATAATGCCCTTGCCAGCCAAAGTGAGTAGGGGTGAGCATGGTCCAAATTAGGCCGATCCACCCTTTAACCCTAGGACCAACCCACACAGTATTGATTCTCAATTTTTAAAACTGAGAATTAACCTTATTAAGCTTGGGACCGAGACCCAAATTGACCCAATGGGTTTTAGGCCAGTTCAAGTTAATCCGAGACCAACTGATAATTTTTCTATTTCATTTTTTATATTCTCTAAAAAGATGACCGATGATCAAAATAATCTGATGGATTTGGTGATGAGCAATGTCAGCTAAATGTCAAGTGAGGGGAGCGTCAAGTGGGGCGAGCAGCGAGCAGAAAGCAAGGTGAGCATTGAGTGACGAATGGCACGAGTGATCAAAAGCAAGCGAGGCAAGTGTCGAGAGGCAAGTGTCGAGTGGCAAGCGAAAAAATTGTTTCTTTTGATTTTAGCAAATTGTAGACTAAGAAGACAAATAAAATAAAAGAGAACAAATACTAGAGAGAATGCCTTAAGGGGCTGTTTATACCCTTTTGGACACCATGATGACTCTTCACAACAACATTTTCTTCCTTCATAAATTATGGCTATTGATGTCATAAAAGACATTAAAAATCTAAGATATTAAAGAATGGTGTAAAATTACTTGGATTCCTCACTAATGAGCTATTTAATGTTGTTGACGCCCTTTGTTTTAGAGTATAAAAAAAAAAACTATAAATAGTATATAGTTAGGGTTGGTTCGAGTTGGACCGACCCTAAACTATTGAGAATCAACCCGCACAGTATTGGTCTAGAAATCCCAAGACCAAGGACCAATCCAATCTTCCTAGGAACCAAACCAAAACCAACAGGTTGGGCTAGTCCAGGGTCGGTCCAAGGTTGACCCTAGATTGATGCTCACCCCTAAAAGTGAGGCGCCCAACCCTTGACCAATTTGGGCGAGATCGTAACCCCCAAATCGAGCAAAGGTCAACCGGCAACCCTTGTTGGCCTTAAGTCCCAAAAAAAAAAAAAAGTTAATGAAAAATTTAAAAATATATAAAATCCAAAAATTATTTAGAAAATATTTGAAAATATTCATGTAAACATTGACCATACAACATTAAGGATTTGTGTTCAAAATTCGCCAAATGGACTTGATTAACAAAATGTGAAATGATTTAGGACTCACTATGCACAATTGAAAGATCCATGACTGAATTAACACCAGTGTAACATATTTAGTTATTTTTTGATAATATCATTAAGAAGGGATCAACAATAAAAGGAAATATGATGATCCAACATTTCATAATTAGAGGAGATTCACATGCCTTAAAAGTTAATTTGTTGTGGGGATTGTTGATGAGTCCCCTCTAGCACTTATTTAGCAACCAAATAAGCAAACTTCTCAAATTTCATGCACTGATATTTTAGAAATTAGAATATTCTTCCTTAAATGTTTAGTAAATAAACTACACTTTCTCAATTTCAGATCCTGAGGATCATTTTCCAAAATTACAATATGGAGAGAACACAAGTAAAGGTCACCTTTCAGTTGGAACCACCCCTTCAGATTCCACAGGAAAACATTATTCGCTGGCAAACAGGCATTTTAAGGCCAATTAAGGTTTGCTTTTTCTTTTGTCTGTTTGTGCAGCGGAAGAATCCTCAGATTGTTGGCCCCTGGAGGAGGGAATTCAACCAAACACGGGCCCTCGTGGGGGGAATGGAGTCCTAATATTGACTCTTACCTACCAACTAACTTGATTAATTTCTAGGTATGACACCACCTTGAACGTTCCAAGGCCAGCTGTTTCCCATCATCCCAGGTCACATTCCGTCTCTTTTGGAAGACGTTCTGCAGATGGGGCAGGCAGAGCTCTTTCCTTGGAGCTTCTATGGTCTTTTCGAAAAATAAATCCATCCTCGTACCGACTTCATGCTTGAATATACATCTTTCACATTTCTTAAATTGATGGGTCGTAACACGCAAATACATGAAAAGGAGCGACGGGCCGAGGTATCTTAGAGATTCCCGGTCCTTCGCTAGATACAAATGAATAAAGTACCCAGAGATTTCATTTAGGAACTGTCTTCAATTAGTACAACTGGCTATTCATGTATATCAATCCAAACCCACAATCTGTTCTTCACCCACAACTATGTACAGCAAGATCACATGGAAAGTTCCATGTCCCAGAGCGAAAGAGGGTACTAAAATCAAAATCAAATGCCCACAGAAAAGCATAGAAGGGTGAGTAAAATTGGCGAAACCACCAAAAATTAATGACGATGTTAGGACCTGTCATTAGGCAATCAACGCCTGCCTCTGCAGTTCTTCGCCTTCAGCGACGGCTTCATTGCAGTGACAAATGTTGTCCCCTTGCCACGACCAGACTATGTCCTTGAGCGCCGGCCTAACATCTTCTTCACAGAACTTGACGTATTCCAACGTGTCCCCCGCCGACTTGCAGAGCTCGACCACCGCGACCTCCGGTGCCACCTCGAAGACCTCCGCCGTCACCGACAGCCGCCCCTTTCGCCCCTCGACCGGCCCCTTCAGGCTTATCTTGAAGTCCTTCACGCTCGCTATCTTGAAGCTTAACTCCTTCGCGAGCCCCTCGATCTTTGACATGATCGCAGTCGCCGAGTACTTGGAGGTGAATACGGACCCAGACTTCCGCTCCGTCTGGAAGAGGCTCGACAGGTCGAAGCCCGAAGACATTGATGAGATGAACTCGAATGCGTTGAAGAACTTCGGGGACACGACCTTTTTGGATTTAATCGACTCTGAATTCGGCAGCTTTCCCTCCTCTTCTTCTCTCTCGCCTGGTGGCTTCTCCGATTCCGGGTCCGGAATCGAGAAAGCCAATGGCCGGCAGAATCCTTTCCGGAACCAGGGGTTACGCATTATTGCAGGGATAGTGATCCGCTTCTCGGGATCGGACATAAGCAGCCTCGACACGAGCCGCCTTGTGTCCGTCGAGAACCATGGCGGCAACTCGAACTCAGCCTTGAATATCTTTCGATACATCTGCATCAAGTTCTCTTCCTGGAATGGCAGGAACCCGGCGAGGAGGACGTACAGAATCACCCCGCACGACCAGATATCGGCCCTTGACCCATCGTAGCCCTTCTTCCGCAGGACCTCCGGGGCGACGTAGGCCGGCGTGCCGCACTGCGTGTGGAGGAGCCCATCCTGGCGGAGCTGCTCCGGCAGGGCCGAGAGGCCGAAGTCGGAGACCTTGAGGTCCCCGTTGTCGTCAAGCAGCAGGTTCTCCGGCTTCAGGTCGCGGTGCGAGACCCCGCGGCTGTGGCAGAAGTCGACGGCGGAGATGAGCTGCTGGAAGTACTTGCGGGCGAGGTCCTCCTTCAGCTTCCCGCGCGCCACCTTGGCGAAAAGCTCGCCGCCGCGAACGTACTCCATCACGACAAAGATCTTGGTCCTGGTGGCCATGACCTCCTTGAGTTCCACGACGTTCGGGTGGCGGACGAGCCTCATGACGGAGATCTCGCGCTTGATCTGCTCCATCATGCCTTCCTTCTGGACGAGGTCCTTGCCGATGACCTTAATAGCGACGCTCTCTCCGGTCTGGAGGTTCTTGCCGTGGTAGACCTTGGCGAACGTTCCCTTCCCGAGGAACCTGCCCATCTCGTACTTCTGGAAAATCAGCTTCCTCTCGCTCTCCTCCATCGCCATTCGGATCCAAGCGAGAACAAAGCGTATAGACACCCGCGTGCGCCTTTCGGTCTCTCCGGGACTGGATACGATGTGAGCCACCAAATCTCTCAGCCTCCGGGACAGGAAAAGACCCCTGTCTTGGCTCTGTTTTTCCCTCCTCCTCCTCCTCTTCCTCCTCCTTCTTGGGTTTCAGTCAACAGTTCAAGGTCGACACAGGTGGAGGTTTTGGGAGGAGGGATTGACTGAAGCAGTAGTGAGCAATGGAATCCATGAGAGGAGGGAGGAGATGGTGATCCTGAGAGATCCCATTGAGAAAAGAGAAGGCAGGGGAGTGAAAGGGAAGGGATTATATGGAGGAGGGTTTTGACTGGAAGGGCATTAAAGAGAGAGGTGGAAAAAAAGCAAGTTGGGTTCTTTTGGTCTTTCTAAAGAGAGAGCACACAGAATGGAAGTCTCAAGAGAGAGAGTTTTTAGTATGCAGCGGCAGAACCTGGAAAGTGGAGAGGCCATGTAAATGCGGGACAGTCGAGGCCACGTAAAATCCGGGACAATCGAGACCACGTAATTGATTCTTGGATCGGAAGGTCACAGCCAAGACACTTTGGAAACCTTTAATAATGGCCTTATTGAATCTTTTATTAATGATTATATGACTAAGTTAAGGGCTCTCCAGGGCTAGACAGCACAAAATAATAGGGCAATAATAGTGCCGTTTGTGGGGTTTCTCTATGATTTCGTTTGCAACGGCACCTAAAAATAAATCACGGGTTCTCTAAAGCGTCTCGATTTATTTCTTTTTGTAGAGACCAAATTGAATTAGAAAAGGTACCTATGCCGGTATCGGAATTATACTATTTGAAATTTGGAACATGGGAAACTTCGCCCGTGTCAATCTCTATTAGGAAGGAGTCAAATAGCGAAAAACTAGGTAAAATTTAATTGTGATGGTACAATATATGATTCTTTGGATATGCAACGTTTTTCAAAAAAAAAAAAAAAATTGCTGGGAATTTTTTAATAATTCGATGATCAGTTTGAGTTTGGTGTTGTGCATGCTTGTATTGACCTATCTTCTGGTTTCTTTAGTGGCTAGGGTTTATTTTCTCGGGGATACAGGAGTTGGGCCATTGCACCATAATGTCAAGTTTTGTGGCTCCCAAGACGTGCGTACACGTGTTCGGCCGGACACTCTTAGTCTTCTGTCCTCCATCATTTTTGGGCTACTGTCCCTAGCAAAAAGGGTCTAGACATTGCATGTGAAAAGAACTTCAATTTGGTCAATTTGCGATAGCTATTGTGGAATTTTGAAAACATGTTCGATCGAGGAAATTTTGCATTGGGATGTTAGGAAATTCGGTTGATTTAGACAAATGATCTTGCATTTCCATGAAATTAGGAGGATTTGACTCACCATATGACAAGTTGTGGATTATTATTTTAAAAAAAAATGCTTGACATTTCGGTCAATTTAGGAAATTGAGTCAAACTTTTGTGAAATAAGAAGGATTTTTACTTACCAAAAATTAAAAAAAAAAAAAAAGGTTTACATTTATGTGTAAAAAGTGCTAGAGAATTAAAGAATCGTGATTTAAAGTGTCAAGAGATGTAATTCAAAGTTGAATTGCATTTTTACCCATCATAGAATATTACCTGAATATGTTCGCCTTATTGCACATATGGGCTTTTTATGGAATTTTCATTGATAGAAGCTTTACATCGAAATCATATTTTAGGTTTGTTTCACCCTATAGAATGACAACAAAGATAGGCAAATTTATTTTTTAGCATAAAAGGGGGAATTAAATGCTGAACTTTTATGACCAGATCGTAGCTATGGAAAATTCCCCCATTTACTCTTCCAATTTGGGATTTTTGTTTTCTCCTTCTCCAGTAGCACTTGTCGGCCGGAGCGTGAAGATATTTTCCTACAATTATTAGAATATTCAAATTGGTTGCCGACCAAGGAAAGTGCGCTCATCTTGGAATACGACACGAAGAAACAGTTGCACTGGAGCGGAGCAGCTCGCGCTTGGAAAGGTCGCACTTGGGTTTTAATTAATATAAAATTCTCTCAGGAGCTTTGTTTGAATAGATAAATGAGTTTGCCTTTTAATGAACCGTTGCAGATTGTCTCCCGGGCAAGCAAAGTCAATAGGAACAATACAAACGGTCAAAAGAAAGAGTTGACTTTGATTTCACGCAAAGGGAATTTGTCCGTTTTCTTTTTATTTCCTTGAAATAGGGATACCGCAGGTATCATAATTTTTGTACAGTGCTAACTTCAATTGCATATTGAATGTTGTAACTTTCATAAGAGGAATTGAGTGCTCTACCTTTTGAAAAAATGTTTACCACAAAAGTCAAAAATTTTACATATCATGACACTTGTCATGAACATCTTTTAAAAATTATAATACTTAAGCAATTAACTATCAAAATCATGACACTCACGAGAGCATGGAAAAAAAAATTGGCATAACTTATGATAATTCTCTTGTGAAAAAACTAATATGCTAGATGTTGTTATTTCTCCTTTAATTACACATTTTCTTCCTTCTTTTGAATTGGACTATCTTGATTTTTCTTCTTTGTCAAAATAGGAAAAGAATAAAGAAAACAATAGGACAACGGTTCACGTTCAATTTTTGGAGCGAAACAAAGGAAGTATTTAATTAGGTTTGGTAAAGAATTAAATCGATCTTTGGCTTGGCGCTTTTGGCAATTAGAGCGTATTGCTTTCCAACGCATTTCTTGGCCAGCAATTCAACAATATCATCGGCCATTGAGTAAGATAGAACGCAATATTCAGGTGATTTTAACCTTGATTATAAACTTGATTATTCTTCATGTGGATTGCAATTAGAAAGATTTTATCGTGGCTAAGGTACTTGTTAAAAGCAACTTACTAAAAGAAAGTCTGCAATTGCCAATATACACGACTTTCAAATTCTAAACAGACCAAAATTTCCTTATTTTACAAAAAAATGTATTTATCTCCATAAACGGACCAAATTTTTAAAAATATATTTTTTCATTATATTTAGGTCTTGTTTGCATGCATTTTTTTTTTTCATTCATAAACAATAAAATCTTTTAATATGTTTTTGGTTTATTATAACGTTGATTGAAATCAATGTTCATTTACATGAAATAATAAATATGTGTTTAATACCATTTTCGTTTAACAACGTGTGTTATGTGTAACTGCTAGTTGTGATTTTTTGTGTCGTAACTCATTAGTTCATTATACCTTTCGCTCATAAACCGTCTGATTAATATAAGTATCAATGCCACATCAAAAAAGAAAAGTATTTTATCAAAATAAACAAAAGAAACACATTGTTTATTATTTATAGTTGAATATAAAAAAGTGCAATGGATGTGCAATACATTATTGATCATTTTATATATTTAAAGGAGACGTCAAAATTTCCTTACATTTATATAAATCATAGATAACAACGGAATCACTTTCTGCTTTCATTAATCTAAAATTATGAAAATAAAAGATTTATGCTTTGAGGAGAATGTGTGTGTGTGTGTGTGTCTATATATATATATATATATTCAAGAATATATATTAACCACTAACCACCCCCCGCCACCCTTCCAACTTGGAAGCGGGAGGTTGGGAGTTCAAATCCCCACTTCTCATGGGAGATTGGGGTGGGGACGATTTCATTTCAAGAGTGGGTTTCAACTCCCACGCCCGAAGGAGGCTAATGGCAAAAGTCTGAGAGTGAGTGTTAGAGTAGGATTAGAGTAGGACCGACCAAAAAAAAAAAAAAAGAATTAGGTTTAACCGTAACCATCCAACAGTGTTTTCCTATGAAAAAAATTTCTCTTTAAAAAATTAAAAAATATATTTATATATAAGTTACCAAACGACCTCTTAATTCTTCTATTTTTAAAATCGTAAGGTGCATGCTCTTTTGCTAGTGTTATATAAAGAAATAAAAACTTGAAATATTTCTTAGTTTTATTGATGCGTTGGTCATTGTAATAATCCGTTCTTTTATAAATCAAATTTACAGAAGAAGTACCCAATTAGTCATGAACTCATCATATATATACCATTTCAATACTAAAATTTTTAATTTTTACTAATTTAATTTTGTTCTTTGCATGAAAATGACTAACATTATGGTCAAGTTACTCCGAAAATGACTAACATGATGATTCAGTCATTCGATCATCCTATTGTCATCAATTAACAACAAAATTGACCGAAATAAATATATTTTAAGTTTTCATAAAAATTTAGGATTAAATCACCACTTAAAAAGTTCATAACTTAACTAGCGTCCGTATAATAACTTATTGCTACGTGAACAGTTTCCTCTCAATTTAATAATTCTACGATGGAGCTCATTTATAAAGAAATCTTTATTCACCCATAATTCTCTCGATTTTTGTCAAACGGTCGAAGACCTTCCACCTGGAAGAGAGTAGGTCGGTGACCGTCGGATTGATTTGCATACGTGCCCCAATAATATCAAGGAGCATAAGCCAAAGGACTGGCCCCAGGATTCCATAAAGTAAGGCATAAAAAATGTAAAAATAAAGTTGAAGAGGCTGCTTTGGCGCTAGTCTACTTCAATTTCAAGTAAAGGTGCAATGCACCCGCCTTTTGAGAAATATTATATGTTTTATAATTGGGGTACGTTGTATAAATTAGAATGTCTTAATTATTGCAGAGATGCAATATGTCTGAATGGAGGGACCTATGAGGATCCAACAACTCCATAATGAGGTAAAATATGTGGCCCAACACCAAAGATCTTCTGATCTTGAAGGTGTGGGACCTGTCATTAGAAAGAATAAATTGGAATAGAATGGAAAAGACAATTAAAAAAATTGAAAAGAAAAGAAAGAAATGTTGTTGGGTATGGGGATGTTGACTTCCGGATACTAGTGGATAAGAAAATTTGAAATTTATTTAGTATCTCTTTGTTTATTTTATAAAAAAAAATGAATAATTTGAAAAATATTTTCCTAAAAATTATGATTTGTATTGTTTGAAATAATTGATCAATCAAAAATAATTTCATAAATGATGATAATTTATTTTTAATTACTTTCGTAAGCAGTATTTTTGGCTTATTCATTTTTGTAGACAATACAAAGATCATTTTAGGAAAATGGTTTCAAATCATTCATTTTCCACAAAACAAATGGAATTGATCCTAATGGATTTTGGAGCTGCATTCTTTTTTCGATCATTTTAGGGTTACTTAAGTCTATTGCGGTAAAAGAAAAATCTATTGTGGTTTTGTAGAGGAGACGCTGCTGTGAGGCCAAATGATGAAGAACAGAATTTACGTGGCGTAAATAATTGGAAATTGTAAAAATGTAAGAGAAATTAGATGGCGCGAAAAGAAATGGAGCAATTAGAGAGACGCAAAGGAAAGAGATAGAAACGCCGATTGTCTCCACTGTCTCCAGCGATATCCATGGCTAAAGCTATTTCTTGGTTTATAGGTTTTTATTCCTTCCCAAAAACAAGATCAATTCATCGTTTAAAAATAAGTATTTTGTTAGCCATAATTCATAGGCAGCCTAAACAAAAGTTCAACAAGAAAGTAATTCTAAACTAACAAATATGTCCAAATTAATGATTCAGATCTTAGATAGTATCAAATATTGAATAATTTATTAGGAAATTGAATTAGCAAGGCGGTTGACAAATCTTGTATTGCATTAATCTATCCCATCGCAAGGAACTCGACTCGACCCCCAACAAGTTTGCCCGATGACCTTTCCAAAGAATTAGTTGATAAATCAATTTCATCTCAATAAAAATATTCAAAGAATATAAAAGGAATATTGAGATTATTATTATTGGATCCATAATCACAATCGGATAAGTGGTTTATATGTTTCAAGTGAGCTATGTAATTTAGTTATTTCATATGTCAATCATCCAATGGTGAATGCATAAATTTTATATTACATTGACGGCGATCTAATAAAAATTTAAAAAGGCAAAAATATGTCCATAAAAAAAAAAAATCACAAACCATCACGAGAAAAATTCTCGAAATCGTTCAAATGAGGCATTGAATTCTCTATTATCAATCTCGCACTAATATCTAGATGCTCTGGCATATAATAATTATTTTCATTTTCGTGACCAGCTTTCTTTTAACTAATTATTTCAGCTAAAAGTGTAAAACTAGTGAGTAAGATTAAGATCGATGACTCAACGACATTAGGTTAATGGTTTGCGCATATAGCTTTAGATAGACGATGAAGAAAGTTTAAAGACACGCCAATTATTTTAGAAGAAAAATTAGAATATTACCCCGTGCAATGCACGGGATTAGTCAGGCAGATAAGAGAAGTGCAATGATGTAGTACAAAATATGTACTTATTTGTCTAGAGAATAGCGAAACTGTTTGACGTCTTTTAGACTTTATTGTTATTTTATAACATAATGGTCGATTAAGCCAATGGAATTACAGAACAAAACGAAGTGTACATAGCCCCCAGACTCGAAGGGGGAAGAAAGAAGGGAAGAAGAAAAAACGAAATAAAGAGAAACAAAAATGAAAAAGGAAAAAGAAAGTAAATAAATAAATAAGTAGATAATTCGAAAAAAAATATTAATATTATTGAAAATTATTCACGTTAGCACTAGTTAGTCAAAATTGATCTAATTGACTGAATTGATATAAATACAAAAGGTTTATGACACAATTAAAAAAAATTTAAAATTAAATTAGCATAATTTGTAATAGGTTTAGGATTTATATTTTTTTGTGATTCTCCCTCATGCAATGACTATTCACAACTACAACCACTTTAATCTATATTAATCTAAAAAATGTTCCTTTAAAATTCCCTAGACTCCACTAAATTAAGAGTCGAGCCGATAAATTCTTTGAAGAGAGGCGAGTTTGCAAATTTATCCAATTTAGTTAGTTCAGATACTTCAATCACCTTACAAAGAATCGACCCGATTAGCTAAGGTGGCAAATAATGAACAACTACGACTCATTTGGTTTGTGAAAAATGAATTATTTGGAAATATATATATATATATATATATATATATATATATATATATATATATATATATTAAAAATGATCGCTGATGTCACTTGAAATAATTAGCCACTAAAATATGTTTCATTATCAATAACAATTTATGTCTAAATATTTTCATGAACAATGAAAATATTTTTGGTTAATTTTTTTTAAGGGATATAAGAAACCGTTCTTAGAAAGGTATTTTTCAAATTATTCATTTTTCACGAAACAAACGTAGCTTAAAACGAGACGAGCCTATATGGTTAATCCATGTTTTATAAAATACATATACCACTAAACTAAAATAACAAGCTTTACTGGCGACTAAGCAGTAGTGTCCTAGTCGCTAGTGAAGTTGCCAAGATGAGACGTAATCTGTAGACGGTGGCCCGTCTTTGCGGCATTGACATTCTCTTCTGTAGTTGAGATATCGTTTTAGCAAGATGATTCGGCAGATTCTCTAGAACTTAAATGCTCCTAGAATGAAATTTTCCTAAGTTTATCAATCGATTAATCAATTCTTTAACAACATAGGACAGCCTGCCTGCTCCGTAGCTGAAAAAAAAATGTTATGATCTCCAATAATGCATTTTTTTTGTCGAGGAAAATATGAAAAATACAAGTTGGGTTCCTAAAGAATGTATTTTGTTGATGATGATAATACAAAGTAAACCATCATGACGTTGTATTACATGTGCAGCTTTCTAATGCATCAAGACCGAGCACATTAGAGAGGTCACCGAAATGGACCCAACTAAATAATAAATTGCTAGTGGCATCTAACAATTCAATTTTGACATGGTGTGAGTTGAGACTTCTTACTTGAATTTTTCACACTTGGACTCTTTTTAATTTACAAAAAATGGATGATTTGATTGCTTGAAATATTTATTCACTAAAAAATATTTTTATTGTCAACAATAATTTATGTCTAGATATTTTTACGGACGATTAAAATATATTTTATTCATTCATTTCTCTAAGCGACACAAATTATCATTTTTAAAAACATGTTTTTCAAATCATTCATTCCCCATAGTAATGTTCAAACTACATCCTTTGGTAATTTTTGGCATGTCAGGCTCGCTCGGTTACCTTTGTTGCGGGTACACAGGCAGTTTAAGCGTGACATGACATCTTCGAGGGGCAAGTTCTAATGAGGCATGCGCAATGGGTCCATTTCTAGGCTTCCCGTAGTTGAAGTGATTTTTCTGGATAAACTTGGATCGTCTAAAGTTGAAGATATGGATCATAATGTCTATTTTACCGGAAGTACTAGCACATGGTTTTGGACCCTATTTATATCAAATCTGGTTTCCATACAATATGTCTGACAGGAACAGGTGCAAAAAACAATGTTTTCTTAGGAAGTAAATTGCCCCTTGAAAAAAAAAATATCTCATAAACTATTGGCCATCTTAAGAGGTTCTTTCCTAGAAGTAGTTGGAGTATGCTAATCCGTATATACCAAATACATGAGAAAATTTTCCAATTCAATCCTAAACTTATTGTACAACAGCTAATTCAATTTTAAACCTTTCAATTTTAAAAATTTAGTCTTAAATTTTTTGACATCTTGTCAATTTAGTCCTAAATTTTTTAATAATTTATCAATTTAATCATAAATCTTTTAACGATTTGTTAGTTTTATTTTTTTAATCAATTTTAATTAGAAATCACTAACATAGTGGTCTAACTAGCGCCGGTCCTCCATCATTGCACATCCGGTGCTTGGCACGAAAGTTTTTCACAATTTTTTTAATTGTATGATTGTTTTTTTCCTGTTTTCTTATCACTCGGATCCTGCAAAAAGCAGGGAACAAAATCTGGCGTTTCTGAAATCCTCAGACGCTCAAGCCAGAAATTTAGCTTAATGAATGATTTTTGTTTTTTTTCACTTTCTTGGCACGAATGAACGAGTGCTATTATTTATGCCCGTTCCCCCAAGTGATGTTTGAATTACGTCCTCCGGTAATTTTTGGCATGTCGGGCTCGGTAACTTTTTTTTTTTTTTTTTTTGGTAAACCTTCGTCGCGGGTAACTTTCCACGCCTAACAACGGGGGTACCATCCGGGATTCGAACTTCCACGCCAAGCGATGTACCGCTTGACCAACGATGCCACCGCCACGGCTCGTAACCTTCGTCGCGGGTAATATGGGCAAATTCGGCGTGATCTGATCTGACATCTCTGAGGGGCGAGTTCCAATGAGGCATGCACGACGGGTCCATTTCTAGGCTTCCAGTTGAAGTTGATTTTCTCGATAAGCTTAGATCTTTCGAAGTTGAAGATATGGATCCTTATGTCTATTTTACCAGAAGTAGAAACACGTGATTCTGGACCCTATCCATATCAAATCTGATTTCCATACGATATGTCTGACAAGAACAGATGCCAAAAAAAAAAAGAAAAAAAAAAGAAAGCTTTCTTAGGGATTAAAGGCCCCCCGCAAAAAAAAACCTCCTAAACAATTGACTATCTTTGGATCCAAGCATACCCTTAAAAGGTTTACGAGAGGGGGAGAACCCCAAAGGGTGTGACTCTCCATAGGAATCCTCTATGTTTCCTTTTTCCTAGAAAGAAAAGTATATGGAAGGGAATTTGGGGGTGTTAAAGCACATGGGCAGCAATACATTAAAATAAATAATGTAGTCCTGTTAGTCCACTTGAATTATTAGGCAGGCAGGGCGGCCCTAACATAGGAGGTTAAACTCTCAATTGCCTGGTGAGGTTACCTTGTAACCAGACATTAAGGATCTAGGCAGCTCCCCTAGTTACAAGGTTACCCTATGAGCTTGGATCTTCTAAAGTTGAAGATGTGGATCGTGATGTCTATTTTAATAGAAGTAGTAACACATGATTGGGGACCTATCCATATCAAATATGATTTCCATACAATATGTCTGATAGGAACAAGCGTAAAAAACAATGATTTCTTAGGGATTAAAGTCCCCCTAAAAGTATAGCTCCTAAACTATTGGCCACCTTAAGAGGTTCTTTCTTGGAAGTCCTTGGAGTATTCAAACTTGTATATATATATATGGAAAAATTGTCCGAAAATCCTAAATATATTATATAGTGGTCAATTCAATCATAAGACTTTCAATTTTACTAATTGAATACTAACTTTTTAATAATTTACAATTTAGTCTTTCCAAGTAACTTTAACTAAAAATCGTTGATACGGTAGTCTAGTCAGTGCCAACTATATTATATAGCATGACCAATGTTGAAGTTGAAGATTTTTACATTTTTTATAGATTTTTTCTATTTTCGCTATTCTTTTATTTTTTGTTTTCTTTTATGTTTTTATCTCTCCTAACCATCACCAAGCCTCATCAACGGTTGGTAGAGGTCGCTGGCCTTAGGCGAGGAATGCTCAAGCCTAGGCTAGCAAGGGCCGCCCTCGTTGGATAGAGCGAGGTTCGCCCTTATTGGCCTCACCTAGGCTAGCAAGGGCAGCCTTTCGCCAAATTGGGCAATGGATTCAGCAAAGGCAACCAAGCAAAGGGCGGCCCCCACTAAATTTGTCGAGGGTGACCCTTGCTAGTTCACACAAGGGCGTCCCTTGCCTGGGGCCCCAGGGGCAGCCCTCACCTGAGGCCGACAAAGTGAAAAAGGGAAAACGCTTAAAAAAATAAACAAAAGAAAAAGTGAAAAAAGAAAAAAATTTAAAAAATTATTTACATCAGCATTGCCAGACCATGTAGAGCAGTTAGTACTAGCTAGATAGTCAAGTCAGCAATTTTCAATCAAATTTAGCTAGAAGAATTAAATTGGCAAATTTTTAAAAACTTTAGAACTAAATTGTCGAAATTCCCTCATATTCATCAAGTCAAATTATAACGTGGAAATAAATTATTGTCTTGAATCTTTAATTCAATCCTATACATGTCAAATAATAGAAATACACGTTGATTCCATCTTAAAAAGACATGTTCACATATGTACGTATACTGCACAGTTATCTCATTCTATGTACATCCAATCTCCCTTATCATTTGTAGTCTTGTAATATTTAATTCACCATAGTGTTTTTCTTTCAGTGTTGCTGTTAGGTAGCAACCTAAGCCAAATTTCCCTCGTCATATTTAGTTGTATCTACCTTTCTAACTCCGTCAAAAGCAAGTTATTCGCGCTAAGTAACCACGGAGACGGGAGGCAAGTAGGGCCACTCCCTACAAAAGCAACAAAAATTAATGGGCCGAGTAACATTTGATAACTAAAATATTTGTGGGTTACGAACTATTGTAACTAACTTTCCTTGTCTTTCACATATAGGAAACTTTACAAAATATATTTAAGAATTTTACCACCATTTTTATCTCCTTGGTTAACTTTAAAAATCAAAATAAAGGTAAGGATTGTAATCGTTTATAGAGTAAAATCAAATATTTGGTTCTTCGCTTTTGTACTCGTCAATTTTTAACATCCATCAATGAATTGAGGTATATACGATACTTTTTTTTTCCCAAAATTATAAGTCTTAATATTACTTAGTCTAGATATTTTTTACTTTCCGCAATTTATCTACCCTTAATTTTATTTCACAAGTAAGGTATGTTCAGTACTCATTCTATTTTGATTTAATATTCTAATACTAGTGCATTTTTTTTCAAACTTCAGTACTTTTAATTGATATATCAAGTCAGCTTCATTTTATGTACCTGCCAAGAACATAAATTAATTAAAATATTAGCCGCATCATAATCAAAATCCCCCCTAACCAACTCAAAATCTTGGCTCATCATTGTCACTAAGGATTATCGAATTAGTAAGGTATGTTCAGTACTCATTCTATTTTGATTTAATATTCTAATACTAGTGCATTTTTTTTTTCAAACTTCAGTACTTTTAATTGATAGATCGAGTTAACTTCATTTTATGTACCTGCCAAGAACATAAATTAATGAAAATATTAGCTGCATCATAATGAAAATCCCCCCTAACCAACTCAAAATCTTGGCTCGTCATTGTCACTAAGGATTATCGAATTAGTTCCACATGAGTTGTCCGATAAATTATGACTTAGGATATGTTTGTTTCGGAAATATTTTATAATAAAAAAAATGACTTTCCCTTTTTGAGTTTAGAAAATTCACTTTTCTAATTTTAAACATGTATATTCTCTTTATCAGTAAACCAAAAGCATAAAAACTCAAAAATTTTCTCACTCAAATAAACACACCGTAAGAAGGAATTATAATTGCAACGTAGCTCTTCTTTTAGGTAGTTTAATTCGATGATTATCCGAATGACGTCCTTTGTCTTCAATGATGCGCACAAATTATTGGATATATAACCTTATCTATCAAAGAGAAAGATGTACCAGAGAAAATCCACGGGCAAAAGCATTACCCGTGCCATGAAACAGACGGCAACTCTCTCCATTATTGGCGGTCCCGATGGACGTGAACCGTGCAAGCCTCTGCAGCAGCGACAGTATATGATAATGATGATCCGATCATTGTTATTATATATGCTCTGGCTCTGTGCATCATGCCGTGATCACTTTGAAAGCTGAAAGACAAATTGGCTTTTCAGGATTCATGCGAGGTGGCCACACTCAAGCAAAAGCGAAAGGAGGTTTAGAAGTCATTTGATCATTTTCCCTTGAGAAAGGATACAAGTGCAAATTTTGCTAGTCAGCCATGTTTCATATCATTGTGAGGGAAAAATATGATTAGACGTGATATAATGGACTGAAGTTGGAGGCTTGTTTGCCACCTTAGACTGGAAAAATTATATTGAAATTTTTCATAAATATTTTTGAACTAAATTAGCAAATCAGTGATTCTTCGTAAAAATAGACCGAAAATGAGTACATTAAAATTTTGCATAGAGCATTAAATTGCCTCTATTAAAAAATTTAAAATTAAATTAGCATAAGTATACCATGTCTAGAATTGATCGAATAATCTTCTCGAAAATTTAAACTTAGAGGTGGGCCAAATTATGCTACTATCAAGTAGATAGGCTAGGTCTATTGGCCCTTGTGGTGGCTCCTGCAAGGGTCGACAACCCTCGTTGATGAAATCGGAGGTGATGGTTTTAATCTTTAATATATATATATATATATACCTCGGTTTTTGGTTTTCTATTTTAGCTTTTCTACTTTTTTCTTCTTTAAAAATTCTAGTTTATGTTTTCTTCTCAATATATTTATTGTTTTTTCCTTATTTCTTTTTATCCTTTATTTATTTTCGCTATTCTACTTTTTCAAGCATTCTTTTAATCTAAGCGCCACATCAACCCTATTCAAAATACTATTGAAATACTAGGTTAGCATTTTTTTGTTTATCAAATTGTATGGAGCAAAGCTATGTACTCTTTATTTAAACAAGTTTTAGCACTTGATTATACATTTTGAATGTTTTAAAACTCAATTGGACTTCTGCAAAAAGATTCAGGGATTTCTAATGCACATATAACATCCTTATAATTGGAAGTTCCTTCTCACTGTCTCTTAATATGTCCAGAGTTTATTTAGAGTGACTTTTACTTTTGATTTTTCACTTTACGTAAATCTAGCGAAGCAAACACATTGACTTTTTACGTTGATCTTAAGCACTTGATATATCATAATATATCAACATTATACGTGGACTCACATATAGTTTTTTTTAATAACTTCTTAATTTCATATAACGTTTATACGTGGACTCACATATAGTTTTTTTAATAACTTCTTAATTTCATATAACGTTTATGTTTTGACGGGATATTAAAAAGTTAGTTTAGACATTTAATAAGTCCATGCAAATAACCTCTTAATTCTCAAACTAATCTTACAATATATTTGATTGCAGTAATGGCTATTAAGTTACTAGTCTGTTATAGGCCAAAACTGTAATAGTTGTCAAAGCCTGACTATAACAACTATTCTCAAAACACCCAAATCCTTTCTCTCCCACTCACTCTATCAATATTAGATTGTTAATTAATGACTAAATTTATGAAAATAATAATTGATTAAGATTGTTTTACGTACTTGTAACGCCATTGATACTTATTTTGGTATAATCACATAAAATATCATTAATAAAATAAAATACTAAATAATAATTAAATGATTTATGTAATAATAAATATTTAGTATTAATAATACATAGTTATCTATTACATTAAAAATTACTCATAATAGAATAATTAGTTCAACATTGGTTGATTATCTTAATTACTAATTATATTAATATATGCTCAAGCTTTTTATGATATAAATTTGATCATTTAATAAATTATCATAATTAAGTTAATTAGTTATCACATAACCAATAGTATGATTGAAATAACATAGAATAGGGCCACGCTCATGATTGGCTATTAAAGTGATTATTACCATACTATAATGTTTATTTTAATCGAATTATATTCTATGTGCTTCACTTTAATGATAATCATAGATAAATTATTTCATCAAAATTCATGATTGACTATTTAAGTGATGACTGGTTATGATAACTCTAATTCTGATTTTAGAGATCCTCTCTTAAGACATGTTATATTATGGAACCCAACAGTGAAATAGATATCACATTATTTAAACCAAACAACGTAAGAGTTATTACAATTCTGTTAAATTACAACATAAAAATTATTACATCATAATCTTATTCCGTTGCTGCAACCAAGCTGGCCGTTAAAAGGATAGCGTTTAAACCGAAATTAATACACTGTGCAATTCCAGATCCTACTAAAAATCCGCTGTTGTATGGTGAACAATTTGCGGCATTACTTCCTAACTAAGCTAACTATGAAAATCTTCTG
The DNA here is from genome assembly GCA_014182575.1 of Eucalyptus decipiens. Classification (NCBI taxonomy): domain Eukaryota; kingdom Viridiplantae; phylum Streptophyta; class Magnoliopsida; order Myrtales; family Myrtaceae; genus Eucalyptus; species Eucalyptus decipiens. The sequence goes on along the minus strand of CM024611.1, from coordinate 25,770,756 downwards.
GGTCACATCGCGATGGCAATAATTCACCGGATGAGAATGCATCGACAAGTTGCTATATCTGTCCATATCGTTGAACTTGGTTGGCGAGATACTTTGTGCACCTTGTTTGGCACCATAAAGCTTTCGACATAGACATAATCCAAACGGACTTTCCGTTTGGAGCATAGCATGGAGTTAATGAATTGCGATGTAAGTTATAACTTGTAAGGAAAAGACTTGATCTCGACCACCAAGACAAAGTTGTGGCGTAGTGGAATTTGTGTATTATGAGGCGAAGAGTTTAATTCCAACATATATGCATATCCACAACGACCAACACATCACAAGAGATAAAATTTCTTTTACGATTCAGCCTTGGATGTAAATGAAGATGTCTATACAGATGGATATGGAAGAGGGTTTATTTCTATATAGACCTTGGTTAAGTAAAATGATTTTCTTTTGAACTTTGACATGAAATTTAGCGAACCAATAAGATATTTAAGGATGGAGAAGAAATCATAGATATATTATTAATTGGTTTTTTCTTAGATGGAGTCTGAAAAGATCCAAAACGCAAAAGCAAAGTCTAGACAACTTCGATTTGTGCATAATTGAGATTGTTGCTGCATGTTCAAGCAATATGGGGGTAAGTGTTTACCCCCTATGACTATTTATTTATTTATTTATTTTCCAAGTCACCTTCTGCTTAATTTTTCTTTCTTTGTTACTTTTTTTTTTTTTATCACATGGACGTTATTATTTGGAGATATATTGCCAAAACTTAATAAATCAATATACGTATACGTAAATGTATATAAATATACTGACCAAAAAAAAAAAAAAAATTCCCGGAAACTCTGTGGGCCCCACGAGGCCCATGTTATTGCCACTTGTGGAGCCCTGACTCTGTCGGCCGATTTTGTACCCATTTAATTTTATTTTTTTTTATCGAAGTTCGTTAGTGGGCCTGTTGTCGTGTTGTGACAGGTTCAATTGTCATCTGTCAATAGAAGACTATTTCTACTATCATAATTCCCCGAATAAAAAAAAAAGGTAATTGGAAAAGAAAAACAGAGTTGAATTAAAAATTGGGAATGGAAAAGATTTCTCTTATGATAAGTCGATATGTGCCGATATTGGGATTGGATTAGGTGAATTTCCTATGAAAATTTAACAAGATAAGTATACTTAACTAATTTAATTATATGTTAGTAATTTGAATTAATATAACCAAATATATATATTAGACATCCTTACCAAATATATATATATATTAGACATTCCTTTTTCAATATGTCACTAAACATAATGATTTCTAGGCATGAATTCTACTCATTTGGCAACTCGAAACCCCCTAATTCCAGCTGGCTTATTTTAACAACCCAACAAGTCTCGTAGGAATTTTGAGTGTTATGGGATGCGAGTAGATCCAAACTTGAGGAACTATTCAAAATAATCCTTTTTTTTATTATATAAAACACCTAGAATTACTAATACAATTTTATCAACCCTATAACACAAAATTAATAATTGTCGTCTAATATTCTTCTTCAGTAGACCCCATCTCAAATCGACCTTCAGATCTAGGATTCCTAAACCACACATTGTCTTTTTTATCTTTAATGTTAAATTATCATAATTTATATTTTACGAATGTAAATTATCTAAATTTGAAATCCGCAATACATGGGATCCGAATAAATGGTCATGGTTACAGTCACCTCACTAAGAAAGGCCAGATTTATAGCTTGACAGTAAAAATATATAGATTTGAAATCGATTGGCCATTGTTTGGAGAAATTGTTCAATCAGTCTTAAACCTATTACACGTATGTCAATTCAGTCTAAATTTTTTTATTTTGTCAAATTACTTCTAAATCTTTATGCGAAATTTTAATATAATCACTTCGATCAATTTTCTTTGAAAATAGTTAATATGACGATCCAACTATATTTAGCCGTCTCACATGGCAAATTGTCACAATATCGATTTTCGATGAAAAGTTACTGGAAGGAAAGATATTGAAATTCACATAATGTATAAAGTTAAATTGACAAAATTTAAAAATTAAATATTAAATTGATATTCGTATAATAAATTTAAAAGTAATTAGATAAATTTTTCTTCGTTATCGAGAGAGATAAGGAATGAGATCTATCCCAAATCTAACCCTTTTTCGTCCTCGCATGAGACAGGTTCAGGCGTCGCAATCAGCTGACTTCATAGGTGGGATTGTCACGATCACCAAGCGATGGGGTCTCTTTCCTAACTTGCTGAATTTGTGGACAGCGCATCAACTGTACCTGGCTTAGATTTGTCTAGGAAGACCACGATGGTTGGTGCTTACCTTGAAGTGATTGGATGTGGCATTGACATTCCTGAAATGTCGCCAGGCGTCGCCCTGGACTTTGCTCGAGTTAGACTTTCGTTTTCGGACCTTACCGACATCCACCTATTGATAATATTTAAACATTAAATCATGTATTTATTTAATAATTTAAAATTTTAAAATAATTAGTAATTATTCCATAAAATCTGCATGAGTGGTTTAATACAAAAAGGTACCGATAATTTCACATTAAGAGGGTCAGAACGATAAATTTTAACCAAAATATGCATAAAGTTTGAGAAAATATTACAAATCATCCCAACTTCTAACATATATACCTTTTAACATCCTCTAATATGAAAAATACATCCCTGCATCCTAGAACAAACCTCATCGCTAGTAAAGACCAAAGGGTCATTGCTTGATTAGCGCGACATCCTCCGTAATCTCTCGCAAGACCCTGGCCTCCATCATCCAAAATTGCCCATCTCTATTCCACCGCCAACCAGTAGGGTTATGTGGCCGGGGTAGGCAATGGGGCCGGAATCTTTTTCAAGGCCCGGATCCCGGCCTTTACCCGGACTACTTCCCGGTGGTCAAAGCCTTTTTAAGGTCTTGCTTAGGACCTAAACCAGGTTCTCATGTCTTTTCCGGGGGCCTGGATTTCACCCGCAACCGGTATCTTTTTCGAGCCCCGGGAAATGGGCTCTACCCTTCTTGTGGCCTTTAGGGTCCCCAACGAGGGGAGGCACGGCTCAACCCAACCGCGGGGGCCTTGTTATCGGGGTTGTCCCCCCGGAGCGCTGCAGTTTAAGGTCATGCCGAGGACCAAACCACCGTCTATTGTAGCCAAATTCCAACCTGCTGCGGCGGCCGTAAGCCCCCTTCTTGCAACTGTCGCCAGCTTCCCTTGCCTGTCTGCTCTTTCACTGGGCTTTGCGATTTCCATCTCTGCGATATGCCTCTCTGTCGCTCTGTGCCGAAACTATACATTGGGTCATCCATGGACGACCTCATCAAGGTTGTGCAGGGCCGAGGTGGAGGCTTGCGACCTAAATTGAGGTTGACAATAGCTGCGATGAGGTCGTCGGCCTCACAGCAAGTAGACGGGTTGGGGCTGGCAATAGGGAAATTACCAGAAAGGTATAATCATAATCCTATTGTACAATGATTAATTCAGTCATAAATATTTTAGTTTTACTAATTTCTTCATAAACCTTTCGATAATGGCTGATTTAGTTATTCGACCAATTTTGGCCGGCAATTGTTAACATGAATGATGGTTATCTTAGATGACACGATTGATGGTAATGTGGACAAATTGTGCTCTTTTCTTTTTAATATTTCAAATCTTTTTCTTCATTTTTTTTTTCTAGCTCTAGCTGGTGACCTTGCTGGCCAACCCTCACCTAGCTTGGGCAGGGGTGTTGCGACCCTCTCTATGCCCTCAATTATGACTAGCAAGAGCTGCGATTCTTAACCCAAACCAGGCAAGGATTGGTAGCCCATGCTGGCCCAAATTTGGAAAAAAGAAGAAGAAGAAGAATAAATAAATAAATAGAAAACAAAACAGAAGAAAAATAATAATAAAAATTTTAAAATTTTAAAAACTTCAAAATTTCTTATGTTAGCACCAACCGTCACTGGCTATGCTACATAGGATGACAGGCATTTACATTAGTAATTCTAGCCAAAATTGCCCAAATGGACTATATTGGCAAATCATTGAAGGATTTAACACTAAATCAATCAAATTGAAATATTGAAGACTAAATTTGCCATTGTACAATAGGTTTATGATTTTTTTTTCTTTTTTTTTTTGTAAGTTTTCCGGCCGTTGACACTATGATTGGGGGTGAGATAGAGTCATCGGATGGGGTGGGAGGAGGAGGTAGCATTGGCGGTGTTGGTGGCCAATCTTAGGGTTTGGTTTGGGTGTTTATTTAGGACGAGGATGGAATTGTTTTTCTAGAGGAAATGACAATTTTCTAAACTATACATTGCTAAACAATGTCAAAGTGGTATCTATGTGCAAAATTCAGGATGCAAATTTGTTTTTAAAAGTAGAGGCTACAAACTTGTCGTAGAGCAACTTACCAAAAAAAAAAAAAAAAACTTGTCGTAGAGCAAGAAGTAGATATAGATTTTGGTTCTCTATGTCTCTTAGCTTTTCATTATTTTGATGAGGGTCGGCCATTACAAGACGGTGCCTCCGTCGTGCGAGGGCTTGCCCCGATCTCTCCTCTATTTTTGGTTTTTAAGGTGGCGCCACATCATCACCAATTATTCCTCAACCTATTTTAGAAAGTAATTCCATATTTTTTGCAACTCAAAATTAATAAAATTAACGAAATCATGTGATTACACTTTTTGAACAAATTCCATTACTCAATTGTGCTGTCTAGAAAATTTTTAGAACTTCATTATTCTTTCATCAATTTTAGGACTTTAAGAGCATGTACCCGATGCTAAAAGTAGAGGATCCATCGAATTTCATCAGAGGATCGATTGAGTGTCCGCGAATTTTACATAGTAAACTCATGGCTTCCTTCTGACCACCACCAAAAGAAAAAAAAACTTATGGCGCAACTCTTTATTTGATAAAGCGCACCAAGATACCAAGAGAAGACCTAAAATCTCTCAATTGTAACTGGACCTCGTAGGAACCGAAACATTGGAATATCTGAAAAAGAGATAGTACATTACAATTTTCGAACATATACCAGACGAGAACCAGGATTCATCTTTTTCCCCTTAATCTCTCTTCTTTTCAAGCCAAACTCAAACGCGGACCCGAGGGTGAGGTGCTGCAAATGTCTCTTAATGCACGAGTTCGGCGACATAGGCCTATGCATTTGACAAGAAATTTATATGCTTGATCCACGAAGCAAAGCCCAAGACAATTTGTGCGGTTGACACCTAACCTAGCGCCGAACGGTCAAAGAAGTCGGTTGCCTCGAGCCAATTCTTAGTCGGTAATAGATACACGGGCTTCGCTATATTTAGTCCACCGTTCAAACACGGTCTATCATATGGTAGTTGACGCTATCTTTTTAAGCCTTTTTCAAAAGAAAGGATAACTAGATTACCACAAACATCTTTCGGCCACCCTTTTCGACAAGGCCGAGATATTCCAATTGCTAATTTTGATGTGAATTACTTTCCCACTCAGTTTCAGCTTCACCCTATTCGTAAACCTTCGAACAATGCCAAAGGAGCGGTGGCCCTTACTTAGATAGCTACATTCAATCTTGGATAAGGTATGTAAAAGGTTTCCTAGTCTACATTCAAACTGATTCTACCTTAGGAATCAGGAGAGAAGCGATCTGAGCAACCAGGCAGGAAGTGATCTTCAACCCAACTCTTTTTTTTGTGGATTGCTATTTTCGGCAGCTCTCTTAGTCATTATATAGAGAAATTTCCATGATCCATTTTTCAATTGTAATAGCCCTTGGACCTTTTTTGGGTCTCCGACTAGATAAAAGAGTAGATTGACATAGCAATTTATTCCTGATTAATTTGGAAGAGACCAAACTAAAAATAATATATCCGGGAAAGCTACTTATAATTTGACCGCAATTAATGTAGCGCAATTGCCTAGAGCATTATCAAGCATAAAGCTGCTAATACAACAATCCATACAACCATTCAAAAGATTGATATTCTCCTTCAATACGTCGTCCAAGACAGTGCAAAACCCTAAGTCGCTCAAAAAGGGGACCCGGCCTTGCATTTATAATTTGCACGAGATAAAGCTACATATATTATTTACATATACACAGCCCAAGGGATATGACGCACAATATTTTCCTTCGATTAGTAGAATATCTCATGGGACTTTGGGAGAAAGTATTTTGTTTTTGTTTTCTTTCAAATCTGTTTGTAAAAGGGGAGAAAATGAATGGAATCAAAATTTTGGTGCAAAAAGATTAAAAAAAAAATTTGAAAATATTGTGAGAGGAGAGAGGAGGAAATCTCAAATTTGTAATGTTTTCTCTCGTAATTTTCTTTATGATGGTGTCCTAGACATAGCATTAAGATATTAAAATAACATCATAACCTTTTTCACTGGTCACATAGGTTTTATCTAGTAAATAGTTACTGATCAATATACTAAATATAAAATAAGAAGCACAGTTCTCAGGTAATTACTTTATTTTCTTTCTTTCAAGTACCTCTTATTAAATATGGTTAAGTTATGATGCACACCAACAATTACATAAAGTTGAATTTTCAAAGAGCAACACTTGCATACCATACACTATTTTCATTGATCCCATTTTCCATTTTATTAGACTTCTCTACTACTTGGGCATGCATGAATTCTAACATATAAATGATTTGCAGCAACTTTCCTAATTTCACAAAAGTTCTTCAAGTTCATATTAAATTCCATCGTATACTGATTAACGTTGTTAAACAAAGTCAGTCTCCCATCCAACTATTACAATTTTCTGCATAGACCAATACACATGATATTCAAATTACCAAATTTGAAAACTAAATTAGTCACGAGAATAGGTGTTAAGGTTGATTAGGAAAAAGTACTTAATGAATAACATTCGCACCTGGGCATGCTGGGTGGTGCACCCACGAGAGTAATGCCAACTGCTGGTAAACCTAGCATTTCCGCAGAATATGTATGCAGATAGATAGATTTGACGTCATCACCCTAGATTTTTATTATGCAATGTTACACATGGTAATAGAACATCAAATCTAAGATAAGCTAATGAAATGCTAGAGATCAAATCTCTCGAAACATATTACCAAAGGATCGTACATATTAAAGGATGCAACAAGGGCTTGTGTAATTAATGTTCTATGCCTCTGGTGTACATGCTATTCTTTCCAATTACTAAGAAGTTTCATTAGCAAATAAGAAACAATAAAAGAACATAATATCCATGCAAATTTTGTAATGCAAGATGTTCCTCCTACACCTCGTTATATGTACTGAGACGAAGCTACCAAACTACTGGAACCCCACCCACCACCGTCACATGCACAACACCGCCTTGAGCCACCCGGCCTCCAGCCATCGAACCTGATGTCACCCCCTTCCCCCTCCCTCCTCTCGCTCATCCATGTACCCAGTAAATGGAAGCAAAAACACCCGCATTCTTCATAATTCACTCACTTTCGGAATGAAGAGGTAACACATAAGACTAGAGCCCAAAGGCACTCGTGTGATTAAGTACTAAAATTTCTTGCGGAATCACCACTTTTATTTGCACTTTTATTTGAGACCTATATTACTAAATATAAGATATAGAAGGGGATACACAATAAGAAAAAAGTCCCCCATCTGTAAATAAAAAAAAAAATTCAAAATAAGATGTTAAGGCAAAGAAAGGAAAAGGAGAGCCTTAAGCAGCAATACAAAAAGTAAGAACACAAGTTTTCATGAATAAGACCAATACTGTTCAATTTCATGGAGTAATTAACAACAGCGTTCCAATAAAAGCCTATGCAATACTGAAGCATCCCATGACTCTCATGACTCTCAGTCAGAACTAGCAGGATGGAGAAAAATAATAATCAAAACAAAACCTTCCCAACAATTACACCAGAAAAAAAATAAGACAGAAGCACACAAAAATGGAAAAAAATAATTGAATGCATTAAAGAAGCACCATTTCTTCACCTGAATAATGCATAACAACTTACATGTGATGTATTAATACCACCATCGGTTAAGGATTCAAGAAGCTGCTCTCTGGGATTCATACTCGTTATCATTGAGCATTCTGCCAAATGGTAGAGCTCCAAAGTTCAATAATTGCACAAGCAAATGAAAACTAAGAAACCAGTTCAACAATCATATCATGGATTAGATCATTGAAATGAGAATTTGAAAGCCCCCCCACAAACTAGCAAAGTAGGATAAAAGACCCAATTAAAACAAATGGTGAAAAGGAAAGACAGATCGATAGTTCCATAAAAATATATCCACATTGTAAAAGTGATTGATTGGTGCAAGATGAAAAGAAATAAGCACAAACGCCTTCGAAGGATTGATTTTATGTTGATTAATGTAGTTGGCCATAGGCAAATGATATCGAAAAACTCTAATAAGCAGGTAAACCACAAATTTCCCATCAAAGTCTCTTTGGTCAATGTGTGCATCAGCAAATTATGCAACCATGATAACACTCTATAAGTACCAGAAGTGAGCTGCCAACTGAACAGGAAACATGTGATATAAAGGAACAAAAGACTAGACAAGCTACAAGTGGAACACTAAATGTACAGGAAACATGTGATGTGTAGGAACAGCAGATAGGATAAGCAACAAAGCATCTCCTTTTTTCCGCAAAAGTGCCACATAAAAACTATCTCTAACATACAAAGTGATCATCCAAGTGTAGAACTACGTATATATGTATGATGTCATAAATCATGGAATATAACACACCATCACAAAATGAACAAGCAACTGTTTATTGATAGATTTCCATATCAGAGAATGCAAATTTAGTAAAGCCAAAAACTCACTGTGAACATAAATCATGAAAATTTAAGCACAATCGAACACTTTCACCAGAAGGTTTGCTCATAAAGTACCTACAGCCCATTCACCTCCCACTAGTAAAACCTGGCTGCCACCATGATATAATGTCCGGCAATGGAAGAGCAACCTCATAGATACCTCTATTGTGCCAATACCCTTATCTTTCATTTCTTCGTCTTGCTTCTCAAGAAACCCTACCTTGTGTATAAGCCATGACTTGCTTGTAAAACCAGGACATATTTTCATTCTCAAGAGAATTAAGAGAATAAACACAAGTAATATGCAAGAAAATTACAAAAATGAGTATAAGAGTGGGGAAATTGAACTCTTGACTCCTTCTATGATAAAAACAGTATATGTCAAGCATGTTTCTTGGAAGAAACAACTATTTTAGTTTGCAAGACATCTCAGCTGATGTCTGTTAAAGAGCAAGTATAAGGGACACACTAGGGGGTTCCAAATCGTAGACAGGAATCTACACACTCTTGCAGCAAACAAACAAAGGATTTAGTGGAACAAAGCTAAATCAATCAAAAATAAATAAATAATCTTTCTCTCCGGAATTCTTCTATTCTTATCTATGAAAATTATATATCTCAAATTATGATCCCCAAGACACATTGAAGAAGTTCAATACTATGAGATTTTGTAGGACCACTACATACTATTCTAAGAGTATAAATTGTTAGATAAATGCATGATTTAATATTTAAATATTTCAATTACTCCTCCTCACATTTAATCTAATCTTTTTGCCTAGTAGTAAGAGTTGACATATATAATTAGGGAGACAATAGGGGCATGAAAGAATTTGGACTTAAAATCGTCTGCTCCGATATCATATGTGATTTCGTAAATCAATGATAACTATTCTAAAAGTTTAAGTTGTTAAATGAACACATGGAATATTCTATCAAATACTTCACATAAACTAAGTTTCATAGCTTGAGAAGAACCATTTCTACAGTAGTCATGTTTAAGCTGAACACCATCTAAATACCTAAGAGACTTGACTCCAAATCATCCTTGGATAACTACTCATGCCAAGATTCAAGAAAATTTCCCAGTTCGTGGAAGTAATGCCCCCACCACCCAGTTGGCCCTAGCTTGTTTGTGAATGGCATTCACCCTTGGCTCATGGTAGAGGGCTCAATCTTGATGCTTTGATAGTCAATGTGGCACCTTCCAAAGGCTATCATATTTTGCACGCGCACATGAGAGAGAGAGAGAGAGAGAGAGAGAGAGAGCTCAATCCTTCATCATCCTTATCAGCCTTGAACCATAAAATGTAGGAAAGAAATGACTAAAAAGAACGAAAAGACTAGACTGAGTTTCCTTACGGGACTCCTATGGCTAGGTTCCTGTCAAGCTATAATCCATCAAAAAAGATGAAAACTGCCTATCATTATTAACACAAACAAAATTAGCCGTGCAAAGAGATGAGGAAAAAAAATCAAACCGACAGTAAACAGTTGCTCTCTTGGAGCCATAAATTCTTTCACCCAATTATTTTCAACGGGATTCTGAAGCAGCATTAATTATCTGCAAGAACCTAGAGGAGATGAGAGATAAACGATGAATTTAATCCACATACTCGCCAAGATATATTCCAGTAGTGGCTTGATCATCAGATTATATCTTGTTCGCACAAAGTCTCTCATCCCACAGTTTGATGGCTCTAGAATTGTTGTCCTTCTCCAAATCCAATTGCTATTGAGAATGGAAAAAGGGAGTATGAACTAGCTAAGAAGGTTCTCTTGCTTATTAATTTGAACAACGCAGTAAAAAGCCAGTTCATCTAGCTGGAGACTAAGAACCAGAGCTGATTATAAGACATGAGAATAAGCATTATTATGGATAGCAATTATGTCATGCGTTCCCTGTTCCATATTGCATGCAAGAAAATCAAATGAGTCGAAGGACAGGGTATTCCTCTCTGAGTCCAAGACCATAATAATGCAATAAATAAATAAAAATGGAGATTATTAATTACCTGAAGGGTCAGGCATAAAATATGAATTTTTCCGTTAAATCCGCACAGTACAGGGAATTAATCCCCCCATCGAAAGTCACGCTCTCTGAAGCCGCTAACTGTTGCTGACCTTCAAGCTTAAAAAACCCAAAAGGAAACAAAGGAAAAAGCTTTCACAGTTTAATCAAACCCAGATCACAGAACCCATGTGAACCAGTCGCGTCTTATCAGTTTTTTTTCATTTTTCTTTTTTGGCTCATCGCCAGTCCCGCATACACAACCACGGCCACAGCTACAGCCACAGCCACACAGAGAGAGAGAGAGAGAGAGAGAGAGAGAGAGAGAGAGGGGGGGGGGGGGGGCGAAAATTCGGGCAACGGGAAGCTTGACGGAAAGAGAAATGAGCACGCAAAAGTAAAGGTATAGCCTCTATACAATTACCTCTGTGTGCTCACTCTCTTCTGTCAAGTTCTTGTTATGCCCCATATCAACCCTAACAAAGTGATGATGCAAGAAAACAGTGAGACAATGAAACAGAATTCAGCAGAAGAAGAAAAGAAAAGGAGAAATCAGATCTGTGGAGAGGTGGAGACACCCACTTGAGGAGAGTTACTTTAGGAGTCTCTAAACATCAGAGAGATCCATCATCGCCTGTCAATGACAACTAGGGTTTTGCCCCCATCAAGAAAACCCAAAACAGGAGCCACAAAACCAGACCCCACTCTCAACAGGCACACAAACACACATGCAAGGTGTCGACAGGTTTCGGGGATAACGTACCAGATGTCGCAGAATGAATCGTACAGTGATCGACGGCGATGGCCCCAAAATGGCAAAACCACTGAAAAAGGTAAAGAGAAAATGTTCGGACTGTGGAGAGAGCGTGCTCTCGTCTTTGCCCCTTTCGGTTAAACGAGGAAACGGAGCGATTTGAATGGTCACTTACCAACCAAAAATAAAGGGTCACTTCTGTTACCAATTGCCCAAAAAAGGGGGAAAAAAAGTTTTCCTCTGAAGACCCTGTAAATAACGGATTAAAGAAATTTTATATCTTGAAAATTGGACTATTTCGTATCGAGATATCTTAACAAATGTTTTGGACACTTGTGAAAGTAAGTCATTTTCTCTGCCATATTTTCTTTCTTAATCGTCGCTGTATAAATACTTGTCAGACATTGAAAAATATATTTCGAACGTGACAAGACAAATTACAAGAAATTGCATGAAGAAAAGACACTTTTTTCTTTTATTTGATCATTCGAAAAATTGTCCAAATTCCTTGTTCTTTTCTCTCTCCTTTCCGCAGGGTGTATTTATTGGGAAGACCAGACACTGGTGGTTGATTTCTAGCCGTCGATGTGACTGGTGTCGTCAATTCCTCGAGCATGTATGCTCGGTTGGGAGGTGTGGCTGTCTTGGCAATCGGGCGTTTCAGGATGGGACTGCGTCAATCCGGGGGACAGGCCTTGCCTGCGACGAGCTCGCAGGTGACTTTTATAAAAGTACTCAACATATATTTTTATATGGATTTTGCTAAACCAAATAAGGAAGTATATAGCTTTCAGTTTGGTGATGATACCCGTAATATGGACATTTAAAATTCAGTAATTTGAAACCGCACCAAACACATTTAATGAATACTCCAAAATACTTGTTAATAAAACCCTTTTGCAATAAATGATTTTGGTATTCCTGAAACGCTTTTTTAGTAATTAGTTAAAGAGAATTTCGCAATTATCAATTCATCGACTATTCTCGTACTACATGTTAAGAAGACATAATGAAATTCGAGTAATCTTTGACCGATTAAAGTTTATCAATATAATTCTAGCCACCTACTTCCTCTTCTCTTCTTCCTCTCATCTCCACACAACCTCCTTCTTCGACTTCCATAGAAGAGAGGGTTTGAGCTAGATCTCTCCTCCCCTTCTTTGTATTTTAAATGATTCAATTCTCTATTTTCTTTTCCTTACTTCCCTTCCAATTAGGGAGCTTTTCTTTTCTAATCTAATTTCTAGAAGCTTGTTTCTCCCGTTTTGGGAAGATTTCTATCCCTACCTAGTCTAGATTTGGGGATTTTATGTGTATATTTTTGCGATTTCGCTTTCTTTGGATTTTGTTAGCATACAAGTTTAATTTCATACAAGATCAAAGGAGCTTCGTGAAAGATTTTGCTCTCATAGTCAGATCTGTGCTTAGTTAACTTTTTTATTATGAATGACGAATATGTTGAGGATGCCAAACCTAGATGCGCACTACTATAAGACAAAGCCACAATTATAAATGGAGTTCTTGATATATGCTTATTATTGAAAATGGACTAGGTGATGGGGCACCAAATTTGGTTTAAAGAAGTCATAAATTTGTTCTTTTAGCATGTAACCCCTAACTTTGTTTAGATAATTCATCTTGTTAACTAGAACTTGTTTTACTTTGAAATTATCTAGGATTTGTCTTGATTTATAATTAAATTAAGTTATTTCTCTCTTCTTCTTTTTTTTTTTATAATAAAAATGAACCAAATATTACTTTTAACCAAAAAAAATTATTCAAAATGTCTTAAAAACCATATCATCTTAAATTAGGTCTTAAAAACCAAAACATCTTAAATTATATATACTTAGCAAGTAATTTGAAAACACTCATTAACCTAATGTATCAACATTTCTACGTATAAATCAGAGTGATTTTACATCCTTATCTTTGGGGCTTATATTTATAATAGCCCTTTAAATCCCCTCCATTGCATTTCTACATCATTTAGTTTAAAGTCTTTTAGAAAATTTTCTTTTGTTAACACTCTTATTGGGCGAGCCTAGACGACTCAAGCCTGGCCTTCCCAAAATGTAGCCACCATGAGCAGCTCAGAGAAAGTCCACAGCATTTGTGAAAGATTATTTGATTTGTCAGAGAAATGCACTTGGGGAGGCATAGACCGCGCGATCCAATGTGCCGACCGCCGATTTCACGTTGGATGACGACAGATTTTGTCATTTGACTCATAAAACTTTCGATTACATGTCATCACTTAAAGCAAATAGATCAAGTGGGTAGTTAAAAGTAGCTCAAACCGTGTTGGAAGGCACAAAAATGAGTGTTGAGTTGTGAGAGTCACCCCTTAAATAGTATTTATACAAATTGCTACAAATCTGCAAGGTGCACCCTAACGAGGATTCTAACCGCCCTATATTAAATTTTCCCATCTATATCTTGTATAGGATACGAGACTTGTGGCTTGCTTCACTCACCTCGAATTGCAACTGTCGTGAGTACTTTGTTTGAGGGTGTGGCCCCGTGAATCAGGCATGATTGGTTATGATTGATTCAGGGTGAAAATAGAAGAGAAGAAACGAAAAAAGATTAGAGACTGACATTTTCTAATTACAGATTACCATAAGTTTAATACGAGGATTATTTTGTTGGTAATTTTCAGTAAAAGAAATCGAACTTCACATGGCCCGGTTCTCAAGCACTCCCAGGCAAGCAAGAGGAAGATAATACGGCTCCAAATTGTTGTACCAAGCACATAGGATGGGATAAGACCTACGCTAATCCACTCATAAGAAGTAAATTGCTGGCAGCAGCAAATTGTAAAGTAACTGAATTGAAAGCAATATTCACATGATTTATATTGTCCGTTTCAAGGGAGATACTTACTCCTACATCACTTAAGTCTCCAAGGTGCTGAGGATTTAGACAAATGCCTATTCAAATTTTCAGATCAGAAAGAGTAAGAGAGAGAGAGAGAGAGAGAGAGAGAGAGAGAGAGAGAGAGAGAGAGAGAGAGAGGATCAGGTCTTTTTCTGATAGAATATAATCTTCCTCGGTGCAATTTAACCTGGGGCTATCTTGTATTATAATTGTCACATACCAAAGCTAAATTTATTGGACGGAGGACATCAAATTGTCGGTATTAGGGTAGTGGAGAGGACCGCATGCACGAGCCATGGACCACAATTGAAGCTTTTGTTTCATTTCACGACATTGTCTTTTGGCCATGAAATGCGGTGACTGTCAAACCTATTCCGAGTAAAGGAACCAACAAAAAGATGATAGGCAAATGGGCTACAAATGGAAAATCTTATGGTTCTGGAGAGCATCGAGCCGCTCTCCCCTTATACTTTTGCCTTTTTCCACTTCGGGTATAAGGGGTTGTACCCACGATTCTATTGTTGGCAACATTGCAGAAGTTTCTTCCTGTGTTTAGTGCTTGTCCATGATCCCTTTGTCCAAAGGCTTATCATGGTCCCTCCCTGCTAGACCGGGTCTTTCATTCAGATCTACAGACACTCATGAAAGTTTCGTGCAATATCAAGAGCTTGATGGGATAAAATGACACTTTGCAATGCAAGAAGCATGAGGTCTCGGATTTCCTGTATTTGGTCAACATTTAACATAACAAGAGCTCACTTATTTCTATATTCGGACCATCCATGATTCAGCGCACTTCAAGAAAACCTCTTGTAAATAAATAATATTTCAAATATCTACTCTAAAAATGCTAATCTTTATATTATTTTTTTGAGTAAGGAGGAAGCTCGCTTTAGATAAGTTCGCGGGATTATAAAATATCAACTAATTTCATTACTCTATATAGAACAAGGAAAATCTAGAGAATCGACCCAAGTTTTTTTTTTCCTGATGTGTATTGTCCTCCTTAGGGTTTTCTTTTCCCTGACAACAAGCCCCAGAAAACGAAAGTTTGAAAGGATGAAATGAAATCATCCCAAAAACAAGGAGGAGGAAAAAAAGAACAATAAAGGAGGCTTCGGGGTGTAGTTGGAGGACCACAATTGGGGCTACTAGACTGGACCACCCCAAGAAAATATTCGATTTATCAAGAAAGGCCAAGGCATAAAACCCACCCCGCTTTCGACCTCGACAGGTAGAGAACCCTAGGGTCATTAAAAATATATTATCTATGTCGTGTTCACACTGATGGACGAAGTACCCATCGATCCCAGATCTTCCAATCCGGAAACGAGCGAACAATAAATATCAAGCGCGCCAGCATATTCCGGATTTATGTGTTGTGTCATGCGATTCTGGCCTCGGCCACCAGCTTCCGGAAATGTAATTAACAGAGGCCGTCATCCGGCGCTCTCTTCCGGCATCATGCACATGATGGATCAGCTTCTTAGGCTCGTTTCATTCAAGTCATGCTCCATGCCTATTTTCGCAATAGCAGGGTAATTATTGTTTGTTGCGGTGCGATGTCAACAAAATTTACGAATATTTAGGAAACACTATTGGTTCGGCGATGCTAAAGAGCGAATTGGATCCATAGGAGTATCTTTGGTCTCCGCAGAAGTTGGAGACCAGTCATAGTTAGCCCGCCATCGATACGAGGTCTAGCATACTGATTTCCTCCCGTGAAACATATTCCACCTCTCCGCTTGGAGCAGAGGTTGCATCTTGAAATAAGAACCTAACCTGATGCAGGGAGATACGACTCACGCCGGGCGATGCAAATGGCATTTTAATCACTGAAGAGCTCACAAGGTAAGAGTGCTAACAGCTATGCTCAAGGAAAACGCACCGAGGAGCCCTTTACAATCATGTCATCTAAGGATTCGGGGAACGTCGAATTCGATCTTTTGCCAACTATTATACAACAAGAAACACGGCCCAACTTCGTAGACAATGAACGAATAGCCCAGCTTTGAAACAGAAAACCCGCGAGACCCCGCGAATTCATATCAAGTTCTCTCCAGCTCTCACATGGACTTGCTTTTAGACAACAAATTCTCAAACAGCCTTAGCTTGACAAAACAATAGAAAGAAGACAGTGATTGAGACCGAAGTGCCATGCTTTTAGGCCAAGTAAGTGCCGATTATCCCGTCTTAAGGTGTGGGAGTTCAGGGGACAATGCGGAGAACAATCCTTTCCAGTCTCAGAAACATAACTCGAAATTCTCCCGTCTAGGTGGAAGTTCCAAGGGAGCGAGCGTAGAACGAATCCTTTCTAGTTTGGAAATTCCACTTGCTGTTCTGTTCCTGAGCCCGTCATAAGTAGAACTCGGAACGAATGCGCTATAAACTCTTGGGTTTGAAAATAGCTACACCCACCTACCCACCCCAGTCCTGCCTTTGCAAATTCAACGAGCAAGTTCTAGGACCTGGATGGATAATTCCGCCGTAACTCTTACCAATCATAAGGCACGCTAATAATACATTTCGGTCAAAGAAAAGCCTCTTAAAGTCGAGCAACAAGAAGCTAATGCCATATGTAAAATAACCCCATTTTTTGCAAAAGGAAACAAAGCTA
This sequence comes from Eucalyptus decipiens, assembly GCA_014182575.1. Taxonomy (NCBI): domain Eukaryota; kingdom Viridiplantae; phylum Streptophyta; class Magnoliopsida; order Myrtales; family Myrtaceae; genus Eucalyptus; species Eucalyptus decipiens. The sequence goes on along the minus strand of CM024611.1, from coordinate 25,753,690 downwards.
AGCAATGCGCTCTGCAATCAGTTCCAACAAAAGCATTCCTCTCTAACAGCAAAAGGAAAACTAAGCTAACCCTCTACAACCACTAAAGATCTAGATTATCTGAATATAATGCTGGCCATAATATTAACTACCACCAAGAGAATGTTTTGCTTAAATACTGCACAGCTCGGGAGGATCCAACAACATGCAAAATCCTAAAGAGTTCCCAGAGATGGACCGGTGCCTCGAGGAGAAAACACCTTCTATTCAGTCAGCAATGACCCCCTCTTCAGTTTTTAAGCTCCTTTTCGACGCTTTTTCCCAGTGCTCGATTTGCCTCCCTGTGCTTTTGAAGACTCCGACAGCCTTGCTCTCTTACTTAGAGGGACTTCAGGTGTCTCCTCTGAGTCTTCATCCTCAATTTCATCCTCTTTGGGTTTGGGTGAACCCAGTTTGAGCTTTCCAGAACTACTGGTATTAGCCTTGCCAAAACTCCTCGGACCTTTCCCCTTGGAAGTACTCTTATCAGCTCGCATGGACTTGTCACCTTTCTGGATTTCTCGGTCAGACTTAGTCGAAACACTTCTTGCACCGGAGTCATTGGCCTTTGATTTGCCAGTCTTGAGAGTCATAAGTTCAGCATCCTTGGCTTTCCCAGACGTTTTCAAAGTCGCCTTACCAGTACTTTTAGGGGTTCGGTCTTTCTCAAAATTGCCATCTGTTTTCCTGCCTTCCCTGGACTTGTGACCAGATGTTGTAGCAGCAGGAGCTTTGGATTTGCCAGAAGAAACACCTCCACTCCTAGCAATTAAACGTCAAATGGTTATGTAACAAACTAAGGACAATAAAAGTCTATCTGTAAAATTTAACTCACTTCTTTGATGACATATCCATCTTCACTTTCTTCGCTGAAGCCAGCCCAGGCTTCACTTTTGCCTTTTTCTTCATAGGCCTGAATTAAGCAACCAGATGATATCGGTACAATACTATTTACTATTATAGAATGTACACTGGCACACAGAATTTAGTACAGAATAAAGCATGGAACAATGTGCACGAGATAGAGCAATCACATGTCTGGAGAAGCAAATATAGAGATCTAAGTGCCACAAGCTATCCATGCTGAAATGATATATTAATGAAGTCCTCAAGAAGAGAATTAAGACAGAGACAACAGCATCCATCTACAAAAACAGGAGGCAACTCCCTAACATCTTCGTTTAAAAAAAGGAATGCTCCAAGAGCTTTTGAAAAAATGGAAGAATATTATATTCACGAACTACAAGGAAAGCCACCCCGAAATTCAGACTAGAAAGTTGGATTTTCGTGCATCCTACTCAAGTATCAATTTCCAAAGTATTGACGCAGCCTTCCCAAAATAAACTCAAAATCAAGAATCCTTAATTTCCATCAAATAAAAATTTCCACAATGTCAAATGTATTATTTCCTCAAACAAGAAGTCAGGGAAAGAAGACAAAGCGACGTACATTTCTGGTGAAGCATCCGAACTATCACGGTCAGCAACCTGGCCCTGTGGAGAGAAAACCACCAGTCAGTTATCCATAAGACACAACATTGAGGTTATGAGGTCAATGTTGTCAAATCCATTAGTACCCACCTTATCTCCAAAATCACCTTCAACAAACTTCCATTTCTCTTCATCAAGATTTAATATCTCCATATCACCATCCTCATAGATAACCTGCAAAAGTATGCAGTTGTAATCTTCTGGACATAACACCCCAACCTCTAATACGAGATGAAAAGAGCATTTTAACAACCATAACTGCCATCTCACCTTATGCTTCTTTCGCCCACTATCAAAAGCCTTAATGACACCTTCATAGTATCTGAAAGATTATGAAATAGTCAGAAGCATATCTGAGGCGATATGAACCAGCTTTAGGTATAATTAGATGTAGAGGCAACGCTTAAAATATTTGACTTAGCAAAATAGAACAGGCACATAGAGAAAGACTACAGAAAACCTATACATACTGTTTATCAAGAGGCCACCAAACTTTAATCTTCAAGCCAACCAGTTCCGCTCCATAATTCTTAGCGTCAGAATCCTGGGACACCTATGATCAACCAATCAGAAATCATATCACTACCAGATATCAATCCTATGAAATGGTCTTTCCATTAGTGCCGGTTGTGGTGGAAAGCTGGGGGAGGAATGAGAAATACACACTTCTACTATCCACTTTAAGCACAACAGAAGCTTGCAGAGATGGTGGGAGAAAGGACAGAGATCAGAACCATCCAATGAGCATAGCATCACAAATGCATCCAAATTGAAGGCATGTAACAGCAGTTGAGACTCATGGGTTAACAGATATCCATAGAAGTCCTCATTTTCTCCATTTAAAAGCATATATATGCTGAATTTGTCATCACCTTTGGTAAGTCATGATACCCCTAAAAGAGACGCACAAGCTTATTCAAAACAAGCCAAGACAGACACACGACATTGGCAAATCATCAATCTCAGTTGACATTGTGTAAAAATCAAAGCTTAGCAATATGAAGTTTACAAGATTAAGTACGAAACTTGTCTAGTGATGATGAAAATCCACACACACACACACACACACATATCAACACCCATTTCAATTCTTCTCACTTAAGATTCTAACTTTCTTCCTAAGATCTTCCCTACTCAAGCCCTTCATGTCTAAAACTAGCAAATGCAAAAGAAGAAAAGGTTGAAATGCGAAATACATGATTATACCTCCTCTTTGCCTGAACTACGCTTCCTCTTGAAGTTGTCCTTAGAGGTCTCACCCAGATACTTCTCATCTTTAACTGGTTTTTTCACCCCCTTAGGGGAGGAAGGAGTTCCCTGATAGGTAAAAGTATTCATCACTAACCAAGTGAAGAGATATATAAAATTATAGACTAACTTCAATATGGAGGTACCTTCTTCTCGGGTTTCCCAGTAGATTTCTTGACATTCTTCTCAGAAGCCAATCTACTTTTGGTGTTCTTCCTTCTGTCCTCTGGCTTCTTTCTAGAGATACCTTCCCCACTGCTGGTGCTTGCATTCACTTTCTTCTCTGGCTGCTTCAACATTTTTACATCTGATCCACTGGTTGCATCATCTTCCTTGGACATTTCCTCCACAGTTATAGTTCTCTCCTTGCTGGACACATCATCAGCGCTATCATCCACTCTTTTCGTATCTGTTTCTACTTGAAGACCAGCCGTTCCTGCAGATTCTTTTTTGGAAATGTCAACAGAAGATGGTTTCACCTCTTCAGCTGAATCCTCTTTATCCTTTGGTGATTCAGCCTCCTGGGGCTGACTTTTATCAGGTATCTCCTCAGTTAAGGGAGGCAAAGCAGAGACCTTGGAGTCATCATGTTTGGACTCATCATGTTTGGACTCATCATCCTTGGACTCAGCATCCTTGGACTCATCATCAGCCACTTTATCAGTAGATGGCTCAGACACGCCCTCCTTTTCACTTTGCGACGGTATTTTTGCCTCACATTTAAGATCTTCATCAGGCAGACTTGGAGCATCATTGCCAGGTTCTTTCTCAGTGTCTTTCACTATTTCAGCATCCTTGTCATCAACCCGAGCAATGTTGGATGGCTTTGCAGATCTAGATGACATGTTAGTTCTCCTTCCTCTTTTCTTCTTAGCTGGTTCTGGCTTGGATTCTTCTTTCTGTGCCTTCTTGTTGTCCAATTGATCAAGGTCACCATTGCTCGATGCATCAGTGGTTTTGGGTGCACTCTCCTTATTTTCTTCTTCCTTATTCAAAGACACGGGATCTACCGAAGAATCATCTTTGTCCAGCTGGGTCGAACCATTGTTCACAACTGTTTTTGGAGATTCACCAGGTGCAGGAACATCTTGAGTTGAAGGCTCTTCAGCTAACCTCTCTTTTTCCATCTAAACAAGCATAAATTGGATGTTTAAAGAATTTATGCAAGTAATGTCACCAACACAGAGCAGAAAATAAGAAAACAGAGAGATGCCACTAAATAATGGCATCAGAATATCTAGTTGATGATGGAGAGTACATCTAACCGTGTGAAAATAAAATCCAAGAACAACTACAAACCAAACACGGCCAAATTTATGGTAGAACTTATTTTCACTTACATCATCATGGACATTGGTTTCCTCAGCTGCACCATTTGAGTCTTGACATATAGAAGCAATTACTTTACTATAATCATCTAAAACAACACCAGATGATTTCAATGCTTGGGCCAGGTAAGGTCTCAGTTTCACAGCACACTTCCCAAGCACTTTCTCTCCAAGCTTCTTTGCAATAGGAAGCACATCCTGAAAAACAGTGTAATTTTTAATGTTATGGAGGATAGTCAATAAAGAAAGAGATCTAGCTGACTTGAAAAGAAGTTTACCTCATTGTCCTTTTTTACACTGGCTAAGACAGGAGAGAGAAGCTCTGGTGAAATATCTTCACTTTCTTCTATAACCAGTGTCATAATTGTCTCCATTGATGTAAAGACATTTTCTGGATGGTGCTCCCTGAATGTTGTTTGTTGTACATTAGTTAAAAGCACAAGTATATATTCAGTTATACTAGGTGAAATTAAAAATTAATATATTAGCTTCAGGATACCAGCAAACAGGGCTGATTCTGAAATCCCCATCGGAATAGAGGGACACGCAATGCACTCAATCAACTCAACAACAGATAGATCCAACACTTCCTCCAAGCACACAAATGGCATTGATACAAATACTGAACAATAAATATGCCAAACAGACATCATAAAATGGAAAGTGAGACGACTGAAGACCAAAGGACTGAGAGGAGACAAAAGAGAGGCAAAAAGCTGAAAACACATCAAATTGTCAATAGACACAACTGCAATCAAACTTTTCATTGCAGCTTTACAACTAAAATGAACTAACTTTAATTGGTAAAGGACGCAAACTCCAAAGCCTATATGATTGTGTGTCAGCACAGGTAAGAATTCATTATGCAGGATTATACAGATGCCACCATGGAAAATGATCATCCAAATCCATAAAAGAGAAAATGAGAACAGTTGAGGACCAGCTATGTCCAACTATCCATGAAGCCTGGATCAGGCATTGACATACCTTATTTCCTTTAAGAAATGCTCAAACATTTCCAGTATCAGGTTATCACACTCGAGGTCCAGCATCACAACACAGGACCTGACCTTTGCAACAGTGTCCAAAATTGAGGCCCTTTTCGCATATGATCGGCTTGACTTATCAGAGAGATTCTGAAAGGATGACACGATCAACTGGAAAACTTCCTGTGTGTGCCAAATTCACATTAAAACAGCTTAAAGGTTAGGTCACCAAACATTTGGCCACTATGATCCAGGAACATCATTAATATAAGATCTTTTATTACCTTCATTTGGTCATCATCATAGGGAGCCTCTGGTGCACTGATCCTTGTTATCTCGCTAATGCATGAGGCAACAGCAACTCTAACATCAACATCTGCATGCCTGAAAAGTGTATCTTCCACTAATGCCTTCTGCGACGAACTAAGCGCCTTTTGCATTGATTTGCTTGGAGATTGGTCTACTCTCGAGAGATAAGTTTCAACTCGCTTCATTTGCCAGGTTAAAGCAAAATAAAGGCGAATTAGTAGTTTGTAGTACCATCTACTTTAAGTCATGCACAATATGAACAATTTGAATTACGTAAAGCACCATCAACCATATTGACTCTTTTCTATCCTTCTTAGAAGCATGCACAAAGTTACCTGAGTACTAAGTTTCAAAAACGAAGTACGTGGATGCAAACATAAGGGCACCACTAAATAGAATATAAAAGTTTCCTAAGACAACAATCAAATACTCAAATCACCTTACTGAAGGATGTATGAATAGGAAAGAAACAACTTCACTGCCAAGCATAACAAAATAAGAAGATCAGCAGAGTTTTCGAGATACATGCAAATTGCCAGTCACAAATTCACAGTCGCTGAAATGCCCAAACAATGCGGACAAAATCAGCAATCAATTGATGCATGAAAATGGAAAATACCAATTCCGGCATGCTGGTGTTACCTTAATCAACATGCAAATTTCCGAAGAAAGGAAAAGATAAAACAACTGCGTAAATTGCCTGTGTTCATATTTAGTAGGTATACCTTCTGATTGTAGTCAGGCGTACATTTCCTGAATTGAAATATTCCTTAAAGTTCTTCCTCAAAAATTCGTCATACATACTCAATTCGAAGGCAATTATCAACTAGCCGCAATAAATTCAAGTAAGTTTCAAGAGGGCACCTACTCTACGTAATACGGAAAGCTCAAATTGAAAGCCCAAAAGATACGAACGTCATAACGGCTTCCTACTTAAAGAGCACAGATTAGTCTATTCAACCTCTCTTAATGTAACGATTGAAGCATAACAGGAAACATCAACTGACGGCAACATATATAACTAAGATCCACAACAGACACCTCTTCAACAGCCTTAACAGGTCACAACGGCTACCCGATGACGACGCAAGGATTAGCGATTTCAACCTTCTCCTACCGTAAATGTCGACACAACAGGAAATAATCAACCGACACCTCTTCAACGATATCAACGGTCATATCGGCTATCCTACCTAAAACAACAAGGATTACTCAATCCAACCTTCTCTTACCGTGACGACACATCCATGCAAACTATGAACGCGTATTGCTCCTAACAATCAGCAAACTATCAACACATTCACTCGAGGCCTCACGAAGCAAGAAACATCTCTTCACGCACGAACGGCACGTAATCGACAAGCACAATTCTCACACAATCGAACCCCCATGCAATTACCGACGAAAACAAGCATTCCCGACCAAATGCATGCCGACCACACCATGCACGACGAAAAGCCTAACCAAGCCAAACGAAAGACGAACCGTTATCTCCAGGGAAAAGCCCTAAGTACGGCTCCCACAAATCGAAACCGCGCACGACATTCGCCGGAAAACCAACCAATCGAGCCGCGCCACCGAACGACGAGCCTCCCCCCAAAAAAAAAAAAAAAAACGAAAAAGAAAACACCGGAGCAATCAGAACAGGGCGAAAAGAAAGGGGACGGGGAAGGGGGAAGGGGCTTACGTCGAGAAGGCGCAGGAGCTCGTCCACGGCGGGCGGCGGCTCCAGCAGAATCCGCCCGGCATCCGCCAGCTGCTCCTCCAGCTCCCTATCCGACGACGACGACGACATGGATTGGCCTCCTCTCGCGATTCCCCCCGCTCGAAAAACCGCCCGAGAAAAATCGAACGAACCCCGGCTCCCCTGCTTCCCGGACGGGCCGATCTTCACATCGACCTCGCGAACCCCCCGCCCGCCCGCGCCGGAACCCTAGGCACACCACAGCAAAAAAGCGATCGAAATCGAGTGAAGACGAAGGAGCGAAAGAGCTAGAGCGAAGGGACCAGATTTCCGCGCACGGGCACCAGCACGGACCACGAGCGAGCGCGATAGAGAGAGAGAGAGAGAGAAGGTGGGGGAGTTTTTAGGGTTTTTTCTTTTTCGATTTTTTTTTTTTTTCCTTAGCTTCCGGCCAGAGGGAGGAAGGAGGGAGCGAAATTCCGGAGGATTTTTCTGTTTTTCTTTTTTTCTTTTTCACCTTTTCTTTCCAGTCCTCCGGAGAGAATTTTGTTTTCTTTTTTTTTTTTAATTGAGGATTTTGAGGGGCCACTTTCGGGTCGTTTTATAGGTGAGTCCGCCGAGGCCCGGGCTCGGACTCCGCCGGGGTCTATGAACTGGAGTTGAATCGCTGCGCTCGGATCCGCCGTCCGATCCGCTCGCCCGGGCCCACGCGGGGCCGCCTCCGCCGTCGGATCGCTGCCCAGCTGTTCCTCTCGCTGCCCCCCGGGATTTCCTTGTATGCGTTCTCTCTTGGTGCCGAAAATGGGAGGGGCTTTTTCGTTTTGGGGGATTTTCAGATTTTCCATTTTGTGGGTTGCCATTTAATGGGGCTTTCTCTTTATGAAAAGAAATTGGGATTTTGGTTGCTAAATTCGTAAAATATGTCCGTTTTTGCACCCCAAAAAAAAAAAAGTGGAAGGTTCGTTGAAGCGAGTGATAAGGTTACCATAATCGTTGAAGTGGTTGGTGGCAAAATGATTGTTTGGATTTCGAAAGTCCACATGTTCTACGCAGTTCGAATAAGTTAAAATAATTATAAATTTAACGGCGATCATGAGATCCATATTTTGATGTTGGCGGCGTACGGATCTTCTTCCTAAATGAAAAGTTATATGTTAATTCGTAACTTACTATGCATGGATAGTTTTTCCAAAAATTATAAGTCGACGGTTTTTACCGTTGAATTCATTTGTTTTTCAATAAATAAGTTTAAAACGGAACTTAACTGAAAACTAACGAGATAATAAAAATTAATGTTTCTTAAGAAAATGCTATAATTTGTCTAAAAATATTATGTAATATATCTATTCAAGGGATAGATTGCATTGCATATGCACATAAATATAAATGAAAAACGAGGTGAATTTCACGAAAATTTTGAACTTCAATTAATCAATATTTGTAAATTATCGAGCAAATGACAATTGCTAATATTATGTGATTTATACTTTAGTTAGAAATACTTTATCCTTTCATTTTTTTCATAGTTCATTGGTAATTTTTAGACAAAGAAAAAAAAAAAAAATCTTCTTACAATTGATTGTTTAATAATACAATGAAGATAGAATTATTCGTCCTCAAATTTAGTTGTCAATATTCTTCTAATTCTTCATCATGGAGATAATATGGGCTTGTCATTGAAAATTGGATAAAAATGGTTACTCTATTCTTAGAAATACCTTTCCAAATTCATAATTTATCCACCTTTTTTTTTTTTTTTTTTTTTGCAAAAGCCAATTATTTATTGAGTTACTTGAAAATTTGATTAAAATCATATGCTAGGGATGAATCCATAAACTTTGCAAAGATTGTTGAGGAATTGGAAATACAACTATCTTTATTTATATACTTTAAAATATGGATAGACTTTTCAAAAGGAGGGATTTACATTTAGGTTGCCAGATTTTCATTTAAGGGTTTTAATTTAATGTTAATTTCTCTTTATGAAAAAAATTAGGATTTTGGTTGCTAAATTAGTAAAAATATGCCTCTTTGTGCACCCAAAAAAAAAAAAAAAAAGTGGGAGGGTTCGGTGAATCAAGTTTTAAGGCTACCATAATTGCAATACTAGGTTAGATTCTGATGTCGGCGTTGCATGGCAAGATGGTTGTTTAAATATCGAAAGTCTATCTGTTCTACCCAATTCAAATAAGTTAAAATAATTATAATTTAACGGCAATTGTGGGACTCGTATTTAGATGTCGATGGCATACGGACAAATCTTCTTCCTAAAGGAAATGTTATGTGTTAATTCATAACTTACCAGACATGGATAGTTCCTCCGAAAAATTATAAGTCAACGGTTTTTATCGTTGAAATCTGTTTTTTTTTTTTCTATTTTTAATGAATAGGTTTAAAATGAAAAATGAGGAACTTAACTTAAAAATAATGAGACAATAAAAAAGTACATTGGTAATTCATAATTATTCATTATCTTCATTGTACATTGGTAATTTTAAGAGGAGAAAAAAAATCTTCTGACAATTGTTTGTTTAATAATACAATGAAGATAGAATTAGTCATCCTCAAGTTTGGTTGTCAATATTCTTCTAATTCTTCATCATGGAGATAATATGGCCTTGTCATTGAAAATTGGATAAGAATGGTTACTTCCTTCTTAGAAATACCTTTCTAAATTCATGAATATATCCATTTTTTTTTGCAAAGATTGTTGAGGAATTGGAAATACAACTATCTTTATTTATATACGTCGAAATATGGATAGACTTTTCAAAATGAGGGTTTTATATCTAAGTTGCCATATTTTCATTAAAGGGTTTTAATTTAATGTTAATTTCTCTTTATGAAAAAAATTGGGATTTTGGTTGCTAAATTCATAAAAATATGCATTTTTACACACCCAAAAAAAAAAAAAAAAAAAGTGGGAGGGTTCATTGAATCAAGTGATAAGGCTACCATAATCACGATACTAGGTTAGATTCGGATGTCGGCGGTACGCGGTAAGATGGTTGTTCACATTTCGAAAGTCCACATGTTCTACGCAGTTCAAATAAGTCAAAATAATTATAAATTTAACGGCGATCATGGGATCCATATTTAGATGTCGGCGACGTAAGGATCTTCTTCCCAAATGAAAAGTCATGTGTTAATTTGTAACTTACTATGCATGGATAGTTTCTCTGAAAAATTATAAGTAGACGGTTTTTACTGTTGAAATTAGTTGTTTTTGAATAAATAAGTTTAAAACGGAACTTAACTTAAAACTAATGAGACAATAGACAATAAAAAAAAGAAACATTAAATTTCTCAAGAAAATACTATAATTTGTCTAAAAATCTTGTGTAAAGTATCTATTGAATGAATAAATCGCATTGCATGGGCACATAAATATAAATGAAAAATGAGGTGAATTTCACGAAAATTTTAAACTTCAATTAATCAATATTTGTAAATTATCGAGCAAATGACAATTGCTAATATTATGTGATTTATACTTTAGTTAGAAATACTTTATCCTTTCATTTTTTCATAGTTCGTTGGTAATTTTTAGACAAGGAAAAAAAAACTTCTTACAATTGATTGTTTAATAATATAATAAAGATAGAACCATTCGTCCTCAAAGTTTGGTTGTCAATATTCTTCTAATTCTTCATCATGAAGATAATATGCGCTTGTCATTGAAAATTGGATAAGAATGATTACTTCATTCTTAGAAATACCTTTCCAAATTCATAATTTATCCACCTTTTCTTTCGCAAAAGCCAATTATTTATTGAGTTACTTGAAAATTTGATTAAAATCATATGCTAGGGATGAATCGATAAACTTTGCAAAGATTGTTGAGGAATTGGAAATACAACTATATTTATTTATATACTTTAAAATATGGATAGACTTTTCAAAAGGAGGGTTTACATTTAGGTTGCCAAATTTTCATTTAAGGGTTTTAATTTAATGTTAATTTCTCTTTATGAAAAAATTGGGATCTTGGTTGCTAAATTAGTAAAAGTATGCCTCTTTGTGCACCCAAAAAAAAAAAAAAAGTGAGAGGATTTGTTGAATCAAGTTTTAAGGCTACCATAATTGCAATATTGAGTTAGATTCTGATGTCGGCGTTGCATGGCAAGATGGTTGTTTAGATATCGAAAGTCTATATGTTTTTCCCAATTCAAATAAGTTAAAATAATTATAATTTAATGGCAATCATGGGACTCGTATTTAGATGTTGATGGCATACAAACGGATCTTCTTCCTAAAGGAAATGTTATGTGTTAATTCATAACTTACCAAACATAAATGGTTCCACCAAAAAATTATAAGTCAACCGTTTTTATCGTTGAAATTGATTTCTTTTAGTGAATAGGTTTAAAATGGAACATAACTTAAAAATAATGAGACAATAAAAAAAAAAGTAACATTGAGCTTCTTAAGAAAATATTATAATTTGTGTAAAAATATTGTGTAAAATATCTATGGAACGGATAGATGCATTGCATATGTACATAAATATAAATGAAAAATAAGGTGAATTTACACAAAAATTTTGAATTTCAATTAATCTACATTTGAGAATTTTCAAGCAAATGACAATTACTAATGTGATGTGGTTTATACTTTGAGTAGAAATACTTTATTTTTTCTTTTTTCTTAGTACATTGGTAATTTCTAAACAAGAGGAAAAAAATCTTCCTACAATTGATTGTCCAATAGTACAATAAAAACATAATTATTTATCCTTAAGTTTGGTTGTCAATATTTTTTCAATTCTTCATCATGTGGATGATATGAGCTTGTCATTGAAAATTGGATTAGAATGATTACTTCCTTCTTATTAATACAATTTCCAAATTCATAAATATATCTACCATTTTTGCAAAAGCCAATTATTTATTGAGTTACTTGAGAATTTGATTAAAATCATATGCTGGGGATGAATCCATAAACTTTGCAAAGATTTTTAAGGAATTAGAAATACAACCATCTTTATTTATATGCATCAAAATAAGGATAGACTTTTTAAACGGAGGGTTTTATATTTGGGTTGTCATATATCCATTTAAGGGTTTTAATATAATGTTAATTTCTCTTTATGGAAAAAAATTGGGATTTTGGTTACCATATTCATAAAATATGCCTCTTTATGCACCCAAAAAAAAAAGTGGGAGGGTTCGTTGAATCGAGTGAGAAGACTACCATAATTGCAATATTGGGTTAGATTTTGATGTCAGCAGTGCATGGCAAGATGGTGTTTAGATATCCAAAGTCTATTTGTTCTACCCAATCCGAATAAGTTAAAATAATTGTAATTTAATGGCAATCGTGGGACTCGTATTTAGATGTCGATGGCATATGGACAGATTTTCTTCCTAAAGGAAATGTTATGTGTTAATTCACAACTTACTTAACATGGATAGTTCCTCCGAAAAATTATAAGTCAACAGTTTTTATCGTTGAAATCGGTTTTTTTAGTAAATAGGTTTAAAATGGAACTTAACGTAAAAATAATGGGACAATAAAAAAACATTGAATTTCTTAAGAAAATATTATAATTTGTCTAAAAATATTGTGTAAAATATCTATGGAACGGATAGATTGCATTGCATATGTACACAAATATAAATGAAAAACAAAGTGAATTTACATGGAAATTTTGAATTTCAATTAATCTATATTTGGGAATTTTCGAGCAAATGACAATTACTAATATGATGTGGTTTATACTTTGAGTAGAAATACTTTTTTTTTTTTTTTTTCATAGTACATTAATAATTTCTAAACAAGAGAACAAAAATCTTCCTACAATTGATTGTCCAATAGTACAATAAAAACATAATTATTCGTCCTTAAGTTTGGTTGTCAATATTCTTTCGATTCTTCATCCTGTGGATGATATGAGCTTGCCATTTAATGTGGCTTTCTCTTTATGAAAAGGAATTGGGATTTTGGTTGCTAAATTTGTAAAATATGTCTGTTTTTGCACCCCAAAAAAAAAAAAAAAAAAAAAGTGGGAGGTTCGTTGAAGCAAGTGATAAGGTTACCATAATCATGAGATTGGGTTAGATTCTGATGTCGGCGGTTGGTGGCAAAATGGCTATTCAAATTTCAAAAGTCCACATGTTCTACACAGTTCGAATAAGTTAAAATAATTATAAATTTAATGGCAATCATGGGATCCATATTTAGATATTGGCGACATACGGATCTTCTTCCCAAAGGAAAAGTTATGTGTTAATTTGTAACTTACTATGCATGGATAGTTTCTCCGAAAAATTATAAGTTGACGGTTTTTACTGTTGAAATCATTTGTTTTTGAGTAAATAAGTTTAAAACGGAACTTAACTGAAAACTAACGAGATAATAAAAATATTAACATTAAATTTCCCAAGAAAATACTATAATTTGTCTAAAAATATTATGTAATATATCTATTCAATGAATAGATTGCATTACATATGCACATAAATATAAATGAAAAACGAGGTGAATTTCACGAAAATTTTGAACTTCAAGTAATCAATATTTGTAAATTATCAAGCAAATTACAATTGCTAATATTATGTGATTTATACTTTAGTTAGAAATGCTTTATCCTTTCATTTTTTCATAGTTCATTGGTAATTTTTAGACAAGGAAAAAAAAAATCTTCTTACAATTGATTGTTTAATAATACAATGAAGATGGATTTATTTGTCCTCAAATTTGGTTGTTAATATTCTTCTAATTCTTCATCATGGAGATAATATGGGCTTGTCATTGAAAATTGGATAAGAATGGTTACTTTATTCTTAGAAATACCTTTCCAAATTCATAGTTTATCCACCTTTTTTTTTTTTTTTTTTTTTTTTTTTTTGCAAAAGCCAATTATTTATTGAGTTACTTGAAAATTTGATTAAAATCATATGCTAGGGATGAATCCATAAACTTTGCAAAGATTGTTAAGGAATTGGAAATACAACTATCTTTATTTATATACGTCGAAATATGGATAGACTTTTCAAAAGGAGGGTTTTATATTTAGGTTGGCAAATTTTCATTTAAGGGTTTTAATTTAATGTTAATTTCTCTTTATGAAAAAAATTGAGATTTTGGTTGCTAAATTCGTAAAAGTATGCCTCTTTGTGCACCAAAAAAAAAAAAGTGAGAGGGTTCGTTGAATCGAGTGATAAGGCTACCATAATTGCAATATTGAGTTAGATTTTGATGTCGGCGGCGCATGGCAAGATAGCTGTTTAAATATCAAAAGTCTATCTGTTCTACCCAATTCGAATAAGTTAAAATAATTATAATTTAATGGCAATCATGAGACTTGTATTTAGATGTCGATGGCGTACGGACGGATCTTCTTCCTAAAGGAAATGTTATGTTTAACTCATAACCTACCAGACATGGCATAACTTACTAGACATGAATAGCTCCTCCGAAAATTATAAGTTAACGGTTTTTATCGTTGAAATCGGTTTTTTTTAGTGAATAGGTTTAAAACGGAACTTAACTTAAAAATAATGAGACAATAAAATAAGTAACATTGAACTTCTTAAGAAAATATTATAATTTGTGTAAAAATATTGTGTAAAATATCTATGAAACGGATAGATTGCATTGCATATGTACATAAATATAAATCATAAATAAGGTGAATTTACACGGAAATTTTGAATTTCAATTAATCTATATTTGAGAATTTTCAAGGAAAATGACAATTACTAATATGATGTGATTTATACTTTATTTTTTATTTTTTTCATAGTACATTGGTAATTTCTAAACAAGAGAAAAAAAATCTTCCTACAATTGATTGTCCAATAGTACAATAAAAACATAATTATTTGTCATTAAGTTTGGTTGTCAATATTCTTTCAATTCTTCATCATGTGGATGATATGAGCTTGTCATTGAAAATTGGATTAGAATGATTACTTCATTCTTATAAATACAATTTCCAAATTCATAAATATATCTACCATTTTTGCAAAAGCCAATTATTTATTGAGTTACTTGAGAATTTGATTAAAATCATATGTTGGGGATGAAACCATAAACTTTGCAAAGATTTTTGAGGAATTAGAAATACAACCGTCTTTATTAATATGCATCGAAATAAGGATAGACTTTTCAAACATAAGATTTTATATTTGGGTTATCAGATATTCGTTTAAGGGTTTTAATTTAATGTTAATTTCTCTTTATGGAAAAAATTGGGATTTTGGTTATCATATTCAAGTAGCCTGGTTAGGGGTACTTTTGTCCAATTTTTTTCTTAATTTTTGGTTTTCTTGTTCTTTATTATTTTTTTTTTTGGGTCGATAGTGGCACTGTTCATCATCTTCTTCATCCCTTATTCGTCTTCTTCTCAAGAACATTGGACTCTGGCCTTTTCCCAAGTCCGGTATTCTTGATCCGGGCAAGAAGAAGTGAACAGGGACAAAGAAGACGATGAACAGGGCAACCAAAAATGAAAAAAAAAAAAAAAAAAGACGAAAATACCCTAATCAGGCCACCGGAATATACATCGAAGATGCATCTATTCACCGGTCGACGAGTGAGATCCTTCTTTGAGACTAAATGATTACTTTGGGTTCTTCTTTGAAACAAACTTCACTTCAAGTCATCTTTTAAGAAAATGATGGCACTTTGGATCCTTATTTGAGATAAACTTCACTTCATGTCCTATTTTGAGAAAATGATGGCACTTTGAGTCCTTATTTGAGATAAACTTCACTTCATGTCCTATTTTGAGAAAATGATGACACTTTAGGTCATTATTTGAAATTTTCCCTTAAAAAAAAGTGGGAAGATTCATTAAATTGAGTGATAATGTTACTATAATCGTGAGACTAGGTTAAATTCTGATGTTAGTAGTGTGTGGCAAGATGATTATTCATATATAAAAAATCTATCTACTCTATGCAATTCGAATATGTAGAAATATTAAAATTTAATGGCGATAGCAAGACTTGTATTTTGACGTCAGCGGCATATGGGACGGATCTTCTTTCCAAAGGAAATGTTATATGTTAATTCATAACTTACTATACATGGATTGTTCCTCCAAAAATTATAAATCGATTGTTTTTATTGTTAAAATCAGTTGTTCTTGAGTGAATAAGTTTAAAACGAAATTTTTTTCTTAAAATGATTTTGAATTATTTAAGGAAATATTATAATTTGTCTAAATTATTGTGTAATTTATCTATTGAACAAATAGATTGCATTATAAATATAAATGCAAAAGCAAGAGGAGTTACATGGGAATTTTGAGTTTCAATTAATCTATATATATAAATTATCAAGCAAATGACAATTACTAATATTATGAAGTTTATACTTTGACTGGAAATACTTTATTATTTCTTTTTTCATAGTACATAGGTAATTTCTAGACAAGAGAGAAAAAAAAATCTTTCTTACAATTGATTGTTCAATAGTACAATAAAAATAGAAATATTCGTCCTCAAGTTTGGTTGTCAAGACAACATTCTTCTAATTCTTGTAGTGTAGATTATATGGGTTGCCATTAAAAATTGAATAAGAATGATTACTTCCTTATTAGAAAGACAATTTCCAAATTCATCAATATATATACCATATTTGCAAAAGCCAATTATCAATTAAGTTACTTGAAAATTTGACTAAAATCATATGCTGAGATGAATCAATGAACTTTGTGAAGAATGTTGAAGAATTATAAACACAAAGGTCTTTATTTATAGGGTTGATACATTGAAAAATCTCAAATTGGTACATTTGTGACAAATTTACCTCAAACTAATTTTTTGATTACCAAAAACACCAAACTAATATACCTTTGACAAATTTACCCAAAATTGGTATATTTGTAACAAATATACCCTCTATCAATTTCCATTTTTTACTGTCATATTACTAAGTTGAATGACACGTGACAATTAACTGATATATTAGTTTGAAATTTTACTTTCTGTGCCCATAGACCACATGCCCAAGGAGTGGGTGGCCCAAGGGAGAGCCATGGGCTCTCCAAGCTTGGCTCTCCAAGCCCGTTAAGCCCATCTTTGCAAATCTTACTATTAGATGCACCAATGTGCATGAATAGTACTCAATCTTGGTGAAATGACCAACTTGCTCTCTCTTCAAACTAAGGACAAAATGGCAAGATGGGAAAAGAGCAAGAGAGGGGGCAACCATATGGTTGAGGAATGGAGAAAATGATGTCGTTCCCTAGCCCAAGGGCCTATTTGTTTTACTCCATATAGTATTTGATTCTGTGCACAATCATACAATTTTTGTGACTTTTTGTAGCATTAATTTAATTTAACGGACGACATATTTGTCACAAATGTATCAGTTTAGGTTTTTGACAATCGAATAAATTAGTTTGGGGTAAATTTATCACAAGTATGTCAGTTTGGGGTTCTTTCGATCAATTGGGGTAAATTTATCATATATCTACTAGTTTGAGATTTTTCATTGTTAAAAAAAATTAGTTTGGGGTGAATTTGTCACACGTGTACCGATTTAGGGTTTTTTAAAAGTATTTCCTTTATTTATATGCATTGAAATATGGATAAAGTTTTAAAAATGACGGTTTTTATATTTGGGTTGCCGATTTTCATTTTAGGTTTTAATTTAATGTTAATTTCTCTTTATGGAAAAAAAAATTGAATTTTGGTTACTAAATTCTTAAAATATGCCTCTTTATGCAAAAAAAAAAAAAAAAAAAAAACAAAGAAAAAGTGGGAGGTTTCATCAAATCAAGTGATAACATTACCATAATCGCAAAATTAGGTTTGATTATAATGTCGGCGGTGCATGGCAAAATAGCTATGTAGATATCGAAAGTCCACCTGCTCTACACAATTTGAATTAGTAAAAAAAACAAAAAATTAATGGCGATCATGGCACCCGTATTTAGATGTTGACAACGAATGTGACGAATCTTCTTCTTGGAGGAAATGTTATATGTTAATTCATAACTTACTATGCATGGATAATTCTTCTGAAAAATTATAAACTAACGGTTTTATTGTTAAAATAAGTTGTTTTTCTTTTTTTTTTTTTTTTGTGGTAAGTAGTTATAAATAAGTTGTTTCTAAGTGAATAAGTTTAAAGTGAAATCTTTTTCTTAAAAATATTTTTAAATTTTTTGAGGAAATAAAATTATTTGTTTAAAAATATTGTGTTATATATTTATGGGTTAAACCTTGAAAAACTTCAAACCTACAACTATGACAAATTTATCATAAACTATTTTTTTGATCACAAAAAACCCCAAACTGGTATACATTTGATAAATTTACCCTAAATCGATATACTTGTGACAAATTTACTCTCTATTATTTTTCGTTAAATTTTATTATCAAATTATTAAGTTAAATGATATGTGACAGTTGATCGATATACCAATTTGAGATTTTACGTTTTGTTTGTCACAATTTACAATTTTTGTGATTTTTTTGTGGCATTTAGCGGAGGGTATATTAATCACAAATTTACTAATTTTGGGTTTTTTACGGTCAAATAAATTAGTTTATGGTAAATTTGTCATAAATGTACCAGTTTAGGATTTTTATGGTCAGTCGGGGTAAATTGTCACAGTTGTACTAGTTTGGGGTTTTTCATGATCGAAAAAATAGTTTTGGGTAAATTTGTCACATGTGTACCAGTTTGGAGTTTTTTTAGGGTATTAACCATTTATTTATTGAACGGATAGATTGCATTGCATATGTGCATAAATATAAATGAAAAACCAAGAGCGATCACACAGGAAATTCGATTTTCAATTAATATATTTGTGAATTATCAAGCAAATGACAATTGTTAATATTACGTGATTTATACTTTGAGTAAAAATACTTTAATCTTTCTTTTTTCACAAGACATTGGTAATTTCTATACAAGAGAAGAAAAAAAAAACTTCTTACAATTGATTATTCAATAATACAATAGAAATAGAAATATTCACCCTCAAGTCTGGTTGTCAATATTCTTCTAATTCTTCATCGTATAAATTATATGGTTGCCATTAAAAATTGGAGAAGAATGATTACTTTCTTCTTAAAAACACAAGATTACTTTTTTCTTAAAAACACAATTTCCAAATTCATACATATATAATATTTTTTAAAAGCAAATTATTTACTAAGTTACTTGAAAATATGATTAAAATCATATGTTAGGATGAATCAATAAACTTTGTGAAGATTGTTGAAGAATTGGAAATACAACTGTCTATATTTACATGCATCAAAATGTGGATAAACTTTTCAAAGGAAGGTTTTATATTTAGGTTGCCAAATTTATATTTAAGGGTTTTAATTTAATGTTAATTTATCTTTATGAAAAACATGGATTTTGGTTACTAAATTTGTAAAATTTGCCTCTTTCTGCAAAAAACAAAAATGGGAGGGCTCATCAAATTGAATAATAAGGTTATCATAATCGGGAGATTGAGTTAGATTCTAATGTTGGCAATGTATGGCAAAATGGTTATTCAGATATCAAAAGTCCTCCTGTTCTATGCAGTTCAAATAAGTTAAAAAAATCAAAATTTAACGGCAATCACGAGACTTGTATTTAGATGTCGGTGGTGTATGGGATGGATCTTCTTCTAAAAGGAAATATTATATGTTAATTCATAACTTACTATGCATGGATAGTTCCTCTATAAAATTATGAATTAACGGTTATTACTGTTAAAATTAGTTGTTTATGATTAAATAAGTTTAAAATGAAATTTTTTCTTAAAAATAATTTTGAATTATTAAGAAAATATTATAATTTGTCTAAATTATTGTGTAATTTATCTATTGAACAGATAGATTGCCTTGCATATGTACATAAATATAAATGAAAAACCAAGAAGGGGTTACACGAAAATTTTGAATTTCAATTAATCTATATTTGTGAATTATCAAGCAAATGACAATTGCCGATATTATATGGTTTATACTTTGAGTAGAAATATTTTACTCTTTCTATTTTCATAGTACATTGGTAATTTATTGACAAGAGAGAAAAAAATCTCCATACAATTGATTGTTCAATAGTATAATAAAAATAGAAATATTCTTCCTCAAGTTTGGTTGTCAATATTCTTCTAATTCTTCATTATGTAGATTATATGGGTTGCTATTATGATTACTTCCTTCTTAGAAGCACAATTTCCAAATTCATATATATATACCATTTTTGCAAGAGCCAATTATTTATTACGTTACTTGAAAATTTGACTAAAATCATATGTTGGGATGAATCGATGAACTTTGCAAAGATTATTGAGGTATTAGATATAGAAATGTCTTTATTTATATGCATCAAAATGTGAATAAACTTTTCAAAAGAAGGGTTTTATATTGGGTTGCTAGATTTTTGTTTAAGGGTTTTAATTTAATATTAGTTTCTCTTTATGAAAAAAATTGGGATTTTGGTTACTAAATTCATAAAATTTGCCTCTTCATGCAAAAAAAAAAAAAAAAAAAAAAAAAACGGTGGGAGGGTTCGTCAAAGCAAGTGATAAGGACACCATAATCGAAAGATTGGGTTAGATTTTGATGTCAGTGATGTGTGGTAAGATGGCTATTCAAATATTGAAACTCTGCCTATTTTGTGCATTTCGAATAAGTTGAAAAAAAAAATCAAATTTTAATAGTGATTGCGGGACCTATATTTAAATGTCACCGGTGTACGGGACTAATATTCTTCCTAAATGAAATGTTGTATGTTAATTCATAACTTACTATGCATGGATATATTATCTGTAAAATTGTAAATTAAAGGTTTTTACAATTATGATCAATTGTTTCTAAGTGAACAAGTTTAAAACGGAATTTTTTCTTAAAAATAATTTTGAATTACTTAAGGAAATATTATAATTTGTCTAAAATATTGTGTAATTTATCTATTGCATAGATAGATTGCATTGCACATGTACATAAATACAAATGAAAAACCAAGAGGGGTTACACAAGAATTTCAAATTTCAATAATTATATATTTGTGAATTATCAAGCAAATAACCATTGCTAATATTATGTAGTTTATACTTCAAGTAGAAATACTTTACTCTTTCTTTTTTCATAGTACATTGGTAATTTCTAGACAAAAGAAGGAAAAAAAAATCATTCTTACAATTGATTGTTCAATTGTATAAAAAAAAAAAAATAGATCCTCAAGTTTGATTGTCAATATTCTTCTAATTCATCATCGTATAGATTATATGGTTTGCCATTAAAAATTGGATAAGAATGATCACTTCCTTCTTAAAAACACAATTTCCAAATCCATAAATATATTCCATTTTTGCAAAAGCTAATTATTTATTATGTTACTTGAAAATTTGACTAAAATCATATACTGAATTTTTTTTTTTGTCGGTTCTACTCTACTTCTATTTTAATTTTCACTCTCAGATTTTTGCCTTACCTCTTTGCAAGACGTGAAAGTTAAAATCCACACTTGAAACTAAATCGTTTCCATTCCAATCCCCCTGAGAAGATGGGGATTTGAACCCCCCATCTTTCCCTTCCTTGTTGAAAGGGTGGCCACTAGGGCAAACCCCATACTGAGATGAATCGATGAACTTCGCAAAGATTGTTAAAAAATTGGAACTACAACTTTATTTATATAAATCAAAATATGAATAGACTTTTCAAAATGAGGGTTTTATATTTCGGTTGTCGGATTTTCATTTAAAGGTTTTAACTTAATGTTAATTTCTCTTTATGGAGAAGAAAACATTGGGAGTTTGGTTGTCACGCCCCGAACCCCGAGCGCGTGCACATCCCACTGCGGTCGATCAAATATGCGACATCCTAGGATACGTCGCCGATCCATTCATTTTATTACGCATGCGGAAGCGAAACAAATCCCCTGACAACATTTAACTTGGGATAGAAAAGCAGGCAATCAATCACCATACCAAACACTCATTTACAAACACATAGGTTTAAATACAACTTTGAACTGTCTACAAAATATACCAGCTCGACAAAAGGGGGACACTCCTAAAACCAACTAGCAGGACACGTTCACCGATACTTCAGTCTCCACTTTTCCAGACTTAGGGCTTCGGGTCCTCCACGACCGCCATCTAAAAACATTCTTCCTTTGATCCTACAACCTTCACTGAAAATTCTGCTGCATTACTCTGATAGAAACATCTCAAAACATTCTTCCTTTGATCGATGCTTGATCGACCTATTGATACTCTTCTAGCCATCCTAGTGGCGTCCTATCTGCAGTAACGGTACTTATGCTCTCCTGAACTTATGCAGACAATTCCTAACTTGACGGCCGTGCTGGCCACATTCAAATCATGCTCCCTTTTTTACTCTGACACCAGGCTGACTCATGCCTCCTTTCCATTGACTCGGCACACAATCAAGGAGTCGTCTACCTCCTATCAAGGAATATCATGCACCCTTCTTTGCACTGGAATCTATTCCAAGTACCCCATTAAATGTCACGAAGCATGCTTCTTCTGTTCTGTCTTATCAACGACGGTGACAGAAATAGCTGCGAAACCATCTGTCTATACAGATAATCTTTGATTAAATGGCATCTTGGCGACCCTTGTAACAAGTCATTTCTCTCTTACAAGATGGAAACAGTCTCCGTCTTTTCTTACGTAACCACGACACACATCGATCGAGTTGAGCACTGACTTTCTCATTCTACTCTTCCAGTTAGGTGAAACGGGGCATCTTTCTTCTGACATCGGCCTTTCTCCCCAATCGATTTCCATCTCTGTCTAAACTAAACCTTGACCCAGATACAACGGCTTGATCCTCGATCACAACTCCAAATTAGGTCTCAACAGACGCAACAACAACAGCGATCACAACACTAGCAGCAGTAGAAACAACAGCAACAGCGGCGGCTCGATCCTGAACTTACTCACCCGACAAGCTTCCAAGGAACACTAGCGCCTGAACGATCCCAACGAACCTAAGATCGCTCGGTGCTGCTACACTCTAAGTACTGACTTGCGGCGGTACTCTCACACACACGCTGGACTGAGCTTGCGCTCTACCGTGGGTACCAACTCTTGTCAGCATCCTACCCCGAGATATAGGTCCTATCGACCTCCTCTAAGGAGTTCTCCACTCCTGATCACTCATCCTACAGGCTCTTCATCGACGCCTGTTTTCGATTCCAACATCAGGTTAGAATTTGAGTGACCCCACAAACAAGCTACCAACCAGCTATCAACCACATGCATCAACATATTAAAAGTCTTTCCTACTAACTATCCCATGACTCATCGCACCTTATCACTCCATACATAGGCCATGCTCTGATACCACTTAAGCGGGGATGTCACGCCCCGAACCTCGAGCGCGCGCACATCCCACTGCAGTCGATCAAATATGCGACATCCCAGGATACGTCGCCGACCCATTCATTTTATTACGCATGCGGAAGCGAAACAAATCCCCTGACAACATTTAACTTGGGATAGAAAAGCAGGCAATCAATCACCATACCAAACACTCATTTACAAACACATAGGTTTAAATACAACTCTGAACTGTCTACAAAATATACCAGCTCGACAAAAGGGGGACTATCCTAAAACCAACTAGTAGGACACGTTCACCGATACTTCAGTCTCCACTTTTCCAGACTTAGGGCTTCGGGTCTTCCACGACCGCCATCTAGGGACCTGAAATTTTAATCCCCAAACCGGGATGAGACAATGTCTTAGCAAGTTCAACCCCCTAAACCCCTATTAGAAAGAAAATACGCCCCGGGTGGCCTAGCCACATCACACAGAGAACTTACCTCACCTCAATTCCTTCCTGTAGGTTAGCACAATTCAAATCACTTAATCACAGATAGTAATAGGGACTTAAACAACCAGAACGCATTCACTTTCAAATAACCAACAACCGTGGGGTTTTGATTATAAGACTAAATCGTTATGACACATCCCATTCCATGCCACACAATTCCGTTCCATAATCCGACACATCAACAACACTCAACATACATTTCAATTGTTATTCACTGCCACACAAGGGCATAGCCTACTCGCAGTTCGGCTATCTACTGGCATATAGCCAGGTATCGTCTCCCCCCATGGAGCGCGGCTTCGTCAGTACATCGACGGCGTAGGAGCATGGGCCCAGAATCAACTGCGACCCGCATCCACCACGTGGGCATCCCATATAGGGACAAGTCCGGCTCAACAGCCCAGGATGGTTCCTCTTAATTATCACCCAGCCAAATCATACTCGGCCCCAGGACACTTTATATTTCAATCAATGCTTCCATTTAAAATAGTGATCCCGGCCATTTTTCTTCATATAAAAATTACTCACGTGCGTGGGGACACGCTAATTTCGAATCAAAAAGCCAATATCTCACTTTTTCAAACCCCACTATTTAATATAATCATTAAAATCCAATTTTTGCATCAAAACCCAACACTTGGGTTTTTATGAATAAAATCCACATTTATCACAATCAACACTCAATTTGCCACATCCATTCATCAAATTCAAATTCTAAATGCACAGCAGTGATCAGCACGAAATGTAGAGAATTTAGGGTCCCAAAATAATTTTTCGGAATTTATTAAATAATTAAATTTATTCCGAAAATTAATTGAATAATAATATCCATATTTTTCGCAATCCACACTCAATTTATAATATCCAATCATCAATTTCAAAATCCAAATACACAGCAGCGATCGGCACGAAATTCTGAGCAACCGGGGTCAAAAATAATTTTTCCGTTTTTTTTAAAAATAATATTTTAATAATTTCGGATTATAATATAATATTATAATTTCCAAAATTTTGAAACAATTAAATAATTCAAAATTAAAATTTTATTATGTCCCATCAAGGTTTATTATTAAATAAACTCTCTTAACCTTTAATTAAGCATACTTTACATTAAACAAACATCTTAATCTAATTCACAATTAAATAAACTAAACTACCACCTAAGCTTAATTAACTTAAGCTAAGCACACCTAAAGCATAATTAACCCTCTAATCGAGGTTTAGTGAGCTAAACTCACCGGATTAGCGAGCCGAGCGGACCAAAACGACGAGGACGACGCGAGGATCGACTTTCCTCGAGGCGGGCCAAGCATCCGCGCTTGGGAAGGCGGCCAAAACGGGCCAAACACCCGCTGCCATACCCATTTTCTTGGCTACTGTCCATAGCGGTTTAAGGCCGAGGAAGGGTAGATCCGGAGCTTGGATGAGATGGAGAAGGACCGGGGAAGGTTGAGGGGTCGAACCGCACCTAGGCGGGGCCCGAACGGTGGCCGGAGGTGGCCGAATGGCTCCGGCACGGGCTGATGCAGCAGCCGCGACGCAAGGGCAGGCGAGAGGGAGCCGGAGATGAGCGAAGCAGCAGCGGGCAGTGACGGCCTTGGCGCAAGGCTTGGATGGCGAGCGGCGGTCGAGCGCGGCTACTCCGGCGGTGCTGCTGGCCTCGCTGTCTTAGGCTTGCAGATTTGCTGGGGACGTCGAGCACAAGCTGGAGATGGAGAGAGATGGAGATGCGAGCGATTAGGGCGAGCGGTGAGGCGAGGGGCTGCAATGGCGACGACGGCGTGCGAGCGGGCGGCGGCGAGCGGCTCCGGCGACGAGCGAGCCGGCGGCCGAGCGAGCAATCGGGCGGACGAAGGTGCGGGCTGAAGCTCCTTGGTTCGCACGGTTCCCTCCCTCCTTTCCAAGTTCCAAGACCCCCTTGATTCAAGGAGGAAGATGATGGTGATGGGTCACTTTTCCAAGAGCAAATCCTCACCCTCCATGTGTCAAGATCCTAGTCGCACAAACCCCACCATGACATCACTGGATGATGTCACATTCCACTCACTCAAAACTCCCACAACCTTATCCCAATGGGTTCAGTTCCATTTTCTGCCGGGGTCCAATTCTTATACATCCAATTTCTTCAATTCTCATCAATTCTCTTCCAATTGAATCAAATTGAAGTCCATAAAATAAATTCAATGTCACCACACTTCAATTCACATCTTCACTTGTCCATAGAATCAACTTAAGTCCCAAAAGCGCGACCAAATACGGGCCTACTAATTTCTCGAGCTAAATTAACCATTTTCTGATTTAATTGCTGAAAAGCTCTGATTGCATGAAAAATCTTCCAAAGATAAGTCAATGATCCTAAAATGATTTGTGACACACCCAGACTTCCAATTTCTGAATTCGATCTCAATCTCACGGTTAATTTCACTTTGGCACGACACTAGCGCGGCCCAACCTACTGAGTAGCCTTTAGAAATTTTCATGCATTTGACCTGCGGTTGATCATTTCAAGCCACAATGTACATCTTTGAAACATTGGCGACTTTCGGTTGTCGGGGTAATCTCAAGGTTTCAAATACGAACACAGGGTACCCAAATCGATAGAACAGTCGATCCAGTGCCGATCGACAAGAATTGTGCGATCTGGTGGAATCACCCACACTTGATCACATGCCTCTGTCGAGTCGATCTATCTCCGATCTTTAATTGATTTTTAATCGTGCCGTAATGACCCTTGCAGATTAGCTCGGTCGAAAGACCGCTTCCTGGTCAAATTCTCAGGTCCTATGCATTAGAATTTCTTAACGGCTTCACCTGATAGACTAGTTTTCACATGAGTGGCCGACTCAAGGAAAATAACTATATAACGAAATGCCCGTCTCAATTTATTGAAAATAGAATTAGAAAATCGGGATGTCACATTGGTTACATAATTTGTGAATATGCCCTTTAGACAAACTATTTGCTATATCCATTGAAGCATTACCATAATTGTAAGATTGAATAGTTTCGATGTGATGATGTGTGATGCATGATTGTTCAAATATTGAAGGTTCACATATTCTTCGTAGTTGAATAAGTTGAAATAAATAAAAATTTAACGATGATCAAAGGACGGTAAATTATGTTGACATATGGAGGTATTTTTTTAGGGAATGTTATATGTTAATTCAATACATACTACACATGTACACGTTTTTTTGAAACATGATAAGTTAATGATTTGATTGTTAAAATCAAATGCTTCTAATTGAATAGGTTTAAAATGTGACACATCTAAAAAAAATGAGACAATAAAAAGATAACATCAAATTACTTCAAAAAATATTAGAGTGTCCAAAGATATTGTGTGAAAGATCTATTGAACGGATAAGTTGCCTCGAATGTTATATATTAAAAAAAACAAAAGGTGAACTTACATAGGCATTTTGAATTTCAATTAATTAATATTTGTAATTTATCAAACAAATAACATTTACAAATAGGGTTAATACCTTGAAAAACCTTAAACTGGTACATTTGTGACAAATTTACCATAAACTATTTTTTTGACCATGAAAAACCCCAAACCGGTACATCTATGACAAATTTACCCCGATCGACCACCAAAAAAAACCATATTTAACAAATTTACCCCAAACTAATTTGTTTAACTGCAAAAAACCCTAAACTAATAAATATGTGACAAATA
Source organism: Eucalyptus decipiens (assembly GCA_014182575.1). Classification (NCBI taxonomy): domain Eukaryota; kingdom Viridiplantae; phylum Streptophyta; class Magnoliopsida; order Myrtales; family Myrtaceae; genus Eucalyptus; species Eucalyptus decipiens. The sequence goes on along the minus strand of CM024611.1, from coordinate 25,726,167 downwards.
TAGCATCTGCTAAATTGGATTAATATCACAAAAATCACAAAAATTATAAACTGTGACAAACAAAACATAAAATCTCAAATCAATATACTAGTGAACTATCATGTGTCATTTATCTTAATAATTTGACAGTAAAATTTAAAGAAAACTAACAGAGGTAAATTTGTCACAAGCGTACCAATTTGGGTAAATTTGTCAAAGGTATACCGATTTGAAGTTTTTGGTGGTAAAAAAAATAGTTTGGGGTAAATTTGTCATAGTAGACCAGTTTAATGTTTTTCAGGGTATTAACCCTCATAAATATTTCATAGTTTATGCTTTAAGTAGAAATACTTTGTTCTCTCTCTCTCTCTCTCTCTCTCTCTCTCTACATGGGAAATTTCTAGAGAAGAGGAAAAAATATCTTCCTATAATTGATTGTTCAATAGTACAATAGAATTAGGAATATTTGTCCCTAACTTTGGTGGTCAATATTCTTATAAATCTTTATTATGTAGATTATGGGCACGTTTGGTAACCATTATGTTCCTAGAAACAATTTCTGATCAGAAATGATTCTTTTTTATTATGTTCCTAGGAACAATTTTTGAGCATAAGAACACGCTTGATAATTGTACAAAATTTCTAATTTTGGAATAAAAAAATAATAGAATTACGTTTGGAACTGCATAAAATTTCTATTCCAATTCTTTTCAATTACCTTTTTAGATGAGTGTAAATTTGATATTGAATTCTCATGATCCACTCACAAATATAATTATTTTCTTATGAGTGAAAAAATCATATTATATTTTATTATATTTTCAATTTCAAAAGAATTCAAATTTATAATTCTATTCCATTTTAAAATTCTATCAAATCATAGAAATTCTATTGATTAATTATGGCCTTGTTTGGTTTGGCATTTGGAAGGGGCTTTGGGACTTTAAAATCCCTTGGCATAATGCAAATACGTTTGGTTCGATTTTTTGGGCGACTTTGGCAAGATGCAATTGCATCTCCAAATGGCTCAAAGGGCTTTAGCCTAATGTAGCTCTAGGGTACTTTGGGAAGTTATATTTTCATAATGCAAGTCTCCAATATTATTCATTTTCACCAAAACCACCGCACGGAAGCCGTTTGGAGGCCGACGACCGCCGGCCAAAGGGTCACACGTGCCAGCAATCGCCGCTTGAGGGTTGCCCAACCTCGGCCACTGTTACCGGACCTCAGGCGACACCTGGGTCGCATAACCCAGGTGACTAATGGCCTGAATCGCGTGATATATGTGGCCGCCTAAAGTCGCGAGACCTTAGGCGACGGTCGCCTAGGGTTGCCCGACCCTGGCGACCGTCTAGGGGCCAGAATTGGCCATCCAACCGTCAAATCAAGCGGTCTAGTGGTCGGACTTAAAAAAAAAAAAAACAAATATTTTTGTTTTTTTTTTTTAATTTAATAAAAGTCTTTTATAAATGCAAATTTTACCAAACGGCATTTTGGCCAAAGTTGTTTCTTAATACACTTTAAAGGTACAATTCACCAAATGCTATTTGCATTTCAGAAAACTCCATTCACCCAAAGATATTTGCATTTTTGCAAATGCATTCCCTAAATATTAACTAATCAAATTTTTATTAAATAGTAAATAATAAACTATAGTATAAACTATAAATATAAATACTAAATAATAAATTAAAATAAAAAATTAAATATCTATTCTATATATAGCGAAATTTCAATTCCTACTTTAAATTATTATTATTATTATTTTTTAAAATAATTTTATTTGTTTTCCTTTCTTTCTCCCCTCCTTCTTCAAGGTGGCTGGTTGTCGGCTTTAGGATGACCCACAACCGGCCAGACGAGGGCCGGCGACCTCACTAGAGTATCGCCAACCCTCGGCGAGGCCGTGCCTTATCGACTGAGCCTTAGCTGGGTGAGTGGCCTCGCCAGATCTGGACGAGGTTCGCCTCACCTAGCCAAGCGGGGCTCGCCGGTGGTGGCGACCCTTACTTGGCCACCGGCGAGCTTGCTGGCGATTGGCGGCGACAGATGACGAGGGGCAGCGGCAACAGACGGCAATGGTGGCAGTAGCACTTGAAGAACAAGGGAGAGGGAAGAAGAGCAAGAAGAAAAAAGAGGAAAAAGAAAAAAACATAAGTTGGACTTGATTCTAGAATTGTTCCTGGAAATAAAGAATCAACTTTTTTTTTTTTTATTCTCAATTTCGTTCCAAATCTACTTCCGAGAACAAAAAAATAAAAATATGTTCTTAGGAACAAAAATTTTACCAAACGCAATTCTATTTTGAATCTACTCCTGGGAACAAAAGAACAAAATCAAGAATGGTTTGGCAAGTTTGCCAAACGGGCCCTATATGTTTTTGCAATTGAAAAAAAGAATTGAACAAGAGTAATTATTTCTTAGGAACATATTGTTTGATTCATAGATATATATACCAATTTTGTAAAAAGCCAATTATTAGTTGAGTTATTTGAAAATTTGACTAAAAATCATACGCTGGAGTGAATCAAAGAACTTTGCAATGATTGTTGAGTAATAGGAGAGAAAAGAACACTATAAGTGCCATAACTTGGCATAAATGGACACTTAAGTGCCACAACTTACGAAATGTACACTTAAGTGCCACATTTGAAGAAAAGTGGGATACTTGAGTGCTACATTCAGCAAAACCAGCCGGAAATCATACTTAGCATTTAAATATTAATATTTCTCGCCGATGTAACTTGCCGGAGAGCTGAGTTAGCTCTAATTCACCAAAAATGACGTTGTTTTGGGTGTTGGCCAAAATAAAACCCTTAAATTGGCCAAAACGACGTCATTTTGGCATAATTTGAATTTAATATAATATAAAAATGAATTAAATTAAATTTAAAACAAAATAATAATATGATTTATATTTATTAAAAAAAAAAAAAAGGGAAATGGAGGAGGAGGAAGGCAATTGGCGGCTAAGGATCGAGCCCTCGCCGTCGCCGAAAGGTGGTGGAGGGTTGGCTAGGGCCGCCGAGCTCGACCGAGGGCCGGCAACCCTAGCCCTCGCCGTTGGCTGCCTCCCTCCTCCTCCTTCCCCCCTTTTTTTTTCTTCCTCCTCCTCAACCACAGGCTGCTTCCCCTCCTCCTCCTCCCCCGGTTCGGATGCGGGTGAGGGTCGCCAACCCTCGTCGAATCTGGGTGAGGACGGCAACCCTCGCCGCCGGGGTCGGTCGGCGGCCCTTGGCTGGGGTCGGCGACCCCGGCCGACCCTCCCCTTGGCCACCAGGCCCTTCCCGCGACAACGAGGAGGCGGCGGTGGTGGGCCGAGCCCTCGGCCCGTCCCCCATTTTTTTTTAATTTTTAAATTAATATTTTAAAATATTTTAACTAAATTTAATTTAATTTTATATTATTTTTTACCATGTCAGCCCAAAATGACTCCGTTTTTGCATTATTTGGCCACATTAGCATGTAAAATGGAATCGTTTTGTACTCACTTTGCCGGAAAAATGCCATGCAATTTGGCCGGATTGACACTCAAGTGATCTATTTTGCTCCGATTTTGGCACTTAAGTGTATCTTTCGTAAGTTATAACACTTAAGTGTCAATTTCTACCAAGTTATGGCACTTCAAGGGTCCGCATCTCAATAATAAGAGATACAACTGTTTTTATTTATATGCATTGAAATATGGATAGACTTTTCAAAAGAAGGGTTTTATTTTTTGTCGCCATATTTTCGTTTAAGGATTGAAATTTAATGTTACCTTCTCTATATGAAAATTTTAGGATTTAAATTAATAAATTTGTAAATATGCCTCTTCATTCAAAATTGAATTATTCATTGAATCAATTGAAAGGTTTATCATGACTGTAAGATTAAGTATTTTTGATGTGATGGTAGGTGATGTAACGACTATTTAAGTATAAAAAATTCCCAGGTTCTACATAGTTAAATAAGTCAAAAAAATTAAAATTTGACGGTTATTGAAGGATGCCAATTTATATATTGATGTGGGGCTGTATTTTTTAGGGAATATAATATATTAATTCATATACATACTACTTATGACTAAGGTTTTTCCGAACATGATAAATTAATGGGTTTACTATCAAAATCAATTGCTTATAACTAAATAACTTTAAAGCGGAATGCATCTAAAAAATAATGTGATCATACAAAGATAACATTGAATAACTTAAGAAATTGTTAGTGTTTATCTAAAAATATTGTGTAAAATAGCTATTGAATGGATAAATTGCATTGAATGTATACATAGATATAAATGAAAAGGCGAGAGTTGAAATTACATGGGCATTTCGAATTTGAATTAATTCATACTTGTAAATTATCAAACAAATAACAATTAAAATCTTTTTTGTGGTTTATGGTTTGAGTAGAAATACTTTAACTCTTCCTTCTTTAAAACGGGTAATTTCTAGACAAGAGAAAAAAAAATCTTCCTATAATTGATTGTTTAGTTGTACAATAGAAGTAGAAATATTTGTCCTCAACGTTGGTGGTCAATATACTTCAAAATCTCCGTAGATTATATGGTTTTGCCATTGAAAATTTGACAATAATGATAATTTTTTTAGAAACACAATTTTAAATTCATAAATATATATACCATTTTTGCAAAAGCCAATTATTCATTAAGTTACTTAAAAATTTGCCTAAAGTCATATGTTTGAGATAAGTAGATGAACTTTGCAATGATTGTTGAAGAACTGAACATATAATTGTCTTTATTTTTATGCATCCAAAAATGGATAGACTTTGCGAATGGAGTATAATATTTTTGGGTGCCAGATTTTTACTTGAACATTTGAATTTAATGTTAACTTTTTTGTTTTCAAAATTATGATTTTAGTTACTAAATTCGTAAATATGACATGTAAAATGAACTATTCGTCAAATCAATTGAACGTGCTACCATGATTGTAAGATTGAAAAATTTTGGTATGAAAATGTGTGACACAATGAATATTTAAATATCAAAAGCTCATATGTTCTATGTAGTTAGAAAAAGTTAAAAATTATTGATAACCAGGAATACTCAGTTGCATGCGGTATACAAGGGTAAGTATTTTTTTCCCAATGGGAATGTTAAATGTTAATTAGTAAGATATTTCGCATGGATAGGTTTCTTTGAAAAATAAGAAGTTAGTGGTTTTAACGTTAAAATCAACTATTTCTTTGTGGTTCAAAAAAAAAAAAAAAAAAAAAACTTACGTAAAAAATAATGAGAATAAAAAATATATTATTGAATTATTTAAGAAAATATTATAGATGTTTACTCCTAATTTTTAGCGACCCAATCATTTATTCATTATATAAAAAATTAGGAATTAATTTTTAAGCCCTAAAAAAAAATTATTTGCATAGCATATAATTTTAGGTGCATTTATTTTTTAATTATTGCATTCGCATTGGATAAGTGATGGTAAATGGACTTGAATAAATGAGCTTAAGGATATTCGATTCCTAGATGTGATATATCATTATTTAAAATAAGAAATAAAGCAAGAAGGAATAAATATCTGCATCAAATATTTGTGCATATATTCATTCGTGGCGAGATCTAAAGTGAGAAGGGCAAGAAAAGATGTTGCATGTGGAGCATATATTTGAGCAATATATATTCATGCATCCGCAAGCACAAGCAAAGTAGATTTTCATGCTAAAAGAGGAAAGTGAAATATAGTCTTCAATCATCCATTGACGTGGGCAAAAAAAAAAAGCAAAGAATCAGGATATAAATCATCCATTTACCATGGGCAGAAGGAAAGGCTGCAAGAGTAGCAAAAAATTTCAGGATATAATATATTCTAAGGAGGGGAGATTTATTCTTTGAGAATAAAAAAAAGTTGTTTCTCATCCGAGAATCAAAAAGAATCAACAAACTCACTATAGTCGCTTGATGGGGCTCACCACCGATGCGCCAGAATTCTAAGAGGTCAAAGGCAAGAACAGAAGAAAAAAAGCTCGACTAGCCCGACCGAAGAAAAAGAAGAAAAAGCGTCCAAGAGAGAGGGTGAGGAATTTTCTCTGACAAGTGCAGAGGAGCAACATGAGGGAGAGAAAAGACAAAAAAAAAAAAAAAAGAGACAAAAAAAAAAGAAGAAAAGAAAATTTGGGTTCATCTTCTCCGGCTATCCCATTCCCGATGGTAGCAACCCATACCCGCGGCCGTTGTTTCGTCATCGCCATTGCTCCAAATGCTGCTTTTGCCGTCACCGCTGCTGCCGCCCCCAGCACCGCCTCACTTGCCTCCATCGCCAATGCTTGCAACCCACCGCTCGTCAAAACACATCTCGATGCCCTGACCGGCTCGACGACGCTTTTCCAACGGCCGCGTGCCTTAGCCCTTCGACGCCGTGAGTAGTCCAATGATTTGTAGCTGCTCCATCCCGTGATTCGCACCGCCTCCTGTTGCTGCACCAAAGCTCCTATTCCGACAAACTCTAATCCACGAATGGTGACAACGGCATTGCTCCCTCCCCTTGCTGAACCTAACAAGTTACCGTCGCTTCTCACGATTCTAGCGGTTGGAGACGACAGGTTGCTCTCTGCTCTGAGCCGTTGCTGTTGCACGGTGATCTCGAGTTGATGGTGCTCGCGATCCTTCCTCTTGCAATCACTTTCTGTTTTTACAGGTTTTATTTGGCATCCCTTGCGGCTTCTTCTTGCATCACCACTACCGACGCGAGTTGAGCCGTATAATAAATCATCGGCTAAACCACTGTCTCACGCATCTCACTAGAAAGCCCCAACCGTAGCTATCCTTTATCGTGAGCCCATCCCCATTGAGACTATCTCAACGCAAACCGTCGTTCGTGAGTTCTTTCGCGCCAGTCCCATTTTGGAAACAAATAATCCAAATAAGGTAATTTCTTGAACTAAATTTCATCTCAATATTATTGCCTAAATTGGAATATTTGATGTTAATAGTGATTTCAATGAAGCATTAGGCATTATCCAATAGGATATTATTGCCAAAAAATCACTATAATTTTACTAATTTGATCCGTAAGACTTTAGATCGGTTTTTAATTATGTTGATTTTTTTTCATTAACGATATTTTGGCTTTAAAATAATTATAATTATTAATTTGATCCGTGAGACTTTAGATTAATTTTTAATTATTTTGATTTTTCTTGAGTGTTGTGATGCTTAGGGTTAGAATAATTGTTAATTTAATTTGTGAGAAAAATTATTATTTTTAATTATTTTAACCATTTATTTGTTGAATATCTTGAGTGGATTGGATATGATGTTCATACTTGGAAATTGCTTGTTTTGGAAAACACCCCAAAAAAAAAATCAAATTGTGTATTAGATAGGATATTTTCCTAAATTAGGATTGCATTTTATTTTTATTTTAGATTAGATTGCATGTTATAATATATGGGATTTCTCGATAATATTGCCTAGTTTGAATAGGATTGCATTTTTAGATAATTCTAGAATAGATTAGAATAGATTCTAGATAGCATTTTCTTTTTATAGGTAGAGTCCTAAATAAAGCTTGCATGTTTAGATAATATTGCATCTTTAAAATAGTTTTTCTAAGATAAGATAGGGTTTAAGTCAAATTAATCCCTAAACTAGATTAGATAATTGTTCATTTTAGATATTTTAATTAGGGTTTTTATTAATTTTGAATTTTAATAAAAAATACAAAAAAAAATTTTGCATGTCAAATAGTTTGCATGTTTGGGTTCATTTAATTAGAAATTGCTTGTCAATAGGGTTAGGTCATGTGGTTAAAATGCATATTATATAGGTAAGTTTTAATTTCAAGATAAGATAAAATCCCAAAAATAATTGCTTGCTTTGTGTGTTTAATTCTTTTGGTGCAATTTATTTGATTCATTGAGTGTTTAATAATTGTTGAACATCCGTGTGATCACCCTATTGCATGATAGTGATTTAGGCTAAAACCATTTAGACTGCCTACAAAGATTTTGAAAGTAAAAAGAATGGTATTGAAAGGGCACTAGTGAAATCTAGTGTAATCAAATCTTCGTACCTATAATTTCTGGTTCGTATGAGTAAAATAATTATCTCATTATTTTACGTAGGTTTCTAATCAACCTATCATAAACTGATTAGTGGCGACTCCTAGTTAATAATCATTTACATGCTAAATACTCAACCTAAGTCGCGAATTGGTATGGGCTTGGGAGAGTCCGAGCTAAATTTAGACTTAGTAGTTCATTAGCCAAACCCTAGGCAGTGTACTCGAGGTTAGGTTGCGATAGCTTAGCGACTCCGCTGGGGACTTGAGTTAAAACTCTTTAATGAACTTAGGCCAATTTTTCTTTTCTTTTCAAAAATATTTTTGTTTGGCATCGAGGATTCCAGATATTCCCTAACATCTAAAGTGTTAAATGTTTTTGCATATAGGGAGATATAAGGGGAAGTAGTCTTTGCTAATCCTTGTCTTGTAGAGGTGTTGGAATGAATGATTTATATTCCCTTATTATAAGTGTTGTCTTCATTGTTATGCATGTTTTATTGCTTTTGCATATAACCATGCCACTGACCTGGGCCACGATAGGAATTTAGGATGGTGTTGAGAATGACACTTCCTCGAAAGTGAGATTGCTATGTAGAGGTTGACATTCTTTTCCCCGAAAGTTCTTCCTTTTCCCCTTATCCGAAAACTTATTCCATTTGAATGAGCCAGAGTTAAGAGGACTCGACACTGGTGTCAAATCATTGTTTGTCCTTATTTGCAAAAAAATGACTATGTGACTAAAATAAGGTTCGATAAAACTTGGAAGTCCATCGATCGAAGATATGGGTTCAACTAAGAATGAACCCACTTGACAAAATTATTCTGGGAAACCAAACAACTGAACTTGGATTCATGTTTCGCATCTACTGCCATTAAAATAGAGTTTTTTGGCAAATAAACACTTGTGAATTGACTCTTGCTTCTGCAGCATTCAGTCAACCAATATCTAGAGCCGATCAATTCTTGCACAGTGCAAAGACCCGTTTTTCTAGGCTGCAGAAGCTCAAAGTCCTTCCTGGATACAATCTCACAAGTGCCAACAAACATCTAAGCCTCACCAGAAGAGAAACAGAGCATCAAGGAAGAGTTTTCGATCACCATCACAATCATGATCACCAACGATACACCCAAAGACAAGTCCAAGACAACATCTTGCTACTAAAAAATTCTATATCCATATCCCAATATAACATGTCAACAATGCCGCATAGCCTGCCCTCCACCACAGTTTCCTTCAATCAAGAAACAATTCTACCCATCATCCAAAATCCGAGTAACTACAACAACAAGCAGAAACAGCCTTATATCAAATTTCATCTCTTGAAGCATTGACAATAACAACAAAGAAAGAAAGAACATGAGTCTTTTGCCAGTAAAGCTCAATACAATATATCACTAATGATGATCTCTTTTGTTTAGAAATTTATCAACCCATACTTTGCGAAGAGTCACACTCTTCACCATGAATGCTTTTCCAATCTTTTCATTTTCAATAAGATGGTCAAAAGCTGGTCTACATGCGCAAGCCATTCAGAAAACCAACTAGAAACTTCACGAACCTGATTCACCAAGACTATCCCTCGTCCTTTATAAAGAGTATCACAAGCAGTGAAAGGTCTTGGATCATCCCACAAGCCTGCAATAGCAAACGGGATTCAATCCACGATTGATTGCTCCAACGAATACGTCATTCCATGGTTTTGAGCTAACTTGAGCCTACTATATATTAATGCTCCTTCATTTATGATTCATCCATAAACAAAAGTAAATGCTCATGCCAACAACTTTTGTATGCTAAACAGAACTACACCTAGCACCAAAATATTTTTTCTCTGGAAGGACACTGAAACCATAACCACATCCATCCCTCAAACAAATGTGAAATTTTTTAAACAAGCTTAATAACCAAATGTGATGACCAATCATGCCCGATACTAAATTCGTGTCCAATGGCTCCACCAAAACTCAATTTACTCAGTTGAATCATAGAGAACCCATCCTGCAAAATTCGCCGCACCCTACTAATGCATCTTTCCTTTTTTGCTATGCAGTCATCACACGGCCACATCTTCTTGCAATGCATCGACAAAGAGTTTCTCCACCATTCTACTTTAGATTCTTGACACATTCAGATATATCCTATCTCACCCTAGCTTTCTAAGAGCGAGGCATTACGTTAAGCACAAGAGCTTGATATGATATCAAGCTCAACAAAAGAGTTATATCAAGCACACTAAACTTTCAAAAAGAGTAATGCAAACTTTCATTACATAACGTCATGAGAGCCAATGATGCAACTAGGAGCCGTGTCTGCCGGTGCAAGGAGAGGCCGTATGAGGTAAATGAGCTTTTGGTGCTTGAGAGGATCACAATTTCATATTTTGCATTTTCTATTAAGTCCACCAACTAGGATCCACTCAATACATGTAAGTTACGATCGGTCTAGCAAGCAACAATGGACCTTGCTGAATGAATGCTCTACCGGAAGAAATCAAACCCTAAACACCATTTCATGTGCTTTCACCTCTAGTATAATCACACATCACCAGATGTAACGGGTTCACCCAAAAATGCAACATCGCCCATTGTTCATAATTCAGATTATACGTTGAACCACCGCCGCTCAATTTTTCTATCAAACCCCAATCCCCAAAATGCGCGCCCGCTGAAGTAAATATTTTGATCCTTATACCTAAAAGGAGCAAAAACGATGTAATTTATTTCGAGAAAGACGAGAAGAAGCAGCGAAGGGAAATGATCGTCACCTGGTGAGAGACGGAGCAATAGCCGACGGCTCCGTTACGGCGTCGAAGGAGGAGGAACCTTAGGGAAAGAAGCGTTGCTCCACCTCTCCGATGTTGAAGGAGGAGGAACCCTAGGGAAAGAAGCGCCGCTCCATCGCTGCGGCGTCGAAGGAAGAGAAGCGAGAGCCGTGCGCAAGGGAAAATGATTTCCTTCGCGCGAGAGCCGTGTGTAAGGGAAAATGATTTCCTTTTTTGAAAAGGGGAAATCATTTTCTAGAAATATACGAAGACATTTTCCGTTGACCGGAAAATGTTTTCTTTGACTGTCTATTTTCCGCCCACCCGAATACCAGAAATTTCGAAAAATATTTTCTCAGAAGTTGTTTTCCGCGAAATGAACGGAGCCTTAGTTAAGCCATCTAGATGGAAATCAAACCCCACATTTCATGTGCTTGTCTATGTGGTTGCCATCAATTTTTCTTGGTGAAGTAAGTATTCTATCCTTATACCATGTAATTTATTTTGTTGTACTTTTGGTCCGTCCATGACAATTTGGGTCAATCTTTAATTTAATTCCTTTGTTAGTTAAAAATGGAATGATGAAATTGCCATAGAGTGAGTTGTTTGAAAGATAGCAAAAAACTTTGGAGAATTTGTTTTCAATTCATGTCTTTATTGTTCTTATTAGGGAGTTTCAAATTTTGGCTTTTCTTAGTTCATGTTTAAGAAATTTGGTTCTTGCTAGGGTGTCCTATTTTTATTTTTGGGATAAGTGCAATAGAAATCCTAAAATTTGTAATGAAAATGCAATTGAGTCATAAAACTTGTAAAAAATATAATTAATCCATAAAACTTGTAAATTTGTTTAATCAAGTCCTAAAGTTAACACCGTCCACCTTTTTAATAAAAATGCTGACGTGGCGCGAACTTGGCATTTAAAATGAACTTTATTTCATGTGGCTTTTAAAAAATAATTATTTAAATTAGATTTAAAAAACTAGAAAGAAAAGCTAAAATTTATTTTAAAAACAAAATAGTTCAAAAAAAAAAAAAAAAAAAATGGCCGCGCACTTTTGCCTTCGCCATCACCCATTGCCTAAGGGGCCAACAATGGTCGCCGACCCCTTTGGAGATGAGCAACGACAGCGAAAGTGACGGCCATTTTTTTTTTTGAACTGTTTTGTTTTTTAAATATTTTAGCTTTTCTTTTCTAGTTTTTAAATCTAATTTGAATAAAAAAAACTTTCAAAAGCCACATGGAAAGTAAAAATTCAATTTAAATGCCACATTAGCATTTTCTATTAAAAAGTTAGACGGTGTTAACTTTAAACTCAATTAAACCAATTTGATGAGTTTTAGAATTTAATTGTACTTTTTTTAAGTTTCAGAATTCAATTGCATTTTTTTTACAAGTTTTAGGACTTCTATTGCACTTATCTCTTTATTTTTCTAGTTCTTTTTTAGGAAATTCACTTCTTGTATAGACTTTTCAATGAATAAATGAAAAAAAAAACAAATAAAAAAAGATTAGATTACTGTCATGGACTGGCTCTCTATTTACACCTCGTGCTTACAAACTTTCATTCATTTAAATTAGGTGATAATGGAGCGATCCCGCTCACCCATTCGTACACGATCAAGAGCTAAAATGACGGATCAAAATAAGGTGTTGAATCGTATCGTTGACATTGACAATGACATGAACAAGCGAATTGCACACCTCCAAAGTCAAGTCAATGAATTGTCCGATACTATAACTTATCTCATCAAGAAAAAGTGTTGTGATGACATAGATACTCTATTTTCAATGAGAAATTGTGACTTGAAGAAGAGAGCCAATATAATTTTTGAACCATCTCATTTTCTTGAGGTAGCTGAATTTGATGCCACAATGAAAAAGTAGTGACATATATGGAAGGAAGAATATCTGACTTGGAGGGTTCACATCACAAGACCAAGGAGGGTGAAGACTCAAGCACACATGATTCATGATCCTAAGTTGTTCACTTTCCTTATTTAATTAGGGGCATGTTCAGTTGCACCTTCTCCTGCGTGAGAATTTTTATTGCTTTTCAGGGATTGGTTTCACTTTCTTCTATTTCGCTTTCTTTTAGTGCTTGAATATCACATTTTCATTCAAATAAATGTAATTTAATTAATGAATATCAATAAAATCACAAATTTTGTTTAGAGGACATAATATGGTACACCAAACCAACCCGGTGACGATATCCAACAATAAAAAGAAAATATCATCCAAGGAGAATTCTAAGGACTGGGCTTTTATGCTTCCTCATCCAAAAATTCCCCCTAAAAAAAGAGAATAAAAAAATCATTTTTGAAGCCATTCCCAAAAGTATGCATTAGGTTATGATTCATTTTCTTCATGTTTCAAAGCATTATTTTCTTGGCCCGATGAGAAAGCATTTGAAAAAGGCGCATCGGGTTGCAATGATAGAATAATTATCCCAACTGTTATTCAACAAGTTTGATAACACATTTCTAAAGAGTTAATGTGGTCACATCTTGATACCACTTGAAATATCCATCTTGAAGAGCCAAACAAAGTGTTTTACATTTCCATGCTTGACAGAATTTTCATTTTTCCACATTAATAAGAAAATGAGGGGCAAGTAAAAAGAGGACCATCCATCTTTGGTGAAAGAGGTATATCTCGTCCTTGAACATAATTAATGTTGGGAGATGACACTATTTTTTCTTTGCAAATGACGAATTAGGGACACTACAAATTCTAGTAGTGACATTACTGAGATAAATTCTCGATCCGAGTCAAAATGGATGTTCAATTTGAATTTACTTTGATATTGTATAGTATCCTATTCATGCACGTTCTTTGTGTAGGGGCAAAAGCAAGAAGGGAGTATTTATCAAATCAAATATCGGATTTTAGTCTTGATTGATAGAGGGCAATCCAAGGAGGCAATCCCTATGTAGGGCAATCCCCTGAGCAAATGCTTAAAACCATATTTTGAGTTTGGTTAATTGTTTGTTTTAAAGTCACAGAAGCTCCTCATGCTTAATGTTGTTGGACTCTTTTGCAAAAAAAATTTCCATAGTGATTTAATCATTTAACTCATCAATTTCATGTGGAGATTACTCAAGATGGACATTCAACGGAGTGACATCAAATGCTTAAGAATGCTAAATGAGACATGTCAAAATAATGAAAGGCAAGTCTTATCAAATACATAATCCATTACTTATACATTTGTGAGATGAGTGTAAAAGTTATATATCTACAAGATAAAGAGTTTCTTTGTGAAAGGTATGATGGCCAAAGTGGTGAGAGGCAATTCATTTCTTTATTCCAAACACTATAGGTGATCCATTACTTAACCCCTTTGAGTCCCATACACTTGTAAAGATTTTTTTTTTTTTCAAATTACCCATGTCAAAAACCACCCCATATCGGGGCAAATTATAAGTGAAGAGGCACCATGAGGTGAGGAAAATGGATGGAAATTTTCTTGCTCTCACTTGCATCAATCTTCAAGTATTGTACTACATTTGAATTTACACGGTAATTTAAGTGCCTTAAGATGACGAAGAGCATTTCTTTCTTTATCTTACACACTTATATCTATTACTTAGCCCACTCGAGCCTGCAAATTTCATTAAACCTAGTTGATGATCATCCCCTACAATGGGGCAAGCCAAAGGACAATCATTCAAGCAACATGGTCTAGTGCACCAATAGAAGATGAAGAACTCCAAGAGTCTAAATGTTAAATCATTCCTTAAAAATAAACCAAAGCGTGGTTGTTCAATGTGCGTTGTAGATAGTTTGTCGAAATTCAAAAAATAAAACTAGGGACATGAAAAAGCAATGTGCCTAGTAAAAGCAAGGCCAATGCCTATAAAAGAAAAAAAAAGTGAACAAAAAATTGCATGAAAATTAGGGGCATGAAAAAGCGATATGCCTGATAGAAGCAAGGCTAAAGCTCATAGATAAAAAAGAAAAAAAAGAGTCAAGATAGGTGACTATTAGTTGTAAAATGTTGTGTCCCTCATGGCAACATTCAAATAACACAAATGCTAAGTTTTTATAGTCAATAGAGCACATTATGAAGACAATCCTTGATAGTAAAGAAGAAGATTGGTGGTGATGCCAAATGATTATCAACTCTCATCCTTTACACACATTTTGAGCCTAACGATTATTTCATTTCTCAATTTGTGAACCTAAGTTATGTCCCTTATAAAGCCTCTTCAAATTAGGGCACTTGAATTAATATGGGAGTTCATATGTTTATAAACATTGCTCGAAAAAGTGCGAGCAAGATTATTTCTTTCTCATTTTGCAAAGTTCTTGACTTGTAAATTTGAAGATGATTGCAGGATTGTTCTTTTAATAGCATTGACTCAAAGAGTCCCATTTGTTAAGCCGTCAACCAAGCCCACATTATGGTCCATGTTAAAGACCTTTCAAATTGGTAAGGTCGTACCACTTGCAAGAATATTTGACTCTTTTCGATATAAATGATGGTGAGATGGAGTGATTTTTATAAAATAGCCATTCTAAATGAGAGCGGATGAAAAGTCTTTTATATATGAAAGTCTCTCTTTTCATATTCTTAGGTAATCAATGTCATAAGTGAAAATTGTTTTGAATGATAATTCTCTCTAGTGGAAATTTGGATGATGCAAAGTCATTATAAATAAATCTTAATTGAATTGATAAAACTTCAGTGGATTTTTAAGTGTGCGTTTCAAAATAGCCTTAATTACTTATTTCTTTTTTTTTTCTTTTTTTTTTGAACAGAATTGCTTATTTCTTTAGTGAATGCATTTTTGCTCTAATCATGTTTGATAGGTAATGTTTTCTCAAAGAGGTGACATTCAAGTTCCTTCACTCATTATATTAGAAAGTGAGAAACCTTCACGAACATTCAAGGTGCGTCATCGATGTTCCAAAACTTATTTCTACCAGGAGGATATCTAAGGTATGTCTTTGATATTTCAAAACTTCTTTCTACAAGAGGTGATAAAACTTCATGAATATTTAAGGCGTATCTTGATATTCCAATTTCTTTCTATTAGAATGAAAGACCTTCAAAAATATTTAAGGCATGTCCTAGATATTCCAAAATTTCTTTTTACCAAGAGGTGAGAAACCTTTATGAATATTCAAAGTGTGTCCTTAATATTCCATTTTTTTTTTATCAGGAGGTGAGAGACTTTCATGGATTAACCTTCTTTTCTCTCCTATGACTAAGTTCTAGGAGACATATCCCCAAGCATCAAAGATATTATTAAGTATATCTCTACACTCTAAATATTTGTCATTGTGCAAGTATTCTCTCTCAAGTGCACTAACACTCGACTCGATTGAGCTATCTCTCAAAGATTTTCTCCAAATTTAGTCTAATTAAGGTGACTGAAGAAATGTTCAGGTCCTGATTAAATTATCTATGCCGCAATGCTAGGCAACCAAAGAAAGGTTTGGGTTCTAGTCAAGCAAAACCTCATTTTAGTCGACCGTAGAAAAGTACAAGTTCTAAACAATATTTGTTGTTTAACAAGCGACCGAAGAAATGTTTGGGTCATAGTCAAGCAAAATCTCATTTTAGGAGATCGTAGAAAGGTATAGGTCATAAACAATATTTGTTGCTCTAATTGGTGATTGTAGAAAACTATAAGTCTTGCAAAAGTTGTTTCCCATTCAAGCAGATCATAGAAAGGTATGGGTTTTGGAAAGTGATCTTTTGTTTAGGCGACCGTAGAATAGTATGGGTCCTAAACAATATTTGTTACTATAACAAGCAACCGTAGAAAGGTATGGGTCTTGGAAAAGCAATTTTCCATTTAGGTGACTATAGAAAAGTACAGGTCATGGAAAGTGATTTCCCGTTTAGACGACCGTAGAAAGGTCATCTTGGAAATCGATTTCCCATCTAGACGACCGTAGGAAGCTCATGGAAAGTGATTTTCCATCTAGATGAAAAATAATTTGGAAAAATAATTTTTCTGTCAAGGCGACTGGAGAAATGTTCGAATCTTAGATAACCAAATATTGTCATATTAGGCAAATGTAGAAATGTACAAGTCTAAGGAAAGTAACTCTCTTTTACAAAATTCCGTTACTATTCTAGGCGATCGTAAAAAAGGCACTGGTTCTGAACATGTAACACTAATTATCTTGAATTGCTCTACCTCCCAAAAGGTAGGTCATTCCATGTAGGTTCCTTTATTGTTTGCATTTGCATTTCCATGCATCATATAAATTGTATTTTAAAATGTGATTCATTTTCCAACAAAAAATCATTCATTGCATGTGCATAATCAAAATTTAGGTCTCAATTTGTTTTTGAAAGCAACCTCTACGAGCTCAACTTCTAAGAAGGGTAGCTGTTGACACCTAAATTTTAACAACCCAGTTGTTTAGTCATTACATAGAAAAATAGGGATTAATTTTTAACCCTAAAAAAAATTAATTGCATAACTATAATTTAGATGCATTTATTTTTCTTATTATTACATTTGTATTGGATCAGTCATGATGAATGGAATAGAATGAATGAGTTTAAGGATATTCGATTCCTCGATGCGATATATTTTTATTTAAAACAAGAAATAAAGCAAGAAGGAATAAATATCTGAATCAAATATTTATGCATATATTCATTCGTGGCGAGATCTAAAGTGAGAAGGGCAAGAAAAGATGTTGCATGTGGAGCATATATTTGAGCAAAATATATTCGTGCAAAGTCCACAAGCACAAGCAAAATAGATTTTCATGCTAAAAGAGGAAAGTAAAATCTGGTCTTCAATCATCCATTGGCGTGGGCAGAAGGAAAGGCTACAAGTGTTGGAAAGGATCAGAATATAATATATTCTAAGGAGGGGGAGATTTATTCTTTTCCCTAAAAAAGCCATCTCATCCTTACCTATAAAAGCAAACTCACTATAGTCGCTTGATGGGGGGAAGCGCCAGAATTCTAAGAGGTCAAAGGCAAGAAAAGAAGAAAAGGTGAGAAGAAAAGGCGTCCAAGAGAGAGGGTGAAGTCTTTTCTCTGACAAGTGGATGAGGTCTTTTTCTCTAACAAGTGCAGAGGAGCAACGTGAGTGAGAGAAAAGTCAAAAAAAAGAAAGGAAAAGAGAAAATAAAAAGAAGAAAAGAAAAGTTGGGTTCATCTTCGCTGGCTATCCCATTCCCGACGGTAGCTACCCATACCCACGACCGTTGTTTCACCATTGCCATTGCTCCGAACGCTACTATTTCTGACGTTCTAAAACGTTGCCGCTGCTACCGCCCCGAGCACCACCGCACTTGCCCCCATCACCAACGCTTGCAACCCACCACTCGCCGGAACACATCTCGATGCCCTAACCTGCCCGATGACGCTACAATTCCGATGGCTGTGTGCCTCAGCCCTTTGACGCCGCGAGTAGTCTGACGATCCGTAGCTGCTGCATCCCGTGATCTGCACCGCCTCCCGTTGCTGCACTGAAGCTCCTGTTCCGACAAACTCCAATCCACGAACGGCGACAACGGCGTTGCTCCCTCCCCTTGTTGAACCTAACGAGCTACTGTCGCTTCCCACGATTCTAGCAGTCGGAGACGACTGGCTGCTCTCTACTCCGAGCCGTTGTTGTTGCACCGTGATCTTGAGTCGACGGTGCTCGTGATCCTTTTTCTTGCATTCACTTTCTGTTTTTACAAGTTTATTTGACGTCCCTTGCGGCTTCTTCTTGCATTGCCACTACCAACACGAGTTGAGCCATATAATAAATCATCGGCCAAACCACTGTCGCACGCATCTCGCCAGAAAGCCCCAACCGTAGTTGTCCTTTACCGTGAGCCCATCCCCGCTGAGTCTATCTCGACGCAAACCGCCGTTTGAGTTCTTTGGCGCCGGTCTCATTTTGGAAACAAATAATCCAAATGAGGTAATTTTCTTGAACTAAACTTCATCTCAATATTATAGCCTAAATAATGATATTTGATGCTAATAGTGATTTCATTGAGGCATTAGGCATTATCCAATGGGATATTATTGGCAAAAAACCACTATAATTACTAATTTGATCCGTAAGACTTTTGATCAGTTTTTAATTATGTTAATTTTTTTTATTGATGATATATTGGCTTTAAATCATTATAAATTATTAATTTGATCCGTAAGACTTTAGATCGATTTTTAATTATGTTGATTTTTTTTCATTGACGATATTTTGGCTTTAAAATCATTATAATTATTAATTTAATTTGTGAAACTTCAGATCAATTTTTAATTATTTTGATTTTTCTTGAGTGTTGTGATGTTTAGGGTTAGAATAATTGTTAATTTAATCTGTGAGACAACGGATTATTTTTTTAATTATTTTAACCCTTTATTTGATGAATATCTTGAGTGGATTGGATATGATGCTCATACTTGGAAATTGCTTGTTTTGGAAAACACCAAAAAAAAAAACAAAATCAAATTGTGTATTAGGTAGGATAGATTCCTAAATTAGATTTGCATTTAGATTAGATTGCATGTTAGAATATATGGGATTTCTCGATAATATTGCCTAGTTTGAATATGATTGCATCTTTAGATAATTCTAGAAAAGATTAGAATAGATTCTAGATAGCATTTTCTTTTATAGGTAGAGTCCTATGATGAACTTACGTGGGTAGTTCGAATTTCAATTATCCTATATTATAAATTAGGGTTAATACCCCGAAAAAAAAAAATTCAAACTATGGCTCACTTTAGTTTTGGTGCGATGTGCTACATCATATGGAAAGAGCGTAACAATGTGCTTTTTCACAATCAAACCCTTTCTCTTCCGGCGATGAAGATGCACCTCCAGAAGGTGATTAAAGATAAAGCTATGACGTTTAAGCAAGTTGCTGACATTCCAAAGAATAGAAGACTTCAACAGAGCTGGGATCTTCATCCTTCTATCTTTGATTGATAGTAGTTCTTTGGTTTGTTGTTAGTCTTCCTTTCTTTCTTTTCGTTGTTTGTTTTGTTTGTTGGGAACCACGGTACCCCTACACTCGCTTAGACTCCTATCTTCTTGAGTGTCTATTTTTTGTTGGTGCTAGGCCTCCCCCCCTTGTTTTCTTCTTCGCAAAATCTATACTATACTTACCTTTACCCAAAAAAAAAAAAAAAAAAAAAAATTCAAATTGGTACACTTGGGACAAATTTACCTCAAACTAATTTTTTTATCATCAAAAACTCCAAATTGGTACATGTTTGACAAATTTACCCCAAACTGGTACACTTATGACAAATCTATCTTTTGTTAGTTTCGGTTAAATTTTACCATCAAATTATTAAGTTGAATGCCACGTGACAATTGACTAGTATACCAGTTTTGAGTTTTACTCTCCGTTTGTCATAGTTTACAATTCTTATGATTTTTTTGTGATATTAATCCAATTAAACAAAGGGTATATTTGTCACAAATGTACTAGTTTGGGATTTTTTGCCGACGAATAAACTAGTTTAGGGTAAATTTGTTATAAATATACCAGTTTAAAGTTTTTTATGGTCAATCGGAGTAAATTTGTCACAAGTGTACCAGTTTAAGATTTTTCATAATAAAATAGTTTGAGGTAAATTTGTCATACATATACTAGTTTTGGGTTTTTCAAAGTGTTAACCCTATAAATTATCAAACAATAATAATTATGAATATTTTGTGGTTAATATTTTAAGTTGAAATACATTGTTGTTTTTATTTTCTTAAGGGTTAACACTACGAAAAACCTAAAACAAGTATACCCATGACCAATTTACCCAAACTAAGTTTTTGAACACAAAAAACCTTAAATCGGTACACTTTTGATAAATTTACTTAAAATTGATATACTTGTGACAAATTTATTTTTTGTTATCAGTTAAATTTTACTATCAAATTGTTGAGTTAGATCAAACATAACGGTTGATTGATGTACCAATTTAAGATTTGACTCTCTATTTGTCACAATTGTACTGATTTTGTGATTTTTTGTGATATTAATCCAATTTAACATAGGGTATATTTGTCATAAATGTACTAATTTGAGGTTTTTATTGATTATCAAAAATTACTTTTGGCTAAGTTTATTATAAGTATATCAGTTTAAGGTATTTTGTGACCATTTGGAGTAAATTTATCACAAGTATACTAGTTTTAGATTTTTTAAATAGTGAAAAATTTAGTTTGAGGTAAATTTGTTACATTTGTATTAAATTTGGGTTTTACATGATATTGACCCTTTTCTTAATAGAGGTGATATTTTTGGATGAGAGAAAAATAGTCTTCCTATAATTGATTATTCAAGAATACCATAGGAATGGAAATGTTTGTCCCCAACATTTGTGTTTAATATTTATCTAAACTCGTGAATATGTTACTTTCTTTGTTGAGAAAATTAGGATCATAATTACTAAATATGTTTCATTATGCAAAAGTAAACTATTTAGTGAAACCTTACCCAAAAAAAAAAAAAAAAAAACTATTTAGTGAATCAATTAAAACCATTCCCATAATGGTACGATTGAGCAATTTTGATGTGATGCTATGTGATGCATTAATTGTTAAAATATCAAAAACTTGTTTGAGCTATGTAATCTCAAAAAGTAAAAAAAATTAAATTAAATATTTATAATAAATTGAGTAACATGTCTTTTAATTGAATAGGTCAAATTGGGTATGGATATATTTGTAAATTAAAAGGTAAATGGTGAACTTATATGGGCATTTTGAATTTCAGTTAATCTAAATTTGTACATTAGCTAGGAATAATAAACATGTAAATTTTGTGGTTTACACACACTCTCTCTCTCTCTCTCTCTCTCTCTCTCTCTCTCTCTCTCTCTCTCTCTCTCTCTCTCTCTCTCTCTCTATGGTTTATATTTTGAGTAGAAATACTTTGTTCTTTTTTTTTTAATATTATTATTCTTGATAGATTGATAACTTTTTGGATGAAGGAAGAAAGTCTTCCTATATTTGATATTTCAATAGTACAATAGCAATAGAAGTATTTATCCTTGACATTTGTGGTTAATATGCTTCTAAATTTACACCGTGTAGATTCCATGGTGTTGTCATTGAAAATTGGACAAGAATGATTACTTCCTTCTTAGATACACAATTTCCAACTTCACAAATATTCATACCGTATTTGCAAAAGCCATTATCAATTGAGTTACTTGAAAATTTTACTTAAATCATATGGTATAATTGTATTGATTTCACAAATGAATTAATGAAGTTTGCAATGATTGTCGAAGAACTAGAAATACAAACTGCATTTATATGTATGGATATAGATAGACTTTTGAAAGGGAGGTAATATCATAATCCTTTTACCTAAAATATATAGATACATTTTTTGTAGAGAAAAACAAGTAATAAACTCATTGCTAAATCAGTAATAATTTCTAGATAAAAATATTTGAGAGATATTACACCAAAAAAATATTAAGATAATGACAAACTCTTTAAGAAAGAAGATTCTTCTTTCTATAGTTAATGCATCGGAATTTTATAATGGGCTTTATACATAAATAACAATGACATTGATAAATTATGCAGTCATTTCAAATTTTCTCTCGATCCAACCGATCTAAATGCAATCAAGCAACGCTGTTACTTATATAAATATTCTTTTGATTTTTTACATATAATAAATACATCACATTTTCCCCAGATGAAGGAAGTCATGATGTACTTGAACGTTGTTGAATGACAAAGTACTGGACTTTTAAGAGTTTAAATTTAATGTCATGACAGTAGTTGGTTGGCTTTCATTATAAATTGACAATGTTGGTGTGACTCTCTTTGTTTGATTAAGATCTTAAATTATAAATGCTAAATTCACAATAGTACCTCTTATGTAGAAATGAACTACTAATTGAAACAACTGAAATTATTACCATACATTAGATCAAGTGATTTTAATGTGTGATGATATCATGAGATATGGTGATTCTTGAAAAGCCAAAAACTTGGTTGTTCTATATCGTTCGAAAAAGTTAGGAGAAAATTTTTTTAATGATCATGGTACATTCTTTTGGATATAGTTATAAGGATACATTTCTTATCACAAGAAACATCTATACAAATATGCTATAACAAAATCTTCTCAAATTGTTGTATTTGAATGTACCACCTTAAATTATATATTATAAGAATTCGACTATCCTTATTGCAAGAAAAGGTTTGATGCATTCTTCATAAAAATCGCATCGACATATATGTACCGATTTATTGCTCCCCATTCTTCCCCTCTTTTCATTGTTTTATTAATTTAATTATAACTCATTGCTTTTAAGAATACTTTTTTATTTAGCATAATAACATAATTTCACGTTTTTCTCTTATTAATTAGTAGACAAAGTTTTTTTTTTCTATATGCATTTCAGAAATAGTATAATATTTGCGGTATATGATATTTTACACTATGTTTGTGAATTTTTATTTTATAACAATTATTTGCTTGGTAGTCTAATGATTTGGTTTTATGTGTACTTATACTAAAGTATTTCATGCTCCAAATTATTGTTTTGTATGATAAATCAGCAGAATGCACAAGTAGTTATTTTGTTATAAATTAATTTGTATGTATAAGATGCATGAGTAGGCATATCCAAAAACTAATAAGTTATTGTCGTGACCATTTAAAATCAGTTACATAGTTTTTTTTTTGTTCGACAATAACATAACTTTGAAGAAGATTTTATATGACTATGATGAGACAAAAAAAAAAAATGTGAAATAGTTAAGAACTCATTATAATTCCTATTGTATATTGCGTAAAATACTGTTAGGTGGATAAAATTGCTCTTAATGTGTGCTTTATTATGAAGGAAAAGCCACCAAAAACCCCAAATTATGTCTACCGTCACATTACCTGATTTTTCTTTTTTGTGATAATAAATCCTAAACTTATACATGTATGATGTATTTACCTTCTGTCAATAAGTATCATTAAAAATTCTCCTACATAGACAATGGAAGATAAATGATGTTAACACGGTAACCACCTGAATTAAGTAAAATAAAAACAACTCTTTTTAATTAAAAATCATCTGATGGAATCTTGACGTAGGGTAAATGGTATCTTCTTCTAAAAATCAGTTGCTAAATCAATTATTTTCTTCTTGTTACCTTGAAAGTAGTTGCCTCAGCTTTAGCCACTCAAATTTTCGATATTCCTTTTTATTTCTCATCAAACAAATGACATCTTCTTCTAGAAATCCTAGTTATTCTTAGCATGATATTAGGGAATCTCATTGCTATTAATCAAGCAATCGTGGAATGTATGATTGCATATTTTTCCATGGGTCAAATTGGATATTGTAATTACTAGAATAATTGTTGGAGACTCAAATGGTGGATATGCAAGTATGATGATTTATATGTTGTTCTATATCTCCATGAATATAGGAACTTTTGCTTGCATCATATTGCTTGGTTTATTACCGGAACTGATAAGATCAAAGATTATGTAGGATTATACACGAAAGATCCTTTGTTGGCTCTCTCTTCATCCCCATGTCTCTTATCCCTAGGAGGTCTTCATCCACTAGTAGGTTTTTTTTTTTTTTTTTTTTTTTCCGAAAAACATCATTTATTCTGGGGTGGATGATAGGTTGATCTATACTTATTGGTTTCAATCGGACTCTTTACTAGCATTATTCCATATATTATTATCTAAAAATATATTAATGAACCCTCTTTTAGCTACTAGAATCTATTTCTTAGTTTAAGATCCTTCTTACTAATTGGAATAAAAAAAAAAAATGAGTAGATATGTTCCGCCTAAAATGGAAATGGGCTAGGGTTATGAACTTATACTCTATAATATGATGATTGAGTCAATTCCATAGTTATAAGTCTGTTCCATATCGGACTAGATCGGAATAGGGTTATACACATTCTAATTATGAGAGGAGGAACAACAATTTCATTTTTATTTATTCTTATTCTTATTTATATATTTCAATTTCTTTCTATCTTATAATACAAATTCAATATATATTACTAATTAATAAAATTTTATTAGAAAATGATAGAATGGGACAAAAAATAAAAATAAAAATAAAAATAAAAATAAAAATAAGAATAAAAAAAGAGAGGAAAATTAATAAATAAATAAATAAGCAAATAAAAATGAAGCAGGTAAGAGTGCTATGAAAGATTCTCACAATCTTTGTTCATGCAATTTTTAGGTTCATTGTATTGATATGTTGTTCATATCAAATAATGAACATATAGGATGTGAAAAAATCTAGCTTTATGCGATTCATCAAACAATGATAGGATATAGCAAAATCTCTAAATTTAATTTCTATCCTATCTAGTCCTAACTAAAAATTCAGATGACCAAACGTAACCTTATGGATTTTAATTTTGTAATTAAAAAATAAAAAGAAGAAGAAGCTCCAATCAAGATGGTTTGGGTGGGGTTTGGGTGGGTATCCACACCTAGAACCAAA
This sequence comes from Eucalyptus decipiens, assembly GCA_014182575.1. Lineage (NCBI taxonomy): Eukaryota > Viridiplantae > Streptophyta > Magnoliopsida > Myrtales > Myrtaceae > Eucalyptus > Eucalyptus decipiens. The sequence continues at coordinate 25,700,973 of CM024611.1, read as the reverse complement.
CCAACATTCACTAGTTCCTCATTTTAGGAAATGGTCGGTTCAATCTGGCTCTTTTGCTCAACTCTATATTTTAGGATTTTCAATGTACTCATCTCTATTATTTATTTAAATATTTAACATTTTAAACATTATTATGTGAGATTCGTGAATATAACTTCTTTGTTTATAAATAATTTATAACTCTGGCACTCGTCTTACAAAGATTCAAAGATGGAATAGCATAAGCAAATAATTATTTTGAGAAAAATATGTCCGAAAGAGATATTGCCCTAAATTTGTTTTGACGATAAAATAATTATTGAACAGTCATGAAAGAAATATTATTGATGATCAAGTAACTATTTCTCTCCCAGAAATCCACCCACACAATCTCATGGAAGTTGGATAATTGCATCGCAGTTTTACGCATAAGCGTAAATGGAAATGAAATTCATCATCAAGGATCATAAAATCGGGTTTCTAAGTACAATCGCCAGGGGTTCGTAAAATCATATCGCTAGATCGAATGATGAAATCGTGAGATTTTAACAACCTATATACAAACGACTTTGGAAAATGTCTTCTACGTTATTTTAATATGTTAGGCAATATTGTAATAAGTGGTGAGTACACATAAATTCACCGTGTTTACTGATATGATTACAGGCTCGAATGATGGATGGCTACAGTCAAGGAGCCGCCGGCATATTTACACTGTAGTCATCGGAGACTTTATTATGCTCGCTTTCTAGGCATGTCTATATATAACACCAGCATAAACCGATCGAGGTCACCGACTACGATGGCGGGTGATACATCACAGTACAAGGCAATCAGCACCACCTGCTCCGACCTGTGTGAGTCGCGACCGATTAGCCCATTGTGTATGAAGGTGACGGCAAATTAATAACGGTGCTCTTGATCTTCGTCATCATATTGATGCTGTTGGTAATGCCTTGGGAACCAATTCCGCTGTCCTTCAAGCCCTGCCGCAACATCGTTCATCTTTTAAGAAGGCTGAGTTATTTCACACACAAACTAAAGGACTGTCTAGACTAGATTCTTCACCAGATTGACGCTAACAGGGGCGGTTTCATTGGTGATTCAATCCTCAAAGACGGGCTATAAAGTAAGGTTATTGCATCTGAATCGCCGTTCAGTTCATCCAAACTTCCGTTGCCCAAAGGACCCAGAAAAGGCATTCTACCCTTGCTTATTAATATTCCATGACGTTGCACTCATTACTAACGACCTATTGGTATTTTTATGCTGATTTTCCTCTTTTTGTTTGACAAAGAACGAAAATTACCTGGAAAGGAAAGTGATCGGGTCCTCGAGCTGGGGCAGAATTTATTTGAACAGTTCCTGTCTCCATTGCATCACTAATCAGTATCGCCTTGTTTATGTCTCTTGTGAAGACACACCCCTGTAAACACGTGCACATTGTGCAGAAAACAGACATTTGTCACAATCAACGGAAGTTATTCTGATTCTGCATAGTCTATTTTCTGGTAAAGAGTTTTGTACTCCGTACATGAGAGAAGTATGGCTAATGAGAATACACCTGTCAGCAATGATAATAATAAGGATAAGGACAAGCGTCAAACCTGAAGACCAAAGTTGCTAGCATTACAATGGTGAATTCCTTCTTCAACAGAGTTTATTCGGATAACTGGCAAAACTGGACCGAATGGCTCCTCCCATGCTATCCTCATATCAGGTCGAACGTGATCCAATAATAGAGGCCAAATGAGATTACCCTCCCTCCTGTACTCTTGACAAAATGTCGCTCCTTTCTGCTTAGCATCCATCACCAACCCTTCAATGAAGTTTGCTGAAGACTCCGTAACAACTGGAGTTATATCGCAGTCATCCTCAGGAGCTCCTACGGTCAACTTCTGCACTTTAGCATTCACTTTCTCGACAAGTTTATCAGCTACGGATTCCATAACCAAGACCACTTTCACTGCTGTGCACCTTTGACCACTGATTATAAAAAGAATATAATGTCAAGATATCTCCTTTGGCAGCAAATGCAACCAAAGCAACATTACTCCAGTTAGATAAATGAATGATTCAGATCTTGTATTGCATTGATCTAGAACTTATAAGCTCAAACTGAAAATTTAAGCATGTGGTGATAGCTGACAAGAGAAACGCATTCTTGGTTTAAAATGGCCTATTAGAGGACAATAAAGATTACCTATAAGAGAAGCCTCCCTTAACAACGTTAGCTGCAGCCAAATCTATGTCAGCATCTTCTAAAATGATACATGCATCTTTTCCACCCAGTTCCATCTGAAGTGGGATCATGCCTGCCTTCTTAGAGATGGCTATTCCAGTGTCCCCACCTGTGAAACTGAGAAGAAGGGTTGCACCATCAGATCATGCAACTGCAACATGCCTAAAGACAGATAAATGATAGATCTTGAGCTTTAAGAGAGCAGCACCCCCTCATAAAGCATTTTGATGCGGACAAATTTGAGGGATGGAAACAAATCTTCCCCCACATTCCAACAAGAAGTTATTTTGCAAAATAATTCTCTTACAGTGCAGTTCACTCTGAAAAATTCAAGGACCTTTTGGACATCATGTGCAATGATGTAGAAAGAATCACCTGATACAACTGACACTAGGATGCATTGTGAGGAAGTCGCCAATCTCAGAACCTTTTCCTGTTACACAACTGATGAGTCCTCTGGGGAAGCCAGCCAAGTGAAAGCAATGTACCATGTGAAGTGCAGCAACAGCACCCTTTAAGTATACAGGCATAAGTTCATTTAGCATGTCAGTCTTTATGAACAGTTGGTGGACAGACAATCCACCTCAAATATTATGAGATGAAACAGGGAAGAGCAATCAAGATTGATCCTCAGCATCAACCAACCTGGGTCGGTGGCTTCAAAACTATTGAGTTTCCAGCAATAAGTGCAGGAGCAATCTTAGAAACAGCGAGATTGACTGGGTAGTTGAAAGGAGGGATAGCCAGAACAACCCCCAATGGAATCTGCAAACTAAGGAGAGTCAAATCTCTGAAAAGCTTCATTTCTCACAAACACAATAGTAAATAAAATTACCATGGTTTGATATAACTTATATCCTAACTATAGATCTAGATCCTTCCTTTGCATTATTGTAAAACCAGATACAGATTTAATCCTCTATCACTTTTGACATTGACCTCAGTTCGGTACTGGTGAGATTTCAAAAACACTACTTGATCTAAAAGGACATATAAAAACCTCCTTCCCCTGCACTCAAGTGTCTTCTCGACAATGTTATTTTACCATCCTTTGGCTCACAACTTCCATCAACTTTAAATTAATGGCCTAAAATTGGGGACTGTTAACTGCTGATATATGGCAAGCCATTTTCAGTTTAAGTTGGGTTTGAGGTTTCCTCAATGGCTACATCAGCTGTATACATGCAAACAGGAGACTAGTTGGTGCCACTTCTCATGAAACTATCATTCTGTTTGTAAGGATCAAACAACTCTATCAAGTGACACAAACATAAATCACAAAAGAAAAGGACAAATAAGAACAAAAAATAACCACCATTTGTCTAAGCAAATAACTACTTATTACAACAACATGCACTCCTTGTTTAACAAATATTAGAGCTGGATGTTATTTTCATGAGAAATCCAATTCTATAGGAACTTAGACATGATTTATTAGTATGACCTGCATGGAGTACTAAATCCAATTATTATTACTTCAAGGATATCTGTTACTGTCAATCAAAGGTGAAACATGGCACAATGGGATATTTTCTTCCATTAGATTGTAGCATTTGAAGCAAGACTTTGCATCATCCATCTATTACCGATTTTAGTTTACCTTAGCAAAATGATTTTCTAAAATTTAGTTTTTTAAAAATGATTTCCCAAAGTTATATTCAATTTTGCTAACTACATACGTTTAACGCATGCAATCTGACACCTTTTCAAATGTATCAGGATGAGACGTGAGGAACCTCTGGTGATGCATGTTTAGTAAATTTTAGTTTAGGGAAGGCATGGCATGATTCAGTATAGATCCATTGTACCCTTCAGCTATTCAGTCATCTGGAGAAGCTTTCAGCATATATGGTCTTGTGTTCAATTAATTTGCAAAACACACTTTCTTCAGTAACCCAAGACAAAATATGCATGAGAATTAAATTTCTCAAGCTTACAAATATGCTCATATTTAATGGACCAATTATCCACAGCAATCAAGTTCATTTATGGTAAAAGTATTCCCCCAGCCTGACCTATGCATATGAAAGAGACATTGGACTGTGAAGATGAAGACATAAAAGGAGAAGTAAATGAAAAATGGCATATGGGATGGAATATACCCAGCATGAGATGTACACGGAATTAAAAATCTTCACAGATCCATGACTTAATTTTCCTGATTCTTTTTTCGGGCAGAAATAAATGAGGCATCTATTAATAATTCTAATCCATCTTATGTTTTCTATGGGCAGAGTGCATAGGGCATAAACAAGTCCATCAGCACATTTATATATAAAAAAAAAAAAAAAAAAAAACTATGTGAAGTGCCTATCTAAGCAGAGATAAATGGACAGCAAAAACAAACCATGGAGTTGAGTTGTAGATTTACAGGCAAACTAAGAGAGAATTGGTCAGAAACCACAGGGACATTTGTAAAACCCACTGAGAGAAGTGCAAATTTACCTTAGAAGTGAGACAGTACTTGGTCCTCTCATTCCCTGGGAAGCTATCAGACATCAGAAATTTCCCCTCTCCAAGAATCCTCACCCCTTCCTCTGCGCAATACGATATCAAATCCCCAGATCTCACGACCTTCAAATTCATATTATCACAAGGCAAAGCAAAGAGAAGTTATCAGTGCCCTATGCTTCCAAATTCGAACACAAGAGAAGCATCTAACAAAGATTGCAACTTTCCAATATACAAGCAAGAGCTGTGAATTCAAATTTCATTTCCAGAGTTGGTTTTTATTAAGTTTTACAGTGGGAAACATACTTCGGTGACGGCGTCCTTGGCGGGTTTGGCGATCTCCTTGACGAGGCACTCGGCGATCGGAGCCTTGTGCTCCTTCAAGATCGCCGCAGCTCTGTGGAGCAGCTCAGCTCTCTTCCACAGAGGAGTCTTGGCCCATAATTTCTGCGCGGCCCTTGCTGATTCTACGATCTTGTTCACCTCCTCTTGTGTACAGGCTATTGGAATTCGGAAACCAACCGAAAAAAATTATTCAAACTAGCTAAACACTAATCAAAAGTTGACAAATTGGGCGAGACTAACAGAAGAACCACTGGAGTTCAGAAGCGGGTACCTTGGACCTTGAAGTGAGTGCTTCTAGTGGTGGGGTTGATGATGGGCACGGATTTTCCGGAAGCCGATGCCTTCCAATCGCCGTCGGAGTAGTAGCGGAACACCCCATCACCATCTTTGATTTCTGCAAACGCCCCACTGCCCGCCATGCACTACCTCCTCGCGAACTCAAAAGGGTACCGATCAGTGATCGCTGTGATGAGAGCAAGAGGGAGAGATGCTCACGCGTGGACTTACAACAGGGGAAGAGAGAGAGAGAGAGTTGCTTGGATTCTCTGCGATGTTGGGTCAAACAGTGAGTTTTGCGTGTCGAGATCTTTATCAAAGATATCGCTTTTGCGCTGTCTGCGTTGCACGTGGTTGGGTTTTCCACCGTATTTCTTCGCCACTCCCTAATCTCTTTGAACGAGTCCGAACTAAATACGCGATGGAGAATCGGGTCTCTACGTCCGAAAATGGGATCAAGGTAGCATCAGCACGCACGCCTCCATTGATGGAGCAAGTTAAGGAGGTGAGAGATTAACCTCTTCTCGTCTCATTGGACTTACGGTTGAAAATTTGATCATTTTTAACCATTAAATTTAATTGCTCTTCTCTCTCCTCATTTGATCCTTTAAACATTAAATTTAATTGCCCAAACGCGAGTTTTGAAAATAATTATTTATGTTTGTTTATACAATTGAAAGAAAAAAAAAGTACGTTTTCGTATTTTATTGTTATTTTTTCCTAACTTAGTACCACAAAAAATCCAACGATAAACTTATGACAAATTTGCATCAAATTAATTTTTGATCTCCAAAAATTCCAAACTAGTACTTTTGTGATAAATTAACCATAAAAACCTAAATTGGTACATTTAAGGTAAGTTTACTCTTTGTTAGTTTTCATTAAATTAGATTAATTCCATAAACTATATATTTGTGACAAACAAATGGGTAAAATTTCAAATTGGTACATTGTCAACTGTTACGTGTCATCCAATTTAACATTTTGACAGTAAAATTTAACATAAATTAACGAATAATAAATTTATCATAGATATATCGGTTTAGGGTTTTTGGTAGTCAAAAAATTAATCTAGAGTAAATTTGTGACAAATTTACGTTGAAATTTTTAGTAGTATTAACTTTTTTTTTTTCCATTTTTTGTAGAATTAAATACACTTAGGATCAATGTAATATATTATATAATGGCTTTCGAACAAAAAATCACATGGAAAATACATGCAATTTTACATGTGCACACATTATAGTATAAAATGATGAGAGGGAAGATTTATGCTCTTTGATGTCTTGGTAAGCAAGCAATCATTTATGTAGGTGCCAACAAAACTACAAGATCTTAGATAGGCTTTCCTACTCCAAGTGTGTCCGGTTTCCATCCATACCTTCTAATGGAGAGCAAAGTTAGCATGCTAGGCTAAACATTTGCATTTCTAGTCTCAAGCTCATGATTTCAGGACTCGAGTAAGCCCATCAAGCTATTGTGGGAATTTCCTTCTATCTTAAAGGAATAGTAATAAATACTACTCACTTTATATGCTATGCACTACATAGGTCATCAAAATAAGCCTTTTTAGAAGAATTATGATCCGCATTTAAATGGTCTCTTGAGGTCTCTAGTCTTAACCTTGTTGGGCTCCTCGTTAGTGTGTTTGGATTAATTTACATCCGTAGTAACTTAGGGAAACGGTGTTCGATGTAGTACATAGCCGATCTTCATCAAGTGCATCCTCATCAAAGCGCAATATTGGATATAAAAAGGAAAAATAAAATAAAATAAAAGAGCTTAGCACAACTACCCCTACCCTATGTAGCACGGACACGCGACACGACACGAGTGTTCGACACGACACGATACGTCGACACGTCATTTCTAAAAAATAGAGAATTCCGACACGTTGCGACACGTTGAATATTAAATAAATATTTTTATTTTTAATTAATTTGATTCAAATTCATAAATAAATAAATAAAGCCTATAATAAATTTACACTAATAATATTAATAAATCAATTCATTTGAAATTTGAAAGATATATTCATAATTAAGGCGAAACATGTTTTTAATTTTAACAAAAGTTATTGATAAAACTAATAATTAATAAAAAATTAAAATCAATTTATTTGAATAAATTCATGATTTTTAGAATGATCAAAATTTATGATTATTCAAAATTCAATACTTTTACTTTTTGAAATTATTTTTCAATTTCATTTATTTAATTTTTCTATAAAAAATTCTCAAATCCACTCTTTCTTTCCTTTGTCCATTTCCCTCCACCCCAAACTTATTTTACTTTTTCCCTCCCAAAACCACTGACAGACAAGCTGTCGGCCTCACTTCCCTCCCCCAAAACTCAAGACACGCCATCGTCCCCCTCTTTTTATTATTTTTTATTCCTTTATCACAAACCCTAGCGACCCTCTTTTTCCTCCTCCTTCTACTGCTCGCACAAAAACACCGGACCAAGACAAACACGCGGACAGCAGACCTCGCTCCCCTCTTTTTGCACCTCGTATCGTTTCTCGCTTCCGACGATGGAGCGGACGCGACGCCGAGGAGGAGGAGATGCCGTCGCCACCGCCGCCGCTGCCGCCGCTCGGCGCCCCCTCGGGCCCCGATCCCTTCCTCTTCTCTTCCTCTCTCTGGCTGTCTCTCGCCGCCGCTCGGCGCCCCCTCGGGCCCCGATTCCTTCCTCTTCTCTTCCTCTCTCTGGCCGTCTCTCGCCGCTGCCGCTCGGCGCCCCCTCGGGCCCCGATCCCTTCCTCTTCTCTTCCTCTCTCTGGCCGTCTCTCGTCGTCGCTCGCGGCCTCTACTCCCTCCCCCTCCCTCGCCTCCACCCGGCGTCTTCTGGACACGCGTCGACACGCGTGTCAAGAAAAGTTGACCGCGTGTCGGAAAATCCGACACGCGTTGACCGCGTGTCCGAACGTGTCCGAGCGTGTCGACGTGTCCGACACGCTCCGACACGTGTCGGACACGACACGGAAGCACGGGCAGCGTGTCCGTGCTTCATAGCCCCTACCAAGCAAGAGAGTACTGAAACAGCATAAATGGGCCATTTGGTTGGGCATTCCCAAGGGGCTTTGGGCCCCCAAAGCCCCTTGGAAAAAAATTTTGGTGTTTGGTAAATTTTTTGAAAGCTCATTTGCCCAAATATGAGCATTTCGAATGCTCAATGCTGAAAGCTGGGGAGAGGCAGCATTGAGCATTCGGCATTTGAGAAATGCCACGCCTACTGTTCATCTTTCTTCTTCCCTATTGTCTTCTTCTTCTTCTTCTTCTTGGCCATCGGGCTTCTCCGACAGCCACCGCCGTCGCCGCTTAAGGGTCGCACATCACCGGTGGCCACCGTCTGGGCGTGGCGCGACGCACGACCTCAGGTGACGCCGCCTGGGTCCGCGCGACCTCAGGCGACGCCGCCTAAGGTCCACGTGACCTCAGGCCGCCAGATCTGGTGGTTTGGAGGCCAAATCTGGCCTCTACGACCTCAAGCGCCTGAGGTCGCGCCTCCAGGCGACGATGGCATCGGCTGAGGTTGCGCCTCCAAGCAGCGAGGGCGTCACTTGAGGTTGCGTTGCCTGGGTCTGTGCGACCTCAGGCCACCGGACGGCCAAATCTGGCCTCTGCGCCTCCAGGCGCCTGAGGTCGCGGTGACGGCGTTGCCTGAGGTTGCGACCTTAGGCGGCGGACTGCGCCAAATCTGGCCTTTGCACCTCCAGTACACGAGGTCGCGGCGACGGCGTCGCCCGAGGTCGCGACCTTAGGTGGCTGGACAACCAGATCTAGCCGTTCGGCATCACCGAGCGCCGAATTTGATTTTTAGATTTAAAAAAAAAAAAAAATTAAAAGCAAAAGCCCATTTGTAATAAGTTTTGTCAAACGGTATTTTTACACAAGCCACTTTCCAATGCGTAATTTGCCAAATGTTTGAGCATTTCTGAAAGCCCCTTTACCCTAAATATATTTGCATTTGGCCAAAGGCATTTCTCCAAAGCCGAATCAAACGTGTCACGCCCCGAACCTTGGCCACGTGAACATCCCGCCATGGTCGATGCAAATGCGACATTCCCAGGTAGTGTCGCCGACCCCAAATTTACATTTTTAATGCGCAAGCGAACGTACTAAGAAACCCCTTACAAAAGCATACGGGATAGAACAAAACAGAACAACAATTCAAAATCAAACAACATACTTTCATATAACATCATCATTCCAAGGTTTTAGTACATCAACAGGATCCAGAGACTATGCACCAAAAATGGGTCAGAGTTTATGTGCATCAAAAAGGGGTTAGCCTACACAACATGGATCAGCCCACGAAAAAGAGGAACAGTCCTATCAGTACTAATCGGACTCGTTGGTCGATCCCACATCTTCCACCTCTGACAACACCGGGTCCGGAGACGATGGGTCATCCACCCTACCATCGGGAAGGTCAGCTACACCCTCACCGGGATAGCATCCATCACGGCCGTGGAATATCAAAACTATCAAGCGGACCAATCCTAAAGCCATTGGCCCCAAAACGGAACCAGCCCTATACCTATGGGGCACCCTAACATCTTCGTCTCTTGGATCCATACAGTAGTCCTTATCAACTCATAGACCCAGTGGCTCCCGGGGTCAGGGAAGTTGTGCACCTGCTCGATAATTTGCACCGGGATGCCATTCTTCTCAGGGGGTCCCGCCATCTAGGGTCCTGTAATATTTTTCCCCAAACCGGGATGAGACTTTGTCTCAGCAAGTTCACCCCTCCTAAACCCCTATTAGAAAGTAAATACGCCCCAAAGTAGCTTAGCCACGACATCCGAAAACTTACCTCGCCTTAGCCTTCATCCGCGGTTAGCACAGTTTATATAATTCAACCACGTGCAATTTTAGTAACTCAACAACGAAGGCACAATCACATCATCATAACAATTCAACCATTTGGATCGTCTCAGCGATCAATCGACTCAGCCGATTACATGTCATTCTAACAATTCAATTACTTTGCTACCCATCTCGACTGATAGGAAGATGTAATAACCGTGGCAATCACGGCCCCACTCGGCACGACTGTAATCAGTGGTAATTCACGGCCTCATCGAGCACGACCTCTAATAGGTGGTATTCACGGCCTCATCGAGCACGACCTCTAATAGGTGGTATTCACGGCCTCATCGAGCACGACCTCTAATAGGTGGTATTCACGGCCTCATCGAGCACGACCTCTAATAGGTGGTATTCACGGCCTCATCGGCACGACCTTTAATAGGTGGTATTCACACCAATCGCCCTCAATTTCCACATTTAGGATTTTGTAAAGAATCCTCATAAATTGAAATCACATTCAATTCGCCACAACCAATCATCAATTTCAAATTCTACAAGCACAAGAACGGTCGGCACGAAATTACGAGCAACTAGGGTCAAAATAAATTTTTCGAGTTTTTTTTTTTTTTTTAATAAATAATATTTTAATGAATTTCGGAATAAAATATATTATTAAATAATCCAACAATTTCAGAGCATTTATTTAAATCATAAATAAACTCCTTTAAGTCACATCAAGGTTTATTTTAAAAATAAACATACTTAACCATTTAACTAAACACCATTTACCTTAATTAATCAACTTAATATAATCCATCGCTAATTAAGCCAATCTATCCACCTAATCTCAATCAACTTAAGCTAAACATACTTAAGGCATCATTAACTCGCTAATCGCGGATTAGTGAGGTAAACTCACCGGAATCACTTTCCGACGAGTCTCCGGCGAAGAGCACGACGACGCCGACGACAAACCTACACGGATCAAGACCAAATGAGCACTAAAGGGGACCAAAACGAGCTCGGAAGGAACTAGATCTTGCTGGTTTTTCCAGCACTAACCGAGCTTGAGAGATGGCGGAACGGCGGCTGGACGGTCGGAGAGACGGCGGAGGAAGAACCGGAGGTAGCTTGGGCGAAGAAACGGCGGCGACGGAGGCTCCGGTGCGGCGCGACGACGGTCGAGCAGCTGCTGGTTAGGGCGACGACGGTGCGGGGCTCGCGGCGGAGACGGAGGCAAGCGGCTTGGCGCGGGAGGGTGTGCGGTCGCGCGCGGGCGAGCGGCGACGGCGAGCTCCGGCGACGAACGGCTCGCGGCGGCGACGAGCGAGCGAGGGGAGGCGTCGGCAAGCTTTTCCGGTCGGTTTCTCTCTCTCTCTCCTCCAAATTCGAATTCCCACTCCCAAGGTGCTAGAGGTTGAAGATGAAGTGGATGTGACACCCCACTTTTGGTGAGCCAATTAGCTTGTGACACTTGTCAAGCTCTCCTTAAATTTGGCCTCCACCATGACATCACCTGCCGATGTCATTCTCCACTACTTCAAATCTTCCATAACATCTTCCAATAGGTTCAATTCCTTTTCCGCGGGGTCCAAGCTCTTACACAATCAATTACTTCAATTTCCATCAATTCTCTTCTAATTGAGTCCAAATTAAAGTCCATGAATTAATCCAATGCTCCTAATGAGATTTGCAACACCCTTTTACTTCCAATTTCGGAAATTCAATTTCAATTTCACTTAATTTCACTCAGTGCGATTTTAGCGCGCCTAATCTACTGAGTAGCTTTTGGGGAAATTTTTCTTGCATCCGACCCGAGGGTGATCAGTCCCAAAGTCTGACACGGTAAAATTCCTTAATTACTTCACTCAATAAATTAGTTCTCTCATAAGTGGCCAACTCTGAGAGACGAACTACATGCACAGATGAATTGCCCGACTCAATTGACTGAAAATAAAATTGAGAAAAATCGGGATGTCACAAAACGGGCCCAAGAAAGAAAGGAAATAAAAGAGGGAGAAAATCATCTTCTTGATCATTGTTCCTAATTGAATCCGTTAAAAGAGTGTTATGGAGAGAAAAGAAAGGCAGAGAGCTCCATTTTTAAGCCTCTATTATGGGGAGCGCACGGAGATCCTTTTCTTATTCAATTACCAAAAATTACCAAAATGCAACACAACATCAAAGAATTTACTCAAAAAGCTTAACCCTAATATCTGTCTCTTTCACATTCCCTCCGCCACCATCATGCTCACCTCAATCCCCACGCCACACATCTGGCGCTGCTCGTTCTCTGCTACCATCACACAAGGCCTCCATCGTCATTGCCGAAGACGCTCTCTCACTCTGTCACCTACCGGAAAAAGATAGCGATGTCTAGTATGGGGTCACGGCCCGCTTCGCTTGGGTGGGTGACGGCGGTAGAGGAGGGCAAATCGTGAAATAAGAAAAAGGAAAAAAGGAAAAGAATAAAGTACTTATATTCAGTTCAAAGATTCCTATTTTATTTGTCAACCTCTCATTGCAGTAAATGGGCAATGTTATATACTTAGACTATGTTTAGTCGTCTGGATTTCTAATCGAGATATGACTGGACAGTATAGGATATGAAATTTTAGGATTTTTCTTTATCCTGTTCATTATTTGGTGAATCGCAGTATTAAAGTCGGATATATTCACATCATATTATGTACATTTTTTTATTTATATATAAACGACATATTATTATAAATGAACCTAAATGTACATAGATGGAGATGGTGAAAATCTCTCGCAACACTATTCCTTAATTTATTTATTTTTATTTTTCCTCTTTTTATATTATTTTCATTATTATTTCTTTTTTCCCCTTTCATCATTCTTTAATAAAATTTATCAAGTAGTAAACTGTACTAACATGCCTAAAATACAAAAATACCTAAAATATATAATAAATATAAATATTTAATTTATAAGTTGAATGTTTGTTATAAGATAGAATTAAATTTGAATATATAAATTAAAATAAGATTAATAAAAAATAATTTTTTATTTTTTATTTTAAATTTCTTAAATTAGAATTCAAATATTATTTATATTGAAATATAATTTCAATTTTGTTAATTTAATAAGTTTGTTATTAAAAAAAAAAAAAAAAACTTTCCTATTATGGACATTAGAAATTCTATCCACCTTTATCCCACCCCTCATGGGATAATTTTATCATATCTATATCCCAATTATATCCGACTTTATCATGTCCTAAGCGAGCACCAAATGTAAGATAGGATAAATCATATCATATTCCGAATTTTATCCCGACTACCAAACACAGCCTTATAATTCGGGAGGAGGAAAGGAAGGGGGTGGGGGAGTTTGAGTGATTAGACAGGGTTGGCGACCACGGTGGAGGAGGAGCAAATTAGGAAAAAAGAAAGGGGAAGAAAAGAGAGGAAAAGAATAAAATTAGATATAATCACTCAAAGACGCCTTGTCAACCTCTCATTGCAGTAAATTGCACTCATAAATTGAAAGGATTTCCATTCTCAAGAGAAATTTGTTTTCTTGTCTATTTGTTAAGGTTTTAATAATTATATGACACTTAAATAACTTGATATTTTAAAAAAGAAGTAAATCAACTAATAAGTATCGACAAAAACGTTGTATGTTCGGACTTTCACTCTCTGAAACTTCTTTTTATCAAGTTCTCTGTGCATTGTTTTTCGCTGGTGTTCATGATTCGGATGTGATAATGGCCTATGTAGCACGGACACGGCGACACGGACACGCGATACGACACGACACGACACGTAACACGTCATTTCTTAAAAAGTAAAGAATTTCGACACGTTCTGACACGTTAAATATTAAATAAATATTTTAATTTTTAATTAATTTTATTCAAGTTCACAAATAAATATATAAAGAGTTTACAATGAATTTATACTAATAATATTAATAAATCTTACACTTTTTTTATTTCATTATCCCAAATTTACATTTATTTTTCGAAATCCCTCCCTCTCCTTAAATTTACATTTATTTTTTGAAACCAACCCCCCAGCCCAAATTTCCCTCGTCTCTTTTCCCCCAAATTTTTTTCACTTTTTTTTTCCCTCCCCACGTCGTCCATTTTCCCCCACTTTATTCATCGACAAGCTGTCCTGTCACTTCCCCTCCCCCAGATACGTGATGGCCATCCAATCAAAAACCCTAGCTTTACTTTACCTCATTCTCCTTTGTTGCTCGCCGCACAACCCTTCCTCTTCTCTCCTCTAGATCTGTCTCCTTCCTCGCCGCTTGCCGCTCGCCACTCGCCGCACGACCCACTTCTTCTTCTTGATCTCCACGTTCTCCTGGTACACGCCCTTTTTCCCGTAGATCACGAACCGGCGCGTCCCGTGATCGGGCATGGCCTCGATCGCGTCCTCCACCTTGGTGAAATTGCTGCTCCGCCGCCGCCAGAGTTGGAGCCGGAAGATGGGCGGACCACGGTGAGGAGTCGTGTGACTAGTGAAGTGATTTGGTTGAGACTTCCGAAGACGACGCTCTTGACAATGCTGCTAGTGCCCTCAAACCCATCTCTGCATGTCTCCTGGTTTGCAAGTGCAGCACTTAGCCATGTCCTCGCCGCTCGCCGCACACAACCCCCTTCCTCGCCGCTCTTTCTATGGCCATCTCTCGTTGTTGCGGGCTCGCCGTCGGTCCGTCTCTGCTCCCTCGCCGTCACTTCCACCCTCCATCGTCTGCCGAGCACGCGTGTCCAAATGTGTCGGGCAAAGGTTGACCACGTGTCGGATTTCCGACACGCGTTGACCGCGTGTCCGAGAGTGTCCGATGCGTGTCGACGTATCCAACATGCTCGACACGTGTCGGACACAACACGGAAGCACGGAGAACGTGTTCGTGCTTCATAGATAATGGCATGGCAGGGATGGAAGTGAGAATACAAGACTAATTTCAGCAGAAAAGCATTCAAGTTTTTTGCCATTGTGATGCTGGTAGGGGTTCATCAAATTGCAGGTACGAGTAGGTGTGTGCAACCGGACCGGGTTTACCCGGTTCCCGGTCCGGCCCACCCGGAAAACAGGGTCGGGAACCGGTTCCGGTGTCTGGAACCTGTTCCCAAACCTAAGACCCTGTTTGAACCGGTCCGGGAACCGGTTCCAAGAGTTTACCCACCCGCGAACCGGATCGACTGGACCGGTTTGGGAACCGATTGGAGGATCGGTTTGTAAGCCCCCCAGAAAGACCAAAACCCTAATTTCTACTTTCTATCTTTACTGGCTTCCTCTCCTCCCGCGACACCCGCAGACGGCAGCTCGCGACCTCTGCTCGTCCGGTGTCAGCCGATCCCGGTTTCGCTCGCCCACCGTCGCCCCTCGAAATTGCAACACCGCCTCTATCAACCCGGTTCTTGGCTGCTTGCCAGCCTTGCTCCGAGCTCCCCTATCGAAATTGCGAAGTCGACGCCGCCTCTGCTGCTTTCGTCACACCCCTCGCGCTCGCACCACCGCCGCCGTTCCCCCGGTCATCTGAAGCTCCGCTCCACTAGTTCTGCCCGCAAAGCCGCTAACCCCCGCCGAGCTCGCACCCGAGCACCGACGCCGCCTCCGTTCAATCTCGCCGTTCCACCTGCTAATAACATCTTGACAAGTTAAGTACTAAAATAGTACTAATAAAAATGTTTGCTTAATCTAAGTCCCTAAATCCAAAATTTTTGGTTCATATAGATCAAGATGACCCTCCCGCTTCTCTATGGGCTTTATAGCCAATCTCGATATGAGGCTAATGGTGAATCCTACACAATATGTAGGATGTTTAAAGAACTTGTAAAACAATAACTTATGAAGCGACGTGTGGGCTTGGAGTCCGCATTCTCCTAGACAATATGGATTTGTATCGATTGTAACGGTAAAATAATTTTTTTAGCATTCACATAATGTTAAGTTATAAATAAATGTAAATAATGAAAATATTTTTTATTAATTAATTATTTTGAGCAAAATTAGTGATTTATTTTAGAGAATATTTTTAAAATTATTTATTTTTATGAAACGAAAGTCGGAAAAGATCAGACCCAATCTAGTTGCTCGGTCAACGACGCAGAATATCTAAAGCAAATTCTGGGAGCTTTCCGTGAGGTTTGAGAGGGAAAGGAATATTCATAATATGTATTTATATTAAAACAGGAAAAGTGAGATTGATAGCTCAAAAAAAAAAAAAAAGTAGAAGTAAAAGAGAAACACTATAGAAAGAGATAGGAGAGCTGGGACGGCAGCTTCTGCACAACCCTCAGACGCGCAACACTTTGATAGGACGGCTCGCAATTTGACAGACGGAAATAAAAAGAAAGGCGACTGTTCAGCGTTCTTAGGGTTTCTTGTTCAGCCGGTTTGGTTTAGGCTGTGCATGACAAAATTTCTGAAATAGAAATTGATTTCTAGCCAGAAATCAATTTCTTAATTTCTATTCCCCGGACAAGTTTCTGAGTAAAGAAACCCGTAAATTTCTATTTCGAAACAGAAATCCGTTTGATAACAGAACAAAATTTCTATTTCTAGGAATAGAAATTGATTAGATAACAACATAGGAAATCCTCAAATACAAAATAATAGTCGAAATAATACTAAAACAACATGGGAAATCCTCAAATACAAAATAATAGTCGAAATAATACTAATACATTACAAAAGTTGAAAATACAATTTCATGGAATTTTTGGCATATTATTATCCCTTGCTATTTTATTAGCAATCGTTTTCCTAAGCGTATTTATTTGGTTTCCCTCCTCGGTCAATGTATCGTTTGCAAGCTCATCCTGCGTAGGTTCAGACAAGTACTGTGGAAGCATGAATATGGGTGCCATCAATGGCGCCTATACAGCCTTGTCATTTTATCAAAAACTAGTATTATACAAGATTATCAACAAAATAAAATTAATGGTGTAAAGGAATATATGAGAATTCTACCTTAAAGTAATGTTTATGGTTAGGAACCAATCGGGGGAAGGTCGGTTTATTTTGATTCTCGAATTAAATCAGTCCAGTTGCTCATCCCTAATTTCTTTATTGTTGCTCAATGAACTTTTAATGGTCCTTGCATAGCAAAGAAAGAGATTCTCTTGAATCTCTTGCCTTTGAATTAAAATTCAAGGTTGTGTAACAATTTAATTATTTTGATTTTGCAAGAATTTTGAATCCGTAAAAAAATAAGGTTAAATTTCTAGGCACGTTTTTTATTCATCTATTACGTAAAAAAAATTCTTCAACGGTCATGCGCGTGCCTTTTCTAAGAGGAAAGAGCCCCATTGTTTTTAAGTAAGCATTTAAGAACTTTGGTCATTTTTGAAAATTGGGGACCCATTCAATTGCCTTTCATCCTAAAGATGAAGTTATAAAAAAAATTGAAAAAAAAAAACGAGCAAAATAAGAAAAAAAAATTAGCAATAATTTGTGAAGTTGTGGTTATGAGTTAATTAAGTTAGCAAGAAAGCGCAAGGTTCTTTTATATGGTTTGATTTCAGCTTCTGATTTCTATTTCAGAAACTGAGAAGTTAAAAATTTCAGCTTCTGATTTCTTCAATTTTTCTATTTCTGGAATAGAAATCTGTTTCAGAAATAGAGAAATCAAATTGCGTTACCAAATGGATTTCTGTTCCAAACCTGTTCTGGGGAACAGAAAAACAGAGAAATCGAGAAACAGAAATTTTATTATGCGCACCCTTAATTTCTCGGAGTCGTTGCTGCTTTCGTCTGGCGGTCTGGTTTGCTTTCTCCTCGAATTTCTCGAGACCTTGTTTGCCAGTGTTTATCTCTAGCTCCTGTACTTCAACTAACGACGTCGCCGCTGCCGCCCCTCACCAGTCAAAGCGCTCGCTACCGGCTTGCCCATCGTCGCGCCTCTACCTCGCTTGCTGGCTCGGCACGTCCTGCTGCAGCCGCGACAGCAGCTTTGCCGACTTATTCTAACACCACAGCAGCAGTCCCTGGCGGTTTCCGGTGATTCCAGGCGGCATCCCAGCTCCACTTGACGCCACCACCGCTTGCCGTTTTCTTTCCTCGCTACGTTTGATCGAACACACACCGTTGCCGCCAAGCAGAGTCCGGGCGACCCCAGCTTTCCAGTTAGACTGCCCAACACCAACAAGCCTTTACCGTTGCATCTTTTGTTCTGGCAAACCTGTCTGCAATATGCCGTGTCCTTACTGGATCGCTGTCGTTGCTGCGCTGGTCCCGACGTTTTTCCTCATGGGTCGACGTAAAGCTCCCCGCCCGGTCCCGATTCTCGGAAACAAATACATGAAACTAGGTGATTTCTCGAACCAATTTGATTGTTTGCAATTATTGATTATCTAATTTGATATTATTCGAATCTAATCTTGATTTGTTTGGAGTTAATTTTATTCGACGCTATTGCGATCGAGGTGCAATTTTTTGTCTCTCTTTTTAATTTATTTTTTGGATTGTCATCTTGTCAAGTAACTCTTTTCCATTTTTTCTAAATGAGAAATTTTAATCTCAAGCAAGTGCCGATTCTTCTTTTCTTTTTATTTTTAGATACACGTGCTTCATATTTACACTTTACTTAGATGTCAAACTTCCATTTTATGTTGATTTGACTTCGGTGGGCCGCAGGTCAACGGAAATGAAAACTTGTGCCTTTGCTTTTTTATTTTTATTTTTTATATACATATCTTAATTTACTCGTATTTTAACTCTCATTTTCTAATTTTTGTCTTATCTCTTTATAAGAAACTCATATATAAGTTAAATCATTTTTACTCTCATCCTCCCTGGAATTCAAACCTCTTGTCTCCTTTTTAAGTGAGAAGAGTGGCTACCGGATAAATTTAGTGATTAACTTGTGGCTTTGCTTCATGGACGCGATTTCTTACGCTTTTTTATGGTCACCTTCCCAAAAAGAAAAGAAGGAAAAAAGGGTAAAAGCAAAAAGACACACATCCCAATTAATGGACAATGATATGGTCCACCACCGATAGTGGATTTCCAGCTTTACCCTTTCACTAACATATGAGAAAAAGGACCTAGTTTCAAGCTTGCATCGGTAAATTTTATGTTTTACTGTTTCTTTAATTAAATCTTCATTGCCGATACAATTATAGATTTTTCCCTCGAAATATATATTTTCAGAACAAAAAAAAAAAATTGATAAGTAATTTTCATATAATTTTGTCATACTTGAATAAACATTTTAAATTTTAACAATAAAGAAAACAGTTTTACTTTCTTTTTTTGGTCAGAACAGTTTTGCTTTCTAAAAAAGCACAAAAAAATAAGTTTCAAGAAAACTACTCTGATCAGTGGGATTACCTCCTTACGTTCTATTTTATTATGTCATTTGTGAAACCAGACCATGCACATACTTACGCCTATCATTAATGCCCTTAACATTAACTAGACATATTACTTTACCACAAATTGTCCAAAAAAGAAAACTTAATCATCACATTTGATTTAATATAACGTTTCTTGAGCACTACACTGACGTCAATTTGCCTTCCTAATTTTAGGTTTACTTAGACTAGACTCTGGTGGGCCCCAGGCCAGCCTTGAAAATCGGAATTTCACAAAATCCAACTGATATAAACTTGCTCGAAATGCACAGTACCGAATTTCCCATCCGCCAGTCAGCTTGTGGTGGTGCTTAGGCCATTTCTTAATTCTTCTATCGTATATCTACGATTTCTGTTGATCATTTCCGCAGCACGACGGAAGTGGAAACTGAGCCTCGCTTGCCTCCTTTACCATCGATCATTGGCCCCTATTAAAGCATGTCAAATCATTTTATGATTTGCTTTCAGAATTTTAGCAGACGTAGTTAAGATGGAAAGGAAAAGGAGCTCTTCTCCGGATACGGAATCCACAAGCCATGGCTCACTAGGGACTAAGTATGATGTGTTCTCGAGTTTTCGAGGTCTGGATACTCGTATTACCTTCACAGCTTTCCTCTATCATACTTTGCTGGATAAGGGTATCAGTGTTTTTATAGACAAGCAGGGGATTGACGTTGGTGAAGAGATTGGTCCTGAGATTTACCAAGCCATCGATGACTCAGAAATCTGCATTCCCATCTTCTCCAGCAATTACGCCTCCAGTAGCTGGTGCTTGTGTGAGCTAGAACACATGATGCAATGTTGGAAAACCAATGAACTGGAGGTTATGCCCATTTTCTATGATGTGGAACCTTCTGACGTGAAGCTTGAAACCGGAGTGTATGCAAATGCACTAACTCTGCATAAAGAAAAACATGGGCCTGAGATTGTGCAGCGTTGGGCGGAGTCGCTCAAGGAAGTTACCGGAATCAAGGGATTGGACACCAAGAATACAGGGTATGTTAACTCACTCCACTCCATCTTCCTTTTTCTCTCTGTTTCTTTTGCTTGAAGGCGGATTATGATTTGAAAAGCACAATTTTTTCTTAGTTTTGGACCAAAAATTATGATGGATATCGCTGTGAATTCTACACTCCATTGTCTCGACTCAAGGATTACCTATCGTCCTAGATTGAACAAAAACATATTGAATTATGTATTTATTCTTTTGTTTGCTGGGTCCAGGGTCAATTTCGTAACTTCAGGTTCTTGTTTGATCTTGCAAGTGAAAAAGTTTGCCACCAATCTTAAAATTCACTTGATATTCATTGCTCGACATAAGCATGATAACCTATCATCCTAGATTGAACATAACCAGCGAATCATGTTTTATTCTTTTGTTTGCTGGGTCCAACGTCAATTTCGCAAGTTCATGTTATTCTTTGATCTTGCAAGTGAAAAAGTGTGCCACCAATCTTGTAATTCACTTGATATGTTTTGTGTCCTGACACAGCCATGGAGAACTTGCCCATTTGATTGCTCGGAAAGTGTCAGTTAAGCTTAAGGTGTCTTGTGTGCATATATCCGATCATTTAGTTGGAATGGACAATTCAGCAAATGAAGTAGTAGATTTACTGGATGTCAAATCTAAGGATATAAGGCTCATTGGTATGTGGGGAATAGGTGGAATAGGCAAGACAACTCTTGCCAAAGTTGTCTACGACAAACTATCTACTAATTTTGACAGTTGTAGCTTCATTTCAGATATTTGAGAAGCATCGCAAGGTCCTGGTCTGTTAAAAGTGCAGAGGCATTTACTCTCTGACATCATTGGTAATGTAGGGGTTGAACTTTCTAGCATTGATCATGGGAAGAATATGATCAAAAATCAATTTTGTAGAAAGAAAGTTTTTATTTTTCTTGATGATGTAGATCATGAGAACCAACTTATGGCATTGGTAGCAAAGGAAGAATGGCTTGGTTCAGGAAGTAGAATAGTTGTTACAACAAGAGATAGAAGTGTTTTCTGTAAACTCCAAGATCAATTTGAACATTGTTTGAATTATGAAGTTAAGGAACTCAACAATCTCATAGCTCTTCAACTATTTAGCAAGCATGCCTTTAAAAGCAACTCTCCTCCAAATGCATTCTTGATTTTGTCTGAGAAAGTTATTAAAAGAACCGGAGGGCTTCCTCTGGCTATTGAAGTTATTGGCTCATTGTTATGTGGAAAAAAAGAGGAAAGAGTGTGGCAAGATACATTTGAAAAGATGGAATATTGTCCGCAGAGGGCCGTGAAGGAAAAGTTAATGTTGAGTTATCAGGCATTAGATCATATGCAACAACAAATATTTCTTGATATTACTTGCTTTCTAGCTGGACAATATAAGAGTTATCCATATTACATGTGGGATGACTGTGGATTTTTTCCGAGTGAGGGGATTGATGTTCTAATTTTAATGTCTTTAGTGAAGATTGGAGAAAATAAGGAACTATGGATGCATGATCAGCTTAGAGACTTAGGCAAGAACATTGTGTATGAAGAAAATTGCAAAGACCCAACAAAGGGTTTTCGATTCTGGCCGGATTGGCAAGGTATTCCGGATATTGTCCCGCAAAAGAAGGTATAAGTCTAAGTGCACCCTCATATTCTTTTTTCATTGCAGAAAACTTTCTTGGTCTGTTTTCCCTTTATTTTGGGCTCTATTTGGAACTCCTCAATTTGAACCAACTCTTTCTCAATTTAGGGAACTGGAACTGTTGCAGTGTACTATTATAAATCTGAGGAGATTCCCCAAGACTTTGTTTTGACATCAAAAGACTTTATTGAAGTGCCAAATATGAGATTTCTTGAATTAGATGGTCGGGACCTCTCTGAAGACTTTGGGGATCTCTTTTCAAAATTGAGATGGCTTATTTGGTGTAATTATCCAAAAGAAATACAGGCAACCAACTTTTGCTCAAAAAATCTACTCATCCTTGATCTAAGATGGAGCAACTCAATAGATGAACATTGGGATGGTTGGACTCAATTCAAGGTATGTATGTCTGTGCAAATAATTTGGGATAACATGTTATATTTTCTTATGGTCACACCAGCTCTTGTGTCGCACGTGGTCGTTGATCGTCATCCTTGATCTCTTTTTTATTATTCTTTTATTGAAGTCTATTGGTTTAATTCATAAAACAACTCTTGGTCTTGAAGAAGGCATATGACATCAATCCCTCATTCCATAGGTCTGAAACTTAACCATTGTGTTTTCACTAGAATAACATCAAATCAAACAATTACTTTACATTTATGTCATGGATGTGATTCAAGAGATAAAGCCACTTGTATATCCCATTGAAGACGCTTTGGTCAACAGAAAGACTAGTACCCTTGACCACTTTTATTCGTTGATTCAATATCGTGTTCATAGATATTTTGTTGTGTTAATGGAGAAAATTTAACTGTGTAGATTTTTTAAGATTGCATTTTTCATTTTTACCTAATCAAACAATTAACTTATTGAAAAAAGAAAAAGATGTTATGATTTGGTTGATGGTCATCAATCTACATTGCATTTTATAGTTTTCATTGTTATTATGTTATTGTTGTTATATCATTTATGCTAATTCTTCTCCGATGGCTTTCTTCAATTCAAATTGATTGTAGCTGCATGATTAAAGGGCATTGTAATTTGTACATTCTATGTTACTAGTAACTAAATTTTTGCGTTGCACGATAAATAAAGAAAATAAATTGATTAGATAATCATCCATATTTCATGATTTATGTAGTTTGTAGGATTGTCGGATTATCTGATGGAATAAATGTCATAGCTTAATATCTATTGACTTCATTACTTTTTAAAGAACAATTTATAAACATTCACATTATTTTGAGTTCCCTAATCAGGCCAACTAGTTGTCACGATGGATGTTTAAATTTAAGTGAATTATAAGTAGTGAAGAATTATAAGTAGTGACTATCTGTACTATTCAGGGATACAATGCCTAAGAAAAGTCAAACGATAGAGAGAAATTAGCAAAATAATAAAAATTGGTGAGTAAAATTGAACATGTGAACTGATTTATTAGAACATCGATACTATTAAATGAATATTATACTCTTCAAAAGGTTTAATAAATGAAGCAAAAAAAAAAAAAAAGTAAAGTGAAAAAATAAATTAGTAAGATTATTTTTTATATTGAAATTTAGAAGTCATATTTACATAGGAAAAGCCGTGAAGTTTAGTGTCATAAGTATTAATGGTGGGGACAAAATTGGTAATTCAATGATGAAGTTGGAAAGGGATGTTATAATTTATAGGAGAAGTGTCGGTTATATTCTGTCTTTTCATTATTTGATACGGGGATATCTTGAGAATAGATTTTTCTTTTTTTCAATTTTTTGTTGCAGACAATATTGGAAGAAATGAAAAAAGTGCGACAAAGAGTGGTCTTGGCTTAAGTTAGGAATGCATATGCAGAGTATTTGTAAGGTTACTTTAGCGGAATGCTTCTTTAGTCGATATATCTGCTTATGTCCCACAAAACTTCTATAAATTAAAGTTGTTGGATATGCATAATCATTTGACAGGTGGCTACAAGATTGAAGGTACTTAATCTGCTGTATTGTTTCTCGTTGAAGGAAACTCCTGATCTCTCTGCATTTTTATCCTTAGAAATATTAATTCTAGGGAGCTATGAAAATCTTACGAAACTTCCCAACTCGATTGGAATGCTTAAATGTTTAGTTTTGTTGGATGTCTCATACACAAGCATAGTGGAGTTGCTAAATACCATTGCCAATCTAAAGAGCTTGAAAGTGTTGGTGATGAATGGAAGTTTAATGCAAAAGTTACCCAAGACTATTGGGATGATGGAGAAACTTGAGGAAATTCATGGGAACAACTGCACGAAACTAGAGATAATTCCTAGTGATATTGGGAGACTACCATTCTTGAAGATTTTGGCATTAACAGAAACTTGTGTGGAAAATGTGCCAGAGCTTTCACAAAGTTTGGAAAGTCTATGTTTGTCCTCAAGTGCCATAGAAAAAGTTCCAGAGATCTTCAACCCAGTGAACCTTCCAACTTTAAGAAAGCTGGAATTATGTTTCGGCAAAGGCAATGATGAAACCTTTGTTTACTATAAATCAGAGCGCCACCCTTTTTACAGCTCATTGCGTATGAAACTTTTGAGTAATATTGGTGTAAGCTCATTTGCGGGGTGCCTTCATTGTGCAAAAGAACTTGAACTTATCCAGTGCAAGACCCTGCTCCAGGTTCAACAGCTTCCCTCTAGTTTGAGGAAACTCGAAATTAGTGACTGCAGTCTTCTTGAAGTTGTTGACCTTTCCAACTTGGAGAATTTGTTGGAGCTAAATCTAATCGAGAATCCGATTTGTGATATCCAAGGGCTTGAAGGTTTAGCATCATTGCAATGCTTGACAGTGCAAAACTACATGTTACGCAAGTTCAGCGGGCTTGAAAGACTGAAGAATCTACAGTTCTTGCAGCTTGAGTGTTGTCCCTCCCTTCGGACATTGCCCAACTTATCTAACTTAAAAAATCTCGAGGAGTTTAGACTATGGAATTGTCCGAAACTGGTTGAGATTGAAGGTCTTGACAAATTGGAATCACTAGAATTGCTTCATATCAGTCGTTGCAATTCCTTGCAAAGCTTACCTGATCTATCCCACTTGAAGAAGCTGAAGATGATTTGACTAGTAGCTCGATGAGATGATCTCTCACTCTACTACTTGACAAAGCTTGAAGATCGATAAATCCTGAAATTTGAGGCTTGGAGGAATTTGTCATCAAAATGTTGCGAGATTAATTTAAGGTGATTGTTCATTGAAATTTCAAGAAAAATCGGCCATTTAGGTAGTTTTTATTTAAAAGCCAAGTCCAAGTCGCCTTCAGCCCAAAGCCATTTCTCACATGACTTTTTCTAGAAGTTCGGCTCTAACAGATTGGATTCTGATCGCAATAAGGAGAGATTTCCTCCTCCGTGGAATTCACCACGCTCTAGCTCCATAGCTGGCCACTTCAAGCTCATCGGCTGTTGGATATATTATTAATATAGTCCAAAATAATATGTTCACATACAAGCCCAATAGGTAAAGCATGGTTATTTGGGTCCATATGGGCCGAAGCCTAATAACGTGCATATAAAAACTCAAGGGTTTCCCTACGCTGGAGATAACATTGTTGAGCGTTCCAAACTTGACGTCTCTTGGTGTAATACTTCAAGCAATTACTTCGTCTCTCTTAAACCTATTACCTCCAACAATCTTGAAGTATTAAGTTCGTGTGTCGGATTTGAGCGAGTAAAGTGTCTTCTTGAAGATTTCGTCAAGACGAACTCGAGGCTGTAATTTACTTTCGATTTCGATGGTGGTATTGGCCGGGATTTGAGTTTGAAGATTCAGGTGACCGAAATCTTTGATTCAAAAACCCAAAAATTATAGCCAATTTTAGAGGGTGAAACCACTTGGGCTTTGTTCTACTCATTGATACGAATGTTTTGAGTGGTCACTCGCATTAATCGGAGGTCGGATGGAGAAGTTACGGCACCCGGAAGTTTCCATCTGAATTTCTAGCGAATTTCGGGGACGAAATTTCTAGCGAATTTCAGGGGCGAAATTTTTCAGCGAGTTTCAGCGACGAGGGCAGTCCATCGTAAGGTTTTTGGGCGCTCTAAATCTGTTTTTGGGGTTTATTTTGGCAAAATTCCATCTCTACGAGCGGTTTGATCAAGGTTAGGGGAGTTATTTGACTTTGTTGCTCTGAGGACTTCAAGGTGCACTCTTTCTAACACTTTGCTTTGATTAAAATGGCAAAGTGTAGTTCCTATGATATTATAAAGTTGCAATCTTTTGATGTTACTGAATTTCATGGCTAGAAATTACATGTTCAATTTGGCATGAAAGAACGTGACATATTTTATACTGCATTGAGCGATTTTGCATCTACCACTAAAGATGTGAATGAATATCAATAGAACAAAGATGAGGATTTTTGTAGAGATTACTTGTTGAACTCTCTAAATCCTAATCTGGCTATGACTTATAGTGAGTATAAGACGGCGAAAGAGATATGTGATCACTTGAATGCTCAGTTCCAAAAACAAGAGGGGATATCTAAAACTCTCCTAGCAGAGAAATTCTTTAACTTTAAATTCACTATAAATTCAAGCATCACCTCTCAGTTAGTTGAATTTGAGAACATGAGGAACAAGCTAAAAGATGATAATTCTGATATATCCGATAATCTCTTTGTCGGTCTTGTGTTGAGCAAACTACCAACTAAATGGAGTTCTTTCAAGACTGAAATGCACAGACTAAAGGTACAGATGGGACTTGATGAATTAAAGAGGTATATTCACATTGATGATCAAAATATCACTAGGAAGAGTTTGGAACAAGTGGGACAACAAAAGTTAGTTGCCAACTTAGTTTCACACTCCAATAAACCTCAGCAAAAGTCCAAGTCACAAAAAGGTGAATCCTCTTTATAGTTAGAGGCCAAAAAGACTATCTTAAAAAAGAAGAAGAAGGGCAAGTGCCACTGTGGAAAGTGGGGTCACTGGGCAGTAGAGTGTAAGTTGTCGAGGAAGCCAAATAACGACACACCACATAATGAGGGCAACATTCTAATTAGAGGATCTGAGCCTCGAGCTTTCATTGGAATGGTGGTGAGACAAAAGTGACTCATGTTGGAACTGCAAATTTGGTACTTTCTTCAGGTAAATTACTAACTTTGAAACTTGTTAGAGTAGTACCTTTACTTAAGAAGAATTTGATATCTATGAGTTTACTTGATAAAGCTGGTATGTCTTTTTCAACTATGAATGGTAGAGTAACTTTATCTGTTAACTCATATTATTTTGGTTGTTCGTTCATGGTTAATGGTATCTATAGGTTGAGTTTAAATGCTGATAGCATAAACCATGTGAATTCTACTTTGATTGATTCAAAGTTGCTACACAATAGATTTGGACATGTGAATTACAGGAAAATGCAACATTTAGCTAAAACTCATAACATTCCATTAGATACTTCTATTCGATTTGATAAGTGTGAAGTGTGTGCACAGGCTAAAATTACTAGAAAACCCTTTAAATTGGTTTCTAAAAGCACACAACTTCTTGAGCTAATACATTCTGACATTTGTGATTTTAGAAATTACATTACTAAATGTAGTCGGAAGTATCTAATAACATTCATAGACGATTTTTCTAGATATTGTCATGTCTATTTGTTGAAATCGAAAGATGAGGCTTTTGAAAAGTTTAAGATTTTCAAGTCTAGAGTAGAAAATCAACTCAACTTGAAAATTAAGAGGTTTAGGAGTGATAGAGGAGGAGAATATACTATGTCAAGGTTCAAGGAATTTTGTGCTTCAGAAGGTATAATACTTGAAACCACTGCTCCTTATTCACTCCAATCAAATGGTGTTGCAGAGCGTAAGAATAGAACGTTAACTGAAATGTTAAATTCTATGTTACTTACAGTTGGCATGCCTTCCTCCTACTAGGGAGAAGCAGTTCTAATTGCTAATCACATCTTGAACAGGTTGCCGCACTCTAAGTTGTCCATGACACCTTATGAGATATGGCATAAGCGCCCTTGTAGATATGATACTCTTAAGACTTGGGGCTGTATTGCTTATTTAAGTATACCAGATCCTAAGAAACCTAAGGTGGGATCTAGAACTATTACTTGTGTATATCTAGGTAGTGCAGAAGATAGCGCTGCAAATAGGTTTTTAGATCTATCTACTAACACAGTGATAGAATCTAGAGATACAGTGTTATTTGAAAACAAGTTTCTCAAAGATCAAGGCTTGAATGTTTCTGGATCTACAGATATGATTTCAGAATCTCCTGTAAAATCTGAAGCAGGCCCTTCTGACACTAATTACACACAGTTGGCTATTGAACAAATTCCAGTAAAAGTATCTACAAGAGAGAGAATTCCCAAAATTTTTGGTGAAGACTTTGTTGCTTACCATCTTGAGGATGATCCATTCTCCTATCAGGAAGCAATGAGATCTAGGGAATCTCTACTGTGGGCAGAAGCCATAGATGATGAAATGAGTTCTCTGCTGTAGAATCACACTTGGCAGCTAGTAAATTTGCTAAAAGGGGCTAAAGCTATAGGTAGTAAATGGGTGTTAAAGAAGAAACTGAATAGTGATGGATCAATAGCTAGATACAAAGCACATTTAGTAGCTAAAGGCTATAAACAACAGAGTGGAATAGATTATTTTGATGTCTATTCACCTGTGTGTCATCTATCAACTATAAGAATTCTTCTTGCTTTCGCATCTATTGAACACTTTGTAATGCATTAAATGGATGTAAAAACAGCTTTCTTAAATGGGGATTTAAATGAGGAAATTTACATGGAACAACCGAAAGGATATGTTATGAAAGGTCTTGAGGATAAAGTTTGTAAATTGAATAAATCATTGTATGGTCTTAAACAAGCACCTACGATTTGGCATCTTGAATTTGACAAAGTGGCAAAGAGTTATGGTTTTCAGTCTAGCTATTCAGATAAATGCCTTTACCATCGTTCTATGTCAAATAAGATAGTCATCATTTGCTTGTATGTTGATGACATGTTAATTCTTTGTTCCGATCGTTCTGTAGTGAGTGACGTGAAAGCTACTTTAGCTAAAGAATTTGACATGAAAGATCTTGGTATTGCTAATACCATTCTTGGTATGAAAGTAAGCTTTAAACGGCAAGTTATCTCCCTTAGTTAGACTCATTATATTGAGCAACTACTTTCTACTTGGGGATATGATAAGTGTAAACCGAGTGAGATACCATGTGATTATAATAACAGACTGAGTTCTCATGAAGGGACTAGCGTGGATCAATTAAAGTATTCAAAAATGATTGGTAGTCTCATGAATGCTATGAGTTGCACTAGACCCGACATAGCCTTTACAGTTGGCATGCTGAGTCGTTTTACTAGTAATCCTAGTAAAGAGCATTGGGATGCCCTCAATAGGCTAATGAGATACCTTAAAGGTACTAAAGATTATGCTCTCTATTATTCTGGTTATCCTCCAACTGTAGATGGATATTCTGATGCCTCATAGTGCTCAGATATTGGAAATAGTAAGTCCACTAGTGGGTATGTATTCACTTTGTGTGGAGCTGTTATTAGTTGGAAATCCAAACCACAGACTTGTATTGCATTGTCGTCTATGGAATCGGAACTTTTTGCTTTAGCCTCAGCCGGTGAAGAGGCAGAGTGGATAAAGAATCTGATTATGGATATTCCTTTGACTAGGCTAAAGATTAATTCTTTAAGCCTATTTTGTGATAATCGAGCAGCTATCCAAGTTGTCAAGAATTCTCTCCTTAATTCAAAGAGAAGACATGTGAGACTGAGACATGCATTGTTAAATTATCTGAGAGAACAAGGGGTTATCACCTTGATCGATGTGAGATCGAAGGATAACATAGCCGATACTCGACCAAAGGTATGCCTAAAGATCGATTATTCAAAACAAGGGGGAACTGGGGTTAAAGACTATATAGGCAAGTCTTAACTACCATTTACTTACCTTCTAATTGTGTGTTTTGAATTATCGAATCTTTCTTTATTGGCTACAATGATAAGCACAATTTATATGTTTCATCGATGTTCACAATTGCTGACTAATTTGAAAAGGGTGAGTTATCTCATTCCAAACTTGATGAAGATGACTTTAACCTAATTCAAATGTTCTATCTGGGAAAATTGTGTTATTCCAAACTTGATGATACAATTCAACTAGATTGGACTATCATTTTTGGTTAAATGATCTCATTCCAAACTTGATGCTAAATTATTTGACTTTAAGGAATCAGTAACTGTGACATTCCAAATTGAAACATAGAAACAATTGTTTACATAAGAAGCCTGCTGGTCTTGTTCTTAATTGAAACTTGATATTACATGACTAGGTCATTGTAGGTGACTTGACTATTGGTCATGTTCTTTGAAACTAGACAATAGTTATTCTCCTACAAATAAACTTAAGTCGATGGCTCTTTGTAAATCACATTGTTTAGGTCTCGTTCATAATTTATGAAACTGGCTTGATGCTTATGACATGATATTATGATGCTTTATGATATTAATATATGTTCTTCTCTGCCTGATGGAATGTTGCTAAGTTTCTATTCAAATGATTGAATTCATGATAATATGAAATTCATATTTGACATTCTACAAGGAATGACAGAGATGGAGGAGAGCTTAATGAGTGGGATCTTGACCAGAATAACCTACTTGATGAATGAATATATATCATTTAAAGCATGTAAGGACTTGACAGTTTACCCGCTATTGCCTATTTTGATGAAGTCCATTTACTTGAGACTTGCATTTTGCTATTTCTATTTTGTGGACATTATTATGCTTGTTTCTTATATTTGTAAGGCCTTAGACTATTTTGACTGGCCTACTTATACTTGATTAATATGCATATATTGGTTGTGAATTGAGTCTGAGATTTATTTTGAGATTTGGATTTTGTTAATTTCAGAACAGATTCATGATAAGAATGATTCACTTATTTAGATTGTATATGATGATTTAGTTTAATACTTTACTGCTAGAATACTCTTTGATCGATCTGAGTTGATTGTCTTGGACTGAATGTGGATGATTCATGTTTGTTTGAACATTACACTAACCACCTTATTGGATTGTGCTGTATGGTGAACATATGAGGAGATTATTGGATATATTATTAATATAGTCTAAAATAATATGTTTGCATACAAGCCCAATAGGTAAAAGCATGGTTATTTGGGTCCATAGGGGCGGGAGCCCAATAACGTGCATATAAAAACTCTTGGGTTTCCCTACGCTGGAGGTAACACTGTTGAGCGTTCCAAACTTGACGTCTCTTGGTGTAATACTTCAAGCAACTACTTCTTCTCTCTCAAACCTATTACCTCCAACATCGACAACCATACCAGGAAATAGAGCATCATACATGCGTACCGGATGCATAACAATCCTCTCTCGAGGAGAGATTGGTGGATTCGAATCACAATTTTTGACGTCTCTTGGCTTATTCCAATGGTTGTCGCTAACGCTGTTGGCCGTTTCACCGTCACACTGAGTTTGTCCTGTTCGAATCTGTCTTCAGATCCAAGAGTCCGAAAGGAATCTACTTCGTGTTCGATTCTCCACTACCAGCTCCGATCTTCACCGAAAAAACTTCCAGAATTTCCTTTTCCGATTTGGTCCCTAGTCGTTGCTTTGATAAGGTAAAGTGCACGCTCTGTTTCTTGCGAAATAGAGACCATGAAATTGCGAATTTGACTATATAAGAACTGAACTTTGTTCGAGGCAACTATTATGATTGCGTACGTGTTTCAAGTTTTACGTGATGCTTTGGGTGTACTTTTACTTAATAAGATTTACATTAGGACTGCTTGCTAGTTGTTTGAGTAATTGTCTGAGTGAAGTATATACTTGTGTATGCGATTTTTGTTCCTGTTATACATTCGCTCGCTTCTTTTTTGTTGCGTATTAGTTCATATGAATCAGTTCTCCGAGTAAATTAGAGGTGCGTGAGCTCGAAACCTTTGTGCGACCGATTGAGTTAGAGAGCTTGTTCTTGTTGGATTGAAATCATTGTTCGCTGGCTTCACATGGGTCGTTCTTGTTTATGATACAGGATCCGTCACCGACATTGGAATGGCCTTTGCATTTTTTCTTTGATTAGAAATCTTAATGCCAATGAAGTGCGCATTCTTCTTTTATATTTTTCTTTTTCATCCTATCAAATGCAGATTTGAGATCCAAAATTAATAGAGCACAAAAAATTGAGGGGTTACTCTACTTGAATTAAGACCAGACGAAGGACCAACCGTCTTAATCAGCCAAAATCATCTACCAACCTATCTATATCGACCTCTATTATATTTCTTTGATGATTTCATAAGCCATACGCCAAATTTGACATATGGCACCCTACTTTTTTTTTTTTTGCTTTTGGGAATTAGGATTGAGTATTAGTTGACAATCTCTTTTTCCAGAGTTCAAGAGAAATATTATTACTAGGTTCGATAAACGATATATAGAGACCAAACAGAAGTCTTCCCTTGATCAATTAATTTCATGTTATAATTGAATGAGGGAAACTCGCTACGTAACAATCCTCAAAGATTGGATCCAAAAAAAAAAAAAAATCCCCAAAAAAAGATAGCGGAAAGAATAAAACTAAAAACACAAATATAACTCTAATAGTTTAGAGAAGTCTAAGCTTATCGAACTACGAATACCATGATTTAAATAGTCAACCATAAATAAAGATGTATTATTATTACTAAGCGTTCAACTTATGAGAGTATGAGTTTTGAAATGAGAATAAAGAGTTATTCAATTCGCAGTCTAATAGAAACATAACTTTTACGTTTGCATGCCATCTATGTTTGGTCAATATTAATGAATAAACTAATTCGTAAATGTTTAAAAGTATCCGTTTCTTTTTTGTTAAATAAATTTTATCTAACCGTAATATGTGCCGCAGAATGTGCTGAAGTGGGCATTACAAGAGGGCAAGTCAATTTCTAAAGCTTGAATAGTTCAGATACTTGGGTTAAGTTTTGCTATTATCAAAATACTTTAGGAATTTTCCTACAATTATGATCTAGCTTCACCAACCGCTGAGAATGTCCTCGCGCTAGAACACATATCTGTGTGCGGGCGAATACAACTCCCCTCCGAATACATGCCAGCTTACACGATCCTCGTTGTTTGGCACAAATCACCCATCACTCGAAAGTCAAACGCTAATAACCATGGCCCTATCCAATACTCGACGCACCCACACATGCAATGTCAATGTCAGATGATCGACTGTCCCGATCTAATTTCACGCGACAACGACCTGCCTCACCCCCAACTTGTGTCCCTTTATGCCCCTGGTCAATCTCTCTTTTGACCATGGTCAGAGCTGCTCCGTGTCAGTGCCGCGTCATGCCAGTGACTAGTCCAAAAATCCACTCCATCAACGAGCCATGCTAATGAGTGAACTAAACCAGGCCAGAGGCATTCATGGACCAAGTTTAATCCTATTCAGACCGTTACTCTTCCGGTTTGGTCCAATTTCTAATATATTTTGGCCTATAGATTTTGAAGTTAGTTTTGTATATTACTTCTTCTAGAATTGAGATTTCCTTGGATTATCTTGACTACCTCGTATTCGTGTTTACACCGGGGAAAATCAGGAACATTTGGAGAATTTTTATTAGTAGGAAAACCTAATAGAAAATAAAAAGTGAATGCAATGTATTGATTCAAATATTAAATATTATGGTTCTATGCTTGAAATAGAATGATGACTAAAATTTTAATAAATTTTTCTTATAGTTTGCACTGAAACCTTCATAAGTTATATGTTTACTTACTGCAGTTCTCAATCATGGAGCAAAAAGTAATGAAAAATTGAGAAAAAAAAAACTAAGTAAAGTGATTTCTCATCAAATTTGTCGGGGCACCGTTGAATTTTATTTTTTTAATAAATGACATAATATATTTTCTTCACAAGATGGTTGGGGCAATCACCCCCAACTTTGTGAACGTAGGTCTATCCTCGGAGAAATGGATGTTGCTCACTCAATTGTACAAACTATCTTAAGTGGTTCTACAATAGTCCAAGACATGGCATGGTTTCTCATGGCACAATGTTATAGAATTGTGACAGCCTGAATTTTCAGATTTCGTTTTTGATTAAATAAATCGGGCATTTCGTCGACGTGCCTATGGTGCTATTCTTTGAATTGATCACTCAAAAGATAACTAGACTATCTGGGGAAGTGTTAAGGGATTTTAACTCAATAGACTTGAGAATTCGACCACAAATCGACTACTTGATTGTGTTGATCTACAAGGATCATTATGGCACCATCAAAAATCGCTCAGAGACCGGAGATAGGTCAATTCGATGGAGATATGTGATTAGTGTGTGGGTGATTCCACCTAATTGCAAAATTTTTCGTCGATCAACACTAGACCTATTTTTCTGTCATTTCTGTATTCGGTGTCCATATTTAAAATCTCGAGATTTTCACGACAACCGAGAGTCGCAAATGTGCCGAAGATGTACATTATGACTCGAGATAAATCGATTACGAGTCAATTGCACTAAAAATTCCTAAAAGTTACTCGGTATATTAGGTCACGCTTAAATCGTGTTGGATTAAAATTAACCGTGAATTTGATCTTGATTTCAAAAATTGAAGATTTTGTCATGTCACGACTTATTTTAGAAACCTCGACTCATCCTCCGAAGAATTTTCAGAGATTCCAAGGATTTTACGGAAAATCGTTTCGGACGGTTTGGAAAATATCGAAAATTCGGATGGGCTATTTTGAAGGGAATTTTGGCTTCTATACCGAGTTATATGGTGAAGGGGACTTGCATAAATTTGATGGGCCTCCTTCTTCATCAAAATTTAACATCAAGTGGAGAAATTGAGGATGAAATTGAGACTCTAGAGAGGAAATTCGGAGCTTTGGCATGGGGCAGCAACTTTAGGCTTCAAATTGGATTATTGAGGAATTTTATTTCTAGAAAGAAATAAGGGACAAAGCTATAAATGGAAGGGATGAGATTTGTGGACTTTGGCCCTTGTTCCAATCTTTTTGAGCAAGGAAATCCATCTGCCCCTCCCGTCGTTGTCTTCCCGTCCTTCACTGTCTCTATCTCTTCCTCAATTCTCCATCTTTCACCCTTCTCTGCATTTGCCGAAGCACCCCACCGCCCACTCATACACACGCCAACAGCTGCTTATTTTATTCCTCCTTTCCTTCGCTCGTTTCACCTCCATTTCTTTGTTCCACCGCCGTGAGTTTCCTCACAGCTCCACCAAGATTTGTTCCCCCTTAGCTTGTTCGACGCCACCTGCCATCCCAACAACCAGCTGCACGAAGCCCTCACCGAAGCAGCTGCCTCTTCGTTCATCCGCAACGCCAGCTGGTCCGTGTCTCTCTCTCTCTGCTGCGCTAGCTGCCCCCTCCATTTTGTCACCGCCTCTCGTACTAGAGTTAGCCCATCTTCGGCAAGCAAATCCAGCGTCTTAGGCCCACAGCACAAGCCCACGATCACCCCTCTCCGCCTCGTGTCCCTGCTGCCAGCGCTGGTCAACTCCAGCTCCATTGAAGACCCGATTTGTTGACCACGAATTTCCTCCGCCAGCTCGCTTCTCTCCCTCAGCCGTGTGTCTTCATCTCCACCGCCTGCAGTTCGACTTCTCCGCCAGCACCGTTCGAAGCCCACAGTTGGGCCCATCTTTAGCCCAAGCGTTTTCTTTAGCCCACACGAATTCAGCTTAGTCCAGCCCAGCAGCCCATCTTCAGTCCAGCAAGCCTGCAAACTCCAGCTTGTCTTTGGCCCAAATCTGCAAGCTCCAGCCCAGCTTTGAAGCCCGCGAAGTCAGCCCAACTTTGGCCCAGCCCAATTCAGCAACAAGTCTCAGCTTGGGCTGAGATATGTTGGGCCAGTTTTAGGCCCAGTCCAAGCCCGTTGACGCCGCCACAAACCCGAGTTTCGGCTGCCGTCGCGGTAAACCGGTTCTTGCTTTAAACCAGTGAGTTTATGCACTAAACTCTTCTTAATAGGCTAATGCCATTTAAGGGGTGTTTATATTTATTTAGGTTTAGATTAGTGTAGTTTTAGTTTATTTAATTAATTTAGGTTAGTTAAATTAGTGAATTAGGTGGTTAGAGTTTAAATTTAGTTAGCCTGGTAGGTAGCTTTATATTTAGAATGGTTAGGATAGTTTAATTAGTTCAATAGGTGATTAGATTAGAATTATTTAGCCTAAGTTAGCATTTTTAAATATTTAATGTATTTAATTAATTAATTTTAGAAAATATTTAATTATTAAATAATTTTTCGGAAATTAGCCCAGGATAGTCGGTGATCGGAATTTCGTGTTGATTG
This sequence comes from Eucalyptus decipiens, assembly GCA_014182575.1. Classification (NCBI taxonomy): domain Eukaryota; kingdom Viridiplantae; phylum Streptophyta; class Magnoliopsida; order Myrtales; family Myrtaceae; genus Eucalyptus; species Eucalyptus decipiens. The sequence goes on along the minus strand of CM024611.1, from coordinate 25,664,592 downwards.
CAATAGTGTGGTTAATTTCTGCAATTGAGTGTTAAATTGTGAAAATTAAGTGCTGATTGGAAATTTGGTCAATTATTCCAAAAATTGTGAATTTTGATATTTATTCAAAAAATCCTAGGTATCAGGTTTAAACACTGAAAATGCTTTCGTATATTATATAAACTAGTGGGATTTTAAAAAAGAAGGCTATGAATTTTTCGGGTACAATTTGACCGTGTATCCACGCATGACTATTTTCATCAGGTGTTTTTAATATGAAGAAAATAGGCCAAGATCACTATCTTAATTGAGGCATTTGAGTGCAATGCATGGTGTCCTGAGCCAAGATTGAATTGTCGTGTGTTGGTTAAGAGAACCCGTCCCAAATGTTTACGCTGGAGGTTACCCACTTAGTGGGATTTGGGTCGCAATAGATTTTGGATTTATACTCCTTCAGGAAAGTTGTCTTTGAGAGACGTAATCGTGCTCAATGGGGTGAGACGATGCCTGACTACGCCAGTATACCACCGAACTTCTAGTAGGTCGTACCCTAGAGGGAGCGTAATTATCAATTGGAACGCATGTTGAGTGAGATAGATGCATTGGATTATGAGACAAAATTGTGTGACATGGTATGGGATATGTCATAACGATTTGACCCTATAATCAGGACTCATGTGATTTATTGAGTTAAATAATGCGTTTCAATTGTGGCGTGCATCGAATTTATGCATAATGTATATGAATTGTGCTGACCTGCAAGGTGGATCTGAGACGAGGTAAGTCTCTGTGATTGTATGATTATGTGGTTAGGACGCCTCTAGGTGTATTACCCTCCTAATTGGGGTTAAGAGCGTGAACTCGCTGAGATTTATATCTCACCCTGTCGTTGGCTCAATTTTCAGGACCATAGAGCAGAGTACCCGAAATCAAGTTGAGGGGATCCGAGGAGTAGGTTAGTCAAGACAGCTTCTTTTTGGAGAACCATCTTCTGTAGACTTTTGGTTGCTGACCTTTGTATATAACCTAGTTGATTTTATAAAAGCATGTTTTGTTTGTGAATCTGTTGTCCTACTTTTCTATCCCAAGCTGTTTACTGTCAAGGGATATTTATTCGCTTCCGCATGTGCAATAAAATGAATGGGTCGGCGACTCGTCTTGAGAAGTCGCAAATTTTTTTATTGACCAGAGAGGGATGGGTACGCACTCAGAGTTCGAAACGTGACAAGAATGCCATAAGATGGTATGGATTATTTATACAATTTTTTTTTTTTTTTGTTAGGCGACTCGGACTATTTAATGCTTGTGATTGCAGCGATGCTTGAGATGGATGCGACCATTGGAAGTCAAAGTTGATGACTTTGAATATAAAGCAACTACATGAGAGTTTTCATGTGTTTACAGCTCAGAATAATCATATGAATTCAAATAGATGTGTGTGGATTGAAGTGTTGTCCAATCCAAACAGAGAGATTGATTGGGAGATCAGATCAAATGTGATCGTCTTCAAAGATGTGTTGCTTACAAGTTGTGCTGGTCAAATGCATTTTCTTCTTACTAATACTTTGATAAGTACATTGATCAAATTTGCCAATACTATTTCCTCTCCTTTTTTAATTTTCCCACCCTCTTTCTTCTGTTTTGCTACGTCATGTATATGTTGTGTATGTATTCGGAATTATCAAAAGAATAGTTGAGTCTAGATTTCCAAGAAAGGTCATGGAAACCTGATAATGGATGAGAAAAGTAAGATTGTTTGTAGTACTTTTGTGACTAATCTTTAACTTTTTTCTGTTTGACGAGGGCTGGGAAAGAAGTGTTACTCTTTTTCACTTCACACGGTAGCCATCCATGGAGATTATATTTTGAGCGTCCTTCTTGGAAAGCTCCCCGTGAACTCTAAGAAATTAGTTATGAGCGTCTATGTATTTTTTGTTTAATATACTAACTTTTCTTATCATTGATTAAAAATATCTTAAGTGTTGGTAAATTTAAGGCGTAATAAAAAAAGATAAGGTAAATGAAAATTGGTAAAAAATAACAGAAGTTTGTAATTAAAAAAATAGATTTGATAAGTAACTCAAATAAGAGTTGGTAACCCAAACTATTTGATAACTTAAATAGAGAAAAGTTAACACGTCACTCTAATTAAATATGGTAATTTAAAAAAAAGTCGGTAATTCTAAGACGTTGCTAAGAAATGCAAATAGAAGTTTGTAAGCAATAAGAAAAGTTAGAAATAAAGAACTAAATAAATTGTTAGTAAGTAACTTACATGAATGTTGATAATACTAAGTAGTAATATTACAGGAGACAAGTTGGTGAATCACGTTAACTAACGCTGGTAATTTTTAAATAGAATTGGTAAATACAATAAAAATTAGTAAACCAAATAAAAATGGGTGATGCAACACTAACCGGTAATTTTATATAACAAAAGTTGGTAAAGTACTTGAATTTAGGTTGATAATTCACGCAATAGTTGCTTTACAGATCACTACATTAGAGATGCCTAGGTGGGGAGACAGAACCTCGGTTATGATGTTTTCGATCAACATAATAAGATTGGGTGGTGAGATACATTGACCACCCCATCCGCAACCTTAGTACAATTCTCTTGCTTGACTTGCGGCTTGGGCTTGGGCTTGGGCTTGGGCTTGGGCTTCAGTGATAAGAGACCACCTCCCAGCTCGCTTGATCTGTGCCTCCGCATATCCCCTCCACTAGATCAGACTGTTCTGTTTCCAGCTCTTGACTTCAGTTCAGCTTCTGCTTCAGATTCAACAATGGCTACCGCTTCTACTTGTGACTCCGAGGCCACTCTTGTCGGTCGAGCAAGGCCATCGATCAAGAAGTCGTAGCTGTAATTAATTTGACAAGTCACGTGGCAGCAGCTGTCCAAGTTTTCTTCTTCGTTAGCAGCCCCACAAGGAAGCGACGTGGCCTCCCCTGGCTCTCCCTCAGCCAACTAAGTTGGAGAAAAGATGCGGGTTATTGACTTGCTTTGTCAATCATTAAGGGGAAGAAGGGACCGCCTTTTGCCGTGCTCGAGCTGCCGCCGCTGTCACCGCTGGTCTTCGTCGCCGTTGAGCCAAGCCCGAGCTTTCGGTTTTGCTTGCTGTCAAGCTAAGGAATTAGAGGCAAGTCAAGTCCGTTAATCTACCTTTGCTTGCTGTGTTCGTGTGTGATGAATGGTGAAATTTCGGATGTGGATGAAGTATGAAAATTCGAAGCTAAAAGTGTTGGGTTGTAGCCTAGTGTTCTGTTTCTGGAAAAACAGTCCGACCTCTGTTGATTTCTTGAGTTGCATGCAATGTTCTAGTGAGAATTTGGCTTCGACTTCTTGATGAAAGTTGTAAAGGACTTCTTGGAGAATAACATATCAAAATTTCAGAAGAAATGAACAAGTATAGACCGGTTAAAATATTTTTCTTTGAAGAAGTTAGATCTGGAAATCGTAATGTTGACCTAGTGTGATTCTGTGAATTTTATAAAATATTTTGGTTGAAATTTGATCTTGTGTTCTGAATGAAAATTGAAGATGACACGTTAAGGAGTAACATAGTAAAATTTAAGAGGAAATGGATGAGTTTAGGTTGGTGAAACGATTTTATCCAAAATGGTTAGATCTGGGAATTGTTGCCGAGGGTTAGAGACGGCTATTGTGATTATAGTTTTTAATCTATCACCAATATGATTTCAAGTTCTGCATGAAATATTTACTTCTGGAACTTTTATATAACATATAAAAATTTCAGAATTTTTGGAGCTGATTTAGGATTTTTACCAAATTTGTGAATGAAACTGTGTATGGTAATATTCCGAAATTATAAGGACTGTGATGCGTGGACTGTACTGATTCGTATGATGTTTTTTTGATATAGTGTTCTTCACGGAATATTTTCCTCTAGATCTTGTACATAACATGTCAAATTTTCAGAATTTATTAAGGCTGTTTACTAATTTTTCAAGAATTATGACCAAAGGAGTGCAATCTGTTTCTATCCGGAAATTTGCTTTATTTTAAAAAAAAATGAAATTGCTCCATGTGATATAATGTCTTGAGTGGTTGATTATGCTGCATATGTAGTGACATATGGCATGTTATATGACATCAAAAGCTAGTTGAGACCCTTGATATTGTTGCATCAAATGCCGTGTTGAAATTGAGATAAATGTGTGAATATAAATTAAGATAATAACAAGATCGTCGGAGGTGTGAGCCGACGATCCCCCGGGAGTGTTGGGATGCTCCGAGTATGTGTGCCAGATGTCATCGGGAGTTTCGAGATGCCCGGAGATGTGTGTGGGAAGCCTTGGAGGTGTGTGCCGGGGGGATACCACGTGATGCTAGTTGGGGTACGAGATGCTCGGAGTGTATGTGCCGGATGTCTGGAGGTGTGTGCCGGAGGCTCCCCGGATGCCAGGTTGGATGCGAGTGATAAATTGAGGGATGCAAACATTGATCCTTGGAAAGAAAAATGATGTAATCAAATTGAAAGATAAAGATCGAGAATTGAATCATGCGCACGGATGTGTGCTTATGGCATGTGATGAACCTCATGGGAATGCAAGCTTGGAGTGCATGGTGGTATGTGCACGTTGCATGATGATATATGCATGGCTGCTTGATGATATAGGTACAAGTGCATGGTGATATATGTACGTTGTATGATGATATATGTGTATGGCATGATGCATGATCTGCTTACGAAAGTAAATTGATGCTATTTGTTATTGAAAATGCGATCATGAAGGCATGAATGGATCTTATGGTGATGTATGCTTGATAGCATGGATGATATGAAGCATGGTGGTATATGCACGATGGCATGGCAAGATATGCATGACTGCATGTTAATATATGCACGACTGCATGATGATGTATGCTTGATAGCATGAATGATATGTGCTTTACTCGTGATATCTTGATTGTCTTGCTTATTGCATTGTGTAGTTTGGTGGATCTTTACTGCTGAGTGGTTGTATTCACCCCGTTTGGGGACTAACATTTCAGACTAGATAAGATACCTCTGCTACCACTGCCACCGGTAGATGGATCAAGTGGTTGGATATGACCGTGAGGAGGATAGCAAAGGAAAGAACTTTTGGACGCCGACACTGATCAATGGACTTTAAGTATACGACTGTTGGAGGAGATGTCGGTCATCTTTTGAAGTATAGCCTGTTGGAGAAATCTTGCCAGAATATTTTGAAGCTGACAAAACGTTTCTATCAGTCTAGTCTGGACCTTTACAGACTTTCGGTTTAGAGTCCGAAGACGGTCGGACATCAAGACTCAAGACTCAAGACTCAAGACTCAAGACTTAAAGATATTCTCATTGACGGTTTTCTAATCCGGTGTCGAAAGGCTATCCGGGACCTAGGTGTTTGGTTAAGGAGTTAGTCCTATTCTGGAGAAGATATCTTGGTGGGTTAAGCTAACGGATTCTTTCTATTCAAGATCCGATGATTGACAAAGTAATCTTGGAAAGTTCTATTCTTGGAAACCAAGATCCTGGTTGTATGGGCGAACAGGATTGATTGGGCTATCGTCAAGTTCCTTTAATAGCTCGAAAGATCTCCTTAATTGATTCCGTCCAACGGGTAGATTGGAGGAATTCCTTTGGTAAGTGCCAACGGGTATGATGGCATGAAGGAGTATAAAAGGAAGTCGTTCAAGTTATTTTAGAGCATGCTCGATAGACGAATTCAGTGCGAAGTTCCTTGATATTCGATCGATTCATTACGAGCAAACCGTATACACAAAAGAGTGTTTATACTTAGTGATATCTTGAGCAAGTGAGGTAGATCATCTACACCACTTTGAATCAAGGAAGAACAACGTTGTAACACTTCTTTGTTCATAGTGGAATCCAGCCAATAGGCTGTCGGTGCGAAAAGAGTGGACGTGAGGCTTAAACAAAAAGCCGAACCACTATAAACTTTGTGTTCAATTCTCTTTACCCTTCTCTCGATCTTTCGATTATTGTTTATATCCATCAATTGTCTAAGTGTTGCATGATTTAAGTGAAAAATCGTTGTATACCTATTCACCCCCTCTAGGTACTCGTTCTAGCTATATCAATTGGTATCGAGCTTTGTGTACTCACTTTATTTGAAGTGTTTTACTTGAGTAAAAGATCCATGGCTAGTATGTTAGCACCAGGGCTGGTGGAAGGACAAAGCAATACCAGACCACCCTACTTTGATGGAAAGGATTACAACATCTGGAAGAACAAGATGAAAGCTTTTCTACGATCTAAGGATCCTCTGGAATGGGACGTTGTAGAAAAAGGAATCATTCCTAAAGTTGCAGCTGTCTCAGAAAGAGGAAAAGAAATTGTGGAAGCTAGCGGAATGTCTCAGGAAGAAATAACCAAGAGACAAACTCTTGATGCAAAAGCAATATATTCTTTATATTGTGCTTTATCACCTACTGAATATAACAGAATATCTTCTTGTGATACAGCAAAAGAAGTCTAGGATAGGTTACATATTACCTATGAAGGAACTGATCGAGTGAAAGAGACCAGAATCAATATTCTTCTCGGTCAATATGAAGCCTTCAAAATGAGATCTGGAGAATCAATAACTGACATGTTTAGTCGTTTTACAGAAATTGTGAATGGTCTTCAAAATCAAGGTCAACCAATTTCGACTCCATGAAGGTTAACAAGCTTCGCGTGGACTCTCCAAGGATTGGAATCACATAAAGACTTCAATAAGAGAGACACAAAGAATCATGCCACTGTCTGTCGATGAGCTGGTTGGAACTCTTCAGTCTTATGAAGTGGAACGAATAAACGAAGACGAAGACCCAAATTGTAAGAAATCTATTGCATTAAAATCAAATGATGATTCTGATGTTATAGACTTTGAAGACGATATGAACGATGAGGAGCTTGCCCTAATGATAAGAAGATTCAGAAAGTTGAATAGAAAATGAAGAAGATTCAACTCTAAGAGACAAGGCTTTCAAAGACAACAGACCAAGACTGTTGATGATGATGAAGCAAACAAAGATGTAGTTTGCTTTGAATGTAAGAAAAAGGGACACATCAGACCTAACTGTCTTCTTCTAAAGAAGAGGAAAGGAAAGGCTGAAAAGTCTCGAAAGGCTCTCAAAGCTGAAACACAGGAGTGATACGAGTGTGAAGAAAGTGATGATGAATATGCCAACTTGTGTCGATGGCGCAATCGGACTCGGACTCGAACTACCGAATCGGACTCGGACGGCGAATTTGAAGTAAGTAATTTCAAAATTCCTGTCAAGGTTTCTAAGTATATTGATGAGCTATGTTTAAGTCTTAAGACTTCTCTTAAAAGGATTTCTGAACTTAAAAGGAAAACTCGGTTTTAAAACAGCGGGAAAATATTTTGAAAGAAAAAGTTAAATGTTTAGACATGAATGTTTCTACTCTTAAAGAAAATGAAGAAAATCTTTTGAAAGAAAATTCTCGTTTAAAAATTGACTCATCGAATATTTCAAAGAAATTTTCAATAGGGTCTGAGAAACTTGAAAAAATTCTTTCAGTACAAAGACCTTATTTCAATAAATCTGGTTTAGGTATGACAGAAGAAACTATTCCCTTAATTGATTTTCCTAAAGTAAAAGAAAGAATTAAGAAAAGACCTTCAAAAGAAGCTTATAAAAATCATTTCAAAAAGGTTTTTGTAAAGCCTTGTAGGTCGAGATGCTCTCGAATGTTCTAAGTGCAAAAGTCCAGGATCATTTTGAAAAAGAATGTCCTATGGTTGGGAAACATGTTAAGAAAACTTGGGCTAAGTCTTGTTTATCTTACTAACCCAAAAGGACCCAAGAAAATATGGGTACCAAAGAAAGTTTGAGATATTTCTTTGAATGCGGTATCTATCAAGAAAAAGGTAAAGTGGTATCTAGACGGTGGATGTTCAAGACATATGACGGGAGACTCAAAATGCTTTATAAAGCTTGTTCAAGTAAATGGTGGAAAAGTCTCATTTGGAGGAAATAGCAAAGGAAGAATTGTGGGTTTTGGAACTGTGAAAATTGGAAATCTCACAATAAGCAATGTTTCTCTAGTGGAAGGACTCAATTACAATCTTCTCGGCATCGATCAACTATGTGATACTTTGGTTTTAAGATCTTCTTTCAATAAGGAATATGTTCGGAACCGATAAAGACTCTACTCGATCTTTCTTGGGTAGAAGGCATGGAAATATCTATCTCCTGGATGTGAAACCGGAAGAATCGCAATGCTTGATTTCAATACAAGACGAAGCAAGTCTCATTTGCCGAAAAGCTTGGGCATATTAATATGAAGCAATTAGCCAAAATCTCATCAAAGCGCTTGTTCGTGGTCTACCCAAATTGCCTTATCAAAAGACTGAACTGTGTACTCCATGTATTACAGGGAAAACAAAAGAATTCATATAAGTCTATAAATCATGTCTCAACTAATCATGTATCTTTATTACTACATATGGATCTCTTCGGACCAACCGGAACCCAGTATTGGAGGTAAGAAATATTGTTTAGTAATCGTGGATGATTACTCTCGCTTTACTTGGGTATTTTTTCTAGCAAGTAAATCCGAAACTTTTCGTATTTTGAAAAATTCGCTAAAAAGGTTCAAAATGAAAAGGGATGTGTTATTTCAAGCATAAGAACAGATCATGGTGGTGAATTTGAAAATCAAGATTTTACAAAATTCTGTGATGAATCGGCCTTAAGCATATGTTTTCTTCTCCATATACTCCTCAGGCAAAATGGAGTTGTGGAAAGGAAGAATAGATCTCTTCAAGAAATGGCAAGAACTCTTTTAATCAAAAGCAAAATTTCTTCTCGATTTTGGGCTGAAGTCAATTTCAACAGCTTGCTATATCATTAATAGAGTCTTTTTAAGACCTATTTTAAAGAAAACCCCCTATGAATTATTCAAAGGTAAGAAGCCTATTGTTTCATACTTTCATGTATTCGGTTGCAAATGCTTTATATTGAAAAATGCAAAAGATTATGTTGGTAAGTTTGAAGAAAGATTAGATGAAGGCATCTTCCTTGGATATTCTTCATCAAGCAAAGCCTACAGAGTCTATAACAAGAAGAGTCAGACGGTGGAGGAGTCAATGAATGTCAAATTTCAAGACTCAGTTCAAGATGAATCCAATTAGACTCATCATGAAGAGTCTGATCTTGCTCCAACCTCTCCAAAGTCTTCAACTCAAGAGGCGTCACAGACTCAGGAAGACCAGCATCAAACCGTTATTGAAGATTCAGGCAAAGAAAGGGATCATCAGCCAGATAAATCAACCAGCAACTGGAAGCATAAGTCCAGTCATCCCAAAGATCTAATTATTGGCGAACTTAATAAAGGAATTCGCACCGAGATCAAAAGGCGTGAAGAGTCTAGTGTCGTAGCTCTCATTTCCGAAATAGAACCAAAAAGCTTAGAAGAAGCTTTGTCGACGAAAGATTGAAGCTATGCAAGATGAGCTCGAACGGAGTTTAACATCAATGATGTCAAGGGAATTGACACCTAAACCAAAAGGTAAAACATTATTGGTGCCAAATGGGTGTTCAGAAACAAGATGAATGAGAAAGGTAAAATCGTACGAAACAAGGCCAGACTCGTAGCCAAAGGATACACGCAAGAAGAAGGGATAGACTATGATGAGACTTACGCACCAGTAGCAAGGTTAGAAGCTATTCGATTATTGCTTGCTTTTGCTTGTTATAAAGATTTCATGTTATTCCAAATGGACGTCAAAAGTGCCTTCCTAAATGGATTTATCCATGAGGAAGTCTATGTGGAACAACCACACAGGTTTGAAGACCCAAAGAAGCCGGACTCGGTCTTGAGGCTGAAAAAAAGGCCTTGTATGGTTTGAAGCAAGCACCTCGGCGTGGTACGACGGACTCGGTAAGTTTTTAATACGGAATGGATTTGTTAAAGGTAAAGTTGATACTACTTTATTTATCAAAAAGGAAAACAAAAGTTTTTTACTTGTTCAAATATATGTAGATGATATTATTTTTGGATCATCTAATGAAAGTCTATGCAAGAAATTCTCTAAGTCTATGCGGGATGAGTTTGAAATGAGTATGATGGGAGAGTTAACATTCTTTCTTGGACTTCAAATTAAACAATTGAAGGAAGGAACTTTCATTTATCAAGAAAAATATGCTAATGATCTTGTCAAAAGATTTGGGCTTGAAAAGTGCAAAAGACCAACATACCAATGTCTTGTTCCTTGAAGATAGACAAAGATGAAGAAGGGAAGAAAGTTGATCAAAAATTATACGAAGTATCATCGGTTCACTTCTTTATCTTACTTTTTTCTAAACTTGATATTTTGTTAAGTGTTTGCATCGTGCTAGGTTTCAATCGGATCCTAGAGAATCTCATCTCGTCTTTGCGAAACGTATTATCAAATACGTTGCTTCATCTTCAAGTATTGGTCTCTGGTATCCTAAGAAGGAGACTTTAATCTCACAGGATATTCGGACGCCGATCTAGCGAGTTGCGAGTTGATAGAAAGAGTACATCGGTACGTGCCGGTTGCTTGGAAACGGGACGGTATCTTGGTTTTCAAGGAAGCGAGTCTTGTGGCTCTTTCAACAACGAAGCGAGTATGTAGCTCTTGGTAGTTGCTGTTCGCAAATTCGTGGATTAAGCAACGGCTTCAAGATTTCGGAATGAAGACTCATGCACGAAATCGAGATGCGACAAAGCACTAGTGCAATAAATCTCACTAAAAATCCAGTTCTTCACTCAAGAGCAAAGCATATAGAGATTCGACATCACTTCATCAGAGATCATGTTCAAAATGGAGAAATCTCGATTCAATTTGTTAACTCGAAGAGTCAACTGGCGGATATATTCACAAAGCCTTTGGAGAAAAATCAATTCGATTTTATTCGCTCCAGACTCAACATCTTGAAGCTTGAGGAAGTTAAAGTCTAGAGACTCTATCTCTCAGTCTCATGATTCTCGATCTTTCGGACTCGTCTTTCGGACTCGAGAATCGAGACTCATGGCTATAAACGTAAGTTGTTATTTTATTCTGTCTCGAAAAGGTATGATTATTTTACTAATTTATAATTACCGAAAAAAGGGAATCGTGTCTTTTCAAAAATATAACTTCCATTAAAAATGGCAGTTATTGATTTTAAAAGAATTCGTCGGTTCATCTTCCTTCGTACCGATTGGTTTTCCTTTTTAAAAACGAGCTATATATATACAGTTTTTCTTCTTTAACTTCTAAACCCTCGAAAAGCATTTTCTCTCATTTTCGCTTCCATTTCGTGTTCAATCTCGAGAAAGTTGTCAACTTTTCTTGGGAAAACGATTAAAGAAATCTCTCAGTGTCAAAGAAAGATGTCTTCTTCAAGGAAGTCCTCAAGAATCGCAAGCAGGGGACCACAAAGACCAAGAGAGGGTCCTACCCATGTTGATCTCACCGAAGAAGATGACTTATCAAGTCAGCAACAGAGCCCGCTTTGCTCTCCAGCGCGTGATTCTTCTCCATCTACCCCACAAAGTGCGGGTCACCATCGAGAGGATGAGATAATCGAGGATGCGAGGCACAGTAAGAATACAAAAACCCTCTTTTATCTATAAACTCTATCGTGCTTTGAAAAGCATAGGAATTCCGTTGAACCACGTGAATGAGTTTCTCAAAAGTAAGAACTATGGGAATGAGTATCTCTTTCTGCGTAAAATGGAGGAGTTGGGAATTGCTCTAGAGGAAGGGCCGAGGAAGCACTTGCTAGTATTCCTAGTGATCCTCGTGTGTGCAGACCAGACTCCTGCGATGGGAATAACGATGATAAAATGTTCTATGATTTTCAACCGAGATTGGGTGTTGCTGCAAAGGTGAAAGGAAAGAGGATGGATTTGTTTAAATCCAAAGAACAGGAGACTTTGTTTTTCAGGCTGTTAAAGAGAGGGGTGATAAACCCTAGAAGTGTTGATTTTGATTTTCTGGATGCTATTCATGTGAACTTAAGGAGAAGTTCGATCTCTCATAACTTGAGCAATTTTGCTCGACTCTCTTGAAGGATACGCTCAGGCGATGCATACTTCTATTCGAATCTTAGCTTTTTGGATGCGAATAGAATGTCTTTTAGTGTTCGAGACCAAGATTACATAGTCGATGTTGACATGTTGGCTGATATCATTGGAGTAGAGAGAGGATCATATCAACCAATTAAAGTTTCCAGTGCTCGTCTTATGTTGGATCTTGTGAAAGGCAACAGTACAGAAGGGAAAATTGTCTACACGAGAATGCGTGCCTTCAACATTTTGCTGCACAAAATTGTCATCAACTGTCTTAGGCCAAAATCGACGTCAAAGACAGATGTGTCAAATTCGGAGGCAAAATTGATGTATGCAATCATCAAAGGGAAGAAATTCTCTCTTCCTCACATCATTCTCTTTCACATGTATCGAGCAATGGTGAAGGACAAGGGACAACTGCCTTACGCAAGTCTTGTGACCAAGATCTTCAGACACTTGAACATTGAGCCCCCACAATCTCTGTGTGTTCGACCATGCGATAAAATGGTGGTGGGTCTGCGAATGGTGACAAAAATGCGTTTGAAAGAACTTGAAAAGGCAATGGAGCAGTTCAAAGTGAAATCTCCAGTACCTTCGGTAAGCAAAAGAAGAGACTCTTGATAGTTGATGAAGAAGAGGAAGAAGAGGAGGATTGCACCATTTCTGCATTGATAAGGAGAAGACGTTATGTATCTAAATCAATGGAACGTCAGGAGAAGGAAAAAGAAGATGAGGAAAACAGAGGGAAGAAGAGAGACAAGAAAAGGCAAGAGAAGAAGAGAAAGAAAGAGCAGAGCAAGAAGAGAAAGAGAGAGAAGAGAAAGAGAGAGAAGAGACAGAGAAAGAAGAAGCAGAGAAAGAAGCAGAAGAGGAGGCAGCCAAAGAAAAGTCTGCACATGAAGATGAAGATCTTCAAGTCGTTCTTTGAGGCCCGACCCTCCTTCTTTCCCATCCGAGGCTTTCGAAACGGGGGAGAAGCATTAGAAACGGGGGAGGAGTTGAGCACGGGGCGACATCATCATTCGAGAAAGATGTGCAAATGCTTGGAGAAGGACATGATACATCAACATCGAAACTGCGCGATTTCACTGAAGATCCATCATCTGCATTTACTCCATCAGACCGGGCAAATATCAGTACACAGACGGATAATTCGGCAGATTTTCGTCGCATTCTTGATATCCTTACGGAAATGCGTGGTCGATCTATGCTTTGGGTACATGAAATTCAAGTCCCGAAGAATCTTTGGGAAAGCATCTTCTGTTTCCCTTCAAGATCAAATCAAAGATCTCTCTCTTCAAATTCAAGCCAATGCCAAAGGAGAAGAGGTAGCTCATCTAAGGGAAGACTTGAAGAGGCTGGAAGGATTAGTTCAGTCCATGGGAGATTTCCAGATCGTTCGCATTCCCAAGCAGACTTGACTACTTTCTCACCTTTTTAATGTTGACAAAAAGGGGGAGAAATTGCCAACTTTGAATCTTTTTTGAACTCTAAACTTTAAATTTTATGTGTTTATTTAGTTTTGTTTTGGGTGTGAGCTTGAACTTGAACCTTAGTCTGTTTTAAGTGTGGATTTTGATATTCGTATGCTTGCAGTTACTTCAAGTATTGTTATATGGTTTTAACTTGTGAAGGACTAACCAATTTTTTTGTGGATGCAGAGTCTGGTTGTTCTTTATTAATTTTTATGAGATAGCCATATTACTTGAGTAATATTTTGCGGTCAAAGTTGTTCAAATCTACAAGAAAGTTTTGTCACCATCAAAAAGGGGGAGATTGTTGGAGAAATCTTGCCAGAATATTTTGAAGCTGACAAAACGTTTCTATCAGTCTAGTCTGGACCTTTACAGACTTTCGGTTTAGAGTCTGAAGACAGTCGGACATCAAGACTCAAGACTCAAGACTCAAGACTCAAGACTTAAAGATATTCTCATTGACAGTTTTCTAATCCAGTGTCGAAAGGCTATCCAGGACCTAGGTGTTTGGTTAAGGAGTTAGTCCTATTCTCTGAGAAGATATCTTGGTCAGGTTAAGCTAACGGATTCTTTCTATTCAAGATCCGATGATTGACGAAGTAATCTTGGAAAGTTCTATTCTTGGAAACCAAGATCCTGGTTGTATGGGCGAACAGGATTGATTGGGCTATCGTCAAGTTCCTTTAATAGCTCGAAAGATCTCCTTAATTGATTCCGTCCAACGGGTAGATTGGAGGAATTCCTTTGGTAAGTGCCAACGGGTATGATGGCATGAAGGAGTATAAAAGGAAGTCGTTCAAGTTATTTTAGAGCATGCTCGATAGACGAATTCCAGAGTCTGAAGTTCCTTGATATTCAGTCGATTCATTCTGAGCAAAACTGTATACACAAAAGAGTGTTTATACTTAGTGATATCTTGAGCAAGTGAGGTAGATCATCTACACCATCAATCAAGGAAGAACAACGCCGTAACACTTCTTTGTTCATAGTGGAATCCAGCCAATAGGGTCAGTGCGAAAAGTGGACGTAGGCTTAAACAAAAGCCGAACCACTATAAACTTTGTGTTCAATTCTCTTTACCCTTCTCTCGATCTTTCGATTATTGTTTATATCCATCAATTGTCTAAGTGTTGCATGATTTAAGTGAAAAATCGTTGTATACCTATTCACCCCCCCTCTAGGTACTCGTTCTAGCTATATCATAGCCGAGTATAGAAGACTATGGCATTTTGATGTACCGATGAATAATGTCCATCTGGTTTAAGTAAATAAAAGTGTTCGGCTTTTACCTATAAATGTTTAGTTGGTGTGCATTGTTTTTTGAATATAAGGAAGGGAGTTATTGGATACGCTTCCACCATAAAAATTGCGTAGGGATCGATCTAAAAGATGTAAACCCCCAAGATCGATAGACCTTCAGGTCAAGCAAAAGAATGGTAATCAAATTGTGGCGACCCTAACGGTTCGGGGGCCGTCAAGGGGTGCCACATTTTTATCGCAAAATTGGGAAGCAAGATGGATCTAGAGGTGAGGAACAATGCCAAGATGATCAGTGATAGGTTAATTGAATTTGTGAGGGCCAATTGAAGTTGAATTGAAGTAGACCAAGTATCCAATTGAAGCCCATCTCTTACAAATTCGTAGCTCTCCCTCCCCCTAGCAAAAATGGACCACTTCATGAGTTGTAAGAAGTGTGTGGGTGGATCAATGACAGCCAAGGGAAGTTGGCTTGGTGGGCAAGCACTTGGGGGACAATTTTGTGGAAACTAAAGCCAAGGGGGCCCTCCATCCCCCTCATCTCTGTCCTCTCCCTTCCTCTCTCTCATTCCATTGTCTAAACTCCCTCTCTCTCCCTCCTTGCTTGTGCGAAACCAGCAGCCACCGGAGGAGAAGCCAGAGCCGTTAGTCGCGCCAGCCAGCCATCGTCGCACATCCACGCCACTGTCGCTGTTCACGCCTCCACCTGCGCTAGGTTGCACACACCGTCCGCTCCTGCTCACCTCCTCACATCGTCCAGCCTTCTGTTCAGCTGCTGTAAGTGGCTGTGGAAGCTCGCCGGAACCCGTTCAACCGCTGTGGACCGCCCCTTTCAAGCCACCGAAGTCTCCCCGAGCCTTGCCGTCCATTTTATTTTGTGTTTTTATATGTTTTTGCAACCAAATCAGAAGTTGCCAAGTGGATTTCACAGCACCTTTGGAGGCCATTTTGAGGTGTTTTCGGGCCCCAAACTTTAGGTCCGCTTTGGAGTAAAATGTCCCACGTTCCCGACGTTTCAATCCGAGTGGATTGTTAAACATGTGAGTTTAGCTCACTAATCCTTGCTTAGTTTGCTAATGATGCTTAATGATTGATTAGTGTTAATTAAGTATGATTAAGTGGTTAGATTAGTTTAGAACACTTTAATTAGTGACTTAACGATGCATATTAGGCGGTTAGACTTAGTCATTAGCAAGGAGAGAGCCTCTAGTATTTATTGAACGAACCTCGGGATTTTTCCTGATTCGTCTCGGCTTCCAATTAGGCATTACGGGCCTAAATTGGATTTATTGCTATTTATTTAATATTTTTGTAATTAATTTTCAAAAATTAGACCAGAATGGTCGACAACCGGAATTTTATGCTGATTATTGTGATGCAGTCTGTTTAATTTATTGAGTGTTAGATTGTGTTGAATTGATTTATTGATGATTTTATGGTTATTTTCGAAATCAATTAATTTTGAATAATTAATTGAAAAATAATTGGGTGTCGGTTGACAACGCCAAAAATGTTTTGGTGGAATACAAAAAATGGTGGGATTTGTGGAAAGGAAATTATTATATTTTGGCTAAGGTTGATTGTGTACCCACACACGGTTATTTTATCGGGCATGATAAAAATGACAAATTGATTGTATGATCGGAATACCATGTTATATACTGGCTCCGTGACTCTATATGTCATTTTGGAGAAAGGATGGTATGCAATGTCGGCTTGGTGACTCTATAGGTCATTTTGGAGAATGGACAACATGCCATAACGGCTCAGTGACTCAATATGTCATTTTGGAGAATGGATGTTATGATGAATATACTCGGTGACTTATAATATCATTTCGGAGAATGAATCATTTAAAATACTGGCTCGTAACCCAATAGGTTATTTTAAAGAATGGACGGTATTGATTGAAATGACCAAGAATGGTCTGTTTAACATGTAATCGACTAGGTTGATTGATCGATGTTTCGATCTGTTGTGATTGTTTAGGTGCCTATTGACTGTACTGAGTTGCAGGTGGAATTTGAGGTCAAGGTAAGTGCTCTAACTCGTGTGTGCATAGGCAGCCCGTATAGCGTATTGGTTTACTAATCGAGTCTTAGGGGGTAGAACTCACTGAGACGTTGTCTCAATGGTTATTGTATAACCATTTTAGGTCCCTAGATGGCAGCACCTCCACCTCCTCGTCCTCCTATGCATTTTGGTATACCCAAGGAAATCATTGAGATAGAAACTCACTTTCCGATACACCCTCATCCGAAAGGACTTGAGTACGTCCTGGTTTAGTCGATCATCTGGGTTGATGTGGGTAAAGACGCCCTAAAGCCCCACGAGTATCGGTCGTGGTATCGTGAGTATCATGATGGGCAAAGGGAGGGTCCCATGCCAGAAGGTGATGTGCCCATGTTCGTTCAGGAGGAAACATTCGGGAAGGGGACGGCTGATCATAAGGATGAGTCAGTGGTGGATGCACAAGACCCTAAGCTCGAGAGTGATCACGACTCTCCAGAACCGTCAGCAGTAGACTCCAGCTGGAGCATGCCAAAAAGAGAAGTCAATCAAGAGGAAGTGTACCTCGAAGAGAACTGGGAGGAGGAACCCGAGGAGGAGGAACCGGAGGAGGATTACCTATTGGAAGACCCTGACGAGGAGCCGGGTGAAGAAGATTCTGAAGAAGATGATGATCTAGAGGAGGATCCTAAGTACGACTCAGATGAGGACTAAGATCCCATCCTGTTTGCAAACCTAGGCTGAGAACTGATGTGTGATAGTTCAGTCTTTAGCGAATAGTATTGTAATATATACTATGTGGTTTGCCTTGTATAAAAGTGTGGTTGTGGCTTTTTAATTGTGAAAAATATGACCCTACTTTTCTATCCCAAATGTTTTATTGTATGGGGATTATTATATGCCTCCGCATGTGTATTAATATAAAATGGTCAATGATGCGTCCTGGGACGTCGCTATTAATCGACCAGGTGAGGGATGGGTACGCATTCAAGAATCGGGGCGTAACAGTACGTGAGCAATGGCTCATTCCCCTGTTTCTCATGCAATAAGATCCATGGATGTTTTTCTTGAGCATGTCGCGGGATAGGGGGGTTTCTGTCGTTGGGGTAAGTCCATTCGTTGCTGTGATTTCGCCTGCGTTTTTGTCTACCCATCTTTCTGAGATTGTGATGCATCGCTAGAGCCGAGTAGATGAGTTGCTGGGGGGGTTCAGACTTTGAGCTCTGAACACGAGGTTGTTCCGCGCTTTCTAGATCTACCGTACAACAACAGAGCAAGGAGCTTTAAAGTGACTGAGGTATGGTTGAACTTCGCGAGCCATGCTTCGATTTTGGTCGCACCTTGATTATAGACCCTACTCGACTTTACTTCTTCCAAATTATGTCAACTTGTGGGGCTTAGGCCATTTCTTAATTCTTCAATCATATCTTTAGCACTTCTCTAGATCGATGCCACAGCACAATGGGAATGGAAATGGAAACCGAGCCTCACTTTCCTACCCAACCATCGCTCGTCGACCCCTGTTCCCAGTGGAGTTCTTGCAACTTCCTTGAATTGCATAACAACGCGTTTTCCATCAACCAATTCTTGCATAATCGCTTTAAAATGTGGTGTGGTTTTACATGTATTTTGACGAGAAAAGCATATCAAATCTTTTGTGATTTGCTTTCAGAATTTTGGCGGACACGGCTAAGATGGAAAGAAAAAGGAGCTCTTCTCTGAAAACTGGATCAACAAGCCATGGCTCATCAGGAGCTGAGTTTGGCATGTTCTTGAGTTTTTGTGGACTGGATACTTGTGCTAACTTCTTAGATTCCCTCTATCATGCCTTGCTAGATAAGGGTATCCGTGTTTGCATGGACGGGAAGGGTAATCAACGTCGGTGAAGAGATTGGCCTAGATATTTTCTAGGGATGACTTGAAAATCTGCGTTCCCATCTTCTCCAGAGGCTATGCCTCCAGTAGCTGGTGCTTATGTAAGCTGGATCACATGACGGAGTGTGACAAAATCAATGAGCTAGACGTTATACCCATATTTTATAATGTGGATCCTTCCGATGTGAAGCTTGGAAGTGAAGTATATAGTGATGCATTAACTCTACATGAGATCGAAGGTCCTTAATCTGTCAAAGTGCCCCAGGTTCAAGAGAACTACTAACCTCTCTGTATATTTATCCTTAGAAGTATTAATTCTAGAGGAGTGTAGTAACTTGCTATCAATTGATGGATCTATTGGTCATTTGAGACTTTTGAAGCACTTGAATTTAGATAGTTGTACTTCTCTCCGAGTGCTTCCTATTGAATTAGGTTCTCTGAAAGCTTTAACTGAGCTACTCACACGTAACTATATTTTTTATGGGAAGCGTTAGTCAAGTCCCAAGCTCAATTGGAGCACTCATAAATCTCAATTGCTTGGCCATTTGTGGAGTGTCCGAGCTAACAACACTTCCGACTCTATTGGAATGCTGCAATCTTTAATTAAGTTGGATACCTCAAGCACAAGCATTAGAGTTGCCATATACTATTGTCAATCTAAAGAGCATGAAAGCATTAAAGATGAATAGAAGTTGCATGCAAAAGTTACGTAAGGCAATGGGGATGTTGGAGAAACTTGAAGAGGTCTATGGAGAGAATTGCTTGTAGCTAGAGATGATTCCTGATGATCTTGGGAGACTCCCTTTTTTGAAGATTTTGAAATTAATGCGAACTCATGTGTAGAATGTACCACAACTTCCCCAGAGTTTGGTAAGTTTATGTTTGTCATCAATAGCCATAAGAAAAGCTCCGAAGATCACCAACCTGGTAAGTTTAAGGAATCTGGAATTTTGTTTTACCAACGCAACCTCCATCGTAGCTTTTCCAAAAGCGAGAACTTCCAACCCATTTTGTATATTAGAACTTCCAAGTTTCACCGGCATAAGCTCATATGAGGGTCGCATTTGCTGTCTAAAAAGAACTTCAACTCATCGGTTGCGACAGCCTGTACCACCTTGTGCAACTTCCCTCCAGTTTAAGGAAACTTCAAATTCGCAGTTGCAATCTTCTTGAAATTGTTGACCTTTCCAAATTGGAGAATCTATAACTCTTGTTGATCGATACGTGTCCAGAACTGGTTGAGATTCAAGGTCTTGACAGACTGGAATCACTAGAAATAATTTCGATCAAAGGACGCAATTCCTTGCAAAGGTTACCTGATCTATCCAACTTGAAGAAGTTGAAGATAGATTGGTGGCGAGGATATCAAGTAGCACGTAGAGATGATCT
Source organism: Eucalyptus decipiens (assembly GCA_014182575.1). NCBI lineage: Eukaryota > Viridiplantae > Streptophyta > Magnoliopsida > Myrtales > Myrtaceae > Eucalyptus > Eucalyptus decipiens. Next base: position 25,644,566 of record CM024611.1, on the reverse strand, counting down.
CCCACTCCAGCACTTGAAAAAGCTTGTAAGATCAGTAAATCCTGAATTTGGAGGTTTAAGGAATTTGTCGTCGAAATGTGGCGGACTCATTTTACGATGATGACTGCGGTAGGATCTACAAAGAGGCAACAAAAATTTGAAGTTCAAATTTTTTAAAGTTTCTTAACAGGTGTTCTGGGTTCTCTTCAACGAAATCCCAATAACAATAAGGTTTAGATTGATCTTCTCACTCATTCAATCCCCTACATGAGGAGGACTTATAAAATTATTAAGCTCTTGATCTCTACAGATCTAACTTACTTTTTGCAATAAAGTAATGATCTATGGAAATAGTGATCAATGGAGCAGTGTTTCTAATGATTCAAGAATGTCCTCCTTACGGCTTTTGCTGGTGTGGGAGTGCAATACTGTAAGTAATTTGTCCAACCGTGAATGGGTCAATTTTCTTAATAATATGGAGTTGCTTGGAGTTCTACTCATGTACCTGAATGAATGGTCAATTAAGTACGAATAAATTAAAAGTAGATATAGTTGTCCCACGTGGTAGAATCTAATGATTTTTCTTTGTTCTTATATATTAGATGAGTAAGCAAGTTGTCATTTTTTCACAACCACCAGAGATTAATTATCTTGAACATATAATTTGGTTTTTGGCAGAGTAATAGTGTCCAAGGGTTTATTTTTCTCAGATAATGTACGAATGTTTCAAGTATAACTTTTTCTCATTGAATTTATATATTTGTTTGTAAACTTGTTTATGTACTCAATCATTTAGCCTTAACCTTTTTTATGAAATTATGCGGAGATTGGCCAATTTGGCTTTGGATAATATTTTTAACTTGAAAACACTTTCTAATTTTCATTTTCCTTTTCATGAAATTATGTGGAAATAGGCCAATTGCGTCACTCGTCATCTCTGCCCCGCTCGTTCCAACGCCACGCCACCGTGCTCGTGATCGTTGCAAACCGCAGTTGCTCTTCACCGTGGCTAGTCGCCGCCCAACACGACGTCTTGACCAGTCCGAGATCCCACCGCCTCTGCTGCCGCCACCACCACCCCTGCGAGCGTCTCTCTCTTCCCATCATTTCCCTCTCTATCTCTCCCAAGAACCTGTCAAGATCGAGCCGGTGACAACGAGGCCAGATCTGGCTCTATAGCTAGCGGCCTGTTATCGTTGATGGAGCCCCATTTTTGTCCGGGAAGAGAGAGGGGGCGACTGTGCTCGAGCCTCGGTGACTGTGGCGGCAAGGCAGGGTTGTGGCGGCAGCGGCAGCGTCGAGGTTTTGTCGCGTGGCGAAGACGCGGGTAAGGGAGAGGAGAAAAGAGAGGAACGAAGGAAAATGGATTAAATTTTATGTGTGTGCTATTATATCCCCAGGAATCTTCGATAACCAATAGAAATATGCCGTGCGTCCAGGCTGTTGCGCCAACGCTGCACCCGGCGGTGGCAGAATCCGTCCCTTCACAAAAATTGGAAAATGTAATTTGGCAATTGGGTTTTTGTTACGTTCGTTTGACATGTGATGCCAAGGAAACGGTAAAATTCATCTGTCTTGAATTTCTTAAACTTAATTAAATGACAAAATTGAAGTTTTTCTGCAGTTAGGTTGCCGTTCTTAACTTCTTGTATGAATAGATCCGCTTTCGATTGCTTTTGCAACTGGAAGAGGGGGAAAATGAACTTGAAAGTAGAAAATGAGTGCTCGAGTAGCTCTAAGAGTTAGTATCTAATTTAAAAGGGATTTGATCGTTTTCTTTGCACTCATCATGCTACCTGCTTATTACTTTTTTGTTGTTCTCCCTCCCCTCTCTCCATATTTGTTCTACTTGTACTCCTTTAGATTAAAGAAATTGCCCATCTAAATACTAACATAAAAATTTACATTAGTGAGCAAATATGTTTACCAAAATAAAGATATATAAATTATGTTTACTTAAATCATAGTAAAGAAAGAGATAAAAAAATAAAGTTAGCTATTTCATTAATAGGTTGCTAGAATTTTTTTGATGTTATGTTAACTCTACATTCTTATTGCAAATACAATAACGTGAAGGTTTCTTCATACACGAAGGTTTGTATATCATTTCTTCATTATAAATTTGTGCAACAATCTGCGTAGCATGGATTGCATGTAGTATTTGGTTATTTCAGTCTTCAATTGATATGGTATTATTATTTACCATAATTTTGATGGACGATGCGTCCTACTTTTTTAGCATTGATTAGAACCAAAGAATTATAGAATACCCACTAACTCTGGCATTGAGTTAATTAGTGGCCATGGTTTATTAATTTAGATGATTACTCCCTATCTCTTTCATTTTAACTTAAGACAATGTTCTAATAGTTTATTAGTTTGGTTGTGATTTGATGATGTTTCATACTGTTGGTGAAAAATAACATGTCACCACCTTGACTCGAAGTTCAACTTCAAGCTCAGGAATGTTGTTTCTCTGGAACCTCCTCGACCTCCTTACCTATTCAATTGCTAACAATGCATGAGCAATGCTTGAACTTGGCCAGAAGGATGGACTTTGTGCACATGTATCCGGGATTTTTCGCTTGTGAATCTTCTTCTCTAAGATGATCGTCCCCTATGAAACTCTGTCACGAAGCAAACCGAAAGATTAAGAAGTTGTTTTTATTGATTTTGGACATTGTTTAGAAGTGATTCAATATTTATATTTTTCCAGATTTTAGAAATGCATATCTAATTAAAATACACAAGCACTTAAACTATTCAACAATCCTGCTCTTTTAGATTTATTTTCTCCGTTGCTCATCCGTTGCTTTTGTTTAATACTAGTACGACGAAGAAAGTCCCCAAAAGCACAACTTTGTTCATGACCGCAAAGATCATGCCAATCAAAGCATCCTAGAGAGAGTGTAATTTGTTTTTTCTCTCTCTGTTTTTCCATCTTGTCGGCTGTAACTTTTTCCGCTTTTTATAATCAGAAACCTTAATGTCAGTCAAGTACAATACAAATTTTCCTTTTTCATCCTATTAAATGCAGATTTGGAATCCAAAATTGACAGAATCTGAAAAATTGAGGGTTTTACCGTACTTGAATCAATACAAAACAAAGGTCTACGCATTTTAATTAGCTTTATAGCTAAAATTATCATTACCAACCTATATATATATATATATATATATATATATATATTTATATATATATATATATATATATATATATATATATATATATCTATCTCTTAGACTTAAATGACTCTACTTTCTTACTCATGGAACATGCATCACCAAAATTCTCTCTCAAACTTCATCTTTAATAGGCCACGAACTAAATCCTTTGCCAAAGGATGGAAATTTGTTTAAAACTTGCATGGCCTAATTTTTTTATGCCAAAGACAATTTTCCATTGCAACGTTCGTTGGAAAGATCAAAATCCTTTAAACTAATTATATACACATTCTCATGAAGTATTCCAATAACTTTCCCTTCGAAGGTATTCTTGTAAGAACAATACACGGACAATAGAAAATTGTTACCACCAACGATGCCTCAAGCAGTAATCTTTTCTTTGCTATTATCACCAAAATAATAATGTTTCAACCTTCCACGTATTTCGTAATGACCTTCAACAGGTAAAACATTCTCATATGCCTTGAACACACATAATGAGCTTGATACTTTTCGTATGACAGTTATATGCATAATGACCTAATTTAGCACAAGAACGACATGCATGTGATCTTGTGACCTTTTGCTGAATGGTCTATATGTATTCTTGTTTTGAACTCTTTCTCTTCCCAAATAAATTCCTCTACTCTTCAAAAGCCTTCAGTAAAGTTCCCAAAATTTCAGAACAAGAATGACATCCATGAACATAAAGAGACGCAAAATCAGCTTCAGATTGTTTCGCTCTTATAATGAAAATTTTATTTCTCAAGGTGCCATTCTTTCCCTTTAAATTTTAATGTGCTCTCTTCTACCCGAAATTGAGTTTGAAAACTCATTTGAGTTTGCGAAACAACTCATCAAATGCGTCATGGAACTCCTCAGCTTCTACAACGTTGGCCATCAAACATAGATTTCCAGCTTTGGCTTCATCCTTACTAGATTCACTTTTTAGTGTCACTCCATGTTTACTTAATGCTTTCTTACCTTTCCTTGATTTGCCGAATTTCTTCTGGAGTAAAAGGCATTCGGATTTACGCGCCGGCTTGATTACACTCGAAAATATGCGGGGACTTTCTTCTCGCTTTAATAGCTTGGTCTGCCTTTTGCAATTCCATTTTCCTTCGTAAATTATCTTTCGAAGGAACTTTTTAAATTTACGTTTTAGCGTACCTACTTTTCATCTTTGTCCTTCTCATCCGTGCTTGAGAACTCGTTCTCGATGCTATCACCGACCTTTACAGCGATTGACTTTTTCTTTTTCCTACGGGCTTCATTTTTTTTTTCTCGACTTTAGAAGACATTAAAAAAGCCAATGAACTCTTCTTAGGTCATAAGAGCAAGTACTGGTCCTAAGCAAGACCATAAAAGGCTTTGACCACCAGGAAAGTCTGGGTAGAGGCCGGGATCCGGGCCTCGAAAAAGATACTGGCCTACTTGGAAGACTCGCCACACAACCCCCTAGAGGGGGTTGGGCCGCCACCCTGGATTCTCGCGATGCTAGGGGAAGGTACAAGGAAATGAAGGAGCCCAGTCAGAAACTGACCGGGAGTGGTGGCGGCGGCATGTCCTTGATGTATTGAACTCATCGGACAAAGATCTCGATAATTTTGTTCTAAATTCATAAAAAAAATCATAAAATATTAGTATTTGGATCCTAAATCTATTGTATATATTTCAATTTAGCGCTAAACATTCTAATTGTCCCAACATATTTTTTTAACTTTAGATGAACTTCTAATCTAGTCCTCCCAACGAATACTCACCCGATATTAGTGACATGGTCATCCAGTCATTACTAACTATTCAACAGGTTGCAGCCGGCGATCTAATATGGATGACTATTTGAAATGATGCTATTTTTTGCTTAGTTTTCTAGTTTTCGTAATTGTATATTTTTTTTTTTTCCTTTTGGTTATTCCTGATCCTCTTCACCACCAGCATCTTTCTTTGTTTCTCATTCACATCGGTTGCCAGGGCTAAGGACTACTACCACAACCTTATATTCGATGATTCTCTTTTCATTTCATCTACTGTGAACTCATTTTATCATTGGGAGCACTAGGGGTTTTTCTTATCTTCATTGGTACAAAGGTTCCATTTTGCACAGCCACCAAAGTTCGTGGTCCATTGATTAAATAAACATGGCCATCCTATGTTTCAAAGGACAATAATTTGCACCATTAAATAAAGGAGGTTGAGTAATCAGTTTGAGCTAGTTCCAACAATTATTGACATCCTTCTTTATCTCAAAAGTATGACACTTTTACGAGAAGGAGCCTATTATAATACAAATTTGGGGAGAAGTACACTATCAATGCCATAAATTGTGTACAACGCTCACTTTGGTGCAAAAAGTTTTAGTTAGATAATTTAAGTGTCAAAAATTTTGAAAAACGCTCATTTCAGTGCCAACGTCGATTTGGTTGGCCAAAAATCTGACATGGCAGTTTTTTTATTAATATTTGAAGCCAATGTGGATCGCCGGAGAATACAATTAGCATGCAAACAACAAAACGACGCCGTTTAGCATATTTTCCCCCAAATAAGAAACCCTAGATCCTCAAATTCGAGCATAATAGGAAATTCAAAACCCTAAATCCCCAATTCAACCAATTTGAGTGCATACTTCGATTTTCTCCCAAAGTTATCAGCTCGCTTTTGCAAATGGAGGGCAGGAGTTTCAGCAGCGGCTCACATTCCTATAAAAAAAAAAAACGAATTAGATGGTGAGTGTTACTGTTATTGTGGGTTACCGAGTCCGAGAAGAACATCTTGGACTCGGTTGAATCCCGAGAGAAGATTTCCATGGGTGCGGCAGATATAGAGAAGGCTCGAAGTGCAAATATTTCAAATGAGTTGATAGGAAATTCTCTAATCGAGCGACAGAGGTGATCCTGGAGTTACTTGAAGGCCAAAATCAACCTCCACCTGCGTTAATGGACGAGTTGGAGGATGTCGACTCAATGAAAATAATTCATTTTAAAAAGGGAAAAAATTACAAAAAACCCTAAACTTTTCCCCAAGTGACACATTTACTCAAAACCTTTTTTTTTTTTTTTTTTTTTGTAACGTGAAAAACTCTAAACTTTTCAAACCGTGACACATTTACTCCATCAAGGACATTTTTGTTTTATTTTTTGTGTTTTTCCTTTTTCTTTTTTTTTTTCCTTCTTCTTCCCTTCGCCGGCCATGGTGGAGGGAAGCCGGCATCCGGCGAGGGTCTCCCTCGCTTGGGCTGGCTAGGGCTGCCCTCGCTCGATTTGGTGAGGGCCTGGTGAGGGATGCCCTTGCCAGACTCGGGCGAGGGGTGCCCTTGCCAGATCTGGCGAGGGAGGCCCTCGTCTGATGCGGACGAGGGCGGCCCATGCCTGCATCGAGCGAGGGGTGCCCTCGTCGGCGTCGGGGGAGGGCGTGAGGGAGGCCCTCGCCCGACCCAGCTGAGGGCCACCCTCGCCTAACACCGGTGAGGGCGGCCCTAACTAGCCCAGGCAAGGGTTACCCTTGCCCGACGCTGGCGAGGGCAGCCCTCGTCGGACGCCGGCGGAGGGAAGATAGAAGGAAAAAAATAAAGAAAAAAAGAAAAAAAATAAAGAAAAAAATTAAAAAGTAAAAAGACCAAAATATCCTATAATTTAGGGTAAATATGTCACACGATAGAAGTTCAGGGTTTTTGGTGTTACAAAAAAAAAGTTTGGGGTAAATGTGTCACGGTTGGCAAAATTCAGGGTTTCTTACATCACAAAAAAAAGTTTGTAGTAAATCTGTCACTTTGAACAAAGTTTGGGGTTTTTTTTATAGTTTTTTCCCTTTAAAAAATGGCCAATTATATATTCAATTAGCAAATTTGAGGTTTTGGAATTCAACTTTTCATTTGGTTTCTTCATACGTATAATGAAATATTCGTTAATGAATTTATGTGATGTAACCTTTAAATTAAAGAGGACGTATACATATAAAGTGAAAAATTGAAAAGAGCCACTCCATTGATGAAGAATAATTGCTTTTGGCATGATTCTGATTTGGAGGATGGAGACTAATTGCTTTTTGCCGAGTCCTGAATCACGAGCGCGCCTGGACAGCTGAAAGGGAAATGGCAACAATCTTGTGCCGTTCCCACAAATATAGGCCCTTCGATTGGGATGAGAAGGATCTCAACCGTTGAAATAAAACCAACCATGCCATTATATGGTTGCGAAGACATTCCTGCAATGTCCTTTGAATTTTTTTTTTAAATGAAGTTATTGTCTTTATCCCCTGAATTTACTCTAATGAATTAATTTTTTCCACCTTGGCACTTCTTAGTTCTTCTATTTATGAATTTCGACCACTTAGTGTTATATGCACTTGGCAAAAATTTTATGCTCCTATTGGCTCAATCCAATTTATTAGTGAAGTTCAAAACAATTCACTTAAATCCACCCGCCACTTGTCCAATGTAAACATATGGATTAAAATAATGCACGAAAAAAAATGCAACTAATATGCAAAATGTGATTTTTGATATTTTGTTAGGGATTGAGATCAATTCCCATTTTTTTAGTGCAATTAACAACTTATTTGATTGCAAAAACTTAGGTGTCAACAACAGATGCGCTATTAATGCATTTTTACCTAAAGCAAGTTCACTACCAACTGTAGCGACACTATTCACTAAAATTTGTCCATATTTAATTCATTTACCTTGAGGAACTTGGGTTTTTTTTTTTTTTTTTTTATACATATAAGTATTTATGTTTGAATGTAAGTGTTACAAAAATAGAAATCTCATAAAAAGGATCACCTATAAGGTGGTCATATAAACACAGCTCCTTTTTCTTTTCATCTTAGCTACACCTACTACAATTCCAAAAACAAATCACACCACATTTTTTGGTGATTTTACAAGACTGGATGGTGAAAAACACGGTATGGTGCATTTCAAGAAAGTTGCAAGAACTACGCGTGGAATAGAGGTGAACGAGCGATGGTCATGTAAGAAAGAGGGAAGTGGCGGGGACATGATTGAAGGAAGGAGTAAGAAATGAGTAAGAAATGGCCATAAGCCCCACAAGTAACTGGGCATATGGGGTAAGAATCAAATGAAACATCTGAGAAGTGTAGACATGTGGGGTTACATATCATAACCCAGCTAGAAAACAAAAATGAAAGGGTAATGCCTTCAAACTTTAATTATTATTTTTTATCGTCTACAAACTTCTAGTTGTATTTCTCAAAAATGTCTTAACATTACCGACTTGAATTAGAATGACTTATCTACTTTTCTCCATTTAAATTATCAATTAGTCGTGAGTTACTAACTCTTATATGAATTACTTACGAAGTTTATTTTTTTAGTCACCAACTCTTCTTCTTCTTTATCAAATTTTTGTTCACCTTTCTTTATTGTGCCTTAAATTTACTAACTCTTATTTTTCAACTTTTCTTTGATTAAACTTTCAACCAGTTACCAAATCTCATTAGAGTTAACTATCAATTTTTTCTTTTAATTTATTAACTTTTCCACCAAGTAACTTAATCTAGAAAAAAAAATCAAGAAGTCACCAAATAAATAGGGGTACTTTTCTATATAATTGGTAAAATTTAGATGTTGATAATTAAATAAAATTTGCTAAATAATAAGAGAATTAGTTCGTTAGTGAAGAAGAAATTGGGAATTAAAAAAAAAAAAAGGTGTTTGCTACCAATTTCGACACCCAAACCCCGAATACCAAAATTCACCACAGGAGACACTAAAGTATCAAAAGTTAGGAAAGTGATACTTAAATACCAAAATCGGAGCAAAATAAATCAATTAATTGCCAACTACTAGAAAATCTTACCAAAATACTGATGTAACGTTTTTCAAACGACACAAGTGCAAAACGATATCGTTTTGCATGTTGACGTGGCTAGACAAGTGCAAAAATGACGTCGTTTTGCTGACGTGGCTAGATAATTAATATAAATATTAACTAAATTAAATTTAAAATTAAATTTATTTATTTAAAAGAAAAAGGAAGATGGTGAAGATTGCAAGCGGCTAAGGCTAGGGCCTTGCGACCTTGGCTGACCCTCCCCCACCGTCACCCGCCCTTCTCGGTGATGATGAGGAGGTAGTGGCAAGAGTTGAGCCCTTGCCGTTCGCGACTATTTAAAAAAATGTTTTAAAATTTAATTTAATTAATATTTATATTAAAATTTAAATACCAACTAAAGTGACGTCGTTTTGGTGCTTCTTAGCTCTCGATGAGTCACATAAGCGGGCAATATTAATAAAAAAAATTGCTAAATAAGATTTCCGATGAGATTCACCGAACTTGACGCTCAAGTGTCTCATTTTTTAAAAGTGCACTTTTATAACTTTTGACATTTAAGTGTTTTCCGTGCCAAGTTTTGACATTTGTGCTGTTTTTTTGCCTGCCAATTTTTGACCCACGAGGTGCTTTCCAAGAACAATGCTCAAAACATAATCTCCACTGTCGGCGTACCGTGTGAGATGGAAAGCTCTCAACACTTCTTTCCCTGCCATCAACAAAAGGGAAAAGTTAGAAATCAGTCATGGAAGGAATTGCGGACGAGCTTTATTTTTTTCTCATCCATTATCGTGCTTGTACGAGCTTTCTTGAAAGTTTAGAATCAATTAATATTGTCTTGCTTTAAAGCAGCCTCAATCTCTTTGCGATCTTAACCAGGATCGAATTCCCTAGACTCAGAATAACTTGTCCTGTCTTAACAATGATTTCGGTCTTCCACAAATCTTGATCCACGTGACGAGAGAGTGTTAATACATTTAAAATTTTATGTAAGCATCTATATGGAAAGTGTGTTGTATCAAAATTCAATTCTTCTCATAAATTATAGTGACCTGATAGTCATTTTACGATGGATGGATATAAATTTCTTTTTTGTTTTCCTTTTCCGCTAGTGTTCAAATCTGTGAGTTGTGACGTATTGTTTATTAATTAAACAATATGGTTATGAAAAAAAATCAAAATAATAAGGTTGAGTATAGTTGTAAGCTGGTTTATTTTTTTGTATCTGCTGATTATCTATTTCGTGACTTTTTGACGAAAGGGAAAACAAGAAAAGAAGACACCACATTTAACCGGCACTAGCACAAGAAACATCTTTAAAGGATGCTCTAGAGGATCATAGAAGATTTTATAGGGCAATTAATTAGATCTCCTAAATCAATCTCTCTTTTTACTTGGATAGCACTTCAATCATCACGCATCTATTAAAGTTTATATGGTTTTTCTGAACTATAAAAACATGAAAAATCTCATGTAATTCCTTGATATTTAGAATCATTAGCTCTAGCTTTAGCTTAAGCATCTATGTGTCACAAGCATCGCTTATCCTGGGATGTAGATAAAAAAAAATGAAAATTATACAAATATCTTGCATATTTTGAAATTTTATATAAATAGTCAGACTCGATTGTTGGTCACTTTCCTTATGCAGATTTGACGACAGTTGGGATGCCCAAATTGAAGACCCACCTCATAGCATTAAAGTATGATATTCCAAGATTATCTATGCCAAAAATCACAGACTAATTTACTTAGTAAATCGGTGAGATAACATGATCAAAACTTGCTAATCATTGATAGCCTAGATTAGGAGAAGGGCTAAGCAAATGTTTTTTTAAAAAAAAAAAAGGGTTTTGAATAAATATGTCATATGTGTAACATTTTAGCAATTTTGTAAAGATGGATATTAATTTTGGATAAATGTGTTATGTGAGTACCGGGTTGGAATTTTTAATTGTTTTAACCAAACAATAGACAAATAGACGTTTGGAACTAATTTCCTAGAGCCCCCGAGGAAATTTCCAAGGACGCTCAAAAGGCTATCGCTACGGTTGGTACACCGTATGAAGAGGAAAAGATTTTGATACTATTTGCCCAGCCATCAACAAAAAGAAAGAAGGTTTAAGATCGGTCATGAAAAGGAATCTCTTGCATTTTCTCATCCATTGTCGTGTTTCCATGACCTCTCTTGGAAATCTAGAATCAACTGTTCTTTAAAACCTTCGAGTTCCCACACACATACAGAACATAGCAAAACAAAGAAATTAAAAACAAGAGGGCTGGGAAAATCGAAGAGGAAAGGAAATAGTATTAGTAAGTTCAGTGAATTTAGTTATCAAGAAGAATAATTGCGAGATGGCTTGTCATGTAATTTGAAACTTCATTAAGGTTGTTTTTTGTATGGTTGGGAGCTGGTGTACTTTCTGTCATCTGCTTTTTATCTGTTTTATGTGTTTTTCATGAAAAGAGAAACACAAAAAGAAGATAATGCATTTAACCAGCACCAATCTATTAAATTGCAATGCATCTTTGAAGAGTTCTATAGAGGATCATGAGAGATTGTAGAGAATAATTAAATCCGATCTCCTAAATCAATTTCTCTTTGGCTTGGGCAGTACTTTTAATCAGCAACCCTCTATTTAAGTTCATGTGATTTTTCGGAACTGTAAAAGCATGAAAACGCTCCTGTGATTGCTTTATATTCAGAAATATCGGCTCTAGCTTCCAATGTTACACACAACTGAAGGATCAATGTGATCACAAGCATAAGCTAGTCCTAGTCACCTAGTGTGTGTATATATCTAAGATGGTTTGTATAACATCCATTTTCTCCAAGGACAGACCACATGGCAAAGGTTGGGGGCAATAGCGCCCCAACAAATTTGATAGGAGATCACTTTAATTGGTTGTTTTCTCACTTTTTCGTTATTTTTCCTCTATGATCGAGAACTGCAGTAAAATTTTATTTAATTTACGAAGGTTTAAGTGCAAATTTTAAGCAAAGTCTAATTAAAATTTTACTCATCATTCGACAGTTTTTCAAGCACTGAAATAATATGTTTATTATTTGAATCAATAAATTTGCATTTACCTTTTATTTTCTACTATTAGGTTTTCCTACTGATGAAAAATTCTGAATCCATCCCTGATTTTCTCCATCGTAACACGAATATAAAGCAGCCAAGATAAATCCAGGGAACTCTCAATTATAGAAGGAAAAATTCACAAAACTAACCTCGAATTTTGGGGGCCAAAATATATTCAGAAGCGGACAAAACCGGAAAAGAAATGGTCCAAATAGGATTCGACCAGGTCGGCTATTCCTTGAATGCCTCAGGTGAGTTCCGTCCAGTGATCAGCACGACTCGTTGACGTGGTGGACCAGCGGAGCCGACGTGGGATGGACGCAGAATGACTCTGATTATAGTCAAAATAGAGACTGACTAGTGACATGAAGGGACGCAAATTCATGTGAGGCAGGCCGCTATCATGTGAAACTGAATCGGGGCAGTCAAGTCGTCCATGACAAGCCCATTGTAAATACACGGGTGGAGTTATTGTACTTAGCGTAAACATTTATCTTTGGGAGAAATAAACTGTGCGAGGGATTCTTTGAAAATACTTAAGAGGTGTGATTTATAGTTTGGGGCGATTAACTACTATGTCATATGTATGGCTATTAGAGAGTCGTAGCATTTGACGGGTAATTTTTACAAAATTGGTTTTTGTTTTCTTTAAAAATGAATTGATCCTCCCTCTTCGTTGCTTATTTGGGCCTAACAATTGGTATCATTGTAGGCTCCTTGTAAAAGTGTCATATTATTTAGACAAAGATGGATGCCAATGATTGTTGGAACTAGCTCGAACCGATTACCTGACCTCCTTTGTTTAATGGTGGTAATTATTCTCATTTGAAACATAGTATGGCCATGTTCATTCAATCAATGGACCACGAACTTTAGTGGTCGTGCAAAATGAACCATTTGTACCAATGAAGATAGGGGAAATTCCGAATGCTCCCAAAGATAGGCTCTTGATAGATGACATGAGAAGAGTATCATTGAACGCAAAGGCAAAGCATGCTCTCTAATGTGAATTTAACCAAATTACATCGTGTCAAATGGCCCAAGAAATTCGGAATCGATTGGTGGTCACCTATAAAGAAACTAATCGCGTGCAAAAGACCTAGATTGGCGTGCTCTGAATATTAATGAGATAAGTACACTAATGGTGCCATAAGTTGTGTACGGCACCCACTTTGGTGCCAAAAGTTTCTGCCGAATCACTTAAGTGTCAAATCGGAGGAAAAACGATCACTTTGGTGCCACTGACGACAGATTCCAGCCAAAATGATTACATGGCTTTTATATTTAAAAAAAAAAATCGAGAAGCCTTTTAAACGATGTCGTTTTCCGTCTTCCTTAAGAAAACGACATCGTTTTGCCGTCCTACGTGGATAGCCTAACAAAAACGACACTGTTTTTATTTTATTTTATTTGGAGATTGAAATTAGGGTTTTTTTGTCCGTCATTGCTCGTCCGCCGTCGCTCAGCTACCGTCCCTTGGCTACCGTCGCTCAGCCGCCATCCCTCGACCTTCATCGTAGTTGCTTGCCACAGCAAGACAAAAGAAAAAAAAAACGAACAGAAAATCCCGAGAGAGAGGCAGGTGTCGACAATGAGGGCGGAGGAGGGGATGGCGGGGCCACGGCCGCCGCCTTCGTAGCAGCTGGTTTTGCCGACAACCTCCGTGGCGTTCCAGATCTTCACGGCTACCATTGGCCGAATCGCTCGTGCTTCTGGAGATTCTTCGAGCTCACGTTTCCTCTGCACCCAACGATATTCCTTGGGAAAAGGCGGTGGTGGGGCTGAGATTCGGGATTTGAAAGGTTGACAAGGTGATTGAAAATGGGGGAAAACTACTGGCGGAGGGCGAAGGCGAATGCGTGGTTTCTTTTTTGGAAAATTACTGGTGTTGCTGGTTCTGCGCTGCTGGTGTTGTTGGTTCGGCGCTGTTGGTGTTGCTGGATCTGTTCGGGGAAGACGACGACACAAAACGGTATTGTTTGGGGATTTAGGGTTTTGAATTTGGGAGAAAGATACAAAACGGCATCGTTTTGGTGTTAGGATGCTAAAACAACGTCGTTTGAAGGCCTAAATGATCCAATGGAAACTCTGGCGAACCACATCAGCATAAGAAATTAATAAAAAAAGGCCACATCAGATTTCCGACCGATCAGATCGGCGTTGGCACAAAAGTGAGCGTTTTTCAAATTTTTTGGCACTTAAATGATCCAACGGAAACTTTTGGCACCAAAGTGAGCGCCGTACACAACTTATGGCACCATTAGTATACTTATCTCGAATATTAATTTATTAGCCGAATTTATTGAAAAGAATTTTTCATAGATTTAAATCTCACAACAAGAGGTGAAATATTGTACATCACAAGACAAAAGATTTGGGCTCATTTATAGGGGTGAGCATGGTCCAGATTGGTCCGGTCCACCCCCTAACCCTAGGACCAACCCGCACAGTGCTGGTCCTCAATTTTTGGGATCAAGGACCAACCCTATTGAGCTTGGGACCAAGGACTGGACCGACCCAATGGGTTCGGTCCGGTTCCAGGGTCAACCCGGGATCAATTGATAATTTTTTATTTCATTTTTTGTACTCCTTAAAAAAGCGATTGAGGATCAGACTAACCTAATAAGTTCGGTCCAATTTCAAGGTCAATCTAGGACTAACCAATAATTTTTTATTTTATTTTTTGTACTCCTTGAAAGGCAACAAAGGACTGTATTGACCCAATAGGTTCGATGATAAGCAATGTCAGCTAAGAAAGGCAAGCGGTGAGAGTCAAGTTGGGTGAGTGTTGAACAGAATGAGCATCGAATGTCGAGTGGGGAGTAACAAGCCAAGCGAGCATTGAGTGGCGAGCGGCGCGAGTGACCGAAAGCAAGCGAGGCGAGTGTCGAGTGGCGAGCGGAGAAATTGTTTTTTTCGATTTTAGCAAATTGAAGAATAAGAAGACAAATAAGATAGAAGAAAATGAATACTAGAGGAGGATGCCATAATGTGCCTTTTTGGACGCCATGAGGACTCCTCACAAAAACATTTTCCTTTTTCGTAAATTATGACTATTGATGCCATAAAAGATATTAAAAATCTAAGTTATTAAAAAATAATGTAAAATTACTTGAACTTCTCACTAAAGAGCTGTTTAATGTTGTTGACGTTGTTTATTTTAAAGTTTTCTCTATATACAATACACACACACACACACACACACACACACACACACACACACACACACACATATATATAGTTAGGGTTGGTCCGGATTGGACCGACCCAGAACTCTCAGGACCAAGGATTGACCCGTACAGTACTGGTCCAGAAATTCTAGGACTAAGGACCGACCTAGTCTCCCTGAGAACCAGACCAGGACCGGCAGGGTTGGGCCGGTCCAGGGTCGGTCCAAGGTTGACCTTGGACCGATGCTCACCCCTACTCATTTATTATAAATTTAAATATATTTATTTTGTGGGGGTAAAAAGGAGTAATCTATTGGACTCTTTATAACTGCAGAAAAGAGAAAATAAAATAAAAGAAAAAGCAAGGCTTCTTCTTTTGCCTCAGCAGCGAAATCCTTCTGAAGTTATACAAGGTTGGGCCCAGAGTCAAAGTTGTTGACTCGGCAATATACAAGGCGTAAGTTCCTTTCTAAGTAGCACCAACACGAGACACGGACATGCAATACGACACGACACGACACGACATGACAAGACACGTCGACACGTTATTTCTAAAAAATAGAGAATTCTAACACGTTGGGATACGTTGTATATCAAATGAATATTTTTATATTTAATTAATTTGATTCAAATTCATAAACATATAATTAATTAAAAAAATAGCCTACAATGAATTTACACTAATAATATTATTAAATCAATTCATTGAAAATTCGAAAAACATATTCATAGTTAATGTGTATCCATGTTTTGAAACATGTTTTTAACTTTAATAAAAGTGATTGATGAAACTAATGATTAATAAGAAATTAGAATCAATTTATTTAAATAAATCCATGATCTTCTACAAATGATCAAAATTTATCATTATTCAAAATTCAGTACTTTTATTTTTCAAAATTATTTTTCAATCTCATTTATTTATTTTTCTGTTTAAGAAAAAGTCCTGCCCCCCCAACTCCCTTCTTTCCCTCGTCCATTTCCCCCCACCCCCAAAATTTATTACACTTTTATCTCCCTCCCCCACCACTTGACAGTGACGGATAGATTGGTCACTTCCCCTCCCCCAAAATTAAAGTCACCCCATCAGATCCCCCCTTTTTTTTTTTTTTTTTGATTATTTTTGAGTTTTCTTATCAAAAACCCTAGCCAACCCTCCTTTTCCTCCTCCTCCTCGCTGCTTGCCGCACGACCCCCTTCCCTCTCCTCTTCCTCTCGATCCTTCTCATCCTCCTCCTCCTCCTCGCCGCACGACCCCCTTCCTCTCATCTTCCTCTCAATCCTTCTCCTGCTCCTCGCCGCACGACCACCTTCCTCTCCACTTCCATCTCTTGCCGTCTCTCGCCGTCGTGGGCTCGCCATTGCTCACAGCCTCGTCGTGGGCTTGCCATCGCTCACAACCTCAACTCTACTCCCTCGCGCTCACCTCCACCCTCCATCTTCCGGACACGTGTGTCAAAATGTGTTTGACCACATGTCGGAAAATCCGACATGCGTTAACCGCGTGTCCGACCGTATCCGAGCGTGTCAACGTGTCCGACATGTCCCGACACGTGTCAAACACGACACAAAAGCACGGGCAACATGTCGGTGCTTCATAGGTTCCTTTAGCCGAATAGAGAAGAGAGCACTGCATGAGAAAATAAGAGGAGCCGCCCAGCAAGGAGCCGCCCAACGTATGCAGATCAGAGATGAAGCTGTGAGTTTCCGTATTTGGACGTACATAGAGGGCCTTAAATACGCGATTATCATTGTGCTGTGAGTTTATACTTTGGGTTGACTTGTGCTGTGAGTTTACATCTTTATTTATAAATACTTTGAATTTTGACTTAAATTTATGTGCGAGAAACATTTGAGTATATAAGCAATTGTAAACTATAATTTTCCGATTATAGTAGATTATTTACTATTGGCCATCCCTGTGGACATAGATACTGATACTCGAACTGAACCACATAAATATCTGATATCCTTATTATTCCTCATTTATTTCTTTAATAATTTCGCGTTGACGTAAATTTCAAAATCTTATCGTTTCCGTGTATTTTATTTCAACAAAAACCCTTAACAGGAATCATCATATCATAATATAAACTGTGCATTGAGCAAGGCTTCGATCGGACCGTGTGAGGCTGTTGCTCCCCTCGTCTTTGATCCTTGGGGAAAGAGGATTAAGTTGAAGTTGTCGAGCAACAACCTCGCACTGCATTGCCCCTTCAACGGAGCTCAGAAGTCGGCGGAATTGGCCGTCCATGCCGCCATCTCGGGACCCTCCGAGATCCTGATCCTCTTCCACCTCGGACCTCGTGTGCACTTCACACGCCCAAACCCTAATCCCTTCGCATTGATCACCAAGCTCGCCGCGACTCTGCATCGCTTCAAGTTCAACATCATTTCACCGCTTAACGCTATTTTTCTTGATCTCCAAATCGGGAAAAAATCCCCTTGCAGAAATCAAAAAGGAGTCGATCACAACATCCGTTTAACCTAAAGAGAAATTTCCAGGCGATTGTGGAGTTGTGTGGGCTCGGCGACCTCGAATCTGAGGTTGTCGCAGCCGTCCTTAGCCCTGGCAACCGTTGTGAACAAGAAACAAAGAGAGACGCTGGTGGTGAGTAGGATGAAGAGTAGCCAAAAGGAAATAAAAGAAAACATAAAACAATTAGGAAAACTCAAATAACTAAGCAAAAGAGCATCAGTTCAACTATAATTGTCCAAGTTGGATCATCATTTCAATGTTGCAACATCGAATATTTTCATACAGTTCGCGGACTAAATTAAGTATTACCACAAGCTCAAGGATCACATTGAAAAATTTAAATATTCATGGACAATATTAAATATTGAGCTAAACTTCAAGGAGCACATTTAGCAAATTTAAATTTTACGGTCAAAATTCAAGGACTGTTTGTGTTATTTAACCATGATACTACTATATCAATTTGAAGACCGTGAAATAACCTAATACACCCCTGTTATGTGGATTGCTACACAAATCTATAATGAAGAATGATATACAAAAATTTGTGTATAAAGCAGCCTTCATGTTATCATATTTGTAGTTAGACTGTAGTGTTAACATAACATCAATAATTTTATAGCAACTTATTAATGACATAGCTAACTTGATTTTTTGATCTCTTTCTTCACTATAATCCAAGTGCACGTCATTTATATATCTTTATTTTAGTAAACATATTTGCACACTAACGAAAATTGTTATGTTAGTATTAATATGGGATATTACTTTAATATAAAGGAGTTCAAGTAGAATAAATATGGAGAGAGGGCAGGGAGAGGAATAAAAAGGTATTAAGCGGATAGCATAATGAGTGCAAATAAAATGATCAAGTCCCTTTTAAATTAGATGCTAACTCTTAGAGAAGACATAGTTATCATATATTTATCTGGATACAAGACGGGAGAAATTAAAGTAAGAAATAATCAAATGAAGAGAGTGATTAGACGCAGGGCTTGACCATGTCATTGCACCTTCTTTTCAACAAAAGCCAGAAAATTGGATATATTTTGTGTCCAAAATCCAAATGAATGCAAGATCGCGTTCAGTGACTTGAGAGGCAACTGAAATTCCATAGACAATGAAAAATGAGCTTTCAAGTGGTGCAGACTCTTCGATGGCCAGAAATGACGTTCCTCTACCTCGGATGCAATTTTTCGGATCCACATGCGTGGTCAAAATTATTGAACCTACTAACATTATGAAACAAGTAAGATGCAAAGCCTAAGTCAGGTGAATGGTCCAAACATCACTGTTCATGCGTGGTGGGCTGAGATGTTCAACTAGT
The DNA here is from genome assembly GCA_014182575.1 of Eucalyptus decipiens. Classification (NCBI taxonomy): domain Eukaryota; kingdom Viridiplantae; phylum Streptophyta; class Magnoliopsida; order Myrtales; family Myrtaceae; genus Eucalyptus; species Eucalyptus decipiens. The sequence continues at coordinate 25,625,568 of CM024611.1, read as the reverse complement.
AATGTGCACACTAGGTTTACTACACATTGACCATATCGGCATTTTGAGATTCCAATCAGTTTACAACAGGTTGATCTTGAAAAGATGTGAAACAGGAGATAGATAAAGGGCACCCCAGTAATCTTCCCTTTGCAAAATCAAAATCAATCTCCAAAGTGTGTGGTACAAGCATGTTTAAGAGGGTTAGCAACGAATTACGTAGGAGTGGACATTGTTACCGCCACCCATTAGACATGAAAATAATGGTCACGGGATGGATTTAGTAGTACGAAAATATATTGGAAGACCCAAACGGCGTTGCTTATTATTAGTTGGCGAATTGCGATGTGAAGATGCCTTCCACTCAAACTGTCAAAAGGGCTTGGCCTTGGACATTGAGACATGCAGTATCTAAGAAAGTGGCAGATTTGGTACTGTTTTCCCCAAGATTCCCCAAATCAAGGTCCCCTCCCTTAAGGAGGCTCATCCGAACCAAAGCAAGTAATAAAAGACTTCATCTAGGTTCTCATCCGGATTTCGCGATTACTTGGATGTCAAACAAGAAGAGAGTATTGGCCGATATGAGGCAATAAAAAGATATTGTATCAATTAAGGATACACAACATGTAGGCACTAGGGTCTGCTTCATTAAGAAGACTCATCAATGAAGGCCCATGTAGAAATTACCAAATGTGATAACATGTGATCTATGCATTATTGATTAGATGGTTACCGTCTAAAAAGGAACACAAAATAGACACGACTCAAAGCTAAAGTCTGACATTACAAACTCAAATCAAAATCAGAGAGCAAAATTTTGGAGATAAAATAAGTTAAATCTTACGACTTGATTGAGTGTATTTGCCCTTCTTCTTTAGTCCCTTTATAGTTATGAGCGTCTAGCAGCCACTTTTCATATTTTATGACTTGTCCTCCACATTTTGGACAATATGCTTATGAGACGTGTCTGACCACGATCTCCATTGCTTTTATATTGGAGGAATAACTTGAAAATAACCATTCCTGCACTATTCCCCGACTTTAACCGTTTGACATTATGTCAACTGCTTCTACCATGTGTGTGTCAGTCGTTTGTGCCACGCATCTGGCTATGATTTCCATGTCTCGAGGTTCTAGAGTCGAGGCATAAGAGTCTTTACTTCTCTTTTCCATGCTTGCATCATCATAATTGCCAGTGTCAGTCTCGCGCATGCCAAAACTCCGACTGGCCAAACTTATGCCAATCATAACTTGGTTGGGATAATTTATTGAATATCATACAATTATAAAGTTGATATTTTCTTTGCTATGATTATCTCACAAAGTTAGTGTCTCTCTCAAAATGACCAACACCTATTTTGGCAATTTATAGGTGTTAATCCCCACTGCCCACAAAATTTCAGGACAGAGAGTACAAAGACAGCCCACATGACCAAGATTCGACATATGACTAGGTGAAAATTAGTTAATAAATAAAATATGCAAATCTAGTGAGAAGATTCGACTTAGTGGTTGTCCTCATCTCCATGAGTTTAATATAAGTGATTATTTATTTGACTTGATTTTTTTAAGGGCCCGGCATCAATTGGATTCTTCACTTTACAAAAGGTAAACATTTTCAAGGTTGGGCCATCAATCATATAATTATCAATAATTATCAATGTTTCAATTGTTGCAAAAAAAAAATGGATTTTTAAGAATGGCATTTCTCTTCCTCGAAATAAAACAAATTAGAATTTCTTAATCCCCTACGCACTTTTTAGGATAAAACTTTTTCAGCAACCAATAAATAATAGTCATTTTTGTATCTATTTTCCATCATTCTTTGACGTCTTGCAATGAATTTGTAATATAATTCTAGATATTTAAATGAATAAGGATGTCCCATGATCTATACTATCAATAAATATGTATGTCAATCTATACTAATCAAGTTGTGTATATCACTTAATTCATGGAATATATATTTATAGAAATCAATCTAATTTTCATTTTTACGAACCAAACACGCTTTCAAGAGAATGAAAATGGAGACTTGGAAACTGTTTCAAATAAAAATATTTTCTGTACCAAATGGCTGGAATCAACATTAATTTATAGATTGAGTTGAGGGGTCGAGGGATCATTTTTGGAATATTTTCCTTAGTCTTCATCAACCTCATGTTAAAGTGCCACGCCCAAATTGGAAATTTAAAATTTGGCATGGTCGGGTTGGATTTGATCAAATATCCCCTTCTACGTAACCCAAGAATTACTCCATTCTTCGTTAATTTTGCAGGGTTTCGTGATGGCTCACAAAACATAAAACGGATCTTTTTTATGGTCAACATCTCTCCACAGTTTAAGCAATAATTTTGTCATTTCTCTCCTTCAAAGCGCCCCTATTTCTCAATAAGAACAAACTGACTTGCATAGGTAATATCACCACACCAAGTAAAAATACACTCATAAACATCCCAAACATGTGCATTCGTTGTCATTGTCTATAATTGATTTTTAAAAACTCAATTGTGGATGGTAAAATCAACACGTAATCAAATCAGACAATTCATGACACAACAGGAGAATACAATTCAAACACCACACGGATTTATTGTGAGAAACTGGGATTCGGTGGGAGACAATTTAACTCGAAGCTAACACGTTTTCATCCAATATTTTGAAATCATGCTTTGAAATTATAATGAAACATCTTGGTTATGACATGACAAGACATGAGTAATTGCTATAACACGTTGCCAACCTGATGTCATAGGGTGAATTACATATTTTGTTGTTGTTACATTTAGAACCAGTAAAGGTAGGTGCTTGCAAGAAAATCTATAAAATTAAAATTGTTGATATCTAAATTTTTACTTAAAAATTATTGATGCTTTTTATCAAAATTTGGGATGAATTCACCGACAACAACTGAATTTAGTCCCTAGCCTAAAACATCGATCTTTTATAGTCTTGCATTCACAGTTCTTACTACATTTCTTTGCATTTAGCAAATAGAGGCATCTTAGTTTTAGGACCTTGGACCTGACGTTAAGAATTTAAATAAACGAGGACATTAGTGCTCCCGAATCCTTCAAAAACACAATCAAATCAACCTTTTCTTTTCCCGCCGGTTCACATGTTCTAATCACCCACTTAATCTTACATTTCTTCATATTAAATAACCTCCATAGGCCGCCCACAATTTGCTGATAGTTAGACAAGAAATTAAAGGAGAAATGGGTTGGAAATGAGAGCTAAAGCCTTGGGGATTGCAGCTAAATTGACCGTGAATTTCAATTGCACCAAGGACAATTTTCAGCTAAAAATTATGAGCTGGAAGCAGGCAGGATGCTGGAGTTTCTGCAGCAACTTCATTGACCATCCAGGAGGGAATAAAAGAGGAACGGTGGAACTTTTGTGGGGCCCTCCTTCACTTAGTCCTCTCCTAAAGACCTTCAGTTTCAGCTGAAACCAGATAGCCAAAGAAAGAAGTGACTAAGAGTGACAACCAAGAGTGAGGGAGTGACCGTGAGATAAGAGAAGGAAACCGTGAGTAAAGGGTGTGTTGCCATGAGCTTTGCTGAGCGCATTCGCCTATCTTTCTCATCATTCGAGGTAGGAGTCCTTCTATTCTTGTTTCATCCTTGTTTTTCTATAATCATTATGTTCCTCGAGTACGAACCCAGAGTTGTTGCCAAATCCTGTTGGCTGGTTCCACCTCTATGTGGGTCCTAGCTAGCACATAAAAAAGAAAAAAGAAAAAAAAGAGAGAGTAAAAATCAAAATATAAAAGAAAGAGATATGTCGTTGCTTCGTGCGGGATATCAAGGGCTATGAGTTGATATGTTTTGTTCATTGAGAATCTCTTTCGAATTCTCCAATCTCGATTAGTGTTTTCCTGCTCCGTTTATATTAATCTACTTTTATGGTGAGGAAATACGACCATATTGTTAATGTTGAGCCTCTAGTATATAACTAGAGATTGACACTTTATGTATGCTATTATTCTTAATGATTAGCTGAAGTTTATGGGCGGTTCATGGATTTTTTCACATTGGGTTTCCATGTAAAACCTTAGTGTTTTTGTTGGCATTATCTACTTATCATTTTTGCGTTATATTTACTCATTGCAAGGTTGTATTGATTGTTTATTGTTGAGGTTACGTTGATTTTGGTTGGTTTAGTTTTGGGAAAGATATTGATCTTGGATTGAGTTTAGTTATTAGTAAATTGTTGCCCTGGTTCTCCCCAACAAATATGATGGCTTGCCTTGCCCTACTGGGCATTGCAAGCCTATCACCTTGGTCTATTAGTTGATCCACTTGGCCATGGCGTTGATTGTGTGTCATTTCATCTTTAGATCATGCAATTACTTTGTTTAAAGTCATTTGTCATGCCTTGAACCCCTTATCCAAACATTGGCCATGAGTTTGCCTTGCCGATTTGCTTGTTGCTTCCTTTTTTTGTTGTTGTCATCTTTGCTTATTTTCATCTTGATGCACATTCCTATTAGAATGGAGCTTTAGGACTTCGCTTAGATGTTGTTTTGGTTGTCCATATTTGTATCTTAGTATAGGAGCATGTTATAGCTAATGCATTGACTAGATTTGCTTGATTTTGAAGGGCTATGTTGAGTTTTAACTTTCAATTAGAGATAAGGACATTTTAGACTGTGCACTTTTGTTTTAGGGTTTTTTGAAGGGAGACTATAAAAGGAATGTGTTTAATAACATATCAAAAACACTAACCTCCATATTATTTTTCGTTTTGTTTTTTCTTATCTTCTTGTTAGATCTTTAAATCTTGCGGCTCACCAAGGGGTTTTAGAGCTTTTGGGTTGTACTCTCATACTCTTTATTGAAGATAGTGAAACCCCCCTCTCTCTATGTGATATTTCCCATTTTGGGTTCCCATGTAAATTTTGTATCTCACGTGATTTCGATTTTACTTTCATCATTTGCTACTTGTGCTTAGATCGGTGCATCTTTTGGCCTTTTTTGGCAACAACTTGGTATTAGAGTGAAGGAATTTTGGTATTTTTTTTTTCTTTTCGGTTCAAGATGGCATCTATCAAGTTCAAAGTGGCATCCTTCAATGGTCAAAACAATTTTGAGCTATGAAGAATCAATATGAATGCATTATTACATTCGGAAGGTTCAGTTAGAGTCTTGTACAAGAATTATCCCGATGATATGACTACGGCTGTAACATCCTGATTTTTTTATTCTGTTTTCGATTGAATAAGTTGAGCCTTTCATCGACGCGCCTATAGTTCTTTTCCCTGAACTGATCACTCACGGGATAACTAGTCTATCTAGTGAAGCCGTTAAGGATTTAAACGCAATAGACTTGAGAATTCGACCAGAAATCGATTGCTCAACCGTGCTAATCTGCAAGGGTCAATATGGCACTGTCAAAATCGATCGGAGATCGGAGATAGGTCGGTTCGACTGAGGTATATGATTAAAGTGTGGGTGATTCCACCTGATTGCAAAATTTATATCGAACGGCACTAAACCAATTTTTCTGTCATTTCTGTACCCTGTACCCGTATTTGAAATCTCGAAATTTTCACAACAATCGAGAGTCGCCAATGAGTCGAAGATGTACAATGTGGCTCGAAAATAATCGACCACGGGTCAATTGCATTAAAGATTCCTAAAAACTACCCGGTAGGTTAGGTTATGCTAAAATCGCGCTCGATTGAAATTAATCGTGAAATTGAACCCGATTTTAGAAATTGAAAGTTCTGTCATATCACAATTTAGTTTAGGAATGTCGACTCGTCCTCTGAAGATTTTTCTGCAAACCCGATTTTTCGGCAAAAATTCAAATTTGGGCTTTTTGGACCAGGAAAATTAGAGGGTCATTTTTTGTTGCACTTTTGGCCGTCAAGTTGGTTCATTTGGTGAGTAAAAATGTGGAATTAAATGTGGATACCTTGGCTAGAATTTTTGGGCTCCAATTGGATTAATTTGGAGAGGTATTGAGTTCAATTTGGAGGGAAATGTTTCAAAATTCGTAGCCTTGGAGGGGTGCAACATATCAGCAACCTTGGGAGGCTTCTTGGAGAAGTTTTGGAGAGGAAACTTGGCTAATTAAGGAGACTTTGGAGGCCATTTGGCGGTCCGCCTTCAACTAAACACTTCAGCTTCCTCCTTGGCTTTGCTTTATCCATTGTTGGAGAGTTTGAGAGCTCAAAAAACCAGAGAAGACCAGCCAAGATCAGCCAGCCCACCGCACACCATTCACAAGCCGTCCTGAGCCCACCTCGCGCCGCCGGACCCGTCGCGCCTGTTGTCTCGCCCGTGCCCTCGTCCACGCCTGGTCGCCATCCCCGCGAGCCCAACTCGCTGTCCCGAGCCGTCCCTATCGTCCAGGCTGTCCGTCCAGCCGCCGGAGCCACCACCGTCGTCCACTTGGAGCTGCTGCAGCCACCGCCACCCGTCTCCTCACCGTTTTAGCCGTGAAGCCTTCCGTTCAGCCTTGGATAGAATTCGAACCTCACAGCCCGGCTGTGAGCTTTATGGGCCATTTCCGGCCCATTCGAACCTCTGCTGGTGTCGCTCCAGGCTTGGTTCTCGCCCGCCTTGGCATTGCCGTTGTCATAAACTCATCGGCCCACAAAACCGGTGAGTTTACTTGCTAAACTCTGCTTATGGAGTTAATGATGTTTAATAGGTAATTAGATTAGGCTAAGTATGGCTTAGGTGGTTAGTTAGTTGTAATTAGTGATTTAATTGCTTAGTTATGATGTTAGGTGATTAGATTAGATTAATTAAGGGCTAAATAGATTGTACTATTTATCTAGATAGGTACATTATTTTTCTAAGCTCGTTTAGGTGGTTAGATTAGCATTTTAGGCCTAAGTGTGCATTTATTGGATTAATTTGCATTTATTTAATTATTTTTGCTACTTATTTAATTATTTATTATTTTTAAGAAATTATACCAAGATAGTCAGTGACCGGAATTTTGTGCTGATTGCAGTAGTGTGCTTAGTTTATGCAAATGAATGTTAAATTGTGCAAATTGAGTGGTGTTTGGGATTTTGGTTATTTATTCCAAAATTGTGAAATGTCGATATTTAATTAGAAAATCTCGGGTGTCGGGTTTTGACACCAAAAATATTTTTAAGTACTATATTAAATAGTGAGATTTTAAAAATGAAGGATATCAATTTTTAAGGTTCGATCTGACCGTGTATCCACACACAATTATTTTCATTAGGTGTTTCTAATATGAAAAAAATAGGCCAAGTGCATTATTTTAATTGAGACATTTGAGTGCAATGCACGGTATCTTTGGCTGGAATTGAATGATCGTGTGATGGTTAAGATAACCCATCCTCGATGTGCGTTGGGTGGACGTTGCCCCTATGGGATACCCTAACAATGGATGCCGGATCGCGGTAGAGGCCGGATCGAAGCTCCTTCGAGAATGCCATCCCCGATTTGTGTCGGGTGGACATTGCCGCGCTCAAGGGATGAGGCGAAGCCTGGCTACGCCAGAGGACCGATGTGTGTTGAGCAAAACTGCCTGTGTGAGTAGTAAGCAATTGGAACGTGTGATTGATTGAGATAGATGCGCCGGATTATGGGACAAAATTGTGTGGCACGGAATGGGATGTGTCATAGCAATTTGGCCTTATAATCGAAACCCCTGTGATTGATTGAGATTGAGTGAGACGTTCCAATTGATGTGTGAAATTGTTATATGCATCTTTGATATGAATTGTACTGACGTGTAGGAAGGAATTGAGGCGAGGAGAGTCTTCTATGATATGTGGTTAGACCACCTCTAGACATATTTTCTTCCTAGTCGGGGTTTAGGGGGTGAACTTGTTGAGACGTTGTCTCACCCCGTCGTGGGCTTAACGTTTTCAGGTCCTTAAATGGCGGTCCCTCCAGAACGTTTTGGTCAGCCTTGGGGGGTTACCAAGTGGAGCATAGACGTCCCTATTCCCGGGAGTGATTGGGTCTATGAGCTTGTTGTGACCACTGTTTGGGTCGATGAGGGCCTATCTCAGAGGGTACCTCATCGATTCAGGATGTGGTTTTGCCATGGACTCAATGGGTATAGGGTAGATCCCCTTCAGGGTTTTGATATCCCTGCCGTTGCGGTCAACGCCGCTCTAGGCGAGGGTGCAGCTGACCCTCCTAATGGGATTGTGGAGGACTCGAAGCCCCCAGAGCCTATGGAGGTGGAGTTCGAAGGATCGGCGAATGTGTCCGACTAGTAGGTTGCAGGACAGCTTCTTTTTGAAAGTCGATCTTTTTGTAGACAGACTAGTTTGTATATAAAAGTGTTTTGTGAAATTTATATCCTACTTTTCTATCCCATATATGTATTGTCTGGGGATTTGTTTATTTGCTTCCACATGTGCAATAAAATAAATGGGTTGGCGACGCGTCCTGGGACCTTGCAGTTTTATTGACCACCGAGGGACGTGCGCGTGCTCAAGGTTCGAGGTGTGACGACGGCTAAGATCAAGGAGATGGAAAAGAAGGTGCACAGCACCATCCAATTGTCGTTGTTCGATAAGGTGTTTTGTGAAGTTGATGATGAAGAAACAACTTTGGGATTGTGAAATAAATTTGAGAGCCTCTACATGGAAAAATCTCTTACGACAAGATCATTTTTAAAGCAGTTTTTAAAAGCAGCATATTTACACACTAAAGGTGTAAAAATGTACTCCTATCCAATAATATTTAGATGAACTTAATAAGATTGTTATGGATATAAAAAAATCTATATTTGAAGTTAGATGATGAAGATGAAGTTTTAATTGTGTTATGCTCACTATCGAGATTGTATGAAAATTTTGTGAATTATATGCTGTATAGAAGGGAATCCATAACTCCTGAAGATGTGAAGGTATCATTGAATTCTGAGAGATGGGTACAAAGTTGAATTCGAGTAGTAGTAGTGATAAAGTTGATGGCTTAATTGTTAGGGGAAGATCGAATCATCATGATAGACGCGGAATAATAGTAAAAAGCGTTCGAAGTCTTGGTTAGGTGATAAGAGTAAGGTGGAGTATTACTGTTATCGTAAATTTGAACACTGTAAAAGTGAGTGTCCAGTGCTCAAAGCTCAGGGGAAAAAGCCGATGGAGAATTCTGATTTGGCTAGTCTGGTGAAAAATAACGACTTAGCTAATGCAAACAAGGTTCTTACTATTTTTTCTTCAGATTTTCATGTCGATGATGAATGGATTTTGGATTCAACATGTTCATACCACATATGTACACATAAATATTAGTTCCACACATATGAGAAAGTCAATTGTGGTTTAGTTTTTTTTTTTTTTTTTTTTTTTTTTTGGTATTGTGGTTTAGTTTTAATGGGCAATAATGCGGTTTGCAAAATTGTGGGTATTGGTACGGCGCGAATCAAATATCATAATAATGTAGTAAGAACTTTGACAAACGTAAAGCACATCCTAGATTTGAAGAAAAGTATTATTTCATTAAGCAATTTAGATTCTATTGGGCGCATATACACAGGTGGAGTGGAGTTTTGAAAATTTCAAAAGGCTCATCGATTCTGATGAGGGGCAACCAGAAGAACAACCTTTATGTTTTACATGGAAGTAATATTGTGGGTCCTTTAAATATATCATCATCTTCAGATTCTAAAAAATCAATGTCATGGCGTATGCGGTTAGGCCACATGAGCGAAAGAGAAATGACTATCTTGAGTAAACATGGTTTACTTTGTGGGGTTCATACGATCTCACTTGACTTTTGTGAATATTTTGTTTCCAAGAAGCAGCGCAGAGTTGGTTTTAGTCTTGGGGTGTACTCAACGAAGGGTACAATTGACTATATTTACTCCAATTTGTGGAGACCAGCACAAGTAACATCTAAGGGTGATGTGGTTTATCTTCTAATATTTATTGATGATTTTTTTTGGGAAAGTCTAGGTTTATTTCTTAAAATGTAAAAGTGATTTTTTTATATGTTCACAAAGTATAAGATGTTGATAGAAAATCAAATTGGGAGGAAGATAAAGTGTCTCAGAATGTACAATGGTCTTGAGTTTTGCGGATGTGATTTCAATAAGTAATGTGAAGATTCAAAGATTGTTTGATATCGAGTAGTTAGGTATACAGCTCAATAGAATGGGTGGCAAAGCGCATGAACTTTGGAGAGAGCTAGGTGTATACTCTTTAATCCTGGAATTGGGAAAGATTTCTAGGTTGAAATCGTAAATACGACATGTTATTTGGTGAATTGTTCTCCTTCAACTGCAATTGAATATAAGACTCTTAATGAGATATGGTCAAATAAACCTTCTGATTATTCTGATTTAAAAACATTTAGATGCCCTACTTATTATCATGTAAAAGAGGGTAACCTTGAACCTGGAGTTAAGAAGTACATTTTCGTTGGTTATGCAGACGGGGTTAGAAAATATAGGTTATGGTGTTCTAACCATCATTTATCAAAGTTTATAATTAGTAGAGATGTTACTTTTGATGAAAATTTCATACTTGAAAAAAGAAAAGTTGTTATTGGATCTATAGGTATCTAGGAGAATAATGTTGGAAAAGAGGTGGAGCTTCATGTAGAGCATCCATGAAAAATATCTGAAGATGTTCATATTCAACCAGAAAATGACAACGACCAACAAAACTAAGATTTTATCAAAGACGAAGTAGAAGAAATTGAGCAACCTTAGAGTTTGGTTGTGGGGAGGGCTAAACAACAAATTAAGCCTCCCCTAAGGTATGGTTTCGTTGATTTGGCAGTATATGCTCTTACAGTTGCTGAAAAGCTTGGTATTGAAGAACCTTCTATATTTCGTGAAGCTACTATTTATTCTAAATTTGAGAAGTGGCTTGTTGTGATGAATGAAGAGATAGAGTCTTATCATAAGAACCAAACTTGAGACTTTGTGAAATTGCCTAAAGGCAAAATAATTTTTGGTGCCAATAGGCCTTGAAAAAAAAAAAAAGAGTGAATTCCGGAGGTTGAAGATTAAAAATTCAAGGCACATTTGATGGCAGAAGAACAACCTAAGTGCCAAAACTTGGCATGGAGGGACACTTAAGTACCAAAACTTCGAAAAGGTACACTTAAGTGCCAAAATTGGAGTAAAGTGGATCACTTAAGTGCCACTCCGGCCAAAATCCGGTCAAATTCTTTGAAGTGGCAATTTTCGGCGATTTGGGTGCAAAATGACGTCGTTTTGCACGAAATGGCGACAAATTGCAAAAACGACGTTTTTATGTCTCATGTGTAAATAATTAATATAAAAATTAATTAAATTAAATTAAACTTAATTTTATTTAAAATATTCTAAAAATTAAAAAACTAAAAATTAAAAAAAAAAAGGGGGGCGAAGGGGCGGCTAAGGGCCGAGCCCTTGCCGCGGCCGCCTCCTCGCCGCCACCGGAAGGGCTGGTGACGGAGGGGGAGGGTCGACCAAGGTCGCGGCTCTCGGTCGGCGGCGGCGGGGGCCCCGACCCTCGCCTCGATCCGGGCGAGGGCTTGTGGGCCCTCACCGCCGGTCGACGGTGTCGTCGGCCCCAGCTAGGGCCCGCGACCCCGATCGATGCTCCCCACTTGCCGGCCCTTCCCGGTGATGTCGCGGCCCTCGCCACCGGTCGGCGGGGCTGCTACCCTAGCCGACCCTCCCCCCCTTCGTTGCCAACCCTTCCCGACGACGGGGGAGGCGGCGACGGCAAGGGCTTAGCCCTTAGCTGCCCTTCGCCCCCTTTTTTAGTTTTTTAATTTTTAGAATATTTTAAATAAAATTAAGTTTAAATTTAATTAGTTTTATATTAATTATTTACACATCAAATACAAAACGATGTCGTTTTTGCAATTTGTTGCCACGTCGGCGTGTAAAAACGATGCCGTTTTGCACCCAACTCGCCGGAAAATTGTCACGTCAGAAATTTGGCTGGAGTGGCACTTAAGTGATCTATTTTATTTCGAAACTGGCACTTAAGTATACTTTTTCAAAGTTTTGGTACTTAAGTGTCCCTCCGTGCTAAGTTTTGGCACTCCAGGTGTCCCAAACTCCACATTTGATAGCGAAGGGTTTTAGTAAAAAAAAAGGGATCGGCTTCAATAAAGTGTTCTCTCCAATTGTGAAACATAATTCCATTCGTGTATAACTCATGTTAGTAGCCATTTATGATCTAAAACTTGAGCAACTTGATGTCAAGACCACTTTTTTACATGGCGACCTTAAAGAGACAACCAATATGTCTTAACCCAAGAAATTCATTGTTGAGGGTAAATAAGATCACATTTGCAGGTTGAAACGTTCTTTTTATGGTTTCAAGCAACTTCCATGACAATAGTACAAGAGATTTGATAGCTTTATGTTGAGTCATGATTACTCACGAAGTATGCATGACAATTGTGTGTACTATAAGAGATTGCACGATGGCTCTTTTATTTATTTGATATTATATGTAGACGACATGCTTATTGCAACGAAGAACATATGTAAGATACAACATTAAAAGGCAACTTAGTAGAGAATTTGAGATGAAAGATCTCGTAGCTACCAAGAAAATTCTCGGTATGGAGATTTGAAGAGATAGACAGGTTGGGAAGTTATACCTTTTGAAGAAGCAATATATTGAAAAAGTGCTTGAATGCTTGGGTATGAAGATTGGCCAACCGGTAAATACTCATTTGACGTTCCATTTTAGGCTTTCAACTTCTTTATTGCCTAAAACTAACGAAGAGAAAGATGAGATGTCTCGAGTTTCATATTCTAAATCTATAGATAGTCTCATATATGTTATGGTTTGCACTCATCAAGATATTTCACAGTATGTTAGTGTTGTTAGTAAATATATGGCATATTCGAGTAAAGCCCATTAGCAAGCCATGAAATTGATTCTTCGGTACATCCGAGGTACCTCAAATGAAGGTCTGGTCTTTGATAAAGATTGTAATATAGGACATTCGGTTGTTATTATGACTACGTAAGCGATTTCGGTTAGTTAGAGAGCAATTTTGTAGGACACAATTGCTTTGTCTACCACCGAAATAGAGTACATGGCAATAGCAGGAGTGGTAAAAGAAAATCTTTTGTTGAAGCGTTTGATTACATAACTTGGAGTGAAGTAAGAGGGAGCCTCCGTTATTTTTGGTAATAACCAAAGTGCGATCCAATTGATCAAGAGTACGATGTATCATGAGAACACAAGACATGTCAACATACGGTATTACTCTGTGCATGATGAGGTTACCAAGAGTATAGTTATGATGAAGAAAGTATTTGCGGTGAATCATCTAGCAGATATGTTGACCAAACTAGTTACTTTGACCAAGTTCAAGCATTGCTTGGACTTGATTGGTGTTTTAACCATTTGATTTGCTTAGGCAGAGTTGGTGACATTTTATCCCTTGTTTCTTACACCAAGTATACTCATGTAGGCTTAGGGGTGTGCATCATCGATTCTGTCATTTTAAGGGTAGCCTTGTGTATTCACTTTTGGTGGTGAAGGAGAGAGGTCCCATGGTATTTGGCATAATGCTCTATTGGAGATTTGAAGCTAATGTGGAGATTTATTAAGTTTTGACTTTCAAATTAGATATAAGAGTATTTTAGACCGGTCTTGTGGTATTTGGCATAATGTTGTTTTGGAGATTTGAAGCCAGTGTGGAGACTAGTTGAGTTTTCACTTTCAAATTAGAAATAAGGGTATTTTAGACTATGCACTTTTGTTTTAAGGTTTTTTGAAGGGATACTAAAAGGGAATGTGTTTAATAACACATAAAAAATCCTAGCCTCCATATTATTTCCTTTTCTTTTTATTATTATATTCTTGTTAGATCTTTAGATTTTGTGGCTCACCAAGTGGTTTTTAGAGTTTTTGGATTGTACTCTCGTACTCTTTGTTGAAGATAGTAAAACCCCTCTCTCTCCTTGTGGTTTTTCCCATTTTGGGTTTCCACATAAATTTTGTGTTTCGTGTGATTTCAATTTTGCTTTTATCCTTTGCTACTTGTTCTTCGATTGGTGTATCTCTTGGCATTTTTTCATAACAAGCTATAAGCTGCTGTTCGAGCTTTGGTTGGCAAGTTGTTGGTCTTGACTTAGTCATTTGATGAACCTTGAGCCAACCCTCGTGGGTCCTTATGGCTTGGGGTGTATCACCTCAACTTTTGAACTTTTCTAAACCATTTTTGAGTTAAATAAAAAATTTAGAAAAATAATTAGTGACAATCTTTAATCTACTTCGAGAATAACAATATATTTTGAACTATAAAAATTAAAAAATAAATAATTATAAATGATTGTAGACTCTACCCCTTCAAGAATTTGTAACTCTCAATAAGCTGTCAAAATTGTGTGCATGCTGGATAGTGGGCATTTCCAAGGCTATTGGTTCATTAACATTATTGTGAAGTGTCTTGGGTGGGCCCTCATGAGCCCAGTGGCACATAGATGCATTGAGGCATCTTGGTCTTTGCTTGGGGTCGTGTGCTGTGCCAGATGAGGTCCGTAGCCTGCCATTCAGACCATACAAGTGGCTGGACAGAGAACTTTCAACAGTTTTTTGGTGGATACAAGTGGCTGGACAGCTAAAGTGTGAGTTACGGTGCCGAATTCTTGTTCTTTTCTCCAAAGTTTAATATATATTCTTACCTTTTACCAAAAAAAAAAACATTTTTCTCATTTTCTGATGTTTAGATCATCTAGGAAGATGAGATAATGCACTATCATTTCATAGTCAGCAAGAGGCCTATACCTTGCATTCAGGAAAATGATTTTCTTTTCAAAAAAAAAAATATTCGCTTATTATAAAAATTTTCGTTTTCCTTCCTGGAATTGGCTAGGAGCAAGCTGCATGCCCATCTCGGTTTATTTTCTTGTGGTAGAGGAAACAAAATAGAAAGAAGCAAAAGTCGAGAGGTAAATGTAGGGGAATGAAACACAATAACCTTCCTCATTGCAGTTAAGAATTTGGAATCAAGAACCAACAGGGAATATAAATCACTTCCAACTGCAGAAACATGAATTTCTTGGCCGGTCGTGTGCTTGAAACCACTTCACTTGTTCTGGGCTGACCTAGAAAATCACAAATGATCCACATCAACGGCTTCATCAAATCAAGCATGGATATTTTCTTGAGCCGTCACTTGAGCGATACCGAGTCGAACTTCTCATTGTTGACTTGGTGGCCATGGCATGGGTGTATTCGATAGCATGCTCTTGAACAAAGCATGTGCATGAGAGGGGAGATACATTGAGACTTCATTGTTGGAGAAAACTTCCTTGAGTGTTTTGAAGTTGACAAAACGTTTCCATCAGTCTAGTCTGAAGACTTGCAGACTCTTCCATCAAAGTCTGAAGACCTCCGGACTGCCAGGCTCAAGACTCAAAGTCTATCCTCATTGACAGTTTCTAAACCGTCGAAGAAGGCTTATCCGAAACGAAGTATTTCGTCAAGGATTTGATTCTGTCGTCTAAAGAAGATCTCTTGGCTGGATATAGCATGTCGGAATCCATTATTCAAATCAAGATTGATTCAGGGATTTTGGATCCGTTGATTGACAAAGTATACTTGGAAGGTTCTACTTATGGAAACCTAGATCCTGATTGTATGAGCGAGCAGGATTGATGGGCTATTGTCATGTTCAGTAAATAGCTCGAAGATCTTCCTAATTGATTATGTCCAACGGGTAGATTGAAAGAATTCTTTTGGTAAGTGCCAACGGGTGTAATGGCATAAAGCAGTATATAAGGAAGATGTTCCAGTTGTTCGAGTGCGTGCACGATAGAATAATTCAAAAGTCTGAAGCTCCTTGTTCTTAGTCAATTAAATTGTTGAGCGAAATCTTGTATGCAAAAGAGAGTCTATATCTTTGAGAGACCTTGAGGAAGTGTAGTAGAGTCTCTACAATGTGGAATCAAGGAAGAGCTTTACTGTAACAACTCTTTTGTTCATAGTGAAATCCAGCTGGTGGGCTGTCAGTACGGAAGAGTGGACGTAGGCTTGGATTAAGCCGAACCACTATAAACTCTATGTTCATATTCTCTTCCCTATGCTCTTTTACTTTTGATCGTAACTCGTTTAGTTGACAAGAAACAAATTTCCTTTTCATAATCTATTATTGATTAGTGCTGCACACTTATCTCGAAAATTTGTTTTTACACCTATTCACCCCCTCTAGGTGCTCATACTAGCTTTCACAATTGGTATCAGAGCTTGTGTACTCACTTAAGTTGAAGTGTTATACTTCAGAGTTAAAGATCCATGGCTAGTATGTTGGCTTCAGGACTTGTTGAAAGGCAAAGCAATACCAAACCGCCTTATTTTGATGGAAATGAATACAATATATGGAAAAACAAGATGAATGCATTTCTAAGATCAAAGAATCCTTTGGAATGGGATGTGGTAGACAAAGGAATCATTCCTAAAGTTGCACCTGTCTCAGAAAGAGGAAAAGAAGCCGTTGAGTCTAGCGAAATGACTCAAGAAGAGATAACCAAGAGAATATCTTCTTGTGTTACAGCTAAAGAAGTCTGTGATAGATTACACATTACCTATGAAGGAACTAATCGAGTGAAAGAAACCAGAATCAACATTATGCTCGGTCAATACGAAGCATTCAAAATGAAATCAGGAGAATCTATCACTGACATGTTTAGTCATTTTACAGAAATCGTGAATGATCTTGAAAATCAAGATCAACCAATTTCTGATCCCATGAAAGTAAACAAGCTACTGCGTGGACTCTCCAAGAATTGTAATCACATAAAGACCTTAATAAGGGAGACACAAAAAATTATGCCACTTTCTGTCAATGAATTGGTTGGGACTCTTTAGTCTTATGAAGTGGAGCGAATCAATGAAGATGAAGATCCGAAAGGTAAGAAATTCATTGCATTAAAATCTAATGATAATTCTGATGTCACGGATTCTGAAGACGATATGGATGATGAAGAGCTTGCTCTCATGATAAGAAGATTCAGAAAGCTAAACAGAAAGGGGAGAAGATTCAATCCAAAGAAACAAATTTTTCAAAAGCAACAGTCTAATTCAATTAAGGATGATGAATCCAATAAAGATGTAGTCTGCTTTGAATGTAAAAAAAATGGACATATCAGACCCAACTGTCCCCCTCTGAGGAAAAATAAAGGAAAAGCTGAGAAATATCAAAATGCACTTAAAGCAGAAACTTGGAGTGATACAAAATGTGAGGAAAGTGATAATGATTATGCCAATATTTATCTCATGGCACAATCAGACTCAGATTCAAACTCTGAGACAGACTCAGATTTAGACAGTGAATTCGAGGTAAGTAATTTGAATATTCCTTCTAGAGTCTTTAGATACATTGATGAATTGTGTCTTAGTCTCAAAACTTCTCTCAAAAAGATTTCCGAACTTAAAAGAGAAAATTTTACACTAAAACAACAGGAAAATGTTTGGAAAGAAAAAGTCAAAAGTCTAGACAAAAGTGTTGCTACTTTGAAAGAAAATGCAGATAATCTTTCAAAAGAAAATGTATTTTTGAAAAATGATATCTCAAGTATTTCTAAAAGATTTTTTATAGGATCTCGAGAAACTTGAAAATATTCTTTCAAAGATAAAGACCTTACTTCAACAAATCAGGTTTAGGAATGACTCTTTGAAACCATTCCTCTAATTGATTTTCCTAAAGTAAAGGAAAGAATTAAGCAAAGACCTACAAGAGATGCTTACAAAAATCATTTCCAAAAGTTTTTGTAAAACCAAGAGGTCACAAAGTGCTCTTAAATGTTCTAAGTGCAATAGCTCATATCATTTTGAGAAAGAATGTCCTATGGTTTGGAAACCTGTTAAGAAGGTATGAGCAAAGACCGTATATTACACTAACGCCAATGGACCCAAGAAAATATGAGTACCAAAGAAAGCTTGAGTCTCTTTTCTAAATGCAGGTCACTATCAAGAAAAAAGTTAAATGGTACCTGGATAGTGGATGCTCAAGACATATGACAGGAGATTCAAATTGCTTCATAAAACTTGTTCAAGTTATTGGTGAAAAAGTTTCTTTTGGAGGAAACAACAAAGGAAGAATTGTGGGATACGGAACTGTAAAGATTGGAAGCCTCACGATCAGTAATGTTTTCTTAGTGGAAGGACTCAACTACAATTTGCTAAGTATCAGTCAACTGTGCGACACCAGTTTCAAAATCAACTTTCAAGAAGGAATATGTTCAGGAACCAGTAAAGACTCCTCTCAGTTTTTCACGGGTCGAAGACATGGAAATATCTACCTCTTGGATGTCAAACCAGATGAAACCCAATGTCTAATCTCAATTCAAGAAGAAGCAAACTTATGGCACCGAAAACTTGGGCACATCAATATGAAGCAAATAACCAAAATTTTAGCAAAGAATCTTGTTCGTGGACTACCCAATTTGTCATACCAAAAGTCTGATCTATGCACACCATGCGTGTTGGGAAAACATGTAAGAAACTCATTCAAATCAATAAATCAAGTTTTCACTAATCGTGTACTGCAGCTCTTACATATGGATCTCTTTGGACCAACCAGAGCTCAGAGCATTGGAGGTAAGAAATACTGTTTAGTGATTGTGGATGATTATTCACGATTCACTTGGGTATATTTCCTGGCAAGTCTGAAACCTTTTCTTATTTCACAAAGTTTGCTAAAAAGGTCCAAAATAAGAAAGGGTATGTTATTTCAAGTATACGGACAGACCATGGAGGTGAATTTGAAAATCAAGACTTTACAAAATTCTGTGATGAATCTGGTTTTCAGCATGTGTTTTCTTCACCATATACTCCAGAGCAAAATGGAGTTGTGGAAAGAAAGAATAGGTCGCTTCAAGAAATGACTAGAACTCTTTTAATTGAAAGTAACATCTCTTCACGTTTTTGGGCTGAAGCAGTTTCTACAGCATGTTATATTATTAATAAAGTCTTTCTAAGGCCTATTCTGGAGAAAACTCCCACGAGTTATTCAAAGGAAAGAAGCCCATTGTTTCATATTTTCATGTGTTTGGATGTAAATGTTTTATATTGAAAAATGTAAATAATCGAGTTGGTAAGTTTGAAGAAAAATAAGATGAAGCTTTTTTCCTTGGATATTCTATTACAAGCAAAGCTTACAGAGTTTACAACAAGAAGACTCAATGCGTGGAGGAATCAATGAATGTCAAATTTCAAGACTTTATGCAAAATCAATCGATTCATACTCATCTTGAAGAATCCGAACTTGCTCTAGACTCTACAAAGTCTAAATCTCCAGAAGCAGCTCAACCTTTAGAAGACGAGCAACAAATGATCAACGAAGATTCAAATGAGGAAAAATATCAATAGTTTGACAAATCAACCAGCAACTGGAAGTATAAGTCCAGTCATCCCAAAGATCTCATTATTGGTGATATTAATGAAGGAATTCGCACAAGATCCAAAAGGCGCGAAGAGTCTAGTGCTGTGGCTCTTATTTCTGAAATAGAACCCAAGAGCATAGAAGAAGTTTTAACTGATGAAAGCTGGATTGAAGCTACGCAAGAAGAACTTAGGCAATTCAGCATTAATGATGTCTGGGAATTGACTCCTAAACCGAAAGGTAAATCTATCATTGGAGCTAAATGGGTTTTCAGGAACAAGATAAACAAGAAAGGAAAGGTCGTAAGAAACAAAGCAAGACTCATGGCCAAGGGATATACGCAAGAAGAAGGGATAAACTATGATGAGACTTACGTACCAGTAGCAAGGTTAGAAGAAATTAGATTATTACTTGCTTTTGCTTGTCATAAGAATTTCAGGTTATTCCAAATGGACGTCAAAAGTGCTTTCCTAAATGGATTTATCCAAGAGGAAGTATATGTGGAACAACCACCCGGTTTTGAAGACCCAAGAAAACCAGACTCTGTATTCAGACTGAAGAATGCTTTATATGGTTTAAAGCAAGTACTTTGAGCTTGGTACGACAGACTAAGTAAGTTTTTAATTCAGAACGGTTTTGCCAAAGGTAAAGTAGATACTACATTGTTTATCAAAAGAGAAAGAAAAAATTTTCTACTTGTTCAAATTTATATTGATGATATTATTTTTAGATTTTCTAATGAAAGTCTGGCAAGAAATTCTCTAAGTTTATGCAAGATGAGTTTGAAATGAGCATGATGAGTGAACTAACCTTCTTTCTCGGGCTTCAAGTGAAACAACTAAAGGAGGGTATCTTTATTCATCAAGAAAAATATGCTAAAGAACTTGTCAAAAAGTTTGGACTAGAAAATTGCAAAAAGACTGATATACCAATGTCAAGTTCTTTGAAATTAGACAAGGATGAAGAAGGAAAGAAAGTTGACCAGAAGCTATACAGGAGTATCATTAGTTCACTTCTTTATCTAACTACTTCTAGACCTGACTTTTTGTTTAGTGTTTGTATTTGTGCCAAATTTCAATCAGATCCTAAAGAATCTCATTTAAATGCTGCAAATCGTGTCATCAAATACATTGCCTCAACTTCAAATTTGGGTCTCTGGTATCCTAAAGAATGAGACTTTACTCTTCTTGGATACTCAGACACAGACCTAGCCAGATGCAGAGTTGATAGAAAGAGCACATCGAGCACCTGTCAACTACTTGGAAGTAGGACAGTGTCTTGGTTTTCAAGGAAGCAAAGTACAGTAGCTCTTTCTACAGCAGAAGCAGAGTATGTAGCTCTTGGAAGTTGTTCACAAATTCTGTGGATAAAACAACAGTTAAGAAACTTTGGAATTGAAGATTCATGCACTAAAATCAAACGTGACAACACCAACGCAATCAATCTCACCAAGAATCCGATTCTTCACTCAAGAGCAAAACATATAAAGATTCGACATCATTTCATTAGAGATCATGTTCAAAATGGAGAAATTTCGATTCAGTTTATTGACTCAAAGAATCAACTGATGGATATATTTACAAAGCCTTTGGAGAAAAATCAATTTGAAGTTATTCGTTCCAGACTCAATATCTTAAAGTCTGAAGAAGTTCAGACTCAGGACTGAAAGTCTAAAGGCATTGAAACTCAGACAATCAAGATCTACGACTGTAAGTTATTTCTATTTTAGAAACTTATCTCTCGGATCAAATCTTGAAAAGGTACGATCATCTCTCCAAAATTAATTGGTGTTATTTTCCCAATTTTTCGTGATTAGTGCAATCTTTCTTTTTCAAAAAAGAAGTTATTTTTTAAATGACAGTTATCTAATTTTTGAAAAGGCTTTTATTTTTAAAAGGCATATTTATATTTCCTTTTACGACGTTCCGTATGCCTCGCTTCGATCGCCTTATATACCGTCGGTTCTTCTTCGTTTTACTCACAAAAAACCCTAAGAGAGCACAGATTTTCCACTTCTGTCTTTTTCTCTTGTTTAATCCTCGAGAAGTTTACATCTTTCTTGGTAAACAAGCTTGGAATCTCTGAAAGACTGTGAAAGATGTCGTCTCAAAGAAAGTCTTCAAGGATCGCAAACAGGGGACCACAGCAAATGCGTGAGGGGCCTACGCACTTTGATCTCACCAAGGAAGAAGAATCTCCTAGACAGCAGCAGAGCCCACAACAGTCTCAGCAGCGTCCATCTCCTTCAACTAGACCTTAGGATGTTGCTCATCGAGAAGAGGAATAAATCATCGAAGACGCAGAACCCGTAAGAACTCATAAGCCCACTTTTACCTATAAGCTTTATCGTGCTTTAAAGAGGAGTAGTACTCCGTTGAACTACATTGATGAATTTCTTAAAGACAAAGGGTATAGAAATGAAACTTTCTTTTTACGCACAATGGAACGATTGGGAATTGCCCCTACTGGGTCGGCAGAAGAGACATTGGCAAATATCCCAAGCGATCCATGTGTTGGAGGGCTGAGTCAACCAGATGGGAATGGCGATGATAGGATGTACAATCAGTTTAAACCTAGAATGGGTGTTGCAGCAAAAGTCCGAAGCAAAAGGATGGATTTATTTTGATCGGAGGAACACAAGCAACTGTACTCTAAATTGCTGAAGCGTGGGGTGATAAACCCTAGAAGTGTGGACTTTGATTTTCTTGACTCTGTGAATGTCAATCTGCAGGAAAAATTCAATCTTCTTCAACTCAAACAGTTTTGTTCTGAAACTACAGAAGCTCATGCTAAATTTACTGCTTATTTCTATTCGAATCTCAGTTTCTTGGATGCAAATAGATTCTCTTTTAGTGTTCAAGATCAGGATTATGTGGTTGACATGAATATGTTGGCTAATGTGATTGGGGCTGAAAGAGGGAGATATCAACCTATTAGTGTGTCTATTGCTGGTGCAACGATCGAGCTTGTTCAGGATAGAACAACGGAAAGGAAGATTTCCTATTTGAGGATGAATGCGACCAACATTTTGCTTCACAATATTGTGATTAACTGCCTCAAACCAAAATCTACTTCAAAGACCGACATTTCAAACTCAGAGGCAAAACTAATGTATGCCATCAATGCTGGGAAAAAGTTCTCTCTTCCACACACTACTATGTTTTACATGTACAGAACAATGGTGAAGGACAAGGGTCAACTTCCGTACGCAGCTCTTGTGACCAAGTTGTTCAAACATCTGAACGTTCAGCCTCCCCGGATTCTTTGTGTTCGACCATGCGATCAAATGGTGGTGGGATTGAAGATGGTCTCTAAAATGCGTCTAAAGGACCTCGACAAAGCTTTGGAGCAGTTCAAAGTGAAAACTCCTATCAAGACTCATTCAGTCTCTTCGACAGCAAAGCGAAAAGGGAAGGAGCCCATGGTTGCTCCATCCAAGAAAATAAGAGCTCTCATCATTGAGAATGAAGAGGATGAGGATGATATCGCCATTTCTGCGATGGCATTGAAGAACTTGAGTCGTTCTGTTCCAGAAACAACGGAGAGACAGGAAAAAGACACGGATGAGACAGAACAGAGGACTGGAGAGAGAGAAGATTTGGAGAAAGAAGCAGATGAGGAAAGAATTGAGGAAGAAGAAGAAGAGGAGAGAGGAGATCAAGCGGAAGCATAGCATGAGGAACACTTTTCTCCACCTGAAGGCATGGAAACAGGGGGAGATCCTGAGAAAAGAGGAACGTCCTCATTCCCTACTACCAGTGAAGGAGTAAGTCATTCTCCAGCAGATCCAGATGACATCTATGCCTCTCAATTTCTTGAGGAGGGACATGATGTTTCATCGCCCAATTTGCGTGACCATGCTGATTTGCCATCATCAGCCTATACACCGTCTAATCGTGCAGAAGCTAGTACTCAGACTGGTAATTCAGCAGACTTTCGCAGAATACTTGATGTTCTCTTGGAGATGCGAGGTCAAATATATGCTCTGGGATGTGAAGTACAGAACTTGCAAAATGCGGGTCAAACCTCTTCAGTTTCTTTGCATGATCAAATTCATGCCCTTGCTCTTCAAGTTCAAGCAAATGCTAAGGGTGAAGATGTGGCACAATTGAAGGAGGATTTGAAAAAGCTGGAAGGGATTGTCCAGTCAATGGGAGATTTCCAGCTTGTTCGTGTTCCCAAGCAATCTTAATTCCATTATCTTTTCATCTCTACCTTTTTTAATGATGACAAAAAGGGGGAGAGATGTGGTGCAGATTTGATTTTGAACTTTGAACTCACTTTTTGAACTTTTGTGTCGATTATGTTTGATTGACTTGACTTTTGTGTTTGGCTGTTTGGATTTGAACTGGATTTGGATTTAACTATTTGAACGTTTGTTTATCTTAAGTACTATTGATATCTCATGGCTTTGCTCATTTACAGAACTAACCTATTTTCTGTGGATGCAGATTCTAATGTTATTTTTACAAAGCCATTTATCTTTGTGAGATATCCATATTTGCTTGAGTAATGTTTCGCAGGTCAAAGTTATCCAAATCTGCAGGAAAGTTTTGTCACAATAAAAAATGGGGAGATTGTTGGAGAAAATTTCCTTGAGTATTTTGAAGTTGACAAAACGTTTCCATCAATCTAGTTTGAAGATTTGCAGACTCTTCCATCAAAGTCTGAAGACCTCCGGACTGCCAGACTCAAGACTCAAAGTCTATCCTCATTGACAGTTTCTAAAACGTCGAAGAAGGCTTATCCGAAACGAAGTATTTCGTTAAGGATTTGATTATGTCGTCTAAAGAAGATCTCTTGGCTGGATATAGCATGTCGGAATCCATTATTCAAATCAAGATTGATTCAGGGATTTTGGATTCGTTGATTGTCGA
Source organism: Eucalyptus decipiens (assembly GCA_014182575.1). Taxonomy (NCBI): domain Eukaryota; kingdom Viridiplantae; phylum Streptophyta; class Magnoliopsida; order Myrtales; family Myrtaceae; genus Eucalyptus; species Eucalyptus decipiens. The sequence continues at coordinate 25,601,405 of CM024611.1, read as the reverse complement.
AGTATACTTGGAAGGTTCTACTTATGGAAACCTAGATCCTGATTGTATGGGCGAGTAGGATTGATAGGCTATCGTCATGTTCCTTAAATAGCTTGAAGATCTTCCTAATTGATTCTGTCCAACGGGTAGATTGGAAGAATTTCTTTGGTAAGTGCCAACAGGTGTAATGGCATAAAGCAGTATATAAGGAAGATGTTCCAGTTGTTCGAGTGCGTGCGCGATAGAAGAATTCAAAAGTCTGAAGCTCCTTGTTCTTAGTCAATTAAACTGTTGAACGAAATCTTGTACGCAAAAGAGAGTCTATATCTTTGAGAGACATTGAGGAAGTGTAGTAGAGTCTCTATACTGTGGAATCAAGGAAGAGCTTTATTGTAATAACACTTTTGTTTATAGTGAAATCCAGCCGGTGAGCTGTCAGTGCGGAAGAGTGGACGTAAGCTTGGATTAAGCTGAACCACTATAAACTCTATGTTCATATTCTCTTCCCTACACTCTTTTACTTTGATCATAACTCGTTTAGTTGACAAGAAACAAATTTCCTTTTCACAATCTATTATTGATTAGTGCAGCACACTTATCTCAGAAATTTATTTTTATACCTATTCACCCCCCTCTAGGTGCTCATACTAGCTCTCACATTCGTATCCCGATTTCAACACAGCAACGAACGTAAGCCCTTCATATACCTTGATCCAACCTCTGAGCTGATCATAAACCAAAGAGTCTTCTTTCTGTTTAACGTAGATTACTGCACGAAAGCTTTTCTCCAGCCTGATTTGAATTTCGCTTACCAGATTGTTTTGGTTCCAAGGGTACCATTTATCCTGTAGTTTGAGCTTAAGGGCTTTAACGTTGCACCAAGCCGTTGACAAGGGAATGGCTATATCTGTAGTCCCACTACTCAAAAAGAAAAAAGTTTAATCTGTGAAAGTAAATATTTGGTACTATTAATGTCTAAAACCAAAAAAGACATCTTGATGATGAATGAATATATAACTTTCATTATTGTCAATTAATGTTTATGTGCTAATTCTACCAATTATATTACAATCATGATTATATCTCAAATTAATTAAATGTTGCAAAGTCAAGATTAAATGCATTAGCATGATTTTCTTCTTGTTTCTAACATCTAATACGCCTTACCTATATATCCAAATGCGCAATTGGGTCTCTATGAGTTCTTTTAGAATCAGCAACATCGATGATTCTGTGTCGCTTTCTACATAGTGTTCTGTCGAACCAGGTCACTATGTAAGCGAAACCGCATGATTTATCATTCCCTAGGAATTTTCCATGCCCTTGATTTGAGTGAAGTTCTTGTATCATGAACAATTCCTGGCTAGAGTATAGTTCACTGGAATATACGAAGGGTCGCTGTGGAAAGCTTCCTGCACCTCTTTCCTTCTCAAAGTGAGTACTAGTGTCATTATCCGAGTAATGTACAAACCATCTGTGTACATCAAATCCTACTTGCAGAGAAAAACTGAGGATTGAGTATCAAAGTGCTGTCAGGCTTTCTTACCGCTCATTTTCCAGCCTCTAAGAATAAATTTAGGAGCTATCTCACCTGTATGGGGCTCGCAGATGGTCTCATTGATGTATGCTTCATCCCAGGCTTTATTGCAGCCATCACAATGTCTATCAACAGCGCAAAAGTTCAGTATGTTTCGGCATGTAGTGTCTGAGATCAACCCATGATTCCACAGGTAATCAGCCATACCCGCTTCTCCAGTTTCGTGGTCAAGGAGGGTTTCCTGGCTAGGAAACTTTACCCAAGAAAAGAGCACTAGCTTAGTCCAGTTTAATACCGAAAATGGATATGCTTCGACATTGAGATTCGACATTAGTCAGCTCACCAATATTCCCTTCAGATTGATGGTTGGTTGCACGATCCCCATGTGGCGGTTTACCATCAGTCGAGCGAGTTGAGGCACATAATATTCTGGAATAAGCGTTTATTATTAAACTCGTGCGTGACCTAAAATTACGTTATACATTAAAATGGCCACAGAAAACGCATACCTGCACAGTTCTCTCCAGCAGCATAGAAGTCTCGGTATTTGTATTTCGGAAAGATTTCGAGCCATTTATTTAAAAATGTGTGACTGTCCATGGCTGAGATGGAAAGAAAAGGAAATAACTTGGGACTTTTTGAAAGAAAGTATAGAGTGGAAGACTCAATAATCAAACCAGGGCAAACAGGCAGAGCAAGTCATTAAGTCCCGACCGGTGCTGTTCTCTCCGATTGACTCAGCGACGCTGAGGATAGAAAATCCAGCTCCAGCAGGGGTAGGAAAATAGAAACCACGAGATGTTATTATTCAATCTTCATCTTTTCGACCAAAAAAAAAAAACTTCATCTTAAATATGGATTTCTTAGTGATGATTGTTTGAGTTTGAAAAATGTGATCCAAATATAAAGACAAAAATGGATCATTTAGTCAGCAGCCGCCATGAAAAAGACGTTACTTTGTTCTGAAGTTATACCATATAACGAGTTAAAAGGGGAAAACTAACCGACAGATATAATGAAAATGTTGAGCCTCCATACTACAATCTACACACTAATTATGTCACTATTTAAACTTGGCACATTATTTAAAAGTCTAAGAGTGAGTGTTAGAGTAGGATTAGAGTAGGCCCGACAAAAAAAAAAAAAAACTTGACACATTTTTTTGACAAAAAAAAACAAAAAAACATGGCACCTTCTCAATTGAATTTCGTCTTAGAGAGAGGCGGGCCTAAAGTTTCTTGAGTTTGACTTTCCCTGATCAATAAAACCAAACAGCAAGTCACATAAGGTAATAGCCATTCGAGACATTCAACGAGCGAGTCTTAATCGAGATTTACTACACAAAGCTTTGCTGAAACAAAATTACTGGTGTTCCATGCAATTGTCTCTTAAAAAGCTTCCCGTCGGGCAAGATCTGGAAGGGTCCAATCTCTTGAAAGGCTCTGTACCCGATTGTCGAGGCGCTGGGTCCTCCGATGACGCTTCAACCAGCCAATAGAACAGCTTCTTTTTTTCGTTTATGGTCACATGTCCCGAAGACTGAGCAAAACTCACGTCCATAGGTTGTCCAGGTAACGCCGTAATCTTGGCATTTACTGCTTCATCTACTGAAGGTCTAGCAGCGATGGCCGACACCAGTAAGTTCAATAAGAGAAGGCAAACGATATTCGAATGACGCTTGTTTCCCTATGTTTCAGTTGTCTTTTGGTGGGACTTCTTCTTGATGTTCTTGGAATCCTTTTCCTCTTATGTAAATGTATACGTTGTGGTGTTAACCATCGACTGAAGATATAAAGTTGTTTGCATGGTTGTGGGTCAAAAACAGTATTTTGTCATCTATTGTTAGCAATAGAGGTGAGCAGTTCCAAATTCCATACATGTTTCATTTGAAACCTAGAACCTACTCATTGGAGCATGTTTCTCATTTTTTAGAACTTAGAACCTGTCTTACATACCCTAAATCCTGAAACCTACCCTATCACAAGTTTTAGGCTTTACCTGGGTTCCACTTATATTATTAATTAAACGATTACAGTGAATTAAAACATTTAATGACCTCCACTTACTTTTACAATTCATTGATCATAACTTATATTTAGACATATGAAAAATATGAACATTTAAAGGAAAAAGTCTCAATCATAAAATAAAAGCTTAGATTAGTACTTCCATATTATACATTCATCATCAAGCGACATGGAAAATTGGAGGATCCCACAAAGACATGAACCAATAAAAACATTAAAACTTGTTCTAGGTTCTAGGTTCCAGGTTCCAGGTTTTTCCAATCAAGAACCTTGAATCTACCCGTTTAAACAGGCTTTTCATTTTTTGGAACTTGTAACCTGCTCTACATACATTGGAACCTAGAACCTACAGGTTCGCATCGATCCGATTCTCAAGTTATAGGTTCTACTCTAGAACCATGCTCGCCCCTAATTAGCAACAATACATCATTCTTCTAGAGTTTTAGAAGGTTATAAGTAAGATATTTGTTTTGGCAATGTTGAGCTTTTCTAAGTTGTAAGCACAAGGAATGGTTGAATTAGGATTGTTCCAATGAAGGGCAATTAGTCATCAGACTGCAATGCAGAATATGTTACCAGTGAAAAAAAAAAAACGAAAAGAAGGAAAAGAGAATAAAAAAGAAAAAGGAAAGTAAAAAAAGAAAAGAAAATAATAATAATAAATTCAAAAAAATTCACATTAGCACCAACCGGCGTCCGCGTTAGCAATTTCCAACCAAAATTAGCTAGATGAACTATATTGTCAAATTACCAAAAAGTTTATGACTAAATTGACAAAATTGAGAGGTTTAGAATTGAATTGATACAAGTGCAATAAGTTTAGTAATTTTCTCAATTATTTTGACATCACTAAATCCTAATAGGAAATAGGCGGCTGGTTATATAAATCTGAGCAATCCACTTAGCGATGACAAATCTATTAGCATCCTGCCTGATTGAGTTTTGCGAATCCATTGCCAAGATATCTAGTGAGATTACTATTCTTGATCTGCAGAGAAAGAAAAAAAATTGAGTATGAACCTTACCAAAAAAAAAAAAAAAAAAAGAGTATAATCAAACTCATATTTCTTGACCGTATTTGTGCATTAGAATAAGTAAAACATATCTCCTGTGTCCTGACTTTCATTTTTGTCAAGAAAAGACATACGTCCTTATTTCATATTTTGATAAGCAATTGAGGAGAACATGCAGTTGGACGGGATAATAAAGGGGAACAGGGAAGGAGAAGTTGAGAGTAATAATTAATTAATCACCACACGCTTCACTTCTTCTTCTTCTTATGGTACTGAAGTATCTTAGAATATTTTTATGATATAACTAGGATAGACAGAGATACGAAAATAATGGCAGCGGGATTTAGTCGGGCAACAATGTCAATATTAATAGTACGAAAGTGATATGCTAGAAGACCGATTTGGTCCTGTTATTGCAAAACAAATAGCCAAATGAAAGCCAGCTCCCTTTATAAACTCTCCTAAATAAACACCGAGTTTAAAATTAGCAAATTTGAGAACTTCTTGTCATTGTAAAACTGATTGGACGATTACAGTGTAAAAAGGTACAAGAACCAGATTTAATAATAAATCAAAACTAAAAAATCTGACGGCACAAACTTAAATCAAAGTCAAGTGCGAAAGCCTCACAAAAGAAGAGAAACATAAACCTTGATCGAATAAGCTAAATCTGACAGTTTGGTTGAGTGTGTGTGCTCTTCTTCTTTCATCCATTTATAATCATAAGCTTATAGGATTTCATTTGCCACATTTCAAGACCTGTTATCTCGACCTTCTGGACGTGTCCCTGAGGTTCTGGACATGTTTCCTACATTTTGTAAGTGGCTGGTATCAACTTATGGTAGCAGGCTTGGCATTCATGTCAATCTCTTCTCCGCGAATGTGAATCGGCGGTTGTCACATTTTCATTATTACACACTCACCCTAGCGACCTTTGCTGGCTATCACCGATGGGTTGGCAATCGGCGGAGGGAATAGAAAAATAATCTAGAAAGAAAAGTAAAGAAAAAAAAGGAAAAAAATTCAAAAAATTCAAAAATATTGCAAAATGCCATTTCATCCCCGCCACTAATTGAATCTCCACATTAACGATTTTTAGGCAAATTGGTTGGATGGACCACATTAAAAAAAATCTTCAAAAGATTTAGGACTAAGTTTGCCAAACTAAAAAGTTTAAGATTGAGTTAGTGGCCACAAGATAGAATTATGACTTTTTTTGATGTCGCGACCTCTTTTTTTTCCGGCGCTTGCAATCGGATACGAGCGCCTAAGGAGGCTAATGGCTCGGCTGAATTTAGTTATGCCTGGACTCTCCCAAGTCCACCAATTCGCAACTTAATGGTTCAATTTTTAACTTGTAAATCAATTTTTAAAATGGAGTCGCCACTAATCGATTTGGGGTGGGTTGATTAGAAACCCAAGTGAAGTATCGGGAGAAATACTCACTCTGCGCAACCGAGAAATTAGGGTCGGGGACTTGATTACACTAGTTAATCACTAATGCCCTTTCGTTACTTAATCTTGTTTAAACCTTGAGGTTTTTTGGACGTTTGAGGGATTTTCCATGCATTTTTGGGAGGAAAAACATTTTTGAGTCTTTTCTAATTTTTTTTTGACACAAAAGGGATTTTTTGGTATTTTTGGAAAAAATACAAGTCTTTTTGGCTTTTTCTGAATTTTTGGCTTTTTCATGAATTTTGGCTTTTTTTGGATTTTTGGCATTTTTGGAAAATATGGATTTTTGATTTTTCGGAAAATAAAATATTTTTCAATATTTTTCAAAATATTTTCGGAAAATAAATTATTTTTGATTTTTCTCGATTTTTGGAAAATAAAACATTTTTTAATATTTTTTCGAAAATAAAACACTTTTTGATTTTTTTAAAAATAAAATATTTATTTTTTATTTATTAGAATATTATTTTATATTAAAATAACAAAATAAAACCGACTGGCGGATCCGCGGAGTTGGGTCGACCGCGCGACCCAAACGCGGCCCGACTCGGGATTTTTCGCTTTTTTTTTTTTTTTTTTTAAAACGACGCCGTGGCGGGCGTTTGGGGGACGCTTGGCCCGGCCCGACGACCCGGGTTCCTAGCGGAACCCTACCCGGGTCTGACCCGACTCCCAACCCAACTCGCAGCCGCCACTCGAAACCCTACTCGGACAGTGGCCCGGATCCGACCCGGCATCCCTTTCGCGAGGTAGGTTGCCCGGAGCCCTAGGGCTCGACGATTTGCGGCGCCGGAGAGGGGTTGTCGAGACATCGCCGGAGGACTCAACCGCCGCGACATGACGATTAGCGACTAGGCTTTCAGGAGGAAAAGAGGCGACGACGATGGCGGTCGCTGGTTCGTCGGAAAAAGCGGCGGCAACGACGATGGACGACTGCTGGGTTTTCAGGGGAGGGCAGAGCGACAGCGACCCGAGCAGAGCCAACACAGCCGTTACCTGCTCGCAACGAGGGCACGGCATGGCGGCCGCGGTGGTGACAAGGTGAGCAACAGCGATGGCGACCCCTTAGCTCTCAGATCTGGCGTGGCCTTGGCGTCGGGCACGGCTCACAGCGGCTTTCTCTGATTTCTCTTCTCTCCAGCAGCCCCCTCACACTCAGATCTGACCTTCTTCGCTTCTCAGCCCGACCCTCTCCTCCGGATCTAACCTCGTTCAACCTCCTCACGCTCAGATCTAGGCTTGCGAGCGCTCGGGCCTCCCCCAAAGTCTCTCGGGGGAAGCTTGCGACGCTCGCTCGCTTTCGATCGCTCTCTCCCTCTCCGGCCGCGAGCTCTCAGATCTCGGCCTGCTGCGTCCCCCCCCTTTCGAAGTCTCTCGGTGGGAGGTTTCAAGATCTGCAGTCCTCGATCCTTTGCCGCTTCGTGTGTCCTTCGACGGAGGTTGTGCTCCACTATTTATAGGCGAAGAGGTCCGGTCAACGGAGGGGCTTAGCCGCGGGTCTTTGGTTTGCCGACCGGACCCCCGCGGCTGAACCGGCGTCTCATCTTAGCATTAAAGGCGCGCATTGAAGGCGCATGCGCGTCATCCTCTCCTTCGGCGGCCTACCTCCGCTCCTCTCGTCGTAGGTTACCCTTGAGCGCGTCGCCGGCCACCGCGCGTGAGATGCGAGGCGAATGAGGAAGAAGAAGACAGGAGGAAGAAGAAGAGAGGGGGGGCCGGGCCAAAGTCGAAGAAAAGAGGGCCACAGGCTGCGTGGAAAAGAAGAAAAGGGGGCTGCTTCTTTTTTTTTTTCTTGTTTTTATTTAATTTTTGTTGTTTTTGCTATTTATTTTTTATTACCTAAAAAAGGAAAAATAAAAGAAATTAAGGCCTAATTAATAACCTAATCAAAATTTTAGGTGTCAACAGCTGCCCCTCTTTGAAGGTGAGTTCGCAGAGGTTGCATTCAAAGACAACCCTGATACCTAAATTTTGTCTATACATATGCAATAGATTATATGATATTTAGGACCTAGTGTCCTATGCAGAAAATGAGCAATATAACATTGCAAATACTAAGACAGATAAGAAGATACCGTAGTTACTACCGGGAGTGAGTGAGATAGGGTGTGAACCCCGAGTTTTGGCAAGTATCAAGGCGTCATCTTATCTCGTTGCATGAGGAGATTGCTTCTCCGGACCCGAACCATTCTTCGGTCGCCTTATTGGAGCAATAAGTGGTTTGTTTAGGACCCGAACCTTTCTTCGGTCGCCTTGACAGGAATTGCTTTTCCAGACCCGAACCTTTCTTCGGTCGCCCGTTAGAGCAATAAGTTGGTTTGTCTAGGACCCGAACCTTTCTTCGATCGCCTTGACGGGAATTGCTTTTCCAGACCCGAACCTTTCTTCGGTCACTTGTTAGAGCAATAAGTTGGTTTGTCTAGGACTCGAACCTTTCTTCGGTAGCCTTGATGGGGAATCGCTTTTCCAGGACCCGAACCTTTCTTCGGTCGCCTGTTAGAGCAATAAGTTGGTTTGTCTAGGACCTAGGGGTGTGCATGGTCCGGGCGGGCGGTTCCCGACCAAGAACCAGGAACCGCCCGCTAAGGACCGGTTCCAAAAAATTGGAACCGGGATCCACCCGTTTGTTGCATGGATCCACTCGGGAACCGGACCGGGCCGCCGGTCCGGTTCCCGGGTGGATCCATGGAACCGATCTTGACGCGAAAATTTTTAGTTTTCAACATAAAATAGTCGCGAAACAATTTTGGTTTCCTGGACCACCGGTCCGGTCCGGTTCCCAAGTTTTGAGCTCTAAAATTCCAAGTTCAATCTCCAAAAACTAAAACAATAATTAATAGACGAATGCTCAACATTAAATAACAGTCAACTACACGTGAATGAGGAAGAGGAGGAGGAGCGGCGGCGGCGGCGTGGATGCTCGGCGAGGAATGAAGACAAAGAGAAGAGACTAAGGAAGAAACAAAGAGAGAATCGAAGACTGAGGAAGAAACCGGAAGATATGAGACGCGAATTAGGGCTTCGTAACTTTCATTTAGTATTTTTTTTTTATATTATAAATAGGTACCGGTCCGGTCCGGGTGGGCGGGCGGGCGGTTCCACCCACGGAACCGGGAACCGGACCGGTTCCCACCGGTTTTCAACAATTGGAATCGGGAACCGGACCGGTTCCCTCAAGAACCGCCGGTTCCGGGCGGTTCCGGTCCTGGGTCCGGCGGTCCGGTGGTTCCGGGTATTTTGCACACCCCTACTAGGACCCGAACCTTTCTTCGGTCGCCTTGACTTCGGTCGCCTTGACGGGGAATTGCTTTTCCAGGACCCGAACCTTTCTTCGATCGCCTGTTAGAGCAATAAGTTGGTTGTCTAGGACCCGAACCTTTCTTCGGTCTCCTTGACGGGAGATGCGCTGACCTTTCTCAGGGCATCTGTTTGTTGGGAGATAGTACCTGGACGATCACAAGTACAAACTCTTGGAGGACACCTGGATGATCACAGGTATCGAAGGGGTACCTGGACGATCACAGGTACAAACTCTTGGGGAATACCTGGATGATCACAAGTATCGAAGGGGGACCTGGATGATCACAGGTACAAACTCTTTGGAGATACCTGGATGATCACAAGTATCGAAGGGGTACCTAGACGATCACAGGTACAAACTCTTGGGGGATACCTGGATGATCACAAGTATCGAAGGGGTACCTGGACGATCACAGGTACAAACTCTTTGTAGATGGAATATCGAGGACGTACCTAAGATATTTGTGAATGTCTCTCACCTCCTGGTATGTGGGAATATTGAGGATAGGTCTTGCATATTCATGAAGGTCTCTCACCTTCTGGTAATGGGAATATCGAGGGCGTACCTTGGATATTCATGAAGGTCTCTCACCTCCTGGTAATTGGGAATATCGAGGGCGTACCTGAGATATTCGTGAAGGTCTCTCACCTCCTGGTAATTGGGAATATCGAGGATGTACCTTGGATATTCATGAAGGTCTCCCACCTCCTGGTAATTGGGAATATTGAGGACATGCCTCGCATATTCATGAAGGTCTCTCACCTCCTGGTAAATGGGAATATCAAGGGCGTACCTGAGATATTCGTGAAGGTCTCTCACCTCCTGGTAATTGGGAATATCGAGGACGTACCTGGGATATTCATGAAGGTCTCTCACCTCCTAGTAATTAGGAATATCGAGGACGTACCTGGGATATTCATGAAGGTCTCTCACCTCCTGGTAATTGGGAATATCGAGGATGTGCCTCGCATATTCGTGAAGGTCTCTCACCTCCTGGTAAAGGGGAATATCGATGACGTACCTTGGATATTCATAAAGGTTTCTCACCTCCTGGTAATTGGAATATCGAGGATGCGCCTCGGCTATTTATGAAGGTCTCTCACCTCCTGGTAAAGGGGAATATCGAGGACGTGCCCCGCATATTCGTGAAGGTCTCCCACCTCCTGGCAACATAAATTTGAATGTAGCACAAGGCTTACCTGGATGGCCGCAGGCACTCAAAAGGGCTGAAACACCTGGGTAACCGCAGGCGTACAAAGTACTCGAATGCTTGGATGAACGCAAGTATTTAATGATATGATCTGGGACCACTCAGGCTGGTCCAAGTGCTAGAAAGCATACCTGGACGGCGGTGCCAAGCAAAGCAATAGAATGCTTAAACAGCTGCTATATTATTTGGGGACAACTCAGGCAGGTTGAGTGTCATGAAAAGGAAGTACCTGGATAACGGTGGGTACTTGACGATATGGGGATACCTAGACAGCAGTAGGTATTCAACAATAAAGGGATACTTGGTCAGTCACAAGTATCAATACTCTGGGGACAACTCGAACAGGTCGAGTGTCAGGAAAAGGGAGTATCCGAACGGTGGTTGGTACTCAAAGACAATGGGGATACCTAGACAGCAGTAAGCACCCAAACTCAAAGGACGACTTAGATAGGTTGAGCGTCAATAAGAGAGTACCTGGACAGTGATAGGTACCTTAAGACAAATGGGGATAGAGATATGCTTGCCTGGCAATATCTCTAATCTCTGAGAGTATGTCTGCTATTTGCACAATATGCACACATGATTGTATATGCTGTAAATTCATGAGTTCAAATGAGATTCATGCATGATAATTTTGTCGGTTTTGCATCCTCTCGATTTCCACCGGGAAGATTTTGAAAGACAACCTTCATTTAGAATATAGATGTCTTGAGCATGCCAGATGAGGGACTTTCAGTCTGAAAGGACTTTCCACTCACTCTCATGGAAAAGGCTATCCTGACCATTGATGCAGGATTTATAAGGACCATACTATCTCACTATCGTCATGTTAGCAGGGGTCCGAGTATTCTCACAAACAGTACGACTTTACCAATGTGAGAAGTCTTTATCGAGACTGTGATGAAGTCTTGGTCAGCGGCTCATCAAATGGAACCATCGAGGTCAAGGCTCGAAGTGCCGCACGATCATCTCTGAGTTTGCAAGTCAAGAATCCTGCGAAAAGAGATAGAGTAATCTTGCTCGTACTTCTTCGAGCGATGCTTATGTACACATGAAATCCTACATTAATTGAAGTGCCCCCAGTCTGAAGAGACTTTTTACAATGGGGATGTAACGTAGACTTGGCTCACATGTAAGAGGGTGAGAGCTGGTGACTGTCTTGGCATTTGTCACTATTCTTTCTTGTCAGATGGAGGTTCTATGGACCACAACAGCAACTTTTTCTTGGTTGTATTTTTGACTGAGGGGCATTGGCCTTGCTTTTACCAGACACACTGCTTTTTCATGCCCCTATTTTTATTCCAGTTCTTCATTTATGGGCATTTGACCTTGCTTTTATCAGGTACACTGCTTTTTTTATGCCCCTGTTTTTTCATTTTTGTTGCTTGAGGAACTGATCTAGGCAAGTTCAATCGAAGCACCATTATTTAGACTCTTGAGTCTTCATCTTCAGCCGGCGCTCTAGGCTATGGCAATAACTTCTGCTTTGTCTCAATGTGAGGGTAAAATTACAAACTCACTTGGGTTGTACAATGTATACAAATGCATAGAAATAATTGTTCTTCATGACTCTAGGGCACTTAAATTAACGTGAGTGTTCATATGCAATAAGGACACCCGAAGATTGATGCAAGTGCGAGCAAGAAAATTTCTACCTCTCTTCTCACCTTGTGATGTTGCTTTGCCTCCGATCTGCCCCAGTGTGGGGTGGTTCTTGACAAGGATAGGACAGAAATTTCATCAGTGTATGGGGCTCAATGGGGTAAGCAATGAAATGCCTCTCACTGTTTTGGTTATCGTACCATTCACGAGAGAACTCTTTACCCTGCAGTCATGGAATCTTCTGCACTCATCTCACAAGTGTATAGATGGGGGACTCTGTGTAGGATATGGCTTGCCTTTCATCATTCTGACGCGCCTCATCCAGCATACTCGATTAATCTTGTATTCTTCATTTAGTTGTCTATTCTAATAATTCTCAATGGAATTAGTGATTCAGACGGACAAAATCATCATGCAAAATCTATTTGGAAAAGGCATGCAGCATTTTAAACACGAGAGAGTTTGTACTCTCAAAACAAATTAATGGTTTTTGCTCAAAAAGACCTTGTTGACAGCTTTAAGGATTAGTAGAATGGTGTTTCCAAATATGCTAAATCTTGGATATCAAAAGGGCTATTCACAAAGGGGTGTCGATAGATTGCTTCTATTGGTTAGGGATATGACACATGAAGGATCAACCAAGGATTGGGAATCTAATCGGGCATCTCTACTTTTGCCCCTGCAGAAGAGAAGATGTACAAGTAGATCAATTAGGCCAAAATCAAATGTGAGTTGAGGCCTGAAGATTTTCTGTCATTTGCTTTGGCGATTACTCATGACGCCATTTCGTTTAGGAGAGTTTGTCATGCCTCTCATTGATTTGTTATCCTTGTTTTTGACAGTCAAGTGATCCTGCAACAAGACATGCTTCTCATTGATTCGTTATCCTTGCTTTTGACAGTCAGGTGATCCTGCAACAGATAAAAGGGATCATGTTAGTCAGAAGCTCTTTCAAGAGTCGAATAACTTGGAAGCGATACAACATTACCCTTCATTGATTTGGACCTGAAGTGCAAGTGGGACACGAAGTCCTATGTCTTTTGCTTCATTAGGTCACCTGCTCTCTCGTAATTTGCAAGTGCAAGAGAAGCAAAAAAAAAATTATTATTTTTTACCAAGCGGCTAACTGCCGCGTCGGGGATTCGAACCCCCGACTTCGGACCTTTTTGCTTCTTCCCGGATACCACTCGGCTAGAGGCGTCGACGATGTCCGTAGGGCGCTGCTTTTTTCATTTAACTAAACCGGCTCATGGACAAAACGTCCTTTTATACCCAGTTAGGTAAATCGATATGGGTCACTTGATTTGCCCAAATTAACAATTAAGCTTGTTTCTTGAATCCTATGCTTCCTGTCAATAGGAGAAAATATGTCAAAAGTGAGTTCAGATACTGGGAGTATTGGAAACGATACCAAATTACTCTTCCCCAGAGTTCATATTTGCTGACTCCTAGGGATATTTGAATGTCAATGACGGCCTTTTGTCTTGGACACAGTTCAATGTCTCTTTTGATTGGCCCTCTTCATTTGTGGTCCTATGTACACGATTGATGATTTGCAACGCTTTCCTTCTGTGGAATTCCGTCTTTGACCATATGACCATTAGTAGCATTGAGCAAAGTCATGTACTTCAAGCTTCTATGGAATCTGAGATGGACAATCAAAACCTCTAATTCTCTGATGGCAATTACTTCTTGCGAGCATGCATCCGGAACAAGAAGTCAAGTTTCTAGGTCCTCATTTGGAATAGGGGGCTAGAGACCGCTTCAACCGTTTTGGATTTCTTCCCTTGACGAGCCAATTCAAAGAAAGAGAAAAGATCCCTTCCTTGTGCTTCGGGCTTGTTGAAGCTGGAAGTCCCGTTAATGAAACCACAGCATCTAGTTGCTCAGGCATGTTGTGGGGAAAAGATATTGCTCCGGCTTGAGAATGAGTTGGTCAGGAGCGAGGTGGAGTGCATAAAGCTCCTGGGGACGGCTTGATTTCAACCGTATGCCTGTACCTATTACGTCCTGTCTTTCGTTTCCTATAAATAGAAGAGAGATGACATCATTTCCAAAATTATATTTGGAGAATAAAACTTACCTTCTTGAAGTGGGATGATCTTTTCTGTTTGCCCCACTGCCTTCTTGGAAGGGTGTTTTTGAATTTGGCGAGCTCACACGATGTGCCAGCTTCAAACGGCCCCTGTCATACTAAGTCAAGGGGGATGGGGATGATATTCTGAGACACAAAGTGAGTGAGTCAGAAAGACAAATATGATTAAATCTAACATCTTGAAAGCTTTTGGTAATGAAACATGTTTTGTTTTGAAAAGTATATATCTTTGGGGAGGGGGGAAGAAAGCATGAGGAAGCCCAGCCCTCAGTATTCTCCTTGGATGATATTTTCTTTTCATGGTTGGATAGCATCACCGGGCAGGTTTGGAGTACCGCCTCATGCTCTCAAAACAAAATATTAGAACTGTACAATAGAGTACTCGGAATGGAAAATACAACAGTAGCACACTAGTCAAGATAAGAAACATGAAACAAGTAAAGCCCATGAAAACTCCTGTGTAAAGGAGTGCTTTGATAGTGTTGGTTCCGAAATCAAGTGCCTTTGAATTCCTCGCCTCCAGTAGACTCGAAGTATTCGCATGAGAGGACCACTTCATTGAAGCTATGGAAGTACAACCCATGCAACCAACAACGATGCTCACGAGGCAAAGTCCCTATGAACAGCTTTATCATTTCTTCTTCGGCCAGTTGAGAGTAAGTTTGCATCATAAAAGCCTCCCACCTCCTTGCATACGCTCGGAAATCCTCCATTGGTCTTCTTTTGAAGTGGACCAAGTTCTGACAAGGCACTTCAGTCCCAATCTGGCTTTGATACTGAAGCAGGAATGCAGAAGACAGCTCATTCCAATCTCTCATGAGGTAAATATTTGCGGTGATGAACCATTGTAATGCAGACCCCGTAAGACTTTCTTGGAAGGCCTGAGTTGTGAATGACATCGGGCCATAGTACCGACTCATTTCAGCATGGAGGTACTGCAAGTGGGCCACGGGGCAAGTCGTGCTGTTATACTTGCGGAGATTGGGTATCCATATTTCTATGGGGGTCATGATCCTATGAGGGCAAGACGAGCCTGGTATGTCTTGGTTAGGCCATTGGTTTTCCCACTGCATATTCGTTGTAGTGGTGAATTTTTCTGTTTTAGGGAAGCTGGACTCTGCCGGGATTATCCCATTGCTTTCTTCTGGGTTAAAATCACCAAATGAGGATGAGGCATTTAAGCCATTTTCATGGTCAGGTGACAAGCTTAGTACTTCGTTAGGATCGTAGCGGATAAAGACGAATGTTCTCTCTTCTGACAGGCTTTTGACCCTGTGTGTGGGTAGAAAGCAGTTATACAATGAATTGCCAGTTTCATTGTCAAAATAACGTTGGAAGTCCTTGGGATTGTATTCTAGGGATGGGAAGTCTTCAAGGTTGTACTCTAAGGGATGGTAGCCTTCAAAGCTGTATTCTTGAGAATGCTCGAAGCTTTGGTGCGGTGGCTCGTCGGCAGATGCTAAATTAATCTGCTTAGGCTTTCTTTTCTTGGCCCCTGGTCCAGACCTTTTGAGTAAGGCCCTGCGTTTTGCCAGCTCGATTAGAGTTTCACTGTCTGATTCACTTTCCAGGTTGATAGGGGTTGGTACTCTTTGGACCCTAGCTCTTGGAGTAAGCTTGGGGAGTTGTCCAGTCGTGCCTCGTTCTTGAACAGGCTCTGATTCTATGATCTCGTACAAAGGCTCCTTGCCTTTCCTAGTGGGAAATTTTCCAGTAACAGGATGCTGCTCAGTTGTCCATTATTATGCAAGGCTTCATTGACATGCTCTTCTCCTATCTCAACGACTAACGGCTCCTCGTGCTCCGCGATCATCGGCTCTTCGTAGGACAAGGTGATGTTAGGGGTGATGTCAATATTATACTCTTGGTGAAAAACATGAATTAGTTCCCTCCAGGTTTTAAGAGGACTAATCTTCCTGACAATGTACCATCGCAAGGCAGGGCCAGTCAAGCTTGATTGGTACGATTGAATCATCCTTCGGACTAAGTAGGCCTGCAAGTAGGTCTCCGGGCGGGAGGTATCAGCATACCTTTCGCATTCAGGTGCTTTGAGCTCTTTAGGAATCTCAATGTTGGCATAATTGGACAGGTCCATGGGATTCTGCTCCTATAGCTGGCTTAACTTTTTCATGATCCTTTCAAACTGTCTATGGTACTTGCTATTTTCTGGCAAATTTACAGGTGTCATGACGGTGTTTGAGGTAACTATAGAGTTGGGCTCAGCTTGAGTGGATTTCATTTGTGTTGAGAGTTGTTGAAGGACAATGGACATCTGTCCTACGCCATCTTCAATGTTAATGAGGCGATTTTGTACATCATTCTGATCGGGCCCTAGTGCATGAGGCCATTCGCGGGCGATTGGTGGCCGGCAATTCATAATTACCTGCTTGTTGCAAAAACAATGAATGAGCATGAAAGTAAACAAAGATTGACCCATGGCAATGGTCTAACTGCTTTTTTTATTTATCAAAAGAGGATTTTATAGACCGCATACTTCTGACATCTAAAACTTGAAATTGAAATGACAGAATGAAATACTAGATATTAAACAAAAGTCCCTAAACAATGGGACAAAACTTTCACACTATTTACACTAAGGGGCTTATGATTGCCAATTTATATGCAACGGGGAGCCTTGTTCTTGCGAGGACGCCTGCTTCCTTGAACTGGCTCTGAGGTGTGTATCCAGTCCATTCCCAAATCCATCTCCATGAGCTCTGCTTGCTCGTGTTGGCTGCTCTCGCTGATTGAGTGAGGGACTGACGGCTTCCATTTTGTCGGGATACGATGGTTGTAGATGTAGGACATGGAGGCGTGGTGGGTTTTTTCTTCTCCCTCAAGCCCTTCAGGTACCACGATCCTTTTGCGATGGCACCTGCTCCATGCTTCCTTGATAATGTCAATCTCAAACGTGTATTCAAAACTTTGATGGGTGAAAAGGAGTGGAGGGACCCTCTTCTTGAAAGATGGCGGGATCTCCTGAAGGGCTCCATACTGTCGTGCCACCCTATGTGGGAAGTAGGAAATGGCACCGGTGAGGCCGAGTAAAGGAATTGGATAGCGGCGCTTGAAAGCAAAGCGAGCTCTCTTTTCATAGAACCAACCAGCACACCATTGGAATGCCTCAAGAGCCGGGTCTCTTAGGAAGTTTATCCAATTTAAACAGCTTTGATTGGGAATGTATGGTCCTAAAACCATAAATTTTGTAATGGATTTTCGAAATCATTCATTCCAGACGATCGCATGAAGTCTCGGAATTCACTTAGGTGAGAAAAGAACCAGACTTGTAAAATTTCTGGAGAGACCCGCATGATTTTTTCCGTGTTTTCTTTAAAACGATTAAAGGACAAAAATGTTTCAGTTAAAATCATGTTGACATAATTTTGCCCCCTCGAGATCTGATCAACTATCCATGCCATCTTAGGACTTATGACATTTCTTTGATGTGGGAAAATGATAAACCCAAAAAAGGCCAGGAGAAAAATCTCGTTTTTTTGGGTTATAGGCTAGTTTTGAAAACATGCATTCACGAATTCTAGATGGCATATATTATGGTTGTTTTCAAGAATTTGCCTCATGATATGGATTTCAGTTCCTAAAAGTCGCACCAACCCGCGCCACGGGAGGGCGCCTGTCGATGGTTTGACGAGCTTTTTCTCAAGAGGCATTCCAGTGATGATGCTGTATTCTTCCAGAGTTGGGGTTAGCTCAAACATACCAAACATAAAAGTAACCGTCTTCGGGCACCAGAAATGTGCCATGGCTTGTATGACTTCAGGATGAACAGTGATTTGGATCAACGATAGGAGATGACCAACTTTGGCCTTCACACGCTCTTGGGCAAATTGATCTAATTGACCCCACCATCTGAAAAGCTCCATCTTGGGAGTAGGAATGAACTGGATATCGTCTTTCCCCATCGCATATAGACTGGGACTTGAAAAGCTTATCCTAAATTGCCATGGGCCAAATAAAAAGACTGAGTAAAAGTAAAGATTACTTTGCTTTTAAAGAAAAATGGCAAGCACAAGACATGCGCATAGGACGTGTGGCTCGATTTCTAACTAAGAAGGCTTGTTGAAATTAAAAAGGTATCCGCCCGTCGTAGTCTCGTGTTAGCAGCGTACCCTCTTAACCTCAGCTAAAGAAATTCAGGGAAAAGAAAGGCAACCTCATGACGCAGTCTCGCGTCCGAAGCCGTATCTTTCTTAACACCATCCTAAATATCCTATGGTGGCCCAGGTCCGGCGGCCGGGTTGTGTGTGCCATGTGTAGTGCTAAAACATTTAAGGATGCACAGCAGTTTATAATCACAAAACATTTTATTTTAACAGAATAAAAAAACTCTAAGCTATTACCCTGCACAAAAGAAAAAAAAAAAAAACCAAGTCAGCAAAGCATTTAAACAAAGATAAAATGGCCTAAGTTCTCAATCTTCCCCAGCGGAGTCGCCAAGCTGTCGCGACCTCTTTTTTTTCCGGCACTTGCAATCGGATACGAGCGCCTAAGGAGGCTAATGGCTCAGCTGAATTTAGTTATGCTTGGACTCTCCCAAGTCCACCAATTCGCAACTTAATGGTTCAATTTTTAACTTGTAAATCAATTTTTAAAATGGAGTCGCCACTAATCGATTTGGGGTGGGTTGATTAGAAACCCAAGTGAAGTATCGGGAGAAATACTCACTCTGCAACTAGAGAAATTAGGGTCGGGGACTTGATTACACTAGTTAATCACTAATGCCCTTTCGGTACCTAATCTTGTTTTTTTTTTAAACCTTGAGGTTTTTGGACGTTTGAGGATTTTCCATGCATTTTGGGAGGAAAAACATTTTTGAGTCTTTTTCTAATTTTTTTTTTTACACAAAAGGGATTTTTGGTATTTTTGAAAAAAATACAAGTCTTTTTGGCTTTTTCTGAATTTTTTGGTTTTTTTCATGAATTTTTGGCTTTTTTGGATTTTGGCATTTTTGGAAAATATGGATTTTTGATTTTTCGGAAAATAAAATATTTTTCAATATTTTTCAAAATATTTTTGGAAAATAAATTATTTTGATTTTTCTCTATTTTTTGGAAAATAAAACATTTTTAATATTTTTCGAAAATAAAACACTTTTGATTTTTTTTTAATATAAAATATTTATTTTTTATTTATTAGAATATTATTTTATATTAAAATAACAAAATAAAACCGACCCGGAGTCGGATCCGCGGGTTGGGTCCAACCCGGGCGGCGACAAACGCGGGCCTTACTCGGATTTTTCGCTTTTTTTTTTTTTTTTTTTAAAAAAGCGGCGCCGTGGCTGGGCGTTTGGGACGCCCGCTCGGCCGGGCGACCCGGGTTCCTAGCGAAACCCTACCCGGTCCGACCCGACTCCCAACCCTACTCGCAGCCGCCCCTCGAAACCCTACCTGGACAGTGGCCCGAATCCGACCCGACATCCCTTTCGCGAGGTAGGTTGCCCGGAGCCCTAGGGCTCGACGATTTGCGGCGCCGGAGAGGGGTTGTCAAAACATCGCCGGAGGACTCAACCGCCGCAACATGACGATCAGCGACTAGGCTTTCAGGGGGAAAAGAGGCGATGACGATGGCGGCCTCTGGTTCGTCGGAAAAAGCGGCTGCAACGACGATGGACGACTGCTGGGTTTTCAGGGGAGGGCAGAGCGACAGCGACCCGAGTAGAGCCAACATGGCCGTTACCTGCTCGCAACGAGGGCACGGCACGGCGGCCGCGGTGGTGACAAGGTGAGCAACAGCGACAGCGGCCCCTTGGCTCTCAGATCTGGCATGGCCTTGGCGTCGGGCACGGCTCACGGCGACTTTCTCTGATTTCTCTACTCTCCAGCAACCCCCTCACACTCAGATCTTACCTTCTTCGCTTCTCAGCCCGACCCTCTCCTCCGGATCTAACCTCATTCAACCTCCTCACGCTCAGATCTGGGCTTGCGAGCGCTCGGGCCTCCCCCGAAGTCTCTCGGGGGAAGCTTGCGACGCTCACTCGCTTTCGATTGCTCTCTCCCTCTCCGGCCGCGAGCTCTCAGATCTCGGCCTGCTCGTCCTCGGCCCCCCTTTCTGAAGTCTCTTAGTGGGAGGTTTCGAAGATCTGCAGTCCTCGATCCTTTGCCGCTTCGTGTGTCCTTCGACGGAGGTTGTGCTCCACTATTTATAGGCAAAGAGGTCCGGTCGACGGAGGGGCTTAGCCGCCGGTCTTTGGCTTGCCGACCGGACCCCCGCGGCTGAACCGGCGTCTCATCTCAGCATTAAAGGCACGCATTGAAGGCGCATGCGCGTCATCCTCTCCTTCGGCGGCCTACCTCCGCTCCTCTCTGTCGTAGGTTGCCCTTGAGCGCGTCGCCGGCCACCGCGCGTGAGATGCAGAGGCGAATGAGGAAGAAGAAGACAGGAGGAAGAAGAAGAGAGGGGGGGCCGGGCCAAAGCTGAAGAAAAAGAGGGCTGGGCCCTGGGCCTGCGTGGAAAAGAAGAAAAGGGGGCTGCTTCTTTTTTTGTTTTTTCTTGTTTTTATTTAATTTTTTATTGTTTTTGCTATTTATTTTTTATTATCTAAAAAAAGGAAAAATAAAAGAAATTAAGGCCTAATTAATAACCTAATCAAAATTTTAGGTGTCAACATTTGACAAATTTTCCCCATATATGATATTCCTCTCTGTCAGATGCAGACCCCAAGAATGTGATACCCTATTAACGTCATAGACCAAGTAAGAACGAGTCTAGTAGATGGTCCATTTAGTGGATTGTTTACGCGTGATAGTGTGCAACATCGAACCTGAAATATTTACGAGAGGTTTTATATCACATTGACCACATTACTGATCTTAGAGTCTAAAATAGATTTACAACACATTGAACTCGAGAACGAGCGAAGCAGAGATAGATAAAGGGAACCCCAGTAACCTTCCCTTTGCTAACTCAAAATTCATCTCCAATGTATTTGTGTACCAGCATGGTGAAGAGGAGCAGCAACAAATTACACAGGAGTCGACGTTGTTTCAGGAGAGCACTGGTGGTCAGTGGCGACAAAATACCGATACCCCACGTTGTATTTTGCAACACAGGCTAAATTCTGCAACTGTGGGTACAAGGACAAGGTATTCGACGTTTGTGCTGGAACGTGGAGCAGGGTGTTGTATATGAAACTCTAGAGATTAGCATCATAAAGAGTAGCTTAATGAAGGTAAGCTAGTTGCCATTCTTATATGTTCAGAGACTTTGAAGATTCGAAGAAACAATCCAGTAAACTTTGAAGGTAAGCTACCTAAGAAACAACAAGATCTGTATAATATCTTGCAGTAAGAACATATCAGATCTATTATTCCCAGGGTGAGCTCTGATACCATGAGAAGAAATCGAAGATAGAACAAGACCTATATATGAAAGAATTTTAGATCTTGAACAATCAATGAAAATACCTCAGCTCTGATATATTTCTTCTTCAGAACTTCAGGTTCATCCTTTACATGACTTCCACCATTATCGAATACAGAAGTAGGAGAGAAACCTCAAGATGAATCGAGGAAAATCAGAAGTTGAAAAACACAAAAACGAACTTTCACTCTACCTTCTTCTCTCATTCACTTATCCTTTTATACTCAATACTAGTTTAACAATTTCTGTTACAGAACTGTTACAACAGAATAACCAATATGAAAAACACGTGCATTTCCTCTGGCTGTGCAGCTCTTTCAATTAGCTTGATCAACTTCTGTGTTCCAGATTTTGATGTCATGGATCGCCAGCTCATCAGTTCAGCTGGATCGCCAGCTCATCAGTTTTCTATTCTGAGCTTCGTTCAGAAGTTCGCGACCTTCCTCTGCTCCAGCTTCCTCTACCTCAGTAACTTCCTCAGGTTCAGCTTTTCTACTACCACCAACTTCTTCAACCGTTGGAACATGTTCCTCATTTTTTAGAATTTGGAACCCGCCTTACATACCCTAAACCCTGAAACCTACATTATCACAAGTTCTAAGATTTACCTAGGTTCCACTTATATTATTAATTATACGATTACAGTGAATTCAAACCTTTAATGACCTCCACTTGCTGCTATAATTCATTGACCATAACTTATATTTAAACATACAAAAAATATGAACATTAAAAAGGTAAAAATCTCAGTAATAAAATGAAAGCTCAAATTAATACTTCTAGATTATACATTCATCATCAAGCGGCATGGAAAATTGGAGGATCGTGCAAAGACATGGACTGATAAAAACATTAAAACTTGTTCTAGGTTCTAGGTTTCAGGTTCCAAGTTTCTCCAAACAAGAACCTTGAATCTACCCGTTCAAACAAGTTTCTCATTTCTTGGAACTTGTAACATATCCTGCATACATTGGAACCTAGAACCTACAAGTTTCCATTAGTCCAATTCTCAGGTTTTAGGTTCTACTCTAAAAACATGCTAACCCCTAATTATCAACAATACATCATTCTTCTAGAGTTTTAGAAGGTTATAAGCAAGATATTTGTTTTGGCAGTGTTGAGCTTTTCTGAGTTGTAAGCACAAGGAATGGTTGAATTAGGATTGTTCCAATGAATGGCAATTAGTCTTGAGACTGCAATGCAGAATATGTTACCAGTGAAATAAAAAATAAAATAAGGAAAAGAGAAGAAAAGAAAAAGGAAAGGAAAAAAAGAAAAGAAAAGAATAATAATAAATTTAAAAAAATTCACGTTAGCGCCGGCTGATGTCGGCGTCAACAATTTCCAGCCAAAATTAGCTGGATGAACTATATTGTCAAATTATCAAAAGATTTATAACTAAATTAATAAAATTGAGAAGTTTAAAATTGAATTGATACGAGTGCAACAAGTTTAGTAATTTTCTCGATTATTTTGACGTCGCTAAATCCTAATAGGAAATAGGTGGCTGGTTATATAAATATGAGCGATCCACTTAGCTATGACAAATCTATTAGCATCATGCCTGATTGAGTTTTTTGAAGCCATTGCCAAGAGATCTAGTGAGATTGCTATTCTTGATCTGCAGAGAAAGAAAAAAATGAGTATAAAAATCTCTCTTCAAACTCATATTTCTTGACCGTATTTGTGCATTAGAATAAGCAAAACATATCTCCTGTGTCCTGACTTTATTTTGTCAAGAAAAGACATACGTCCTTATTTCATATTTTGATAAGCAATTGAGGAGAACATGCAGTCGGACGGGATAATAAAGGGGAACAGGGAAGGAGAAGTTGAGAGTACTAATTAATTAATCCCTATACGCTTCACTTCTTCTTCTTATAGTACTGAAATATCTTAGAATATTTTTATGATATAACTAGGATGGACAGAGATATGAAAATAATGGTAGCGGGATTTAGTCGGACAACGATGTCAATATTAATAGTACGAAAGCGATATGCTAGAAGACCGATTTGGTCCTGTTATCGCAAAACATATAGCCAAATGAAAGCCACCTTCCTTTATAAACTCTCCTCAATGAAGACCGAGTTTTAAATTAGCAAATTTGAGAACTTCTTGTCATTGTATAATTGATTGGACAATTACAGTGTAAAAAGATACAAGAACCAGACTTAATAATGAATCAAAACTAAAATCCGACGGCACAAACTTATGGTAGCAGGCTTGGCATTCATGTCAATCTCTTCTCCGCGAATGTGAATCGGCTGTTGTCACATGTTCATTTTTACGCCCTCACCCTAGTGACCTTTGCTGGCTATCATCACCGATAGGTTGATGATCGGCGGAGGGAATAGAAAAATAAAAAAGGAAAAAAATAGAAAGAAAAGTAAAGAAAAAAAAAGGAAAAGAATTCAAAAAATTCAAAAATATTGCAGAATGTCATTTCATCCCCAGCACTAATTGAATCTCCACATTAGCGATTTCTAGGCAAATTGGTTGGATGGACCACATTAAAAAATCTTCAAACAATTTACGACTAAATCAGTCAAACTGAAGAGTTTAGGATTGAGTTACTGGCCACATAATAGAATTGACTTTTTTTGACAAATTTCCCCCATATATGATATTCCTCTCTGTCATATGCATTTTTTTGGATCCATATACATGGTCAGACCCCAATAATGTGATACCCTATTAATGTCATAGACCAAGTAAGAACGAGTCTAGTAGATGGTCCATATGGTGGATTGTTTACGCGTGATAGCGTGCACATCGAACGTGAAATATCTAAGAGAGGTTTTATATCCATTGTCCTCATTACTGATCTTAAAGTCTAAAATAGATTTACAACACAATGATCTCGAGAACAGGCGAAGCAGGAGATACGTAAAGAGAACCCCAGTAACCTTCCCTTTGCTAACTCAAAATCCATCTCTAATGTATGTGTGGTACCAGCATTGTGAAGACGATCAGCAACAAATTACACAGGAGTCGACGTTGTTTCAGGAGAGCACTGGTGGTCGGTGGCGACAAAATACCGATACCCCACGTTGTATTTTGAAACACAGGCTAATTTCTGCAACTGTGGGTACAAGGACAAGGTATTCAACATTTGTGCTGGAACGTGGAGCGGGGTGTTGTATATGAAACTCTAGAAATTAGCATCATAAAGAGTAGCTAAATGAATGGTGAATTGCCTAGTTTGAGGACAACCGGCCATTTCGAATCGGAAAATGCAAGCGTTCCATGTCTTTAGTTAGAGGAGAGGTGAAGGCCCATAATGTAGTCTATTGGCAACATAGTGAATGGCCCGTTTGGTATCTTGAAGATTACTCGTAGAAAGTTTTATCACAAATTGCCAAATAGGGCTTCGGCCGCATTGCCTGTCGCAAAACTGATCCGACGACTTATCAGCAGTGGCATGATTTGGGGAACCACTACCTTACTGGGCGTCTTCCCACTGGAGAGAGTACAGCATAAGGAAAGTGATGTTTGGACAAGAAAAGGATTGTCCGACATGTGTGCTCATAAAATCCTTGTTAACGACGTCGTATTCGGTATTCGATGCCTTGTATCATGACACGTGTATTGTATGCTAAGCGAGTTAATCCTACTTGTCTAAACCCTAAGGTGAATCTCCATATCATGAGATATGTGGACTCCTCATGAATTGCCCGATTTGTCTTGTTTTAAGGCCATCATTATTTATTTTTATTTTTTGGTTGGCAAAGCCGTCATTATATTATTCAATTAGCATTAGACAAATATGGACAAATTTATCGGCGGAAATGAATGTAGCACGATGTTGACAAACTTAATCGGGATGCAACTTAACATGGTATTTTTTGCAACTTAATCTTTGCAGGGACATGTTGAGAGGGGATGGCAAAATTATGATTTTAAGCCAATAGTAGACAGCTTGCCAAATTTGACCAAGACCCAACAAATTCATGCCAATTACTGAATCAAGTTGCATGGGCCCTGGGCGACGACCTTGCTTGGACGTAGTAGACTAGGACCACAATTTTTGTGATATTTTGACATTTTATTAATTAAATTTTTAATTTTCCTGAGACTTCTTCACTAGTTTGATGAATGGCGATAGTGATGACGATGATAGGGACAAGACTAATTTGTCTGAAGTATAGCTATTAGGCCTATCACAGGAGAAATTGGGTTAAGGAATCATCAAATGGAGAGAGTGATTCAAAGCATGGTTTGACGAATATACATTACAAACTATATATATATATATATATATATAAAGGGGTTAGGATCGGAGTACTATATGAGAGAACAAGGAAGTATAAGAGATTAACAGATCTATATGAAAGCGAGAAGGATGTATAACTAAAAGGAACAAGAAACAACAAGAAAGTAAATAACTTAAATAAAATCGCGAGAATTAAAAATAATATAAAGACCAAAGGCAATATATAAAATATAAAGTAAGAGTATGCATAAACAAAAACCAACCATGAAGGTGGTATGAACTTGTATTATATAAAGATGAAAAGCTGAAATTACATGTATTGAAAGATGCAAAAACTTAAAGCATCAAGTCATCCACTAGGGCGGTAATCCGCACTCCAGGGAGTATTGATGTTTGTATTACAAGAAATGGTTAACCAACTACCATGTAAGTTGGTTACCCTGTATAAAACGATGTATATATGAAAACTAACTTACTTTGAAACCAGGGGATACAAGGTAAGAGAGCTTGGAGATGGAAGAGATGAGGATGGAGATGGAAGGGATGAAGGATTACAAGTGAGAGAGAGAGAAGAGAGAAGAAGAGAGAAAATTCAGAAAATTTCGGGTCCCCTTCTTCTATGTCGAGTGGGTGTATTTATAGAGGGTGCTACAGTGAAAGTGCTACAGTGCTGAACAGTGTAAAGTGAACAGTACTGAGTGAATAGTGTAAAGTGAATAGTGAATAGTGAACAGTGTATGAACAGTGTATGTCTACTACGCTCCGGTGTGTAGCCTTTGCGCCGCTTGTAATAGTATCTGCATGTGATGTCTTTGAATTTTAATCTCTGTCCAGATTGATCCCGTAGCAGTCGTCTTCATTAGTGTTTCCACTGTGATGTGACTGGGAGGATCCGTCTTGACTGTATTGAGATTTGGAAGATCCACATTGTGATTCTTCCGCTTCCGAGAGCATCGTCCCGAGGATGTTGCGGTATTCATCTCTTTTTGGACTGCTGCAAGTGCTGCACTTGCCATGGATTTTTCCTGTAAAAACGATGTATTTGATGGGGATGCGATTATTTGGGTTTTCTGGCTATTTAGCCATGTTTTAACCGCAGCTTCGGATCCTTGATCAAGAAATCTGAATCCATCCCACCATTTGGTTTTGTATTTTCGGACAAGTGTTGGTATACCCGGTTTTTGGATGTATTGTATTCAAATTCCCATGCCGTTACCCAAGAGATTCTGAATATTATAAAGAAATGCATAAGGCATGGGAACCTTATATCATGAGGTGTTGGTATGAAGTTTTCACTGAAAATCTTGTATCCTTGTTTGACCGTGGGGTGTAAATTATGTCCAAAGGACCAAAGAGATCCCACCAGAGTCAAACCAGTTTGGTAAGCTTTGTCTTGGGAAGTTGTCTTTGAAGAATAATAACCAGGAGTGTTGGAAATTTGTATTCTGTCGGAAAAGACATTCCACCAAGCTTGTTGGTAGTCCCAATATGTATATGAAGAGGAGTATGGTAGACTTTGGGTAAGTTTGGTTTGGAATTTTCTGGGTGTATGGGGTGAGGCTCCCCATTGTGAGGGGTGTATGACTTTCCGATGGATATAGTGGAATAAAGGATATTTTCTGTATTGGTTTTATCAGCAAAAAGTGAGTGAACCTTGCCGATTCTGTTTCCACTAAAATTTGCTCATAATAAGCAAGGGTTTTGTTTGTATTGTGTGGTTTGAAAAGCCAATTTTTTGGAAATATGTTTTCTGCAAATTTGATTGGATCTTTATCGAAGAATCCATCTTCCACAGTCAATATTTTTGAAAAGATGTTTTGGGAAAAATTTTGATCTTTGAGAAAGAGGGGTTGCACGGGGCTTAATAACCACCTCATTCGAAATTCTTTTGTATTCCGCTTGTTTTTGTGTAGCAAGCGGGAAGGATTGTTACTTACCTCTATGGCACTGGATGGCTCTTTCTTTACGTTTTGTAAAGACTGGGCAAGTAACAATATTGTTTCTTTTGGTAGTATGTTGGCTAACTGATTAAGGGCTAGCATGGGTTCAGATGTTATGGGTTCCGTTGTCAAAGGTGTTTGCTGTAAGAATGTTTGGTTGTTTTCTGCCATTTGGAGCCATGTTTTGACAGATGTTAAGCCTTTCGGCTTTGGTGGTGTATTGGAGGGCTCGGCAGTGGCTTTGCCTTTGCCTTTGTCTTTGTCTTTTTTGGGTCTTGGCATATTGGTATCCCCTAAAAATTCTCTTGTGAGAAAATCAGGCAATGAATTTGAAGAACCATTTATAAATTCAATGTCAAAATCGAATACTGAAAGTATGGCTTGCCATCCGGCAAAAATTTGTTTTGATGCAACATTTAAAACGTCTTTTTGTAAAATGTCTTTGGCTGATTTGCAATCAATTCTCAAGAGAAATTTTTGATTTAATAAATCTCCTTGGAATTTTGATATAGATAAAACTATAGCAAGTATTTCTTTTTTGATTGTCGAATAATTTTGTTGAGTGGAATTCCAATGTTTTGATATAAATTGAATAACTTGTTCTTTGTTGTTATTGACTTGTTTGAGAATACCACCATAACCTAATTCTGACGCGTCTGTTTCTACTATTTTGAAAGTGGACGGGTCAGCAAGATGTAAGCATGGTATATCTTTCACATGAATTTTTATTTGTTTGATAATGTTTGTATGGACAGAGGTCCATGGTGGAGGATCCTTTCGTAGCCTTTGATGTAAAGGTTTACAAAGGATATTTATATTGGGAAAGAAATCTAAAATATAATTGAGGCTACCCAAAACCTTTGTAATTGAGTTTTGTCTTTAATCTCATCGGGGAATTTATCAAGTAAAAGAGATTGATCTTTCTATGGGAGTGATGGTGCTTAAATGGATGTAATGACCTAAAAATCTAATCTTGGTCTTGAAGAGTGCAATTTTAGTAGGAGAGACTACAAGACCGCTTTGTATGATTATTTTTATGAAAGTGGATAAATGTTTGAAATGCTGTTCTATATTGGAAGAGAAAACTAGAACATCATCTATATAAACTATGATGTATTCTGAATAAGGATTGAAAATCTCGTTCATAATTCTTTGGAATTCTAAAGGGGCATTTTGAGGCCGAATGGCATAACATTCCATTCATATTGGCCAAAAGGTACCGTAAAGGCTGTCTTGTATTTATCCTTTTCACTAACTTGTATTTGCCAAAATCCTGATTTCATGTCAAATTTAGAAAATATTTTTGATCTACAAAGTCTATTCAGAAATCTTTTTATTGGGTATAGGGTATCTTATCCATCTAAGGGCTGTATTAAGAGGTTTGTAATTAATAACTAACACAGAACTCCTCTTTCTAGTTCAGCATTTTTATTAACATAAAAAGCAGAACAACTCCAAGGTGATTGGCTTTTTCTTATGAGTTTTTTATTTAAGAGATCTTGTATTTCTGTTTGACAAAATTTTAAAACTTCTTGGTTCATTTGTGTTGGTCGGGCTTTGGTAGGAATTTTGTTTTCAGAAAAATCATGTTCATAAGGTAAATCGACGATATGCTTTTTTTTTCCTTTCCCAAAAGGCATTGGGTAAAGTAGAGCATATAGTTTTTTCTATGTGTTTTTGTAGAGAAGCTATTTTTTCTATGATGTTTGGTTTTATGAGATTTTCTTCTATTCTTTTGAACTCTAAATCTTCTTTTAAAAATTCAAGCTGGTTTTCTTTGTCTTTTATGAGGCAAATTTATTTCTGAAATGGAATGTTCTTGTAAAATATTAAGACTTCTTTTCTGCGGTTTTGTTATGAAATTGAAGGTGATTTTTTTGTTTAAAGCATGAGTTTCTATACCTTCATTAGTAACAGCAAAGGGTTGAATCAATTGTATAAAAGGTGTTCCAAGGATAACTTGTTGTCTCATGTTTTTAACTAAAAGAAAAGATGTTTTGTAAGACATTTGGTCTTTTATTATTAGGGCTTCGGTAACTTGTATTGTATATTCAGCTTGTCTCCGAGGCTGATTTTAAAGACTCGGATGTTTTGTCAAAATATCTTGTTGGAACAAGGCCTTCCTTGATACAATTGAGGTCAGCCCCGTATCAAAGAGTGCGATTGTTTCAATAATATACTCATTATTGATTTTTATCTTAATATTTATTATCCATTTCCTAGATGTGATTTCTGTTAATAACATAAGAAAAGCTGGATCAGAGGTATCAGGAGTATTGGCGATTTCATTTTGGTTTTCAAATGTTGTTCTTTTTATGACAAGAGACTTTATATTAGAAATTTCTTGTTTCATTTCTGATTGAGTTTCTTTTAGGGCTTGTATTTCTAATTTTTGTTGTTTTATTTCGTTTTGGAGGTCATTAATATTTATAGGTCTAGACTGTGGTTTTTTGTTTCTATTTAGAATGTCTTTAAGGTTGTATGAAGTATTAGGCTTGGAAGTAATATTCATAGAAGAGTGAAGTCTATCTAAGTATTCTTTTTTGGCTTCAGGGTCAAGTATTTTGTCGGCGGTCTTTGAGAAGGAATTCTTCTTCTTTTGTTAAGACGTTTACTTCAAATGGGTTTTCTGGGAAGCGTCTTCATATTCGGAATCGAAGATGATTCTATCTCATTGATTTGAAGACCTTCTTCCTCAAGAAATTCATCGAAGAAGTATCATCATTTTCTATGAAGATATTGTTTAATTGATTAAGAGTATTGTCATCTAAAGAAAGTTCATTTAATTTTTTATTAATCCTACAATATTTTGAAATATGACCTTTTCTACCACAAGAATAGCATTTAATGTCTTTAAAATTTTTCTATCGGAATGAGGTCTATTTTGAGTTATTCTGATGTCTTTGTTTATTCCTACGAAAAGGAGGTTTGTTGTGATGTTTCTTTGTTTCTTTTCGGGAGGACAAGTTCCCTTACATTTTGGTTTTGTTTTTTCATTATAAGAGGGGTCGTATTGAGCACAAAAATCTCCTAGACTCCTATTGGTGAGGGATTGTTCTTCCTTGAGTTGTCTTTGTAATTTGATTGTATTACACATTTGTGTTCCTTGTCTATAAACATAAGAGACTATTTCTCCATAAGAAAGGAGATCATAAGGAATTTGACCGCCGTAATCTTCCCTAATTTTATCTCTAACTTGGTCACCTATAATATAAGGTAAACCGGCTAAGAATTTTTCTTTCCAAAAGGGTTGATTGCGTCGGATCTAATAAGAACCCTTTGAAAGAAAAGCTCTTTGTATTCTCTAAATCTTCCTAAGGATTTGCAACGCATATTGGAAAGGAGATCTTGGTTTCTATCCCTAATATGTGAAGGATCTCCTACAAAGTGTTGTGAAATGGAATAGATAAGGGTATTGACCGCATCTTGGATGAGATGACCTTGATCATCATCCATGCGTTGGCCAAAATCATCTACCTTATAAGCGGTTAAAATTTGTGTCTTTTGTTCATCTGTGAGATAGTTATCCCACCAACCTTTTAGCTGTCCAAAAATCCAGCTACTAAAAGATTAGCAACAGCATGGTCAAACATCTTGCTGTGTTTTGTAGGCATTAGCAAGCATCACCATGTTGTTAAGGATGTTCATAACATTGGTTTCTGCAACACCATCAATGTTCCATTCATAGATGGCGTCGGAGAATATTTATTCTGTATTTTTGCGATGATTCTTCTTGGGCAATGTCTGGTGGGGTAGCTCTACTATAATAAAGCTTCGAGGTTGTCTCCAATTGAGTCTATTAATCTCATTGACTGACTCATTATCGAGGATTATCGAGGGTTTGGTCGGGTATTAATGGTGGGTTGGTCCGGAGTGTCTCTAATGATAAGATTTTGGAATTTAGGAGTGTCTAGTATAGGATCGGGTTCCAACTTTGATTTTCCTAAGAGTTTTTCTTTTGTTCTATGGCTTTGGCAAACTCGGGCTAAGATTTTTGGAAATTCAAAGGCTTTAAAAATGGGTTTTTTGAGAGTGTCAACTTGTGGTGTAATAAGCTGAGTAGGATTCTGGAAGGTGGATTCTATCCTATTCAACTGTTTTCCTATGGTTACTAAATGTTGATTAGTAAAATTGTTTTGTTCAATAACTTTGTGGGTGTAGAGAGAGTCTCCTTTATCTGGAAGTCTAAAAGGAGTGGCTGTAACCTCGCTATCTCCATGCTGTATTTTTATTCTCCTAAGGGGTGGATGATTGGATTCTATGGTTTCACCATTATCAAGTTTCCACTTATAATGATGATCTAAAACAAATATTTCTTTTGGTTCGAGGAATTGTTCTTCTAACCAATCAAAGAAAAATATATGGACTTCATATTCATATATGTAGTCGTAATATTTTTGTTTGATGTCTTTTGCTTTATCAAGAAAGGTTTTGAAGAACCATTCTCTGATTTGTTTGTTGTTTTCAGAATTAAATTCTTTATTAAGAAAAGTTTTGTTTGGCTCAAAATGTTTTTCTAAAACATTAAGCTCGGCATCTATCATTTGCGAATAAGTAGGAGAATGATGAGGAGAGTCTGTATTATCTACGGGTGGTTCGACTAGTTCAGGCTGATTTTGTTGATAAATTGGCCTGGAAATTCCTGATCTATTATCTAAACCACTAATTTCTGGTTCAAGAGGTGTCTCATGATTACTTCTACTGGTGGAAGGAGGTAAAGGTGTTGTACCTCTTGTGGGAGTGTCTCTATGTATACTAGGAGGAGGAGTGTTTCTATGTGTACTAGGGGGAATGGTGATTATAGGAGGAAGATTAGGATTAAGATCTATGGACCTTGTATAGGAATTATGAAAAGAAGGACTAGATCTTGAATCGAAAGATCTTCTGGGAAATCTAATGGTCACTCTTCCTTCTGGGTGTTGAATGACATTAGTAGGGTCTGTATTTTGAACAACTTGTTGGGGAATTTGGTTTTCTAATTCCCATTGTTCTGGTAAAGTAACTTGGTTCCAATTAATAGACCTAGGGATTGTCGTATTTGCTCTAGAAATGTCAGTTTGGAGAAGAAGTGTTTCTCCCCGTGGACTATGTTTGAAAGCATTTTCTCCAAAAGCGGAGGACATGGCTTTATAATGGATTCTATAGACAAGGGCTAAGGGAATAGATCCATCTGCTACTTTATAATTATGGGTTTTGATTTGGAGTGTTAGAGCTCTAAGAATGTTCTTGTCTTTAAGGGAAACTGAGAAATTGGGATAACAGTCAAAATGTATAGGTCCTTTGCAAAGACTTGTCTCTACAAAGTGCCAAGAATAGATTCATCATAATTTAAAAGACGTGAATCACGTAAGACTAAGAGAATGGAAGTATTAAGGCCTTCTTTAGTAAGAGGTTTGACTCCTACTTGGACTAGTCCTATATGAATGTAGTTGTATTTTTGTTTGTGCTTTAGAATGGACTCTTTGTTCAAAAGATGTATTTTTTCATAAGAATTAGAAAGAGGAACATCTCTTTCTTCAGTAGTTATGACATAGTCTGATTTTTTGAAAAACTTCAATTTTGATTGCTTGTATATTTCCTTAAGCTGTATTTTAGGAATTTCCCAATTTTCTATAGATTTGTTGAAATCTTCTATCCTTACTTCTTCTCTATGTATAGGACTGGGATCTGAGTCCATTTGTGATAGAGAACTAGAGGAAGATGTAGATCTTCTATGTAAACTCATACTTAAGATCGGAACTATTCCTTCTTCGAACCGTTACGAGCTAAACCAACGGTCTAACAGCCACTCGCTTACGGCCTGGACCACTCGGAAACAAGGGACTTACGGCAAAGACTATCTATACTTTCCTAATGGCTCTGATACACTACTATAGAAAACAAGAAGGATGCCAACGAATGGCTCTCGATCTAACGAGTATGTTTTTCTTCAAAGACTATCTATACCATTCCCAAAAGCCATCTCCAGTACATACAGAGGTATCTCAGACACGGTATGAGACCCTCTCTCTGACCATCTTGAGCACAACCATGATGCTCGGTGGCACATTGTGGGTGAGACTCGTTACCGTAACCTTCTTAGGCCGTCCAAAAAACTCAGGAGGAGCTGCCATCTATGGACCTGAAATGTTATCCCACAACGGGGTGAAACGACGTTTCAGTGAGTTTTACCTCCTAAGACCTAACTAGGAAGAAAATACGGCATGAGGGCTGCCTAAGCACAAACACGAGTCGGATGACTTACCTCGGCATTAGTTTCTTCCTGCAAGTCAGTACAATTCTAATAACCATTCAATCACTTCAACCAAACATATCGAACAATCAATCAATCGACTCAGTCGATTTCATGTCAACAAGACCATTCTCGATCATCTCAATCAATACTATCTATAAAGTCCGACCACCTTGCAGACAGCTTACTCTAAGCTGAAAATAGATAGTATAGCTCACCAGAAGTTGCCAGATATACTGATATATACTATATATGCTCGCTAAAAGCTACCAGATATACTGATAGTATACTAAATATGCTCGCCAGAAGCTGCCAGATATACTGATAGTATATTATATATGCTCACCAAAAGCTGCCATATCGCCCACAGGCCGATATGATGTACCACCCTGATCATCTAACAATTTCGTCATTTTCATCATACCCGATAAAAATAATTATGTGTGGGTATATGGTCAGCCTTAGTTAAAATATAATATTTTCATTTTTGAACATCCCACTAGTTTCATTAGTCCCAAAATATATTTTTGGTGCTATAGACTGACGTTCGGTAATTTTCCAATTAATTATTGAAATTAAATAAATTTTGGGATAAATACCCCTAATCACAAATTACACTCAATTTGAAGAAAATAACAGTCAATTAAATAAACAGATTACACCACTACAATCTGCATAAAATTCCGATCACTGTCTATCCCGGTCTAGTTTTCGAAAAATAAATAAATAAATAAATAAATACGGAAAATAATTAATAAATGCCAATAAATGCAACTTAGGCCGGAAAAGCCTAATTAAAAACTAAGACGAGCCCGGAAAATTTCCGAATCACTCTAGATAAATACTAGTGCTTGTCTAGGCTCTAATTACACTACTCTAATCACCTAACATGCAATAATAATTAATTAAATTGTTAATCTAATCTAACTATCCACCTAATACATACTTAGTCTAAACTAATCAACCTTTAAGTGTCATTAACTTACTAAGCAAGGATTAGTAAGTTAAACTCACTTGTTTAATGATCTGCTCTGATCAAAACAACGGGGACGCGGTGAGGGTCGAGACACTCCAAAGTGGAACCGCCAAATGGAGTTGGGAAAGCTTTGAAAACGGGCCAAATGGCGACTTGGAGATCCACTCGGTCCGGTTCTAGTCTAGGTAGAGAAAAGCTAGACCAGTGGCTGGCTGAGCGAGCAAGGACTGGCGGTGGGCAGGCGGTGTGACATCTTGATTTTCAGATTCTGATTTCGATTGGGTAAGTCGGGCCTTTCGTCAACGTGACTATAGTGTTTTTCTCTGAGATAGCCACTCATGAAATAACTGACCTATCTGGTGAAGCCATTAAGGGATTTTAAATGCAATGGACTTGAGAATTCGACTAGGAATCGGTTGCTCGACCGTGCTAGTCTGCAAGAATCATTACGGCACAATTAAAAATCGATCAGAGACTGGAGATAGGTCGATTCGACTGAGATGACGATTAAAGTGTGGCTGATTCCACTTGATTGCAAAATTCTCGTCGATCGGCATTAAACCAATTTTCTGTCGTTTTTGGTACCCTGTGTTCGTATTTGAAATCTCGAGATTTTCACGACCACCGAGAGTCACCAATGTGTCAAAGAGGTATGTGTGGCTCGAAGAAAATCGACCACGGGTCATTGCACCAAAAAAATTCCTAAAAGCTACTTGGTAGGTAAGGTCACACTAAAAGCGCGTTCGATTGAAAATAACTACGAATTTGAATTTGCTTTCAGAAATTGGAAGTCCTGTCGTGTCATGAGTCATTCTAGGAATGTCGACTCACCTTTTGAGGAATTCCCGGCGAGTTCGGGATTTTTACAGAAAACCAGATCGGACGATGCGAAAAACAAACGGAGATTCAAATTGGCCGATTTGAAGGGATTTTTCGCATCTGCTGTGAGCAAATGGGTGATAGGAAATTTCGTGGGCTTTTTCTGCAACAAATCGGACTCTAATCGGAGAAGTTTGTTTGGAAAATTGTATTCTGAGAAGAATGAAATAAAAGTCGGTTTCGAAGAAAATTCATGACATTGAAGGACCGTCTTATTTTGGCTTTCAGCAGGACTTCAAATTGGACAAGTGGGTATAGAATTTGACCTAGCTTGACCAATTGAAATTGTTGTGTGAAAGTTTAACAAAACTATAACTTGGTTTTGTTTTGTTTTCTCCTTCCTTTTCTTCGGAGCGTGACCCCGCGCACGCACACGCACCCCTCCCATCTCGCGCACATTTTCCTCTCTTGCTTTTGGGCATATCATCCTCAGTCGACAACCCCACAATTGTGCTCTCCCATTTAGCTAGTTTCATTGACTTTTCTTTTGGTACATGCGGTCTCTCTCTATCTCTCCTCGCACGAACACCCCATCCGCCCACTTCTTTTTCACTCTCTCTCTCTTGGTCGCACCCTCCTCTCTTTTTCCTCCCTGGCCGACTATCCCCTGCACATTGGTCTCCACTTTGCGTTTCTTTTATTGACTTTTAGTCAATACATATCCATCTCTCTCTCTCTCTCTCTCTCTCTCTCTCTCTCTCTCTCTCTCGCGAATTTCACCCCTCATGGCCGACTGTCCCTGCTATCCCTTATCCTTTCCTCCTTTGCTGTTTTTCCTTTTTGGTTTTCATTGAGGCGGTCGAAGACACCACTTCTCTCTCCCCTCTTCTCTTCGTGGACGTCCCCTGTAGTCGCGTCACTTCACCGAACGGTGCAGCTCCATTTTCCTTGGGTCTTCTTCATCGGTACTTCACACAAGCAGTAGCACCGAAATTTATTTTGCCCTGCAGCTCGCCCATGTGTGTCACACGGTCAGTCAACCAGTGAAGATCCCTTCCCCTTCGTTGACCCAGCAGATCCCTCCATGCGCCACCTACCTCCCCCAGCTGCCCACGACCGAAACTGCTGCCCGTTTGTCCATCTTCACCGAGATTTCTTCAAGCTGCAGCCGTGGTCTCCTTGCGCCACAGAAGCAGCTGCCGTCCACCTCCGGTCCACCGAAGCGACGAACCTCTCAGCTCAGCCCGTCTGCAGCGTTTTGTGGCCAATTTCCGGCAGGTCCCACAGCTGATTCAACCACGTCCCGTACTCCGATCCGCAACCACCGAACCTAGCCCGAGTTGTGCTCAAATCAGCCCCTGTGGCAGCCCGTTTAGCCTTGATCAGTAACAAAATCAGCAAGGGTTTGTGGGTTTGGTGGTTCGTTTTCAAGCCCGTCCCGGCCCCGGTTGGCGGACCCGCTTTGGAAAGGACTGAGCTTCGTCGCATGCTCGTCAATTTGATCCGAGCGAATCTTAATCCAAATGAGTTTTGCTCACTAATCCTTGCTTAGTTTGCTAATTATGCTTAATGGTTGATTAATGTTAATTAAGTAGGATTAGGTGGTTAGATTAGAGTAGATTAGTGATTATTAATTAAATGTGATGCATGTTAGGCATTTGACTAGTGTAATTAGATAATGGGTAGCCTATATTATTTATTGAATGCATATCAGGATTTTTTCGACCCGTCTCAGGCTTCAATTAGGCATTACGGGCCTAAATTGGATTAAGTGTATTTATTTATTAATTTTCGAAATTATTTAATTATTTAATTATTTTTCGAAAATAAGGCTAGGATAGCTAACGACCGAAATTTTATGCTGATTGTCGTGGTGCAATCCGTTTATTTAATTGAGTTCTACGTTGTGCTGAATTAATTTAATTGTGAATTTTTAGGGATTATTCCTAAATTGAATTGATTTGAGTAATTGACTGGTGAATAATTGGGTATTGGTTGTCAGTGACAAAGGTATTGTGGTAGACTACCGATCATAATGGAAATTGTGGAAATGAAAGTGCGTATGTAAGATGTATGCTAACCCGATGACTAGGCAAGTCGTCTAGGAAATTGGGCATGTGTATAATGGATCCATGGTAGGTTATACATCACCTCAAAGAAGGCACGTGGGCTCGGTGAGTTGGTCTATCACCTGGGAAAATACACATGGGCTCGATGATTAAGTGTAGCATCTTAAAAGAGACACGTGGGCTCGGTAATTTGATGCATTACCTCGGAGAATGCACGTGGTCTCAATGAGTACATTTGACATCTTGAAGAGACATGTGGGCTCAGTGAGTTGATGCATTGCTTTGGAGAATCCACGTGGGCTCGCTGTTTCAGTATGGCATCGTGAAAAGAGCACATGGGCTCAGTGATTTGATGCATCACCTTGGCAAACTAGTGCCTTAGAAAATGCACATGGGCCCAATGATTAAGTATGTCACTTTGGCGAATAGGTCACCTTAGAAAATGTACGTGGGCTCATAGACTTGGTAGGTCATCCTAAAGAATACACGTAAGCTCGATGACTAGATATCCCATCTTGGAAAACGTACGTGGGCTCGAAGACTTGGTATGTCATCCTGGAGAATGCACGTAGGCTCAACGACTAGATGTTCCAGTGTGGAATATATAGTATTGATTGAAATGACCAGGGAATGGTCCGAATGACATGTAATCGACTAGGTCGATTGATCGAAGTATCGATCTGTGATGTGATTGCTTGGGTGCCTATTGAACTGTGCTAATATACAGGTGGAAATTGAGAGTACTAATAAGAACACCTAGAGGGGGGTGAATAGGTGTAAAAACAAATTCTTCTTATCTTAACAACTTAATTCAGTTTATATAAGAAAATAGAATAAAGATATGGAAGAATGTAATCTAATGGATATGACTGTGAATTAAGTAAAGAGATAAGGAAAGAGAATTGAAACACAATATTTATAGTGGTTCGGCTTAGACCAAACCTACGTCCATTCTCTCGCACTGACAGTCCACTGGCTGGATTTCACTACGAATCAAAAGAGATGTTACAATCTCACGTCCTCGATTCCACAGTGCAGAGACTTTGCTACACTTCCTCAAGGTCTCACAAATATAAAATCTCTCTTTTGAGTACAGATATATGCTCAACAATTGAATCAGCAAAGAGTAAGGAGCTTCAGACTTTAGAATTTCTCTATCTCGCACACACTCGAATAACTAGAGCGTCTTCCTTATATACTCTTCAATGCCTATATAACCGTTGGCACCTTCCAAAGGAGTTCTTCCATTCTACCCGTTGGACAAAATCAATTAGGGAGATCTCGTGTTATTTAAGGAATATGAAGATAGCCTACCAATCTTGTTCGCCCATACAATTAGGATCTAGGTTTTCATAAGTAAAATATTTCAAGTATACTTTGTCAATCAACAGATCTGAATTACTCGAATTAATTGCCATACGAATAATAGATCTTAAGATGCTATCTCCAACCGTGAGATAATCTTCAACCATTCGAATCAAATCCTTAAAGATATAATCATATCTGGATAAGTCTTCTTCATCGGTCTAGAAACTGTCAATGAGGGCAGACTTTAAATCTTAATTCTTGCAGTCTTCAGTCCAGAGGTTTTCAGACTTTGACAGTAGAGTTTTGAAGTCTTCAGACTAGGAAACATTTTGTCAACTTCAAAACAAATAAGGAAGATTTCTCCAACAATCTCCTCCTTTTTGATGGTGACAAAACTTTCCCGCAAATTTAAACACTTTGACTTGCAAAATAACACTTAAGCAAACCAAGTTTTCTTATACGATTATAATTAAAGATTAGAATAAGGATAGTAGCGAATATGCAATTACAGAAAACATGTTAGTCCTGTAGACGCAACTATCTTTAACATAATCAATAATAGCTTAAGTTACTAGCAAGTATCGTAGTCCAAACCAGTCCAAATCGAACCACACCAAACAAAAAGATAAAGGCCCTGTTTGGTTCAGTATTTGGAATGCTCATTTGGACTCTAAAGTCCCTTCGCCAAATGCAAACGTGTTTGGCTCGTATTTTTGCGCGATTTTGGCAAGATGCAATTGCATCTTCAAATGAGTCTAAAGGCCTTTAGCCCAATAGAACTCTTGAGGTGCATTGGCAAGTTGCATCCTGGGAATGCAAGTCGGTATTGTTCAACTTCTCCAAGCCACCGTCGATTGGAGGCCGACGACCGCCGGCCAAGGGGTCGCCCGCGCCAGCGACGCGCCGACGACCACTGCCTGAGGGTCGCCTGACCCCAGCGACCATTCGGGGGCCAGATCCAGCCATCCGGACCGCCGGATTCGGGGGTCTGGTGGCCGAACTTCAAA
Source organism: Eucalyptus decipiens (assembly GCA_014182575.1). Taxonomy (NCBI): domain Eukaryota; kingdom Viridiplantae; phylum Streptophyta; class Magnoliopsida; order Myrtales; family Myrtaceae; genus Eucalyptus; species Eucalyptus decipiens. Next base: position 25,561,239 of record CM024611.1, on the reverse strand, counting down.
AAAAATTATAAAAGTGTGTTTTTGTTTTTTTAATTTAATAAAAGTTCATTACAAATGCAAATTTTACCAAACGGTATTTTGACCAAAGTTGTTTTTTTAATGCAAATTTTACCAAACGATATTTGCATTTTGAAAAACTCCCTTCACCCAAAGGAATTTGCATTACCACGAATACATTCCCCAAAAGCCAAACCAAACGGGCCTAAAGTCCAAATCAAATCAAACAACAAAAGGAATGTCATCAAATCTGCATAAACTTCTCCCCCTTTTTGTCAACAGCAAAAAGTGGAGAATGAACAAAAAGAGTTGGTTTGAAAATGGATTAAGAATCAAGGCTGTTTGGGAAAGCGAACAAGCTCGAATTCTCCCATTGAATGCACTGTCTTCTCAAGCTTTTCAAAACTTTGCTTCAGTGACTGAAAGTCTTCACCCTGCACATTAGTCTATACTTGAATCTTCAGGGCATTTAACTAGTCATGCAGAGACGCTAAAGTGGCCTTAACAGCATTCTTGAGATCCTGCATCTCAAATCCCATAGCATATTGCTGATTCCGGACATCCAATAGAATTTCCAGCAGTTTTGAAAAGTCTGTTGTTTGAGCAGTCGCATCACTAAGACTAGCAGAGTTTAATTTAGGGAATTTGAGAAATGATGGAACTTCAATAGATAATCCACCATGACTGTCTTCTGGATAGTGCAAGGCATACACATCTTATGAGTCTACTGCAGAGCGACTTACATCACTAGCAAATAAGGGTGAAGAAGTACCTTTTTGACCAATAGCTCCCCTTGTTTTGATGCCCTCAGGTGGAGTAGATAAGGCTTCCTCAGCTTCAGAATGATGAGCTGCAACAGATTCAGCTCCTTTTATCTCAGATTCACTAGATAGAGAGATAGCCAAGGTTGGCTCGAAAGAGTCTTCTGGACCTTGATCTTGTTCTCCTTCTCTCTCTTCTTCTTCCTCTGCTTCTTCCTCTGCTTCTTCCTCTTCTCTTCTTCTTTCCTCTGTCCTCCTCTGTTCTTCTTCCTTCTCTAATTCTTCTCTCTCCTTTTCTCCTTCTTCTAGCTCTTCTCTTTTCTCACGAAAGTTAACAAAACTCTTTAAATTTCTTAAGGAACAGAGAGTAAGTTCATCCTCATCTTCTTCATCTTGCAAGATGAGAGCTCTTCTCTTATTTACTAGAGAAACCGTGGGCTGCTTGCCTTTTCTTTTAGCAGCAGCAGAGTCTTGTTTTGCTTTGAGAGGAGATTTCTCATTCATACGCTCCAACACTTTGTTCAGCTCTTTTAAACGCATCTTTGTGACCATTTTGAAACCAATCACCATTGGAGAGATGGCTTTCAAGCTTAATGGTGCAGAGATGTGAATTTTAAAGTGTCTAAAGAGACGTGTGATAAGAGCAGAATAAGGGAGTTGTCCCTTATCTTTCACTACAATTCGGTACATATGAAACAATATGGTGTGAGGCGGAGATAATTTAAAACCAGTATTGATGGCGCACATCAACTTGGCTTCAGATCGAGAGACATCAGTCTTAGATGTCGATTTGGGACGAATGCAGTTGATCACAATCTTGTGCAGCAGAATGTTAGAGGCACTCATCCTTGAATAGGAAAGTTTACCTTCAACATCCCTGTCTCTCACTAAAGACAGAATAGCATGAGCAATAGACACACTAATTGGTTGGAAACTTGTTCTTTCCACCCCAATTATGTCAGCCAATGTGTTTGTATTCACTAAAAATTCATTGTCCTTCACAGTGAAAGTAAAACTTTGTGCATCCAAGAAAGATAGGTTCGAATAAAAGTAGGCAGTGAGTTCTAGAAATGCGGTAGTGGATTTAGAATAGAACCTTTCCAATTGCAGTAAAGCAAACTTCTCGCGTAGATTGATCTTTATCGAATCAAGGAAATCAAAGTCAACAATCCTAGGGTTCATCACCCCTCTCTTCAAAAGATTCGAATAAACCTTTTTATGATTCTTTGATCTAAACAGATTTGAACCATCAATAATATCTGCAACCACCCCAGATCTAAGCTGAAAATGAGCAAACATGTTTTTATCTTGTCCAAAACTTGCGGTTGATTTACAGTGCCATATAATGGGTCACTTGGAATATTCGCAAACATTCTTTCAGCCGATCCTTTCTCTACAACTCTTAGCCTTTCCAACTCCCTCAAAAATAAGGTTTCATTCTTGTATCCTCTATCTTTCAAGAATTCATCGATTAAAGAGATTGGCATTCCTCATTTCTTCAGATTAGAGTAGAGTTTGTAAGCAACCTTGGGAGTTAGAGTTCTTACAAGTTCAGCCTCCTCTATAACCTCATCGTCTGGTCGAGTCAGGGAAGGTTAACGTTGCTGAGAAGGTTGTTGCTGACTCGGACGTAGTGGAGGAGAATCTTCTTCTTCGATTAAGTCAAAATGGGTAAGATCCTCGGGCATACGTCGTGGTACCCTGCTTGCAATCCTCGAAGACTTTCTTGAAGACATTGTCGCTTCAAGGGAGAAATTCACCAACTTGTTCGAAAAAGGTGAAAACTTTTGAACGAATTGAGAGTGAAAATGAAAGAAAATAGGAATTTTGTATTCTAGGGTTTCAGTGTAAAAACGAGAAAAACAAGTCTTAGCGATATATAAAGCAAGTGGGGCGAGATAAACGAAGCGTCGTAAAAGGAAAATAAAAAATGCATTTTCAAAATGAATAACTTCTCTTTTTAAAATTAACTGACTTTTCAAAATCAATAACTGCCTTTTTGAAAATTAAAGAAAATTTGGAAAGACAATTTCAATCAATTAACAACTAATAGATAATCGTACCTTTTCAAATTTAAAAATAGAAACAATTTATAGTCGTAATTCTTAGTCTTCCGAGTCTGAATACTTTCAGACTTTTACCTTTGAGTCTTGAGTGTATCCAAACTTTGCTGAGTAGGTGATATGATGTTTAGTCTGGTGCGAATAGATTCAAATAGATTTTTCTTCAATGGCTTTGTAAATATGTCCGCCAGTTGATTCTTAGAGTTAATTAATTGGATAATTACTTGTCCATTTTGAACATGATCTCTAATAAAGTGATGTCGAATCTCTATATGTTTTTTTTCTTGAATGAAGAATAGGATTCTTGGTAAGATTAATCGTGCTAGTGTTGTCACATTTGATCTCAGTGCATGAGTCTTCGATTCCAAAATCTCCTACTTGTTGTTTTATCCATAAGATTTGAGAATAGCAACTTCCAAGAGCCACATACTTTGCTTCTGCTATTGAAAGAGCTACAGTACTTTGCTTCCTTGAAAATCAGGATACTGTCTTGTTGCCAAGTAATTGACAAGTATCGGAGGTGCTCTTCCTTTCAACTTTTCCCTTTTCGTCCATCTTGTTCTTGAAAATCCATTTAGCTCCAATAACAAATTTATCTTTTGGTTTAGGAGTCAGTTCCCAAATATCGTTAACACTGAACTGCTGGAACTCTTCTTGCATAGCTTCAATCTAGCTTTTATCAGTTAAAGCTTCTTTTATGCTTTTGGGTTCTATTTCAGAAATAAGAGCCACCGCACTAGACTCTTCATGCCTTTTGGATCTTGTACGAATCTCTTCATCAATGTTACCAATGAACAGTTCTTTAGGATGACTAGACTTGTGCTTCCAGTTGCTAGTTGGTTTGACAGATTGCTGAACTTTTTCTTCAATTGATTCTTCAACATTAGTTTGTTGTTGTGCTTCTGAAGTCTCAGCTACTTCAGGGGAAGTAGACTTTATAGAGTCTGGAGCAGGTTTAGATTCTTCAGAATGAGTCTGAATCGATTGATTTTGTATAAAATCTTGAAATTTGACATTCATAGATTCTTCCACAGACTAAGTCTTCTTGTTGTATACTCTGTAAGCTTTGCTGGAGGTTGAATATCCAAGGAAGATTCATTCGTCTGATTTTTCTTCAAACTTACAAATTCGATCATTTACATTTTTCAAAACAAAACATTTGCATCCAAACACATAAAAATAAGAAACATTTGGCTTCTTTCCTTTGAACAACTCATAGGGAGTTTTCTCCAAAATAGACCTTAAGAAAACTCTACTAATAATATAACATGCTGTAGAAACTGCTTCAACCCAAAAACAAGATAAAATATTGCTTTTAATTAAAAGAGTTCTAGCCATTTCTTGCAAAGATCTAATCTCCATTTCCACAACTCCATTATGTTCAGGAGTGTATGGAGATGAGAACGTATGCTGAAAACCAGATTCTTCATAGAATTTAGTAATGTCTTGATTTTCAAACTCACCTCCATGGTCTGTCCGTATGCTTGAAATAACATACTCTTTCTCATTTTGTATTTTCTTGGCAAACTTTGAAAAATAAGAGAAAGTTTGCAAGAAAGTAGACCCAAGTGAATCGTGAATAATCATCCATTATTACTAGGCAATATTTCTTTCCACCAATGCTTTGAGTTCTAGTTGGTCCAAAGAGATCCATATGCAAGAGCTGCAAAACATGATTAGTGGAAACTTGCTTTATTGGTTTGAAAGAACTTCTAACCTATTTTCCCAATACACATGGTGTGCATAAGTCAGATTTTTTATACTTCAAATTGGGTAGTCCACGAATAAGCTTCTTTGAGGAGATCTTGGCAATTTGCTTCATATTAATATGGCCAAGCTTTTGATGCCAGAGATTTGCTTCATCTTGAATTGATATTAGACATTGAGATCTTTCTGGATTAATATCCAAAAGATAGATATTCTCATGCCTTCGCCCAGTAAAGGATTGTGAAAGATCTTTACTAGTTCCCGAACATATTCCTTCTTTAAAATTTCTCTTGAATCCAGTGTCGCACAATTGGCTAATGCTAAGCAAGTTGTAATTGAGTCCTTCCACTAAGGAGATATTGTTGATTGTGAGACTTCCAAGTTTTATAGTTCCACATCCAACAATTCTTCCCTTGTTGTTTCTGCCAAAAGAAACTTTTCCTCCAATTACTTGTGTGAGTTTAATAAAACAACTAGAATCCCCTATCATATGTCTTGAACAGCCACTATCCAAATACCATTTAACATTTTTCTTGATAGTGACCTGCAATTAAAAAAAGAAACTCAAGTTTTCTTTGGTACCCACACTTTCTTGGGTCCAGTGGAGTTAGTGTAATATGCGGTATTTGCCTAATCCTTTTTAACAAATCTCCAAACCATAGGACAATCTTTCTCAAAGTGTTCTAAGCTATTACACTTAGAACATCTAAGAGCACTTCAGCCAACAGGTTTAACAAAAACTTTTGAAAATGATTTCTATTAAAAAGCTTTTGTAGGTCTCTATTTGATTCTTTTTTTTTTACTTTTGAAAAATCAATTAGAGGTATGGTTTTAGAAGTCATTCCTAAACCTGATTTGTTAAAGTAAGATCTTTGTATTGAGAGAATCTTTTCTAATTTCTCAGATCTTATAGAAAATCTTTTTGAAACACTTGAAATATTATTTTTCCATAGTATATTTTATTTTGAAAGAGAGTCTGCATTTTCTTCTAAAGCAGCAAAACTTTTGTCTAGGTTTTCAAACTTTTCTTTCCAAGAGTTTTCCTGTTGCTTCAGTGTAGAATTCTCCTTTTTAGCTCAGAAATCCTCTTAAGAGACGCTTTAAGACAAAGACAAAGTTCATTAATATATTTCGAGACTTTAGTGCGAATTTTAAAATTATTTCCCTCGATTTCACTGTCTGAGTCTGAGTCTGTATCTGTCTCAGATTCTGAGTCTGATTTTGATTTTGCCATTAGACAAATATTAGGATAATCATCATCACTCTCTTCGCATTCAGTATCACTCCAAGTTTCTGTTTTAAGTGCATTTCTGTATTTCTCAGCTTTTCCTTTCTTTTTCTTCAACAATGAACAGTTGGATCTGATGTGTCCATTTTTCTTACATTCAAAGCAAATCACATCTTTATTGGATTCGTCATCTTTAACCAATTTGTTTTGAAACTTTTGAGAGCTTTGTTTCTTCCAATTGATTCTTCTTCCATTTTTGTTCAGTTTCCTAATCATGAGAGTAAGTTCTTCATCATCCATGTCATCTTTAGAGTCTGTAACATCAGAATCTTTGTTAGATTTTAAGGCAATAGACTTCTTACCTTTGGGATCTTTTTCTTCATTGATTTGCTCCACTTCATAGGACTGAAGTGTGCCAACCAATTCGTCAACAAAAAGTGGCATAATCTTTTGTGTTTCCCTTATTGAAGTCTTTACGTGATTTCATTCTTTGGAAAGTCCACGTAACAATTTGTTAACCTTCATAGGTCCTGAGATTGGTTGACTCTGATATTCAAGACCATTCACAATTTTTATAATACTGGCTTCATTTTGAAGGCTTCATATAAACCGAGCAAAATATTAATTCTGGTTTCTTTTACTCGATTTGTTCCTTCATAAGCAATATGCAGTCTATCCCAGACTTCTTTAGTTGTTTCACAAGAAGATATTCTGTTATATTCAGTAGGAAATAATGCACAATATAAGGAGTAAATTTTTTTTGCATCAAGAGCTTGTCTCTTGGTTATCTCTTCTTGAATCATCTCGTTGGCCTCTGCAGCTTCTTTCCCCCTTTCTAAGACTGTTGTAACTTTAGGAATGATTCATTTGTCTACCACATCCCATTCCAGAGGATCTTTCGATCTTAGAAATGCTTTCATCTTGTTTTTCCATATATTGTATTCCTTTCCATCGAAATAAGGTGGTCTGGTGTTGCTTTGTCCTTCAACCAAACCTGAAGCCAACATACTAGCCATGAATCTTTAACTCAGAAGTAAAAACACTTCAATTAAATGAGTATACAAGCTCTGATACCAATTAAGAATACCTAGAGGGGGGTGAATAGGTGTAAAAACAAATTCTTCTTATCTTAACAACTTAATTCAGTTTATATAAGAAAAATAGAATAAAGATATGGAAGAATGTAATCTAATGGATATGACTGCGAATTAAGTAAAGAGATAAGGAAAGAGAATTGAAACACAATATTTATAGTGGTTCGGCTTAGTCCAAGCCTACGTCCACTCTCCCGCACTGATAGCCCACTGGCTAAATTTCACTATGAATCAAAAGAGATGTTACAATCTCATGTCCTCGATTCCACAGTGCAGAGACTCTGCTACACTTCCCCGAGGTCTCACAAATATAAAATCTCTCTTTTGAGTATAGATATATGCTTAACAATTGAATCAACAAAGAGTAAGGAGCTTCAGACTCAGAATTTCTCTATCTTGCACACACTTGAATAACTAGAGCGTCTTCCTTATATACTCCTCCATGCCTACATAACCGTTGGCACATTCCAAAGAAGTTCTTCCAATCTACCCGTTAGACATAATCAATTAGGGAGATCTCGTGTTATTTAAGAAATATGAAGATAGCCCACCAATCATATTCGTCCATACAATCGGGATCTAGGTTTCCATAAGTACAAGTATACTTCGCCAATCAACAAATCTGAATTACTCGAATTTATTGCCATACGAAAATAGATCATAAGATGCTATCTCCAACCGTGAGATAATCTTCAACCATTCGAATCAAATCCTTAAAGCTATACTCATATCTGGATAAGTCTTCTTCATCGGTCTAAAAACTATCGATGAGGGCAGACTTTAAATCTTGAGTCTGGCGGTTTTCAGTCTGGAGGTCTTCAGACTTTGATAGTAGAGTCTGGAAGTCTTCAGACTAAGAAACATTTTGTTAACTTCAAAACAAATAAAGAAGATTTCCCCACAAAAATCAGAGGCCAAGGTAAGTCCTCTAACCCGTGTGTGCATAGGTAGCCCGTATGGCATATTGGTTTACTAATCGGGTCTTAGAAGGTAGAACTTGCAGAGACGTTGTCTCACTGGTTATTGAATAACTATTTTCAGGTCCCTAGATGGCGGTCACGAAGGACCGAAAGCCCTGGAGTCTGGGAAGGTGGAGATTAAAGGATCAGCAATGTGTTCGACTAATGGGTCATAGAACCATTACCTTTTGGGGAGCCGATAGATTTTGTAAACAGCCTACTGTTGTAAATAAACAAGTTTGTTTATAAAATGTTTGTTTCAGTTTGAAAAATTGGCCTTACTTTTCTATCCCATTGAATTGTTGTCTATGGATTATTTATATGCTTCCGCATGTGCATTTAAAAAGAATGGGTCGGCGATGCATCCTGGGACGTCGCAATTTAATCGACCAAGGAGGGATGAACACGTACTCAGAGGATCGAGGCGTGATAGGCAGAGCTCGACGAGGCTTCACGGCAGTTGAACGGCGGCGTACGGTGGTCAACAGTGCTGGACAAGGCTCGGACGACTTGCTGGACTTCAAAGCTGTGTGAGATGGTGGCCTGGAACGCGCGGACTGGCGGGACGAGCAGCAAGGCCCGTGGGGGCGCGACAGTGGCTCCAGCTTCGGCGAGTGACTACGACGGCGAGGGGAGGCTACAGCTCTGTTTTTCGAGGCTTGAAGGTCTCTCTCTCACTCTGGAATGGGACTGGTCGACAGTGGGGAGGAAGAATGAAGGGGGGAGATCGGTTTGGATAATGAGGGGACCACCATGTCTCCTTCCTCATCTCTGTCTCCTCCACCTTGGCCCACCATGTAGCTGGCCTCCTCTGCCCATTTTCTAGACCAAGAACCCTTCTAGAAGCCCTTGAAATGATCCACATGTTGTGTCCATGGGGGCATACGAATTTTGGTGCAAAATGCACAATTTGGACTTCAATCCTCACTTGAATTAGTGTAATTTGGCCCCTAAAAATTCCGTTATCAAGTCAATAATCAAATTGGTATTTTTTTTTTCTCACCAATTAATCCCATTCGCATCCCAATTTCGCGATAAAAACGGTCCTCTGATTTTTCAAATCGAAAACGGCCCTATGACGACTTTTTTTGCCAAAAACTCGATTTGCAAAAAAATCTTCAGAGACTGAGTCGACGTTCCTAAATTGACTCGTGACATGAAAGAACTTTCAATTTCTAGAATCGGATTCAAATTCGCAATTAATTTCAATCGGCGCAATTTTAGCGTGAACTAGGCGACCCGGTAGCTTTTAGAAATTTTTAGTGCAAATGACCCATGGTCGATTTTCTTCGAGCCACAATGAACCTCTTTAATGCATTAACGACTCTTGATTGTCATGAAAATCTCGATGATTCAAATAAAGACACAGTACCAAAATGATAGAAAAATCAGTCTAGTGTTGGTTGACGAGAATTTTGTAATTTACTGGAATCACACACGTTTAGCCACACATCTCAGTCGAACCAACATACCTCTGATCTAAGCGATTTTTAACTATACCGTGGTGATCTCTACTGATAAGCACAGTCGAGTAGTTGATTCCTAATCGAATCTTCAAGTCTATTGCATTAAAATCCCTTAATAACTTCCCCAACTCGTATAGTTATCTCAAGAGTGATCAGCAATGAGAACAGCACTATAGACGCGTCGATGAAAGGCCCAATTAATTTAATTGAAAGCAGAAGTAAAAATCCAGGATGTCACAACACAAGTTGAGACCTTTGAACTTGAGAGGCTATAGAAATTCCAAAGACGTTGAAAAATAGAAATTTGTTGTAAAATCTTACGTTGCAAATATGTAATAGAGATAATAGAGAGATTTGAGTGGAGAAAGTCAAAAGAGAAAATTTTGTTTTCACTATATCACCTTATATGACAAAAACTAAGCTCATATTTATAAGAAAACAATGATGCACTTATCATTAATATCAATACATTGAATAATACATATATTGGACAGAGATATGAATATTCATTATATAGGGAGATGTACTTAGAATGTATAATACAAATTTACCATAATAAATACATTAGATAAGATGAATATAATGAATATTCATTCATGTATTTCATAACACTCCCCCTTGAATATTCATTATATTCATTAAATTACGAATGTGCAATGAATAATTCTGCATCATTAAAAACTTTAAGTTGGAAAAACCCAGTGGGATAAAAACCGGACAAAAGAGAAAAAGAGTACAGAGTACAAATTTTATGATCTCTCCCTTTTATGAATACATTAATTGTCTCGTTAAAAACTTTAAATCGAAAAAAACCCTATGGGAAAAAATCAGACAGAAAGAAAAAAGAGTACAATACATAATTCATAATATCTCCCCTTCAATTAAGCCATATAGCCACTGCTGGGGTTAGTCGATCTTGTATCTTGTGAACTTACCGCATACCAATGTCATATACTAATTTCTCTTCGACCAATATATATTAATTTATCAAAAGTTTTTTTTTTTTTTGGTGTTCCTAGAGACCCCTTTGGGGTTACACCGCCCTCTGATATCCAGTGGCAACGTCGGATGTTCTCACAAGCCTATTTCTCAAAAGTTGACATTGGCAATGATTTGATAAAAAGATTTGCAAAATTATTTATGGATTAAATCTATTTAACATCAATTGTCGACTTTCTTAGAATTCATGAGTATAGAAAAATTTTGGCGAGATATGCTTGATCCTATTGCATTTGATATATCCTCCCCTAACTTATGCAACACAAACAACATTATCTTCATATATTATAGTGGGAAAATTTGTAACCGATATTAAATAACAAGAACTATGAATAAGCGTTATAATGGATCTTAACCAAACATACTACCTTCCAGCATTATATAAAGCAATAATCTCAGAGTAGTTAGAAGATGTAGCTACTAGCAATTGTTTTGTTAAACACCAAGAAATAACGGTGTCATTATAACAAAATAAATAACTAGTTTGAGAGCAAGCCTTATGTAGATCAGATCTATATCCAGTATCAGCATATCCAATTAAACTAGAGGTAGTGGAATCCTTGGAATAATATAATCCCAAATCCAAGATTCTTCGAAGATAACGGAAAATATGTTTTACTCCATCCTAATGTCTTCAAGTTGGTTCATAACTAAAACATGCCAATAAATTTACAAGCCAATATATTGTGTCAAGTACATCAAAACCCCAATTGCATTGAGATATGGTACTTCGAGACCAAGTATCTCTTCATCAAATTCTTTAAGACGAAATGGATCCTTTTGGGGATTTAAAGACCTTACAACCATAGGGATGCTCAATGGGTGAGCATTGTCCATGTTGAAGCGTTTAAGTAATCTTTCAATGTATGCTGATCGATGGATGATTACTCCATTTGATTAATGCTCAAGCTCTAGACCAAGACAAAGTTTGATTTTACCAAAATCATTAACTTCAAACTCCCTTTTCAAATACTTAACAGTTTTAGCTAACTCTTCTAGAGTTCCAATTAAATTTATATCGTCAACATAAACTACTACAATAACAAATTCAGTTTCTGATTTCTTAATAAGCACGCATGGGTAGATAGGATCATTCTTGTATTCTTAATTAGGCACTCACATAGGCATTGATATCGGGTCCTTAGCAAGACCTTAAAAGGCTATGACATCCAAGAAAGACTGGATAGAGGCTCGGATCCAGGCCTCGAAAAAGATACCGGCCTCATTGCCAAGCCCGGCCACAATCCCTTCGGGGGTAGGGCTGGCAACTCTGATCCCCGCGACGCCTTCCCCCCTGAAACTCGGGAGCATGGTACAGGGAAATGAGAGGTCTCCCTCAAAAATGGGGAGGTGGCCGGATTGGATTGCTTTAACCCATACAAAGATCTTTGCAATTTTATTTAGAATAAATTGCATGGAGTGCATGCATCAAACATTTTGAATCCCTCGGGAATTTTTATATAAATATTATAGTCTAATGTACCATATAAATATGCCGTCATAACGTCCATAAGACGCATTTCCAAATCTTTTAGAGAGTACTAGGCTAATGAGAAAACGAAATATAATCATATCCATCACAGGTGAATATGTCTCATCATAATCAATCACAAGTCTCTAGGAGAATTCTTGGGCAACAAGTCTGGCTTTATACTTAACAACCTCATTTTTCTCATTTCGTTTCCGGACAAATATCCATTTATATCTAACGGGCTTTACATTATCGGGGATTTGAGTTACGAGTCCAAAAATCTCTCGTTAAGCTAGGGAAACTAATTTAACATTAACTGCTTCCTCCCACTTATGTCAATCTTGCCTTTGACAGCATTCAATAATAGATCGTGGCTCACAATCACCATCCATAATTTTATGAGCAACTGAGAATGCAAAAGCATCATCAATGATGATTTTATTTCGGTCCCAAATTTCATTACAATATATAATGAAATTCTTAGTATTCCTAGTGTTGGTGTTTATTTCATGGGTTTTCGCCTCTTCAGGGGTAATAAGCTCTTTGGGAGCAAGCACTACAATAGGCTCTTCTGGAGCAGATCCTTGATTCTTTCTCATTCGTTTTTGAGTAACAATATCTTTTGATCCTATCAATCTACCACGCTTCAAGTGTGGGGGATTTTGATCAATTTTAGTTTTGTCTTTCGGGAACAACATTTACAATTGAAATATGAGATTTCGTTATCTTAGTAGCATCATTAAATGCGTCAAGAAGTCTATTGGCCATAGCCTGTAAATGAATTATGCGCTGCACCTCGTTTTCGCACTTAGAAGTTCTTGGATCGAATTGAGATAAATTTTTCTCATTATAGGAGAAAATCTTAACTAGTTTTGTTTTGCAATCATGGAAGTTATAAGTGTCTCAATTGATGAAAACATAGTCTCATCGAAATGACAATTTGCAAATTTGGCAGTAAAATGGTCACCAGTAGTTGGTTCCAAGAACCTAATGATGGACGGTGAATTAAACCCAACATAAATGCTCAAACGGTGTTGGGGACCCACTTTCATTCTTTTTGGTGGTGTTACAGGAAACCTACCGCACAACCAAAGATGCATAAATATGGAATATCTAGTTCATAACCAAGAACCATTTGAAGAGGGGATTGTAAAAGACTAGCAGTGGAGCGCAATCTTATTAGGACTGCCGCATGCAAAACTACATGATCCCATGCTGTATCGTAAAGATTCGTTCTCAATAATAAAGTGCGGGCAATGATTTGGATATGTTTAATCAAGGATTCTACCAATCCATTTTGAGTATGAACATATGCAACTGGGTGCTCAATCTCGATTCCGAGTTAAGCATAATAGGTATCAAAACTATTTGATGTAACTTTACCAACATTATCCATCCTTGTACTTTTAATTGAATAATTAGGGAATTGTGCCCAGGGCTTTATAATCTATGCAATTAAACTTGCAAATGTGAGATTGCACGTAGATAATAGGCAAACATGGGACTATCTATATGATGCATCCACTAGTACCATAAAATATCGAAATGGTCCACTTAGTAGTTGTATTGGCCACAAATAAAGGGAATTCAAGATTAACATTTGTTATAGAAGGTTTGGTAATGAACTTTCCTTATAAACAAGCCTCACAATTACAATTTTTGAACAACAATACATTTGTATCCTTTAAAGGGTGTAATTTTGTATTCTAAATTACTCTATGCATCATTAAAGTGTCAGGGTGACCAAGGCGATCATGCCACAGTCCAAACTGATCATGGTTTATCAATCTCCAAGATGTGGTGGCGTAGGTTTCAACGACCTTAATCATGACACAATACAAACCTATAGAAGAAGTTTCTAGCTTATCATGAATGGTCTTCAAGCCCATCTTATAAGAGGTAAAGCCACTATATGTCTTATCTTGCTCATAAATAGTCCCAATATGGTACCCATTACGACATATATTTTTGAAACTGAGCAGATTCATTTTTGATCTACTGCTTAGAAACACATCTTCAATACACAGGATAGTGCCATTTGGCAAAACAATTGTGGCATTCCCGAAACTATCAATAATAGGAACATAACTTGATATTGTATAGATATTTGCCTTACACAATGTCATACTGTCATACTCGAGAAAAAATGTGTTGTTGCACTATCAAGCAAACAAACATCTTCATTTTTCTTGGTATTTTTCATTTGCATTTATGTTGACAACTTCAGGTGTCAAGTATTATAAAATTTGTATATTAGTTATAGTCAAATAAAAGTACAAAATAATAAATCATATTAGAAAACAATAAAAGGGAAAACAACTATAAAAGAAATCATTAGAATCATAAAATTCGAACCCCAAATTATCATCCACCGGTTTGATGCCATATCAAAGTAATTAAAGGTCCTCAAAGAAATCGGAGACATCCAATGATGCATTTGCTACTTGAGGAAAAGAGGAGTTCCACCAACGAGATATTGTTGGCCTCAACAGTGGTTATGACAATATAATTGATTTCAATGGCATGGGATTCACCACGCTTGCCCGAGTTTTGTAAAGATGCCTAATATAGATCAACAAAGTGCTTTGTCGTATGATAAGTATGTGACGAGTGCTTAGTCATGCCACAGTGATGGTAAATACTAGGGGTGTCAAAAAAACCTGACCCAACCCGAACACGACCCGAGCACGAAACAAGTATTATACTTGTTTCGGGTCTTGATATTGTTTAAGAGACAAATATAAAACAAGCAAACAATATGTGTTTAGGGTCGGGTAGGGTTGGAACATTGTTTCGACCCAAAACACAATAACCCCCAAATCCAAATAAGCAAACAAACATAAACACTAAACAGTAAGCACGTATCTTTCTCGGCTCAGCCTTCTTCTCCGACATCGCTCAAACTGCCGGAACCCTAGCTGCCGAATAATAAGTCAATCGTTGCCATCCGTCGACGTGCCTCCACCTCGCCGTCGCCGTCGCCACCCCTCGTCTCAATGCCAGAACCCTAGCCGCCGCCGAATCTATCGAACGTTGCCGACGATGCCAAGGAGGAGGACGAGTCGGCTCTCGACCCCGAGCTCCGATACGGCTTCCAGTGGAATTTCAAGGTTCGCTTCTCCCCGAAGTCCTCGATTACGCTCTATATAGGTTTGATCCATTTGCTTCTTGATTTCCGGGTTTTCGTTTTTATTTTGTTTCTGCGAGTTGTCTGGTTTTCATGTCGAGCGAGTGCGGCGATTCTTGTTTTGCCGAAATTTATAGCTAAAATGATTGATGGGTCTCTCTACATCATCTTCTTTAGCTTTGGATGATTTCAGGAAATGGGGTGAGTCGTTTGGTGGAGTTGGATTTAGGAAGTTGAACAAGAATTGGAGAGTTGCCGTCGGATTTGTGTAATTGGTGTTTGCCAAGAAAGAAGAGATTCGGCAGCTTGACTTTTGAGAGATCTTTTCTCTCTCAAAAGTTAATCTGAACTTGGATGAACGATAGGGCTTTCGAACTAATGTGCGTATGAGAAAAATTAGGCGCATCGTCGTCTGCTCTCCATGTTCTCTCACACGGGCTTCTGTTTCTTATATTTCATCTTGATGTACACTACTTGTTGTTTCAATATAAACAAGGGCATTTCTCATTACATTGTGAGGTGCGTAGTTTAGTTTTAAATTGCCCGGTGCTTTGTTCTGTTCATCCAAGTTTTTGCTCTGTCTTCATGATGGCCACTTTTGCAACAGCTCAAAGAGACAATGCGTGCGTTCAACTCTGGAAAACCAATCGAAGAGCGTTTATCCATCCTCAAGAATTTTTTGAACCAGGACTTTCAGTTTCTGCTTTAGTTTGGAGGGATTGTTGTTTGCTCTGTTTTCCCAAGGGTTTCATAGTTTATCATCCCTGTTTTTACGGGGTAGGAGTCCATTGCATTAGGAGTCAATTGGTTCAATCCATCGTTCATCCAAGTTTATAGTAAGATGATGTATGTTGATCAAATTTACTTTGTTTGGAAGAACAGAATGTTAACTAGGCCTCCTCCTCATGCGTCGATGGAGATCGAGGAGTTTTTTGCCCCTGAATTAGACAAACATGGTTATGAAGCTTTATACAAGAAAAAAAAACGATCGAGGTTATTCATGGACTTCTCCTTTTATGTTGTCTTAGGTTTCACGTCATTTTATTTATTTATATGTCAATTGTTTGCAGGTTTATGGTGGGAATATCAATACAATAGATGGTTGTGCTAAAGGCTTCAATGTGTCTATGCAGGTTGAATTTAACAAAGCAACACAATCCTTGACAGAAGCATTGTTCGAAGCACCCAGAAGAAAGCTGCTTTAAATCAATTAGTCAAGCTAAACAGAAATATGGGGACTTTTCTTCATGTCACCATTACATATGCTTGCCTCAGGTTTAACACTATACTTCATCTAAAAAGATTGAGAAGCTTCGTGACAAAGAAATGCAGCCTCAAATTCTTGAGCTTTTAAAAGGATTTAACCAACCCCCCCCAAAAAAAAAAAAAAAAAAAAAAAAAAAGAAGAAGAAGGAGGAGGAGGAAACCCAGCAACCCGACCCGACCCGACCCATTGACACCCCTAGTAAATACTTTCATTAGTCAGATTCTTTGACTTCTTTTATTTGCCATGATTCGAGCTAAAATTAGATTTCTTAGGACAGTTAAATTTCTTACCATCATTTCTAAGATTATGTTCTTGCCTGCGCTTATAGCCCTTAAAATAGCTAGTATTTTTCTCAGAGTTAGCACGTGCTTCAAGCAATGTTTTTGAGCCAGTAGGTCTAAGATCATGATTTTTTAGCAGTAATTCATTAGTTTGCTTAGTAGTGAGGAGCACAGAAGGTAATTCAGACTATGTGGCAACCCGACGCTGCCAGTATTGCTGTTGCAATACAATATTCGAAACATGAAAGGTGGAAAAAGTTTTCTCTAACAGTTCCGCATCAGTGAGCTTGATACTGCATAACTCAAGCCAAGAAACAATATCAAATAAAAAGGAGTTATAGTCATACACTAATTTAAAATCTTGTAGTATGAGATTTTGTCAATCATATTGTGCTTGAGGGAGGATAATAGTTTTGATATGATCATATATATTCTTCAATCTCCTCCACAAGGTCTGAGGGTCTTGAACGGATAAATATTGAGTCTGCAGGCTCTCATGTAAATGACGACGAATAAAAATCAGTACATTTGCTTTATCTTTTGCATTTGAGGTTCTATTTTCTGTAATTGCATTAGCGAGACCTTGCCCTTGGAGGTGCATTTCCACATCAAGGCACCAAGATAAATAATTCTTTCCACTCACTTCCAAGATATGAAATTTGAGTTTTTCAATATTTACCATAATTCTTACAAAAATAAATCATTAAATTAATTAGAAGGATTTCTAAATATCCACCGCCACTTGAGGAGCAAAAGGATACTCATATTTGAAATTAGCTTCGGGCCAAGAAAAAAAATGAAGAATTGATACAAAAAGATGAAATATAAGTTGATTAATGAAAACAAAGAGAACACTTACATTGCAAAAATTACTTACTCAGTTAGTTGCGTTGCAAATATGTAAAAGAGATAATAGAGAGATTGAGTAGAGAAAACCAAACACCAAAGATTGTAGAGAAAGCCAAAAAAGAAAATTTTATTTTCACTACATCACCTTATATGACAAAAACTAAGCTCATATTTATAAGAAAACAATGATACACTTATCATTAATATCAATATATTGAATAATATATATATTCGATAGGGAGATGCACATTCATTGTATAGGGAGATGTACCTAAAATGTATGATACAAATATACCATAATAAGTATATTAAATAAGATGAATATAATGAATATTCATTCATGTATTTCATAACAAAATTTAAGTTGTTTAGACTTTCATAATGGCCAAGAATGGATTCTACTTAGGATGCAATGTTTTGAGATTTGCATTGTGTGGTCAAAACCCAATAATATCACAGGCCCAAAAAGTTCCAACAAAGTTCTAAGAGGCCTAACAGCATATGTATCCTCTGTTCATCAGAAGTAGAGGCCTGGGCACATGAAATACTCCACGACCAAAAAAAAAAAAAAAAAAGATCCCATTAGCATCATGGATCAAATAAAACACGAGCCAACATAATAAGGATTTGCCAATCCTACAAGCTTTTTTCAAGCACTAGAGTGGGAGATCATCACTTCGAGCTACTTGTTTCCCTCTCACCAAATTTGTTGCAAGAGCATCAACATCCCACTCTGTCAACTCCTTACAGGTGGATAGATCAGGTAAGCGTAGCAAGGGATTGCAGCATTCGATGTAAAGACTTTCCAATGATTCTAGTCTGTCAAGACCTCGAATTTCAACCAATCTTGAACAGTCCTGTACTTTGAGGTCCTCGAGATTTTTGAAGTTAGATAAGTTGGAAAGGTCCACAACTTCAAGAAATCTATAATTGGTAACTGTTAATATCCTTAGATCAGAGGGCAACTATCCAACACAATGCAAGTTGTCGCAGTTCTCAAGTTCAAGTTCTTTTAGACAGCAAAAGCAACCCAAATATGAGCTTTTGCTGGTGATAATTGAAAGTTCTAACTTACAATATGGGCTGGACATGTTTAGACCACTTTTTGGAATCATGGGACGGACAGTGTATGTAAGGGGAAAACATAATTCCAGATTTCTCAAATCCACTAAGTTGAAGATCTCTAGATCTTAGTCTGAGACTGTTGAGGAGAAACATAGACTTACCAAACTCTGTGGAAGCATTAGTATAGTCTACACACGAGTTTCTGTTAATTTCAAAATCCGCAAAAATGGTAGTCTCACAATATCACTAGGAATCATTTCTAGCAGCCGGCAACCCTCTCTATAAATTTCCTCAATTTTCTCCA
This sequence comes from Eucalyptus decipiens, assembly GCA_014182575.1. Lineage (NCBI taxonomy): Eukaryota > Viridiplantae > Streptophyta > Magnoliopsida > Myrtales > Myrtaceae > Eucalyptus > Eucalyptus decipiens. The sequence continues at coordinate 25,542,601 of CM024611.1, read as the reverse complement.
TCATCCCAATGACATCAGGTAACTTTTGTATGCAACTACCGCCAATCTTCAACACTTTCAAGCTCTTTAGATCGACAATGCTATTTGGCAACTTACGATGCTTGTGCATAAGACATCCAACTCAACTAAATATTTCAGCATTCCGATCGAGTCAAAAAGTTTCGTAAGCATTTCACACCCCTTTAAAATTAATTTTTCTAAAGATAAAAATGCAAAAAGCTCAGGAGTTTCTTTTAATATTCTGTAGTACAACAAATTAAAGACTTCCGATCTTGTAGTCACCTGCCAAATGATTATGTATATCCAACAAATTTAATTTATATTAGTTCTGCAAAACATAACCAAATATATTGACTAAGCAAGTACTCCATAAAAGTAACTTTGTAAATACTCTATACATGCATTTCTAACTTAAGCCAAAACCGCTCTTCATCACTCTTCTTTCATTTATTCCAATGTTGTCCCCAACAACAAATAAAAGAAAATGAATCTATTCTTAAATTACCCCCGCATTGAATAATCAAAAGACAGATTATAACCAACACTACTCTCATAAAAAATAACGTCTACAATGATATGGGAAAACATAATTTCAGATTTTTTAAACTCATTAAATTGGCGATCTTAGAATCTTTTTCTCAAACATGTGAGGATAGATGTGGACTTACCGAACTCTGTGAAAGCTTTGGTATATTCTCCATACGAGTTTCTGTTAATTTCAATATCCGCAAGGATGGTAGCCTCACAATATCACCAGGAATCACTTCTAGCTTTCAACAACCCTCTCTATAAATTTCCTCAAGTTTCTCCATCATCCAAATGACATTAGGTAACTTTTGTATGCAACTGCCGCCAATCTTCAACACTTTCGGGCCCTTTAGATTGACAATGCTATTTGGCAACTCTATAATACTTGTGCACGAGACATCCAACTTTACTAAATATTTCAGCATTCCAATTGAGTCGGAAAGTTTCGTAAGCATTTCACACCCCGCTAAATTTAATATTTCTAAGCATACAAATGCAGAGAGTTCAGCGGTTTCTTTCAACATTTTGCACTGCGACAGATCAAGGACCTTCAATCTTGTAGCCACCTGTCAAATGATTATGTATATCCAACCAGTTTAATTTATATTAATTTTGCAGAACATAAGCAAATATATCAACTAAACAAGCATTCCACCACAGTAACCTTATAGATACTTCGTATATGCATCCCTAATTTAAGCTAAAACCACTCTTCATCACACTTCTTTCAAAGTTGTCCCCAGCAACAAATAAAAGAAAATCGATTTATTCTTAAATTACCCCAACATCAAATAATAAAAAGACATAATATAACCAACGCTACTCTTATAAATGGTAACATCTAGAATGTTATGAGAAAACACAATTTCAGAATTTTTAGACTCACTAAATTGAAGATCTCCGAATCTTTTTCTCAAACATGTGAGGATAGACATAGACTTACCAAACTCTCTGGAAACATTGGTACATTCTTCACACGAGTATCTGTTGATTTCAAAATCCGTAAGGATGTTAGTCCCACAATATCACTAGGAATCACTTCTAGCTTCTGGCAACCCTCTCAATAAATTTCCTCAAGTTTCTCCATCATCCCAATGGCATCAGGTAACTTTTGGATGCAACTGCCGCCAATCTTCAACACTTTCAAGCTCTTTAGATTGACAGTGCTATTTGGCAACTCTACAATGCTTGTGCATGAGATATCCAACTCAACTAAATATTTCAACATTCCGATCGAGTCGGAAAGTTTCGTAAGCATTTCACACCCCCTTAGAATTAATTTTTCTAAGGATAAAAATGCAGAGAGCTTAGGAATTTCTTTCAACCTTTTGCAGTACGATAGATCAAGGACCTTCAATCTTGTAGCCACCTGTCAAATGATTATGTTTATCCAACAAGTTCAATTTATGTTAGTTTTGCAGGAGATAAGCAAATATATCGACCAAGCAAGCATTCCACCAATTATAAATACTCTATATATGCATTCCTAACTTAAGCCAAAACCACTCTTCGTCACACTTATTTCAAAGTTATCTCCAACAACAAATAAAAGAAAATCAATCTATTCTTAAATTACTCCCACATCGAATAATAAAATACATAATATAATCAACACTACTCTTATAAATGATAACATCTAGAATGTTAGGGAAAAACAAAATTTCAGATTTTTTAGACTCACTAAATTGGAGATCTCCGAATCTTTTTCTCAAACATATGAGGATAGATATAGACTTATCGAACTCTGTGAAAGCTTTGGTACATTCTCCACAGAAGTTTCTGTTAATTGCAAAATCCGCAAGAATGGTAGTCTCACAATATTACTAGGAATCATTTCTAGCTTCTGGCAACCCTCTACATAAATTTCCTCAAGTTTCTTTATCATCCCAATGACATCAGGTAATTTTTGTATGCAACTACCGCCAATCTTCAACACTTTCAAGCTCTTTAGATCGACAATGCTATTTGACAAATCTACGATGCTTGTGCATGAGACATCCAACTCAATTAAATATTTCAGCATTCCGATCAAATTGGAAAGTTTCGTAATCATTTCACACCCCTTTAGAATTAATTTTTCTAAAGATAAAAATGCAGAAAGCTCAGGAGTTTCTTTCAACATTCTGCAGTACGACAAATTAAGGACCTCCAATCTTGTAGCCACCTGCCAAATGATTATGTATATCCAACAAATTTAATTTATATTAGTTCTGCAAAACATAACCAAATATATTGACTAAGCAAGTACTCCATAAAAGTAACTTTATAAATACTTTGTACATGCATTTTTAACTTAAGCCAAAATCGCTCTTTGTTACTCTTCTTTCATTTCTTCCAATGTTGTCCCCAACAACAAATAAAAGAAAATTAATATATTCTTAAATTACCCCGCATTGAATAATTAAAAGACAGATTATAATTAACACTACTCTCATAAACAATAACCTCTACAATGATATGGAAAAACATAATTTCAGATTTTTTAAACTCATTAAATTGGTGATCTTAGAATCTTTTTCTCAAACATGTGAGGATAGATGTGGACTTACCGAACTCTATGAAAGCTTTGGTATATTCTCCATACGAGTTTTTGTTAATTTCAAAATCCGCAAGGATGGTAGCCTCACAATATCACCAGGAATCACTTCTAGCTTTTGACAACCCCGTCCATAAATTTCCTCAAGTTTCTCCATCATCCAAATGACATCAGGTAACTTTTGCATGCAACTGCCACCAATCTTCAACACTTTCAGGCTCTTTAGATTGACAATGCTATTTGGCAACTCTATAATACTTGTGCACGAGACATCCAACTCTGCTAAATATTTCAGCATTCCAATTGAGTCGGAAAGTTTCGTAAGCATTTCACACCCCGCTAAATTTAATATTTCTAGCATACAAATGCAGAGAGTTCAGCGGTTTCTTTCAACATTTTGCACTGCGATAGATCAAGGACCTTCAATCTTGTAGCCACCTGTCAAATAATTATGTATATCCAACCAGTTTAATTTATATTAATTTTGCAGGACATAAGCAAATATATCAACTAAACAAGCATTCCACCACAGTAACCTTATAGATACTTCGTATATGCATCCCTAATTTAAGCTAAAACCACTCTTCATCACACTTCTTTCAAGATTGTCCCCAACAACAAATAAAAGAAAATCGATATATTCTTAAAAGATGATGCGCATCAAATAATAAAAAGACATAATATAACCAATGCTACTCTTATAAATGGTAACATCTAGAATGTTATGAGAAAACACAATTTCAAAATTTTTAGGCTCACTAAATTGGAGATCTCCGAATCTTTTTCTCAAACATGTGAGGATAGACATAGACTTACCAAACTCTCTGGAAGCATTGGTACATTCTTCACACGAGTATCTGTTAATTTCAAAATCCGCAAGGATGTTAGTCCCACAATATCACTAGGAATCACTTCTAGCTTCTGGCAACCCTCTCCATAAATTTCCTCAAGTTTCTCCATCATCCCAATGGCATCAGGTAACTTTTGCATGCAACTGCCGCCAATCTTCAACACTTTCAAGCTCTTTAGATTGACAATGCTATTTGGCAACTCTACAATGCTTGTGCATGAGATATCCAACTCAACTAAGTATTTCAACAATCCGATCGAGTCGGAAAGTTTCGTAAGCATTTCACACCCCCTTAGAATTAATTTTTCTAAGGATAAAAATGCAGAGCTCGGGAATTTCTTTCAACCTTTTGCGACGATAGATCAAGGACCTTCAATCTTGTAGCCACCTGTCAAATGATTATATATATCCAACAAGTTTAATTTATATTAGTTTTATAGAACATGAGCAAGTATATCGACTAAGCAAGCATTCCATAATTTTATAAATACTCTGTACATGCATTCCTAACTTAAGCCAAAACCACTCTTCGTCACGCTTATTTCAAAGTTGTCCCCAACAACAAATAAAAGAAAATCGATCTATTCTTATATTACTCCCGCATTGAATAATAAAAGACAAAATATAATCAACACTACTCTTATAAATGATAACATCTAGAATGTTAGGGGAAAACATAATTTCAAATTTTTTAGACTCACTAAATTGGAGATCTCCGAATCTTTTTCTCAAACATGTGAGGATAGATATAGACTTACCGAACTCTGTGGAAGCTTTGGTACATTCTCCACACGAGTTCCTGTTAATGTCAAAATCCGCAAGAATGGTAGTCTCACAATATCACAATGAATCACTTCTAGCATCCAGCAACCCTCTCCATAAATTTCCTCAAGTTTTTCCATCATCCCAATGACATAAGGTAACTTTTGTATGCAACTACCGTCAATCTTCAACACTTTCAAGCTCTTTAGATTGACAATGCTATTTGGCAACTCTACAATGCTTGTGTATGAGACATCCAACTTAACTAAATATTTCAACATTCCAATCGAATCGGAAAGTTTCGTAAGCATTTCACACCCCCTTAGAATTAATTTTTCTAAGGATAAAAATGCAGAGAGCTCAGGAATTTCTTTCAACCTTTTGCAGTACGATAGATCAAGGACCTTCAATCTTGTAGCCACCTGTCAAATGATCATGTATATCCAACGAGTTTAATTTATATTAGTTTTGCAGAACATGAGCAAATATATCGACTAAGTAAGCATTCCATAAAAGTAACTTTATAAATACTATGTACATGCATTCCTAACTTAAGCCAAAACCACTCTTCGCCACCCTTCATTTCTTCCAATGTTGTCCCCAACAACCAATAAAAGAAGATAGATCTATTTTTAAATTATAACATTCCTTTCCAACTTCGTCATCAAATTAGCGATTTTTTCCTTACCACGAGTACTAATGGCTGTAAACTCTACAGTTGTTCCTATGTGAATATATCTTCTAAATTTCAATATAGAAAATAATCTCACGTGTTTTCTGACTATAAACTAATTTATATTTGCACTTTAATTTTTCTTTTTGTGCATTTCATTTATTAAAATAAGGGCCGTATTAGCTTTACATAAGCTCAAAAGAGTATAATGTTCATTTAATGGTATTGATGTTCAAAATAAATCAGTTCGAAAATTCAAATTTATTTGCCAATTTTTATTGGTTTGCTAATTTCTCTCCATCGTTTGCTTTTTCTTCTGCATCGCATCCTTGTATCTTATAGATGGTCACTACTTATATTTCACTTTAACTTTAAACATTTATTATTCATGACAACTAGTTGGGGGATTAAGGAACTCGAAACAACGTGAATGTTTATAAATTGTTCTTTAAATAGTAATGTTAGTCAATAGATATTAAGCGATGACATTTATTCCATTAGACAATCTAACAACCCTACAAATTATAGAAATCACGAAATATGTATGAATATCTAATCAAGTCATTACATTTATTTATTGTGCAACCCAAAAATGTAGTTACTAGTAACATAGAATGTCCAAATTACAATACCCTTTAATCATGCAGCTACAATCAATTTGAATTGAAGAAAGCCATTGGAGAAGAATTGGCATAAATGGTAAAACAGCAATAACATAATATCAATGTAAAACTATAAAATGCAATGCAAATTGATGACCATCAACCAAATCATAGCATCTTTTTTCTTTTTTCGGTAAGTTAATTGTTTGATTAGGTAAAAATAAAAAATGCAATCTTAAAAAATCTGCACAAGTTAAATTCTCTCCATTAACACAACAAAATATCTATGAACACAATATTGAATCAACCAATAAAAGTGGTCAAGGGTACCGGTCTTTTCGTTGACCAAAGTATCTTCACCAGGGATATACAAGTGGCATTATCACTTGAATGACATCTACGACATAAATGAAAAGTAATTGTTTGATTTGATGTTTTTCTAGTGAAAACACAACGGTTAAGTTTCAGACCTATAGAATGAGGGATTGGTGTCATCAGCCTTCTTCAAGACCAAGAGTTGTTTTATGAATTAAACCAATGGACTTCAATAAAATAATAATAATAAAGAGATCAAGGATGACATGACGATCGATGACCACGTGCGACGCAAGAGCTGGTGTGACTGGAAGAAAATATAACATATTATCCCAAATTATTTGCACACATATACATACCTTGAGTTGACTCCAACCACCCCAATGTTCATCTATTGAGCTGCTCCCCCATAAGTCAAGGATGACTAGATTTTTTGGGCAAAAGTTGGTTGCCTGCATTTCTTTTGGACAAAAATACCAAGTAAGCCATCTCAATTCTGAAAAGAGATCCCCAAAATCTCCAGAGAGGGTCCAACCAGACAATTCGAGAAATCTAATATTTGGCACTTCGATAAAGTCTTTTGATGTCAAAACAGAGTCTTGGAGAGGCACCTCAGAGTGATTATAGTACGCTGCAACAGTTCTGGTTCCCTAAATTGAGAAAGAGTCGGTTCAAATTGAGGAGTTCCAAATAGAGCCCAAAATAAAGGCAAAACAGACCAAGGAAGTTTTCTGCAATGAAAAAGGAATACGAGGGTGCACTTAGACTAATACTACCTTCTTTTGCTGGACAATATTCATACCACCTTGCCGAGCCCGCCACACTCGAGAACCCTTTGTGGGGTCTTTGCAATTTTCTTCATACACAATGCTCCTGCCTAAGTCCTTAAGCTGATCATGCATCCATAGTTGATTCATTTCTCCAATCTTCACTAAGGACATTAAAAGCAGAATATCAATCCCCTCACTCGGAAAAAATCCACAGTCATCCCACATGTAATATGAATAGCTCTTATCTCGTCCAGCTAGAAAGCAAGTGATATCAAGAAATATTTGTTGTTGCAGATGATCTAATGCCTGATAACTCAATATTAACTTTTCCTTCACGTCCTTGTGTTGACAATAATCCATCTTTTGCAATGTATCTTGCCACACTGCTTTCGTTTTTCCATATAAATACGAGCCAATCACTTCGATAGCCAAAGGAAGCCCTCCGGCTTTTCTAGTAACTTCCATAGATAGACTCAAGAATTCATTTGGAGGAGAGTTGCTTCTAAAGGTATGCTTGCTAAAAAGTTGAAGAGCTTCCAAATTGTTGAGTTCCTTAGCTTCATAAATCAAACAACGTCCAAATTGATCTTGGAATCCATTTAAAACACCTTTGTCTCTTGTTGTGACAACTATTCTACTTCCCAAACCAAACCATTTTGTCTTTGCAACTAATGCCATAAGTTGGCTTCTATGATCTACATCATCAAGAAATATAAGAACTTTCTTTCTGCAAAATCGATTTTGGATCATATTCATCCCATGATCAATGCTACGAAGTTCATCTCCTATGTCACCATTGATATCAGAGACTAATTGCCTCTGCACAGTTAATAGATCAGACTCTCGGATATTTGAAATGAAGCTGTGACTCTCAAAATTAGTAGATAGCTTGTGGTAAACAACCTTGGCAAGAGTTGTCTTGCCTATTCCACCCATCCCGCAAATTCCGATGAGCCTTATATCCTTATAGTTGACATCCAATAAAGCTACTACTCTATTCACTGAGTTGTCCATTCCAACTAAATGATCAGATATTCGAACAGAAGACACCTTAAGCTTAATCAACACTTTCCGAGCAATCAATTGTGCAAGTTCTCCATGGCTGTGTTAGGACACACAACATAATCAAGTGAATTATAAGATTGGTGGCAAACTTGTACACTTGCAAGATCAAACATTAACATGAAATTATGCAGATGCTGGACCCAACGAACAAAAGAATAAATACATGATTCTCTAGTTCTATTCAATCTAATTCGATAGGTTATAATGTTTATGTCAAGATGGTAATCCTTGAGTCTTGAGACAATGGAGTGTAGAATTGCATGCGATATCCATCACAATTTTTGGTCCAGAACTAAGAAAAAATTGTGCTCTTCAATTCAAAATCCGCATTCAAGCAAAAGAAACAGAGATAAAAGGGAAGATGAAGTTGAGTGAGTTAAAATTACCCTATGCTCTTGGTGTCCCATCCCTTGATTCCGGCAACTTCCTTGAGTGCCTCCATCCAGCGCTGCACAATCTCAGCACCATGTTTTTCCTCCTGCAGAGTTAGGGCATCCCTATACACTTTGGTTTCAAGCTTCACATCATAGGGTTCCACGTCATAAAAAATGGGCATAACCTCTAGTTTGTTAGCTTTCCTATGCTCCATCATGTGTTCCAGTTCACGTAGGCACCAGCTACTAGAGGCGTAGCCCGTGGAGAAGATGGGAATGCACAATTTTGAGTCATTGATGGCCTGGAAAATCTCAGGACCGATCTCTTCCCCAATGTCGATCCCCTGCTTGTCTATGAAAACACTGATACCCTTATCCAGCAAGGTACAATAGAGGTAATCTGTGAAGGTAGTGCGAGTATCTGGTCCTCGAAAACTCAAGAACACATCATACTCAATTCCAGATGAGCCATGGCGTGTGAATCCAATTTCTGGAGAAGAACTCCATTTTCTTTTCATCTCAGCTGCGTCTGCTAAAATTCTGAAAGCAAATCACAAAAGAATTGACATGCTTTAATAGGGGCCAACGAGCGATGGTCAGGTAGGTAAGCCAAGCTCAGTTTCCATTTGTGTCCTGTCGTGGCATTGATTGAGAGAAATTACAGAGATATGATTAAAGGATTAAGAAATGTCCTAAGCCCCACAAGTTGACTGGTGAAATGGGGCAAGAATCAGATGAAATGTCCGAGATATGTAACTCTACACGTGGAGTCGCACGTCTCGGGATGCTGGTAAATGCAACTCCAGCAAGTTCATGTTAGTTCGAGACCTGTGAAATTGAGTTTCTGTTTTCCGATTTCCATGACCAGAGTCAAGTCAAAGTCTAAGTAAACCGAAGATAAGGAAGGCATGTTGACGTTAGTGTATTGCTCTAGAAACGTTATATTAAATCAAATGTGATGAATAATTATTTTTTCCACTTTTTGGTAAAGTAATATGTCTAATTGATTTTAAGGGAGAGGGAGGAGATGAAAATTTGTGATTATGTGGTTCAACCACTAAGCTCCATTTTACCTTACTTTCTTAATTATTGATAGATGTAAGTACATGCATAGTTTGGTTTCACAAATGACACATAATGCTCATGGTTAGAGACTTAGAGTTAGCTGAGTTTTCTTAGGACTAGTTTGGTGCTTTCTAGAAAGCAAAACCTTTTTACTATCTTGGTAAGATTTAAAATGTTTATTCAAATATAAAGTGCAAGATAATGTGTTCTTACAAATCAGAATCACCATTAATCTGCACAGCGATGATGGCTGGCCTGGGATCCACTGGAGTCAAGTCACTATAATTAAGAAACGTGTACCTAAAAAGGGAAAAGAAAAGAAGAAATAGCCCTTGATTGAAATTAAGATTTCTGATTTATAGAAAGAAGGGAAGTCAAGTGTAACTTATTCCCCTTCTTATTATATATCAGAAATCTTAATGTCAATCAAGTTACACTTGACCAGATGACAACCCGAGAGAGAGAGCGAGAGAGAAAGAGAGAGAGAGTTGCACCTCGATCTTGAATAGCGTCAGATGCAAACCAACTATCTTAAGACGCTTTGACTGGCCTGATCTTTAGGTCATGAGCAACGTGATGCTTTTTTTTGGAGTTACTTTATTGTACTCCTATGAGTAAAAAGCAACAAGAAAAATAAATCTGAAAAGGCTGGATTGGTGACTATTTTAGGTGCTCCTTAATTTATTTAGATATGCATTTCTAAAAACAGAGTGGGAGAATATAAGATTATGGAACTTTGTTAACTTATATTCATTTAGGTCGGATGATTGGTTTATGTAATTTTTTTATTGAATTAAAGTTTACATATAAGGAAACTTAAAAATATTATCAAATCTTTTAAAATTTGCTTATTCAATCCATAACCCGATCTCAATGCCTAAATATCGAATTATCAACTATACACACTGTTCAAAATAGGGAATTTCCTAACATGGAGATGCCTAAAAATTTTAAACAAATCGAGATTATTATCGAATAATATCAAATTAGATAATCAATAATTGCAAACACAGCAACGAATAATTAAATCGAATTGGTTTGAGAAATTACCTAGTTTGAAGTATTTGTTTCTGAGAATCGGGACCAGGGCAGGGAGCTTTACGTCGACCGGTGAGGAGGAACGTCAGGACCAGAGCAGCAACGATGGCGATCCAGCAAGGACTATTGCAGACAGGTTCGCTAGAACAAAAAATGCAATGGTAAAGGTTTATTGGTGGGTCTCGGCTTGGCGGCAACGGTGTGGGTTCGATCAATGCTAGTCTGCTCTATGCAACCTGCGAAAGGAAATGAAACGTAGCAGAGGAAACAAAACAGCAAGCGGTGGCGTCAAGTGGAGCCGGGATGCCGCCTGGAATCACCAGAAACCGCCCGGGACTGCTGCTGTGGCGTTAGTATAAGCCGGCAAAGCTGCTGTCGCGGCTGCAGCGGGATGTGCTGAGCGCGACGAAGAGAGCCGGCAAGCGAGGTAGAGGCGCGACGATGGGTAAGCCAGCAGCGGGCGCGGTGAACGGTGAGGGGGCGGCGGCGATGGGCAAGCCGGCAACAAGGTCTCGAGAATTCCGAAGAGAAAGCAAACCCGACCGCCGGACGAAAGCAGCAACGATACCGAGAAGTTTGGCAAGACCCGGCAGTACAGATCCACATCTCACACTACGGCCTTCGTCGAATAGACGAATGGCTTCAAGATTTCGCCCATACCTCAACAAGTCTCGATCTCCTAGCCACAGTATTCTGGCAGATCTGGAAAGAGAGGAACAACACAATTTTTCGCCAACAGAAACTGAACCCAAAGAAAATCATCAGCTTAGCCAAGGCGAAGAATCTCTGCTTTACAAATCAGGCGAACTCAAAGAAGAAAGCGCACGGTGACGAAGGCTCCTTACCTCAGAACTGGAAAAACCCGACTGCAAATGCCCTCAAAATCAATATTGACGGGTCTTACTCCTCGGATTCGCCGGTAGGAGCAATAGGCTGTGTGTGCCGTTAACAAAGATGGAGAATTAGCGAACGGGTTTGTGAGATGGGTGGAGATCGGCTTTGGCTGAACAGATGGAGAGTATCGCAAAGGTTGAAAGCCTAAGATGAGACCAGCTGTTCGTGGGATTTGGAGAATTTGATATTTGATGACGGGCTACAAAGACCTAAACTTGGCTCAATGGAGCAGGGAATACAATCGGGTCGTGGAATATTTTGCAAAGGCGATAGATCACTCTCTTTCAACTGGTTGTCCAGCCCTCCAAGCTCTTGTACCCTTTACTTTGTTCAGATTCAAGTCTTTTGTACTTAGACTTGAGAGTTACTAATATATTTCTATTTCGAAAAAAAAAAAAAAAAGGACAATCATTTTTATAGTGTTTGTTTGCCTTTTTAACTTTTTACCTTTTTTCGCTTTCTTTTCAATCGTGAGCCGTCCTATCTATAATTGTTGCCTGTCTCAGGGTTGTGCGGAAGAGGCCGTTCCAATGAGCTTTCTATACTGTTTTTTTTTTCTTTTTTGCTTTTTCTTTTTTTGTGTGAACTATTAATCTCGCCTTTCTTGTTTTAAAAGAAATATATATTACTCTCAATATTCCTTTTCCTCTCAAACCTAGGGGTGAGCGGTTCCCGGTTCCTTACGGGTTCCGCTTGGAACTGGAACCTACCCTCGGGTGCATGGTTCCTCATTTTTGGAACCCGAACCTACCCGTCAAAATGAGAACTCCGGAACCTACCCCCGTCATCACGTTCCGGTCGGTTCCAGTTCCAACTCGGTTCTTTTTTTTTTTTTTTTTAGTTAAAAAAAATGAAAATGAATGCAGCAATAATAAACAAACTTGTCATTCATTGAAGATAATATAACACAAACAGCAAACATCATTTTAGAAGTAATAAACAAGCTGTTTTTACATTCATGAGTGTAATAAGAGCCAATAGTTCGAGCACATGATGGATGAAATGTGCTCTGACAATGGCCATAAAGATACAGACCTGAATATGATAATCTGGTCAGGTTTCCTTTTGCCGGAACTCACATAAAAGTCCAAGAGAAGCTCTGAAATCAGAAACCAAAAGAAGGCTTGACATATGAGATAAAGCAACAAATTATTGGAAGATGCACATGTGGTCATAAGATGCGATCTTGCACATGATTCAAAATTAAGTAGAAGCACTCTCCCATATAAATATAGTAGACAACACAAGCTCACCTTATGATACATTGATCCTCTTTGTCAGACACCTTTTTACACAAGCTTACCACGGTACCACCTGCGTTTGAGATGTAATTGACAGAGAATCTTATAAGCCACTTTGCCTTAATCAAATCAAAAGTTTCTTGCTGTGCTGGGAACTAACGTACCCTGTCTCCAATTGGATTGAGTATCCCATCTCTAAAAGCTGAAAACAGCAGCAAACATAACTTAGCACCACCAAAATTAAAACAGAGAAGACCCAAACAACTAAAACTTCCAGATATGCTAAGAAGGGTTACTTACGCACAAAGGATGTGAGCCATGCTGCTTTTGCTGCACAGATAACTAAACAGCTTAGTAACTCGGCATGCTGACGTTCAAATTAGGAATGCGCATCAGGGGTTGATAAGGATATACTTTAGTCTTTTGAGGAAGAGCGGCACCCCAGGTAGTTTAGCCTTGTATCTCCTCAAACCTTGTGACTTCCACTCCTCTGGTGTGCTCCCGACCTGCATAGCTTCTGCAAGGGCATGATCTACCAACCTAACTTGAATGAGGCACTTCTTCTTCCAGTAGTCAAACATTGGTTTGGAGAACTCCAGGGCATTCTCACAAATCCACAATCTTTGCCTTGTCCGAGTAATTGCGACATACAATTGTTTCAATTCGGAGCATAATATATTGTGCTTTCCCATCATCGAAACTTGGGGAAGACCATTGAGAGCTGTCATCAAGCAAAGCTTGCTCCTTCATGTATCCATAAATGACCCTCCACTGATGTTTCAGAGGTGATGTGCCAAAGAAGTTGTACAATAAGACGTCCTACACAATGTCATGGAAAAAAAGTTTCAGGCAAAAACATCTTATTTAAGACCAAAATGACAGATTTCAAGTTTCATGAATACATGAACAGATCTAAAAAATTTAGGAAAATAATATTTGGACTCATTTTGACACACCAGCCAATCAAGATCAGTCATAAAGTGGCAAGATCTTTGATATTGTCTACTAACCTAAAGGATGATGTCAACATGAGCCCAACGAAATTCTACATTATGTGTATTTAGATGCCACTGTCTACATATAAAAAGGGTAAAGTAGAATGAAAGTGCAAATTAAAGCTTTTTACAGAGTAACAGCTAGCAGCAAATTGGTCATGACCCATTAGAAAAAAAAAGTTCTGAAATCTCTATTGCTGCTGCCATTAAAATCCCACGGCAAACAATCCAACCTGACACACACCTACCTGAAATTCCAACCCCTTGCATTCCACTATCGTCAGAACTAGGGCTTGCCCTCTCACAAGGTTTGAAACTTCATCTCTAGAGTGATCATCTCGAACCAAAATAACCTGCTCTGCTCCAAAGCCAACGAAATTACCACTATCATCATGGTTGCCGAAAATTGATAGTATGGCACTTTCGTCATTCTCGGATTCAAGTAAAATTGGGGCTTCCCCACATATATAGCTAGTTTCAGGGCCCAAAGCATCAATGGATAAAGGGAAAAAACGGTGGAGAAGATCAACAACACTCTGCGCCAGTTTGAGTATACCAGCATGAGTGCGGAAGTTCTGGCTCAAATGGAAAGTTTTGGAAAGGCATCCCTTTTCCATTCTGATATCAGGTCCATCCATTGAATCCATCAAGAACTCCTTGTAGAAAAGGGACCTTATGTCTTCAAACCTGAAGTCTATTCCCCTTGCAATAGTTTGTGCAGTGTCGCCAGAAAACACAAAGCCCTCAGAAACGTTTCTACAGATATACTTGAACAGTGAAATTTGCCTCATGGTGAGATCCTGCACTTCATCAATGTACACAAAATCCACCACGTTACCAGCAAACCGCTCAAAGAAAAGACGGCACTGAAGATCATTGACAAGATCAGCCAAATCAAATTCACCATTTTTCATTTTCATCTTTTCATAATCCTCAAAAGCATCATAAATTTCTTCTCTTCTCTGAATACTCAGAGTAGAGACACGACCCTCTGAAAGTGAAACATAAGCTAACCTGTCAAGTTTGCCTTCACAACCATCTGCTGGTCGAGGACCACCCTTTATGTGGGACATTATTTCAGTGAAGACTCTGGAAGAATCAAGCCTCCTCCTTATCTTGTCATTGAAGTGAGGCCAATAGACAGCACAAAACTTTTCATAGGTGACCTCCTTTGCTCTTAGAAGACTTTGTAAGGCAACTGGTCTAGGATTGAAGGATCGACCATGACATAACTCCCTCAGATCGGGGAACCTTTCAAAGAATGAAACCCCCACCGTTCCATCTAGCATCATCAGAAGCTTACGAAAAGTTATAACAAGGGGATAAGAATTGGGAGATATATCTGCAAACGAATTCGGGATATCCTTGAACAATGCTGCATCATCAACAATCTCATCAACTGAAGAGCTTTTTTACTCTATGTTTTGCATCTATGCTGGAGCTGCAGGATTAACAAAGCCAGCAATTAGAAATGGAAATTTATACTAAACAAACTTACGGGAATACCAAGACTACACTCATTATTTCTACTTTCAGGTAACTAACAGCGAAAAGGAAATTAGTACGTATTGATGCACCAAGGTTGTAATGATATACTACGATACACGGATAGCATTTACTTCAGCTGGCAATAAAAATCTTCCCCACAGCAAGATTTGTAGAACAGATGGTCCTTTCTTGATTCTGCTTATAATTGCATACGTTCATTTAAAATACAATTTTCTCTTTATACATACAATCCTACAATCACAAAATTTAATACAAAAGTTTCCAATAAAATGGAAATGCAAACTAAAGAAGTGGCACAAAGACCAAAGTAAGGAATATTGCCGCACAAGTTAATCTTCAGTTTCAGCAAGCAGATGAAGTCGATCTCTAACATGCAATGATTAAATCTATTTTCTAGCAGTTAAAACTAAGTGGTAGCACCCAAGCATGGCAAAACACTGATTTGACCCATGCACTCTTGCTAGAAGTCTAATGGACTTACCACATATATTCATTCCGCTTTAGCTGATAAACTCTATTTACCGGCCATAAACTCTGCATTAACAACATCCATATCTAAAAAAAACAGAAGAAGAGACATTAGATAAAATATTCATTTATAGATATACAAAAAGAATTACAATATATAAAGATATAATCAATGTCACTTACCCAATTCAAATTTTTCTGCATTCTCGATGCACTCCTCAACATCAATCGGTACACGAACGGCTCTCAACCAATCTTGAGTGCAAATCAAAGCTTCAACTACTTTGGGAGTTAAAGAACTTCGAAAGTCATCAAGCACACGACCCGATGTACTAAAAGTTGACTCGGAAGCAACGGTAGATACGGGAATGGACAAAATATCTCGAGCCATCAAAGAAAGGATCTTATATTTTGAGCCATTAGTCTTCCACCACATCAAAAGGTCAAGATTAAGATCCTTTTCATTTTTTTCTTGAAGGTACTCATCAAGCTCGGACTTGTTGTCATCACACTCGTGTTCATTTGAATATAAAAACATTTTTTCCAAACTTGGACGTCATACTTCTTTATTCTTTCACCACCCGAATCGACATTGGAAGCACTACCACTTGCATCCGAACTATGGCCACCAACATTTTGATCACTTGGAATAAGAGAAAATTGCTTATAAAATTCATACAAACGCTCCAATGCATCCTTCACCTTGTAATGCATCTCTTTAACTTTCAATTCATCATCATAGATTTGTCCATACAAGAAAGACACATAATTCAACTTGGCCCTAGGATCTAACACAACCGCAATCAACACCATCATATTCACTTTATCCAAGCTTCCATAATATTTATCAAATTTTTCTTTCATCTTCACACCCATATCTTGAAGCCTAGGATCCGAAGCATTGACCGCATCTTTCAAATATCTATACAAAAAAGCTATTCCTTCAAAATAATCATTTGAAGTAACATACGAACTCCCCGACATCCGATTGGTGGCATCATAGAATACTTTTAGAAAATCTGAAATAATAATAGCATTTTCCCAATCATCATCAATAGGAGTTTCATGGTTCAGCTCACTTGCAAAAGATATATTGTCTTCTTCCATTCTTTGGAAAGCTTTTCTGAACTTTATAGCTGTGTCTAACATGAGATAAGTGGAATTCCATCTAGTGGCCACATCAAGAACTACCGAACCCTTATAAGTGATCTTTTCACTCTTAATGCAAGTCTGAAATGCATTGGCTCTTGCGGGAGAACTCTTTACATATCTAACCACATTCCGGATACGTACAATAGAGTCACGTACCGTAGTCAAGCCATCTCTCACAATTAAATTCAATATATGAGCTGTGCATCTCATGTGCAAAACACTACCATCCAATATCGACGACTTTTCTTTGCAAAATTTATCCCTCAAATAATTAATTGCAACATCATTTGAGCTAGCATTATCCACAGTGATTGTGGACACCTTCTTTCAATTCCCCACTCTTCAATACATTTTTCCACCATTCTCCCAATCTCCCTACCCCTATGACTATGCATCACCACAAAATTGATGATTCTTTTATGCAACTTCTAATTTTCATCAATAAAATGAGCAGTGAGACACATATAATTCAGATTTTGAATGGAAGTCCATGTGTCGGTTGTGAGTGCGATCCTAGAATTAATCTGTCGAAAATAATTCTTCAAAGAAGTTTTTCATCTAAGTACAACTTCATGCAATCTTTGGCCATTGTGAAACGTGATATATGTTTGAAGAGAGGTTGTAACTCACCGACAAATTCACGAAATCCAACTCGTTCAACCAAGGAAAAGGTTGCTCATCAATGATGATGAACCGAGCAAGCATCCGCCTACAACGTTCTTGATTAAACGCCCATGTCGATAAGACACTACCGGTAGTAGAATCTCCTCCCGACTTGCCAGCCACGTCTACATTACGTGGTGCAAAGAACTTCTGTCTCTTATCTACGTTACGGGGAACCTCCTGCATGTGGTCAAGTGCTTCCTCATCGCAGAAGTACCGTTAGCAACACGATATTTAAGCATGGCCCCACAATGAATGCATTTCACTTGATTTGGTTTTCCATCCTTATCATTAATTCTAGTATAATGATTCCAGCATTCCGATGTATATTTCTTATCAAATGGAAGATGACAACCAGCCTTACTTGTGGCACTCGTGGTAGGGGGTGCCTCTTCTTCATTTTCATGGCCGTAAAACTCCAATTCCGTGATCGGACTCATCTCCTCATGTCCCTCCACCTCCATTGATGTGTTATCTTGATTCATTAACTTTGCACTACACAACAATAACAGAATATAATTAATTTAGTTGATAACAATGTTAACACAGCATAATACAGCATACCAATGGTGTATAGAAACATAATACAGCAAATTTTATACATAAACTAAGTCTATTATGTTAAAATACAGCATATCAATGATGTATAGAAACATAATACAACACTTTTATACATAAACTAAGTCTATTATGTTGAAATACAGCATATCAATGGTGTATAGAAACATAATACAACACTTTTATACATAAACTAAGTCTATTATGTTGAAATACAGCATATCAATGGTGTATAGAAACATAATACAGCATGAACCATGGGAAAGTAGACCAATTTCAGTCTTTATTTCATCACCTACCTTTGAACCAGAAAGATTGCAAAGCTGTCTCACTAAAATCTACAAGTGATGTTGAAATTTGATGGTCCGACAGTGTCGAGAAAGCCCCTGACTGAGTCAATGACAGCTCTGCTGCTCTGGGACAGCAGGGAAGAGAATGTGATTCCAAATATGTGAACCTAGAGCACAAACATCAAAACATCAGGAAAAAACATACATCACGTCTATATTTATAGCTCACTAATCGAAGATTGGTTGGAGGAAATTTCCTCCCGTCCTACTAAGAGTAAAGGAGAACACAGCGCTATAAGAACGCCAGAAAGTTACGGCAAGTCACGATGAGAACTGGAGATATCCCCTAAAGAACACACATCATCAAAATCTCGTTTGCTGCATCCAAATCTCGCCTTGCTGCGTCTTTAGACAATGATGTCTATGCCCCATGTTTGATCATGTTGTTCTCTTATTTCTCAGCAATGTCCAGCAGCTACAGTTATCCTACACGTACCCTCGCTCACCACATTGCTTTCTCATACTTTACTCATTTTTTTTGTCATTCCATCAAACATTGATAGCCCTATTATATCATCAAGACAGTGTTGGTTGACTGATATTGACAGAAAAAAGCAGGACAATGAGCTGATCTAGTTTACTTTCTTTTGTACAACTCCAACTATTCTTGTTGTTAAGTAACAGTTAACCTACCCAAGAGCCCTCTTAGCAGAAGAGTGATGTTAAAAAGCTGGATATAGTGAAAAGTAAAAGCAAAGGTTAACCCAAAATATGAATGGAAGGCGACTGACCTCAAGGGCGAGTGACGGTGGCGTCGAGGGCGAGCGACAGCGACGTCAAGGGCGATCGACGAGCCAGAGGTCAGCGCGGTGGCGTCGAGGGCGAGAGGAGGTGGCCTCGACAGTGGTCACTGGTCAGCGAGCGGTGGCGTCTAGGACGAGTGACGATGGCGTCAACGGCGAGCGACGGTGGCGTTGAGGGCAATCAACAAGCCAGAGGTCAGCGCGGTGGCGTCGAGGGCGAGAGGAGGTGGCCTCGAGCAGGGGTCAGCGAGCGGTGCGTCGAGGGCGAGCGACGGTGGTGTCGAGGGCGATCGGCGAGCCAGAGGTCAGCGGTGGTGACCGGTGCCGTCGAGGGCGAGAGGAGGTCGCCTCGAGCAGGGGTCAGCGAGCGTGGCGTCGAGGGCGAGCAACGGTGGCGTCGAGGGCAAACGGTGACCAAGGGCCCAGGGGTCAGCCGCGGTGCCGTCGAGGGCGAGCGGAGGTGGCCTCGACCCTCGAGCAGAGATCAACGGCGGTGGCGTCGAGGGCGACCGGCGGTGGCGTCGACTCGAGCAGAGGTGAACGGACGGGACGAGCGAAGAGAGAGAGCTTTGAGTCTGTGACTGTGAGTGAATGTGAAACGAAGTGAAACTGTGAAAGTGTCGTAGTGAAGACGCCGAAGAGAGACCTAATTCGAGCGAATTGGGGCTTTTTTTTTTTTTACTTTTAGCCCTAACCGGACCGGTTCCCGGTTCCGGTTCCGGTTCCCGGGGCCGGTTCCGGTTCCGGTTCCGGTTCCCCGTACCGGTTCCGGTTCCGGTTCCCGAAAAAAGGAACCGGGAACTGGAACCGGCCTCCTCGGAACCGGGAACCGAACCGGACCCTCCCCCGGTTCGGTTCCGGTTCCCAGTTCTACCCGGAACCACGCTCACCCCTACTCAAACCTCACGTAAAGCTCCCGAGAATTTGCTTCCGATATTCTTTCTTGTTGACCGGCCAATCGTAGCTTGGATTGGCTCTTATCTTTTCCATTTTAATTTATTGTTTTCCTTTTGTCGTTTCTCTCAATGGCGATGCATTAATGATGATGTGTTTGGCGTCGACTCCGGCATGTGTTGGGGTTTGGACCAAATCCTAAGGAGATGAATCGAGTCTTGGGGGCAAGTTTAGATTTAGTGATCGGTCAAATTAAGAAATTATGAACAGAAACTCATTGCTTTTTCTTTCTTTATACTTTTTCTTTCTTTATAATTAATTGAGGTCATAGGACTCTATCAATTTATTCATTCGACCCAACTCTGAATTTATTTATTCATTCGACCCTACTTTTGAGTGCGGTTTGAACTATTGATTTACGTAATTGGAAGTAACTAATTTGGTTTATGACGAAACCAAGAAATTGATCACTGATTCAATTTGACTACCTTTACAGGATTGACCTCAATAGAAAACTGAAGAGTAACGACAACAAGTGATTAAGTTCAGTAGTTCCTCATATAAGATTATTGACTCTAAAAATATAGTAATTTGGAGAAGACAAAATTGTTTGAAGCACCGACAAAATCATAAGACCCCTTGTTTCAAAGAGAAAGAGAGGAAAAAGGGTTATTTACCGCGGAGAAAGGACAGATGTGAGAATGAGTGGATTAGGGATATTATTATAACATCTTAATTTTTGGGCCGGGGGGTGACAGGGGGGAGGGAGGGGATGAGAAGGGTAAGGGAAACGATCTTGTACTATTTTCACCAATATAGGCCCTTTGATTGTGATGGGAAGGATCTCAGCCGTTGAAATAGAGCCAATCTTGCTGTGAAATGGTTGTGAACACATTCCAGCAATATCCTTTGAAATTTTCTTTTTTTTTATAAAGTTATTGTCTATACCCCACAAATTTACTCCAATAATTAATTTTTTCCACCTTGGCACCTCTTAGTTATTCCATTTATAAATTTCAGCCACTTAGTGCTTTATTAGCTTGGCCAAAATTTTATATTCTTGTAGGTTCAGTCCAGTTTATCGATTGAGCTCAAGACAATGCACTTAAATCCACCCGCTGCCAATCCAATGTAGACATATGAATTTAAATAATGCATGAAAAAAAAATGCAATTAATATGTTTAAATGGTTCGGTCCATCTTGGACTATTTTGCAAAGGCTTGTCTTAATGAATTACTCTCTTTCAACTGGTTGTGCAACCCTCCGAAACCCTTATGGCTTTAATTTGTTTAAATTCAAGTCTTTTGTACTCAGACTTTCGAGCTATATAATACATTTCCATTTCGGGAAAAAAAAAAAAAAGGACAATCAAATTGTTTCTTTTATAGTGTTTTTCTTTTTACTTTTTACTTTTTTTTCTCTTTCCTTTTTGTCTCTCAAATTGTGAGCCGTCCTCTCTAATTGTTGCGTGTCTTAAGGGTTGCGCGGAAGCGGCCGTTCCACTGCGCTTTTTATACTGTTTTTTTTTTCTTTTTTGCTTTTTTTTTTTTGTGTGAACTATTAATATCACTTTTCTTGTTTCAAAATAAATAGATATTACTGTCAAAATTCCTTTCCCTCTCAGACCTCACCTAAAGCTCCCAGAATTTGCTTCAGATGTTCTTTATTGTTGACCCGAGCTTAGATTGGCTCTCATCTTTACCTTATTAATTTATTGTTCTCTTTTTGTTGTTTCTCTCAATGTGTACGACTGCGATGCATTAATGACGATGTGCTTGGCGTTGACTCGGGCATATGTTGGGGTTTGGATCAAATCCTGAGGAGATGAATCGAGTCTTGGGGGCAAGTTTCTGGAAATTTACCGTGGAGAAAGGACGGATGTGGGAAGGAGTGGATTAGGGATATTATTACAATATCTTAATTTTTGGGCCAGGGGGTGAAAGAGGAGCTGCGGGGGCCGGGAGAAGGGGATGAGAAGGGCAAGGAAAACGATCTTGTATTGTTCCCGCTAATACAAGCCCTTCGACTGGGATGGGAAGGACCTCAGCCGTTGAAATAGAGCCAATCTTGCCATGATATGGTTGTGAAGACATTCTTGCAATGTCCTTTGAATTTATTTTTTTTATAAAGTTATTGTCTATATCCCACGAATTTACTCCAATGAATTAATTTTTTCCACCTTGGCACCTCCTAGTTCTTCCATTTATAAATTTCGGCTGCTTAGTGTTTTATGCACTTGGCAAAAATTTTATGCTCTTATTGGCTCAATCCAATTTATCGAGGAAGTTCAACACCATTAACTTAAATTTACTCACCACCTGTCCAATGTAAATATATGGATTAAATAATGGATGAAAAAAATGCAATTATTGATTTTTGGTTAGAGATTAGGGTCGGTTCCTAAATTTTTTTAATGCAATTAACAACTAATTGAATTGCAAAATTTTAGGTATCAACAACAACAGACATGCTACTAATACATTTTACCCAAAGCGAGTTCACTACCACTGCAACGGCACTATCCACTAAAATTTGTCCCTTTTGTAATGCATTTACGTTGAGGAACCTAGGGTTTTTTGTGCATATAAGTATTTTTGTTTGAACGTAAGCGTTGGGAAAATAGTAATCTCATAAAAAGAAAAATCACTTGTAAGGTGGTCATATGAACTCTAAGTCCAAGGAAAGAGTATAAACAGCTCCTTTTTCTTTTTATCTTAGTCGCACCTCCTAAATTTATGTAACATATCACACCACGTTTTATGGTGATGATGCCTTCCAAGAAAGTTGCAAGAACTATGTGTGGAACAGGGTTTAATGAGTGATGGTCATGTAGGAAAATGAGAAGTGACAGAGACATGATTGAAGGAAGGACTGAGAAATGGCCCTAAGCCCAACAAGTGACCGAACGTATGGGGCGAGAATCAAATAAAATGTCTAAGAAATGTAGACACATGGAGTTGCGTATCATAACCCAGCTAGAAAACAAAAATGAAAGGGTGACGGCTTCAAACTTTAATTATCATTTTTTTTTTATCATCTACAAACTTCTAATTGCATTTCTCAAAAATGCCTTAACATTACTGACTTTAATTAGAATGACTTATCTACTTTTATCCATTTAAATTATCAATTAGTTTTGAGTCACTAACTCTTATATGAAATATTTACCAATTTTTTTAATTACCAACTTTTCTTTTTTTTTTTATCAATTTTTCATTCAAGTTTCTTTATTGTGCCTTAAATTTACTAACTCTTATTCATCAACCTTTTCTTCGATTAAGCTTTCAACTAGTTATCAGATCTCATTCGAGTTAACTATCAATGTTTTTTTTGTTTTTTTATTTATTTATTAACTTTTCCATCAGGCAACTTAATCTAGAAAAAATTGCAAAGTTGCCAAATAAATCAGGGTACTTTTCTATGTAATTGGTAAATTTTAGATGTTGACAATTAAATAGAATTTGCCAAATAAAAAGAGAATTAGTTCATCAGTCAAAAAGAAATTGGGAAAAAAATAGGCGTTGGCTGCCAATTTCAGACCCACGAGGTGCTTTCCAAGAAGGACGCTTGAAAGGTATGAAGGTTTAAGTGCAAAGTATAAGCCAAATATAATTTAATTTTTACTCATCATTCTATTTTCTTTTCAAGCACATAAATAATATACATATACTTACTATTTGAATCAATAAATTTGCATTTGCGTTTTATTTTCTAGTATTAGGTTTTCCTGCCGATGAAAATTTCTGAATCCGTCCGACTTTCTCCATCGTAACACGAGAATAAAGCAACCAAGATAAATCCAAGGAAATCTCAATCGCAGAAGGAGAAATTCACAAAACTAGCCTTGAATCCTGAAGGCCAAAATATTTTCAGAATCGGACGAAACTGGAAAAAGATAGGGTTCGAATAGGATTAAACCAGGTCCGCAGGTGCTTGAATGTCTTAGGCTAGTTCTGTCCAATGATCAACAGGGCTCGCTGATGC
The DNA here is from genome assembly GCA_014182575.1 of Eucalyptus decipiens. Classification (NCBI taxonomy): domain Eukaryota; kingdom Viridiplantae; phylum Streptophyta; class Magnoliopsida; order Myrtales; family Myrtaceae; genus Eucalyptus; species Eucalyptus decipiens. Next base: position 25,518,571 of record CM024611.1, on the reverse strand, counting down.
GGTCACGCTATGGACGTTCGGACCAGTCGCTAGCATGGCGCAACAGTGGAGCTAACGCGGGACTGATGCGGAGTGACTCTGATTTTAGTCAAATCAGAGACTGACGAGTAAGATGAAAGGACACAAATTTATGTGAGGCAGGATGCTATCGCATGAAACTAAATCAGGATAGTCAAGTCGCCTATGACAAACCCATTTGTAAACACAGGAGAAGTTATTGTACTTAGAGTGAAAACATTTATCCAAGTGAGAGGTGAAGTGTGCAATTGACTCTTAGTAGATACTTAAAGGTGTGGTTTAAAGTTTTGGGTGAGGATCTAATGCGCTGTGCATATAACAATGTTGAAGAGTCCCATAGTTTATAGCAGGATTGGATTACTGTAGAAGGAAGTCGTGTCTTGCACGGCAATTCTACTCTTGAAACGAGGTGGTAATTGTATTCTTGACATAACTAGTGGAATTCGACTTATTTAGGTCATTAGAGCTTGAAGAGAGGAGCAGACACATCCACACCCAGCCTCTATAAATCTCTTTTGCAATTTCTTTTTCCCCAAGTTCTTTAATTTCACTGTTTATATTGCTAGTTCAGTTTGCTCGTAGAAGTAGAAATTTTTATTGGGGTAAGTTTTGCAAATTTGGTTTGTGTTTCTTTAAGAGCAAATTTATCCTCCCTCTTGGTTGCCTATTTTGGCCTAACAAATTTGTAGGGAGAAGTACACTATTAGTGTCATAATTTGTGTACGGCGCTCACTTTAATGTCAAAAGTTTCTGTCGAATCACTTAAGTGTCAAATTGGAGACAAAACGATCACTTTGGTGCCACCGGTGAGAAATTTCGGCCAAAATAATTATGTGGCTTTTATATTTAAAAAAAAATCGATAATTCTTCAGATTGTCCACGGTGGATGGCATAAAACAACCCTGTTTTCTTTTCTTCGTAAAAAAACAATGTTGTTTTACCATTCCACGTGGATCACTTACAAAACGATTGTCATTTTGTAAAATAGAAGAGAGTACGGCCAAAAACGGTGTTCGTATACAATTCTCACTCGACGTCGCTGGCTGTAACTCGCTGACCCACCGTCATTCACTCGCCTGCCGTCGCTCACCTGCTGTCACTCGGCCACCGCTGTAGTTGGGCCACCGTTCACGTTCGTTCACTAGCTGCGTTCTGAACTCTCGCTCACTCAAGTTTGTCATGTTCTCTATGTGGGTCAATTTAGTGAAAAATTTAGGATTCCAATGGGCAAGTTAGGGTATAGAGAGCAAATTGAGGGCTCGGCTCAGGGGGAAAGTGGTGGGGAAATGGTGGGGACCGAATAGAAAATTAGAGAGTTCCGTCGTTTGTTCGCTTTCTTTTATGGGGACCGAATAGAAAAATAGGGCATGGAGGGGAAATTGGGGCTCGACTCGGAGGGAAACAGCGATGGGACCGAATTTGTTTAATTAATTGAACTGCATATGTGGGAGAAACAGTGGGGGACCGAATGTGATTGAATTGAAAAATTGGTGGTGGGGACTTCACTTTGTTTATTCAATTCGGTTTCTTTTATTTCAGTAAAAGCACCGAATTGGGAAGATTAGTTGCATTTGTTTCTTGACAACAAAACGACAATGACCTACATGTGAAGTTGTTGATTCTGTCATGCAGTCCCAACAAGTAATGACACTTTTTTTTTTCATTGGTTGCAGTATCGACATGGACACGAATCAAGTAGGCATCATTGTTTACTATGGTGGAGAGTTTCTTATTGGCACCAATGATTATGAATATACTGGTGGAAATAAATGTATTATTTATGTCAATATTAAGAAGCCATCATATATTGATTTTCTGAGGGATTTGATGTATTTTTTATGATGCAAAGTGCAAAAACTATATTACTATGTTTATGGGAAGGAATTGAAAGATGGTTTGAGATTTTTTAATGACGATAATGGTATTAAGGATATCATTTACCATTATCTTCACGACAAAGAAGCTAAGGTATATGTTGAGTATTATAGTGATGGTGAGGATGAGGATGAGGATGGTGAGGATGAGGATGGGGATAAGCATATCACCACTGAAGAAGTGAGGGATCCTCTTCAAGTGAGTAATCAGGTCGGGGATGAGCTTAAGTTAGATGAAGGGCAAAATGAGAGGGAGAAAAGTCATATTGATAGAAATGAATAAACAGGGAGATGTCATGAAATCTTGGGTGAAGATGTGGGCGATAAAGACTTCATTGGATTAGAATGTGAAATTACTTTATCCAGTGAATCAGAAGATGAATATTTAGCTTCAGTTAATTTCCCAAGTGACGAAGATGATGATGAACTCGAACAGTCAAGACAAAAGCAAAGGGAATTTCTGAGAAAAAAACTTGTAGCTTCAGCAAAGAGGCCCGAGCCAGTAAATATGGATGGAGCTCTAGCTGAAGGTAATAGAAGTGAAGATAAAGAAAGTTGCGGCGATGAAGTTAATGGTTCGGAAAATGAGTTCGACAATGATGATGAAGAACCTGCTCGTCGAAGAAAAGTAAGTACCCTTGCTATGATCCGACTGTTGATAAACCCGTTTTGTCTGTAGGTATGAGATTTGACGATGCCAAACAGTTCAAGGAAGCTGTTGTGAAGAACTCCATTGGTGAACAGAGGAGCGTTCAATTCATTAGAAACGCGAAGGAATTTGTGAGAGCTAAATGCTCACAGCCCAATTGTCCATGGAAGCTCTATGGCGCGCTGAGTAAAAATGGGTCATTCCAGATTAGGTCATTCTAAGAGGAGCATACTTGTCTAATTATCTTTAACAATAAAATGGTAATAAGTGTGTGGTTATCGAAACATTTTTTTCAACATTATCAAAGCAATGCCCGAGATCAAGAGTCCTCAATTTCAACTGTTAGTGAAGGAGCAAGTAAGGGTTAATGTGTCAAGAAATCAATGCAAGAGAGCTAAGATGAGGGTGATGAAAATATTGATGGGTGGGTATAGAGAGGAATATGTACATGTATAGGACTATGCTGGCGAATGCATATTTCAAAACCTATCTAGTATGGTATATGTAGAGGTTATGGAGATACCACTCCCTGATCTTAGGCTTAGATTTGATAGATTTTATGTCGGTTTTGATGTATGCAAACGGGGCTTCTTGGCTGATTCTAGAAGAGTTATAGGATTGGATGGATGCTTTCTAGAAGGTTTATGCAATGGAGAGTTGTTGGCTGCTGTGGGGAGAGATGCCAATAATCAAATTTTTCTGATAATTTGGGCGGTAATGAAGATAGAGAACATGGATATTTGGTCATGGTTCCTCAAAAATTTAATGGCTGACCTTGAGATAACCGATGGGGGAGGATGGACATTTATGAGCGACCAACAGAAGGTAATTTCATTGTCAATTAATTCACTCCATTCTAATATTAATCACTTACATATTTTCCCTAACTTGTATTTATTGGTTTGAATTTTTGTAGGGACTTATTCATACATTGGTTGAGTTGATGCCATATGCTAAGCATAGAATGTGCAAAAAGTACATATATGCAAACTGGTCAAGGAACTTCAAAGGAGATAGGCTGCAAAAGCAGTTCTGGCAGATAGCAAAGAGTATCAACATAGCTAAATTCAGATTAGCCAAACAAGGATTGTTGCAGCTAACAAAGGAAGGTTTTGATGCACTCTTCCAAACAAAAGCTAAGCACTGGTGTCGGACCTTCTTCAGCGAATAGTTCAAATGCGATATCATTGATAACAACCTTAGTGAAGCTTTCAATGGCAGAATTTTAGAGGTCAGATGCAAACCAATCATTAGCATGCTTGATGATATTCGAGTTATGGTGATGACTAGAGTGCATAGGCAAAGAGATGAGGCTACGAAATGGACTAGAGATTATGGCCCTAGGATTGTGAAGAGATTAGATGTAAATATTGCTACTAGTAGGTTCTGTCATCCAGTTTGGAATGAAGATAATGGATATGAGATTATTCAAAATCAAGAAAGTGGTCATGCCGAGCTTAACAATTGAATGGAATTCCCTGTATCCATGCCATTTGTGTTATTTAGATGAAGCAAGAAAACCCAAATGATTACCTACATGATCAGTACAAAAAAAGCTCATACCTTGTTTCATACCAATTCTTGATGCAGCCTATCGGAAGCAGCAAATTTTGAGAGCCAACAAATCATGAAAGCCCTCTACCTTTGCCATTGAAGAAGCAAATAGGAAGGCCAAAGAAGTGTGGCACCCCTCGAGGCCCCCAATCCGTTGGGGTCGCCATAGTTTGCTTACATTTCTCTTACTTGACCTGAAGGCCTATCAATCCTAGGGGTTTATATCTTTTAGGCCAGTACCTACGCAAATTATATGACGAAAACATACCCAACAACTCCCTTTCCTATATTCAGAAACTAGTGCACACCAACTAAACATTTTATATAAGTTAAAGCCAAACACCTTTATTTACATAACTTGATGGACATCATTAGTTGGTACATCAAAACGTCAAGGTTTTTTATACTCAGCTATATTTCAATAGATGACCGACATCTCTTCCAACAATCATATACTTAAGGTCTATCGATCAGTGTCGGCATCCAAAAGTTCATTCCTTTGCTATCCTCTTCCTCGCGGTCATATCCAACCAATCGATCCATCTACCGGTGGCAGTGGTAGTAGAGGTATCTTGTCTAGTCTGAAATGTTAGTCCCCAAACGGGATGAGTACAACCACTCAGCACTAAATATCCATCAAACTACACAATGCAACAAGCAAGATAACCATAATTTCATGTGAAATGCACATATCATCCATGCAATCATGCTTATATCTCCATGAGATGCATTCAATGCCTTCATGATCGCATTCTCAATTTCATATAGTATCGACTCAATTTCATAGGCAATTATATCCCATGCCATATGCACATACATGCGCATGATCCATATCACCCATGCAATCATATAAATATAAATATATATATATATATATATATATATATATATATATATATATTCTCATGAGATTCATTTAATGCCTTTATGATTGCATTCTCAATGCCATATAGTATCAACTCAATTTCATATGCAATTATATCCCATACCATATGCACATACATACACATGATTCATATCACCCATACAATTATATATATATTCTCATGAGATCCATTTAATGCCTTCATGATCGCATTCTCAATGCTATATAGTATCAACTTAATTTCATAGGCAATTATATCACATGCCCTATGCACACACACACGTGCATGATTCAATTCCCATTTTGATATTCAAAAGGATCTCATCTTTCTTCCAGGGACCAGTGTTTGCATCCCTCATATATCGCTCGCACCCAACCTTGCATCGTGAGGAACCTCTAACACACACCTCCGGGCATCCGGCACACACCTCCGGGCATCTCGCATCCCACTTGGCATCGCGAGGAATTGCTGGGGCTTGCCATGAAAATGGTTACCCCTGCCTTCTAGAATTACGTACCGACATACCACCAGGCATCCCCTGGAATTACGTACCGATATACCATTGGGCATCCCGAAACTCTCGAGGACATCTGGCACACACACTCCGAGCATCCCGACACTCCCGGGGCATCGTCGACTCACACCTCCGACGGTATTATCATCATCACAATGCATATTCACATATATATATATATATATATATATATATATATATCTCATGTTCAAATTAACATTTGATGCAATAATGTCAAAAGTTTAAACCAGTCTTTTTGATGTCATGTGATATGCCAAATGTCACCATATATGCAGTACAAATAACACCCACAAGATCACATTTCATAAAGCAATTAATTTGTTCTTGAAACTGAAGCAAATTTTTGGACAAAGCAAAATGCATTCCTTTAATTGAAATTATGGAAAAATTAGTAATTGATATTAATAAATTATGAAAATTTAACACAATGTAGACAAGACCTAGAGAAAGAGGTTTCATGAAGAACACTATGTCAAGAAAGTTTTATATCAATCACATAGGTCCATACTTCACAGTAAAAGAAATTCCAGCACCACTTTTGCACAGTTTTGGAAATAATTTCGGTTAAACCCTTAAATGAACTCCGAAAATTATGAGATTTTAATATGTTATAGCTGAGACCTAGAGGTAAAAGTCCCATGAATAAATCAAAGTCTAATTCATTCTGGATTAAAAAAATATGATTATTACAACTCACCCTAACCCTCGGCTCAATCTCCAGATATAATCCTTTTCAAGGAAAAATCATTTCCCAAATCAATACTTGTTCGTTTATTCTTAAATTTCAATATGTTATTCCTCAAGGTGTCATCTACAATTCTTATCGAGGAAACAAGATCAAATTCAGACTGGATAATTTTACAAAATTCATAGAATCGCAAGGGATCAACATAGCAGTTTTCCAGATCTAGTATCTTTGAAGAAAAATGGTTTCACCATCCAATACTTGTCCGTTTCATTTCAATTTTAGTATGTTAATCTTCAAGAGGTCCTGTACAAATTTTATCAAGGAGTCGAAGTGAGATTCCAACTAGAAAATTGCATGCAGCTCACGAAATCACCAAAGGTTGGACTGTTTTTCTAGAAAACAGATTACTAGACTAAGGCACTACTCCCATAACTTCAAAAATTCTCACCTCCACCACCTCCGAAATTCACCATACAACACACACAATCACAGCAAGCAAAGTGTAGGTCAAAGGACTCTACTTGCCTCAAATCCAAAGAAAATCACAGCAAGCACAACGGCGAGGCAAGGCAGGCTTGACGGCGGCAGCTAGGCGGATGCACGGCGGCCGGTCTTCTTCCTCCTCTCTCGACTTCACTCTCTCTCTCTCTCTCTCTCTCAGTGCCTTGCTCAATCCACCCCCTGCCCTTTTCCTTTTTGGTAGTTTAATTACTTGCCTTTGATTAATTTTGCATGGAAGAACACTTGTCTCCAAGAAGGAGACAAGTGTCTTCTTGTTGAAGACACATGGAGGAGGCCCATCCGGTTCCCCCCTTCCTTCGGTCAACGGCTCATGGGGGCTTCTTGGGCCGGGCCTCTTGGCCCACTTTGGGCCCAACACTTTTGGGTCTAAAGTCCAACTTTTAAATGGCCCAAAAATAATACTAAATAAGCCCATAATTGCTCTTAACAATTTACTTTAATCCCCACTTAATTTCATAATCTCAAATACTCACATGGCCATAAAATTGCAACAATAATCAATGAAAATCCAACTAATAGAGTACACGGCCAAGAATAAAAATTTTCCCTATCAATTTATCCTTTTAATACAATCCTTAATCGCTTATGGACATGGGATATATTTCCAACAAAATAATTGTCCATTAAAATACTCGACCTTAATGTGCTGTAATTCATTGGTCTAATTGCTATAATATAATCTGATGACGCTTCCATCACCCATTCATGGTTCATGGTATATCATGGGGTTGTCATGAAATTTTATGATGCCACAAGAAGAGAAGAATAATGCAGCAGGAAGAGGCATCAAGTCAGAGGATGAGTATGACTGGGGCAAAGATAAAATGGTCCTATTGCCACAAGGAATGACACAATAAGAAAGGTTGTGAGCTGAAAAAGTAGCATCAAGAGTAAGCTGATTTAGTGCCAGGGACATGACCTACTAAAGAGCTTCTTCTTAGGCCTATTGAAGGGATGACAGAAGGCTCTGTTGTAATGCCTACTGAAGGGCAAACAAAAAGCCCTACTGTAGGGTAAGTATCATATTTATCTCAGTAATTTTTCAATTAATATTCGATAGAGTTTGATGGTTGACCCGGTGTACTGGCTTCTCTTCTTCTTTTCCTCTGTCATGCACTTGTAATTTGAGAAATTTTCTCCATTTGTTTCCCCCCATGAAAATAAGTAGATGTCTAATTATTCAAATCATTGTAGTTGATCATAATCCTGATATAATACATTGTTGTAAGGCCTACTAAAGGGCTAGAAACAGGCCATGTTATGACACGTCCCATTCCATGCCACACAATTCCGTCCCATAATCCGACACATCAACAACACTCAACATGCATTCCAATTGTTATTCATTGCCACACAAGGGCATAGCCTACTCGCAGTTCGGCTATCTACTGACATATAGCCAGGCATCGCCTTCCCACCTTGGAGTGCGGCTTTGTCAGTATGTCGACGACGTTCCCGAAGGAGCATGGGCCCAAAATCAACTGCGACCCGCAACCACTGCGTGGGCATCCCATATAGGGGCAAGTCCGACTCAACAGCCCAGGACGATCTCCTCTTAATTATCACACAACAATTCATATTCGGCCCGGGACACTTTGCATTTCACTCAATGCTTCCGCTTAAAATAGTGATCCCGGCCACTTTTTTTCGTATTAAAAATAGTCCAGAAATTAACCACGTGTGTGGGGGCACGTTGATTTCGATCCAGAAAACCAATATCTCACTTTTTCAAACCCCATTATTTAATATAATATTGAAAATCCAATTTTTACATTAAAACCCGACAATTTGGTTTTTATGAATAAAATCCATTTTTATCACAATCAACACTCAATTTACCACATCCATTCATCAAATTCAAATTCTAAATACACAGCATCGATCAGCACGAAATTCTGAGAAAATAGGTTCCCGAAATAATTTTCGGAATTTATTAATCCGAAAATTAATTAAATCATAATATCCATATTATTCACGATCCACACTCAATTTATAATATCCAATCGTCAATTTCAAAATCTGACTACACAGCAGCGACAAGCACGAAATTCTGAGAATTTCGGAATTTAATAAGTAATTAAATTTATTCCGAAAATAATTAAATAATAATATTTTAATAATTTCGAATAATAAAATATTATTAAATTATTAAAAAAATTCGAAATATTTATTTAATCCCAAAAGTAACTCATTTATGTCAAATCACCATTATACTAATATAAACATCAATTTAACCTTAACTAAACATATTTTAAGTTAAACTAATCTCTTAATCTAATTCACAATTAAATAAATTAAACTAACCACCTAAGCTTAATTAACTTAAGCTAAGCACACCTAAAGCATAATTAACCCTCTAATCGAGATTTAGTCAGCTAAACTCACCCGATTAACGAACCGAGCGAACCAAAACGACGGAAATGACGCGAGGATCGACTTTCCTCAAGACGGGCCGAGCATCCGGGCTCGGGAAGGCGGCCAAAACGAGCCAAAACCAGGCTGCCATAACCATTTTTCTTGGCTGCTGGTTGAGGTCGAGAAGGGGCGGATCCGGGCTTGATCGAGCGAAGGAACGGCGGAGGAAAGGGGAGGTAGCTCGGGTAGTGGCTCATGGCGGCTAAGCGAGGCCTCCGGCGGCCTTGGCGACGACGAACGGGCGGCTAGACGGTCAGACGACAATGCTGGAGGGTCCTTGTCACGCGAGCAGCGGCTGAGCAAAGGCGAAATTGGCGAGCTGGGCGGTCGCGCGGGCGAGCGGGCGCGGACGGGCGACAACTCCGGCGACGGCGACGAGCGACGGTGACTTCAGATGGAGCTTCTCTGGTTTGCTGGTCTGCTGGGCTTTCGAAGAAGAAGAAGAAGATGAAGATGGAGATGCGAGCGGGTAGGGCGAGTGGCGAGGCACACGGGCGGCGCGGAGGCAAACACGCGGCGGCGGCGGCGGCGGCGGCGACGACGGCGTGCGAGCGGGAGTGGACGGCCATGGCTGCTCCAGCTTCTTCTCTGCATTTCTTTTCATCTTCGCACACCCAAGATGGAGGAGAGAGGCAACGGGAGAGAGGGAGCGAGGAGAGAGAAGGATGGGACCATTCCCTTTTCTTTTTCTTTTTCTTTAATCCAACAAAATGGCCCACCATGACCTCATGGATGACATCACACTCCACTATCTCCCACAACCTCATTCCAATGGTTGCAATTCCATTTTCCGCCGAAGCATAAAATCTTGTACAATAATTTCTTCAATTCCACTTGATTCTCTTCCAATTGAATCAAATTGAAGACCCTAAAATTAATCTGATGTCACCACACTTCAATTCACATCTTCACTTATCCATAGAACCAACTTGAGTCCCAAAAGCAAGACCAAAGGCGGGCCTACTAATTTCTCAAGCCAAATTAGCCATTCTCGATTAAATTTCTGAAAAGTTCTGATTACATGAAAAATCTTCCGAAGATGAGTCAATGATCCTAAAATGATTTGTGACACACCATGACTTCCAATTTCTGAATTCGATCTTAATTTCACGGTTAATTTCACTTTGGCACGATACTAGCACGGCCCAACCTACTGGGTAGCCTTTAGAAATTTTTATGCATTTGACATGTGGTTGATCATCTCAAGCTACAATGTACATCTTTGAAACATTGGCGACTTTCGGTTGTCGGGGTAATCCCAAGGTTTCAAAGACGGACACAGGGTACCCAATCGACGAAAAGTCGGTCCGTGCCGATCGACCAGAATGTGCGATCGGGTGGAATCACCCACACACGATCACATGCCTCCGTTGAGTCGACCTATCTACGATCTCTAATCGATTTTTAATTGTGCCGTAATGACCCTTGCAGATTAGCTCGGTCGAAAGGTCGCTTCCTGGTCAAATTCTCGAGTCAGATGCATTAGAATTTCTTAACGGCTTCACCTGATAGACTAGTTTTCACATGAGTGGCCGACTCAAGGAAAAGAACTATATGCGTGCCAACGAAATGCCCATCTCAAATTATTGAAGATAGAATTGGAAAATCGGGATGTCACACGAGCTGGAACACATGATGCAGCGTAGGAAAACCAACGAATTTGAGGTTTTACCCATTTTCTATGACGTGGAACCCTCCGATGTGAAGCTTGAATCCAAAATGTATGTGGATGCACTAACTCTGCATATAGAAAAACGTGGGGCCTAGATTGTGCAGCATTGGGCGAAGGTGCTCGAGGAAGTTACCGGAATCAAGGGTTGGGACACCAAGAACACAGGGTATGTTAACTCCCTGAACTCCATCTTCCCTTTTCTCTATGTTTCTTTTGCTTGAAGGCGGATTATGATTTGAAGAGCACAATTTTTTCTTAGTTCTGGACCAAAACTTGTGATGGATATCGCGTTGAATTCTACACTCCATTGTCTCGAGACTCAAGGATTACCTATCATCCTAGATTGAACAAAACTAGAATGAATCATGTATTTATTCGTTTGTTTGCTGGGTCCAACGTTAATTTCGTAACTTCATGTTATTGTTTCATCTCGCAAGTGAAAAAGTTTGCCACCAATCTTATAATTCAATTGATAGTGTTTTTTTTCCCTTACACAGCCATGGAGAACTTGCACATTTGATTGCTTGGAAAGTGTCAGTTAAGCTTAAGGTATCTTGTGTGCATATATATGATCATTTAGTTGGCATGAACGAATCAGTGAATGAAGTAGTAGATTTGCTAAATGTCAAATCTAAGGATGTAAGGCTCATCGGTATTTGGGGAATGGGTGGAATCGGCAAGACAACTCTTGCCAAGGTTGTCTACGACAAGCTATCTACTAATTTTGACAGGTGTAGCTTCATTTCAGATATCCGAGAAGCATCACAAGGTTCTGGTCTATTAAATGTGCAGAGGCAATTAGTCTTTGATATCATTGGTATCATTGGTGATGTAGAATTTAAACTTTCTAGCATTGATCGTGCGAAGAATGTGATCAAAAATCGATTTTGCAAAAAGAAAGTTCTTATTTTTCTTGATGATGTAGATCATGAGAACCAACTTATGGCATTGGCAGCAAATAAAGATTGGTTTGGTTCGGGAAGCAGGATCGTTGTCACAACAAGAGACAGAAGTGTTTTGTGTAAATTCGAAGATCAATTTGAACATCGTTTGATTTATGAAGTTAAGGAACTCAACAATCTCACAGCTCTTCAACTATTTAGCAAGCATGCCTTTAGAAGCAACTCTCCTCCAAATGCATTCTTGAGTCTATCTAAGACAGTTATTGCAAAAACCGGAGGGCTTCCTTTGGCTATGGAAGTTATTGGCTCATTTTTATGTGGAAAAAAAATAAAGCAGTGTGGCAAGATACATTGATAAAGATGGAATATTCTCAACACAGGGACGTGAAGGACAAGTTAATGTTGAGTTATGAGGCATTAGATCATCATCAACAACAGATATTTCTTGATATTGCTTGTTTTCTAGCCGGACAAGATAAGAGCTATTCATATTACATGTGGGATGACTGTGGATTTTTTCCGAGCGAAGGGATAGATGTTTTGCTTTTAAGGTCCTTAGTGAAGATTGAAGGAAACAATCTACTTTGGATGCATGATCAGCTTAAGGACTTAGGCAAGAGTATTATGTACGAAGAAAATTGCAAAGACCCAAGAAAGGGTTATCGGAAGTGGTTGAATTCGAAAGGTCCTCATATTGCCCAGCAAAAGAAGGTATGAGTCTTAGTGCACCCTCATCTACTTTTTTCATTGCAGAAATCTTTCTCGGATTGTTTTCCCTTTAATTCAAGCACTATTTGGAACTCTTGACATTGAACCAACTCTTTCCTCAATTTTGGGAACCGACACTGCAGCATTCTCTATGGGATTTAACTGGTCTCTCCAAAACTTTGTTTTGACATCAGAAGACTTTATCAAAGTGCCAAATATTAGATTTCTCAGAATGATGGGTCAGACGCTCTCTGGAGACTTTGAGGATCTCTTTGCAGAATTGAGATGGCTTGCTTGGTATAGTTGTCCAAAAGAAATGTAGGCAACCAACTTTTGCCCAAAAAATCTAATCATTCTTGACCTACAAGATGGAAGAATAGATGAACATTAGGGTGGTTGGACTCAGCTCAAGGTGTGTGTGTGCAAATAATTTGGGATAACAGGTTGTATTTTCTTTGGTTGTAGACTGTCATCCTTTATTTATTTATTTATTTATTTATTTATAATTGAAGTCTATTGGCTTACTTCATTGAACAAATCTTGCTCTTGAAGAAGGCTTACGATACCAATCCCCCATTCCATAGGTTTGAAACTTAACTATTGTGTTTTCACCAAAAGAACATCAAATCAAACAATTACTTTACATTTTATATCATAGATGTGATTGAACAGATATGCTACTTATATATTCAATATTGTGTTCATAGATATTTTGTTGTGTTAATGGAGAGAATTTTTATGTAGATTTTTCAAGATTGCACTTTTCATTTTGACCTAATCAAACAATTAACTTACCGAAAAAAGAAAAAGATGTTATGATTTGGTTGATGATCATCAATGTGCATCGCATTTTATAGTTTAACATTGATATATATATATATATATATATATATGCCCAGTCTTTACAAAACGTAAAGAAAGAGCCATCCAGTGCCATAGAGGTAAGTAACAATCCGTCCCCGCTTGCTACACAAAAACAAGCGGAATACAAAAAAAATTTCGAATGAGGTGGTTATTAAGCCCCAGGCAACCCCTCTTTCTCAAAGATCAAAATTCTTTCCCAAAACATCTTTTCAAAATATATTGACTGTGGAAGATGGATTCTTCGATAAAGATCCAATCAAATTTGCAGAAAACATATTTCCAAAAATTGGCTTTTCAAACCACACAATACAAACAAAACCCTTGCTTATTATGAGCAAATTTTAGTGGAAACAGAATCGGCAAGGTTCACTCACTTTGCTGATAAAACCAATACAGAAAATATCCTTTATTCCACTATATCCATCAATAAAGTCATACACCCCTCACCTTTGGGAGCCTCACCCCATACACCCAGAAAATTCCAAACCAGACTTACCCAAAGTCTACCATACTCCTCTTCATATACATCTTTAGGGACTACCAACAAGCTTGGTGGAATGTCTTTTTCCGACGAGAATACAAATTTCCAACACTCCTGGTTATTATTCTTCAAAGACAACTTCCCAAGACAAAGCTTACTATATATATATATATATATATATATATATATATATATATATATATATTGTGACATCCTGAAATTCAACCCCGTTTCGATAAAGTGAAATGTGCATATCGTCGGCGCGCCTATGGTCCTTTTTCTCTGAGCTGATCACTCACGAGTTAGCTAACCTATTGGGTAAAGCCGTTAAGGGATATAGCCGCGGTAAAATCCCTAAAAGCTACCTAATTGGTTGGATTGGACTAAAATCGCGTCCGGTCGATTTTAATCATGAAATTTAATTCGGCTTTGGGAATCGAATATTCGGGCGTGTCACAATTCATTTTTAGGACCGTCTCATCGTCTGTTAATTTATTGGCGAGTCCGAAATTTCAAGAAAGAAATTATCGGAGGAAAAATTGAAGACCAAAAGAAAATAGAAAGGGAAAGGGAAAGAGAAAAAAAAAAGAAAAAGAAAAATAAGAATAAGATTATTAGTTTATTTCTTTTTATCTCTCTCTCTCTCTCTCCTCTCCCCTCTCCTTCATGCATAGCCAGCCCCCACCGACCGAATGCCCCCTTGCCAATTTTAAATTGGCTTCTCTATCTTTTGTTTCTACTTTTGACTAGTCAAAAGAAAACCCTTCTTCTTATCTCTTCTTTCTCTCTTCTTCTCTCTCCTCTCTCTTCTCCCCCATTCTTCCTCGTGACCGACTCCTCCTCTCTCTTTTCTCTCTTGTTCGTGTGAACCAAATCCGAGGAAGAACAGAAGCAGCAACGCCGAGAGAAGAGAAAGACCGAAGGAGCTCGTCGTCGCTGCTCCGTCGCCACCCACCGCTCGTCGCCTTCCAGCCACCCGCGCGCCGCCCGTGCTCCGCTGCTCACCGCCCTCCTTCTTTCCTCTCTGTTTGTGCGAACCAGCGAACAGAAGCAGAGGCAGCCGCGAACGTCGCCTGAAGACCAGCCGCCGTTGCCGCCGCACCGGAGCAAGACCGCCCACGCACGCCGCGCGCTCCACCCCGTGTCCGTCGCTCGCGGTCGTCTCTTCCCCGCATGACCCAGCCTTGCTCCGCCTCTGGCCAGCTCGCCTAGCCGCCTCCGACCGCCGTTTGAAGCCGCCGAACCTCCACCGGCCCTCCCCGGAGCACCGCCCGCTCTCCCGAAGCCTTCTCCGCCCCTAACCATCTCTGTTTTCCCCTGTTTCGCAGCCAACCAGCAACCCACGAAATGGGTTTCCAGCGGCTTTAGGCCTGCTTTTGGGCCGTTTCCGGGCCCCGAACCCGAGTAGTGCTTTGGGAGGAATCTTTCCTCGTGTCGTCCCCGTCGGATTGATACGTTTTGCGCGTAATTCCGGTGAATAATCTCACTAATCCCGGATTAGTTGGCTAATTACGCTTAAGGTTAGTTTAGTTTTAATTAATTATGTTTAGGTTGTTAGATTAGAATAAATTAGCAATTATTAGTCAATTGTGATGCGATTTAGATAAATTGATTGCGCAATTAGTAAGTAGACGTGGTCTACTAATTATTGAAAGCATCTCGGGAATTTTCCGACCCCTAATCGGGCTTCAATTTGGCAATTCGGGCCTAAGTGGGATTTTTGGCATTTAAATATTATTTTTCGGAATTAAATTAATTAATTATTTATTTTCCGAAAATTCAATAGTGATGGCCAGTGACCGGAATATTATGCTGATGACTGTGGTGAAGTCCGTTTATTTAATCGGGCTTTATTTTGAGCCAAATTGAATTTTTAATATTAATTATTTAATTTTCGAATTTAATTAATTAATTATTTATTTTTCAGAAATTAAGATTGAGATGGCCGACGACCGAAATTTCGTGCTGATTGTCGTGGCGCAGTCCGTTTATTTATTTGAGCTCTACGTTGTATGAAATTAAGTAAATTGTGATATTTTAGGGATTTATCATAAATTGATTGAAATTGAGTGAAATTGAATTATTGATTGGTAGATGGCCAAGTATGGCTAGTTAGCAAGTGTAATGCCTTGATGAGCTGTAAAGTGGAGAAAGTGGTGAGAGCTAACTGAGAATTCTATTGACTGAGACTGATCAAGTATGAAGTATAGACAGGCGTGGTTCAGTGATAAAGTACATCACTGTGCAAAAACGACGCCTTAAAGAACGCACGTAGATTGTCTATGACTTATGGCAGGCGTAGTTCGGTGATTAGAGAGATCATTGTGCGAAAACGGCGCCTTAAAGAACACACGTAGACTGCCTATGAATCGTGACAGGCGTGGTTCGGTGATGAAAGACATCACTGTGCGAAAACGGCGCCTTAAAGAACGCACGTAGACCGTCTGTTACTTAAGTCACCTTGGCGAAAATGACGCCCGAGAGCATTGATGGAGCTCTGTGACTAAGTGTACTATTGGAGGTTATGTGGGATGGAGTGAATGACCTAGAAATGATTCGACTAACTTGTAATTGACTAGGTCGATTGATCGATGATTCGATCTGAGTGTGATTCAATGTGATTGATCATTGTCTTGATTTGATGTTGTGAATTGATTGACTGAATGGAAATGACTGTGAGTAGTCTTGTTGGCATATAATCGACTAGGTCGATTTGATCGATGCTTCGATCGGTGATATGATTGCTTGGGTGCCTATTATGAATTGTGCTTGACTTGCGGGTGGGACTGAGGCCAAGGTAAGTCCTACGCCTGTGCGTGTTTAGTCGATCTATAGTATAATGGGTTACTAATCGGGCTTAGTGGGGTAGAACTCGCTGGTGTTGGAGAAATCTTCTTGAAGTGTTTTGAAGGCGACAAAACGTTTCCTTCAATCTAGTCTGAAGGTTTTGCAGACTCTCTGCTATTTAAAGTCTGAAGACCTCCGGACAGCCAGACTCAAGACTCAAAGTCTATCCTCATTGACAGTCTCTAATCCGTTGAAGAAAGGTTATCCAAATCTGAATGATTCGTTAAGGGGATGTCCTTATCAACTGGAGAAGATCTCGTGGCTGGAGAAGACATAACGGAATCCTTTGATTGATCGAGATTGACTCGATGATTGAAGATCCGATAATTGTCTGGATATTCTTGGAAGGTTTCTTACAACTACTTATGGAAACCGAGATTGAAGATCCTTGTATGGGCGAACATGATTGATGGGCTATCGACACGTTCCTTTAATAGCTTGATTAATCTTCTTAATTGATTCCGTCCAACGGGTAGATTGGAGGAATTCCTTTGGTAAGTGCCAACGGGTATGATGGCATGAAGGAGTATATAAAGAAGATGTTCTAAGTTGTTGAGGTGTGCGCGATAGAAAAATTCCAAAGTCTGAAAGCTTCCTCTTGTTTAGACAATCTCTTTGAGTGAACCATTGTATTCAAAAGAGAGTCAATATTTGTAAGAGACCTTGAGGAGGTGTAGTAGAACATCTACGCTGTGGAATCAAGGAAGAGCTGTGGTGTAACTTCTCTTTTGTTCATAGTGGAATCCAGCCAATAGGCTGTCAGTGCGGAAGAGTGGACGTAGGCTTGGAATAAGCCGAACCACTATAAACCCTGTGTTCAATTTTCTCTTCCTTACTCTTTTTACTTTGATCGTATTTCATTTTGTTAATCAAGAAAGAATTTCCCTTCTATTGTTTGCCAAGTATTGCTTCCGTATCTCGATAAGTTGTTTATGCACCCATTCACCCCCCTCTAGGTGCTTATACTAGCCATCTCAATTGGTATCAGAGCTCGTGTACTCACCTTGTTTGAAGTGTTTTACTTCAGAGTAAAAGATCCATGGCTAGTATGCTGGCTCCAGGGCTTGTAGAAGGGCAAAGCAACACGAGACCACCTTACTTTGATGGAAAGGACTACAACATATGGAAGAACAAAATGAAGGCGTTTTTAAGATCAAAAGATCCTCGGAATGGGACGTTGTAGAAAAAGGAATCATTCCTAAAGCTGCATCTGTCTCGAAAAGATGAAAGGACACTTTGTTGAGTCCAGCGAAATGAGTCAGGAGGAGATAATCAAGAGACAGGCTCTTGATGCAAAGGCAATCTATTCTTTATATTGTGCTTTATCACCTACTAAATATAACATAATATCTTCTTATGATACAGCCAAAGAAGTATGGGATAGATTACACATTACTTATGAAGGAACCGATCGAGTGAAAGAGACCAGAGTCAATATACTCCTCGGTCAATATGAAGCCTTCGGGATGAAATTGGGAGAATCTATAACGACATGTTTAGTCGTTTTACAATATTGTGAATGGTCTTGAGAATCAAGGTCAACCAATTTCTGATTCCATGAAAGTAAACAAGCTACTGCGAGGACTTTCCAAGGATTGGAGACTTCAATCAGAGAGACTCAAAGAATCATGCCATTGTCTATCGATGAGTTGCTTGGGACCCTTCAATCTTATGAAGTTGAACGAATCAATGAAGACGAAGATCCTAAATGTAAGAAATCTATTGCATTAAAATCTAATGATGGTTATGATGTAACAGACTCTGAAGACGACATGGATGATGAAGAACTTGCTCTCATGATAAGAAGATTCAGAAAGCTGAATAGAAAAGGAAGAAGATTCAATTCAAGGAAACAAGGTTTTCAAAAGCAATAGACTAAGTCTTTGAGGATGATGAATCAAACAAAGATGTAGTTTGCTTTGAATGCAAGAAAAAGGACACATCGACCCAACTGTCCTCTTTTGAGGAAGAAGAAAGGAAAAGCTGAAAAGTATCGAAAGGCTCTTAAAGCGAGAGACTTTGGGTGATACGGAGTGCGAAGATAGTGATGATGATTATGCCAACATATGTCTAATGGCACAATCGGATTCGAAATCAAACTCGAGACCGATTCAAATTCGAAAGTGGAATCGAGGTAAGTAACTTCAAAATCCCTATGAAAGTTTCAAAATACATTGATGAATTATGTTTTAGTCTTAAGACCTCTCTTAAAAGAATTTCTGAACTCAAAAGGAAAATTCTGCTTTAAAACATCAAGAGAATGTTTTAGAAGAAAAAGTGAAATGCTTAGAACAGAATGTTTCTTCTCTCATTGAAAGTAAAGATAATCTTTTAAAAGAAAATACATTTTTGAAAAATGACATTTCAAATATTTCCAAAAGATTTTCTCTGGGATCTGAAAAACTTGAAAAAATACTTTATGTTCAAAGACCTTATTTCAATAAATCTAGTTTAGGAATGACTTCTGAAACTATTCCTTTAATCGATTTTCCTAAAGTAAAAAAAGAATCAAACAAAGACCCTCAAGAAATGCTTACAAAAATCATTTTGAAAGGACCTTTGTAAAACCGAGTAGGTCGCAATGCTCTTAGATGTTCAAAATGCAATAGTGCATATCATTTTGAGAAAGAATGTCCTATGGTATGGAGACCATCAATAGAGTCAGGCAAAAACCGTTTATCAAACTAACTCAAAAGGACCCAAGAAAATATGGGTACCAAAGAAAGCTTGAGTCTCTTTTTAAATGCGGGTCACTATCAAGAGAAAGGTGAAATGGTACTGGATAGTGGATGCTCGAGACACATGACGGGAGATTCAAATTGCTTCATAAAGCTTATTCAAGTAAATGGTGGAAAAGTCTCATTTGGAGGAAACAACAAAGGAAAAATAGTAGGCTTTGGAACTGTGAAGATTGGGAACCTCACAATAAGCAATGTTTCTTTAGTTGAAGGGCTTAATTACAATCTACTAAGTGTTAGTCAGCTGTGTGATGCCGGTTTTAGGATCAACTTTCAAGAAGGTATTTGTTCAGGAACCAGTAAAGACTCTACTCAGTCATTTATGGGTCGAAGACATGGAAATATCTACCTCTTGGACTTAAAACCAAATGAGTCGCAATGTTTAATCTCAATTCAAGACGAAGCAAGCATGTGGCACAGAAAGCTTGGACATGTTAACATGAAGCAGATAGCCAAGATCTCAGCAAAGAAGCTTGTTCGTGGTTTACCCAATTTATCATATCAAAAGTCTGATCTATGTACACCATGCATATTGGGAAAACAGGTAAGAAATTCCTTTAAATCAATAAATCAAGTTTCCACTAACCGTGTACTGCAGCTCTTGCATATGGATCTCTTTGGACCAACAAGAACGCGAGCATTGGAGGTAAGAAATATTGCCTAGTAATTGTGGATGATTACTCACGATTTACTTGGGTATATTTCTTAGCAAGTAAGTCTGAAACTTTCTCTTACTTTAAGAAATTTGCTAAGATGGTTCAAAATGAAAAGGGATATGTTATTTCAAGTATAAAAACAGATCATGGAGGTGAATTTGAAAATCAAGATTTTGCCAAATTTTGTGAAGAATCTGTTTTCAGCATTTATTCTCTTCTCCTTATACTCCAGAGCAAAATGGAGTTGTGGAAAGGAAGAATAGATCTCTTCAAGAAATGGCTAGAACCCTCTTAATTGAAAGTAATATCTCTTTACGATTTTGGGCTGAAGCAGTATCAACATCATGTTATATTATCAATAGAGTTTTTCTAAGACCTATTCTAGAAAAAACCCCTATGAACTATTTAAAGAAAAGAAGCCTATCGTTTCATATTTTCATGTATTTGGATGCAAATGTTTCATATTGAAAAATGCAAATGATCGAGTTGGTAAGTTTGAAGAAAAGTCAGATGAAGGCATCTTCCTTGGATATTCAACCACAAGCAAGGCATACAGAGTCTACAATAAGAAGACTCAAACAATGGAAGAATCAATGAATGTCAAATTCCAAGATTCTGCACAAAATGAGTCCATTCAGACTCATCTCGAAGAGACTGAACCTGCTCCGGACTCTACAAAGTCTAAATCTCAAGAATCAGCTCAAACTTTGAAGGACCAGCAACAAGTGATCGTTGAAGATTCTAGTGAAGGAAGTAACCATCAATCTGATTCATTAACCAGCAACTGGAAACATAAGTCCAATCATCCCAAAGATCTTATTATTGGCGATATCAATGAAGGAATTCGCACAAGATCCAAAAGGCGAGAAGAGTCTAGTCTTTGTGGCTCTTATTTCTGAAACAGAACCCAAGAGCATAGAAAAAGCTTTATCCGATGAAAGCTGGATTGAAGCTATGCAAGAAGAACTCAAACAATTCAGAATTAATGATGTCTGGGAATTGACTCCAAAACCAAAAGGAAAATCTGTCATTGGAGCCAAATGGGTATTCAGAAACAAGATGGACGAAAAAGGCAAGGTAGTAAGAAACAAAGCAAGACTCGTGGCCAAGGGATACACTCAAGAAGAAGGGATCGACTATGATGAGACCTATGCACCGGTAGCGAGGTTAGAAGCAATTCGTTTATTACTTGCATTTGCTTGTTATAAAAATTTCAGGTTATTCCAAATGGATGTCAAAAGTGCTTTCCTAAATGGATTTATCCATGAGGAAGTTTATGTGGAACAACCACCTGGATTTGAAGACCCAAGGAAACCCGGACTCGGTATTCGATTAAAAAATGCCCTATATGGCTTGAAGCAAGCACCTCGAGCCAGTATGAAAGATTAAGTAAGTTTTTATTACAAAATGGTTTTGTTAAAGGTAAAGTAGACACTACTCTTTTTATTAAAAGAGAAAGCAAAAGTTTTCTGCTTGTTCAAATATATGTGGATGATATCATTTTTGGATCGTCTAATGAAAGTCTGTGCAAGAAATTTTCTAAGACTATGCAGGATGAATTTGAAATGAGCATGATGGGTGAGTTAACCTTCTTTCTTGGACTTCAAATAAAACAACTGGAGGAAGGAACTTTCATTCATCAAGAAAAGTATGCAAATGATCTTGTTAAAAAGTTTGGACTTGGGCAATTGCAAGACAGTGATATACCAATGTCAAGTTCCTTGAAGATAGACAAAGATGAAGGAGGAAAGAAAGTCGATCAAAAGCTTTACGGGAGTATTATCGGATCACTTCTTTATCTTACTTGCTTCTAGACGACATTTTGTTTAGTGTTTGCATTTGTGCCAATTTCAATCGAGACCCAAAAGAATCTCATTTGAGTGCTTTGCGAAGCGTATTATCAAATATATTTCATCAACTTCAAGTTTTGGTCTCTAGTATCCAAAAAGGGAGACTTTACTCTTCTTGGATATTCGGATGCGGACCTTCTTTGGATGCGAGTTGATAGAAAGAGTACTTCGGGTACTTGTCAACTTCTTGGAGGCAGGACAGTGTCTTGGTTTTCAAGAAAGCAAAGTACAGTAGCTCTCTCCACAGCAGAAGCAGAATATATAGCTCTCGGAAGTTGTTGTTCGCAAATTTTGTGGATAAAACAACAGCTAAGAGACTTTGGAATTGAAGAATCATGCACGGAGATCAACTGCGACAACACTAGCGCTATCAATCTCACAAAAAATCCAATTCTCCACTCAAGAGCAAAGCATATAGAGATTCGACATCACTTTATTAGAGATCATGTTCAAAATGGAGATGTTTCAATTCAATATGTTGATTCAAAGAATCAATTGGCGGATATATTCACAAAGCCTCTAGAGAAAAATCAATTTGAAACGATTCGCTCCAGACTCAACATTTTAAGGTATGAGGAGATCAAAGTCTAAAGGCTCTCGGACTCGGACATACAAGACTTAACGTAAGTTAGTCTTGGTACGATCATCAGACTGTAAGTTAGTCTTTCTCTCTCTCTCGTATTTTATCTTGAAAAGGTACGATTGTCAATCGTGGTTTATTGCTATCCTTAATCGACGTAATTATTGCATCGTTTCCTTTTCGAAGTAGAAGTTATTTTTGAAATGAATATTTTCTCGAAAAGAAGGTTAGTTATTTTAAAAAGGCATCTTTTCACCTTCCTTTGTGACGGTTCGTTTATCTCTCTTTATAGTGCTCTATTTACTCCTCTTCTCTTTACTCTCAAAAACCCTAGAAAGCATCAATCCTCCATTCCCGTTTTTCTCACTTGTTTAATCCTTGAAAAAGTTGTCATCTTTCTTGAGAAAAGTCAAGCAAGGAATCTTCCAAAAGCGAGAAAGATGTCATCCTCGAGAAAGTCATCGAGAATCGCTAACGGGGGACCACGACGAATGGGCCTAGGGGCCTACGCACTTCGATCTTACTGAAGAAGAAGTTTCTCCATAACAGCAACCGAGCCCACAACATTCTCGGCGGCGTCATCCATCCATCTAGTCCTCAAGGCGTTGTTCATCAACAAGAGGAAGAAATCATTGAGGATGCGAGATCTGTAAGAACTCAAACGCTTGCCTTTATTTTATAAGTCATCGCGCTTTAAAAGGAACTCGTACTCCCTTGAACTATGTCGATGCTTTTCTTAAAGACAAAGGATATGGGAACGAATATATCTTTTTGAAAGAATGGAAAGTTTGGGAATTGCTCGACAAGGGGTGGTGAGGAAACCCTTGCGAATATTCCAAGTGATTCTCGTGACTGGGGACCGAATCCTGTAGATGGAAATGATGATGACAAATTGTACAGTCAATTTCAACCAAAAATGGGTGTTGCGGTTAATAGTCGAGGAAAAATGGGAGAAGTGTTCAGATCGAAGGAACAAGAGGATTTGTACTTGAAATTGTTGAAGCGTGGGGTTATAAACCCTAGAAGTGTTGATTTTGATTTTCTAGATGCGGTAAAGGTGAACTTAAGGGAGAAATTCAGTTACCTTCAACTCGAGACGTTACGCTCCGATTCTACTTAAGGCATATCCCGAATCGATTTGCATACTTCTATTCGAATCTTAGCTTTTGGATGCGAATAGATTTTCTTTCGATGTCAAAGATCAAGACTATGTTGTGGATATGAATATCTTTGGCGGATGTGTTAGGAGTTGAAAGAGGAAGATATCAACCGATCAAAGTTTCCATTGCTCGGGCCACTCTGGAACTTGTGAAGGATAGGAGAACAGATGAGAAGATCACCTATCTAAGGATGAATGCATTCAACATCCTTCTTCACAAGATCGTGATCAATT
This sequence comes from Eucalyptus decipiens, assembly GCA_014182575.1. NCBI lineage: Eukaryota > Viridiplantae > Streptophyta > Magnoliopsida > Myrtales > Myrtaceae > Eucalyptus > Eucalyptus decipiens. The sequence goes on along the minus strand of CM024611.1, from coordinate 25,494,759 downwards.
GCCTCCGGCCCAAATCAACCTCGGGACGATGTTTCAAGTTCGAAGCAAAATTGATGTATGCCATCCTCCTTTGGAAAAAGGTTTTCTCTTCCTCACACTATCATGTTTCACATGTATAGAGCGATGATGAAGGACAGAGGTCAACTACCTTATCCAAGCCTTGTGACAAAGTTGTTCAAACATCTGAATATTCAGCCTCTGCAAATCTTTTGTGTTCGATCGTGCGATCATATGGTGGTAGGACTGAAGATGGTGACCAAAATGCGTCTGAAGGAATTGAACAAGGAGTTGGAGAAATTCAAGGAGAAGACTCCGTCATATCTCATCAAACCTCTTCTTCAAAAAGAAAAGGAAAGGAGCCCTTGATTGCTTCAAAGCAGAAAAGAAGAGCTCTTATTGTGGAAGATGAAGAAGATGATGATCTTACCATTTCGGCAATAGCTTTGAAAAAGCTAAGTCGTTCTATTCCAGACTCAACAGAACAGCGTGAGACAGAAGGAAGAGAAAGAGAAGGCCAAGAGGAAAGAGATGTTGAAGAAAAGGAGAGAGAAGAAGAAGCGAGAGAAGAAGAAGCAAGAGAAGAAGAAGCAAGAGAAGATGAAGAAGAAGAAGGAGAAGAAGAAGAAGAAAGAGTAGTTGGCGAAGCGAGAGGAGGAAAGACCTGGAAATGAAAGAAGAGATGAAGGAGAACCCGAGGAACACTCTTCTCCACGTAGGCATGAAAACGAGGGGAGATCAAGAGAAAGGAGGAAGTCCTCATATCCCGACACAAGTGAAGGAATCGTCGATCTCTGCAGACCCGAGAGGATGTTTATGCCTCTCAATTTCCAGAAGAAGGTCATGAGGTTTCAACGCCAAACTGCGAGATTATTCGGACATGCCATCATCTCGCGAACGTCTTTGAAGCTAGTACGCGGGCGATAACTCAGCCGACTTTCGCAGAATTCTCGATATTCTTTTGGAGATGCGCGGTCAAATTTATGCCTTGGGATGCGAGGTTCAAAATTTGCAGAATGCTGGTCGGGTTTCTTCGGTGTCTTTACAAGATCGGATCCAAGCCCTCTGTTCGAGATTCGGGCCAATGCCAAGGGTGAGGAGATTGCTCAACCGCGAAGGAAGACTTGAAAAGGCTTGAAGGGATTATTCAGTCAATGGAAGATTTCTAGCTTGTTCATGTTCCCAAGAAATCTTGACTTCATTCCATTTTCATCTCATCCTTTTCAATGCTGACAAAAAGGGGAAGAGATGCAAGAGATTTGAACAACTTTAACTTTAACTTTTTTTGGTTTGTTTGATTTTGGATTAATGTTTGACTTTAAACTTTGTGTCTTTTTGTGTCTTTGGATTTGAATTTGGATTATTGCTATTGACTTGCTATTAATATCTTATGGATAGTTTATCATATTCAAGACTAACCTATTTTCTATTTGCAGATTTTAGTGTTAGCCATTTATCTCTATAAGATATGCACATATGTTTGAGATATGTTTTGCGGGTCAAAGTTGTCCAAATCTGCGGGAAAGTTTTGTCACCATCAAAAAGGGGAGATTGTTGGAGAAATCTTCTTGAAGTGTTTTGAAGCTGACAAAACGTTTCCTTGATCTAGTCGAAGGTTTTGCGGACTCTCTATTTAAAGTCTGAAGACCTCCGGACAGCCGACTCAAGACTCAAAGTCTATCCTCATTGACAGTCTCTAATCCGTTGAAGAAAGGTTATCCAAATCTGAATGATTCGTTAAGGGGATGTCCTTATCAACTAGAGAAGATCTCGTGGCTGGAGAAGACATAACGGAATCCTTTGATTGATCGAGATTGACTCGATGATTGAAGATCCGATAATTGTCTGGATATTCTTGGAAGGTTCTACTTATGGAAACCGAGATTCTGCTTGTATGGGCGAACATAATTGATGGGCTATCGACACGTTCCTTTAATAGCTTGATTAATCTTCTTAATTGATTCCGTCCAACGGGTAGATTGGAGGAATTCCTTTGGTAAGTGCCAACGGGTATGATGGTATGAAGGAGTATATAAAGAAGATGTTCTAAGTTGTTGAGGTGTGCGCGATAGAAAAATTCCAAAGTCTCGAAAGCTTCCTGTTGTTTAGACAATCTCTTTGAGCGAACCATTGTATTCAAAAGAGAGTCAATATTTGTAAGAGACCTTGAGGAGGTGTAGTAGAACATCTACGCTGTGGAATCAAGGAAGAGCTGTGGTGTAACTTCTCTTTTGTTCATAGTGGAATCCAGCCCGGTGGGTGTCGGTGCGGAAGAGTGGACGTAGGCTTGGAATAAGCCGAACCACTATAAACCCTATGTTCAATTTTCTCTTCCTTACTCTCTTTACTTTGATCGTATTTCATTTTGTTAATCAAGAAAGAATTTCCCTTCTATTGTTTGCCAAGTATTGCTTCCGTATCTCGATAAGTTGTTTATGCACCCATTCACCCCCCTCTAGGTGCTTATACTAGCCATCTCACTATGCTATACAAGGATGCAATGCCGAAGAAAAACCAAACAATGGAGAGAAATTGGCAACATAATAAGAATTGGCTAGTAAAATTGAACATGCAAACTAATTTATAAGAACATCAATGCTATTAAATGACTATTATAATCTTCAAAAGGTTTAATAAATGAAGCAAAAAAGAAAAGAAAATAAAGTGCAAATATAAATTAGTTAATACTCAGAACATATGTAAGATTATTTCCTATATTGCAATTTAGCAGATAAATTTACATAGGAAAAGTTGTAAGGTTTAGAGTCAGGGGAAAAAATTGGTAATTTGATAATGAAGTTGGAAAGGGGTGTTATAATTTATAGGAGTTATGTTGGCTATATTCTATCTTTTTATTATTTTTTTGTCTGACTTTTTATTATTTGATACAGGGGGTAATTTGAGAATAAATCTTTTTTTTTTCAATTTACTGTTGGGGACAATATTGAAAGATATGAAAAAAGTGTGACAAAGAGTGATTTTGGCTTAAGTTAGGAATGCATAGACAGAGTATTTATAAGGTTACTTTGGTGGATTGCTTCTTTAGTCGATTTATTTGCTTATGTCCTGCAAAATGTCAATAAATTAAACTCATTGGATATCCATAATCATTTGACAGGTGGCTACAAGATTGAAGATCCTTAAATTGTCAAAGTGCCACAAGTTAAGCATAGCTCCTGACCTCTTTGCATTTTCATCTTTAGAAATATTAATTCTAGAGCAGTGTAGCAAGCTTACAACACTTCGCAACTCGATTGGAATGCTACAATGTTTAGCTGAGTTGGATGTCTCATACACGAGCATCACAGAGTTGCTAAATACCATTGTCAATCTAAAGAGCTTGAAACTATTGAAGATGAACCACAGTCACTTGCAAAAGTTGCCCGAGGCTATTGGAATGATGGAGAAACTTGAGGAAATTTATGGAGAGCATTGCGCGCAGCTAGAGATGATTCACAGTGCTATTATGAGACTGCCACTCCTGAAGAATATGACATTAACAGGAACTCGTGTGGAGCATGTACCAAAGCTTCCACAGAGTTTGATAAATGTATGTTTGTCCTCAACTGCTGCCGCAAAAGAAGTTTCAGAGATCTTCATCCTGCTGAACCTTTCGAGTTTAAGAAATCTAACATTATGTTTTGCCAGAGGTGACGATAAATCCTTTGTCTACTATAAATCAGAGCATCAACCCCACGTTTTTCACAGCTCATTGCGTGTGGAACTTCCAAGTATTACTGACGTAAGCTCAATTGGGGGTTTGCTTCGTTGTCTAGGAGAACTTGAACTCATCTGGTGCAAGAACCTACGCCAGATTCAACAGCTACCCTCTGGTCTGAGGAAACTCACAATTAGGAATTGCAATCTTCTTGAAGCTGTTGACCTTTCTAACTTGGAGAATTTGTTGGATCTAAGCCTATTCAACAATCGGATTTGTGATATTCAGGGGCTTGAAGGTTTAGCATCGTTGCAATGCTTGAAAGTTTACAACTGCAAGTCAAGCAAGTTCAAAGGGCTTGAAAGACCGAAGAATCTACGACTCTTGCAACTTGTGATGTGTCCCTTTCTTCGGACATTGCCCAACTTATCTAACTTCAAAAATCTCAAGGACTTAAAACTATGGTACTGTCCGGAACTGGTTCAGATTGAAGGTCTTGACAGATTGGAATCACTAGAAAGGCTTGTGATCGGATGGTGCAGTTCCTTGCGAAGCTTTCCTGATTTATCCCACTTGAAGAAGCTGAAGATGAATTGAATTGATGTTGAGAAAAACCAGTAGCTCAACGAGATGATCTCCCACTCTAGCACTTGAAAAAGCTTTGAGTAAATCCTGAAATTTGAGTCTCAAGGAATTTGTCATCAAAATGTTATGGGATCAATTTACCATGACTGTTCACACCTGATTTTTAATAATCGAAATTCAAGCAAAATCGGCCATGTAGGTATTTTTTAAAATTTATTTATCAAATGTATGAACAAATGAAAACAAATGAAAATACACAAAATAAAAAAGGTAACAAAATAAAGGGGTTAATTCATCTCAACTCATTTCTCGCAATGTTATTTCTAGAAGTTTGGCTCTGGCAGAATGGGTTCTGATCGCAAAAACAGGAGAGATTTCCTTCTTCGTCGCCTTGAATTCACCAGTCAAGCTCCAGAGCTGGCCACGTCGAGCTCAACGACAACCATACCAGGAAACAGGGCATCATACCTGCACACTGGATGCATACTAATCGTCTCTTGAGGAGATATTTGCGGATTCGAATCGCATTTTTTGACGTCTCTTAGCTTATTCCAGTGGCTGTCGCTAACCCCGTTGGCCATTTCACCGTCGCAGTGAGTTTATCCTTTTCGACGCTGTCTTCAGATCCAAGAGTCCGAAAAGAATCTAATTCGCGTTCGATTCTCCACTACCAGCTCCGATCTTCACCGACAAAACAATCCAGAAGTTCCTTGACGGATTTGATCGCCAATCGTTGCTTAGATTCGGTTCACTGATTAGGTAAAGTGCACGCTCTGTTTCCTTCGAAAAAGGGACCTTGAAATCGCTAATTTGATTATATAAGAACTGAACTTTGTCCGAGGCTACTCTAATGATTGCGTACGTTGCGTACGTGTTTCAAGTTTTATATGATGGTTGGGTGTAGTTTAACTTAATAAGATTTCCATTCGGACTGCTTCCTTGGAGTGCTTGCTAGGTGTTTGAGTAATTGTCTGAGTGAAGTTTGTACTTGTGTGTATGCTATTATTGTTCCTGTTATACGTTCGCTAGCTTCTTTTTTGTTGCATGTAAGTTCATATGAATCAGTTCTCCGAGAAAATCAGAAGTGCGTGAGCTCGTAAGCTTTGTGCGACCGATTGAGTTAGAGAGCTTGTTCTCATTGGATTGAAATCATCGTTTGCTAGCTTCACACTGATTGTTCTTGTTTATGGTACAAGATCCGTCGTGGACATTGGAATGGCCTTTGCATTTTTTCTTTGATCAGAAATCTTAATACCAATCAAGTACACGTTCTTCTTGTATATTTTCCTTTTGCATCCTATCAAATGCAGATTTAAGATCCAAAATTAACATAACACACAAAATTGAGGGGTTACTTTACTTAATAGACCACACAAAGGACAAACCATTTTAATCAGGCAAAATCATCTACCAATCTATCTATATCGACCTCTATTATATTTCTTTGAAGATTTCATCAGCCATAGGTCAAATTTGACAGACAGCACCACACTTTTTTTTTTTTTTTTTTGGGGGGAGAATTAGGATTGAGTAGACAATCTCTTTTTCTGGAGTTACAAGAGAAATATTATTACTAGCTCCGATACACGTTATATAGAGACCAAACAGAAGTCTTCCCTCGATCATGTTATAATTGAATAAGGTGAAACTAGCTTCCTCAAAGATTGGACCCCCCCCAAAAAAAAAAAAAAAAAGATCTCCTCAAAGAAGATAGCCGAAAAAATAAAACTAAAAGCACATAGATAGTATATAACTTTGAGAAGTCTAAGCTTATCAAACTACAAGTACCATAATATAAATAGTTGACCATAAATAAAGATGCACTATTATTACTAAATGTTCAACTTATGAGAGAATGAGTTTTAAAACGAGAATAAAGAGTTATCCGGTTCATAATCTAATAGAAACGTTACTTTTACATTTGCATGCTATCTATATTTGGTCAATATTAATGAATAAACTAATTCATAAATGTTTTAAAGTATGCATTTCTTTTTTGTTAAATAAATGTTGTCTGACCGCAATATGCGCCGTAGAATGTGCCGATGTTGGTATTACAAGAGGGCAAGTCAATTTATAAAGCTTGAATGGTTCAGATACTTGGATTAAGTTTTGCTATCATCAAAATACTTCAGGAATTTTCCTACAATTATGATCTAGCTTCACCAACCGCTGAGAACGTCCTCGCGCTAGAACACACATCTATGTGAAGGCGAATACAACTCCCCTCCAAATACATGCCAGCGTACACGGTCCTCGTTGTTTGGCACAAATCACCCATCACTAGAAAATCAAACGCTAATAACTATGGCCTTATCCAATATTCAACGCGCTCGCACATGAAATGTCAGGATCATTCGACTGTCCCGATCTAGTTTCACGCGACAACGACCTGCCTCACCTCGATTTGTGTCCCTTTATGCCCGTAGTCAATTTCTCATTTGACCATGGTCAGAGCTGCTCCATGTCAGTGCCACGTCATGCCAGTGACTAGTCCAAAAATCCACTCCGCCAATGAGCCATGCTAATTAGTGGACTAAACCGGGCCAGAGGCATTCATGGACCAGGTTTAATCGTATTCAGACCCTTACTCTTCCGATTCAGTCCAATTTCTAATATTTTTTGGCCTATAGATTTTGAGGTTAGTTTTGTGAATTACTTCTTCTAGAATTGAGATTTCCTTGGATTATCTTGGCTACCTCGTATTGGTGTTTACACTGGAGAAAATCAGGGACATTCAGAAAATTTTTATTGGTGGGAAAACCTGATAGAAAATAAAAAGTAAATGCAATATATTGATTCAAATATTAAGTATAGTAGTTCTATGTTTGAAATCGAATGATGACTAAAATTTTAATAGATTTTTCTTATAGTTTGCACTGAAACCTTCATAAGTTATATATTTATTTACTGCAATTCTCAATCATGGAGCAAAAAATAATGAAAAAATAACTAATTAAAGTGATTTCTCATCAAATTTGTGGGGGCCCTATTGAAAATTATTTTTATAAATGACATAATATATTTTCTTCACAAGATGGTTGGGGCAATCACCCCCAGCTTTGTGAACGTAGGTCCATCCTCGGAGAAATGGATGTTGCTCTCTCAATTGTACAAACTATCTTAAGTGTTCTACAATAGTCCAAGACATGGTTTCTCATGGCACAACGTTATAGAATGCCATAAGATGGTATGGATTATTTATACAAATTTTTATTGTTAGGCGACTGGGACTATCTAATGCTTGTGATTGCAACGATGCTTGAGATGGATGCGACCGTTGGAAGTCAGAGTTGATGACTTTGAATATCAAGCAACTACATAAGAGTTTTCATGTTTTTACAGCTTAGAATAATCATATGAATTCAAATAGATGTGTGTGGATTGAAGTGTCGTCCAAGCCAAACAGAGAGATTGATAGGGAGATTAGATCAAATGTGATCGTCTTCAAAGATGTGTCGCTTACAAGTTGTGCCGGTCAAATGCATTGTCTTCTTACTAATACTTTGATAAGTACATTGATCAAATTTGCCACTACTATTTTCTCTCCTTTTTGATTTTCCCACCCCTCTTTCTTCTGTTTTGCTATGTTATGTATATGTCGTGTTTGCATTCGAAATTATCAAAAGAATAGTTGAGTCTAGATTTCCAAGAAAGGTCGTGGAAACCCGATAATGGATGAGAAAAGTAAGATCATTTGCAGTTTCATGACTAATCTTTAACTTTTTTCTGTTTGATGAGGGCTGGGAAAGAAGTGTTACTCTTTTTCACTTCACACGGTAGCCATCCATGGAGATTATATTTTGAGCGTCCGTCTTGGAAAGCTCCATGTGAACTCTAAGAACTTAGTTATGAAAGTCTATGTATTTTTTTGTTTAATATACTAACTTTTCTCGTCATTAATTAAAAATATCATAAGTGTTGGTAAATTTAAGGCGTAATAAAAAAAATAAAGATAAGGTAAATGAAAATCGGTAAAAAAGAACAGAAGTTTGTAATTAAAAAAATAGACTTGATAAGCAACTCAAATAAGAGTTGGTAACCCAAACTACTTGATAACTTAAATAGAGAAAAGTTACCACCACTCTAATTAAATATGGTAGTTTAAAAAAAAAAGTCAGTAATTCTAAAACGTTGCTAAGAAATGCAAATAGAAATCGTAAGCAATAAGAAAAGTTAGAAATAAAGAACTAAATAAATTGTTAGTAAGATACTTACATGAATGTTGATAATACTAAGTAGTAATATTACGGGAGACAAGTTGGTGAATCACATTAACTAAGGCTGGTAATTTTTAAATAGAATTGGTAAATGCAATAAAATTAGGGGATAAGTGCTGCGAAGTCCTAAAACTTGTCACGAAAATGCAAATGAGTCATAAAACTTGCAAAAAGTGCAATTGAATCCTAAAACTTGTCAAATTGTTTCAATCGAGTCCTAAAGTTAACACTGTTAGCCCTTTTAACGGAAAATGATAACGTGGCGCTAACGTGACCTTTTAAATAATTTTTTTTTTTCAGATGGCTTTTTAATTATTTTTTTATTCATTTTAAAAAATAGATTTAAAAACTAAAAGAAAAGAAAATTTATTTTTAAAATTGTTAAAAAAAATAAAAACGAAGAAGATAAAGCGGCTCCTCCCTTCGCCACCGCCATCGCCATTGATCGTCGAAGGGGCCGGTGACCGTTGCCAGCCTTAGGCTAAGTGGCCGACCCTCGCCGGCCCCCGGGCGAGACCTTGCCAAGCACTCGGGCGGGTGCCCGGTTTAGGCACGCCGGCCCTCGCGGGGGCTGGGCGCCGTCACCTAGCCTAGGCGAGTTGTCGCCGGCCACGGGCGACGCCTCGTCAACCCTCGCTTGGGGCCGGCAAGGCTTGTCAGATCTCGGCGAGGCGAGGGCCCGCAACCCTCGCCAAGCTCGGGCGAGGGCCAGCCACCCGCGCCCAGGGCCGACTATTGTCACTGGCCCCTCCGGCGAGGTTGCCATTTTTTTTTTAACTGTTTTCTTTTTAAATAAAATTTCACTTTCTTTTTTTTTAATTTTTAAATCTAATTTAAATAAAAAAATTTTAAAAATCCACATGGAAAATAAAAATTAATTTTAAATGCCACGTCAGCATTTTCCATTAAAAAAGTCGACGGCATTAACTTTAGGACTCGATTGAAACAACTTGACAAGTTTTAGGACTCAATTGCACTTTTTGCAAGTTTTATAATTCAATTGTATTTTCGTGATAAGTTTTAGGACTTCTATAGCACTTATCCCAAAATCTTAATGCCAATCAAGTACATGTTCTTCTTTTAGATTCTCTTTTTCATCCTATGAAATGTAGATTGAGATCCAAACGAAGATCTAACCATTTTAAATAACCAAAATCATCTTTACCAACCTATCTATATCAACCTTTATTATATTTCTTTGAAGATTTTATAAGCCATACTTCAAATTTGACATACAGCACCACACATTTTCTTTTTGTTTTGGAATTAGGATTGAGTATTAATTGACAATCTCTTTTTCCAGCATTCAAGGGAAATATTATTACTAGGTCCGATACACGATACATAGAGACCCAACAGAAGTCTTCCCTTGATCAATTAATTTCAGGTTATAATTGCACAAGGTGAAATGGCTGCCTAACAATCCTCAAAGATTGGACCCAAAAAAAAAAAAAAATCCTCAAGGAAGATCGCCGAAAGAATAAAGCTAAAAGTTTAGAGAAATCTAAGCTTATCAAACTATAAGCACCATAGAAACAATATAAAAAGTTGACCATAAATAAAGTCGCACTATCATTATTTAGTGTTCAACCTACGAGAGGATATGAGTCTTAAAACTGGCATAAAGAGTTATATCAATTCATAGTCTAATAGAATGTAACATTAACATTTGCATTCTATATATATTTGGCAAATATTACTGAATAAACTAATTCTTAAATGTTTATAAGTATGTATTTCTTTTTCGTTAAATTAATTTTGTCTAACCGCAATGCGTTGCAGATTGTGCTGATGTTGGCATTACAAGAGGGCAAGTCAATTTATAAAGCTTGAATAGTTCAGACACTTGGATTAAGCTTCTCCGGCCGCTGAGAATGTCCTCGCGCCAAAACACACATCTATGCGTGGGCGAATACAACTCCCATCTAAAGATGTGCCAGCGTATACAGTCCCTAATCTTTGGCACAAATCACCCATCACCAGAAAGACAAACACTAGCAACCACAGCCTCAATCGATACTCAGCCCACCCACACGCGCAATTTCATAGATGATCTGACTGTCCCAATCCAGTTTCACGCGACAACGACCTCACCTTGATTTGTGTCCCTTTGTGCCACTAGTTAGTCTCTAATCTGACCATAGTCAGAGTTACTCCGTATCAATGCCACGTCAGCTCCACATGGTCCCATGTCAGTGACTGGCCCAAAATCCCACTCGGTCAACGAGCTGCGCTAATCAGTGGACTAAACTGGCCAGAGGAATTCATGAACGGGGTTGAATCCAATGTAGACCGTCTCTCTTCCGTTTTAGTCCAATTTCTAATATATTTTGGCCTTTAGGTTTCGAGGTTAGTTTTGCGTATTATTTCTTGGCTACCTTGTATACGTGTTTACATTGGGGAAAGTCAGGGACAGATTCAGAAAATTTTTATAAGTGGGAAAACCTAATAGAAAATAAAAAGTGAATGCAATGTATTGATTCAAATAGTAAATATAATAGTTCTGTGCTGGAAATAGAATGATGGATAAAATTTCAATAGATTTTGCTTATAGTTTGCCCTTAAACCTTCATGAGTTATGTATATATATTTACTGCAGTACTCAATCATGGAGGAAAAATAATGAAAAAAGTGAGGAAAATAAATAATTAAAGTGATTTCTCATTAAACTTGTGAGGGTACTATTGAAAATTATTTTAAAAAGTGACGTAATATAGATAATTTACAAGATAGTGGAGGCAATTTTCCCCCAAATTTGCCGTGGTGATCCGTTCTCGTAGAAAATGGATGTTGCTCAGTCAATAATACGAAACTTCACAAGTGGTCCAACTACAGTCCAAAAAGTGTGGGTACACACACACATATGTATACAGATTAAATGCGATCGTCTACGAAGATGCATCGCTTGCAAGTGATACTGGTTAAATGCGTTGTCCTGTTTTCTTGTCTTCCCTTTTACGAAGAACACATGAAACCGAGGAGAAACGCCTAAGATTTGTGGTAAATGGTTAATGGTTAATATTGTGTATAAGTAGAGGAAGGATTGGCAAGTATTGGCACAAGGAATAGAAAGATTTATATGAGTATTTTGGGTACACGTGATAATGGAGGAGCTGTCACTTACTGGTTGTGCATCCAAGCCATATATTGTTTACCGACTGTGACAAGGCAACCGCCAAAGATTTTCTAATATTTTATACTACTTAACAGTTAAGTTACAAAACTTGCTCCTCATGTCCATAATTTCCAGCATGTTCTATGACTTTGTCTTTTATTCTGAACCGATTTTATCAGCACTGTTTCAACTTAAACTTCTCTTTGCCAGCTGTAGTTGATGAAGGGTAGTTGATTATTTTGGCTGCTTGTTGCTCAAGTTCTCTAGAGTATAGCAGCTATAGATTTCTCTAGAAAAATTGGTGAAACTTCAACATATAAGAGTTTTTCTGATGTAGGTTAAATTAATTGAGATTGTAATTTACCATTTTATAGGATTAGCTTAATAAGATGAGATATAAAGATTATCAATTAGTCTAATATGGGGTTGACCAATATAAACCGTATAAAACCTAACATGTGATAAGCGGACATTTGGCTTAAAACTCTATAAATAGTACTTAAATCTCTTTTATTTATTTTTATTTTTAACTCTTATGCATAAATATCCTCACAAAAGAGTGTTTACTAAACGCCGAGGGTAATGGGCAGTTTCATTAAGTTAGTGATAGAAAATGCAATAGAGGATAAACGCTTGAGTTTTGGATCGTCATTGTTCCATATAAAGAACCATGGATTTCGAATCATGTTTACAAATTTCTTTTCTTGATTATATATGTTCTAGATTCTTGCTATGGAGATCTTGATACCGTTTTCGCAGTTTACACATCAGTCCGCGATGAGGATCCTCATTCATTTCGTCGGTAACCAATTTTATATTCTTCTCATCTTGACAAAAAGTCACAAGTAACCCTAGGTGCAAATGCATTGAATCAAACAAAGCAAATAAAAGAATGATAAAAATGCCAAGAGAAGACATATTCAACCAAGAATCTTCCCCTCCTCTCAATGCAACTTAAATGATAATCAACATAAGAAGCGTCGAGCCTTATCACCGTATTCTTAAAACACGAAACTTCGACGCACTCCCAGGGAAAAAATCAGCTTAGCCAATGACCCATGCCGAGCTCATTTTCATCCCATCGCCTGGCATGGGCCATCTCGTATCGATGGTCGAGATGGCCAAGCTTCTTGTCGACCGTGATCCACGCCTCTCTATCACTGTCGTCATCATGAAGCTTCTGTTCGACTCCGATGCCGATTCATACACGACCTCGCTTGCCACCACCGGGGCTGCTGCCCGAATCCGCTTTGTTCATCTCCCACGTGGGAACACCAACACCTTGATCTCTTCGGGCAATTTCCGCACCCACTTCATCGAAAGCAACAAGCCCCACATCAAGCAGGTTGTTGCCGAGCTCGCTGACTCGGCCAGCTCTACCAGACAACTTGCGGGGTTCGTTCTTGACATGTTCTGCACCACCATGATTGACCTGGCAGACTAGTTCGGAGTACCGTCCTATATCTTCTTCACATCGAGTGCCGCTTGCCTTGGCATGATGCTGCACCTCCAATCGCTCCAAGACGAGCACCACATGGACATAACTGAATTCAACGATGCAGCCGGGGAATTGGACTTCCCAAGTTTCACCAACCCTTTGCCGGCCAAGGTCTTACCCTCCGTGGTTCTTATGAAGGAGGCGGTCCGACCGTTCCTGGAGCACACCAGGAGGATGAGAGCGACCAAGGGCATTGTTGTAAACACGTTCGAGGAGCTTGAACCACATGCAATAAGGTCCTTGGCGGGCCTAGGGGCGCCCGTGGTTTATCCGGTGGGGCCAATACTAAATCTGAAGGGTGAGACCAAAATGAAGGCTAACAGTGGAGCGGATGACATCATGGAGTGGCTCAACGGGCAATTGCCTTCATCGGTAGTTTTCCTGTGCTTCGGGAGCATGGGAAGCTTCGGTGAGGACTAGGTGAAGGAGATGGCTTCCGCACTGGAGAGGAGTGGGCACTGCTTCCTGTGGTCCCTACGGCGGCCGCCGCCGAAGGGCAAGGTTGAAATCCCCCATGACTACATGGACCCCACGGAGGTTTTGCCCAAGGGGTTCCTAGATCGAACGGCTGGCATTGGGAAAGTGATTGGGTGGGCCCCACAAGTTGCGGTCCTAGCCCACCCAGCAATTGGGGGGTTCGTGTCACACTGCGGATGGAACTCCACCTTGGAGAGCATATGGTTCGGGGTGACAATGGCCACATGGCCCCTGTACGCGGAGCAACAGCTCAACGCGTTCGAGCTAGTGGTGGAACTGCGCCTTGCGACAGAGATCAGGATGGACTACAGGAGGGATTTCAAGATGGAGACCAATGTGGTGATGGCGGACGAAATAGAGGGCGCAATAAAGAAGTTAATGGAGGAGGTCAACGGTGAGAGGAAGAGGAAGGTGGAGGAGGTGAGTGAGAAGAGTAGGAACGCGTTAGTTGAGGGTGGCTCTTCTTACTTGTCTTTGAGCCGTTTTATTGAGGACATATTGAATAATATGCCTTGACTCGTTTGCTTTCCTGTCATTTTCGCAATTTATGATGTTTCTCGGTCCATTTGTTCAAAAATGGTGATCCTCTCTCAATCACGATTCATAATATGCATTCTTTTTTATTTATTTGTAATCTTGCATATCTGTGTAGAGACAACATCAAAACACAATATTGATTTCTTAATACCAATCCATGTACAGCTAATGCTTCCCCAGACATTTTGTCAAGAAGAGAAGAATATGAAATGGGTTAGGTTTGATGTTCCTTTCTCTGTATTTTTTTCCTCATCCTGTTATCTTGCATATACCCGTGTAGAAACAATGTCACAACACAATATCAATTTCTTAAAACCAATCCATGTTTGGCTAATGCTTCCTCATACATTTTGTCAAGAAGAGAAGAATATGAAATTGGTTAGGTCTGATGTTCCTTTCTTTGCATTTTTTTTTTTTTCGTCCCATTGACATTTAAATTTTGACTAATCATTTAATAATTAATTACATAAAAAATTATAGATTAATTTTTAACCACCTAAATGAAAATATCATAATTAATTTGCATAACATATAGTTTTAAGAGCATTCATTAGATAATATATTTCATCATATTAGCATTGGATTGGTGATGGATGGTTTTGAGTTTAAAAATTCGATAAATTGAGCCCACGAAAGAAGGCGAAATTCAGTCACGCTAAGGCCATGCAAGTGGCCGAAAATCATAGGGTAAAAGGGCCTTAATTGGCCTAATTTGGTCTTAATCCAACTCATTAAGAATCTAATTATGGACCAGCCTTAGGATATTAGAATCCATAAAATTAAATAAATAAATAAATTGAAAGGCCAAAGCTCCAGCCTGCGTAATCAAGTTTACCTAGGTTTTGCTATATAAACATACTTATGGCTCATAATTCGGAGGTCGGCAAATCACAATTATTAAAACATAGAGAGGCATGTTACAAAATCTCACATCGATTCTAGAAAAATAATGCTCGCAAACAATTCACCAGGCAGAATATAATAATAAAAGAACAGAATGAGAAGAACACGCTAAAAAATTTATTATCGAAGTTCACTTAAACTTGGGCTACGTCTTCGCGCAGAGGCACTCTGCGAATCCACTAGACTTCGAAAAAAGTTGGAATACAACGATGATTTTCTCTCAAGATCAGAGCACAAAGAAATTGAGAACCCTCGTAAAGAAAAAACTCACTTTTTTCTTCTCTCTTTTTCTTGTCTATCTATTGTCTTTTTCAGCGTCTTTAGGGTTAGCGTATTTCCATCACCAATATATAAGGTATCACTTTTAACTTAAAAGCAAATCTGATGGAAAAGACAAAAAAGCCCCTAAAAATATTTGGCTTCATCTATAACAAGGTACATGTGAGAAGAGAAGGAAAGAGCCCTCTAGGCCAATCCTGGGCCAAGACACTCATCTTGCCGCCCTGCTCGCCACCCCCACCTTAGCCACCACCGTGCCTTCACCATCTGCGACATCGCTCCCTTCGCCACCCAGCCTTGACGTCATAAGCTCGCTGCCAGAACTGATTGTGATTCGCGGAGTCTCGAGCCCCGAAAACTGAGCCGCTGCCTTGACTGCGACGTCCCTACTATTGTCCCAATTGACTAAGCCTCACTCCCGCCTTGCCCAAGTTGCCTACGACAACTCACTGCTTCGCCGCCACGCCCGCTGCCCCGTGATGTCCCTGCTGCTACCCCTGGACATTGAACTTGCCACCGTGCCCTACACCGTGCCAAGCTACTGCCCTTGCCCTGACGACAAAGCTGCACGCTCCACCCGCCGTTCGTTGCCGCTGAGCCAACGAAGACCGAGCTACAGTCCCGGCAGCAAGTTGTTGCCACTGGACGTTGAGTTGCTGCTCAAGCCCCGTGCCATCATCCTCTGCAACATTGCCGTGACCTGCTGTGGCTGTGCCAAGTGTGAGCCCAGCCTAGCCAAGAGTCGGCCACAGCCGTTGACGCCAAGTTAGACTTTGGGCATAACATGCTTCAATAGGTTGAGACTAAAATTTTCAACTAAGGCTATACTGAACCATTCTTGCCGAAGATATTGATACCGACGATTAATGAGTTTCTGAAGTTATCAATATGATATATTAGTCGTTGGTTTCTTAGTATGCTTTTAGTAGTTGCTGATTTTGATGTTTCTCAACAACATTGACCATTTTGAACAACTTCCTTGGATATTTGATGAAGTCTTGGAGTATTTATCTTCTGGTCAAGGAGAGAGCACGAATTTTGCAAGGCTCAAGATTGCAAGTTCCCAAGACATTAAATGCATCTCTATTTTTCTAGGAGTCTTTAATGCTATATAAATTTTCAAGAGTCAAAGTTCTGAGTTTCTAAATCTTTAATGTTAGGGGAATTCCCATGCCTATTCATTACTTTCCTATTTCTTAAGTTGAATTCCTCCTATAAATAGAGGAAGCCTCTTCATTGTATGGTAGATGAATTGGATCAATGAAAATAATTGAGATTTCCTTTGTGTGAGTAAATATTTTTGAAAAGTGGATAACTCTTATTTTGGTTTCTTTATCCTTGGAGAGTGGATTATTCCTCGGTGATGAGCCAAGGAGCCTTTTAGGCTGCGCATGATAAAATTTCTGTTTCTTGATTTCTCTATTTCTCATTCCTCGAACGGGTTTGGAAACAATCCGTTTGGTAACGCAATTTGATTTCTCTATTTCTGAAACAGATTTCTATTCCATAAATAAATTTGAAGAAGAAATCAGAAGCTAAAATTTTTAGCTTCTCAGTTTCTGAAATAGAAATTGAGAAATCAATTTCTGGTCAGAAATCAATTTCTGTTTCAGAAATTTTGTCATGCGCACCCTTATTCTCTGCTGGTGGATTTTCCATTAGAGACTCTAGTGATGAGTTTCTCCTATCCCAAACTCCTTTATCCTTGGCGGATGGTTTGTCCTTTAAGCCTTGGTGATGAACTTCCTTAATCCCGATCTTCATTCTTAGTTGGTGGTGCGTCCTTTATACCTTAATGTCGATCATTTCTATCCTTGCAATTTGCATTTTCATCCTTTGACATCCATACCCACACCATTCCCATACGCTTAACCACAAAAAAAAAAAAAAAAAAAAAAAAAAATCCTTTCATCCCGGAATCACTCACCCACGCACGAATCAGCTGACCCGATGCCGACCCGAGGGGATTTGTCACTATTTTGCAGCTTCTTGTCGAGAATGGCTCTATCGTAATAAGCACTGCCGCTGATCCCTCGCCGTCGAGCCCTGTGATTGCAATTGCAGTCCGATTATGTCAGTTTGAATTTAGAAAGTTAATCCTGAAGTTAGATAATTATCTTATTTCTAATTGATATGAAATATTTAATTGCGAGTTTTGATTGATTGCTATATTCTGTTAGATATTTAAATAAATAATGCATATCCACTAAAATTCTAAAAAATCACCCGGTTCGTCGTACTGAAGACTCCGAGGTTGCATCTGCGAACCTGGCGGTAGAGAACACCTCAGGCTATAGAAGCTTGCCATGCTCATGAAGACATCCTGGGTTATTGAAGCTCGCCGTGCTAAAGATTCTGAGACTACATCCGCACACCTAACGAAATAATATTATAGCAAACACCCCAATCCTGAAAATGCACTGGGCATGAATTGCTATAGAAGAGCACTGATTGCGAAAACATGTCAAGCTAAGTTCATTTGGTTTGAAAACATTTACTGTCATGAAATTATCATTCGACTTAGCAGACATCGTCAATGATCAAATTCTCATAAGAGAAAAGTCATTGTCAAGATGATCTTAATTAGTCGAAAGGGTTACTTAAAAATGTCAAATGAGAACTTCTTAGTCAGATGGGCTTTTCACTTAATGTCTATATAAGGCTACTCGATCCCTATCATTAATGTGAGAAATGATCATGAACACGCAATTCACCTCACACTGCCAATTTCGAAGGTTCGAGAAAAGTTCGCAGTAGACACATAACGACCAATCAGGGTGGTCCTTTACAAAGACCATGATGTATGCTTGGTCGCGGGCATCGACAATGGATAAGCATTTTGTGACTAAAAAAGGAAATACTTTTCATTTATTATCTTCATTTATTATGCTTGGTCCTTTGCAAAGACCATGATGTATGCTTGGTCGCGGGCATCGACAATGGATAAGCATTTTGTGACTAAAAAAGGAAATACTTTTCATTTATTATCTTCACTAGGATTACAGGCCAAGAAACATAAAGATGGAATAAGATAATCTTGCCCTCACTTCCTTGAGTAGGAATTTTCAATTGTAGAAGCTCATACGTCAACTTTGATATTCCAATTTGAAGAGACTTTATAAGAGACATAATATAGATTTAGAAAGGGTTGAGAAATAAAATAAATTATTAGGCTCAAAATTCATTAATAAAGGGTTCACGAAATTAGTAATTATTTCAGCATCATTATCAATTATTCTTCATTTAAAAATCTCTTTTCTCTTGATATTTCATTGGCCTTGAGGATCCATTTTGATATGGTTTAATTGACAGTTATATTGGCTTGACATGTTAAAGGTTCGCTTCTCGCCATCTGCTGGACTAGACACGTGGGTCTTTTCGGCCCTGCATTATTTTAAGATTTATTTACATTTTTTTTTTCCTGGCCATTTGCCTTTACTTATAGGCGGCGCCCGCTTTTTCATGCCTTCTCGATTTTTTTCAACACTTTTTGCATTCGTCTTTTTCTAGCTTCTCCGTCTACTAATCTTCACACCTTTGAGCATTTTGGACTCTCGAGAGCACTGTCTTCGATCATTACTCTAGTAAATCATTTGCATTTTCCTAGTGTGGGGTAATAATCAACATTTGGATTTAATGAATTCGAAAGGCCAAAAATGGTTACATGAAGATATAAAGTGAACACCGCATATTCTTTCAAGATTCTTGACAATTCCCTTCGTGATCCAAACCATGCGGGCAATAAAATATTTGTCGAGATTGGTCAAGAGATGGCTGTTATAGAAAAGGTATGAGATAATTTCCATAAAAAAACATTTTTTAATCGAAAAACAAGATTGAAATATATGGAATTGGAATATGATCTTGAATTCATTCCCCTTTAAGTAAATAAAGAGAAGCAAATGGGTGAAAAGGACTTGCTCTCACCAATCAAGATAAGTATGATGTCCATTTTTGTTTTGTCACAAAGTTTACGGGTAGCCTCAAGCATTGGTGACAATCGGTGACAGAACAAGACCAAGTTCAATTTCTACCTTCACCTGACTTTAGGTATGCCATTACTCTCCTATACTATTTTTTCATTGGAAAACCTTTTGACCTTCATGAGCTCAAAAGAATAGATGTTGTTCTCTCCAGAAAAGACATCTCGATAAACATTATCGGGAAATGCTCAAGTTTTTTTACGGTATTGGAGCTGATCTAAACCTAAAGCAAGTCTTTTTGACTTCTATTCCCAAAGAATTATCCCAGTGTGACATCCTGATTTTCAGGTTCTGTTTTCGATTAAATAAGTTGGGCTTTTCATCGATGCGCCTATAGTTTTTTCTCTGAGTTGGTTACTCACGAGATAACTAGCCTATCATGTGAAATTGTTAAGGAATATAAACACAATAAACTTGAGAATTCGACCAGGAATCGACTGCTTGACCGTGCTAATCTGTAAGGGTCATTACGGCACAGTTAAAAATCAATTAGAGACCGGAGATAGGCCGATTCGACAAAGCCATGTGATTAAGTGTGGGTGATTCTACCTAATTGCAAAATTCTCGTCAATTGGCACTAGACCGATTTTTCTGTCATTTTGGTACTCTGTATTCACATTTGAAATTTTGAGATTTTCACGACAGCAAAAAGTCGCCAATGTGTTGAAGATGTACAATGTTGCTAAAAAATAATTGACCACGGGTCAAATGTGCTAAAAATTTCTAAAAGCTACTTGGTAAGTTAGGTCACGCTAAAATCGCGTCAGATTGAGATTAACCGTAAAATTGAACCCGATCACAGAAATTGAAAGTTCTGTCATGTCATGATTAATTTTAGGAATGTCGACTCATCCTCCAAAAAAATTTCGGCAAATCGGGATTTCCGGTGAAAATTCAAAGTAAAGTTATTTTGGACCAAGAAAATGAGAGGGCCGCTTTTGGTCACATTTTTGCGATTCGAGTTGGACAAATTGACAAGGAAAATTCATGAGATGGACAAGGGAACCTTGGCTAAATTTATGGACACCAAATTGAGCTCATTTGGAGAAGTATTGAAGTGGAATTGGGTGGAATTGGAGGGAATTGATCCAAAATTCATAAGCAACTTTTGGACCACTTCGATGGCTTGTTAAGGAAGCCTTGGTGCTGCAAATTGGCTGTGGATGACAACCAAGGTGGTGGGGCATGAACTCAAGGGCTTTGAATAGCATTTGAAGACTTTTGTGGCATTGGTGGCCCCTTCTTGTAGCAGCCAGCTTCTTCTTCCTTTGGTAGCTACTTTCCCCATTGTTGAAGAGTGGTGAGCTCGAGAAAACCAGAGGAACCAGCCAAGACTAGTAGCAAGCCCGCTGGAGTCCCCCCGCCGTCATCGTGCGCCGTTGCTGCCTGTCATGCGCCGTTGCCGCTCGTCCAGGCCCCGCCTAAGCATCATCCACCCGCGCCTCCAGCTTGTGCCGTCCTTGCTCGAGCTACTGCCCGAGCTCGCCTGACTGCCGTCTTAGGTCGTCGCAGCTTGCTAGGCCGTCCGTCTAGCCGTCAGAGCTCCCGCTGTTGCTTGCTGCAGCCGCCCGGCACACCTCCTCGCTGTTTCCAGCCTAGTTATCACTCGATTCAGCCTCTTCAACTACAAGCAGAAGTTGAAGCCAACAAAGGTCTTTGGGCTTTGTGACCCATTTCAAGGCCCGTCCGGTCTCCGTTTGGTTTCACTGTAGGCTTGGTTGTTGCGCACCTTCGCGTCACCGTTGTAGTGGGCTCACCAAATCATTAAACCAGTGAGTTTACTTGCTAAACTCTACTTAGTGAGTTAATGATACTTAGGGGGTGATTAGTTTATGCTAAGTATGATTTAGGTGGTTAGTTAGAATGGATTAGTGATTTAATTATTCAATTATGCATGTTAGGTGGTTAGAATAGACTAATTAGGGACTAGATAGATCGTGATATTTATCTAGATAGGTTGGGAAATTTTTCGGGCCCGTTTAGATGATCAATTTAACATTTCTAGCTTAAGTTGGTATTTTTGGTAATTAATTGTATTTATTTAATTATTTTTTGGCATTTATTTAATTATTTAATATTTTCTGAAAATTATACTAGGATAGCCCGTAATCGGAATTTCATACTGATTGCAATGGTATGCTTGGTTTATGCAATTGAATGCTAAATTGTGCAAATTGAATAAAAATTATGATTTTGGATATTTATTCCAAAATATTGTACGTCAGCTTGTGCGAGCAATAATTCATGTTATCTTGTGAGAGCAATATTGTACGTCAGCTTATGCGAGCAATGATTCATGTCAGCTTGTGAGAGCAATATCGTATGTCAGCTTGTGCGAGCAATGATTCATGTCAACTTATATGAGCAGTATCGTATGTTAGCTTGTGAGAGTAATAATTATTTATATCAGCTTGTGCGAGCATTATTGTACATCAACTCATGCGAGCAGCAATTGAACTGGAACTTGTGATCGATTGAATTTGATTGAATTGATTGAATGGATGGATCGATTGTATTGATGTAATTGATTGAATTGATTGCAGTGATTGTATCAATGATATCAATTGATTGATTGATTGTATTGATCGATTGGGTATATGAATTGTACTGACATGCATGAGGGAACTGAGATGAGGTAAGTTATCTGTTTTGTGTGCCTAAACTGCTCTAGGCGTATTTCCTTCCTAGTCGGAGTTTAGGGGGTGAATTTGCTGAGACATTGTCTTACCCCGTCGTAGGCTCAAACTTTTTAGGTCATTAGATTGAGGACTCGAAGCCCCGGAGCCTGTTGAAGTGGAGACCGAATGATCGATGAATGTGTTCGACGAGTAGGTCATAGGACAGCTTCTTTTGGGACCGATCTTTTTCTACCTAAACCCAATTGTTCATAAAAGTATTTTGGTTATGAAATTGTTTCCTGCTCTTCTATCCCATGTTGGTTGTTGTCAGGGATAATTATTTTGCTTCCGCATGTGCATTAAAATGAATGGGTCGGCGATGCGTCCTAAGATGTTGCAATTTTATCAACCACCGAGGGATGGGTATGTGCTCGAGGTTCAGGGCATGACACCCAACAAGTTGAGAAATCTTTTCTCAACAGACAGAGAAGAATTATGGATATTCCTTTGGGAGATATACAACAAGAAATCTATTTGTGCCTTGATGATTTGTGTTTGAAATGCCAAATGGTTCAAACTTACCTCATGGACGATAAATAACTTGATAGAGCCTATTCACGCCAGGAGTTGAAGATCAAATGCTCCAAGCGAGATTGTGATGGTTCTTGTGGGAAGCCTTTTAGAAAGAAGAAACACTTTAAGAAATCCTGGATAAAAGAGATCCAGATATGGATCCAAGCACTTCCGGAAAAAGAAGAAATTGCAATTCTTACAAAAAAGAAAAGACCGTTCATGCCATAAGAAATCAACTCAATACTTCATCTACAATCAAAAGAGCCATTTCGCCAAAAAATGCCCCCAAGCAAGAAAGATCAGAATCATCTGATACATCACATAAAAATTGAAACAGGCATTTCACTTGAAAATGATGATATTGAATCTCTGTTCTTCATGGATAAAGAACAATCTAAACAGACTCTTTGAGTCATCCCTTGTTACCAAACCCCTAGTGAAACTAATTCAGATTCAGAATTTGAAGATTTTTTTTTACATATCTCTTACTTCTTCAAAACAAAATGTTGACATATTTTCCAGCCAAATCCATTGTCTCCATTTTCCTGTCAATATCTTCACCTCAAAGTTTGTCAAACCCATCACTGTCATTGCTCTCATGAAAACTAGTTCAAGCTCTTCAATTTTAGACACTAAATTTTTTTCTGAAGAATATTAGACTTTCTATGTTTGATATTTCAATTCTGCTTCAAGAGATATTTTTTCTACGAATGTAAGAACCACCGCAGTAACTATTCAATTTTTTCCCTAATGCTCCATAACCACAAAAAAATTTGGATCTAGTCTTCCCAACAAAGATCTGATCATCAGTTGGGGCATCATAACTCAGATTTCTCAATTTCATATCATTCATGGAAAATGTCTTAAGTATTAGGATCAATTCTTTGAATTTGCCAATATCCAAAGACTTTTTTCCATCCAAATGAATCTGTTAGATCCGATTATGCATAAATTGTTAGAATTCTATTCAAAATCCCATTCTGAATTATCTCAGAAGTGTCCCCATCCTTTATGAAAAAATCTAGAATTCTTTGTTTGACTTCCCTTTAAAAAAAAATGAAGACATCAATCCAACTAAGGTAAGTTACATGAGAATGAAGCTAGAGCACCTAGTCTCGGCTCAGAAAGAATGCTTAGAACTATTGCAATAATGCCTTATTGAGATTTCAAATTCTCAATGGGTTTGTGGAACCATTTATGTCAATAAGCGTGCCAAGCAAAACAGAGGAAAGATGCGGCTGGTGACAAACTATCATCTTCTTAACATTTTCCTTTAAGATGACAAGTTCCCTTTACATTCCAGAAGTTCCCTCTTTACCAGATTATCTAAAGCCCATATTTACTCCAAATTTGATCTTAAAGCCAGATTTTGACAACTGAGTATCCATCTTGAAGATAGACCCAAGACAAGGTTCCGTATTCCGAACCAACATTTCCAATGGAAAGTTCTTCCTTTTGGATTAAAATTAGTCCCATCCTCATTCCAAAAGGCCACGTGTCGAATTTTCCAACCAATTTTGTCAAGTGCAATAGTATATATTGATGACATTTTGTTTTACAGCCCTAATGAGGAATCCCACAGCTAACTTCTTGGGCAATTTGTAGAAATTGTAAAGGAGCATGGAATTATGTTTTCTCAAAGAAAGATAAATATTGCCCAAATGAAAATTGAATTTCTTGGTATGCACCTTAACAAAGGTACATACTATCCAATGCCACACATTGCTCTTGAATTGCTGAAATTTCCTACAGAAAACTTTACGACAAAGTAAGTTCAGCATTTTTTAAAATAATTAATTAGCTCGAGCAATTTTCCACACATTGCTCTTATTCCACTGCAGTCAATGTTGAAGAAAAATCCCCTACCTTAAGGAAAACCTTAGACTAAAGTAGTTGCTGAACTTAAAGAAATTATGCATACTTTTCCTCTATTACAAATCCCATCAACAAGAAAGAGGATCCTCCAAACCGACACCAACGATGAATATTAGGCAACCGTCTTATTTGAAGAAATTGATGTTAAGAGAAACTTATGTGCTTATAAAAGTGAAAAGTTTTCCCAAGCTGAAATGCATTATCATTTCACTTTTAAAGAAATCTTGGCGGTGAAAAATGAAATAAAAAAAGGTTGAATTCCATCTCATCGGCCATCACTTTCTGGTAGAATTGGACATGGCATCTTTTCCATAGATGACCAAATTCAAACAAAAGCATATTCCACATTCGCAACTACTTTGATGGGCTAAATGGTTTTCAAAATACTATTTTGAAACCAAAAACATTGCTGGAAAGAAGAATGCGCTTGCTAACTTTTTGTCAAGACCAAAAACACCAGCAAAAATCAACATTACATCATGAGGCATGCTTTCCATACTTTTCACCACAATGAAAAGTATAAGATCAAAGATATGAGATTGGTCAAGTTGGCAATACCCCCAGGAAATTTTTGAACAAATTTAGAATGATAACCTCACTAAAAATCTAGAAAGCCTTATGTGCAATGCCACACAGATCTATTTAAACTCCATGGAGGTTCAATTCTTTATCCTTTTGGATTAAATTCCAGCTATTCATTCATACGCCATTTAATCTGGAATGAAGATGACTTCCCTAATCTACTACGATGGTTTTTATGGTATTTAACCAATAAGTACTTAATAACTATCGAAATTCCCACCAGAATGTTCCTTGCTAAACTAACCAGGATATTTGGGCTAGAACGAAATACTGAAAAGGAAAGTGGCAGAAACCTCTTAGCTTTACTCAATTGGTTTTATCATCCCACTTATTGGAAGCATCTCTTATAGCAAGAACTAAGAACTATCCGACCAGACCCTAAGATCCATAATATTCTGTTCTTCCGACGACCATGGGCTTTTGTATAGAAAAATGGTATCATTACCAATGCTCCACAAAGTATAGGAACCACATCTTATAAACCTTAGGCACACCTTAAGGAAGCTCGGATTTACAAATCTTTCCCAGGTCCCATTGGTTGTTGTGGACACCAGTACCGAGAACTCCAAAGAGTTTTGTGCCAAGAAAACAAGATCATTCGTGAAGATATATGAAATTATAATGTACCAATTGCATGGAATCATAGCCTTACCCCAAAAGCCAAAGAAGCACTCAAAGAATTCAGACAAGCCGCAAGGACAACCCCATCATCACATGAGCAAGAAATGACAGATACAGATGACTCTGCACAATCATCTCAAGACCCTTATGCACAATGAAGGGTTCTCTCTCTCAAGACCTCTATGATCAAGGAACCATGTCCTTATCTTTAGGGATGGACACATCTTACTATGCTCAACCATCCAATTGGCCTTAGCTAAACATGTCTGTCGACACTATAGGATCCTCTAGGAATCATGAAGAAGCATCTTCCACAAACAAGGCAAACATGTGGAATGCTCCTTCTTATGAACGACTTACAGAACTTGAGAAGAAATACGAGGAACATCTTCTGGTAGAAGAATGTAGCTCTGATGATTTAGACTATGACTACAACGCTCGTGACGGAAGAGACCACTAACTATAGCAAATCACTATAGCAATAGGCTAAGGAAATTACTGTTCATTGTCACTGTTCATATCTCTGAGAATAATTTCCGATTGGATTTTCTGGAGCCTATGTCTATTTTAGGACCCATGAGCTTGGTACTTATTTGTCTGTAACCTGCTAATGTCTATAAAAGGCAATGAGAATGTAATGTGTTAAGCAAAGTCCCTTGAAGTAAAGTGAGTTTTTTGTAAAACTCTTAATGCCTTTCTAAACACTTCTTCTTCTCCAGTCTAGTATGATCCTCTAAGAAATGCAGCTCGAATCATTAGAAATGTTACAATCTTGACATTTCTAAGTACTCTAGGCTCTAAACTAAAATTTGGAGTAGTTTCCTACTAAAAGGCTATCCCTAAATGGCTTAAATGAGGAGGTTCACCAATAGTGGGAAGGCATACCTGCAAAAAACTGACTTCGACTTCCCTGGTTTTAAGCCTAGGTCCATTCATGGTATCGGAGCCCATGGTTTCGTTTGTAATAATATATGTTCCATACGCTCAGTAGGTGAATCTAGTGCTGAGAAGATCTCTTCACATTATGATTGAACCAAAGATACTAAAAGCCCATGTTTCTCTCACCTCATCCCCATCTTTCTCAATCCTTTCAAATTTTCGTTTGTCAAATGCTTCTAAGATTGACTATCTCTATGAAGTCTCTCTTAGTGATGAAACCAAAATTTCCAAAACTCAACTTCCCCTTATGAACCCTTATTTTGCATTTGCTAAGCCTACCTCATCATTATCTCCCATCTGCTCCATTTGACAACTCATTGCCAAACTCCAAATGAAGGAAAAGAGTACGTCTAATCCTCCAAGTTCGACCAAAATCCCATTCCAGCCACTGAGAAGGAATATTTAGTCACTCTTCAAATTCTGCTAGAATTTTTTAAGGCAGTGGACCCAACAGGGATACCCTCACATCCATTATGGAGCTGTCCGTCTTGCTTTTACATTTCATGGTCGAATAGGCTTGCCAGTCGTGGCCAGAATAATGTTATTGGATACCAAATTCTTAGAATACCAACATGCCTATATTGGCATTGTTCAAACCATTTTGAATGCTGAAATAGTCTTTGTAACCTTATATCTAAACTTTAATATCGCTCTTTCAGACCCCAAACTACTCTAATTTCTAAAAGTCCAAATCCAGCTCATTGGAGCTCCTCAGACCGCTGACTCTATTATAGCAACACTGCACTACTAAATGATTTATCGAGTGCAAAACCATGCTCTTGACTTGAACTTCCACAATGGAAATGAAGACACTCTATTCATCTCCATGCAGAATGATTAGGCGTCTTGTATTCATGCTCCCAGACAAATCCCAAAAGAGAAGTTGGCCAAGTTCCTTTATGAAACTTGGATTACCAACTATGAAAAGCTACATCAAAATAACAAGCATTTACAGTCCTCAAACTACGAGTTCTTCAGAAAGAAAGATGGCACTGTTTTCATCAAATTTGATAAGGAAAATGAAGAAAATCCTTCTATCTTCTAGACCCTCTTCATGATTGAACCTTGTGTTCCTGAGTCAGTGTTCGAGCCAGATCCCAAAAGGCTTGTCCAATATTTTCAGAGTAATGAAACCCTGTCCATTACTACAAGGACCGATATGGTCACTATTTCTAGGATCCTTTTTGTCAATACTCTTATTGTACAAAGTCTCCCGACGAAGTAGACCCAAATGCAAGACTCCGACGGAAACACAAGAAGTCAAAGGATACTATATACCAAAGATACTTGGATAGAGATTCCTCCATTGATACTATTGGTGAGTGTGATAAATTACAATTTATGGTTTCTTATGCTCCAACTCCACCACTAGAGTTCATTGCTCCACCCTCCATTTCACCAACTCCACCACCATCACCTCCCCCATATAAAAAACTAGCAATTTCCCTTTTTTGTAAGCCAATCCTAAAGTGGGCAAAAAAGCATTCCTACCCACTCAAGGCTCTAGAAGAAACACTACCTAGTTCTTCCATTGCCATGTTTCAAGAAACAGATTTTCCTCCTCTTGTTCGAGAAAGCTCTAAACTTTCATTCCCTGCCCCAGAATAATTCATTGACCCACAAGGCGGATATCGACATGCTCCCAAAATACCTACCCCCACTAATATGGACGAACATGGAAGACAAAAAAGAACTCATGTTACTAAAGCCGTCCTGAATTGGCAATCGGAGACTCTTTTGGCACACAACAATGTGTTCAAAACAATTGACTCCAAAATTGTAGATGTGCAACGAGATCTTCGAAAGTATGATGAAACCACCAAAAAGATGCTTTCGGACTTCCAAAAAAGGCTTCATGCCCTAGAATCCAGAGAACATTTGGGATATCATCATCTCGAAAGCCCCAAGGCGGAGATAGAAAAGCTCAAAAGACAGATCCAACTCCTTGAAGAGTGAAGCTTCAATCCTTTAAACCCATTTTCGACCACATTGCAGATAGAGCATTCACTGCCTCCACCATCTCAGAAGTCCATCTTTGCTACTCTCACAGAAGCTTCCACTAGACAAGATAAGATAGATGTGGTAGAAATGCAAAATTGCCTCAAAGAACTGGATCGAATAAGGAAAGAAAAGGGAAGAGAGAAGATGCGTGAAGAATCCTCGATTGTTATAAAGGAAAAGCCAAACCAGATGATGCTGTCAAATCCATTAAAATCATTCTTGAGAGATTTGGGCAATCAAGAAGAACAACTTGATCTTGTTACTTTGAAAGACCAAATCTTATTTCCATCAAAATAGGTTTTCCCAAACAACTTTGACACCGAATCAGATTCGGTATGCCTCTCATATTCTGTATCCTTCTCAATCCCTACCATTGATTCCTTTCCTATTGCACCAGTAACTTCATCAATATTCATGGTCAATCCACCTGACCAAGATATGGAATCCAACTCTTCTGAACTAGAGGTTGTTCAACTAAACAATCTTTCTCAGAATGTGACTACTTCTTTCAAATAGTTTTTTACTGTTGATGATATTCCCTATTCCAAGTGGCTGAAAAGATTTGAAGAATTCCATACTTCTTTAATTGATACGCACACAAATATTTTATTACCCACATAGTTTGGATGGTTTGAATTGGGCCAATCCATCATCTAATCCAAGGACTAACCCACATAGTGTTAGTTCTCAATTTTTAGGACTAGGGACCAACCCTCTTAAGCCTAGGACCAATGACCAGATTGACCCTATGGGTTTAGTCTAATTTCAGGATCAATTTGGGAGCAACCAGTTATTATTATTTTTTTCATTTCATTTTTTGTATTCCTTACAAAAACAAACATATTTTTTCAAATTATAAATCTATCAACAATATGACATTGAGTACCCAAACTATGAACATCGGTACATATTAAACATAAATCTAAGATAAAGTAACAACAGGAATTTGCATTTGCAATTGTTGAGCTGCGTTCATGAGGCGGCCAAAGAGAGGTGAGCGATTTCACCAACTGAGTCATGAGGCTAGAGAGGAGAGGCTAAAGGTGAGTGAGGCAAGCTACAAGCAAGGTGAGCAAGGCTGAGGTGAGCAAACAAGGCGAGGCAAGCGAATAGGGTTTCCATATCATATGGAATCAATTAAGAAAATTTCCCAAGGATTTTCTCGACAGCACAATCTTAAGTAATCAATTAAGAAAATTTCCAATATCATATGGAATCAATAATTTTTATTATTCCACAATAAGTATGTTTGATAATAACACAATCTTTTACAATGCCACAATAAGTATGTTTAATAAAAACTTTGAGGTGCTTATTAACATGACCATCTCCAGCACATATGTATGAATCCAACAAGAGAAGAAATCTATTATTACGAAATAGGATAACAATCAGGTTGTAGAACTTGTTAATTCCTTTGGTATTTCTTTTGCTTGCTTTTGTTTTTATCAAGCGTTGTCAAGGAATAATTACACAAGTTATTCTTAATATTTTGCCCAATTTGCAATATCGTCTCTAAACTTTTAATTTATTTAATATAATCCCTAAACTCCAACCTAATACGTAATGTTGTTTCTGAATTTTTAATTTGTTCAATGTAGTCCCTTTACTATCTAAAAATATCTAATGTTATCATTTCATTAATTCAAGTCTAGGACTTGACCTTGATGGACCATGTCTCAAGCGCTGGTGACCTAAGCATTGGGATTGAGGACAAAGGCTCAACTGCCATGAACCTCAACCTGGGTGCCGGAGACTAGGGGTGAGCATTGGTCCAAGGTCAACGCTGGACCAACTCTAGACCGGCCTAACCCTATCGGTCCTGGTTTGGTTTCTAAGGAGATTAGGTCGGTCCTTGGTCCTAGAATTTCTGGACCAACATTATGCAAGTTGGTCATTGGCCCTAAGAGTTCCGGGTCAGTCCAACCCAAACCAACCCTGACTACACACACACACACACACACATAATATTACTTATAATTTTTTATATAGAGAAAACCTTAAAATAAACGGCGTCAACAATATTAAACAGCTCTTTAGTGAAGAGTTCAAGTAATTTTACATTATTCTTTAATAACTTATATTTTTAATATATTTTACGGTGTCAATAGTCATAATTTACAAACGAGAAAAATGTTTTTTAGAGGAATTCTCACGGCATCCAAAAAAGTATAAACAGCTCCTTATGGCATCATCCTCTAGTATTTGTTTTCTTCTGTCTTATTTGTCTTATTAGTCCTCAATTTGCCAAAATCGAAAGAAACAACTTCTTCGCTCACCACTCGACACTCACCTCGCTCGCTTTGGGTCACTCATGCCACTCGCCACTTGATGCTCACTTGGCTTGTTGCTTCCTGCTCAACATTCGATGCTCATTCTGTTCGATGCTCACCCCACTTGACCCTCACCGCTTGCCTTTCTTAGCTGACCTCACTCATCATTGAACCCATTGGGTTGGTATGGTCATTGGTTGCCCTTTTAAGAAGCACAAAAAATGAAATAAAAAATTATTGGTTGGTCTTGGATTGACCTTGAATCCAGACCGAACCCATTGAGTTAGTTTAGTCCTCAATCGTTTTTTTAAGGAGTATAAAAAAAATGAAATAAAAAATTATGTTGGTCATAGGTTGACCTTGAAACCGAACCAAACCCATTGGGTCAATTCGCTCCTCAATCACTTTTTTAATGAGTACAAAAGATGAAATAAAAAATTATCAATTGGTCTTGTGTTAACCCTAAAACCGAACCGAACCCATTGGGTCGGTCTGATCCTCTGTCCCAAGTTCAATAGGGTCGGTCATTGGTCCCAAAATTTGAGAACCTGTCGCGACCTCTCTTTTTTTCGGTGCCCGCGATCGGGTACGAGCGCCTATGGAGGCTAATGGCTCGGCTGAATTTAGTTAAGCCCGGACTCTCCCAAGTCCACCAATTCACGACTTAATGGTTCAAATTTTTAACCTGTAAATCAATTTTTAAAATGGAGTCGCCACTAATCGATTTGGGGTGGGTCGATTAGAAACCCAAGCGAAGTATCGGGAGAAATACTCGCTCCTGCGCAACCAGAGAAATTAGGATCGGGGACTTGATTACACTAGTTAATCACTAATGCCCTTTCTGGTACCTACTCTTGTTTAAACCCTAAGGCTTTTGGATTTTTGAGGGATTTTCCATGCATTTTTGGGATGAAAAACATTTTTTGAGTATTTTTCTAATTTTTTGGATATAAAAGGGATTTTTTGGACCTTTTTTGGTATTTTTGGAAAAATACAAGTCTTTTTGGTCTTTTCTGAATTTTTTTGGCCTTTTTTATGAATTTTTGGCTTTTTTTGGATTTTTGGCATTTTTTTTGGAAAATATGAAATATTTTGATTTTTTGATTTTTTGGAAAATAAATTATTATTTTTTATATATTATATTATAATATAATATTTAAAAAACTACCCGGGTCGGATCCTCGGGTTGGGTCCGACCCGGGCCAGTGATCCGAATGAGGACAGGCCCGCAACGCGGGCCCGACTCAAGTTTTTTTTTTTTCATTTCTCTTTTAATCGCAGGCCCACACGAGATAAGCCCGCACACAATCGCCCAAGATGGCCGGGCCCTACCCGGCCGAGACCCACGCCCGACCCACTTTCGGCCAAAACCCTACCCGGTTCCGACCCGGTCGCGACCCGACGCGACTCCCCCTCTTCTTCGCCTAAACGCGCGCCGATGGAGGAACTAAGGCGGCGGCTTGCGTCGGCGACGGCAGACGACGGTCTTCGGCAACGACGACGATCTTCCATGGCGACGACGACTAGGGCGACGACAAAGCGGCGGTTGGCTTTCTCGAAAAGACGGCGGCAACGTCTACGGGTGGCTGCTGGTTTCTCGAGGGGGAAGCGACGGACAAAGTGCGACCGAGGAGTGGATCTCGCGGTGGCTCGAGGTAGCGAAGACGGACGGCGAGCGGAACGACGACGGCCAAACGGGGTTGATACATTGCCTCGTGGAGAGGGTATGGCGCTGCGGTGCTGCTGGTTGGCGAGGTGTCGAATCGAGGGCTTCACGGCGGCAGCACGGCGGGATCTCGGGCAGCAGCGGCGTCGGGATCTCGTGGTGTCGGCGTCGCGGAAGGGCTCGGTCGCCCGATCTGCGACGCCGCTCTCGGCCGGACCCTCCTCAAGCTTGATCTTCTCTCACTCAGGCCGATCCGAGCCTCCACCGGCCGGATCGACCTCCTCGGACTCGCTCGCCGGCGGCCTCCCGAAGTCTCTCGGTGGGAGGTCACCGAGCTCGCGACCCGAGTTCTCTCTCGCTCACTCTTTGATTCCTCCCCCGAAGTCTCTCAGTGGGAAGATCTCGGAGCTCGCTCGTGTTCTTCGACGGAAGTTGTGGCCTGCTATTTATAGGCGAGGGGGCGGCCGGTCGATGGAGGTTCGGCCGCCGGCCCTCACACGCCTACCGAGCCCCCCGCGGCTGAACCGGCGTCTCATCTCAGCATTAAAGGCGCGCATTGAAGGCGCATGCGCGTCGTCCTCTCCTCCGGCGGCCTACCTCCGTTCCTCTTTACCGTAGGCTGCCCTTGAGCGCGTCGCCGGCCGCCGCGCGTGATGCACAGAGGCACAAAGAAGAAGAAGGCAGGAGAAGGAAGAAGGAGGGGGAAGGGTTAGGTCGTCCGGGCCGGGCCGTGAGGGCTGCGTGAGAGAGAGAGAGAGAAGGGATGGGCTGGGCTTGAAGGCCCGGCCCGCAGCAAATTTTTTGTTTTTTCTTGCTTTTACTGATTTTTTTGTTGTTTTTGTTATTTATTATTTATTATCTAAAAAAGGAAACATAAAAGAAATTAAGACCTAATTAATAACCTAATCAAAATTTTAGGTGTCAACAAACCCCCCCTCTTTGAAGGTGAGTTCGCAGAGGTTGCATTCAAAGACAAACTGATACCTAAATTTTGTCAGTTCATATGTAGTAGATTATATTTTATTTGGGACCCCCTATGCAGAAAATGAGCAATATAACATTACACATACTAAGACAGATAAGAAGATACCTGTAGTTACTTACCGGGAGTGAGTGAGATAGGGTGTGAACCCCGAGTTTTGGCAAGTATCAAGGCGTCATCTTACTCGTTGCATGAGGAGATTGCTTCTCCAGACCCAAACCATTCTTCGGTCGCCTATTGGAGCAATAAGTGGTTTGTCTAGGACCCGAACCTTTCTTCGGTCGCCTTGACGGGGAATTGCTTTTCCAGGACCCGAACCTTTCTTCGGTCGCCTGTTAGAGCAATAAGTTGGTTTGTCTAGGACCCGAACCTTTCTTCGGTCGCCTTGACGGGAGATGCGCTGATCTTTCTCAGGGCATCTGTTTGTTGGGAGATAGTACCTGGACGATCACAGGTACAAACTCTTGGAGGATACCTGGATGATCACAGATATCAAGGGGGTACTTGGACGATCACAAGTACAAACTCTTGGAGGACACCTGGATGATCACAGGTATCGAAGGGGTACCTGGATGATCACAGGTACAAACTCTTGGGGGATACCTGGATGATCACAAGTATCGAAGGGGTACCTGGACGATCACAGGTACAAACTCTTTGGGGATACTTGGATGATCACAAGTATCGAAGGGGTACCTGGACGATCACAGGCACAAACTCTTTGGAGATACCTGGATGATCACAAGTATCGAAGGGGTACCTGGACGATCACAGGCACAAACTCTTTAGAGATACTTGGATGATCACAAGCATCGAAGGGGTACCTGGACGATCACAGGCACAAACTCTTTGGAGATACTTGGATGATCACAAGCATCGAAGGGGTACCTGGACGATCACAGGCACAAACTCTTTGGAGATACTTGGATGATCACA
Organism: Eucalyptus decipiens; assembly: GCA_014182575.1. Taxonomy (NCBI): domain Eukaryota; kingdom Viridiplantae; phylum Streptophyta; class Magnoliopsida; order Myrtales; family Myrtaceae; genus Eucalyptus; species Eucalyptus decipiens. The sequence goes on along the minus strand of CM024611.1, from coordinate 25,460,441 downwards.
AGCATCGAAGGGGTACCTGGATGATCACAGGTACAAACTCTTGGGGGATACTTGGATGATCACAAGTATCGAAGGGGTACTGACGATCACAGTACAAACTCTTTGGGGATACCCGGATGATCACAAGTATCGAAGGGGTACCTGGACGATCACAGTACAAACTCTTGGGGATACCTGGATGATCACAAGTATCGAAGGGGTACCTGGACAATCACGAGTACAAACTCTTGGGGATACCGGATGATCACAAGTATCGAAGGGGTACCTGACAATCACAGTACAAACTCTTGGAGATACCCGGATGATCACAAGTATCGAAGGGGTACCGGACGATCACAGTACAAACTCTTTGGGGATACCCGGATGATCACAAATCGAAGGGGTACTGACGATCACGGTACAAACTCTTGGGAGATACTTGGATGATCACAAGTATCGAAGGGGTACCTGGACGATCACAGGTACAAACTCTTTGGGGATACCTGGATGATCACAAGTATCGAAGGGGTACCTGGACGATCACAGGTACAAACTCTGAGGGAAGAATCAAGGGCATACCTGAGATATTCGTGTGGAAATATCGAGGATGGGTCTTGCATATACGTGAAGGTCTCTCACCTGCTGGTAGTTGGAATATCGAGGACGTACCTTGGATATTCATGAAGGTCTCTCACCTCCTGGTAATTGGGAATATCGAGGGCGTGCCTCGCATATTCGTGAAGGTCTCCCACCTCCTGGCAACATAAAGTTGAGTGTAGCACAAGGCTTACCTGGGTAACCGCAGGTGCACAACGCAGTGGAGTGCTTGAACAGCTACTATATCATTTGGGGACAACTCGGGCAAGTTGAGTGTCATGAAAAGGGGCTATCCGAACAATGGCCGGTATTTGAAGACAAGAGGATAGTTGGACAATCACAAGCCTCCAAACTCAAGGGACGATTCGAATAAGTCGAATGTCAAGAAGAGAGTACCTGGACAGTGGTAGGTACTTTAAGACAAATGGGGATAGAGATATGCTTACCTGGCAATATCTCTGATCTCTAAGAGTATGTCTACTATTTGCACAATATGCGCACATGATTGTATATGCTGTAAATTCATGAGTTCAAATGAGATTCATGCATGATAATTTTGTCAGTTTTGCATCATCTGATTTCCACTGGAAGATTTTGAAAGACAACCTTCATTTAGAATGTAGATGTCTTGAGCATGCCGGATGAGGGACTTTCGATCGAAAGGACTTTCCGCTCACTCTCATGGAAAAGGCTATCCCGACCATTGATGCAGGATTTATAAGGACCACACTATCTCACCGTCATCATGTCGGCGGGTCCGAGTATTCTCGCAAACAAGACGACTTTACCAATGTGAGAGGTCTTTGTTGAAACTGTGATGAAGTCTTGACCAGCGGCTCATTGAAGGGGATCATCAAGGTCAAGGCTTATGAATGGAGCGCCGCATGATCGTCTCCGAGCTTGCAAGTTAAGAATCCTGCGAAAAGAGATAGAGTAATCTTGCTCGTACTTCTTCGAGCGATGTTTATAGACATATGAAATCCTATGTTAATTGAAGTGCCCTAGTCTGAAGAGACTTTTACAATGGGATGCAACGTAGACTTGGCTCACATGTAAGAGGGTGAGAGTTGGTGACTGTCTTGGCATTTGTCACTGATCTTTCTTCTCACTGTCAGATGGAGGCTCTATCAATCGAACCTCAACAGCAACTTTTCTTAGGAATACAATTGACTGTATTTTTTGCTGGGGCATTGGCCTTGCTTTTACCAGGCACACTGCTTTTTTCATGCCTCTATTTGTTATTCCAGTTCTTCATTTATGGGCATTGACCTTGCTTTTACCAGGTACACTGCTTTTTTTATGCCCCTGTTTTTCATTCTTATCGTTGGAGGAACTAGCCTAGGCAAGTTCAATCGAAACACCGTTATTAGACTCTTGAGTCTTCATCTTCAGTAGGCGCTCTGGGCTATGCTGCTTAAATGGCGAACTTCGTTTTGCCTCCATGTGAGGGTGAAATTACGTACTCAATTGGGTTGTACAATGAATACAAGTGCATAGAGAAAGAATTGCTCTTCGTCATTCTAGGGCACTTAAATTAACGCGAGTGTTCATATGCAATAAAGACACCCGAAGATTGATGCAAGTGCAAGCAAGAAAATTTCTATCTCTCTTCTCACCTTGTGATGCTGCTTTGTCTCTGATCTGCCCCAGTGTAGGGGTGGTTCTTGACGAGGATATGAGAGAAGCTTCACCAGTGTATTGGGCTCAATGGGGTAAGCGATGGAATGCCTCTCACTATTTTGGTTATCGTACCATTCGCGAGAGAACTCTTTACCCTACAGCCATGGAATCTTCTACACTCATCTCACAAGTGTATAGATGGGGGACTGTGTGTAGGATATGGCTTGCCTTTCATCATTCTGACGCGCCTCATCCAGCATGCTCAATGAATCTTGTATTCTTCACTTAGCTGTCTATTCTAATAATCCTTAGTGGAATCAGTGACTTAGACAGACAAAATCATCATGCAGAACGACATGCAACATTTTGAATATGATGGAGTTTGAACTTTTCAAAACAAGCGAAAGGTTTTGACTCAAAAAAGACTATTAACAGCTTTAGGGATGTTTACTTGGTGGAACGGTATTCACAAATGTGTTGAAATTTGAACATTAAAAGAGTTATTTACAAAGGGTTATTCACAAATGGGTGTCGATAGATTGCCCCTATTGGTTAGGGATATGACACATGAATGATCAGCCAAGGATTGGGATCTGATCGGGCATCTCTGTTTTTGCCCCTGCAGAAGAGAAGATGAAAATGGATCAATCAACAGGGCCAAAATTAAAGGTGAATTGAGGCCTGAAGGATCTTTATCATTTGCTTTGGCGATACTTGAGACGCCATTTCGTTTAGGAGAGTTTGTCATGCCTCTCATTGATTTGTTATCCGCATTTTTTACGGTCAAGTGATCCTGTAACAGATAAAAGGGATCATGTTAGTCAGAAACTCTTTCAAGAGTCGAATCACTTGGAAGCGATACAACATTACCCTTCACTGGTTTGCAAATGATTGGATGGACCTGAAGTGAGAGTGGGACACGAAGTCCTATGTCTTTTGCTTCGTTAGGTCACATGTTCTCTCATAATTTGCAAGTGCAAGAGAAGCAAAAAAAAATTTTTATTATTTTTTACTAAGCGGCTAACTGCCGTGTCGGGGATTCGAACCCCGACTTCGGACCTTTTGCTTCTTCCCGGATACCACTGGCTAGAGGCGCCGACGGTGTCCGTAGGGCACTTCTTTTTTATTTAACCGAACCGGCTCCAGGACGACACGTCCTTTTATACCAAGTTAGGTAAATCGATATGGCTCACTTGATTTGTCCAAATTAACCTTTAAGCTTGTTTCTTGAATCCTATGCTTCCTGTCAATAGGAGAAAATATGTCAAAAGTGATTTCAGACACTGGGAGTATTGGAAACGATACCAAATTACTCTTCTCCAAAGTTTGTATTTGCTGACTCGTAGGGATATTTGAATGTCGATGACAGCCTTTTCGTCTTGGCACAGTTTGACATTTCTTTCGATTGGCCTTCCTCACTCATGGCCATGTATGCATGATTGATGGTTGTCGATTTATCTTCAACGCCTTCCTTCTGTGGAATTTTCTTCTGTCTTTGACTATATGACCATTAGCAGCATTAGGCAAAGTCATGTACTTCAAGCTTCTATGGAATCTGAGATGGACAATCAAAATTTCCAATTCTCTCGATGGTAATTACTTCTTGCGAGAGCATGCGTACGAAGCATGAAGTGAGGTTTCTAGGCCTTAAGTCATTGTCTGAAAATAAGGGGCTAGAGACTCGCCTCAACTGTCTAGATTTCCTCCCTGTTGACAGTAGCCAATTCAAAGGAAGACAAGAAATTTCTTCTTTGTGCTTCTTGGCTCGTTGAAGTTGGAAGTCCCATCAATGAACTCGCGACATCCTGCCTTGAGCTATCATGTTATGCATGCTTCAAGTTTGATAATATGCCTGTGCCTATTACGTCCCATCCTTCGTTTCCTGTAGATGGAAGAGAGAAGATGTCATTTTCGAAATTATATTCGGAGAATAAAACTTACCTTCTTGAAGTGGGATGATCTTTTCTGTTTGCCCCACTACCTTCTTAGAAGAGTGTGTTTGAATTCAGCGAGTTCACATGATGCGCCATCTTCAAATGCCCCCTGTCACATTAAGTCAAGGGGGATGGGGATGATATTCTGAGATACGAAGTGAGTGAGTCAGAAAGACAAATATGATTAATTTTAACATCTTGTTTTGACGAAAGCTTTTGGTAATGAAACATTTTTTTATTTTCAAAACATGTCTTTGGGGGAGAAAAAGCATGAGGAAGCCCAGCCCTCAGTGTTCTCCTTGGATAATATTTTCTTTTCATGGTTGGATAACATCACTGGGCTGGTTTGGGATACCGCCTCATGCTCTCAAAATATTTTCAACTTTATTTAATATGTGGATTTACATTTTGAAAGAGTGATTTCAAAAGTTAGTTCCTCAAGCGGAACTGATGTTGAAAATAAAACAAACCAGACTTAAGAAAAATGTACAAGTTCCAACGTAGGGGAGTACGCAAGGAAATTAAAAAGGGTTCTACTTGAGCGGGCCTGCACCCATTTCCCCTAACGGTCCTTCGTTGATAGCACCCATGAAAAGGTCTCCAAACATGGTGGTCATGTCATCTGGCCCTTCTTTCTTCGTTTCTAAGGGTGGTACTTCATTGCCTGAATAATACCTAACCATTACCAGCCCTTGATAGATGTCAGCGGTATATGCTTCGACATTTCTACTCTGACTATCTTCAGAACTGAATACCGCATTTACTTTGTCGGTGTGATCAGGGAGCAAATTGCTCTTGAATGAGAAAGCTTTAGTGTCTAACAGATTTTGGATTCGACTTTTGAGAGCGAAGCACTCATCAGTCGAGTGTCCCACTTCTCCCCTGTGATAGTCGCATTTTTTGGACGGATCATAGCTGGAGAAGTTTTCTGTGTTTGGTCGCTTTGGCTCAGTCGAGAGGAGGCTCTTATTTTGGAGGACTGCCAAAACCTGTGATAGAGATCCGGGAAGTGGAGTAAATTGTCTCCTGCTGCTGTAATGCTGGGACGGCTGACGTTTGGTAGTCTGTTGTTGTCCTGCCCTTGTCTGAATTGTTGGAGGATGATTACAGGTCGCATTGACATTTACTAGGGGTTCTTTGTCTTTCTTCATGCTGAGCCTACCCGTGGGTGCAGATTCAATGAACCAACCATCCCTCAACCCTATCTTGATTTGCTCTTCTATTGGAAGGAGTTGATTAAATGATTCAGCGATCGTGGTTACCATTTGATTGCAATGCTCATAGGGGAGGGTTTTGATAAACATCTTTCTCAGCTCGAAATCGGTTGGTTCAGGACTGATTTGGGTGGCCAGATTCCTCCATCGGATAGTATATTCTTTGAACGATTCGTGCTTTTTCTTTTCGGTACGCTCAAGATCCTCACGAGAAGGGGTAATGTCTATTATGAACTTATACTGCTTGAGGAATGCCTCACTCACTTCGCTCCATGTTTCAAGGAGATTCATGTTCTTTGTAATGTACCACCTTAGGGCAGGGCCTATTAGACTTGATTGGAACAGCTGGATCATTAATGGTGCATTATTAACGTATTGGGTCATTCGAACCAAGTACATTTGCAAATGAGCCTTAGGGCAAGTCGTGCCATTGTACTTCTCAAACTCAGGCATTTTGAATTTTTCTGGCATTTTGACCTTAGAGTAGATGGAGAGGTCTGTTGGAGTAGGATCTTGAAGGCCCTGCAATTGTTTTAGCCTCTCTTCAAGTTTCTCAAGGCGTTTGTCATGTTCAGTCTTAGACAAACCGTCCGCCTAGCTTTCTCGATCATGGTTGGGTGCGGATCATCCTCCAATTCGGGCATGTTATTGTCGGTATCTCCACCTTGATCACCCCTAGTAGATGATTGTGGCAACAATACCTCGATTGAGGCCGGGTGGGAGTGAGTTTGCCTTGGATGGAGTCTATCTCGCTTTGAAAGTCATTGAAGCACATTGAAGACTTGCTTCATTTCACTTTCCATGATCGCAATACGGCTTGGTACATTTTCTTCGGCCATTCTTGCTCTTGCTTTTGAACGAGTCTGGATCGGCGAACGTTGACGTTCCGTGATTACCTGGTCATGAATAAACAAGCGTGTGTGAATACAAGGCGTAAATAGGGAGTCAGTCCATGATGACGACCTAATCCTACCCTTTTGTTTGTTTATGAAAAGTTTGTACATGTAAAAGATTTCCTAAGCATAGACTGAAAAAGGCATGTGACATGTTTGCATGGACTAGAAAGATACTTAATTTGAAAGGCAAAGAAAGTATGAATTGCAACAAATTTTGAAAAGACTTCTATCCCTTTTGAAGCGAATGATTTTGAAGCAAAACGAAAATTCTTGCGAAAGGGACTTTGTAACATGCTTGAGGAAAAAACACCAATTGAAAGTAATTTCCTTTGCCAATGCTATCTTTTCTCCCTTTTTTTTTTAAAAAAAGAAGAAAAAGAAACTTTATGACAATTATTTCCAAATTTAAATGACCATGGTATTAAATCCTAGACTAATCATGGACTACTCAATGTATACAGGAAGGTAAGTAAATTGCAAAGTACACGAAATAAAAACTTACTTCACACGAGAAAATTGATGGCAATCACATAGACATGCGCATGATATGTGCGGCTCGATTTCTAACTCAGAAGGTTTGTTGAGATTAAAAGGATATCCGCCCGTCGCAGCCTCTCGCGTTAGCAGCATACCCTCCTAACCTCGGCTAAGAAATTCGGGGAAAAGAAAGGCAACCTCTACATCGCAGTCTCGCGTTCGAGGTCGTATCTTTCTTAACACCATCCTAGAAATCCTATGGCGGCCTAGGTCCGGCGGCCGGGTTGTGTGTGCCATGTGTAGTGCTAAAACATTTAAGGATGCACAACAGTTTATAATCACAAAACATTTTATTTTAACAGAATAAAAAAAAACTTTAAGCTATTATCCCGCACAAAAGAAAAAAACCCAAGTCAGAAAGCATTTAAACAAAGATGAAATGGCCTAAGTCCTCAAAGTCCCCGGTGAGTCGCCAAGCTGTCGCGACCTCTCTTTTTTTCGGCGCCCGCGATCGGGTACGAGCGCCTATGGAGGCTAATGGCTCGGCTGAATTTAGTTAAGCCCGGACTCTCCCAAGTCCACCAATTCACGACTTAATGGTTCAAATTTTTAACCTGTAAATCAATTTTTAAAATGGAGTCGCCACTAATCGATTTGGGGTGGGTCGATTAGAAACCCAAGCGAAGTATCGGAGAAATACTCGCTCCCGCGCAACCGTGAGAAATTAGGATCGGGGACTTGATTACACTAGTTAATCACTAATGCCCTTTCGGTACCTAATCTTGTTTAAACCCTAAGGCTTTTTGGATTTTTGAGGGATTTTCCATGCATTTTTGGGATGAAAAACATTTTTTGAGTATTTTTCTAATTTTTTGGATATAAAAGGGATTTTTTGGACCTTTTTTGGTATTTTTGGAAAAATACAAGTCTTTTTTGGTCTTTTCTGAATTTTTTTGGCCTTTTTATGAATTTTTGGCTTTTTTTGGATTTTTGGCATTTTTTTTTGGAAAATATGAAATATTTTGATTTTTTGATTTTTGGAAAATAAATTATTATTTTTTATATATTATATTATAATATAATATTTAAAAACGACCCGGCCGGATCCTCGGGTTGGGTCCGACCCGGCCGTGATCCGAGCTGAGGACGGGCCCGCAACGCGGCCCGACTCAAGTTTTTTTTTTTTTCCATTTCTCTTTAATCGCAGCCCACACGAGATAAGCCCGCACACAATCAGCCCAAGATGGCCGGAGCCCTACCCGGGCCGAGACCCACGCCCGACCCACTTTCGGCCAAAACCCTACCCGGTTCCGACCCGGGTCGCGACCCGACGCGACTCCCCCCTCTTCTTCGCCTAAACGCGGCGCCAATGGAGGAACTAAGGCGGCGGCTTGCGTCGGCGACGGCGAGACGACGGTCTTCGGCAACGACGACGATCTTCCACGGCGACGACGACTAGGGCGACGACGACAGCGGCGGTTGGCTTTCTCGAAAAGACGGCGGCAACGTCTACGGGTGGCTGCTGGTTTCTCGAGGGGGAAGCGACGGACAAAGTGCGACCGAGGAGTGGATCTCGCGGTGGCTCGAGGTAGCGAAGACGGACGGCGAGCGGGAACGACGACGGCCAAACGGGGTTGATACCTGCCTGTGGAGAGGGTATGGCGCTGCGGTGCTGCTGGTTGGCGAGGTGTCGAATCGAGGGCTTCACGGCGGCAAAGACGGCGGGATCTCGGGCAGCGGCGGCGTGGGATCTCGTGGTGTCGGCGTCGCGGAAGGGCTCGGCCGCCCCGATCTGCGACGCCGCTCTCGGCTGGACCCTCCTCGGGCTTGATCTTCTCTCACTCAAAGCGATCCGAGCCTCCACCGGCCGGATCGACCTCCTCGGACTCGCTCGCCGGCGGCCTCCCGAAGTCTCTCGGGAGGTCACCCGAGCTCGCGACCCGAGTTCTCTCTCGCTCGCTCTTTGATTCCTCCCCCGAAGTCTCTCAGTGGGAAGATCTCGGAGCTCGCTCGTGTTCTTCGACGGAAGTTGTGGCTTGCTATTTATAGGCGAGGGGGCGGCCGGTCGATGGAGGTTCGGCCGCCGGCCCTCACACGCCTACCGAGCCCCCGCGGCTGAACCGGCGTCTCATCTCAGCATTAAAGGCGCGCATTGAAGGCGCATGCGCGTCGTCCTCTCCTCCGGCGGCCTACCTCCGTTCTCTTTACCGTAGGCTGCCCTTGAGCGCGTCGCCGGCCGGCTGCGCGTGATGCACGAGAGGCACAAAGAAGAAGAAGGCAGGAGAAGGAAGAAGGAGGGGGAAGGGTTAGGTCGTCCGGCCGGGCCGTGAGGGCTGCGTGAGAGAGAGAGAGAGAAGGGATGGGCTGGGCTTGAAGGCCCAACCCAGTAAGCCTGCAAATTTTTTGTTTTTTCTTGCTTTTACTGATTTTTTTGTTGTTTTTGTTATTTATTATTTATTATCTAAAAAAGGAAACATAAAAGAAATTAAGACCTAATTAATAACCTAATCAAAATTTTAGGTGTCAACAGAACCATCGCTATATGAGTTGGTCTTAGGGTCAGGGGGTGGACCGGCCCAACCCGAACCATGCTCACCCCTACCAAAGACATGGTCACGGGCATCGAGGTCTCAGGTTTGGTCTTGAAGGACCAAGGCATCGGAAATTGGGGTCCCAAGCCCAACCTCCAAGGACTCGAGCCTTGCCTCGATGGACTTGGGCACCCAAGTCTTGGGCTTGACCTTGATGGAACCAAGCCTGGGCACTGCCACTAAGGTCTCGCACTCGGATGTCAAGGACCCAATCCCAATGCCTAGCTTTGGTGGATCCGACCTCAGCCTTGATGGACCTTAGCTTAGGTTATAAGGGATTCAAACATGGGTATGGAGGTCTCAAGCTAGATTGTTGAGGATATGAGCACAGGTACCAAGGTCCTTGGTCAGCCTCTGTGGACCAAGGCACTAACGTTGAGGACCTAAACAAGGGTACATCTAGCTTTTGTAGACCTAGGTCCTACCACAGTGGACCTAGTATTGAGTGCTGAGGATCCAAGCTCAAACACTAGATTCTTGGGTCAAGCTTTTATGGACTTGAATGGGCATTTCGGAGCAAAGCAAGGGCACTAGGGTCCAAGGGCCAACCTATGTGGATTTAGGCCCAAGCGTCAAGGACCCAACAACGGTAGCTAAGGTCCTAAACATGGGTGCCGATATCCCAAGCTCAACTTCTGTAGACCCGAGCTCGGGCATCGGGGTTTTGGTCTTAAGAACGAGTGATGGGGTTTCTGCGTCCTCTAGTTGAAACACCAATTTCTAGTCATATTTTGAAAAATGATTTCTAAGTTAAAAAAAAAAAAAAAAAAACAGTTTTTTTAATTTAAGTATAGATTTTTCATTAATTAGGAAAGTATTTTTCATTGATTAAATTTTCTAAATGATTTCAAACTTTGGAAAATATGAAAAATATTTTTTCCGAAAAATGTTTTATGTTAAATAAACAAAGCCCAACATTGTCATCGAGATTCGTGGGTGATGCGATTCATGATTCACACTGGACTGGTCAGCGATTGACGGCATGGACTCTCAGAGGATGATAAAGGTGCCTAAAAGGTCAATTCCTGGAGTAGAAATTATAATCAAGGCCCAAAAAAGAAATGAAAAAAAAAAAAAAAGAGAGAAGAAAACGTAATACACAGCCCGCCGATCCCGACCATTGACTTGGACTGACCCGTGTTATTGGTACCGACACGGTAGATTGACGAGGACTGGCCAACGACTTCCCCATATTTTTAGTTTACTTGGACCTCTTACTAAATATTCTCCACTTGCCTCTGCTGGGCCCCAGGCATAATACCTGATGGGAACCGGGAACAGAAACTCAATTTGCCAGAACTCAACTAATACCGAATTCCCGATCATCATCCCCAGTCTGTAAAATCTTCGTCGAAATCTTTGAGGGTAACTGAGGCAGCGGCGATGAAAAGAAAAAGGAGTTGTTCAGAAACAGGATCCACTGGCCACGGCACACCTGGAGCTCAGTTCGAGGTGTTCTTGAGTTTTCGCGGACCTGACACTCGCACTAATTTCACTGATTCCCTCTATCATGCCCTGCTAGACCAAGGTGTCCATGTCTTTATGGACAAGAAGGGGATCGACGTTGGTGAAGAGATCAGCCCTGAGATATACCAGGCCATTAATGACTCAAAAATCTGTATTCCCATCTTCTCCAAAGAATATGCCTCCAGTAGCTGGTGCCTGCGTGAGCTGGAACACATGATGGAGTGTAGGAAAACTGAGGAACTGGAGGTTTTGCCCATATTCTATGATGTGGAACCCTCCGATGTGAAGCTTGAAACTGGAGTATATAGAGATGCATTGACTCAGCATAAAGGAAAACGTAGGGCTGAGATTGTGCTACGCTGGGAGGAGGCGCTCAAGGAAGTTGCTGGAATCAAAGGATGGGACACCAAGAACAAAGGGTATGTTAACTCATTCACCTCCATCTTCCCTTCTTCTCTGTATTTCCTTTGCTTGAATACTGATTATCACTTTTCACTTTTACACGTCGTAATATATTAATGTCTTCTATGGGAAAACTCAAAAAATACTACTAAAGAAGGAAAGAACGAAGCAAGCAGCTTCTCTGCTTCTAATTGATGAACAGCGGGGAGAGAGAGAGTTGAAGGGTAGTGGTCGTTGGCTTGCTCTAATGGCGCCGGACACCTTCGATCTTCCCAGCAGCATCCATGGCTGCTCTCTCTCTCTCTCTCTCTCTCTCTCTCTCTCTCTCTCTCTCTCTGCAAGCTCGGTAGTGGAAAATCACGCGACGGTTCTTAATGGCGAGGTGACTTCATATTAGTTAGATATATTTGTTCCTAATGCCTCTATCTGCGGCTCGAGGACGCGCATCGAGGATTGTCAACTTTTATTTTGGTGCCCTAGAACCTCTTTGCTCGTAGATTTACTTCCTCTTCCTTTATCAGACATTACTCTTTCCCCAACTCTGTTTCCTTTTCCACTTTCAGATCTGATTTGATCCATATTTCTGTTTAGAATCCACTTCCCAAAAGTCTAAGCATCCATTTTATTTTGATTCCGTTTATTTTGAGAAAATAAATGATTTATAAAATACTTTTTTAAAAATAATTACTTGGATTACTTTAAAAAAAATGAATGGACAAAAAATATGTCATAATTCAGAAAAATATTTTGACATAAATTGTTGTTGATGAAAAAAATTTCATTGACAACTAATTATTTTAAACAATATAAGTGATCATTTTGAATTATTCATTTTTCTCAAAATTGACGGAACTAGTGTATTAACATTCTCTCCATCTGAACATTTTTGGGTTACTGAATATCAATCCACAAAATAGTTCACGGTCCAAAATGTTCACCCATTCAAAAGTTTCTGGTGGTTTAAAGAAGTCGCCAAAAGGTTAATGATCTATGTAAGAAAAAAACAATTAGATGGCCTTTTCACCCTCCATCAATGCCGCGCCATAGAATTTGATGCAAAGGTGCTGGATTCAAGAAAAAAGAACGAGAGATTTGCTTCAAAGCATCTATCAATTAATGTCACGGAAGGTGCAACATAAAATGAGTATTTTTAGTAGGTAGAGTGAAGATTCAATTAGTCATCATCGTGTAGTGAGAACACTTCAAATCTTGATCATTGTCATATGAATCTTGGTAGATTCGGAATAACTGTGCAGATCAGATTTTATATTGTAAAATAGATGGGTTTTGGGAAGGAAAAAGACAAGAAAAAGTTAGAGGTATTTAAAGTTAAATTACGCCTTAAACTTATAAATCTAGGTGGACTCAGAACGACCATGCCCAGCCCACCCTAAACTCAAAAAACGAAAAAGCCCACATGAAAGTTATAAAACTAGCACAAAAACTAAAAGAAATTAAGAAATTTAGCCTTTCCTTTCTCTCATTTTCATTTCTCCTCAATCGGCTCTCACTCAATCTCTTGACCCTCTCTATTTCTAGCCACTCGGCTCACTTATCATGCGAGATTATTGTATAAAAAGGTTGTTTTTCAAGTTATTAATTCCAATACAAAATGTGAATGACAAGTTTATTACATAGGGAATTAAAAAAAAAAAAAATGGGGGCCGTTTCGATTCCAAGCCAGTTTTGTGGTCCATTATTGTGGTTTATATATATATATAAAACTGGAATAGCCTCCTGGATCGGTTTCTGGTTCCAGCTCTTGAACTGGACCACCCGAAACACACTCGCTTTGTAATAAACTATATGATGAATAGTGGAAGGGATCCTCTTATTCTTCATGATTTTTATCATCACCTATTAAATATCCATTCTATCGTATTACTATGATTGAATTAATTCGAAATGTCATGCACTAGTTCTTTTTCCCTTTCTGTCCGGAATTTTGGGGCTAACTCATCATTGACGGTAACTTCATTGTCCTCTTTCTACTGCAATGCAGCCATGGAAAACTCACACGGCTAGTTGCTCATCAAGTCTTACTTAAGCTTAAGGCATCTCCCATACATCTATCCGATCCTTTGGTCGGGATGCACCAATCAGTGGATGAAGTAACAAATTTGCTAAGGGTAGAATCTAAGGACATAAGGCTTGTTGGAATATGTGGAATAGGTGGTATAGGCAAGACAACTCTTGCCAAGGTCGTTTACCATAAACTGTCAGTTGAATTTGAAAGTTGTAGCTTTATCCCAGATATCAGACAAGCATCAGAAAGTTCAAGTTCTGGTCTTCTAAATTTGCAAAGGCAACTGGTACATGATATCCTTGGGGACAAAAGAATTGAGATATCGAACATAGATCGAGGAAAAAATATGATCAAAGCACGATTTTGTAGAAAAAGAGTTCTTATTTTCCTCGATGATGTAAATGAGAAGAGCCAACTAATGGCACTAGCAGAAAAGAGAGAATGGTTTGGTTTAGGAAGTAGAATTGTGGTTACAACGAAAGACAAAAGTGTATTGTCTGTATTTGAGGATAGTTTGACTTATGAAGTTGCAGAGCTGAGTAGTCTAGACTCTTTACAACTTTTTAGTAAGCATGCATTTCGAAGGAACTCTCCTCCAAGTGAATTTCTTTATCTATCCGAGAATGTTATTGCAAAAGCTGGGGGTCTTCCTTTAACTATTGAATTGATCGGTTCATTTTTATGCGGAAAAGAGAGAGCAGTGTGGGAAGATACAATAAAAAAGATGGAGAAACATCTTCATAAGGATGTAGAGAAGAAGCTAATGCTAAGTTATGAGGCCTTAGATGAGACGCAAAAGCAAATATTTCTTGATATTGCTTGCTTTCTAGCTGGAGAAAATAAGAGAGATGCCACCTATATGTGGGATGACTGTGAATTGTTTCCAAATGAGGGAATTGAAGTCCTACTTTTGATGTCCTTAGTAAAAATTGGAGCAAAGAATGAGTTATGGATGCATGACCAGTTAAAAGACTTAGGTATGTGCATTGTACGTTCCCAAAATCGCAACGATCCAGGAAAGCGTTCACGTGTGTGGAATCATAAGGAAGCATTGGATATGATCACCAGAAAGAAGGTAAAGCTAAGTGCAACACCTTGTAACATTCTTGTAACATTTTTATAGCATAAATCTGCCTAGAATTTTCCTTTTTCCAGCTTATTTTGTACTTCACTAAACGCCCTCCTTTGAACTGACTCCATTTTGGCATCCCATCATACGGACCCAAAACTGTTGCAGACTCCATTTTTTTTTTTTTTTTTTTTTCACTTTTCCTGGGTTAATCAGAGACTCTTTTTCATCATTATAGGGAACTGAGACCATTGAAGCAATTTGTGTCGGCCTTGATGGAGCTTTTTTGACACCAGAAGAATTTAAGACAGTGCCAAATATAAGATTTCTTGGAATGATAAGCGGAAACCTCTCCGGGGACTTTGAGGATCTCTTTCTAGAAGTAAGATGGCTTTCTTGGAAGAATTGTCCCTTAAATTTGCAAGCAACCAACTTTCACCCAAAAAATCTACTCATTATTGACCTATCGGCGAGTGAAATAACAGAAAGCTGGAACGGTTGGACTCAACTTAAGGTATGGATAAATTTTTAGGCACAATATTTGTATACCTTTTCATCCCCACACAAGCTTGTGCGTTGCACGGGTTGAGGATTGTCATTTTAATGAGTTTTTAATTAAACTGAAGGAAGAAATGTAGCTCTCGAAGGATGTCACCAAGATACCAATTCCACGTTTCTATAATTCAACTTCTATTAATGTTATAAAACTCGATTGCATTGCTAGCTAGAAGTATATCAAATCAAACAATTACTCTACTTTTTGTTTAGTAAATGTTATTTGCTAATTGCCGAATTTGTACTATGCTATGGAATGTCGTAACTTTTATGGTTGGTAATACATATTTTAAATTGTAAAACGTCAAAATTGGGTGTAGCGTCTTTGTAGTAGCCCTAAAGGATCTGCTGCTATAAGGTAATTGCCAAAACATCTTATAATTCTTCAATACGGATTTCTACAATTGAAGCTACTACGTATATATAATTAAAAAAGTGAGTAGAATGGAGTTTTGTGATTGAGCCACGTCATCCCAGATTTTCATTCCCTGTTTCCCTAAACATTAGCTAGGAAACACTACCCTTTACATAATAAAATTAAAAACTTAACGTACTTAATCTAACAATTGATGTTTATAGAGCAAAATATTAACTTCTTCACATAACTTATTTATCGGAATCTGTTTTTATATAATATCAATGAATCTAAATTAACTAATGAAGAAATTTTTATGCTTTTATCATGTATATGATTGGTATATAATTTTCCTATTGATTATTAATTAGACTTTTGAAATTTGGATAGTGTATAAAAATATATTAGAAATTCTAAATTCCAATATTTTGTGGTAAAATTATGCAGTAAAGTTAAAATAGGCAAGACATAGCATCCAACAGATTACTTTGTAAGTAATAAACGATGTTACGGATTTTAGTTTTAGAAGATAAATATGTGTCAATTGTATTAAATTACGCTTAAATTCTGTATATGTTGTATTGTATGACCACGTCACCCAAATATAAAAATTATCAATAAGTCTATTTTCAAACATGTGCAACAACTATCAATACACACACACACACACACACACACACATAGACACACTTTAATATAATTCACGACAAAATGCTATTTGTGTACCGTTTCAATGCTGGAAATGCCCTTCCAGCTCTCTTCTTTCCGAAGCGGCATGGCGCACGACCCCGTTTTGTCTCTTTGAACCTTCTCTTCAATCTCTTCGTTTTACCTTCAAGCATTATGGTCTTCGTCTACTCATCTTTACTAACGTAGTTTAGTCTAGAATGACACTTTTCCCGTTCTTATATATTTGTGTTTGCTTAAATAAACGTACTTGTTAAAGGTCCACTGTCAATGGAAAGATATTATACAATCATCTTTGGATGAGTAAAGTGTGTACTTGGAGATAGTTATTTGACCACATCCATCGCCATGGCACTTATTCAACAATGAACGTGTACAAAACTCTTTACACTAGTAGTGGATTCAACAAATTATTTACCTTAGATAGAAACCAAGTAATCATTATGTATATGATATCCATGTAAATGGTAATTAATGGAATAGTGAGACCACAACCATGTGAGATGAACGGATAAACAGTGAGTATTTGCAAAGTTACTTTGGTAGAATTGCTCGATATATTTGTTTATGTCCTGCAAAAATTCTGTAAATCAAACTTGTTGAATATACATAATTATTTGACAGGTGGCTACGAGATTGAAGGTCCTTAATCTATCAAATTGCCGCAGGTTAAGGATAACTCCTGACCTCTCTACATATCTGTCTTTAGAAATATTAATTCTAGAGGACTGCAGGAATTTGATACGGATTCATCGATCCATTGGTCATCTGAAACATTTAAAGCACTTGAATCTGAGAAGATGTTCCCGTCTCCAAATGCTGCCCGTTGAATTAGGTTCTCTAGAAGCCTTGACTGAGCTACTCATGGATCAGAATATTTCGCTGATTGGTTATGATACCATTAGTAAAATCCCAAGCTCAATCGGAGCACTCGTAAATCTTGAGTGTTTGGCCATTCGTGGAGCTCCCAACCTAACGACACTTCCCGACTCAATTGGAATGCTGAAATCTTTAGCTGAGTTGGATGTCTCAAGAACGGGTATCGTAGAGTTGCCAAATAGCATTGTCAATCTAAAGAGCATGAAAGTACTCAAGATGAATGGAAGTCGGATACAGAAGTTACCCAAGGCAATTGGGATGTTGGAAAAACTTGAGGAGATTTATGGAGAATGTTGCACGCAGCTAGAGATGATATCTGGTAATATTGTGAGACTACCTTTCTTGAAGAATTTGAAATTAACGCAAACTCGTGTGCAGAATGTACCAAAGCTTCCTCAGAGTTTGGTAAGTTTATGTCTGTCCTCGACAGCCACAAAAGAAGCTCCAGAAATCTCCAACCTCGTGAGTTTAAGAAATCTGGAATTATGTTTTACAAGCTCAACCTCCATCAAATATTTTCCAAAAGTGCAAACTTACAGCCCCTGTTGTATGTTGGAGCTTCCACGTATCACCAGCATAAGGTCATATTTGGGTTGTCTTTGCTATCTGAAAGAACTTGTACTCCACAACTGCAAGAACTTGCGTCAGATCGGACAGCTTCCCTCTAGTTTGAGAAAACTTACGGTTCAAAATTGCATTCTTCTTGAAGTTGTTGACCTTTCCAACTTGGAGAATTTATTGGAACTAAGTCTCCAGGATCGAGTCTCTGATATTCAAGGCCTTGGACATTTAACATTGTTGCAATGCTTGAGAGTGTTCTACTGTAAGTCAACCAAGTTCAGTGGGCTTGAAAGACTGGAGAATCTACAACTCCTGTGGATTAGTCATTGTCCCTTTCTTCAAAGACTGCCCGACTTATCTAACTTTAAAATTCTCAAGGACTTTCTATTATGGTCCTGTCCGAAACTGGTTGACATTCAAGACCTTGACAGTTTGGAATCACTAGAAAGTCTTGAGATTGGAAACTGCAGTTCCTTGCGAAGCTTACCCGATCTATCTAACTTGAAGAAGCTGAAGACGTATTGGTGGTGAGGAATATACCATTAAGCACTCGATCTCTCCAAATCTAGCTTACATTTTTCAATAAAGTAATGATACATGGAAATAATCATGGATGTAGCAGTATTTCCATTGATACAAGAACAACCTACTTCGGCCTTTTGCTGGTGTGTGCCATGTACTAGTGGAAGTAATTTGTTCGAACATGAATTTGTCAATATTCCTAATAATATGGAGTTGTTAGGAGGTATACGCATGTACGTGTGTATACACACAGGTTAAAGTGTGAATAAAATCAGATTGGATATAGTTTTCCCACGTGTAAGAATCTTTTTCTTTTTTGATCAAGCTATCTGTAATTTCTTCACCACCAAATTAGAATGGTAATCATAAGCATATAATTTGATTTTTGGTACAATAACGGGGTATAAGTGTTTTTCTTCTGTCAGAAGATGCGTAAATGTTTTAAGCATAACTCTTCTCATTGACTTTTTTTTTTTTTTTTTTTGAAAAATCTTCTCTTCTCATTGACTTTACATGTTCATTCAACGGTTTGTTTATGTACTCAACCATTTAACAATGTTGTGCCAGAGGTGTCTTCTCAATCTTATTCATAACACTATGTGGAGACAGGCCATTTGGTTTCATAAAGTAATTTTAATTTGAAAACACTTTTCCATTTTATTGAAAACGTGTTTGGTTCATTTTCCATTTTATAAAAGGAAGGGGTCCCTAATTTAACTTGTCATATTGAGATAGTACTTCAGAGGGTGAACGATCCTCTTAAAGCAAACAAAGGTCTACATCTCAGTTCATATATTCGTTTATTTGGCTTTTGGACAAATTGGACTCGGGTCCCGTCAAGAGAACTGGCAAAGTTCCAAACGATGCATGACAAAGGCGACATCGGGGTCGTCCATTGGATGTCATTGCAATAACTGTTCGATAAAAATGCTTAGTGTTAGCCATCAGACTAGGCATGACAAATTCGTTGTGCATGGAGGCATGATGGGACACTTGAGTGTCAAGTCTTGCAAAAGTAACTGAAAATCTTACATGGTAATCTTTTAATAATATAACTCGCCTATGTGATACGTCGAAGAGTAGAGTTAGCAATGAAAAACCAAAACAATGTCACTTTGTCTTCCTTTTTTTAAAATTTTAATCTAAATATTAATTAACTTAGAATTTTTATATTTATATATATATTTTTTAAAAAGAAAAAGGAGGAGGTGGAAGGCAAGGGCCAAGCCCTCGCCACTGCCTCTCCACCATTGCTGGGAAGGGTCGGCGATGTTAGGGAGAGGGTCGATCAGGATTGCCACTTCTTAGCCCATTGTCACCGGCCCTTGTCGACGATGATGGGGGAGGTAGCAGCGAGGGCTTAGCCCTCACCTTCCTCCTCCTCATTTTTTTAAAAATATAAATATTAATTAAGCTAAATTTAAAACTAAATTTTGAAATTAAAAAGAAAAAAAGAAAAAAGATAGAAATTGCAAGCAACGATGGTTTGTTTTGTCTCTTATTTGAATTTTAATATAAATATTAATTAAACTAAATTGAAAACTAAAAAGAAAAAAGATGGAGATCGTAGGCAACAAGGTTGAGCCTTCACCACCACCTCCCCACTATCACTGGGGGCGAGGGCTCACAGCCCTTACCACTGTTGGCCGAGGTCGCCAGGCTCCTAGCCAAGGCTTGGTAAACCCTAGACGACCCTTCCCCCACCGTTGCCATTCTTCTTGGCGACAAAGTGGGGAGGCAGCGGTGAGGGCTTAGCCTTGTTGCTTGCAATCTCCATCTTCCTCCTTTTTTTTTTTTTAAAGAAAAAAAAATTAGTTTTAAATTTAATTTAATTTATATTTATATTAATTATCTACCCACGTCAGCAACAAAAAGATGTCATTTTTGCACTTGTTTAGCCATGTCGGTATGTAAAACGACATTGTTTTGCACTTACCTTACCAGAAAATTGTCACATTAGTATGTTGGCTAGATTTTTTCACTATTGACACTTAACTAGTTCATTTTGCTCTGATTTTGATATTTAACTGTCACTTTCCTAACTTTTAGCACTTAAGTGTCCTCTTACGTCAAATTTTGGCACTCCATGAGTCCGAGTGTCTCATATAAACCCATTGAGTACTTGGATTATCATCAAAATCTTTTAGGGATAGTTTCCAGCAATCATGACCTAGCTCCACGACCGCCGGGAACGTGCTCGCGCCTGTACGCACCTCCCTGCGCCAATTCATATAAACTCGATATGTTTACCTACGCACCGGTCGTCATTCTCAAATGTGTGCATGGTCAAAGCCGCCTCCCTCCAGTGCCACACTAGCTCCATGGTTGCGCCATGTCAGTGACTGGTCCAGAAGTCCACATTAGCTCCATCAGTGAGCCGTGTTGAAACCGGTTCAGCCCGATTTCGAATAAACTTTGGCCTTTAGTATTGTAGGCTAGTTTTGTGATTTTTTCCTTCGACAATCAAGATTTTCTTGGAGTTATCTTGGGTGCCTTGTATTCGTGAGGATGGAGAAAATGAGGAATCGACTGAGAAATTTTTATTAGTTGGAAAACCTAATAGAAATAAAAGGCCAATGCAATGTGTTGATTCAAATAGTAAATATAATGATCCTTGCTTGACAAAAATTCGAATTATGAGTAAAATTTGAATCGATTTTGCTTATATCTTGCACTTAAGCCTTCGTTAGTTATATACCTACTCACCGCAGTTCTCAATTATGGATTGAAAATAAAAACGAAAGAGTGAGAAAACTACTAATTAAAGTCTTATTTGGGGGCATTATGGAAAATTATTTTGAAAAAAAACTGACATAAATTATATTCTTTACAAGATAATGAGGACATCTGCCCCCAATCTTTGCCGCGATGGTCCGTCCGTAGAGAAAGTGGATGTTGCTCCGTCGATAATACAAATCATCTTAAATGGTCCAACTGTAGTCCACGGCATGGGTGGTTTCTTAGGTGGTATAGCACGATAGTATAACATCATATGGCAAAGTTATCAATACAATTTTTTTTAGCTAAGCGATTAGGACTAGCTGATGCTTGTGATGGCATCGATGCTTGAGTTGGATGTGACCAATGAAAGCTAGAGTTGATGGCTCTGAATATCAAGCAATTACATGAGAGTTTCATGTTTCTACAATTCCAAAAAAATCATACCCACTTGAATAGATATGTGCTCATTGAAGTGCTGTTCAATCCAGAAAGAGAGATTGATTGAGAAGATCGGATTAAATGCAATTGTCTACAACCGGTGCTGGTTAAATGCGTTGTCTTGTTTTCTTGTTTTCCGTTTTACGAAAGGACACATGGAACAGATAATCAACCAGAACAAAAAGTGCGCCAGCTCACAACTTTACACAATCTTAATGAAGTTTCATATTACACGACAAATCATCTCGCAATTATTCCTCTTGATAAGTAGATTGATCAAACTTACTAATACTATTTCCCTTTCTCTTCAATTTTCCCAGCCCTCAAGGTTTCCTTTCCTTTGTTTTGCTATGTTATGTATATGTCACGTGTGTATTCCAAATTTTCAAAGAAAAGTTGATTTTAGATTTCCAAGAAAGGTCATGGAAACACGATAATGGATGAGAAAAAGTAAGATCATTTATAATTACTTTTGTGATAGAATTTTAACTTTTCCTTTTTGTTGAGGGCTAGGAAAGAGGGGTTAGTCTTTTCCACTTCACACAATAGCCAACCATGGAGATTATATTTTGAGCATCCTTCCTGGAAAGCTCCACGTGGGCTCTAGGAAATCAATTACAAAACACCTAAATTTTAGCGACCTATTTAATCATACATTAATTACATAGAAAATTAGAGATTAATTTCTAACTTAGCAAAAATAATTTTCATTATAATTGCATGGCGTATAGACATTGGGAGCATTTGAATTAATAGTAATTAAAATTTTTTTCTTTAGAAAAAAAAAGAAAATTAATTAATTAAAATTATCATTTGGAAAAAAAAAAAGAAAAAGAATGCGAGATCGGGCCAGGGTTAGGCCAGCGCACCCTTGTTTCTTTTTCTTTTCCTTCTTTTCTTTGCTCCTAGGCCCAGCCCGGTCCACTTTTCTTTTTCCTTTCCACAAGCCCGGCCTCTTCCTCCATCTTCTCTCTCACGCGCTCCCTCTCCCTCACGCTCTAACGCGTTCTGCGGAAAAGGGAGAGAGGATGGTACGGGAACAGAGAGAACAGGGCGAGCGTCGCGCGAGACGCTCAGTCGGGGCAGGCTGGCAGTGGTAGCTGACCCGGCAGGAGGCCATGCGCGTCGGTCCTTAAAAGCCAGAGAGGGGCGTGAGTTTTGGGGGGTTCGTTCGGAGAGAAGAGAGAGAGAGAGAGAGAGAGAGAGCGAACGAAGAGGGAGAGATCCGGCATGGAGAGTGAGAGCCGAGATAGAACGGAGAGCGAGAGAGAGCCCCAGCCAAAGCCTCGGCCACGCATGAGCTCCGTCCGACGACCCGATAGACGTCCTCAAGCCAGGATAAGCCTTTATTTTTACCTCCTTGCTGTGTTTTTTCTTTTTTTTTTTTTGGGAAGCCGGGCCGGGGTTCACGGCCGTCCGACTCACGCTGAACTCCGACCCCCGTAGGTCTTTAGTTAGGTTGCTGTGTGTTGTCGGTCGTATGCTAAGGATTCTAGCCCGGGTTTGAGTCCCGGTCGAGCCGGAAAACCCTCATTCAGTGTCGCACACCATCGGCTCGATGAAATGCTTCACCGACATCTAGTTTTGCTTTTGCCGTTTTTGGCCAGAACCGAGTATCCACGTGTTGATTCGTTCTATTGGGGTGTTGTTCTTGTGATTAGCATTCCCGGACGTTGGTCATTCGGTCGTTTCGCTGCCCCCACCACTGCCATCGTTTACGTTGTTTTGTGTTTCATGCTTTGTGGCCGACGATGACCATCCGATGAAGAGAGGAAATCGGCGGGGAGGTCGGCCGGCGAGTGGTGGTCTGAGTGGATGATCGCTAAAGGTGGTAGCTTGGCAGCGGTTGAGATTTGGATGATGTTTGTCTAAAAACGAAGGAGCTTCGGTGAGGGCGTGAGCTCGTTGAGGAAGGCCGCCCAAGGGAGAAGACGACCTGCAAAAGGGGAAGAGAAAAGAAATAAACAAAAATGGTAAAAAAAAAAAAATGGAGAGTCTGCCATGTACGGACATTTGGGAAAAGGGGATTTGAAGTTGGGCTTAAGTTGAAGTTTAGCGGGTTCGAGCTCAGCTAGGCTTGATTAGGTCCAAGTTTGGAGTGGGCTTAGTTCAAGTTTTGAGGTTGCTGAGTGGTCGGGTTGGGCTTTAGCGTATAAGCCCACTCTCTCTTAGATCTTTTGTGTTTTACGTAGCCTAGGTCCAAGGCCCATCAAACAAGAATTTGGCCCATTTTCAGACCAACACCAAGAACTCTTGCCGGGGCCCTATTTCGAATTAAAAAATATATTTTATAAAAAAATTATTTTTTTATTAAAAATAAAAATTCCCGTAAAAATTATCTTTTTAAAAATCAGAAAAATCTTTTAAAATATTTTTTTGAGTATTTTTCTTAAAGTGTGGGAAATCATTTTTTTTAAAGTTATCAAAAGGCTTAAAAATTAGTTGTTAAGCGCTTTTCTCTTAAGAATGTGCGAAAATCTTTGATTGAATAAATCTTAGAGTTTTACAATAGGGTTTTAGTGTTTTCTTTTTTGAGACAAATTATTAATTGATTGAGCACTTTCAATTTATTGATTGTCATTTACCTTTAGCCTAGTTAGGAATAGTATTTTTCTTATTTATTAGCATTAGATGCTTGCTGCCTTGCAATTTATTTAATCTTTCCCCGATTACTAGTTATTATTTTAATAATCGCACAACCACATAATCGTCTCATGTGTAAGTGGATATGTTTAAAATCAATCTAGACTGCATTAAAAAAAAATGAACAAGATTAAATATCGAAAGGACACTAGTTGATTAGTTAGTGTAACTCAGTCCCTATCTCTAGATTATTTGATTGTATAAAAAGTGAGGTATGCTCTCACATCTCATTGGTTTTTAGTCAACCTAATAGGCTAATGACGACTTCTTATTAGAAAATCCTTATAACTTTAGATTAAATACCATAATATTGTGTGAGGTACGAGTTTAGAAGAGCCTATGCCTAATAGAGGACCCTAAACTCACCTTTTAGGCAATATCTCTAAACTTATCGTCATTTCACCTTCGAATAGAAAAGGTAGGTTGTGACATAAATGTCAATTTATTTTTTGTTTAAAATACTAACTTCTCTTATCATTGATTGAAAATCTCTTAAAAGCTAATATATTCAAGGCATAATAAAGAAAGATAAATGAAAATTAATAAATAAAATAAGAAAAGTTGGTAATTAAAAAATAAACTTGATAAGTAATTCAAATAAGTGTTAATAACAATAAACTATTTGATAACTTAAAGAGAAAAGTTAGCAAGTCCGTCTAATAAAAGATGGTAATTTCAAAAAAAAAAAAAACAAGTTGTAATTCTAGGGCATTGCTAAGAATTGCAGATAGAAATTTGTTGACGATAATAAAAAGTGAGAAATGCAAAGGACTAAATAAATTGTCAATAAGTAATTCAATTGAGAGTTTGTAACTCAATACTAAGTAGCAATTTCATGGGAGACAAGTTGGTGCATCACATTAATTAAGGTTGGTAATATTTAAATAGAATTGGTAAATAGAAGGGCTTCTAATTGATACAAATAAAAAGTAGTAATCCAAATAAGAGTTGGTAATGCAAAATTAATTGGTAATTTAATATGCAAAAGTTATTGCAGGAATTACTACGTTAGAGATACCAAGGTGGTGAGATATATTTCTGGTAAGATTGAAATCTTAAGAAATTAATCATTTTAGTCGTCCACTGGACGTTCGGCGGGATAATATTTAACTTGCAAAAGACAAAAGCATGTAGTCGGAAGTTCAAGACCCAAACCATGTGTCGAGCGACCCCAAAAATTATTTCATGCAAACCAACAGGGTCAACATTTTCAATTTGAATAAAACAAAATCAGAAACAAAACCAATTCAGAGATCCCAATAACAAAACCCTAGACTCACCAGATAAAGTTGTACCTTCAATGTTCGATGCAGGGATTCTCAATGCCCAAAGCACCAGGTGAAGTCGGTTTTTTTTCCTCCAAATCGCATACTTCGTCACTCTCGCGCATCTGAGTCAAAGCTTGCATTGGAAGTTTGTTCATCCTTATGTATGTATACAAGGCCCTGCGATTTCATTTTGAGCGGTCAATCTTGTACGAAAAGAACGTCGTTTGATTTCACTCCATCAAGCAACTTTGCTTGATTTCTGGTTTTGTTTCCACTTTGGGTTTCTGATTCAGGCCTGAAATTCGAATGTTCTTTTGATTTGGGGCTCAGCAAACAAGGATGTTGCTCATGTCATTATGGTTTCGAGCTCATCAAGAAACCACGTCTTTCTATGCTTTTTACAGTTCGAAACAGTTGTGTTTTGCGTAAAAGCATCACCATACAAGTTACAACGACAAATCAGAGAATGGAGGGTTGATCAAATTGTAGAGAGCCGGGGAGAATGTGGAACTCTCTCGATCTCTCTCGCTTTGTAGAGCTCTCTCTACCGCTTTTGGTAGTTTTCTACACCTCCGATCCCTGTTCCTTTCCCTTTCCCTTCCATCGATTCTTCTTTTTCCGCTGGTTTTTTGATGGCTTTCCTGAAATCAACCCCTGATTTAGGTTGCATCCTTCATCCTTTCGCTGATATCCATGTTTTCACCCACCTTTTCTTACATCTTCGACAACCTTTAACTCTTTACTGGTATCCCTGTTTCTTTCACCGCTTCTTTCACCATCGACGCGCAATTGGGTTGTTTTCACTCTCTCGGACTTCCATGGCAGGCGGGCACAATCAAGTCTCCAACGATTCTCCCTGGTTAGCTCTGCATGTCTCCAACTAGCCTTCTTTAGTCAATGAATCGGTGGACTTGTTGTTAGTCGAGGGTGCACGCTTATAGTTCCGTATGTCTCCGCATCCTGTCGCTGGTCTTAGCTTTCTCAAGTTTGGGTAGTTCGTTTTTCTGCTTTGCCTTTATTCTGGATGGCTTCGGACGACCAACCCGGTGCCTCGCGTCTGGCCGCTCTTTGCTCTAGCTTGGGTCGCCTCACCACTGAACAGACAATTGAAGACTGGGATGATGATCCTTCGCCTGAAACATTAGAAGATTGTAGGTTAGCACTTATTGGTAAAATCCTGTCCAATCCATCCGTTCACTTTCCAGCTTTCCAAACCACAATGAAAAAAGTTTGGCGGATTGACTCAGTGGACATTTCACAGCGTGAGGAAGGGATATTCGTCGCAAAATTCCAATCCCCAGCCGAAAAACAGAGAATTCTTGAAGGGGGCCCTTGGCAATTCTCAGGTCATTTACTTATCCTCAAATCCTGGATTCCGAACACACCATTCCATTGTTACGACTTTTCTACCTGCACCTTTTGGATACAAGTGATTGGGTTACCTTTAGAATGGTGTTCTGATCGTATGTTTAGGAAGGCTGTACAGCATATTGGTCAGATAATAGAGGTGAAGGTTGATTCAAAGGACGGTGCATCATTACGAGTAGGTCGAGTAAGAGTTGAAGTTAACTTGCACGAACCTCTTATAACAGGAAAGCTGATTAGGATTAATGGTCAACCTCTGTGGCTTGATTTCCGATATGAACGACTCTCGCACTTTTGCTACTCATGTGGCAAACTTGGGCATTATGCGATGTACTGCAAAGACATTCCCTATAATGAAGCTAAGCATGAAGGTAAAGAGAAAATGGCATATGGTCAGTGGCTCCGAGCTGAAGTAAAGGTAAATAGTCCATACTGGCACATTTTTTATACTCCACAGGACAAGTCAGCGCAAGTTGAAGAAGTTGTACCTGAAAATCCGCCTGTACAGATATCGACAGTTCCTTTACTGCCCCCACCATCTATATTTCCAGCAGCCAATACATCCAGTGCTGTTCATAGTTACCGGGAACCCACAGTCATACCTGCGCAACAGCTCCAGAATCCCTCAGCTGAGCACCATACAGCAATTATCTCTGCAGACACCAAGTTGAAAGGAGTTCAGTCTGAACCTATGGAGCTCAATGTACCAAAGAAGATGAAGAATACGAGGCCGAAAACTACTTTGGGTTCGGCCAAAAAACAGCGTAGATATAACCCATATGACACTAGGAGTTTAATCATAGAGGACCAAACGGATTCAAATCTCATGGAGACCCCTATTTTTCTAGCAGACGAAGCTGGTGTTCGGGCTTTGGTGGCTGGCCCAAAACAGCCACCAGCAGACAAATGAAGCTATTGTGTTGGAACTGTCAGGGTTTGGGCAATACCCTGACAGTTCAAGCTCTAAGGGTCTTAGTGACCCAAGAAAAGCCCGACGTTCTCTTTTTGATGGAGACAAAAAATCAGGAAGTGAAGATACAAAGTTTGCAAAAAATGCTGAGATATCCTAATGGGGTCATTGAAAATCCTATTGGCTTAGCTGGCGGCCTAGTGGTATTTTGGAATGAGCGTGTTTCTTTGGCAGTGAAATGGCAGACTTCGGCACTCATTGATATGGTGTGTACGGATGGCGAGCAAGGGACAACAATGCGTATTACTTGTCTACATGCACCGGCTGTATACCAACTAAGACAGCACCTATGGGATGATTTGCGGCAGTTAGTAACAACAATACATTACCATGGGTGTGTGCTGGAGATTTCAACGAAATAGTTTATCCTTGGGAGAAAGTTGGCAAGCGTCCTAAGCAGACCATAATCGCATGTACTCATTTCGTGAACTATTAAATGACTTGTTCATTGATGGATGTGGCTAGCAAGGGTTGTGCATTTACATGGGCTAACAATAGAGAAGGCGATGAATTTATCAAGGAAAGATTGGACAGGGTGCTTTGTACTATGGAGTGGAGAATTACCTTTCCTGGCGCCGAAGTTTTTGCCTTACCGGCACTTGGTTCTGATCATAGCCCGTTACTCTTAACTACTGCAACTATTCCTCGAAAAAAAAGGAAGAATTTTACATTTGAATCCTTTTGGCTTCAGGACCAAGAGTGTCGTGAAATTATTGAAGATACTTGGCAATCTTTTCAGGCTAGTGGAATGACTCTACCTCAGAAATTCAAGGCTGTTTCCGAGGCCCTAACCAGCTGGAGTCGATCGAAGTTTTCTCATGCTCATCATCAAATCAATATTCTCAAGCAGCAGCTACAACATCTGATAAACAAACCCAATAGTCAGTATGACCAAACGCTGGCTAATAATCTAAAACATCAAATACAGATGATGTGGCAACAGGAGGAGCAGTACTGGGCAATGCGTTCAAGAATTAACTGGCTTAGATGGGGGGACAAGAACACAAAATTCTTCCATGCTACCACTATTCAAAGGCGACAACGCAATCGCATCAGCATGTTACAAAATGACCAATATCAATGGGTACGTGAACCTAACATTTTGAAGGATATGTCTTTGCACTTCTTTAAAAATTTATACAGTTCTGTGGGATATCGCGATTATCGGCCTGTTCTAGATCAATGTCCATCAGTGGTGACAGAGGAAATGAATGATTCTCTTGTCAAGGAGGTCACTCTAGAGGAAGTCCAAACAGCTACTTTTCAAATGGGCGCAACCAAGGCTCCGGACTGATGGTTTGAATGGACAATTTTTCCAATCTCACTGGGATATTTTAAAGGAAGATATATTTTACTCAGTGAAAGATTTCTTCTACTCAGGAGCGATGCCACCTGAATTCAATAGGACTTTCATAACGCTGCTACCAAAAACACCTAACCCAGAACGACTAGACCAATACCGTCCCATCAGTCTTTGCAATTTTATTTATAAAGTTATATCAAAGATTCTTGCAAACCGACTAAAGCCATGGTTACCTGAGCTGATAGCCACGAGCAATGTGCATTTGTTAGTGGACGTCAAATCCAGGATAATGTCCTAGTGGTCCAAGAAGTTCTACATCAACTTAGAATAAAGAAGAGGACAAAGAATTTTCACGCCATCCTAAAGCTCGATATGCAAAAGGCTTATGATAGGGTGGAATGGGATTTCCTCAAAGACTACCTTATTCAGATTGGCTTTCATGCACAATGGGTTCACTGGGTGATGCAATGCGTAACAACGGTCTCCCTTGGTGTCAAATTCAACGGTGAACCCCTACCTTACTTCTATCTAACTAGGGGATTAAGACAGGGAGATCCTCTTTCACCGTACCTGTTTATTTTGGTGGCAAACGTCCTCTCTACACTTATTACTCAAGCTGTGAATATGGGCAACATTAGAGGCATAACATTAAACGGGTGGTGTCCTACCCTATCTCACCTTTTTTTTCGCAGATGATGCTATATTTTTCTTAGATGCGAAACTCTGGAATGCCGAATGTAGCCAATATACTTAACCAATATTGCCTAGCTACGGACAAGAGGTGAATCGAAACAAATCTGGAATTTTCTTTAGTAAAACTGTCCTCTAAGTCTTCGGAGAATTTGGCAAGGGAACTCCGTATTCCTGTGTTAGCAAAGACGGGCAAATATCTTGGTATACCGTCAGATTGGGGGAAATCCAAAAGAGAGATGTTTGCATGGATCTTGGGAAGAGTTAACTCCAAACTGGAAGGGTGGAAAGAACAGCTGATATCTAAAGGTGGTAAGGAAACTCGATTAAAACGTCGTACAAGCACTTCCGCAATATGCGATGTCAATATTTAGAATTCCTATGTCCCTTTGCAAATCTATCGAACAGAAAATAGCTCGATTCGGTGGCAACCTAATGGTAGCAAAGCTGGTATACACTGGAAGAAATGGGATGTCCTAAAGAATAGAAAGGACCACGGGGGACTGGGTTTCCGAGACCTCATAGCTTTCAACAAGGCTTTATTGGGTAAGCAAGCTTGGCGTCTAATCCAACAGCCACTTTCCCTATGGAGCAGATTTTTTAGAGGACTATATTTCCATTCTACTGATTTCTGGCATGCTGCTCCAGGGTATAGACCCTCCTGGGGATGGCAGAGTTTATTGCAAGGCCGGGAGTCTATAACACACAATCTTCAATGGTCAGTAGGGGACGGACATCGGATCAAAATAAGAGAGGATAAATGGCTATCCAGCGGTACTATTGGCGGGCCAGCACCTAGCAGTGAACCGAAACATGTGGCGGATTTTATGATTCCCGACCAAAATGGATGGAATGAATCTCTACTTCGACAAAGCTTCGATGAGCGGATTGTAGATGAAATTCTCTCGGTACAAATTCGACCTTCCTACACTACTGACCGAATCATTTGGAAGGGGCAACTTAACGGCAAGTACACGGTCAAGAGTGGCTATAACTCTATTAAAGCACAAGACAACAGCAGGGTTCAGAGCATGGCTTCTTCTTCTTACCACACCCCTCGTAAACTATGGAATAAAATCTGGAATTTGCAGTGCCCCCCCAAAATCCGCATTTTCATGTGGTCTCTTTGCCACAATGCCTTGGCTACAAAGGAAAATTTATTTCACAGGCATATTATCTCAAACCCAGTTTGCCAACTCTGTACAGAACAGGTACCAGAATCTACGGAACATATTTTTCTGTCATGTAATTGGACACAAACCATATGGTCTCATCCACAATTACGCCTGATGTCCCAATATCATGGTTTTAATAGATTCGATGCTTGGCTAGCAGATTTAATCGAAAACAGGTCTGCCATACCTGATTTGGAGACTATAGCTTCTGTTTTGTGGCAGATTTGGAAGAGCCGCAATGATTTCGTGTTTCGCCAGCACAAACCGAAACCTCAGCATGTTGTCCAGTTGGCCCTTGCAAATGCCAGATCCGCCCTCATCTGCAACAGGGCGCCGTTGATACAGCAGCAGCGAAAAACGGATATACATCTAAAGGATCGTGCTCAGATATGGCGTCCTCCGGAGTTTGGAGTTATTAAAATAAACATAGACGGAGCTTACCCGACATCTCACCGAGAAGGTGCAGTGGCTTGTGTGTGCCGAGACTCCGTTGGCCACCTGCTCGATGGTTTTACATGTACATTACCGCCTCCGAAGCACTAGAAACAGAGGCACGGGCTTTCAATCTTACCCTTAAGTTTCTCTTGCGGAAAAGGAAGAATCACGATCACATCCCCGCTGGAATCCGATTGCTCCGTGCTTGTTGATGCCGTACGAAACCCTAATTTGATTCCATGGAAACAAGAAGCTCTGTTTGCTGAAGCTCTTTCGTTTTTGCCCTCTTTCCCGCACCTTCAGATCTAGCACTGTAGACGGACAGCAAATTTCCTCGCTGACTGGGTTGCCAGAGCACATGGGCTCTCCTTACTCCCCTCTAATTGGGTTGTCTCTCCTCCGCTTTTTCTTTTGGATCTTCTGCTTTCCGAAGCTATGTACAATGGTTGTTCAATCGTGAGTTAATATATATATCTGCTGTTTTGTCCAAAAAAAAAAAAAAGCATCACCATAAGCTAATAGATCGAAAAAAAAAAAAAAATCTCCGTAGGCTCCTCGGCGAATGCGCCGTGTAAGAGAATCTATTAAAATAAGCCAGCTTATATATTCTGTCCACCAAAAGCTAATGGATTTTTTTTTAAAAAAATGACTGACGAAGACGATGGGGACGAGTTTTATAACAAAAATGCACAAGTAAAAGTTTTAGGACTGATGTGTATATAAGTTCCAATTTAAGTCCACTTCTTCAATTAGTCTTTTATTGTTCATGACCCAAACCCATGAAACCTTACGACCCACACTTGGACCGGGCCGAGGGCCCGGCCCAAGGTCCATTTTCCAAATAAAAAATCAATTTTTTAAAAACATATTTTTACAAATTAAAAAATATAAAAATATTTAAAAAAATCCAAAAAAATGGACATGTTTTGAAAAGGTTAAAAATTGGTTTTGAGTAGTTTTCTCTCAAATTATGTGAAAATCATTGATAAATTTACCTAACGGTCCCTAAATTATTGATTTTTTTTAAAATAATTGCACACCCACATAGTTATCTCACATGTCGTGGATAAGTCTAAAATTAACCCAGACTGCCTAATAGAAAATCTTTTTGAAATGAACAAGATTATGTACTGAAAGAATACTAATTATTTAATTAGTATAATCAAGTCTCTGGCCTTAAACTCTCTAGTTATGTGAGAAATGAGATACACTTTCATGCCTCACTTGATTTCTAGTCTACCTTAATAGATTAGTGATGACTCTTCATTAGAAAATCTTCATAACATCAATTTGAGTTAACATTAAACACCCTAACGTTACACGAGGTACAAGCTTGGAAAAGTCTACATTTAATAGAGGGCCATAAGCCTACCTTTTAGGAAATATCCCTAAACCTATTCTCTCCTGAAGATTAGGCCAATGTTTTGGTTTAGAGGTTGGGTGGTATCTAGACTAGATCTTGACATGTCACTGCATATGATTTGAATTTCATTTCCATTTAGGAGCTCATTGAATCGTACCAAATTAATTGTGCTCGCATTCTTACTTTTCCAATATGGGTAATTATTCAAACATTTTAAACTCATCTTCAATGACTAATGCGGTCTAGCGTCGCACATCAACTAGGAGTGAATAGTTTTAGGTTCTATACAAGTTCCATTTAAAACTTAGAATGTACCCATTGGAACAGGTTACTCATTTTTTAGAACATACTCTATATACCCTAGAACTTAAAACTTACATTGTCACAGGTTTTAGGGTCAATTCTAAGATGTACCCAAGTTTCATGTATATTATTATTTGAATAATTATAATTCATTAATCATAACTTATATTGAGATACATAAAAAATATAAACATTAGTAAAGTGAAAATCTTAGTCATAAAATGGAAACTTAGATTAGTGCTTCCAGATTATATGCTCATCATCAAATGGTATGGAATATGGGAGGATTGCACGAAGACATAGATCAAGAAAAACATTAAAACTTATTCTAGGTTTCTCTAACTAAAAACCTGAAATCTACCCTTAAAAATAGATTTATTATTTTTTGGAACCTAGAACCTACCCTATATACCTCAAAACCTAAAACCTATAGGTTTTCACTCGTCCAATTCTCATATTCCATGTTTTACCCTCGAACCATGCTCACCCCCTAACATCAGCTGACTAAACAACCCAAAAACACGTAATACATATCGTTTGAGATGCAAACTTCAAGAGAAGAGGACCAACACATTTATCACCTTTTTATGTAAATATTATAATCTATGGAACCTAGCACATATGGCATAGGAATGGGCTCTGATGGACATGCCGCGTAGGAGATTCCTTTTCTTGTCCAAACTTCACTTTCTTCATTTTTGATTTTGCCGTCTCTTCGGTCTTAGAAGACGCCCTGTAAAGTCCTATTTATAGAGCATTATATGGATATTAGAATACCGGCCATCCACATTGTCACCGAATTGAGATATACAAAGTCCAATAGAATTTTATCTCATTACCGTAGTTGGACTATCATGCATCGTATCATATTGGGCCAG
This sequence comes from Eucalyptus decipiens, assembly GCA_014182575.1. Taxonomy (NCBI): domain Eukaryota; kingdom Viridiplantae; phylum Streptophyta; class Magnoliopsida; order Myrtales; family Myrtaceae; genus Eucalyptus; species Eucalyptus decipiens. The sequence goes on along the minus strand of CM024611.1, from coordinate 25,427,058 downwards.
CCTTTTTTATCTTTTCTTCTATCCGATTAGTGTTAGCCCATAATCATTAAAAAAAAAAAAAATCGCTCTAACTTATCAAATATATCATGAAAGGTTGATAGTGACTCTAAATTAAAATTTTAAGAAACTGAATATTTTACTCGCAGACCTGACATTTTGATTTATAGCTTCCAATTTTTTAGTTTTGGAGTGATGATGATTTAATTGAGTTTTCATTTGTGTCCAGACGAAGGTGTACTAAAAGTAACTATTATATCGAGAGCAAATACCACTATTAACATGTTCATGGGTGAATTTCACTGCGTTAAGGGTTCACAATGGCTGATTAACGATGGATGAGACCGACTCTAATTGGATGATGAAGGGACAAACAACGTTAATTCATGTTATATAAAGTATACTATCTTGTAGCGAAAAGGAAATGTAAATAGAAGAAAAGCGTAACACACAGCACGCTGATTCTGACCATTACTTTTTTGTTTGTCTCAATCGTTGTTTTGTTGCCCTTTCTAGTTATATAACTGGTGTCGACTCGATAGGTTGATGAGAACTGACCAACAACGCCCCCATATTTTATAGTTTACCTAGACTTCGACCTCTACTAAATTTTGTCCACTTTACTCTGGCCATGCAGCAGAAGATAGGAATCGGAAATAGCAACTCAAATTAATTAAATACCAAGTTAAGAATAATACAGAAAAATTGAGAATTTTTTGTATATTTCAATGTACATCAATAAATTGAGGAATTCTGTACATGTTTCGTTTAATGATCAAGTGATATCCAAACTAGCTTGTGACGTATCATTGCTTCATATTATATGCCAACCTATTTCGTTTATGTGATTAGCGTTAGTCTATATTCATATAAATTTTTTGCAATCAGCACTCAAAAATAAAAAAAATAAAAATTTTAACTTATTAAATTCGTTACCAACGAGTGATAGTGACTCTAAAGCAAAACTTCAAGAAATCGGTCGTTTTAATCGCAGACCTGACAACATTGGGTGAGCCTGGAGGCCCTAGGAAAGATCCTTGCTAGGGATGATCCCGTGAAAAAAACTTTTAGATTGTGACAACAATGTTTTGGAATTTATGAGAGAATGTGACTTTAACTTATTTATTTCAATTGCTCTTTATATGTTGATATAATTCCAGGCACCATCAGCAGGGAAGTTGGCATCATGATGTTCTACACTGATATATAAATTTGAGAATGATTTTGTTGACAACACAATCTTAGACAATCAATTAAGCAAATTTCTAATATCATATGTTCAATGTCTTTTAATTCGACAATAAGTATGTTTAATCAATGCTTTAAGGCTACATTATATATCACATCTATATAAATCCAACAAGAGAAGAGAGAACCTTTCATAGCGAGCAAAGAGATAAGCTACATTATAGAATTTGTTCATTCTTTTCTATCTTATTTTCGTTTTCATGGGGTTGTATAATGAAAAGACAAATAACAAGTCGAATAATGATGCACTCAATTGCGTGAGAATAGAGATAAGATTCTTTCTAGTGAATAAATGGTTCATTCTAGAGGTAAACTGTACGAACAATGTACAGTGGACACTTCGATTTATAGCTTAAAAATTTCAAATTCAATGTGATGATGATTAAATTATAATCATTGCCCAAAAAGAAATGTGAATAGAAGAAGATGTAGTACACGGCACGCCGATCCTGACCATTGACTTGGGCTGACCATTGTTTGCTTGTTTGTCTTGATTGATGATTGTTTTAATTACGGGTGTCAACACGGTAGATTGATGAGGACTGGCCAACGACGCTCCCATTTCTTATGGTTTACTAAGACTTCAACCTCTACTAAATTATGTCCACTTGACTCCGGTGGGCTCCAGGCCACCAATGGAAATCGGAAACAGAAACTCAATTTCCCATGAAATGCAAAATACCGGATTTCCCATCATCCCACGTCAGCAAAATCTTTTGTGTAATCTTTGTTGGTAGTAGACGCAGCTACGGTGGAAATAGAAGGAAGTTGTTAAGAAACAGGATCCACAAGCCAGGCAAGACTGTATTGCATTCATATCTCTCAGCTGTATTTTTCCTCTTTTAACATTAATAATAATTCAGGCATTTTAAACACATCCCTACCGAACAAGGTAATCTTACGAGGCATATCAGGCGATCATCGAAACCCATAAACTTTGTGCTCTTGAGATGCCCCTCAAGAAAACACATAATCGTAACAATTCGAATAACCATTTCTCTATATAGATATGACCGTCCATAGCATCTAGCACAATATCACAGGAATGGGCTTTGATGGGCATTCCACGTGGGAGATGCCTTTTCTTGTCCAAACATTACTTTCGTCATTTTCAACTGTAGTGTCTCTTTAATGGTTTAAAAGACGCGCAATAAAGTTCTATTTATAGAGCAGATTTGAACAGCCTCTACCGAACATGGCTACTAGAATACCGGACTTCACTAACTATCCACTCACAAGTGTATTTAATGAAGATACACGAAATCCAATATAATTTTTCCAACAAAAAAAAAAAGTCCAATATAATTTGATATCATTACCGTACTTTGACTCTCAGGCATTATCTAATATTATTAACCAGCCTGTTTTCCTTCATATGTGAATAGTGTTAGCTCACATTCATAGAAGAACGTTTATGATCAACACTATAACACTGTCAAAATCATTTGGTCTAACATATAACATTTATTATGAAAGGTTGATAGTGACTCCAAAGCAAAAATTCAGGAGATCGACCATTTTAGTCGCAGACCCTAACAGCGCAGGAAGGCCTTAGGAAATATCCTTTCTAAGACTGAACCCTTATAAAAAATAAAAAAAAAAAAAAACTTTTGGATCATGACAAGAATGTTTCGAATAACGAATTGATTGGTGATGCACTTGATTATGTAGAAACAGAGACAAGCTTCTTTCTGGTGAACAAGGCAGCGGTTTAATTATAAATGGTTTCATCGTAGAGGCAATTCGTTCTACCAATGTATGTGGGAAACTTTCCCAGTCATCTTGAAACCCTCAAAAGAATTCTTCTTTGCGCAAGCCTTTTCTGATTCCACTCAGCTGTCTGTCCTGATACCCGACGCTAAGGTGTTCCACCGCTGGTGCTTGGCTACTCTAGTATAACGGCATTGACTGGGTTAGGTGATAACTTGGCATGAACTTAACTAGCCTGTAATATTCTCTCTTTGTAGAAGCAGAACAAGGAGTTCTGAATTTTTCAAAGCCCCCTATTACTATTAGCATGTGCCTATCTGGAGGACCCCATTCAGACCTCACCTTTGATGCTTTTCTCTTCCCATTGAAATTGAAAATAATACCATCACAGACCCCATTGCCAGAGACTCAAATCCATCTCAATGAAATCAATAATCGCCTTCTAAAAAGCAGTGGTGGATTACCAGAGACCAGATTCTCAATGAGTTTCAACCACCCATGTGGATCCAAAAACCTGAATTGTTGGAAGATACGCAGCTTGACAGAATATTTGAATTGATTCTAATCCGATTTGTATAGATTAATTAAGATTAGATCTAGAATAGATTGATTTGTAGGATCATTTATTTCCTTGTTCATTCTCATTCTTGTATTATAATTGCTGAAGATGTACATCGATTCTATTCATTGAAGAATACAGAATACACAAAAATATTCTCTCCATTCTCGAGTTCTTCAATCCCTCTATTTTTCTTCATCTTCTTACATGGTATCAAAGCGGTAAATGAAGTTCTGAATTGCTTCCGCTTTCTTTATCTCGTCATCTGTCGAGAGCTCCAAATACCTTCTCTTTGTTCCTTCTGTCAAGATCGTCAACCCTGCACGAAATTGACATCTCAGTTTTTTTTTCTACCATGACAAACAACTTACCTTCAGCCTCTGATGAGCGTCCGCAAGATGGAAATCCCGTGCAAACTACAGAAAGCCGGGACACTATCTCCACTGAAGACGCCGCCAGATCTCACGAACAACTTGTTCAAACTCAAGAAAGTTATACTTCTCTGACTCAATCAATTCTGGGGCAACCCTACTCGGTTCAACCCATTCCGGGCCAACCAATAGTGGGTCATCCTTACCAGTGGCCACTGTTTCAGATGCAGCCCAACCCATGGTTGTTTGGGCTTAGCCAGAACACATCATCGCCAAGAGTTCAAGGGCCATGGGCCTTTGTCCAACTCGCCGGCAGCCCACCAACCATAAGTGGGGCAAGCATGACTGACGGGTCGGGTGAAGCAAATACGGGGCCAATAGATGTGGGTCATGGAGCCGGTTCGAATCTGGGTATGGGAGCGAATCCCTACCCAAATTTCTCACCTAGATTTTTGCCGTTTCCAGGATTGATTTTCACCGAACGGCCAGAATCCGGCGACCCCCTGTTCGTTTCCACCGCTGATGGACCTGAACTGAAGTTAATCAGCCAGCAACTTACCGGGCACGAAAACTACTCTAGGTGGTCGCAGGAATTCCAGCGAGCGTTGTTGACTAAGGACAAGGATGGGTTCATCGACGGGACCATCGCTATTCCTTCGGACGAGCGACTGGCGCGCCATTGGAGGAAATGCAATCAGCTCGTCTGAACTTGGATCGGCAACCGCATCTCCCCAGAGGTCGCAGCCGGACTACCACCCACAGAAGACACTCAAAGGATGTGGGAGAATATAAAAGAAATGTACGGCAAACTCGACCGTGCCAAAAAAATTTAACTCATGCAGGAACTGAGCAATTTAAAACAGGGGAATATGACGGTCATGGCTTGTTTCAACAAGCTATCGTCATTGTGGAATGAACTAGAAGCCGTTGAGGAAAAGCTCGAGGGACCATAATCCACTCTACAGCAGTATCGTTCAATCAAAGAAAGGGAAAAGGCTACGCGTTTCTTACTGATTTTGAACGAGACTTACTTTACCTTTCGTTCACAAATCCTGGCCATGGACCCTGTCCCTCCAATCGGACGAATCTACCAGTTGGCTATGCAGGAGGAGAGCCAACGTCTTGTGTCGCCAAAGCATGCAAGGAATGGCGATAGTATTGCTCTCACAGCTCGCGGCGAACGGAGAGACGGATTCGCGAAAACCCTAAATCGAGAGAGAGACAGAAGAGGCGGATTAGGGTTTGGAGGCGGATTAGGTTACAGAGGAGATGTCGCCCGCTCCTTTAAAAGGGACGGCATCAATGGCCGAGATCTAATCCACGGATCAAACGGGCCAGATCGTGGGCGAGGATCGGATGGGCCAGATCGTGCGCGCGGATCGGACGGTCTTCTTGGCTTTGAAGGCACAAATGGATCTGACGATGGATATGATTCCGCGAATAAAGGAGTGGATGGCCAGATATTTGCCACGTCATCAAAGAATTTCCGACCGAATTTTAAGGCAAAGGGTAAAATGTTTTGAGATTATTGCAAATGTTCTAACCATATGATTGACAGCTATTGGAAAGTACATGGAAGGCCCGGAGAAAAGGAGAAAAAAATATCAGCCGCCTATCAAGTGACTGGACCTACCGGCCAAAGTACTGACCAACCTATCTCTTATGGTCAATATCAACAATTGATGCATGCTCTACAGAAATTGGAAACCTCAAACAAAGAAGGAAGTTTTTCAAGTATTTCACATTGCCTCATTAATTCGATTTCAAGAAAGGCATGGATTATTGATTTAGGTGCTAGCGATCACATTATTTGTGATAAGGGATTTTTTACAAGTCTGAATGAGGGATTAATTTTTCCTGTCACTGTGCAATTACCCAACGGGAATGTCACACATGTGAATGTGACGGGAACAGTAAAGCTTAGTCCTCAAATTACACTTGAGAATGTTCTTTATGTACTGGAATTCCAGTTTAATCTTATTTCTATCTCAAGAGTATGCAAGGAGAATTCATGCCGAGTATTCTTTGATGCTGACACATGCTTCTTTCAGGCCCTTTCGACTAGCAGACTAATAGGTTTGGGTAGTCTTTTTGAAGGCCTTTATTTCTGGACACATTTTCCAAGTAATTTAAGTTTTTCTAGTGCATCTTTCAATAAGACTTCATTGTGTAATTTGACTACCAATGAATTTTTTTTTTTATTATGCACTTAAGAATGGGCCATAGTACTTTCTTTCCTTATGCACAATGCTCCATATGCCCCCCTTGCCAAACAGTCACGTAATCCATTTCCTTTAGGGAATACTCGTGCCAATGAAATTTTATCATTAATTCATGTGGATATCTGGGGGCCTTACCATACAGCGAATCATGATGGGTCTCGTTATTTTTTCACCATAGTAGATGATTGCTCTCGTGCAACATGGATTTTCTTAATGCAGTCTAAAGGCCAGACTTATTCTCATTTGAAGACATTTATTACTCTTTCAAAAAATCAATTCGGGAAGTCTATTAAAAGGATCCGAACTAATAACGGAAGGGAATTCTTCAACCATGATTGCATCTCATTACTTTCATCTCATGGAATTCAACATGAAAGTTCTTGTATATACACCCCACAACAAAATGGGGTAGTTGAGCGCAAACACAGGCATCTTCTGGAAGTTGCTAGAGCTCTGAAATTTCAAGCGGCAATTCTAGATGAATATTGGGGAGATTGTGTTGTTACAGCAACTTATCTTATCAACTGAATGCCTACTCGGATATTGAATGGGAAGACACCTTTTGAAGTATTATTTGGTAAGGCACCGAGGCAGACACATCTCAAAGTCTTCGGGTGTCTCTGTTATGCATCTATAGTGGGCCCTCGAGACAAACTGGATCCTCGTGCACATCGCTGCGTATTCATGGGATATCCTAACCTTCAGAAGGGATATAGAGTCATGGAGCTATCTACAAAGGAATTTTTTGTAAGTAGAGATGTTTTATTTCATGAAAATGTCTTTCCTTTCAATGAAAAAACACTCTCACATGAAGAATCTGCTACAGTGAGCATTCCTCATCACCCTGTGTCAGATGATCCGGATCTTGATTATATACCATTAGCGGTATCTACTCATAATCATTATGTCCAGATGATTCCTTCAGTAGCAGATCATATTTCTAATGAGGATCAGGTTCCAGAAAATGCCTCAGGGAATTCACTTGCAGATTTTTCTGCTAATGAAGAAATGGAAGAAACCTTTCCTACTTCAACCAGGGAAACAACATCTTCACCTCCAAGAGTAGATGCTCCACGACGTTCTAGTCGAGCTACCCGACCTCCTACTTGGACCAAAGATTATGTATGTTCTGCTCTCAACTCACCAGGTATCAAATATCCAGTCTCTTCCTATGTTTCCTTCCATAATTTGTCATCAGAACATAGATGCCGCATCAGTAGATTATCAGAGGATAAGGAACCTACCAGCTATAATGAAGCATCTGCTGATCCAAGATGGCAGAAGGCCATGGAAGTAGAATTACAAGCCTTGATTGACAATAAGACCTAGGATCTTGTCACATTGCCACCAAATTGTAAACCAATTGGCTGTAAATGGGTGTACAAGATCAAATATCAAGCTGATGGCTCTGTTGAAAGATTCAAGGCACGCTTAGTTGCCAAAGGCTTCACACAACGGGAAGGGTTCGATTATCACGAAACCTTCTCACCTGTCGCCAAAGACGTCACAGTACATTCATTTTTGACAGTGGCAACTGTTTGTGACTGGTCCTTACACCAAATGGACGTTCACAACACCTTTCTCCATGGAGAATTAGATGAAGAGATTTATATGGACGTTCCTTAGGGATTACAGAGACAAGGGGAGAAGAAAGTGTGTCACCTCCGAAAATCCCTTTATGGGTTGAAACAAGCTTCTAGGCAATGGTATGCCAAATTCACAAGCGCTCTCACAACATCAGGCTTCCAATAGTCCCGACATGATTATGCCTTATTCACACGGACTAAAGGTATATCATCCATCTATTTGATGATATATGTTGATGATATTCTCATTATGGGAAACGATGAGACTGCCATAGGAGATTTTAAGAAGTATCTGCATGCAATTTTTCACATTAAAGACTTAGGAGCACCTAAGTACTTTCTTGGTATTGAAATTGCTCGTTCTGAACAAGGGATTTCGCTTAGTCAGCAAAAATTCATATTGGAGATTATTTTAGAAACAGGATTGTCAGGTTGCAAACCAGTTGTTATTCCCATTGAACAAAACACTAAATTGACGACCGCAAATTATGATAAGGGAATTTCTTAAGAAGATGACTTCATTTTGGAGGATCCTTCAAGCTGTCAAAGGCTTGTCGGAAAGCTCATATATCGACAATGACTAGGCTGACATCTCTTATGCAGTCGAGACTCTTAGTCGGTTCATGCACGATCCCGCGATCACATCTCGAATGTTGCATTTAAAGTCGTGAAATATCGAAGAAGTGTCCGGTCTTGGAATACTCTTATCCAGAAAATGCAACATGGAGATGACAGCATATTGTGACGCGGACTATGCAACTTGTCCCATGAGTCGAAGATGCATCCTTTGGATATTGCATCAAATTAGGAGATTCTTTACTCTCTTGGAAGACTAAAAAACAGCCCACTGTTTCTCTATCTTCAGCTGAAGCAGAGTATCGAGCCATTGCCAAAACCACTTGTTAGATAGTATGGATTCGGGGTCTTCTTAAGGATCTTGGAATACAAATACAAGGGGCAACAAAGCTATTCTGTGACAATGATGCAGCCTTGAAACTTGCAGCAAACCCTATAGTGCATGAAAGAACCAAGCATATAGAGGTAGACGGCCACTTTACACGAGACAAGATCTTAGAGGGAGTCATTGAAGCAAAAGGAATTGAGACAACAGAACAGCCTGCAAATATCTTCACCAAACCTCTGTGTCAAAGACAGCATGCATATCTTCTGAACAAGCTAGGTGTCTTAGACATATACAAGCCACCAACTTGAGGGGGAGTGTTGGAAGATACGCAGCTTGACAGAATATTTGAATTGATTCTAATCCGATTTGTACAGATTAATTAAGATTAGATCTAGAATAGATTGATTTGTAGGATCATTTATTTCCTTGTTCATTCTCATTCTTGTATTATAATTGCTGAAGATGTACATCGATTCTATTCATTGAAGAATACATAATACACAAAAATATTCTCTCCATTCTCGAGTTCTTCAATCTCTCTGTTTTTCTTCATCTTCTTACATGAATCGCATGCAGAGAAACATCATACAGTACTGCAGCATCAGTTTCCAATCCAATGAATTAAATGATCCCATTTGTTGTTAACATCTCTCAAAGCTGGTGCAAAATCTTTAGCAATGGTAAGAATACTCATATGTTTGAAAAATCATCATTTCAGGGTATTAGTCTGGTGAAAATGACAAAAAAACTGCAAGTTTTTTAGATGTTTTTGTACCTTTTGGTAGACAAAAGTCTGATTACGGAAAATCTAGCTCACAAGTGTTAAAAAGAGAAAACGGTCTCACAAAAAATGTCTTAACAGTAGCAAAAGTCTAAGATGCCGTTGATCGTGACAATAGACCTTGATTCGTGAGGAATATCGTATCCTACTCAAAGCTTTCTTTTACTGAAAACAACTCAACTTTTGAGAAGGATTGCATTGTTATCATGGTTCTTTGTCATTAATCTTTCAATGTTGCTGCAAATTGGTTGCCCCTTTTTTACCGATAAAAAATCTCTAAATATTGGGGAACTAGTGTTAATAGCTTATTTGATAAATATTAATCAAGATTCATGAACTACTTTTCAACACCTTTCTAATTTGATAAATATCAAGAAAATATTGAGAGACAAAATGCTACAGGGATTCATAGTATACTTTCAACAGTTGGATCTTGGCATTGAAGATTAATAATCCAGTACATTTTCACATAATAACATGAAAAGAGTTTTAGAAGAAGTTTGAGAATTTCCAGAAGCTGAAATTTTAAGTGTACCAAAGGCAATATTTAAAAAACAACAACAACGACAACAATAATAATAATAAATAAATAAAAAAAACTCAAAACCAAAGGCTCTTGTTAAGCGTACTACTCATTTTCAAAGTAGTGATCATGCATAAATAGTAAGTCACTATATTAAAAAATATATATTTTTTTATTTAGTGTGTTAATAAGCGCTCTAAGAGCACATGACTCATGTAATAGAGAATGTTGTCATTAGATGAATATAGGGTAGATTGATATTCTATTTTCCGTCTTGATTTACTCACCTTTTGTTCTTACCTGCGTCCAAAATCCGTTGGTAACTAAATTTTGAAAGACAACTTGGTTGGCCTATAAATTGTTGATAAGGTACCAACAGATTCTGAAAATTATTAACTTTTTTTCCAAAATTACCAAGTATTTTAGTAATCCACCAACATTTGTTTTTGTGCGGCTTGTCTACGTGTTAAAATTTCTAACTTGCACAAGAAATTACCAACTTCAATTTAAGTATTTTACCAACAATCCTGATAACAAGTTACCAACTAATTTTAGGTTAGCATATATTATTTAAGATACTTATCAAATTTTTTTTCGAAACTACTGATTGTTGCCATAGTTTACGAATATTTATTTTTGAAACTTACCAACGTGTTAAAGTTACTAGCTTCTATACAAAATTAGCAACCGTAACTTAAGTGTTCTACTAACTTATCTTCAACTGATTTGCTAAATAATCTTGGTCATATGAACTTGTTTTGAGTGACATGTCAACTTCTATTTAGTTGTTTTGAAAACTATCTTGATCAGATACCATTTTGTATATGCTGATATTACATATCTGTTCAAGTAACTAACTCTTATATAAATATGTCATCTCTTATTAACTACTTGTTTAATATGGAAAGGACATGGGACGTTACTACAAGCAAGTTGTCGATCAACTTTATTGTTACCCACTAGATTTGATAGTCATCAACAGTTTCACGAATTTACCAGCACGGAAACACAATTCCTAGTTTTTAACACACGAGTCATCCATATTCCAATCGTTTGGAGGTTTCTCATGAGCATCAGTCATGTCTGCCATTGAGCGAATTGTCCGCTAGCCGCCAGGAGCTTATGTCCTTTCCTTTTCAAACTCACGAAGTAGATTTTGCAGGAGGCGGTTCCGTTATCTACTTTGGTCTCTTCAACCTCCGATAATCCCATTACATCTGCATTTCTGTAGAGGCTTACACTGTCGAGTCAGTAGAGTTTAGTTTATATTAGAGTTACAAGAACTAACAATACTAATCCCCCATCATTAGGAATATATCGAGTTTCATTGAAAGAGAAGAGTGTAAAAGAATCCTTTAGACATGACCCGTTTAGATGGCCGGCGAAATGAGAATATCAAAGGGGGTGCGAAGAAACTTCACTCTTCTTTTGTTTTGGGTATTGAAAGGGGCGAAGCCCAAAAGTTACAGAAACTTCACTCTTTACTCTCACCAACTCAGCTCTTTCTTTTGTATGAACAGACTAGATCACATGGTCGTGAATGTAACCTAACTATATTGGAGTTGGTGTTGAATTGAAAAATAATATGAAATTCGAACTAACATCAATTTGATTCTTTCTTCTTAAGAGACAAAATATTCAAAGAACGCATATCGATGTTCCAGCACAAGAAGCCACAAAGGATGGGCCCTGCCGACAGACGCGCTTTCAGCCTTTCCCGACAGAGGAGAAATTCCGCGAAGCGTGGCAGCTTCTCTCGAGATTTGTGGTTGAGTCGAGCTTTGCCCTTTCAGATTAATGTGCGGGGGTGATGCGGGTAAGTGGGTCCAAGGCTTCAAGCCGAAAACAACACTAGAAAAAAGAGAGATGGGTAAATAGTGACGAAAAAAGCCCATTAAATTACAAAATGAAAGGATTAACACGGGAAATCTTTTCTCTATATATGAAAATTAAATTCTGTCTAATTAGAATTAAATAATTTTTTTTAAAAATTTTGTCGTTTGTTTTGGCTTTCTTAAGTTAAAAAATTATTCCTTAAACCTTTCAAAATGTACAGATTAATAATCAATATATAAAATAATACACTATTTTGTCATAAATTTCTAAAACATAACAAATATACTGAGTTTTGGCGGGAAAGTTAATGACTCGATTTCATATCTAAATTTATCGAAACATATATACACATTTATATCTTCATATCTTAAACACATTAAATGTGTCGTATCATACAACTCAAATGATAAATCGATTTTATATCAACGGTTGATTTATGGTCGTCAATGTATACTAATATCAACAACTCTTTTGGTTGTCAACAATGACTTTCATATCTAGTGTTGATAACCACATGTTTCTAAACACGTATCTACTCATGTCAATGCCCTAGTTAAATTTGGGTGCAAACAGGTGTAGTAAAGGAAGGTAATTGGAAGTTGGTAAAAAATAATAAAACAAGTTGATAATTAAAAAATAAACTAGGTCAGAAATGTTAGTAACCTCAAACTAATTGATAATTTAAATAGTAAATAGTTGGTACACCACTCTAACTAAAGTTGGTAATTTTTAGAAAGAGTCAGTAATTTTAAGTCTTTGCACAAATAGAAGTTTGTAAATAACAAGAGATTATAATTTCGAATGGAAAGCAAACCAACTTCACCTCGTGCTTTGTACGTTGAGAATCCTGCGTCGAAGAGTAGAAGGAACAACTTTATTTTTGTGAGTCTAGGGTTTGGTCATTGGGAATCGCTGCATTGATTCGATTCTAAGGTCTTGTTTCTGATTTTGTTTATTCAAGTTGAAAATGTTGTTGGGTTCACTGCGTTGGTTGGGGCGAAATAAATTTTTTTGGGTCCCTCAGGACAAGGTTTGTGTCACGAACTATGATGCATGTGCTCCCGGATCACCTGCCACTCGAGCATATGCGGGTGAGGGGGTGGGTACTGTGGATGTGTATTTGAGCAGACTTTGGAAAGGATCCTTCCCAACAGGTTCACGGTCACGACGATAATGTTTTAGAATGCGTAAGACATAGATGGTGGCTTAACTCATTTTTGGCTGTTTGTCTAGATGACGGTGCAATGTTACCGTCGTGGAATTCTATAATTAAAAGGATTTGGTCAATGAGTGTTTTCAAATTAAGTTGTTAGGCAACTAATTGAAAAAGTAAGATACTTAAATTTAGTGACACGATCAAAATGATATTACCTTTTTCATTTTTGTTTTCGAGCTAAGTGAAATGTACTACCCCATATGTATAGAGTTATATTTCTCAGACATGTCGCTTTGGAATTTAGTGTTAATATGGTACCTTATATTGATGGGGACCGAGCAACCACTCACACTCTCCCTCGTATTTTTAGACCACTTCTTCTAGATTATCTCAACTTATGGAGCTTAGGCCATTTGTTATTCATATCTCTGCCATTTCTCGCGATCAATGCCACCCTACAATGGAAATGGAGATGGAAGCCGACCCTCACTTTCCTACCTTTGCTCGTACAAGGTTCTTGCAACTTCCTTGAAATGCATCATATTGCGTTTTCCATCATCCAAGTCTTGTAGAGTCACTATAAAATGTAGTGTAATTTTATATGTTGTAATTTGCTTTCAAAATTTTAGTAGAAGATGGAAAGAAAAAGGAGGTGTTCATACTTTTTCCTCAAACTTGGACTTTATATGACCACTGTACAATTATTATTTTTTTTTGTGAGATTTCTATTTTCCCAAAACTTACATTCCAACAAAAATACTTGTATGCATAAAAAAATCCTAGGTTACGTGGACTTAATGTATTAAAAAAGGACAAATTTTAGGGGATGATGCCACTATAGTTGGTGGCGAACTCACTTTGGGTAAATATTTAGTGGTAGCTTATTAGTTGTTGAAATATAAATTTTGACAACCCAATTAGTTGTTAATTGCATAAAAAATTTATGAATCAATCCCGATCCCTAACAAAAAAATCAATAATTGCATTTTGCTTATTAGGCTCTGTTTGTTTCACAGAAAATGAATAATTTAGAAAGCATTTTAAAAAATGATTACTTGTGTCATTTAAAATTATTAGTCAGTAAAAAATGATTTCATTGTTGATGACAGTTTATTTTTATACACTTTTATAGATAATGAAAGTATTTTTCGTTCATTCATTTTTGCAAGTGATTCAAACAATTATTTTTTGGAAAATGTGTTCCAAATCATTCATTTTTCGCGAAATAAATGCACCCTTAATTACAATTTTTTCGTGCATTATTTAGATTTTGGCCAAGCCCATAGTAAGTGGCCGAAATTTATAAAAGGAAGAAGGGCAAAGGTGGAAAACTTAAATTTATTAAAGTAAATTCAGGGGGATAAAGACAATATCTTAATGAAAAAAAATTTCAAAGGACATTGCAGGAATGTCTTTCACGACAGTATCATGGCAAGATTGAAGAAAAGAAGAAGAAGTATCGTGGTCTTGCACATTGTAGGAAACCACAAAAGAAAATAATAAATCCAGTTCCATTTCTTTAACGAAAAATGAATAATTTAAAATAATTCATTTAAAAATAATTATTTGTATCATTGATAAAAATAAACTAATAAATTGTTTTTATTATTCACACAAATGTTAAATCATAAATAGTTGTCGATAATAAAATTATTTTTATTAATTAATTATTTTAAGCGAAACGAGTGATATATTTTTAGATTTTTTTTTTTTTTTTCAAATCATCCATATTTTAAGAAACCAACATTTCTTAGAAAAAGGAAAAGATCAGACCCAATCTAGTTGCTAGGTCAACGACGAAGAATATCTGAAGCAAATTCTGGGAGCTTTCCGTGAGGTTTGGGAGGGAGAGGAATATTGGTAGTAATATATATTTATATTAAAACAAGAAAAGTGAGATTGATAGCTCAAAAAAAAAAAAAAGTAAAAAAGAAACACTACAGAAAGAGATGGGAGCACTGGGACTCCGTGCCGACAGGCGCTTTCACCCTTTCCCGATGGACAAGGGTGAAGTTCCCCCAAGCCTGCAAAGCTTCTCTCGAGATTTGCGGTTGAGTCAAGCTTTGTCCTCGGATCAATGGGCTGGGGTAAAGTGAGTTCAAGTCTTCAAGCCGAAAGCAACACTAAACCCATTAAATTATCATAAAGTCATCTAATAATTTCAAAATAAAAGGACAAGAACGCGAAATCTTATATATATATATATATGAAAAGTACAATTCTATTTAATTCATACTGACCAATTTATTATTTTTGTCTTTTGTTTTGGCTTTTTTAATTTAAGAAAATTCTCAGGCCTTTCAAAATGTACAATTTAAGAATCAGTATTACCGCATATTACTTAGACGTAAAATTTCTAAAGCCTAAATAATGTTTTGAGTTTTGACAAGAAAGTTAATGACTCAATTTCATATTTATATATATCTAAGCATATATTTACACATTTATATCTTCATATCTTAAGTGCATTAAATGTGTCGTATAGTATAGTCCACATGATAAATTTGTGGATTTTGGGTTTCAAAATTGTAATGCTTTAATAAATGTCTTTTTCGGATTAAACCTATGACATGGTAGTAGTGAAGTGTGATTGTGTCAAGCTTAAATGGATTCTCGTCATAAATGGTGCCAAACGTTTCACACACAACCAATAAACAATACATGCGCAAGTTGGCCCTTTTTAATCCATTTGTGACACGCTTTTAAACACATTTAAGTATCGAATTGAAGCTAAGCATGTTAAAGAACGGTTGTTCTGCCAATTATGACCATCCTGTTCCGAACGTGAATGGCCAACCGATCTCAGCCTATAGGCCCCGCAGGCAGAATCTACCGGTCAATCCTTGCAAAATCCTAAGTCCCGTCCGGTATGTGGCACGTCCTTACTTCTTTGGTACCCCTTATATGACACGTGTCGGTCATCTCCCGTATGAGTCCGGACAATAATTTTAGAACCGGCGCAGGGCAGAGTCCTCAGATTGTTGAAGTTCTCTCATCCTCCATCTTTTTGTTTCGCGACCTGCAATTTTTTGTTTTCGCTATTTCAAACTCGATGAACTTAAATATGCATGACTCCATTGTGAATGCGGCTTTCTCATGCAGTTGCAGGTCAGTCGTCTATCACGCTCGCACAAGAAATTTACCTTTGCTTTGTCCGTTCGACTTCATTATCTGGTGTTCATCGATACTCTCCTACTCTCGACCACCATCTGGTGTTCCTGGACTCCGCAGTTTTTTTTTTTTTTACTTTTTTCCCGTCACGAGAAAATTTCTCATCAATGCTTGTTGGCTCCAAACCTCCGGATTCTGGGCCTTTTTTTGCCCCATCGTTTGTCTTTTGAAAGTTCCGGAGCCTCGCACTTTTTCTGTTTTGACTTCGATACGGGTGTTTTATGTTTTGCCTAGAGTTTATTGACTTCGGTAAATGATGAGGACTGACCAACGACGCCTCCATGTTTACAGTTGACTTAGGCTTCGACTTCACTGATTTATGTCGACTTGATTCTGATGTTGAACCTCTGGTAGACGCGGCTGCAATGAAAAGAAAAAGAAGTTGTCCAGAAACAGGATCTACTAGCCAAGGCACATCTGGAGCTTTATTCGACGTGTTCTTGAGTTTTCGAGGACCAGATACTCGCGCTAACTTCACAGATTCTCTCTATCATGCCCTGCTAGATAAGGGTATCCGTGTTTTCATAGACAAGAAGGAGATCGACGTCGGTGATGAGATCGGCCCTGAGATTTTCCAGGCCATAAATGACTCGAAAATCTGCATTCCCATCTTCTCCAGGGGCTATGCCTCCAGTAGCTGGTGCTTGCGTGAGCTGGAACACATGATGAAGCGTAGGAAAACCAACGATTTGAAGGTTATGCCCATTTTTTATGATGTGGAACCTTCTGATGTGAAGCTTGAAACCAGAATATATAGGGATGCATTAACTCTGCATGAAGAAACACGTGGGGCTGAGATTGTGCAGCGATGGACAAAGGCACTCAAGGAAGTTACTAGAACCAAGGGATGGGACACCAAGAACACGGGGTATGTTAACTCACTCAACTCCATCTTTCCTTTTGTCTCTGTTTCTTTTGCTTGAATGCGGATTATAATTTAAAGAGCACAATTTTATTTATTATTTATTCTTGACATTTATTTTTGTCAAGTTGTGATTGTGGAAACTCAATGATTAAAACCCAATCCGAGGCGATCAATGGCCACCGATTTATTGTCAAGGAAGGATGAGTCAGATAAAATTTCGGCACTGAAACCCGTATTGCCCTGATAAGCCTTGAACACAATCCGTTGAGCTTGAACCCATGACCCGAGCTGTCCAGATCCTAAAATGTATGGTTTGGCTCGGTCGGGTTTCTATTTGCAATCGCTAAATATCACCCGACCATCATCACGGGGAGGCGACCTCATATTATTCCACCGAGGGCTCCAATTGAGATTGGAAACTTTTTCATGGACATTGGTGCCTTGAAACATCTTTTTCGCAATATTTACTTCCTCTATCTCTTTCTTCATTTGAGGCAAATGTGGCTATTTCCTAAAAGAAATTTACCAACATTGCTTTTTTCCCAAATCTGTTTCCTTTTCCACTTTCAGGTCTGATTAATTCATATTTTTTTTTTTCAATTTCAAGGGGAAGGGTTTTGTTTTTGGGATTTGAATCGGAACGAACAGGCTTGTTGAAGTAATGTGTTTCGAGCAATTCGAACAAGAAACTTCAAAAGAAGAACCCATCGGATCGGATTGGATTTTGGCCCGGGTAGGTTGTACATCTACCTTTATGGAACTTGGAAACCAAACCAACCAGGTCGGATGCCGGATAGAATCGACAATCTACAGACATTATTTCATAAAAAATTGCTTTTATTTAAGGAGGCGCTGGCCCTCCTTAAACTAAAAGAAGCCCATACCCACACTAAATTTCAACTCACGCCCGGCCCACTCAGTGAATCAAAACGAAACACAAAAATTTTAAAGCAAAAGCTAAGAAAAGCCTTATATGTCCCGCATTTTGTGGCTAACACATATTATTGAATGATCTTGTCCCCACATGCGTTTGTTTTCAATCATACAGTAACTTCATTATACTCTTTCAACTGACATGCAGCCATGGAGAATTCACACGGTTTATAGCTGGTGAAATTTCGGGTAAGCTTGATGTGTCTCCGGTACATCTGTCCAATCATTTAGTCGGGATTGATCGGTCAGTAGATGAAGTATTAGATTTGTTGAGTGTTGAGTCTCAGGACATAAGGCTCATTGGATTATGTGGAATTGGTGGTATAGGCAAGACAACTCATGCCAAGGTCGTTTACCACAAACTGTCGGCTACTTTTGATAGTTGTAGCTTTATCCCAGATATTCGAGAAGCATCAGAAAGCTCAAATTCTGGTCTTCTAAATTTGCAGAAGCGATTAGTGCATGATATCCTTGGGGACAAAGGAATTGAGATTTCTAGCATCGATCAAGGGAAAAATATAATCAAAGAACGATTTAGAAGAAAGAAAGTTCTTATTTTCCTTGATGATGTAAATCATAAGTTGCAACTATTGGCATTAGCGGCAGAGGGAGATTGGTTTGGTTTAGGAAGTAGAATTGTGATTACAACGAGAGACAAAAGTGTTTTAAGTGGATTCCAAAATCATTTTGGACATTGTTTGATTTATGAAGCTAAGGAACTCAACAATCTTGAAGCTCTTCAACTTTTTAGCAAGTATGCCTTCAAAAGCAACTCTCCTCCAAATGCATTCTTGAGTCTATCTCATGAAGTTGTTGCAAAAACCGGAGGGCTTCCTTTGGCCATTGAAGTGATTGGCTCATTCTTATATGGAAAAAAGGAAGCAGTGTGGCGAGATACATTGAAAAAAATGGAACATTGTCCTCATAAGGATGTGAAAGAAAAGTTAATGTTAAGTTATGAGGCGTTAGATTATCAGCAACGCCAAATATTTCTTGATATTGCTTGCTTTCTAGTTGGAGAAAATGAGAGATATGCAAATTACATGTGGGAAGACTGTGAATTTTTTCCGAATGAGGGGATTGATGTTCTACTTTCAATGTCCTTAGTGAAAATTATAGAAACCAACCAATTATGGATGCATGATCAGCTAAAAGACTTAGGCAGGAGCATTGTATACCAAGAAAATTGTGGTGACCCAGGAAAACGTTCACGGGTGTGGAATCACAAAGAAGCTCTTGATATGATCTTGAAAAAGAAGGTATTAGTCTACGTGCACCTTCCTTTATCTTGTTCATTGTACAAATCTTCTTGGCCTGTTTTCCCTTGATTTTAGACTTTATCTGGAACTCCTCGCATGGAACTAACTCTTTCCCCACGTTAGGGAACTAAAAGTGTTGTGGCGATCTGTGTGAAATTCTACGCTCTTCGACGAGACAATGTTTTGACATCAAGAAAAGTTAGGAAAGTGCCGAATATTAGATTTCTCAAAATGTTTGGTGGGGACCTCTTCGGAGATTTTGAGAGTCACTTTTCAGAATTGAGATGGCTTTCTTGGCATTGTTGTCCAACAGACTTGCAGGCAACAAACTTTTGCCCTAACAATCTACTCATCCTCGACCTATCAAGAAGCCCAATAGACGAACATTGGGGGGGTTGGACTCAACTTAAGGTATGTGCAAATACTTAGGTATAACGTGTTATATTTTCTTCCAGTCACACCAGCTCGTGTCACATGCACTTGTAGATTGTCATTTCATTGCTCATTTTTTTTTCATTAAATGTTATTGCCTTAATTCAAAGAACAAATCTTGGTCTTCAAGAATGGCTATGACAAATCCCTCATTCCATAGGTTTGAAACTTTAACTATTGAGTTTTCACTAGAAGTACATCAAATCAAACAATTACTCTACATTTATGTCATAGACGTGATTGAAAACATAATGCTACTTGTATCTCCACTTTGAAGACACTTTGGTCAACAGAAAGAATGATACCCTCGATCACTTTCATTCTTTCAATATTGTATTTATAGATATGTTGTCTTATTAATGGAAAGATTATAACATGTTTAGACTTTTCAAGATTGCATTTTTCATTTATATCGAGTCAAACAATTAACTCACCAAAAGAAAAAAAAAAAGATTTTAAGATGTGGTCGTTCGTTATCGATCACCATTGCATTCATAGTTCTACATAGATAGCATGTTATTGTTGTTTTATCATTTATGGCAAATCTACTCCTAATGACTTTCTTAATTTCAGATTGATTGTAGCTGCATCATTAAATTTTGATGTGGACATTCTATGTTACTGGTAACTATATGACTGTAATTTATAGGATTGTTAAAACATTTAATGGAATAATTTCTTTACTTAATATCTATTTACTTACATGAGTTTTTAAATAACATTATCTGAACATTCGTGTTCATGTGACTACTTTTTTTAAGAACATTATATGAACATTCATGTTGTTTTGGGGTCCCTAATCAAGACAATAAGTTGCCACTAATAGATGTTTAAATCGAGTGAAATATAAGTTGTGAATAAGACTATCTATACTATACATAGAATGCGATGCCCAAGAAAAACCAAACGATAGAGAGAAATTAGCAAAATAACAAAAATTGGCGAGTGAAATTGAATATCCAAACCGTTTTATTTACAACCTCAATAGTATAAGCAAATATTATACTCTTCAAAAGGTTCCTTGAAAGCTGATCTGGCCTTGTCTTTATGTATGAAACTAAAAACAGAAAAAGACAAACAGCAAACTGCTGATATAGATTAGCGGATAGCCAGAAAAAAATGTAAGATGATGTTCTATATTCAAATTTTTTATGATGCAACATAGCAAAAGCCGTAAAGAGTCATAAAAAATGGTGTCAGACACAATCGGTAATTCCATGATGGAGTTGAAAAGGGGTGCTATGACTTATAGGAGACGTGTTGGTTACGTTTTTGTTTGAGAATAGACCCATTTTGTTTTATTTGTTATTGGGGATGATATTGGAAGAAATGAAAAAAAGTTACAGAAAGAGTAGTTTTGGGTTAAGTTAGTAAGGGATGGATATGCATAGAGTATTTATAAAGTTATTTTAGCGAAAGCTTCCTTAGTCGACATATTTGTTGATGTCCTACAAAAGTTCTATAAATGATACTTGTTGGATATTGACAGGTGGCTACAAGATTGAAGGTTCTTAATCTTTCAATGTGCTTAAGGTTAAGAACAACTCCTGACCTCTCTGCATATTTGTCCTTAGAAATATTAATTCTAGAGGATTGCAAGAAATTGTTAAGGATTGATCAATCCATTGGTCATTTGAGATGTCTGAGGCACATGAATCTAAATGGATGTTTTGATCTTGGAGCGTTGCCTGTGGAATTAGGTGCTCTGAAAGCTTTGACTGAGCTGCTCATAGATACCACAGACATTAGGCAAGTCCCAAGCTCAATTGGAGAACTTGTAAACCTTAAGTGCTTGTCCCTTTGTGGAACTTACAAACTAACGACACTTCCTAACTCGATTGGAATGCTAAAATGCTTAGCTGAGTTGGATATCTCAAACACATACATTGCAGAGTTTCCAAATACCATTGTCAATCTAAGGAGCTTGAAAGTGTTGAAAATGAACAAAAGTTGCATGCAAAAGTTACCCAAGGCAATTGCAATGCTGGAGAAACTTGAAGAAATTTATGGAGAGGATTGCAAGCGGCTAGAGATGATTCCTGATGACATCGTGACACTACCTCTCTTGAAGATTTTGAAATTAACAGAAACTCGTTTAGAGAAGGTACCAAGGCTTCCCCAAAGTTTGGTAAGTCTATGTTTGTCCTCAACAGCCTCCAGAAAAGCTCCAGAGATCTCCAACCTTATGAATTTAAGAAATTTGGAATTAGGTTTTACCTCCATCACGGCTTTTCGAAAGGAGAGAACTTACAGCCCATATTGTATGTTGGCACTTCAAAGTATAACCAGCATAGGCCCATATCTAGGTTGTCTTCGCTGTCTAAGAGAACTGGAACTCAACAACTGCAAGAACTTGTGCAAGATTGAACAACTTCCCTCTAGTTTGAGGAAACTTACTGTTGACAATTGCGATCTTCTTGAAGCTGTCGATGTTTCCAACTTATCTAACTTCAAGAATCTCAAGGACCTCGAAGTTTGGGACTGTCCAAAACTAGTTAAGATTCAAGGTCTTGACAAACTAGAAACACTGGAAAGTCTTTATATTGGACGCTGCAGTTTCTTACTACGTTTACCTGATCTATCCAACTGGAAGAAGCTGAAGAAGTGGGATGTCGATGTTCTTACGACTTATTCGGCGAGAGGAAAACAAGTAGCTCGAAGCGATGACCTTCCACTCTAGCACTTGAGAAAATCTTGTTGGATCAACGAATCCTTATTACGTTAACTAAGAGAAAATATTCAATGGTATGAGCACGTCACATCATCTGTTGACGTAGCACGCATTTGCAACTCAGATATGGACACATGTCCTATGAGTGGGACATGCTAGAAAATAAAAGGGCTGGTTCTCGGCTAGTTTGGCTCGGCTCGGCTGGTAGAAGAAAGGACGGGTCAATAAATGCGCAATTCTTGCTTAAAGAATTTCTCTCTCCTCACTTGAATTTCCGAGGCTTTTTCTCTTTCTCTCTCCTAGTAGAAAAACAACCTAGATAGAGAACGACAGAGATTCTTCCTCTGTTTCTTTCTCCGTGTGTCCCACCCCCTCCCCCTCCCTAAAAGCCTTCTTGTCATCTGCCTTTGGCATGTCGCCTCGTCCAAGAGCCCTGCCGGTTGCAATTGGGTCCCAAGCTCCCTGCCATCACCTCTGACTATTTCCAATGGAGATTGAGCACAAGGTTTGTGATGTTGTCGGTCTCTCGGCAACTTCTGGGCCTCCATCCAATTGCGTCCCTATGATGAACGCGTCATCATGCCTTGTCCCATCCACTTTGATTCTCTCGATTTTCTCCCCTAGGAGCTCCACCGGGTCGCAGCTGGCAAATGCGCACCACGTCCTGAATCTTTTCTCCTCGCTGAGGCTCCGTCACTAGGTCTCTTCTCACGTTATCTTGAATCCTTCATCAAGTCATTGTCTTCTTACAGCTTCGAAAGGTTGGTCTCTCTCTCTCTGAAACCTCATCAAATTTGGGGAATTATTTCTCTTTTCTGCTCATAGATCATGTTTTGATGGTTTGAAACGGTAGCGGTATCGAATCTTCCTTATGCAACTGAGAGGCAAAAGGGCCTACAGTTGGTTGAAAAATTGGATTACGTACGGTCTAAACTTCTGCAAGGAATTCTCTTTACCATTTCAAAACCATTGGGGAAGCTTAGGACGTGGGTGAGGTCATTCCTTTCTCTGGAGCATGTTTTTACACCCATGTACCTCCCACACCCACACACATATTGTTATTACTGAATGCAGGACTTCACTAATTTCTACTTACGTTCCTGGTTTACTTCTGCTGTTAGGGGAGTCCTTTTTCCTCCACTTAGAACATGCTGGCATTTGACAAGTTTGTCCTGCACCGCATTTAGATTTTTGGCTTTGAGCTGGCAATTAATAATTAGATAGATAATATAAGAACAAGGTAGATAATTAATAATTTATGGCACCCCTAAACATAGATAGCGAGGTCATGTCCATTATAGGATTGTTTTTTTTTTAATCGCGTATAAGTGGGGCCATTTTCTCAAGAAATGTTTCTTCCGGAACAGCAGCCAACTCTGTTCCTTGCAAACTCTAGGGCTCGGGGATGAGAACTCCTGGACCTACATTTCTTTGCCACTTCTTTTACATGACTAGTGATCAAGATTTTGCTTCATCCATAGGCAAAAGTATAGCCCAAGTGCCAAAACTTGGCATTGAGGAACACTTAAGTGCCACAAGTTTCGAAAGGTACACTTAAGTGCCAAAATCGAAACAAAATAGATTACTTAAGTGCCAATCTGGCCAAATTGCTGACATGGCAATTTTTTGGTGAGGTGAGTGCAAAATGGCGTTGTTATGCACGTTGACGTGGCTAAAAATGCAAAACCGACGTCTTTTTGCCTCTACATGGTAAATAATTAATATAAAAATTAATTAAATTAAATTTAAAACTAAATTTATTTAAAATATATACAAAAATTAAAAAAATTAAAAAAGGGGGCCAAAGGGGGATGGCTCGAGGTCGAGCCCTTGCCGCCGCCACCTTCCCGCTGCCATCGGGAAGGGCCAGCAACGGAGGGAGGAGGGTCGACCAAGGTCGCCGCCCCGGCTAATTGGTGGTGAGGGCTCGCGAGCCCTCGCCTAGATCGTCGCCTTGGTGACTTGCGGTGAGGGCTCGCGAGCCCTTGCCGAATTTGGGGCGAGGGTTGACGGCACTTGCCCGGCCGGGCCAAGGGCTATTGCTGCCGAGGGTCGCCCGGCGGGTGGCGGCCCTTGGCCCGGGCGAGGGCCGCTAACCCTCGTCGGATTTGGGCGAGGGCTCGCGAGCCTCGCCATTGATCGACCGGGGTCGTTAGCCCTTCTTGGCGGGCGCGGGGAGGCGGTGAGGGCCCGCGAGCCCTCGCCTAGATCTGTCAAGGGCTCACCGGTCCTCACCACCGGTTGGCGACCTCAACCGACCCTCCCCCTCTCGTCGCCGGCCTTTCTTGGTGGCGGTGGGGAGGCGGCGGCGACGAGGGCTCAAAGCACTCAACCACCTCCCATCGACCCCCTCCCTTTCTTTTTAGTTTTTAAATTTTTAAAATATTTTAAATAAATTTAATTTTTAATTAATTTTTATATTAATTATTTACCACATCGTAGACAAAACGACGTCGTTTTTGTATTTTCTAGCCACGTTAGGTTCTCACTCATCGGAAAATTGCCATGTCTGCAATTTGGTCGGATTTTGGCCGATTGGCACTTAAGTGATCTATTTTGCTCCGATTTTTGCACTTAAATGTACATTTCAAAACTTTTGGCACTTAAGTGTTCCTCCGTGTCAAGTTTTGGTACTCTAGGTGTCCATACTTCTTCATCCATATAAGCGTAGGCTGTATTAGTTTACTTCACTATAAATATGTTTTCATTCTGGAATTTTTTTTTTTCTAAAAGTACAGAACAAAAATATTGAAGAACTTTTTGGAGAGCAAGAACACAGAGTGAAAGTTGGAAATGTCAAAAGACGAATCTCATTTTAGACAGAGAAAATGAAGGAGAATTGTGGATATGGAAGTTCAGGAGCAAGGCTAATTTGATAGGAACATTTTGGATCCATTTGTGTGTAGAACTTTTGTGATTTCCTTTTCCATGGACGAACTTGTTACTCTCCATGGAAATTGTTTCAAACGATGATAGAAATGTTTTTCAAGTCATTATCATTAAAATGATCTATTGTGAACGATTTCCGTTAGTCCACAAAAGAGTTGAAAACAGCTGTTTTGAACAATGATAATTATGTCCTTCCGCTGTTTTATGCTCTTTTAGACTTTGCTGTGCCGGATTTTTTTTTTTTTTAAATCCGTTGCCCTGTTCTCCAAGCGTTAGTTCAAAATGGACTCTAGTTTCCTTGTTTTCAACGAAATCGAGGTTGGGACACGCAGAGTGCCATAACTTGGCACGGAGGGACACTTAAATGCCATAACTTTAAAATGGTACACTTGAATGCCAACATCGGAGTAAAATGGGACACTTAAGTGCCACTCTAGCGAAAATCCGGCCAAATGGCTGACGTGGCCATTTTCTGGCGAGTTTGGTCCAAAACGGCGTCGTTTTGCACGTTGACGTGGCGGAAAAAATGCAAAAACGACGCCGTTTTGTGTCTACGTATAAATAATAATATAAAAATTAATTAAATTAGATTTAAAATTAATTTTATTTAAAATATTCAAAAATTAAAATATTAAAAAAATTAAGAAAAATTTAAAAATTATAAAAAATTAAGAAAATTTTAAAGATTTAAGAAAAATTTAAAATTTAAAATTTAAAATTAAAAAAAAGGGGGAGGTCGAAGGGGCGGTTGAGGGCTAAGCCCTCGCCGCCGTTGCCTCCCGCCGTCACCGGGAAGGGCCGGCGATGGAGGGAGGAGGGTCAACCGGGGTCGTCGGCCCCGGCCGACCGACGGCGAGGGCTACGAGCCCTTGCCGGATCGTGGCGAGGGCCGTAACCCTAGCCCCAGATCAGGTGAGGGCTCGCACCTCGCCGTCGATCGGCCGGCCCGGCCGCGCGGCCCTCGCCCAAATCTGGAGCGAGGGTTGCGGCCCTTGCCGCGATCCGGCGAGGGCTACGAGCCCTCGCCGTCGGGTCGGGGGGGTCGCCGACCCTCCCCCTCCATTGCCGGCCCTTCCCGGCGACGGCGGGGAGGCGGCGGCGGGGGCTCAACCTCAACCGCCCCTTCGACCTCCCTCCCCCTCCCCCCTTTTTTTAATTTTTAATTTTTAATTTTTCTTAATTTTTTAAAATTTTAAAATTTTTCTTAATTTTTCTTAATTTTTTAATTTTTTTAAATTTTTTTGAATATTTTAAATAAAAATAATTTTAAATCTAATTTAATTAATTTTTATATTATTATTTACACGTATATACGAAACGACGTTGTTTTTGCATTTTCTTCGCCATGTCAGCGTGCAAAACGACGCCGTTTTGGACCAAACTCGCCGGAAAGTTGCCACGTTAGCCATTTGGCCGGATTTTCACCGGAGTGGCACTTAAGTGTCTCATTTAACTTCAAAACTGGCACTCAAGTGTACCATTTTAAAGTTATGGCACTTAAGTGTCCCTCCGTGCCAAGTTATGGCACTCCAGCTGTACTTCTGCCAACGAAATCAAATTTCCTTGGCTTGTCATAAGCACACTCTGTAACATATTATTTCCATGAAGAGAGAAAATGATAGTTTGCAATTTTTTGTTGTGAACCAAAGAGACCTGAAGGTTCTCTGAGGCTTGCCCTTCTGATTCTGCAATTTAACAAATGTGATTCTTTTAATTATATGTAAATTCTACGTAATGCAATTCTTCTGTAGGAACTTACTTCAAGATGTGAAAGAGATAAAGTTAAATTCATTTATTACTTATGTCAAGCTGTACTACCTAAGGTTAAATGTCCCGACTTTCAACAGTTGATAAAGAAAAAAAAGGACAATATCTGAATATAGCCCGCCGTTACCATAAATGCATCATCTTTTCTCCCTTTGGAGAGTATGGCTTAATTTTATTGGGTTAAACAGAAATTGAAATGTTCTTATTCAACTGAAGAAACCAAGGATTGGACAAAGAAGTTGAAGCATTGGGCTTGGAAGCTTCTGGCTTGCAGAACTCAGACTTTCCGGGGATGGTTGATGGCACATTTGAAGTAGGATTGCAGTCAAATCAGGAGCTCCCTATCTGGCTTGCAGCTCAAAGGGCAGTGACACGTGACGAAGGCATCTTATCATCAACTGGACCTCATGGAAGGCTTTCAAGGAAATTGCTTACATGCACTGGACTTGTGCCGCCAATGCCATAAACACCATTTAAGTTCTACATGATCATGATGAATCGGAGCCTTATTTAAGGTTTGGGAACTCGATTTCAGTTGCTTCCTTTCGTTGATTACACCTTCAATATTTTAATGATCAAATGTCGATACGAGAATGTATCTTATTTACCATAATAGATAAAGTGTTTATGCCCATCCAAGCCAATCTCCATATCCAGTATCTCACTTAGTGACGTATGGAGGCCTGTTACGGAGAAATCTTGGGCAAACAATGTTTGGGAAGTGTTGAAGACCGGAGTTTCCAACCGGAGTTTCCATTCTCCTTTCGCAATCTACCCTTCAAGTATTTAGCTTCATGGAATGTGCTGCTCTTTTAATGTTTTGTACCTTTATTGATCTATCCATTTAAGTTGTCGGTCGATGCACATTGCACTGTTGATGGTGGAGGTGAGCATGGCCCTTTTTCATTCAGTTGGGCACCGAACCAAACAAACTGAATTAATACGGTTCACCAAACCAAACCACACTGCGTTCTTTTTGGTAACTTTTACTCCAACCCTATTTTTCAATGAAAAGTTGAGCTGCTAACTTCCTTTGGTTTTATTCACAAATTGTGCGGCAAGCCAGACTCTGTTCTTCTACTTAGCGTATTTCTTACCCCTCAACAAAAAAGAGTTCTCTAAATTCTATGGCATGGACAACTATGTGCGCTATTTGGTGATTTAAACCAACACCTAGTCTAGCTTTTCACCAAATGTCATTTTCTATTGTCTTTATGAGGAAGCAGCCTTCCAGGAGTTGGTATTGTTCTATGCTGAAGAAGTGGACGAAACTGATGTTCAAAGTGAATATGAGTTCAAATCATTGGAAGTATAGATCCATGAGAGAATCCCTATTCGAGCTTTGCCGTTAAATTCCTTAGGATATCTAATATTACCATGTTTGTCGTTTATTTAATTTTTCCACATGAATCAATGAGCTCTAAACTTCTGGAATTAAAATCGCTGTATTTTTTTGCAATTGATTAGGTTATCTTTCTCACAAAGTATCATTCCGTATCATGGACACGGTATGTAGAAGATCTACTCTATGTCACTGCTCATCATGTCCCGAATGAAATACTTCTCCAGATTTATTTCTTCCTTCAGTGAAGTAGTTGAGAGTTTAATAAAGAAAGTGATCTATCTATATTACTTCCATTCACATCATCTACGGCTTCATGTTTAATTACCAGAATCAAAAATCGCTACCTATTATATCGCATTTCGAGTAACTCCGATGGTTAATTGTAATAATAATAGAAAAAATTTCATAGTTAATCACATTTAAAATAAAGTGAGGTACAAAGGATGTATATCCACTGGATAAGAAGACCTTAAATCCCAGTACGCATTTGAAATTGTTAAGTTGCTCAACATTTGACTTTCATTGTTAATCACATTTAAAATAAACTTTCATGGTTAATCACATTTAAAATAAAGTGAGGTACAAAGGATGTATATCCACTGGATAAAAAGACCTTAAATCCCAGTACTCATTTGAAATTGTTAAGTTGCTCAACATTTGACGCTCAAAATAATCTTTTAATATTAGCGAAAGGTGTTGAGATGAGAGAATACGAGCCCCAAATCTTTCATTTGATACTCCTGATAATTGCTTAGTTGTAAATGGTTTATGGACACGTAAAAGAGTTACATATTGCTCTACGACTTCAATTATGGCTTGCCGTTGACTACATGTTATTGTTTGTCATTTAATATTCGTGAAATTAGTTGGAGAGTTTGGATTTGCTGTGCGCAGCAAGTCCAGTTCAAGCCAAGAACGATGTGACGGCCCAAGCGCGAGGGCGCGTCTCCTGTCCCACATCACTTAAAGGGAGAGTCCTAGGACTAGTTTATAAGGCTTAGGTCCCTATGTGACACATTTCACGTACGCTTCCGCTGCGCTAAAAACAAACCGTGAGGGAGGAGGTTGCTGCATGCATGCCTCCAAAGCGGACAATATTATGGCTTGGGAGAGGGCGGGCCAGTGGGCCACACCTCTGCCCTTGCATGGGGCGTTTTAAAGCCGTAGCCGACTCCCGATCGCGTGTGGGGTCACAGCGAGGACGCTGTACTCTCAAGGGGGGGAGAGTGTGTCAAAAGTGGACAATATTACACAATAGCTGGCTCTCGACCGCTTGTGGGGCCACAGCGAGGACGCTGTGCTCCCAAGGGGGGAGAGTGTGACGGCCCAAGCGTGAGGGCACGTCTCCTGTCCCACATCGCTTAGGGGGGAGTCCTGGGGCTAGTTTATAAGACTTAGGTCCCTCTAATTTGTGTGACGCGTTTCACGTACGCTTTTGCTACGCTGAAAACAAACCCTGAGGGAGGAGGTTGCTGTGTGCATGCCTCCAAAGCGGATAATATTACACAGTGGAGCCCGGGTCGTTACAAATGGAATGACTTGATTAGATATATATACATATTTCACAATTTCTTTAATTTATAAGATTTTAAAATTATCTAATGGAGTATGTCATCGCTTAGTACTGTTGACTTACATTACTGTTTAAAAAACATTATATGAACATTTACGTTGTTTTGGGTTCCTTAATCACGCCAATAAGTTCTCATTAATAGACAATTATATTGAGTGAGATATGAGTAGTGAATAATACTATCTATACTATACATAAGATGCTCTGCCGAAGAAAAACCAAACAACAGAGAGAAATTAGCAAGGTAATAAAAATTGGAGAGTAAAATTGAACATGCATACTGATTTATTTTGTACATTAATACTCATAGTGTACTCTTCAAAAGATTATGTGGAAGCTAATACCCCCCCTTATTTTAATGAATTAACAAAAAATAAAAATAGAATAGTAAACTGCAACTATAGATTAGTTGATAGTCAGAAGACATGTAAGATTATTTTTATACTAAATTTTTTTTATGATATATTTAATAGGAAACCCTATAGAATTTAGAGTCATAAGGACTAATGTCGGGGATAAAATCGGTAATCCCATGATGAAGTTGTACAGAGATGTTATAATTTATAGGAGATGTGGTGGTTGCATTCTTTTGTCTTTTTATTAGTCGATACACAGGGAATTTAACAAATAGATCAATTTTTTTATATGTTACTGGGGACAATATTGGAAGAAATTAAAAAATGCGAGACAGAGTGATTTTGGCTAAAATTATAGAGGAAAGCATATACACATGGTATTTGTGAAGTAACTTTGGTGGACTGCTTCCTTAGTCGATATATTTGTTTAAATCTTGCAAAACTTCTATAAATTGGATCGTTTAATATATGTAATCATTTTATAGGTGGCTACAAGATTAAAAGTTCTCCATTTGTCAAAGTGCCCTAGGTCAAGGAAAACTCTTGAGTTCTCTGCATATTCATTCTTAGAAATATTAATTCTGGAGGGGTGTAGGAACTTGTTATCAATTGATCAATCTATTGGTCATATGAGACATTTGAAACACTTGACTGAGCTACTCATACGTAACTATACTTTCTATGGAAGCATTTGTGACATCTTGATTTTCAAGATTGATTTCAATGAGATGAAATGGGCTTTTCATCAACGAGCCTATAGCCTCTTTCTCTAAGTTGACTACTCACGAGTTAACTAGTCAATCAGGTGAAGCCATTAAAAAATCTAAATGCAATAAACTTGAGAATTCGATTAAAAATCGACTGCTCGACCGTGCTAATCCGTAAGGGCCATTACGATACCATCAAAATCGATCAGAGACTGGAAATAAATTGATTAGATAGAGGTATGTGATTAGTGCGTCAGTGATTCCATCTAATTGCAAAATTCTTGTTGAACGGCACTAGACCGATTATTCTGTAATTTTCGTACCTTGTGTCCGTATTTGAAATCTAGAGATTTTCACGACAATTGAAAGTTGCCAATGTGTCGAAAATGTATAATGTGGCTAAAAAATAATCAACCATGGGTCAAATGCGCTAAAAATTCCTAAAAGCTACCCGGTAGATTAGGACGCGCTAAAATCGCGCCAGATTGAAATTAACCGCGAATTTGAACTCGATTTCAGAAATTGAAAGTTCTATCATGTTACGAATTATTTTAGGAATATCGACTTATTCTCCGAGGTATTTTTGGCGAGATCGGAATTTTTACGGAAAATCAATTTGGACAATTCGGAAAAAACGAAAATTTGAATTGACCAAATTAAAGGGATTTTTGGCCTCCTTAGCGAACTACTTGGAGAAAAGGAAATTGTAGAAATTATGTGGATTTTTTCTTCTTCAAAATTGGACGTCGAGTTGGGAAATTTCTTGAAGAAATTGAAGCCAATGTTGAGTAAATTCGGAGCCTAGGATGAGGGTGCAACATTGGCATCAAAATTGAATAATTTGGGGAATTATCTTCAAGAAAGTAATTGGGGACATTAGAGATATGCTGGACGGCTTTAGGGGGCCAAGCATTTAAGGAATGGCTGATTTTTTTGACTTCTTTCCCCCCTTGCTTCTGCCGGCCTTCCTCTTCTGCTCGTCTTCTTCCGCACGCTCGAACACCTCTGCCATTTCTTCATTTCGTTCTCCCCTGCAGCTGCCCGAATCACCACCGCACCGTCTCTCTCTCTCTGCGTCCGCTCCCCTCACGCCACCGAAGCCACATGTCCAGCGCCTGTTCCCCTCCAGTCAACCACCGGCAACTCTTCTCCACTGAAATCCCTGGTCGTTGACTCCAGCAGCAACCGTGCCGCCTGTTTCCTTCACCGAGCGCCAGCTGCCAACGCCACCGATTCCATTTCTCTCCCTTGCTGCCTCATGCCCACGCGCTCCAGCCCATCTTCGCTTCAGTGTGTGTCTCGGCCCAGCAACTCCTTTCCGTTCGGCCAGCAGTCAACCCCACCGAAGTAGCTCTCTCCTTCGTCCGTTTCCCATCCTGTCGCCCGCAGTTTCATAGACGTCAGCCCATCTCCGCGCAGCAGCTTCGTTCCAGCGAAGCAAGCCCAGCCGCTCACCCCTCCCCTTCAAATCAAGACCGAGCAGCCCGTTCCGTCACTCGGCCCAGCCATTTCGGTTCTTGGACAGAACCGAAATCCAGCAAAGGTTTGGAAGCTTCTAGGCCCATTTTGGGGTCTGTTCGGTCTCCACTTGGCGTTGCCGCTTCGGAGTTTATCACTCGTCTCCACGTCGTCGTTGCCATGGACTCACCGGCTTACAAAGCTAGTGAGTTTAACTCACTAAACCTCACTTAGGAGGTTAATTATGCTTATGGGGTAATTAGTTTAAGTTAATTAAGGTTTATATGGTTAGTTAGATTAGATTAGTGATTTAATTATCCAATTCTGCATGTTAGGTGGTTTGATTAGATTAATTAGAGAATAGACAGGTTGTATTAATTATCTAGATTGGTTCAGAAATTTTCCGGGCCCGTTTCGGTGTTTAATTAGGCTTTTACGGCTTAAGTTAGTATTTATAGCATTTAAATTGATTCATTTAATTAATTTTGGTAATTATTTAATTATTTTCTGGAAATTAGACTGAGTTAGCTAATGATCGGAATTTTGTGCTAATTGTAATTGTGTGTTCAATTTATGCAATTGGATGTTAATTTGTGCAAATTGAGTGCTGATTGGATTTTTGGTAAATTATTCCAAAATTTGTGAATTTTCAATATTTATTCAAAAAATTCCGGGTCTCGGATTTTAACACTGAAAATAGTTTTATATACTATATAAAAATAGTGGGATTTTAAATTGGAGGATATCAATTTTCTGGTTCGATCTGACCATGTACCAACATACAATTATTTTTATCAGGTATTTTTAATATTAAGAAAATATGCCAGGATCATTATTTTAATTGAGGCATTTGAATGCAATATACGACGTCTTATTGGTTAAGAGAACCCGTCCCAAGCGTTTACGTTGGACGTTACCCACTTAATGGGATTCTGTTCGCAGTGAATTCTGGACCTATGTTTCTTCGGGAAAGCCGTCTTTGAGAGATGAAGCCATGACAAGGACCATGCTCACGGGTCCTGAAACAAATAGAGGTGCCGGAAACTTCCGGAAGGGAATTATTCACATGGTATGAACAGTAACAGTAAACAGTGATTTCCCTAGATGATGTCTGTTTACGCCAGTAGACCGCCGAACTTCGGAGTAGGCCGTACCCTTGAGGGGCTTAACAATTGGATCGCATGATTGATTGAGTTAGATGCGTCGGATTATGAGACAAAACTGTGTGACATGGTATAGGACGTGTTAATAACGGTTTGGTCTTATAATCTAGACTTCTGTGGTTGTTTGAGAAGGAAGTGTTTGCGTTCCAGTTGTTTGAGTTGTATTACTACATATGATCGAGTGATATGAACTGCGCTGACATGTAGGAGGGAACTAAGGTGAGATAAGTTCTCTGTATTGTGTGAATAGGCCACCCTTGGGTGTATTTTATTTCTAATAGGAGTTTAGGGGGTGGACTTGCTGAGACATAGTCTCACCCTGTTGTGGGCTTAAATTTTCAAGTCCTTAAATGGTGGTCGTGAAGGACGGAAGCCCCGAAGTCTGTGAAGGTGGAGTCTGAAGGATCGGCGTATATATCCGACTAGTTGTCGTAGGACAGCTTCTTTTTGGGAGCTGATATTTTGTAGACCTTTACCTAGACTCTTTTTGTATATAAACCCAGTTGTTTATAAAAGTGTGCTTTTGTAAAATGTTGCCCTGCTTTCCTATCCCATGCTGTTTATTGTCAGAGGTTTATTATTTCGCTTCCGCATGTGCATTAAAAATGAAAGGGTCAGCGACTAATCCTACGAAGTTGCAATTGTATTGACTGCAGTGGGATGTGCAAGCGCTCGAGGATCGGAGCGTGACAGCATTAGTCAAGTTTTAACCTCAATTGGAGCACTCATAAATCTTGAGTGCTTGGCCATTTGTGGAGTTCCTGAGCTAATGACAATTCCTGACTCTATTGGGATGCTGCAATCTTTGGCTGAGTTGGATATCTCAAGCACAGGCATTAGAGAGCTGCCAAATACCATTGTCAATCTAAAGAGCTTGAAAGTGTTAATGATGAATAGAAGTCGCATGCAAAAGTTACCTGAAGCAATGGGGATGTTGGAGAAACTTGAAGAGGTCTATGAAGAGAATTGCTTGCAGCTAGAGATGATTCCTGATGATATTGGGAGACTCCTTTTTTTGAAGATTTTGAAATTAATGTGAACTCGGGTGCAGAATGTGCCACAACTTCCCCAGAGTTTGGTAAGTCTATGTTTGTCCTCAACAGCCGTAAGAAAAGCTTCAAAGATCACCAACTTGGTAAGTTTAAGGAATCTGGAATTATGTTTTACCAACTCAATCTCCATCGTAGCTTTTCCGAAAGAGAGAACTTCCGGCCCATTTGTATGTTGGAACTTCCAAGCTTTACCAGCATAAGCTCATATTGGGGTCACATTTGCTATCCAAAAGAACTTCAACTCATCGGCTACGACGACCTGTACCACCTTGGACAACTTCCCTCCATTTGCTGTCTATGGGAACTTCAACTCATCGGCTGCGACGACCTGTACCCCTTTGGACAACTTCCCTCCAGTTTGAGTAAACTTAAAGTTCACAGTTGCAATCTTCTTTAAGTTGTTGCCCTTTCCAACTTGGAGAATCTACGACTCTTGTTGATCAATAGGTGTCCAGAACTGGTAGAGATTCAAGGTCTTGACAGACTGGAATCACTAGAAAGACTTTCGATCAAAGGGTGCAATTCCTTGCGAAGGTCTCCTGATCTATCCAACTTGAAGAAGTTGAAGATGATCTCCCACTCCAACAACTTGAAAAAGCTTGTAAGATCAGTAAATCCTGAATTTGGAGATTGAAAGAATTTGTCGTCAAAATGTGGCAGACTCATTTTACGATGATGACTGAGGTAGGATCTACGCAGTGGTAAAAATGTCAAGTTCTAATTTTTTAAGTTTCTTAACAGGTGTTCTAGGCCCTCTTCAACGAAATCCCAATACAGTGAGTTTTAGAAAATATCTTCTCGCTCATTCAATCTCCCACACGAGGAAGACTTATAAATATTATTAAGCTCTCGATCTCTACAAATCTAGCTTACTTTTTGCAATAAAGTAATGATCTATGAAAATAGTGTAAATAATCTGTTCAACCATGAATGGGTCAATTTTCTTAATAATATGGAGTTGCTAGGAGTTATACTCATGTACCTGAATAAACGCCCAATTAAGTATGAATAAATTAAGAGTAGATATAGTTGATCCCACTTCCCATTCGAACCTCTCTGCAATGGAGATTTCTCCCTACCGATTGTGTAGTCCCCTCCTACCTTATGGGTAGGTTTTCCCTGATCCAAATCAATCCTTGCTACCCATTCCTACTACATTCCTCCATCAAATTCCTCCGTCTCACATCATCGCCGTTTCCAAGAGGATGGGTCGAGAAACCCTAAGCTCAGTTCTCTTTTGTTTACACAAAAACCCACCCTCATTTCAGCTCAGCTCCTCCTCAACGCGCTTCATCTCGATCTTCAGGCAAATCCCTTCCAGCTGGTGATGAGTTCTCGTCTCTCCTGGCCGACCGAACCATATCTCCCTTCAATCGCAAAGTCTAATCATCTCGCTCTTGATGGTCTCGATTCTCCATCAGGTCAGTTCTGAAACCCTATTGTGACTTTGTTCCTGCAATCGAGACATGGCAAATCCATATGAGGAAGAAAGGCGAGTGGCTACCCTCTGCAAGAGTCTAGGCAATCTCTTGTCAGATGAAGATGCAGTAGAAATCATGGGTGATGTTCCTGAAGAAAACATGCAGACTTGTCGAAGAACTCTGTTTGGAAAGTTTTTCAATAAGACCAACATTAACTTCACTGGTTTTATGGGCACAATGCAAAAAGCATGGCGAAATGAAACCTTCACTTGTGCTGTCATTGAACCAGGTTATTTCCAATTTTCTTTCCAATCAGAGGATGAAAAATAGCGAATATTTGATTCAGGGCCGTGGTCTTTTGGGCATAACCTTCTAGTGTTAAAGCAATGTGATCCCGACATCCCTGATATTTATTATGACTTTAACAAGTGTGATTTCTGGGTGAATTTATTTGGTTTACCCATTGGGAGAGTAACAGATGCAGTTGTCAGAGAAATAGCATAAAAAATTGGAGATGTTGTAGATGTCAAATTAATAGCTAAAGGGAACAGCAACCACAAAGTGGGCAGGGCTCGAGTAAAGCTGAATCTGGAAATTCCTCTCAAAACGGGTGTTCTGGTGAATTTTGACAGGAAAAGATTGTGGATTGAATTTAAGTACGAAAGACTCCCGAATTATTGTTACTCATGTGGGAAGATTGGGCACTATGCAACTAATTGTCTAGAATTTCTATATGAGGAAACGGGGTTAGCAAAGAACTTACCAGGCAGGTTTGGGCACTGGCTTCGCGCAGAGGCACGCGAGCTCGTCCATATGGTAAATTTTCTATGGCAAGCAGGAAATACAGCTAGAGGAGGAGGAAAGTGTGCCTGAGACTCCCAATCTGCCGACCCCTGAACCAAAGCAGCATCTGAATGAAATGCAGCAAACCCAACCACTTGGCAATTTGAGCAATAATGAAATTCTCAACTTACAGGAACATCATCACACCATATCTTCACAGTACTTTTTGCAGAGAAGGGCACTTAGAAACGAGGTAGCAGCTGTCTTGATGATGAATCTGAAATGGTAATTTATCAGGAATAGTTAAAAGAGGCTGAAGCAGAAATGGTGGAGAAGATAGCTGGGGAAAAAAGCCTAACAAGAGAGAAAGCAAGAAGCACTAAGCTGTCCTCCTCAAAAAAAAGGAAAAGATTATGTCCCTATGGTGCTCAATCATCAAAATCAGTAATGGTTGACCCTACCCAGCTGGTTGAAACTCCCATTCGCATGGCAAAAAAGTCAGCTCAGTGGGCTCTAGTGGCTAGCCCTAATAAGCCACCAACTCATCCATGAAGATTTTGAGCTGGAACTATCAAGGGCTGGGCACCCCTTTGACAGTTCAAGCGCTAAGGGTCTTAACGACTCAAGAAAGGCCCAATATTATCTTTATTATGGAAACTAAAAATCAGGAGCAGAAGGTGTTAAAATTGAGGCGGCGACTTCATTTTCAGCATTGTTTTATAGTAAATCCAGTAGGAACAGCAAGGGGTCTAGCACTATTTTGGGACGAAGAGGTAACCCTAACCATAGATTCCTTCACAGAACATGTTATTCTTACCCAATGTCATCTGCCCACCAGCAACCAGCGAATACATATCTCTTTTATACATGCACCGAATGATTTTAAAGAGCGAATAATGCTATGGGAGTATATTTATAGAGAGAGCAATCATTTTCATCTGCCATGGTTGTGTATCGGGGACTTCAACGAACTACTATATCAATGGGAAAAAGTGGGCAAGAAAAGAGTTGAGAATTACCGGATTGCAGCTTTCAGGGATTTTCTTAACCACTGTTCTTTGCTGGATATGGAATGCAAGGGGTGTGCATACACCTGGACAAACAAGAGACATGGTGAAAATCTGATTAAGGAACGTCTGGACAAAGTTTTATGCAACTCAGATTGGCGAATTAAATACCCCAATGCAGAATGTATAGCCATACCAGCCGTCGGCTCTTATCATACGCCAATTATTCTCGCCACTTGTCCACCAAAAAAACGGAAGAGGAAGAGCTTTAAGTATGAAGCTTTTTGGGCTGAGGAGGAGGAATGCAAGAGTCTTGTCAGAAACATCTGGGCTGATCTTGCCTCCTATCAGTTCAATGTGGCTGAAAAACTGCAGAACGTGGCAAAGGAATTGGTCAAATGGAGCAAAGGTAAATTTACTAATGCAAAGAAGAGGCTAACTTGGCTGAATAGTGAACTTCAGAAACTAATGAATGGAGCAGGGGTCTTTCAAGAAAGCAAGGCAGCCAAGGAAATAACAAAAGAAATTGAACAGCTGTGGCGACAAGAAGAAATGTACTGGGGAATGCGATCTAGAATTAAATGGTTAGCTTGGGGAGACAAAAACACTAAGTATTTCCATGCTACAACCATTCAAAGACGCAATAGAAATCAGATTGCGATGCTGAAAAACTCAGAAAATGAATGGGTGAGAAATGAATAGCAACTGAAAGAAATGACAAACATATATTTCACCAAGTTGTATGAATCAGCTGGTCCACGCAACTTTCAGCCCCTTCTACAACAAATACCAACCTCAGTGAATGCAGGAATGAACCAACGACTAGTAGAACCTGTTTCTATGGAAGAGATTACGCAAGCTATGCATCAATTGGGAGCGCATAAAGCTCCAGGACCGGACGGTATGCATGGTCTCTTTTTCAAAACTCACGCCGCGACATCTCTCAGGATATTTTCATAGAGATACAGGGCTTTTTCAACACGGGTTATCTCAATCCAGCAATGAACAGCACACTAATCACCCTAATTCCCAAAGTTCCAAATCCAGAAAAGTTGGAACACTTTCGTCCCATTAGTCTGTGTAATTTCCTTTACAAAATTATATCAAAAGTGCTGACAAATAGATTAAAACCCCTGCTACCAACTCTAATTGCTGTGGAGCAGAGTGCATTTGTCGAAGGAAGGTTGATACAAATAATATCTTGCTGGTACAGGAAGTTCTTCACAGATTACGAACCTGGGAGAGAAAAAAGAAGTTTCAAGCACTCTTAAAGCTAGATATGCAAAAGGCATATGACAGGATCGAATGGGATTTTCTTAGTGCATGTCTAACCAAAATGGGATTCTGCGCACAATGGGTACAATGGGTGATGCAATGCGTCTCAACTGTTACTTTTAGTGTGAATTTTAATGGGGAGTCTCTACCATCCTTCAAGCCTACACGAGGAATCCGCCAAGGTGATCCTCTCTCCCCATATCTATTCATACTTGTTGCCAATGTTCTATCCTATATGATGGGCAAAGCTGTTGAAGATGGCACTATTAGAGGAATCCAACTGAATAGTAGATATCCCACCCTATCACATCTATTGTTTGCGGACGACTCTATCTTTTTCCTCCATGGTTCAATCCTAGATTGTTATGCTTCTAGCCAGGCCATCAACTTAAACAAATCTGGTATATACTTCAGTAAAAGCTATCCACCAACCCTGAGGAGCAATATGGCCAATGTACTGAGGGTTCCAGAAATTGAAAAAATAGGGAAATACCTAGGGATCCCGACGGATTGGGGCTGCTCTAAAAAATACATGTTTGCGTGGATATTGGCAAGGATAAATAGAAAACTCGAAAGTTGGAAAGAACATCTGTTATCAAAAGCAGAAAGGAAATTTTGATAAAATCGTTGTTCGGCCATCCCTCAATATGCCATGGCCATATTCAAAATCCCTGTCTCTATATGCAAAGCTATCGAGAGGAGGATTGCAAGCTTTTGGTGGAAAACAAACAGCAAAAACGCTGGAATTCACTGGAAGGGTTGGGCGGCTTTGAAAACCGTGGGACACTTAAGTGCCAAGAAGGAGGGTGGACTAGGATTTAAAGATCTAATTTCTTTCAATATAGCTATTTTTGAATTTTATAATTTAATTAATTTTTATATTATTATTTACACGGGCAAGCAAGCGTGGCGCATTTCACAAAATACTCAGTCCTTATTGAGCAAAGTGATGCAGGGCCTATATTACCCTCATGGAGATTTCTGGAAAGCTGGCCACGGATCCCGACCCTCATGGGGTTGGCAAAGTATAATTCGGGGTAGGGACTTTATCAGGCCACACACTATGTACTCAGTTGGGAACGTCAGAAACCTATCAATTAGAATGGACAAATGGATACCAAGCGGTCCAATTGGAAGCCCGGCAACAAGAAACGAACCAGAACACGTGGAGGCTCTAATTGAACCTAAAAACAACAAATGGAACTCCCAGCTAGTAGAGTCGCTATTCGATGACAGAATCGCCAAGGAAATACTTGCTACACCTATTGGAGGGCCACATTCAACATATAAGCTAGTCTGGATACACAACAAATCTGGTATCTACTCAGTGAAGAGTGGCTATCACACGGTCATAGAACACCCAGCAAACACAGACCAAACAGCAACTACATCGCACCACATAAATCCAGATTTATGGAAACTAATATGGCAAGTTAAAACTCTCCCAAAAATCAGGTTTTTTCTCTGGCAAGCCTCCCATAATGCTCTACCTACTCAGGAAAATCTATATCGAAGAAAGATCGTACCGGATCCCATTTGCCCCATCTGCATAAAGGAGGCTGAAACCATTGAACATCTCCTCC
Source organism: Eucalyptus decipiens (assembly GCA_014182575.1). Taxonomy (NCBI): domain Eukaryota; kingdom Viridiplantae; phylum Streptophyta; class Magnoliopsida; order Myrtales; family Myrtaceae; genus Eucalyptus; species Eucalyptus decipiens. The sequence goes on along the minus strand of CM024611.1, from coordinate 25,386,455 downwards.
TACTTTGCCCATGGACAAACCTGATTTGGAGTGCCGCACCTCTACAGATCAAGATATCAAGATATGGGTTATCTCGACTAGATGATTGGCTTGTTAAATGTAAAACAAACCCTCACCTCGCCAAGAAGTTCGAATTGGTAGTGGCTGTCCTCTGGAGCATCAGGAAGGGGCGCAACCTGTTCCTGTTCGAGCGGCGTCCCCTGCACCCACAGCAAGCCATGTTTCAGGCGCAAATCTTCCATGAGACCTTAAGCTCCGTGACCCATCAACAGCAAAAAGAGAGGAGACCAACCGTAAGTTCTGATCGCTGGTTACCACCGCTCCCCCACAAGTTGAAAGTAAACATTGACGCCTCTTTTGCCGAGCCTCACGCAGTGGAAACAGGGACTGGTGGGACACCACAAAACAGAGCAGCTGTGGCGTGCATCTGCAGGGACTTCCGAGGATGCGTGGTGGATGGTTTTGCAAGAGTGGTGGAGGTGACATCGGCGGAGCAGGCAGAAACTTTGGCCCTGCTTGAAACCTTAGATCTGCTGGCATCCCGTGCGGAACTCTCTCTGGAAGTACATACCGACTGCTCCTCACTCGTGCAAGCACTTACCACTTCGTCGGATGTGAACTGGAGACTTCAGCCTCTCTTGGACCGAGCCCGAACGAAATTGCAGATATTCCGAAATCTCTCTCTGGCCCACTGTGACCGAACAACAAACCGGCCCGCCGATTGGCTTGCCAAGGCCTGCAGGTGTAATTTTCTCCCCCCTAATTGGTTGTTCCAACCCCAGCCTACTTTTCTAGATTTACTATGCACCGATGCTCTTGATGTAATAGTCTCAAACTGTGGCTAAGTAATCAATTGTATATCGTATTTCTCGTTCAAAAAAAAAAAAAAAAAAAAGATATAGTTGATCCCACGTGGTAAAATCTAATGAATTTTCTTTGTTCTTATATATTACACGAGTAAGCAATTTGTTGTTCTTTCACAACCACGAGACAAATCATCTTGAACGTATAATTTGGTTTTTGGTACGGTAATAGGGTCCAAGGGTTAATTTTTCTCTTATAATGTATGAATGTTTGAAGTATAGCTCCTCATTGAATTTATATATATGTTTGTTAACTTGTTTATGTAATCAACCATTTAGCCTTAATCTTTTCATAAAATTATGTGGAGATTGGCCATTTGGCTTTGGATAATATTTTTAACTTAAAATACTTTACAATTTTCATTTTCCATTTTCATGAAATTATGTGGAGATTGGCCATTTACGTGACCCAATCATCTTTGTCCCACCCGCTTCAACATCACGCCACCGTGCTCACGACGGTCACGAACTGCGATTGCTCTTCGCCGTGGCTAATAGCTGCCCAACATGACATTGCAACCAGTCCGAGATTGCATCGCCGCCGCTTCCGCCACCACCACTGTGTGTGTCTCTCTCTTCCCCCCATTTCCCTCTCTATCTCTCCCAAGAGCCTGTCAAGATCGAGCCGGTGACAACGAGGCAAGATCTGGCTCTATAGCTTGCGGCATGTTATCGTTGGTGGAGCGCCTATTTGTCCGGGTAGAGAGAGGGGGCGACTGTGCTCGAGCCTCGGTGACTATGGCGGCAAGGCAGGGTTGTGGCAGCAGCGGCAGCGTCGAGGTTCTTGCGGTGGTGAAGACGCGGCTAGGGAGAGGAGAGGAGAGGAGAGGAACTAGGAAATTGGATTAATTGTGCCATTGTTCCCGGGAATCTTTCATAACCAATTGAAATATGCCGCGTGTTAGGCTGTTGCGTTAACTCTGCATACGGCGGTGGCACAATCTGTCCCTTCACTAAAATTGAAAGGCCTAACGTGGAAACTGTGTTTCTTTACGTTTGTTTGACATGCGATGCCAAGGAAACAGTAAAATTCATCTATTATGAATTTATTTTAACCTAATTAAATAACAAAATTGAAGATTTTATAGAGTTAGGTTGCCGTTTTTAACTTCTTGTATGACTAGATCCACTTCCGATTGCTTTTGCAACTAGTAGAGAAGGTGAAACAAAATGAACTCGAAATTAGAAAATGTGTGCTCGAGTAGTATTATGTATATTATTATATATAAAAAAAAATGTCTTTCTCTGAGAGTTAGTATCTAATTTAAAAGGGATTTGATCATTTTCTTTGCTCTAATTGTGCTACCTGCCTATTACTTTTTCGTCCCTCTCCCTCCCCTCTCTCCATATATATATATATTTTTTTCTCATTGTAACTCCTTTATTTTGAAGAAATTTCCCACCTGAATACTAATATAATAATTTACATAAGTATACAAATATGTTTACTAAAATAAAGATATGTAAATTATGTGTACTTAAATCATAGTAAAGAAAGAGAGAAAAAATCAGGTTAGCTATTTCATTAATGAGTTGCTGAAAAATTATTGACATTATGTTAACACTACAGTCGTATTGCAAATACAATAACATGAAGGTTTCTTCATACATGAATGTTTGTATATCATTCTTCATTATAGATTTGTGCAACAATCTGCACAGCATGGCTTGCATATAGTGTCTGATTATTTCACGGTCTTCAAATTGATACGGTATTATTATTTACTAAAATTTTGATGGACGATGCATCCTACTTTTTAGCATTAATTAGAGCTAGGGAATTATAGTTTACCCACTAATGTATTGAGTTAATTAGCGAGGATGGGTTCATTAAGTTAGATGATTACTCCCTTGCCTTTTAATTTTAAGTTAAGACAATGTTCTAATAGTTTATTAGTTGGGTAGTGATTTGTCAATGTTTAGCCGCCTTGGCTTGAAGTTCCACTTCATGCTTGGCAATGTTGTTTCTCTTGAGCCTCCTCGGCCTCTTTACCTGTTTAGATGCTAACAATGCGCCGAGCAATGCTTGAACTTAGCCAGAAGGATGGACTTCGTGGTACATGTACCCTGGATTTTTCGCCTTGTAAATCTTCTTCTTTAAGACGGCAGTCGCATATAAAACTCTTTTTAGAAAATAAACCGAAAGAATAACAATTTGTTGTCTTATTAATTTTGGACATTCTTTAAAAGTGATTCAATGCTTAAGGAAGATTTGGCCGAAAAACTCAGACAGTTTCATCAACATATATTTTCCCACATTTTAGAAATGCATATCTAATTAAAATACACAAGCACCTAAACAATTCAACAGTCCAGCTCTTTTAGATTTATTTTTTCTGCTGCTTTTGTTTAATAATAGTACAATAAATAAAAAAACTCCCAAAAAAGCACCATCTTTATTTTGTTTAAAATATAAGTATTATAGAGCATATGAAGTACAGTAGCTTAGGGGCATCCCTTGACATTACAAATGGAGCTAATGGAAAAAAAATCACTACTTTGTTTTTGGCCACAATGATCATTCCAATCAAAGCATCCTAGAGAGTGTAATTTCTTTTTCTTTTTCTCTTTTTGTTTTTCCATCTTGTCAAGTGTTACTTTTTGCCCCTTTTTATAATCAAAAACCTTAATGTCAATCAAGTGTAAATTTTCCTTTTTCATCCTATCAAATGCAGATTTATGATCCAAAATTGACAGAATCTGAAAAATTGAGGGTTTTACAGTACTTGAATTAAGACGAAACAGAGGCCTAACCTTTTTAATTAGCTTTATAGCTAAAATTATCGTCACCAACCTATCTATGTCTATAATTCTCTTAGACTTAAATGAGCGCTTCACTTTCTTACCCATAGAACATGCATCACCAAAATTCTCTCTCAAACTTCATCTTTGATAGGCCACGAACTAAATCCTTTGCCAAAGAATGGAATTTTTTTTTTTTTTAAATCTTGCATAGCCTAATTTTTTATGCCAAAGACAATTTTCCATTGCAACGGTCGTTGGAAAGATCAAAATCTTTTGAACAAATGATATACACATTCTTATGAAGTTTTCCAATAACTTTCTCTTCGAAGGTATTCTTGTAAGAACAATACGTGGACAATAAAAAAAGTGTTACCACCAATGATGCCTCGAGCAGCAATCTTTCCTTTGCTATTATCACAAAAAAATTATGTTTCCACCATCCACATATTTCATAATGACCTTCAACAAGTAAAATATTCGCATATGCCTTGAACACACATAATGAGCTTGGTACTTTTCATATGACAGTTATAGCATAATGACCTAATTTAGCACAACAATGACATGCATTGATGTATGTGACCTTTTGCTGAAAGGTCGTACTCTCGGTTTGGATTCTGTCTATTCTCAAATAAATTCCTCTGCTATTCAAGAGCCTTCAATAAAGTTCCCAAAATTTGAGAATAAGAACGACATTCATAAACATAAAGAGACACAAAATCAATTTCAGGTCATTTCTCTCTTATAATAAAAATTTTCTTTCTCAATGTGTCATTCTCTTCCTTCAAATTTTAATTTGCTCTCTTCTACTGAGAATTGGGTTTGGAAACTTTTTTGAGTTCATGAACAACTCATCAAATGCATCATGGGACTCCTCATTAGTTGTAGGATTAAGGTTAGTGCTTTAACCTCAGCTTCTACAACGTTGGCCATCCAACATAGATTTGCAGCTTCGGCTTCATCCTTACTTGATTTACTTTTTAGTGTCGCTCCATGTTCTCTTAAAAGTTTATTACCTTTCCTTGATTTGCCGAATTTCTTCCCGAGTAAAAGGCATTAGGATTCTATGCGGCCGGCTTGATTACACTCGAAAACATGCGAGGACTTTCTTCTCGCCTTAATATCTTTGTCTGCCTTTTGTAATTCCATCTTCCTTTGTAACTTCTCTTTCGAAGGAACTTTTTGAATTTACGTTTTGGCGTATCTACTTCATCTTTGTCCTCCTCATCCGTGCTTGAAAACTCGTCCTCGATGCTATCACCGACCTTTACAGCAATCGACTTTTTCTTTTTTAAATAGGCTTCATTGTCTTTCTCCACTTCATAAGACATTGAAGTTGATTTCTTGCTAGAAATTGATTTCTTAGGCCCTGTTTGGCAACATGCCAAACAGTGACTGATTCTGATTTTTTGTTCCCAGAATCAGTTTGGGACGAGAATCGCGTTTGGTAAAATTTTTGTTCCCAGAACAAATTTGTTCCCGGAATAAGTTTGGGAGTAGATTTGAGAATCAAAAAAGTTGATTCTCAAGCGTCCGAGAATCAAAAAAAGAATCAACACAATAAAACTCTTCTTCTTTCCTTCTGCCATCCCGCGACCGTCGCCCGCCGCCGTCCGCCGCCGCCCGCCGCCGTCCGCCGTCGCCCACCACCACCCGCCGCCGGTCGCCGGCCGCCGGTCCGGTGAGCTCGCCGGAGGCTCGCCTGGCCAAGGAGAGGTCCAGCAAGCTCGCCGGAGGCTCGCCCAGCCACCGGCGAGCCTCGCCCAGCCCCGGCGAGGCCCGCTGTCCACCGGCGACGCTCGGCCTCCCCAGATCCGGCGAGGCCGAGCCTCGACGGGCTGGGCGAGCCTCGCCCAGAACCGGCGAGGCTCGGCGACGAGGGCCGACGATGCTCGTGAGGTCGCCGGCCCTCGTCCCTCGCTGTCGCGGACCGCGACCGGCCACAAGAAGAAGAAGAAAAATAGGAGAAAAAGGAAAAAAAGAAAAGAAAAAAGTAAAAAAAGAAAAGAAAAAATGAAAAAAAGGAAAAAGTAAAAAGTAGAAAAAATTATTCAAAAAAAAAAAAATTGGAACAGAATCAATGAACACATTATCAAACGTAATTCTATTCCAAAATCAGAAATTTTAGACAGTTACAAAACACGTTCTTTTACTCAGAATTAGTTCTCGGGAACAGAATCAAAAATAATCATTTCTTGTCAGAATCAGTTTCCGAGAACAGAATCGTTGCCAAACGCACCCTTAATTTCTATTCCCCAGACAAGTTTCTAAGCAAAGAAACCCGTTTGATAACAACTCAAAATTTTTATTTCTGGAACAAAAATTCGTTTGATAACAGAATAAAATTTCTATTTCTAGGAATAAAAATTGGATAGATAACAACATAGGAAATTCTCAAATACAAAATAATACTCAAAATAATACTAATACATTACAAAAGTTGAAAATACAATTTCATAGAATTTCCGGCATATTGTTATCCCTTGCCATTTTATTGGCAATGGTTTTCCTAAGCGTATTTATTTGGTTTCCCTCCTCGGTCAACTGAACGTTTGCAAACTCATCCTGCGTAGGTTCAGCCAAGTACATCGGATCTCTATATAGGGAAAAGTTCTTATCCATCTTATCTTGATCACGGATGTAATTATGGATGGCACAACATGCAATTACGATATGTGCTTGCTTTCGAATTGCAAATGAGGGCATGTGTCTCAAAATGAAAAAACAATTCTTCAATGCCCCAAATGATCTTTCAATGACATTCCTTAAAGAAGAATACCTATAGTTGAACAATTCTCTTGCAGTTGTTGGCCGTTTCGCTCTACCCCTATACTCATTTAAATGATACCGGTCACCTCTAAAAGGAGTTAAAAATCCCAAAGTTGTTGCATAACCAGAATCCATGACATAGTATTTGGCTACAAGAATGTATTCATACATTGGTCATAATTTGTAATTATAAATATGATCATAAAGAAAATTACTCCTTAAAGGACAAACAAATACCTAATGGCGGCCGAGGAAATTCCAAGTGAGGAGTCTCCAATGCTGCTGCAAGCACTCGACAATCGTTGGTAGAGCCTTCCCAACCAGAATATACAAAAGTAAATTTCATATCAAATGAACTAACGCACTTCACATTCTGAGTGATGGTGCCTTTCCTACCTCTAAATGGGATTTGCTTCGACACAGGTATAGAAGCATGAATGTGGGTGCCATCAATAGCGCCTGTACAACCCTGTCATTTTATCAAAGACTAGTATTATACAAGATTATCAACAAAATAAAATTGATGGTGTAAAGGAATATATGAGAATTTTACCTTGAAGTAACGTTTATGCTTAGGATCCATAAGAATCTCTTGTGGGACAACATCAAAGGAAGGTGGTATAATAACCTCTTTTGCCAATTTGAGAACAAAAATTCTATTTTTGAAGGATGGAGAAAATGAAATAATTTCTGTTTCTATTTCAAAAACAGAGAAGGTACAATTTCTAGCTTCTGATTTCTCCTCCAAATCAATTTCTGGAATAGAAATCTGTTTCAGAAATAGAGAAATCAAATTACATTACCAAATGGATTTCTGTTCCAAACCTGTTCCGGGGAACAGAGAAATAGAGAAATCAAGAAACATAAATTTTATCATGCGCAGCCTGAAAAGCCAATAAACCCTTCTATGGTCATAAGAGGGAGATCGTGTCCTTGATATATTGAAGTCATCGGTCAAAGATCTCGAAAATTTCGTTCTAAATTCATTGAAAAATAAAATAATGCTGTTTCCATCCTAGATCTATTCTACTTATTGGGCCTAGAATGAAAGGAGAGCCCATTATGCCCAGTGTGTAAGAAGGCCACCGGTTATCAGGGATATTGAAGATTCGGGATCAAATAAGCCTGAAGATAAGGCTGGAGACAATTTCAAAGACTTGGTGCCGTCAATGCTGAGGATAATGCGAAGCGATTATTGACGCGGTACCGAAATCTCCATAAGTAGTTTGAAATTGAAGTCAGTAATTGCTAAAGAATGGTTGCTTGTGAATTAGGCTATAAATAGCCAAAGAGACGCAGTTGTATGCACCTTTCGACAAATCAACAATCACAAGAACATTTGTCTTTTGACTATATTTTTCTTTATATCACACATTTACCTTTTATTGCACGTTTTTATCTCCTTTTTATCCTTTATTTTATTGCCTGTAGAGTAGAATTAGTCACTTCTTTTCTGAAACTACATAGAACCCAATCCACATAACAAAATGTTATGGCTGATGTGAAAACTATAACAAAATTGAAATTGAGAAGAATAAAATAACACCAGATTTTACATGGAAGCCCTTGCGGGAAAAATCACGGGAAGAGGAGAAACAAATCCACTATAGAAATCAAGGATTGCAAAGGGTGGCTTTGAAAAGTTTAGACTCTTTCTATATCAACTTCTTTTATATATGCAAGAATCAAATCCAAAGTGGAAAACCTCTTTTTAGGAAACCTTTTCCAATTAAGAAGATCATTTAAATTATAAAAACTATTCGAAATAGGAAACTTTCCTTTTCAGGCTCAAACTTGAGAAGCTCACCGACTTGTGGTGAGGTAGGTAAGGCTTTGACTCACCCAAGGCCAGATCTAGTGATGGCGAGGCTCATGCTCGCCTGGTTCAGCAAAGCTTGGGCTCACCTAAATCTGGTGAGCTGTGAGCTCACCAGCCTCGATGGAGCTTGAGCTCGCTTAGATTAGCAAAGCTCGAGCTTGCTTGGATCTAGGAAGCTTGAGGCTTGCTCATCATCTTGATGGAGCTCAGGCGAGCTTGAGGCTCGCCATTGCAGCCAACCGCCGGCCTCGAACCTCGCTTGGCTCACCCTCACGATCGTTGATCTCAAGCGAGGCTAGAGGCCAACGAGCTTGAGCCTTGCCCAAGGCTAGATCCAGCGACGGTGAGACTAGAGGTTGCCAGATCTAGTGAGCCTCGAGTTTGCAACTCACTCAATCCAAGCGTGCCCGAGCTCCACCAAGGTCGATGAGCTCGAGGTCGCCGGATTTGGTAATTTGTGTCTTGGTCAATCGCTAGGCAGCCAGCCATCGTCGAGGCATGCGTCGACAAAAGATGGAGGAGGAAGAAGGTGGAGCAAGAAGGAGGAAGGAAAAGAAAAATGTAAAAAGAAAAATTAAAAATAATAAAATTTTTATTTTTAAATAAAAATAATAAAAATTTGATTTTTAAAAAAATAAAAATAATTAAAAATTATTTAAATATATATATTAAAATTAAATATTTTTGGTCAATAAAAAATTTTGGTAATTTTTCCAAAAATCACATTAGATAATGAATAGTGGAAAATATTTTTCACTCCATTTTTAGATTTCAACCGAACACGGAAAAATATAATCTTTTCTTGGAAAATGAAGGAGGAAGGAAAAGAAAATGTAAAAAGAAAAATTAAAAATAATAAAATTTTTATTTTTAAATAAAAATAATAAAAATTTGATTTTTAAAAAATAAAAATTATTAAAAATTATTTAAATATATATATTAAAATTAAATATTTTTGGTCAATAAAAAATTTTGGTAATTTTTCCAAAAAATCACATTAGATAATGAATAGTGGAAAATATTTTTCACTCCATTTTTAGATTTCAACCGAACACGGAAAAATATAATCTTTTCTTGGAAAATGGCTTCTTGGAAAAAAAATTTGGAAACGTAATATTTTCTACTAAACAAGTGGACCTTGAGTTTAAGAAATCTAGAATTAATATTTCCCCTTGCATACATCGTCCATTCCACCAATCTAGAAAGAGCTTTAGACATCTCCAGCCCATATTGTAAGTTGGAACTTTCAATTATCACCAGCATAAGCCTTGTGTGTTGCTTTTGCTGTCTCAAAGAACTTGGACTCAAGAACTGCGACAACCTGCACTACTTTGGACAGCTTCCCTCTGATTTGAGGAAATTTACAGTTGACAATTGCAGATTTCTTGAAGTTGTGGACCTTTCCAACTTACCTATCTACAAAAACCTCAAGGACCTCATTGTACGGGACTGTTTGAGACTAGTTGAAATTCAAGGTCTTAAAAAATTGGAATCACTGGAAAGTCTTTACATCGAGCACTGTAGTCCCTAGCTATGCTTACCTGATCTATCCACCTGGAAGAAGCTGAAGCAGTGAGATATTGATGCTCTTGCAACATATTCGGCGAGAGTAAAACAAGTAGCTCGAAGCCATGATCTCCTACTCTAGCACTTGACAAAAGCTTGTAAGGTTGGCAAATCTTTATTATGTTGGCTCGTGTGTTATTCGATCCATGGTGTTAGTAGGGTATTTTTCTTTTTTCTTTTTTGTTGGTCAAAAGTAAGGGATTTCTTGTGCCCCGGCTTGTACTTCTGATGAACAAAGAGTAACACACACTATTAGGCCTCCCTTACAACTTTGTTGGAACTTTTTGGGCCTATGATATTATTGGGTTTTGACCACGCAATGCAAATCTCAAAACACTGCATCCTAGGTGGAATAAACCCATTATTGGTCATTATGAAAGTCCAAACTATTTAAAATTTTCATTTTTCAATGTCTTTGGAATTTTGGTAGCCTCTCAAGTTGAACAGTCTCAACTTATGTTCGAGCAAAAGCCCAAATCTTTGAAAGCAATCCTTGTATTCATTTCAAAAATAAATAAATAAATAAATGTAGGATGTTATGGCTTACATTGAAAAGTACGTGCGATGACATCGTCAAACTATGCTTCTATTTACTCTCTTCATCTGATTATTCCTTAAGTTCAATTTCTCCTGCGATAGGCTCAATCGCTGTACTTCAGACAACATAGTCTTATCCCTATCATCATCATCATCTGTCGCCATTCATCAAACTAGTGAACAGGTCATAGGAAAATGAAAAATTAAATAAATAAATTGTCAAAATATCACAAAATTTGTGGTCCTAGTCTACTACGTCCAAGCAAGTTCGTCGCCGCCCAAGCAACTTGATTACGGGAAAAAAAAAATATTGGCATGAATTTGTTGGGTCTTGGTCAAATTTGGCGAGCTGTCTACCATTAGCTTGGGTTAAATGCGTAGTATTAGATAATCCAATTATTTAACCAATTGTGTTTGGGTTTCAAAATTGTAACACAATTGACAAATATGTCGCGTTCAATGACATGGCACGATTGCAATACAAGCACACGAATTGTCAGCTGTACCATTCACAAGACACACATGATACGTAATTAAGTGTGTTTATGTCAAACTTAAACAGGTTCATGTCACAAACAAGGACAAACGATTATACATAAATAGTAAATAATTCATGTACGGATTAGCCCTTTATGATCAATTTACGACACACTTAAATACATTTAAGGTTGGACTTGAAGCAGATCATGTTAAAGAATGGTTGTGGTAACAATTGTTAAAGAATGGTTGTTGAAAAAGTTCTGACCATCCAGTTAGGACGGGAATGGCCAACCGGACTCAGCCGGTAACTACCGCGGGATCTACCGGTCAATCCTTGCAAAATCCCAAGTCCCATCTGACACGTGTCGGTCATCCCCCGTATGAATGGGGACAATATATTAAGAACCTGCGCCGGGCAGAGAATCCTTAGGTTCTTCAAGTTCTCTCTTCGCTCAATCTTTTTGTTTCGCGACCCGCAATTTCTTCGTTTAGCTTTTATTTAAACTCGACGGAACTTAGATATTCATGACCCCATTTTGAATGCGGCTTTCTCATGCAGTTGCAGGAGAGTCGTCTATCTTGCGTGCACAAGAAATTTACTTTTTCTTTGTTCGTTCGAACTCGAATTTATTGGATATATCTATCGCATCACACATAAAGGTAGCTGCTTATTCAGAGTTTAATTTCGTTTTCTTTTGTTTGGTCTCTTGCTTTGTGTTTTCGTTGTTAATTCTTACTAGTTTTGAGATGCTTGGAGGTTTGCAACTCTTTCAGCTTCTGGTTTAATTATATTTCTCTGAGTTTGTTTGATAGTTTAACTTTATATCTAGCGTTCATAGATGCCTGGTCTCTACCACCATCTCTTGTTGGACTCGGAAGTTTATGTTTTTCCTATACCTGTCGTGAGAAAATTTTCCATCAATGCTTGTTGGGTCCCCCTCTCCGCCCTCTGGACCTGTTTGCTCCAGAGTTCGTCTTCTAAAAGTTCTAAGAGTCTTGCTTTTTCTTTTTCTTTTTTTTCTTTTTTTTGGTGACTTGATCAGCAATCGTTGCATGACAGATACTTGAAATCGGAAAGAGAAGCTCAATTTCACAGAACTCAAGCAATATAAACTTGCTTGCAATGCATACTACAGAATTATCTATCATCCCTAGTCTGTAAGATCTTTTGTGAGATCTTTGATGTAGCAGAGGCAGCTAGGATGAAAAGAAAAAGGAGTTGTTCAGAAACAGGATCCACTAGCAACGGCACATCTCAAGTCCAGTTCGATGTCTTCTTGAGTTTTTGAGGACCAGACACTCGTGCTAACTTCACAGATTACCTCTATCATGCCCTGCTAGATAAGGGCATCCATGTTTTCATAGACAAGAAGGGGATCGACATCGGTGAAGAGATCGGCCCTGAGATTTTCCAGGCCATTGATAACTCGAAAATCTGCATTCCCATCTTCTCTAGAGGCTACGCCTCTAGTAGTTGGTGCTTGCGTGAGTTGGAACACATGGTGGAGTGTAGGAAAACCAAGGAATTGGAGGTCATGCCCATTTTCTATGACGTGGAGCCTTCGGATGTGAAGTTGGAAACCAAAGTATATAGAGATGCATTAACCCTGCATGAACAGACACGCGGGGTTGAGATTGTGCAACGCCGGGCAGCGGCACTCAAGGAGGTTACTGGAATCAAGGGATGGGACACCAAGAACATAGGGTATGTTAACTCATTCGACTCTATCTTCCATTTTCTCTCTGCTTCTTTTGCTTAAATACAGATTATATTTTGAAGAGCCAAATTATCATGTTGCTCTAGGCTTGTTAAGCGTGTTTTTGTCAAGTTGTGTTTGCTAAGAACTCGGTGGTTTCATTGATTAAAACCCAATCAAATCAATTCATAGCCTCTTAACATATCAAATCTGACTTTAAGTCAATCAAAAACATGTTTTGAAATCTCAAGGACTTTATCACAGTCTTATTAAAAAAAAAAATGCTTTTATTGAATTAGAGTACGTGCTTACATTCTTCAGTGTCGTGCTTGCTTGATGACATAATCTGAACACAAACTTCTCAATGGAATGCATTGGGAAAAAAAGCTCACAAAGAGACTAGAAAGCCTTTATGCTCAAAGAAAAACACTAAAATTAGAAAGCCTACCTAATTTGAATTTGAAATTCAAAACCAGATGGAAGATCTAATCCGTTACAATCTTTTCTAATCAGGACTCCATGATCGGTGCCCTATGATTTATGTTGAAAGTGTTTGAACTGTCTTCAGAGACATGTCTATGTGTTGTAGGTGATAACGAGAGTTTTGGTGTCTTTAATTGTTCCCCTATTTTCAATGTACGATTCGATTATACATCCTCATATTCTTCCACAAAAATTTCTAACTGTTTCTTGACTTGCATCGCTATTTTAGGAATGCTTCTAACAATCTTTCAATTATTGTTGTTTCTTGGTTGATGGAACTTTCTAGACTTAGCTTCAACTTCCTTTCATGTTTTGAGTTAAATGATTGTTGCCACGTGTCATAATTTTTCACTTAACCTCCATCCATCAATGAGCCTTTGAGACATTTTATCTATGAATTTCATAAGTCAAATGTATTTTTGTAACTTTTATGTTCGATGAGCTCATTTAGGCATTCCATCAAGTGGCCTTATTGATTGAGTGTATTGTTATGGCATGATTTTGGCCATTAACTTCTTTATGTTAAGGCCCTGGATTTAAGGTTTGGCTTCAATAAGGCCATAAACTAGGGGTGATTAACAGTCCAAATTCAAGTTGGGGATGGACCAGAACTAAACTTGCTGGTCTAGTTCAAACCCGATTCTCATAAGAACTGGCTAGATTCACAAGTTCAAAATACAAGAACCAACCATTTAGTTTGAATCTATGACCTGAGCCGTTACAGACCAACTTGAAATTTATGGTTCGGCTCAAGTGGGGTTTCTGTTCGTGATCAGTTTCCATCTTCTTCTTCTGTTTTCCTTTTGTGCCAGAAATGTTCGAATTGTTCATTTTTACACACTTCTTCTTCTTCTGTTTTCCTTTTGTGCTAGAAATGTTTGAATTGTTCATTTTTACACACTGTAACAGACTAATATCTACTGCGGATAAATTTTATTTAAAAAAACAAAAACAAAAACAACGTAGGAAGGATAGGATGAAGCAAGCAGCTTCTGCGTTTCTAATCGACAAACGGGGAGAGAGTCAAATTATGGTGGTCGTTAGCTTGCTCTAATGGCATAGGACGCCAGCAATCTTACCTGCAACATCCGTGGTGGAAAATCATGTGACGGATCATCATGGTGAGGCAACCTCATATTAGTACGATGTATTTGTTCCCAATGTCTCTCTCTGCGGTTGGTGGACGCGCGTCTAGAACTACACTTGCATATTGTACATTTTTTTCATCTATTTGGTGCCCTCGAAGATATACTTCCTCCTCTTCTTTCTTTTTTTAAGGCCAATATGGCTTTCTTTTTTTTTTGACAAAATAAATCTACAAATATTTGCTCTTTCCTCAAACCTGTTTCCTTTTCCACTTTCAGATCTGATTTAGTTCCCATTTGTTTCAATTTAAACTACTGGTCGGTTTTTGTTTTTCAGATTTGAACCGAAGTTTGAATAGACCCATTCAAGTAATATGTTTCGACTAGTCCGAACATGAGGCTTCATAACACAGACAGAACGATTTGGATCGGGTTTCGGGCTGGGCCTCCCCAAGTTTTTCTTTCCCACCTACACGGTGCTCGAGAATCAAACCGACTTGGAGGCTTCTTGGATAGAATCCTCTCAAACAAATTTTAAAAGAAGAGTTCATTTAAAAAAGGAATTGAAAAAAATACAAAACAAAAAACAGGGGTCTGGTTCGGTTTCAAACCGGTTATAGGATGGACTAGTTCAGTTTCCAATTCCAAAGAACGTGGAACGGTTCCCTGGTTCAGTTACTGGCTTCAAGTTTTGAATTGGACCAGTTGAACCATGCTCACTTCTAAAGACTATGTGATAAATATTGGGAGGAATCATCTTGCACTTCATGGTCTTGATCATCACCTTCATTAAAAACATCCATTGTATCCTATTAGTATGATTGAATCAATTCGGAAAGTCATGCATATTTTTCCCTCATACGTCCAGCATTTTGTCGCTAACTCGTATTACTGAATCATCTTGTATATGCATGTTTAATTTCAATCAGATGGTAACTTCATTATACTCTTTTTACTAACATACAGCCAGGGAGAACTCACACGGCTAATAGCTCGTAAAGTTTTGGTTAGGCTTAAGGTGTCTTCGGTACATTTGTCTGACTATTTGGTTGGGATCGACCAATCAGTGGATGAAGTAATAGATTTGTTGAGTGTTGAATCTAAGGACATAAGGCTTGTTGGAATTTGTGGAATAGGTGGTATAGGCAAAACGACTCTTACCAAGCTTATTTACCACAAATTGTCCATAAATTTTGAAAATTGTTGCCTTCTCCCGGATATTCGACAAGCGTCAGAAAGTTCAAGTTTCGGTCTTCTAAATTTGCAAAGGCAACTAGTGCATGATATCCTTGGGGACAAAAGAATCAAGGTTTCTAGCATCAATCAAGGGAAAAATTTGATCGAACAACGATTTAGTAGAAAGAAAGTTCTTATTTTCCTTGATGATGCAAATCATAGGGGCCAACTTATGGCATTAGCAGCAAAGAAAGAATGGTTTGGTTTGGGAAGTAGAATACTTGTTACAACAAGAGACAAAAGTGTTTTATGTGGATTCCAAGATCAATTTGAGCATTGTTTGATTTATGAAGCTAAGGAGCTCAACAATCTCGAAACTCTTCAACTTTTTAGCTAGCATGCCTTTAGAAGCATCTCTCCTCCAAATGCATTCTTGAGTCTATCTAAGAAAATTACTGCAAAAACCGGAGGGCTTCCTTTGGCCATTGAAGTGATGGGCTCATTTTTATATGATAAAAAGGAAGCAGTGTGGCAAAGTACATTGAAAAAGATGGAAGAGTGTCCTCATAAGGATGTGAAGGATAAGTTAATATTAAGTTATGAGGCATTAGATCATCATCAACGACAAATATTTCTTGATATTGCTTGCTTTCTAGTCGGAGAAAATAAGAGAGATGCATATTACATGTGGAATGACGGTAGATATTTTCTAGATGAGGGGATTGAAGTCCTACTTTTAATGTCCTTAGTGAAAATTATAGGAAAGAACCAATTATGGATGCACGATCAACTTAAAGACTTTGGCAAGAGCATTGTGTTCCAAGAGAACTGCGAAGATCTAGGAAAACGTTCTCGGGTGTGGAATCATGAAGAAGGTCTTGATACGATCAAAAGAAAGAAGGTAAAAGTCTAAGTGCACCTTCCTCTACTTTGTTCATTGCAGAAATCTTCCCTCAATTGTTTTCCCACTATTTGGATCGAATTGACTCTTTCCTCATTTTAGGGAACCGACACTATTGTAGCAATCTGTATGAACTTTTGCGGGATTATACCAACCACTATTTTGACATCAGATGATTTTGTGAAAGTGCCAAGTATTAGATTTCTTAAAATGGATGGTGGGAACCTCTATGGAGACTATAAGAATCTCTTTTTAGAATTGAGATGGCTATCTTGGAAGTATGTTCCTTCAGAGTTGCTTGCAACCAACTTATGCCCCAAAAATCTAGTTATCCTTGACCTATCGTGGAGCCGTATAAGTGATTTTTGGGGTGGCTGGACTCAACTTAAGGTATGAGCAAATTAAAAGGTGCAACATGTTATATTTTCTTGCAGGAACACCAGTTCGAGTGTCGCACAGTTGTAGATTGTCATTTTATCGCTTTTTTTTTTTTTAATTTACAGTTAAATTTTATTGACTCAATTGAAAGAAGAAATATAGCTCTTGAAGGATGTCTAAGATACCAATCCCTCGGTTCATAGCTGAATTACTTTTAATCTTTAAAAGCTCACCTATTAAAATTTCATTGGAAATATCTCGTACGAACCAATTACTTTTCCATTTGTTAGTACATTTGCTTTACATTTATTAATCCAAGTCAATAGAGAATATATACTGTTAATTCATATGCCGGAGTCAATGTCTTGTTGCTTAATATCTATTGACTTACACTGCCTTTAAACGACATTATCTAACTTTCGTGTTGTTTTGAGTTCCTTAATTATGCCAATAAGCTGTCCCTAATGGATGTTTAAGTTTAGTTAATTGAAACATGAAGTAGTGACTAGGATTGATATGCAAGGGTGGTGAATAGGACTGATATGCAAGGGATAAGATGCCCAAAAAAAGCCAAACACTAAAGAGAACTTAGTAAATGTGAAATTTTGTTGGAACCACTACTAACTGTTCTAAAAACTTAAGCTTCCCCTTGTGCTTAGTTTGGTCTTTTGCTTGGAAATTTAATTGGGGATACAAATGGGGCATGGAAAAATTCGAACTCAGGACCTCCAGCTCTGATACCATATAACATTTTGTGGGATCACTGCCAACTGTTCTAAAAGCTTAAGCTGTTAAATGAATGCATGATTTATTATTTAAATATTCTAACACTCTTCCTCACACTTAGTCTTAAATATTCTAACGGTTAGATTATAAGAAATTGGTGAGTGAAATTGAACATGCAACCTGGTATTATTGAGTAATTCAACAGTCAAACTACTCATGCGATACTATAAACATCCAATGCAAAGGAGTTTCTAATTTTACTCACTTCATTATCGATATTACGCAATGCTAATGGTACTACTAGCAACTATTCCTCCTCAAAATATTTCTATTGTTTCGTAGTTTTCACTTTAAAATTAATATCAATTTTTAAACTCGATTTTGCTAATACTCTCATATTAAAAGAAGTCATAAAAGCTCGTAACATATGCTATTGTGTGATCATTTGCATTCACAATTTCTATTAAATTTTAGTTGGGAATTTTAATTTTCAAATTAATGAAAACTATAATCTTTTATTACATACCTTAGCCCCCTGGATAAACTTTCGATGATCATAAATCTTCAAATTAGTATATGTATGGCTTATACTCCGAGTCCAAGTTAATATGATTTCAATAAAGAAGGAGCTTTTCTAAAGTTAATTTTTTTCATAATAAATCTTTCATCACAAACCTTAGTCGCCTATATAAATGTTCAATGATCGGTAATATTCAAAATAATGATTATCTTAAATTTCAAATTATTATATGTATGGTATATACTCTGAGTCCAAATTAATATCACTTCAATAAATATGGAGCTTTTCTAAAATTAATTGTTTTCATGAAGATGCTATTTATTTTAACATTTAAATATCATTATTCTGTATTATTATAAAGGTTCAAAATTACTATCCTTATACCAATAAATATTGCAGTACAGAAATTAGCAATATTTCTCATATGTGATATAATGGGCTGCGTTGGGAGGTAACAGAAATTCTTATGATCGTAATCTCACATACTATATTAGCAATGTCATTGAATATTATTAAAATAATCAATTTGTTAGATAATGGGAAGAGATCCTCCTATTTCTTACAATTTAATGATTTAGTTTTTCTATTGTGCTCTTAGAAATTATATCTTACAGAGACAAAATTAAGGATGAATTTTATTGTTTCAATTATTTTGAAAAATCCCAAATCTTATCGATTATGAACTCTCCCTTTTGTTTTATATTGAAAAAAAAAATAGTCCAAATAAATGATATGTAAACTAATCTAAGCTTGAAATTTCATCGGCAATCTTACACACGTTAGATATTCAAGAGGATGAATTCCAGTATATATGAGATATTTCCTTATAGTTTCATTTTTCTTGACACAACGTGTATGGATGAATTCTAGTATATTAAAGAAAAGCGATGTGTGAGTAATAAAAAAAAAGAAATAAATTACATAAGGAAAAAAATTGTTATAGATTTAAGGAAAATAATTGGTACAATTATTGTTCATCCCATTGCATGATCTTTATTGGAATTTTTTTATAAAAGTGTTAGGATGAATTCTACTTTTAAGGGATCTCTGTCCCTCTTTATTATACAACTGCCATAAACTTATTGGTGAAAAAATTGTCCCGAGGACAATTGCGTAAATCTAAAAACGATAAAATAGAATAATCACATGTTAAACTTTACCTATCTATTGTACTTCATTGACTCCACATTCCTACTTGTCTCTATACTGTATTTTCCTTTTTTAGTACCAGAAAACTCCACATTCTCAGTTCCCTTTTGTACTTTTACTAACTAAATATTCCACTTTATGTATAATTAGTCACTCTTAGAATCAATTATATGCAATATATCCAAAATGGAAATACAGGCAATTTTTTATGTGCACAAATTCTTGAACAAAATGATGGGAAGAGAGGTTTCTAATTTTCAGGGACATTTTCTCTCCTCTCCCCCAAGTACCTTAATTAAATCTTAAACGACAAATAAATGAACATAATCATGTAACTTAAGATATTTTTTTTTTATAGGAATCATAGCAAAGTTTTTTTTTTTTTGGCACTTTCAAGAAAATATTTTTCTCTTACTTATATGCCATCTTATAATATAAAAGGTTTTTTTTTTTTTTTTAATGAGTGCTCTAAAAATATTTGCTAGACATGCATACAGAGAAAAATTGTCATTTGTAAAGGAATTTTCTCGTATTTTGCCCAATTAGTGCATTATCAATGTAAATCTTTGTTTATTACATATGGCTAACAAAGTGCACTGAAGGAACTAATAAGACCTAACCCCACCTTGGACGTACTAAGCGTGTGCTTGATAACCACATTAAGTACTTTCGATAACCTCTAAGTCCACGCAACTTAATAAATTGTTTTAAGTATAAATCACTTAATATAATATGTAGGAAGTGTTGTAAAATATCGCGTTGCGAATATATAATAAAGAAGAGATTAAAGAAGAGAAAGCAAGTGAACACTAGAGATAGTAGCAAGATGAGAGAGCTTTATTTCTAGTATCTCACTGTCGTGTTTCTGTGTGATTGTTGTATTGTACATCAAAACTAAACTCATATTTATAGGAGAACAAGAATGTACTTATCATTAATATCAATGTATCGAATGATTCATGTACAGGATAAGGGAGACAAACGTTCATTGTATAGGGAGATGTACTTAGAACATTTGATACAAATGTACCATAATAAGTACATTGGATAAGATAAATATAATGAATATTCATTCATGTATTCTATTCATTCATGTATTTCATAACACTCCCCCTTGAATATTCATTATGAATGTGCATCGAATGATACTGCCTCATTAAAAACCTTAAGCCGGAAAAACCCAGTGGGATAAAAACCGGACAAAAGGGAAAAAGAGTGCAAAGCACACATGTTATGATATCTCCCTTTTATGGATGCATTAATTGCCTCATTAAAAACTTTAAGCCGGAAAAACCCTATGGGAAAAAACCGGACATAAAGAGAAAAAGAGTGTAATGTATAAATCATTATTACATCTTGTGAACTAGCCGCATATCAATGCTGCAATGTATAGTTCATAATATCTCCCCCTCAATAGAGTCATATAGCCACTTCTGAGGCTAATTAATCTTACATCTTATGAACTCGCCTCATACCAATGCCATATACTAATTTCTCAAAACTTGATGTTGGCAATGATTTGGTAAAAAGATATGCAAGATTATTTATGGATCGAATCTGTTTAACATCAATATGTCGACTTTCTTGGAGTTCATGAGTATAGACAAATTTCGGCGAGATATGCTTGGTCCTATCACCTTTGATATATCCTCCCCTGACTTGTGCAACACAAGCAGCATTATCTTGATAAATCATAGTAGGAGAATTTGTAACCGGTATTAAGCAACAAGAATTATGAATATGTGTTATAACGGATCTTAACCAAACACACTCTTTTCCAGCTTCATATAAAGCAATAATCTCAGAGTGGTTAGAAGATGTAGCTACTAGCAATTGCTTTGTAGAACGCCAAGAAATAGCGGTGCCGTTATAACAAAATAAATACCCGGTTTGAGAGCGAGCCTTATGTGGATCGGATCCATATCCAGCATCAGCATATCCAACTAAACCAGAGTTAGTGGAATCCTTGGAATAATATAATCCCAAATCTATGGTTCCTCGGAGATAACGGAAAATATGTTTAACTCCATTCCAATGTCTCCGAGTTGGCTCAGAACTAAAACGTGCTAATAAATTTACCTTTAAAGCGATATTTGGTCTCGTACATTGTGCCAAGTACATCAAAGCCCCAATTGCATTGTGATATGGTACTTCAGGACCAAGTATCTCTTCATTAGATTCTCTAGGACGAAATGGGTCCTTTTGGGGATCTAGAGACCTTACAACCATAGGGGTGCTCAATGGGTGAGCTTTGTCTATGTTGAAACGTTTAAGCAATCTTTCAACATATGCTGATTGATTGATGATTATTCCATTTGCTTTATGCTCAAGCTCTAGACCAAGACAAAGTTTGGTTTTACCCAAATCTTTAACTTCAAACTCCATTTTCAAATATTCAGCAGTTTCAGCTAACTCTTCTGAAGTTTCAATTAAATCTATATCATCAACATAAACTGCTATAATAGCAAATCCAGTTTCTGATTTCTTAATAAACACGCATGGGCAGATAGGATCATTTTTGTACATTTCCTTAATTAGGTACTCACTTAGGTGTTGATACCACATGCGATCGGATTGCTTTAACCCGTACAAGGATCTTTGCAATTTTATTGAGAATAAATTGCAGGGAGTGCATGCTTCAGGCATTTTGAATCCCTCAGGAATTTTCATATAAATATCAGAGTCTAATGAGCCATATAGATATGCCGTCACAACGTCCATAAGATGCATTTCCAATCTTTCAAAGATTGCTAGGCTAATGAGAAAACGAAATGTAATCATATCCATCACAGGTGAATATGTCTCATTATAATCAATCCCCGTGTCTGCGGGAGAATCCTTGGGCAACGAGTCGGGCTTTATACCCGATGCAGCCTCGTTTTTCTCATTTCGTTTTCGGATAAATACCCATTTATATCCAACGGGCTTTACATTATCGGGATACGAGTTATAGGTCCAAAACCTCTCGTTTAGTTAGGGAAGCTAATTCAGCTTTAATTTCTTCCTCCCACTTATGCCAATCTTGCCTTTGACGACATTCAATAATAGATTGTGGTTCACAATCATCATCCATAATTTGATGAGCAATCGAGAATGCAAAAGCATCATCAATGATGATTTCATTTCGATCCCAAATTTCATTACAATATGTAATGGAATTCTCGCATTCCTGTGGCTAGTGCTCCTTTCATGGGTTTGCGCCTCTTCAGGGGCAATAAGCTCTTTGGGAGCAAGCACAACGCCAGGCTCTTCTAGAGCAGATTCCTAATTCTTTCCCCTTCATTTTCGAGGAGCAGTATCTTTTGATCCTATCGGTCTGCCACGCTTCAAGTGCGGGGGATTTTGATCCATTTTAGCCTATTTTTTGGGAACAGCTATCCTAGCTGGAGCATTTACAGCTGGAATATGAGACTTCGTTACCTTAGTAGCATCATTAAACGCGTCAGGAAGTCTATTGGCCATAGCCTGTAAATGGATTATGCGCTGCACCTCGTTTTCACATTCAGGAGTCCTTGGGTCTAATTGAGATAAATTTTTCTCATTCCAGGAGAAAGCCTTAACTTGTTTTTGTTTTGTAGTCATGGAAGTTGTAGGTATCCCAATTGATGGAAACCTAGTCTCATCGAAATGACAATGCAAACTCCGCAAAAGAAAAAGATCACCAGTAGTTGGTTCTAAGAACCTAATAATAGATGGTGAATTAAACCCAACATAAATGCCCAAACGGCGTTGGGGACCCATTTTCGTCCTTTTTGGCGGTGCTACAGGCACCTGTACTGCACAACCAAAGGTGCGTAGATGTGAAATATCTGGTTCATAACCAAGAACCATTTGAAATGGAGATTGTAAAATACTAGCAGTGGAGCGTAATCTTATTAGACAACAGGGCACCCATGCTGTATCGTTGAGATTCGTTCTCAATAATAGAGTGCGGGCAATGATTTGGATACGTTTAATCAAGGATTTTGCCAATCCATTTTGAGTATGAACATATGCAACCGGGTGCTCAACCTCGATTCCAAGTGAAGCACAATATGTATCAAAACTCTTTGATGTAAATTCACCAGCATTATCCATCCTTATGCTCTTAATTGGATAATCAGGGAATTGTGCTCGGAGCTTTATAATCTGCCCAAGTAAATGTGCAAATGCGACATTGCGCGTAGATAATAGGCAAACATTGGACCATCTACAGGATGCGTCCACTAATACCATAAAATATCTAAATGGTCCACTTGGTGGTTGTATTGGTCCACAAATATCACCCTGAATTCTTTGCAAGAATAAAGGAGATTCAAAATTAACCTTTGTTATAGAAGGTTTGATAATGAGCTTTCCTTGTAAGCAAGCCTCACAATTATAATCTTTAGACAACAATACATTTATATTCTTTAAAGGGTGCCCTTTTGTATTTTGAACTATCCTACGTATCATTGAAGCGCCAGTATGACCAAAGCGATCATGCCACAGTCCAAACTTATCAGGGCTTACCAATCTCCAGGATGTGGTAGCATAGGTTTCAATAGCTTTAATCATGACATAATACAAACCCATAGAAGAAGCTTCTAGCTTCTCATGGATGGTCTTCAGGCCCATCTTATAAGAGGAAATGCCAATATATTCCTTATCTTGCTCATAAATAGTCTTAATATGGTACCCATTACGGCGTACATCTTTGAAACAGAGCAGATTCCTTTTTGATCGAATGCTTAGAAACACATTCTCAATATGCAGGATTGTGCCATTTGGCAAAATAATTGCAGCATTCCCAAAACCATCAATAATCGGAACAGGACCTGATATTGTATGGATTTTTGCCTTATGTAATGTCGTACTCGAGAAAAAGTGTCTACTACAAAATATAGTATGTGTTGTTGCACTATCAAGCAAACAAATATCTTCCTTTTTCTCGGTATTTTTCATTTGCATTTATATTGACAACTTCAGGTGTCAAATATCATAAAAGTTGCATATTAGTTATATAGTCGAATAAAATTTCAAAGATAAATATTATATAAGGTTCATAAGTATTTCATAAAGAACAAAAAGTAATACATTTAAAACGAAACAACATAAATTGCAAAGTTCAAATTATTATTCACCAATTTGATTCATCAAAATCATCAGAGGTCCTCAAAGAAATCAAAGACATCCAATGATGCATTTGCTACTTCAGGAGCAAGAGGAGTCCCACCAACGGAGATATTGTTGGCATCAATAGTGGTTATGGCAGTAGGATTGATTTCAATGGCATGAGATTCACCACGCTTGCTCGTATTCTTTAAAGATGCCTAGTATAGGTCAACAAAATATTTTGGCGTACGACAGATACGTGACCAGTGCCCAGTCATGCCACAGCGATGACAAATACTTTCATTAATCACCTTCTTTTGCTTCTTTTCTTTACCATGATTCAGGCCAAAGTTTGATTTCCTGGGGCGGTTAAATTTCTTGCCATCCCTTCTAGGATTATGTTCTTGCCTGCGCTTATAGCCCTTAAAATGGCCAGTATTTTTCTCAAAGTTAACATGTGCTTCAAGCAATGCTTTTGAGCTAGCATGTCTAAGATCATGATTTTTCAGCAATAATTCATTAGTTTGCTCGACAGTAAGAAGCACAGAAATTAATTCAGAATACGTGGCAAATTGACGTTGTCGGTATTGCTGTTGCAATACAATATTCGAAGCATGAAAGGTGGAAAAAGTTTTCTCAAGCAATTCTGCATCAGTGAGTTTGATACCGCATAATTCTAGCCGAGAAACGATATCAAATAAAGCAGAATTATAGTCAGACACTGATTTAAAATCTTGCAGTCTGAGATTTTGCCAATCATATTGTGCTTGAGGGAGGATAACAGTTTTGGTATGATCATACCTATCCTTCAACCTCATCTACAAGATATGCGGGTCTCGAACGGATAAATATTGAATCTGCATGCTCTCATGCAAATGACGGCGAATAAAAATCAGCGCATTTGCTTTATCCTTTTCATTTGAGGTTCCATCCTCTATAATTGTATTAGCGAGACCTTACCCTTGGAGGTGCATTTCCATGTCAAGGCACCAGGATAGATAATTCTTTCCACTCACTTCCAGGATGTGGAATTTGGGCTTTTCAATATTTGCCATAATCCTTGCAAAAATAAATCATTAAATTAATTAAAAGGATTTCCAAATATCCACCGCTACTTCAGGAGCAGAAGGATACTTTTAGATTTAAAATTTTGGCTTCGGGCCAAGAAAAATAAAAATGAAGAATTGATAGAAGAAGATGAAGTATAGGTTGATCAATATTAAGAATACCCACCTTGCAAAAATTACTTACTCAGTCGGTAGATCTTCGTGCTTGCAAAAGTTACTTACTCAATTGGTAGATCCTCGTGCTGATAATGTGTTGTAAAATATCGCGTTGCGAATATATAATAAAGAAGAGATTAAAAAAGAGAAAGTAAGTGAGCACTAGAGATAGTAGCAAGATGAGAGAGTTTTATTTCTAGTATCTCACTGTCATGTTTCTGTGTGATTGTTGTATTGTACATCAAAACTAAACTCCTATTTATAGGAGAACAAGAATGTACTTATCATTAATATCAATGTATCGAATGATACATGTACAAGATAAGGGAGACGAACGTTCATTGTATAGGGAGATGTACTTAGAACATTTGATACAAATGTACCATAATAAGTACATTGGATAAGATGAATATAATGAATATTCATTCATGTATTCTATTCATTCATGTATTTCATAACAAGAAGCAATTATTTAAAAGGTTAAGTGAAAAAAAAATTCAATCAAAACTGAAATATCACCTATTATACAGTTAAAACCTTCCAACAATGTTCACTATTCTATATTTGGTAAGAAACAAATAAAAACTATTATTTAATGTTCACCTGTCATAAAAAACAACTTTCTATTTTCATTTTCGGTACTTGAACAATTCAATACTTTTCAACGCTTAGTTTTTGTTTTATCAAACAAGCCCGCGGGTAGGGATGAATCTAGAGAAAAGATGTAGGCAAGCCAATAAAGGCCAACGTCACTTAGCAAGAATAAGAATCACCTAATAGCACATAGTGAGCGCACCAAATACAATGAATATTAATTGTCATTTCATTTGATTCACTAAACGACTCATCTCCACTTCATCTGCTGACCAAGTGCTGATATCTTCACCGAGCACATCCATTTAAGCATTTTTGGATCTATTCTCCAAATTCAAATTGACTTCTTTCAATTTACCTTGAGTTTGAGAGGGGGAAAAGTATCAAAAAAGCCTTAAACCTATTATATTAATACCAATTTAGTTATAAACCTTTTAATTGGACCAATTTAATTCTAAACATTTTCATATTGGCATCAATTTAGTTCTTTTGGCCAATTTTAGCTAGTCGGCGTTGACATGGACGCCGGTCGGCCGACGAATGCGATGTAACAATTTTTAAATAATTTTTTTTTTTCGAATTTTTTATTGATTTTCCTTCTTCTTTTTTTTTTCCCCTTCTCCTCTTCTTCATGATGGCTTCTTCTCCGGTAGTGGCCAACGAGCCACTAGGAAAAATTATTAAAAATTCAAAAAAAAATTATTTAAAGATTGCCACATTAGCGTTCGTCGGCCGGCCAAAATTGGCCGGAAAGACTAAATTGGTACAAATGTGAAAAGATTTATGACTAAATTGGTCCAATTGAAAATGTTAGGACTAAATTAATACAAATGCTATAGGTTTATGACTTTTTTTTTTTTTGTGCTTTTCCCGTTTGAGAGGTATGTTAGATTATATTAGAATTACTCTTTCGAGCTAAGTCAATTGTAATTTACATCGGTTGTACTTAAGTCTGATTGTTTTTTTTTTTTTTTATATATAGGTCTTATAATCTTCATCTTCATAATGTATAGGATATTACATTCCTCTCATTTTCATCAAAATTTTCAACTAACATATTGAGCAAATACTTTGATAAACTCCAATATTAGTTAGATTGAAAATCTTAATTATACACTTTCGTTTACTAAATAGAGGATATAAGGACTAAACAATATTGATTGACTCAAATCTATTGTAAATTCAATAAATTATGTCGCATAAAGAGAACGTAAGTGAAAAATGTGTAGTATGACATTTCGTAGCTCTTTCTCCACTCAAGATATTTGTTTATGGTTACATTGATGGAGTAACATTATTTTTGGTCATGTCTAGCAAAGTTTCTACTAATTCAACTTCTTAAAAATTATGATTTGACAGGTGGCTACAAGATCAAAGGTCCTTAATCTTTCATATTGCCGCATGTTAACTGTGATTCCAGACCTATCAACACATTCATCCCTAGAAATATTAATTCTTGAGGAGTGTGAGAATTTGAATTGGATTGATCCATCCATTGGTCAACTAAGGCGTTTGAAGCACTTGAATTTAAATGGATGTTGTTCTCTCTGGGAAATGCCTAAATTAGGTTCTCTAAAAGCTTTGACTGAGCTTTTCATGGATAGAGTGACCTCTGCACTAGAAACTTATGGAAAGGGTTGGTCATATGTAGAGGTCAAAGCTATCATGGATGAAGATCACCCTGCACTAGGAACTTATGGAAATGATTGGTCATATGTAGAAGTCAAAGGTATCATGGATGGAGGAGCCTCTACACCAAAAAGTTATCGAGGGTATTGGTCATTTGGGGAAAAAATTCTAGGCATTAGGCATGTCCCAAGCTCAATCAAAGCACTTTTGAATCTCGAGTGCTTGTCCATTTTTGGAGCTCCAAGGCTAACAAGACTTCCAGAATCAATTGGGTTGCTAAAATCGTTAGTTGAATCTCAGACACAGGAATTATAGAGTTGCCTAGCTCGATTGTTCATCTTAAGAACTTGAAAGTCTTGAAGATGAATAGAAGTTGCATAACAAATTTACCGGCAACAATTGGGATGTGGGAGAAATTGGAAGAGATTCATGGAGAGGATTCCCAGTGATATTGCAAGACTATGTTTCTTGAAAATTTTCAAATTGACAGAAACTCATGTGAAGATAGTACCAGAGCTCCCCCCAAGTTTAATAAGTTTATGTCTCTCTTCAGTAGCAAAAGTTTTGGACACGTCGAATCTAAGAAATTTGAAATTGAGTTTTCCCACCTTAACGTCCATCACAGCTATGGAAATGGATAGAAGTTACAACCCATGGTGGATTGGGAAACTATTGAAACTGGAGTACTTAAGATTGGAACTTCCAAGCATCACCAGCATACCATCGGATTTGGATCACCTTTGTTGCCTGAAAGAACTTCTACTTGTCCGTTGTAAGAACCTGTAGCACATTGGGCTGCTTCCCTCTAGTTTGAGGAAACTTACAGTTTCCCACTGCAGTGTTCTACAAAGTATAGATCTTTCTAACTTGCAGAAATTGTTGGAGTTAAGGCTCAGTTTTGGGATACCCAATATTCAAGGCCTCAAAGGTTTAAGATCATTACAGTGCCTGAAACTGTCCTCCTGTGAGTTTAGCAATCTCAGTGGGCTTGAAAGACTAGAGAATCTACAAGTGTTGTCGATTGAACTTTGCTCCCTCCTTCATACATTACCCACCTTATCCGCCTTAAAATATTTGAAGGACCTGTTTCTGTGGAGTTGTCAGAAATTGGCCGAGATTCAAGGTCTTGATGGATTGGAATCACTACAATCAATCACTATTGGAGGTTGTAGTTCCTTGCAAAGTTTACCTGATCTATCCAATTTGAAGAAGCTGGAGTACTGCGACATTGAATGTTGTTCCAGAGGTAATCCCCCGGGAGAAGTGTAGCTCAAAGCCATCATGACCTCTTAGTCTGCCATGTTTGAAAAAGCTTGTAATCGAAGGAACTGATAACATAAAGACTCTCTCCACTTTGTGATTGTGTATCGCAAACAAACATGTGAACCATGAGTACTTTGATCTATTTAGAAATTATCTATTCTCCTGTTCCATTTTTTACAGATAAATCTATGAAAATTGTTAAGCACTTCATGCTCTAGATACAGTCTACATTCTACGCCTAGGGCTCTGGCCCTTTGGAGTATATTTAGTCCCAACATCAGTTCTTCAATTTTCTTCAAAAAAAAAAAAAATCTGGATTTCCTAGGAGGTACACCACAACTTCGTATATTGAAAACAATATTGGAGAATTAAAAAATCTTTGCAACAGGGGCATTGCACCTGGCCTCTTGTCCGGTTCAGTGCTCTTCACCAGGTTCAACTGGTCAAACTGGGGGACAAAGCATAAGATGCATATATTACAAAGGTATAAAATTAAAAGTAGAACATACACAATAACATTAATAATAGAATGGGCCTTATTTAAGAAAATTCCAATCTTTACTAGACTCTCGACATTTAAGGTATAGAATCAATTGAGATAGGACAGAATATAGTAAGGTAGATAAAAATAAAAATAAAAATTGGGAGACGTTTCAAAGTATCATAAATAATTAGGCCAAAGGAAACCATCACTTTTCGCCCCTTCCTTTTGGGCTTTACGCGCCTTCCCCACCTCTTTAGCCCCGACATGCCTCTTCTTGGTGTTTGACCATAAGGTAATCATCAAATGATCGAAAATCCATGCTACCAAAAATATATGAGGACTAGGGTTTCTTCTTTGTGGGTTCTTGGCTTAGAAATACATCGGGACTAATGAAACACCAAATGAGGGGGAAAAAAAGAGGGAAAAAGTGTTATGAAATACATGAATGAATAGAATACATGAATGAATATTCATTATATTCATCTTATCCAATGTACTTATTATGGTACATTTGTATCAAATGTTCTAAGTACATCTCCCTATACAATGAACGTTCGTCTCCCTTATCCTGTACATCTATCATTCGATACATTGATATTAATAATAAGTACATTCTTGTTCTCCTATAAATAGGAGTTTAGTTTTGATGTACAATACACAATCACACAGAAGCACGACAGTGAGATACTAAAAATAAAGCTCTCTCATCTTGCTACTATCTCTAGTGTTCACTTGCTTTCTCTTCTTTAATCTCTTCTCTATTATATATTCGCAACGCGATATTTTACAACACGTTATCAACACGAAGATCTACCAATTGAGTAAGTAAATTTTGCAAGCACGAAGATCTACCAATTGAGTAAGTAACTTTTGCAAGCACGAAGATCTACCGACTGAGTAAGTAATTTTTGCAAGGTGGGTATTCTTATTATTGATCAACTTATACTTCATCTTCTTCTATCAATTCTTCACTTTTATTTTTCTTGGCCCGAAGCCAAAATTTTAAATATAAAAGTATCCCTCTGCTCCTGAAGTAGCGGTGGATATTTGGAAATCCTTTTAATTAATTTAAGGATTTATTTTTGCAATAATTATGGCAAATATTGAAAAGCCCAAATTCCACATCCTGGAAGTGAGTGGAAAGAATTATCTATCCCGGTGCCTTGACATGGAAATGCACCTCTAAGGGCAAGGTCTCGCTAATACAATTACAGAGGATGGAACCTCAAATGAAAAGGATAAAGCAAATGCGCTGATTTTTATTCGGCGTCATTTGCATGAGAGCCTGCAGACTCAATATTTATCCGTTCGAGACCCGTATATCTTGTGGAGGAGGTTGAAGGATAGATATGATCATACCAAAACTGTTATCCTCCCTCAAGCACAATATGATTGGCAAAATCTCAGACTGCAAGATTTTAAATCAGTGTCTGACTATAATTCTGCTCGGCTAGAGTTATGCGGTATCAAACTCACTGATGCAGAATTGCTTGAGAAAACTTTTTTCACATTTCATGCTTCAAATATTGTATTGCAACAGCAATACCGACAACGTCAATTTGCCACGTATTCTGAATTAATTTCTGTGCTTCTTACCGCGAGCAAACTAATGAATTGCTGCTAAAAAAATCATGATCTTAGACCTCTTCGCTCAAAAGCATTGCCTCGAAGCACATGCTAACTTTGAGAAAATACTGGCCATTTTAAGCGCTATAAGCGCAGGCAAGAACATAATCCTAGAAGGGATGGCAAGAAATTTAACTGCCCTAGGAAATCAAACTTTGGTCTGAATCATGGCAAAGAAAAGAAGCAAAATAAGGTGATTAATGAAAGTATTTGTCATCGCTGTGGCATGACTGAGCACTAGTCACGTACCTGTCGTACGCCAAAACATTTTGTTGACCTATACCAGGCATCTTTAAAAAAATACAGGCAAGCGTGGTGAATCTTATGCCATTGAAATCAATCCTACCGCCATAACCACCGTTGAGGCCAACAATATCTCCGTTGGTGGGACTCCTCTTGCTCCCTGAAGTAGCAAATGCATCATTGGATGTCTCTGATTTCTTTGAGGACCTCTGATTACTTTGATGAATCAGATTGGTGAATAATAATTTGAACTTTGAAATTTATGTTGTTTCGCTTTAAATGTATTACTTTTTGTTCTTTATGAAATACTTATATAATATTTATCTTTGAAATTTTATTCGACTATATAACTAATATGCAACTTTTATGATACTTGACACCGAAGTTGTCAATATAAATGCAAATGGAAAATACCGAGAAAAAGGAAGATGTTTGTTTGCTTGATAATGCAACAACACATACTATATTTTGTAGTAGACACTTTTTCTCGAGTATAACATTACGTAAGGCACAAATCCATACAATATCAGGTCCTGTTCCGATTATTGATGGTTTTGGGAATGCTGCAATTATTTTTCCAAATGGCACAATCCTGCATATTGAGAATGCGTTTCTAAGCATTCGATCAAAAAAGAATCTGCTCAGTTTCAAAGATGTATGCCGTAATGGGTACCATATTGAGACTATTTATGAGCAATATAAGGAATATATTGGCATTTCCTCTTATAAGATGGGCCTGAAGACTATCCATGAGAAGCTAGAAGCTTCTTCTATGGGTTTGTATCGTGTCATGATTAAAGCTGTTGAAACATTCGCTACCACATCCTGGAGATTGGTAAGCCCTGATAAGTTTGGACTGTGGCACGATCGCCTTGGTCATCCTGGCGCTTCAATGATGCGTAGGATAATTCAAAATACAAAAGGGCACCCTTTAAAGGATATAAAGGTATTGTTGTCCAAATATTATAATTGTGAGACTTGCTCACAAGGAAAGCTCATTATCAAACCTTCTATAACAAATGTTAATTTTGAATCTCCTTTATTTTTGCAAAGAATTCTAGGTGATATTTGTGGACCAATACAACTACCAAGTGGACCATTTAGATATTTTATGGTATTAGTGGACGCATCCTGTAGATGGTCCCATGTTTGCCTATTATCCACGCGCAATGTCGCATTTGCACGTTTACTTGCGCAGATTATAAAGCTCCGGGCACAATTTCCTGATTATCCAATTAAGAGCATAAGGATGGATAATGCTGGTGAATTTACATCAAAGAGTTTTGATACATATTGTGCTTCATTCGGAATCGAGGTTGAGCACCCGGTTGCATATGTTCATACTCAAAATGGATTGGCAGAATCATTGATTAAACGTATCCAAATCATTGCCCGCACTCTATTATTGAGAACGAATCTCAACGATACAGCATGGGGTCATGCGGTTTGCATGCGACAGCTCTAATAAGATTACGCCCCACTTGCTAGTATTTTACAATCTCCTTCAAATGGTTCTTGGTTATGAACCAGATATTTCACATCTACGCACCTTTGGTTGTGCAAAGACGGTGCACAGTAGCACCGCCAAAAAGGACGAAAATGGGTCCCCAATGCCATTTGGGCATTTATGTTGGGTTTAATTCACCATCTATCATTAGGTTCTTGGAACCAACTACTGGTGATATTTTTACTGCCAGGTTTGCAGATTGTCATTTCGATGAGACTAGGTTTCCATCAATTGGGATACCTACAACTTCCATGACTGCAAAACAAAAACAAGTTAAGGTTTTCTCCTGGAATGAGAAAAATTAATCTCAATTAGACCCAAGGACTCCTGAATGTGAAAACGAGGTGCAGCGCATAATCCATTTACAGGCTATGGCCAATAGACTTCCTGACGCGTTTAATGATGCTATTAAGGTAACGAAGTCTCATATTCCAGCTGTAAATGCTCCAGCTAGGATAGCTGTTCCCGAAGAACAGGCTAAAATGGATCAAAATCCCCCGCACTTGAAGCGTTGCAGAGCGATAGGATCAAAAGATACTGCCCCTCGAAAACGAATGGGAAAGAATCAGGAATCTGCTCTAGAAGAGCCTGGCGTTGTGCTTGCTCCCAAAGAGCTTATTGCCCCTGAAGAGGCGAAACCCATGAAAGGAGCACTAGCCCCGGGAATACTGAGAATTCCATTACATATTGTAATGAAATTTGGGATCGAAATGAAATCATCATTGATGATACTTTTACATTCTCAGTTGCTCATCAAATTATGGATGATGATTATGAACCACAATCTATTATTGAATGTGGTTAAAGGCAAGATTGGCATAAATGGGAGGAAGCAATTAAAGCTGAATTAGCTTCCCTAACTAAACGAGAGGTTTTTGGACTTATAATTCGTATCCCCGATAATGTAAAGCCCGTTGGATATAAATGGGTATTTATCCGAAAACGAAATGAGAAAAATGAGGTTGTCAGGTATAAAGCCCGACTCGTTGCCCAAGGATTCTCCCAGAGACCTGTGATTGATTATAATGAGACATATTCACTTGTGATGGATATGATTACATTTCGTTTTCTCATTAGCCTAGCAATTTTCGAAAGATTGGAAATGCGTCTTATGGACGTTGTTACGGCATATTTATATGGCTCATTAGACTCTGATATTTATATGAAAATTCCTGAGGGATTCAAAATGCCTGAAGCATGCACTCCCGGCAATTTATTCTCAATAAAATTGCAAAGATCCTTGTACGGGTTAAAGCAATCCGGTCGCATGTGGTATCAACGCCTAAGTGAGTACCTAATTAAGGAAAGGTACAAAAATGATCATATCTGCTCATGCGTGTTTATTAAGAAATCAGAAACTGGATTTGCTATTATAGCAGTTTATGTCGACGATATAAATTTAATTGGAAGTCCAGAAGAGTTAGTTGAAACTGCTGAATATTTGAAAAGGGAGTTTGAAGTTAAAGATTTGGGTAAAACCAAACTTTGTCTTTGTCTAGAGCTTGAGCATAAAGCAAATGGAATAATCGTCCATCAATCAGCATATGTTGAAAGATTGCTTAAACATTTCAACATGGACAAAGCTCACCCATTGAGCACCCCTATGGTTGTAAGGTCTCTAAATCCCTAAAAATACCCATTTCGTCCTAGAGAATCTGATGAAGAGATACTTGGTCCTGAAGTACCATATCTCAATGCAATTGGGGCTTTGATGTACTTGGCACAATGTACGAGACCAGATATCGCTTTTGCGGTAAATTTATTGGCACGTTTTAGTTCTGAGCCAACTCGGAGACATTGGAATGGAGTTAAACATATTTTCCGTTATCTCCGAGGAACCATAGATTTGGGATTATATTATTCCAAGGATTCCACTAACTCTAGTTTAGTTGGATATGCTGATGCTGGATATGAATCCGATCTACATAAGGCTCGCTCTCAAACCGGGTATTTATTTTGTTATAACGGCACCGCTATTTCTTGGTGTTCTATGAAGCAATCGCTAGTAGCTACATCTTCTAACCACTATGAGATTATTGCTTTATATGAAGCTGGAAGAGAGTGTGTTTGGTTAAGATCCGTTATAACACATATTCATAATTTTTGTTGCTTAATACCGGTTACAAATTCTCCCACTATAATTTATGAAGATAATGCTGCTTGTGTTACACAAGTCAGGGGAGGATCAAAGGTGATAGGACCAAGCATATCTTGCCAAAATTTTTCTATACTCATGAACTCCAAGAAAGTCAAAAAATTGATGTTAAATAGATTCGATCCATAAATAATCTTGCAGATCTTTTTACCAAATCATTGCCAACATCAAGTTTTGAGAAATTAGTATATGGCATTGGTATGAGGCGAGTTCATAAGCTATAAGATTAATTAGCCCCAGAAGTGGCTATATGGCTCTATTGAGGGGGAGATATTATGAACTATGCATTGCAGCATTGATATGCGGCTAGTTCACAAGATGCAATAATAATTAGTCCCAGGAGTGGCTATATATACATTGCACTTTTTTTCTTTATGTCCGGTTTTTTCCCATAGGGTTTTTCCGGCTTAAAGTTGTTAACGAGGCAATTAATGCATCCATAAAAGGGAGATATCATAACATGTGTGCTTTGCACTCTTTTTCCCTTTTGTCCGGTTTTTATCCCACTGGATTTTTCAGGCTTAAGGTTTTTAATGAGGCAGTATCATTCGATGCACATTCATAATGAATATTCAAGGGGGAGTGTTATGAAATACATGAATGAATAGAATAGATGAATGAATATTCATTATATTCATCTTATCCAATGTACTTATTATGGTACATTTGTATCAAATGTTCTAAGTACATCTCCCTATACAATGAACGTACGTCTCCCTTATCCTGTACATGTATCATTCGATACATTGATATTAATGATAAGTACATTCTTGTTCTCCTATAAATAGGAGTTTAGTTTTGATGTACAGTACACAATCACACAGAAACACGACAGTGAGATACTAGAAATAAAGCTCTTTCATCTTGCTACTATCTCTAGTATTTACTTGTTTTCTCTTCTTTAATCTATTCTCTATTATATATTCGTAACGATATTTTACAACAAAAAGTTTTTATTTTTTATTTTTTATTTTCATCTTGACGAGGTAAAAAAACCCTACGTAGGATAAGAAAGAAGGAAGAGACTCTTAATCGAATCACCACCTCGTAGGCCAATGAAATTATATTTAAAAAATATATTATTATAGTAAGGTATTGCAATCCCTACACAAATAAGTATTAGCATCATGATTATTGACATAGTTAATTTGACGTACATGATTATCTTAACCAAATAGGTTTCATAATTAATTTAGTAGTTTTCGAATAACTTTCTATACATTTTTTTTTTTTTTTTGTTTTTTTTGGTCGATTTTTTTTTCTTTCTGTTAGAAAAACTACTTCAAATGGGGAAAAAAATCGTACCATTAATGTAAAGCAATATACAATGGCATGAGTAAGACGGTCCAAACGTGGCCGGACTCCCAGCTCGCGCTCATCCATGATCCGACAACCAAGTTAAGCTGCTCCATCCGATGCATTTGGGGGAGGGAGAGGGAGGGGGAGATAGAGAGGGAGAGGGAGGGAGGGAGGGTTAAGCGTCAGAAGATGCCATGAAGATTTTCGGGAATTACGTATCGCCGCGGCAACTCGTGCTCTTCAGTTCGTAGGCCATTCCTTGATGAAGTGCTTCGCAAAGAACCCAAAGAAGAGGTAGACCGCCCGTATGCTCTTGAAGCACCACTTCCTTGCCCTCGACTGCATCAACGACGAGGAGGTCGTAGGAGATTACGGAGTAGTCGAATTCGCGGATTCCTCTCCAAGGTGCCACTTCGATTTCCAAGACTGTGTGTTGATGCAATGTTCAAGAACGAGCTGGGAGTCAGGCTCGCTTTCGCCCTCCTCGGAGATGGATTCTGATCCGTCATTCATTAGAGAGGATGCTGCTGCGTTGGAGATCTCGCCGGATTCTTCATCGGTGACGGATCGGGATGGTGAGTTGGCGAGCCACGAGAGGCCTAATTGGGAACACTCCGGGGTTGGGTGACCGTTCGATGATCGGAGTTCGTCCCAATTCCAAAAGCAGAGTCAGCATAGCTTGGAACAGAGCAGAGTTCTCGGATGATTCTTTTTGTTCAATCCGAGGGCTCTGATTCAATTGACTCGTTTTCTTTTTCTACGAATGTGAATATTGATTCCGTTACTACCGACAAAGAGATGTACAGACAGATTTTTGGTGAAGCAATAAAAAGAAAAATCAGATCTTTTCTGCGGCTGCAATTTTAGTTGTGCAAAATTTGACTGAATGCTCTGCACTTTTTTAGTTGATTAGCGACTCATGTGAGAGTGCTGAAAACTTAAACATGTTATAAAGCGGCTACTTGAATTTTCAATTTAATTTTAAACTTTTTGATAAATTTTCAATGTAGTCCATGCTAAAAAATCACTGATATAATAGTCTAGTTAACATCACCGCCTTACGTAACATAAGCAATACTGATATTGCAAATTTTTATAACTTTTTAAGAAATTTATGTTTTTTTCTTTTCTTTTTCTTCCTTTTTCCTTCGCCAATCATTGGGTCTTGATGATGAGGAAGGAAGAAGAAGAAAAAAAAAAAAGAAAATGGTAAAAAATTCAAAAATATAAAAGAATTGTGAAAATCGTTCAAATCATGCCGGTTGTGTCACACAAAATAGTCAACATTTACGTCGGTGATTTCTAATTAAAATTAACTAGAAAAACTATATTGACAAATCATCAAAAATGTTTAGGATATAATTTGCCAAATTAAATAATTTATAACTGATTTAACAACCATATAATAGATTTATGACTTTTTGGAAGATATCCTAATACAAAATTTATAAACTATAGGTCACATAGCAAATTCCTTCTAAATACATAAATGAGTCTATTAGTAAAGGTGTTTTAAGATATGTTTTCGTATCTCTCACATTTTCTTGGAGGTTTTCTTCACCTTGTGTCTTAAAACGCACATGTTAATAGTGTTTAAAAAGTCTAATATCGAAAATTTAACATAATATGGATCAATTAATATATAATAGTTGGTCCATACTTATTATCTCAAATTTTTTTGTGAAGGTAAACCTAGTTGGATATATTGAAGAGTTTGGACTTGAGCTTTTTCTTGGTAATCTTCTTATGATAGTGTATCTAGCATCCACTATGCATTTCATGGTCAATGTAATTTCACGTGGAAATGACCATTATAGTTTATCTAAAAGGGGCCCTAGAGCAAAGTGGCCTCAAGTTTGCAAAGACGGTTGCTACAATACATAGCAATAATGTGGAACTTCATGTTAAAATAAGATGGTGCTGAAGGAAATATGGATTAGAGAAGCATGCTTAAGAGGAGATTGTTAAAGTGCCAGTGAGAAAAGTGTTGGAAAAGTCCAACTTGATAAATTCGATATGATATGGAGCATCATGTATATCTTAATTAGTTCATTAACTTAAAATTTAAGTTACAATAATTTTTGGGGTAGTAGCACATCTTACTTTCTATCACAAACATATCTTGAGATTTACTAAAGTCTTATTTATTAAAAAAAAATGGGTGTATGGAAGTTTCAACTAGACTAGCGCCAACTACACTTTGATCCCATACCTATCAAGATGAAGTTAATTTGTAAATCGATTCCATGCATACTCCTCAATAGATACCAATACAAGTACGGTGTTAAATATAAAGATGGTACCAATTAAAGTACATATATGCAATCTTGCCGTGTCTTAATGCCAAGAGTATCTTTTCAAAAGAATGGACACTAGCAAATGCGAAACATGACAACTGTTAAGGCCCTTGTCAAATCCCGCTCAATTCATGCTTGAATCGTTACGGTTGTCTTGTTTTATTTTTCGAGGGCATATAATTATTTTTGACGAGACGCCTTTCTATTCGTCGCGAGCCCGAGAACTTTTTATGCCGTATCCAACGGATACCCGCCGCCTATTTGCAAATACAATGAATGCAACCTTGGTGGGCCCCACCAGGAGGCCCCAAATGTACGGGATCGGTTTCTATATCGAAGGGATGGCCCATCCACCGGGGGAGTTGCAGCCGTGCGATTCGGCGCAGTACGCGCAATCCAGATCGTCGCTTTTCGATTTCGTGTGACGAGGTGGCGTGAATTTTTTGCCCGTGGCTCTCTACCGGTGCGGAGCTCGGCAACCGTCGCGTGTACAGATCGCGAGTTTCGGCGGGGGGGAAGGCCCGGCGGTTTGTGAACAAAAAGAGATGTGACAAAGAATAATTGCAAAGAGCGAAACTTTATACGAAGACTCAATTGCGTGCCACAATGCAAGAAGCTGAGTAACTGTGGCCAAAAAATTTACGATCCCTTTGAATAACCTTCGAGTACCAAAAAAGATGTATTATATATAATAAAAAATTCAACTAAAGATCAAATTCCTCATCTAGATAGAAGCAATCTTCAAACTATTCAAAATAAACTTCCAGATCAAGAAAATAAGAGGAGGTAATTGTTGAAATCTTCAACTAGTTATTTGAAGTATTGTCCATGTCGCTCGATCACCCATGTGTTGACTTAATTAAGTACTATCCTGTTACAAGCTAAGCAACTCACCTTATTTCTTATACGCTAGAGAAAACAAAAAAGCAAAAAGGAAAGCCCACCCACTCACAACAAGTCATTTCATTAGGCAACAACGCCAGAGCAGAGTTCACGGGGGCTTAAACAGGACCGTTTGCGATAGGCTTTGGCGATTCAATCTATCAGTTGATTTGCATCATGGGGATAATCGGACACGCAAGCCCACTTGAGCTGGGTCAGCTTTTCTTTTGCCATCTTCGATCCAGATCGAACTTCAGAGTCCCTTGCTGGCGGAATCCACCGGACAGGTTGCTGCTCTTGCAATGACCATTTCATGGGATGAAGTAACGCTTTCTTATGAATAGATTCTCTCTGCCCTGGGAGTAGCCTTTTGGCGCTCACTCCATAAAAAGAAACGAATTTTGGGTTAGGATTTCAATTTCCAGATTTCTTCCTTCCTCCTTTGAATCCTCTGTGTTAGGAATAACGGATCCCCAAAAACCGGATTCGACACTAAATCGAACCCCTAAATCAATGCGGAAGCAAAGCCCGAGAAAACAAACACATATCACCGATCATAAAGCACACCACGGATTCGAGCGTACCTTTTTGCCACAGATTAAACACCGACGCCAATGGAGGAAGAGAAACTAGGCCCTGTTCAATCCGAGGAAGCAAAATCCTACGAGCAATTCACTGTTCTTGCTTTGAAGAAAACGAGAGAGAGAGAGAGTTCGTAAAGAGAAAAACGTACGTTTTTTTTCTTTTTGAAAAAAAAAACGGTGTCTTTTTCTCTCTCTCTCTCTCCTCCCTTTTATACCTCTCTCCTTCCACGGGACCTATTCCCGTGGGCCGGGCTTTCTGGGCCCAACTTGGGCTAACGGGCCTTAAGCCCAATACTAATAAAGCCTTCACTCTGCTTTCTCTCTCATCAATGGCCACTCATCGTTTCGCTGCCCTGCTCATGACGTGGCTAGTGGCTGCTCGACACTACGTCGCTACCAGTCCAAGATTGCGCCGCTGCCGCCATGGTGTTTCTTCTCATCCCCTCATTCCCCTCTCTGTCTCTCCCTAGAGCCTGTCAAGATCGAGCCGGTGACGAGGCCAGATCTGGTTCAATGGCTTGCGACCTGTTTTTGTCGAGGGAGCGCCTATTTGTCGGGGTAGAAAGAAGGGGCGACTGTGGTCGAGGCACAATGACTGTAGTGGCAAGGCGCGCTCGTGGCAGCAGCAGCAACGGTAAGATTGTGTTGTGGCAACGGAGACGGGGCTAGGGAGAGGATAGGAGAGAGGAACAAGGAAATTGATTACTTTAATGTGTGTTCGATGGGAAGGAGTGATAAGTGCCTGAGTGGATTTCCGACTTGGTTCCAAAAAATTTAAATTGGAATAGGTCCAATTTTTGTTTTGTCCAAAAATTAATTTTTTATAATAAAATATCAGTGTTACACCATTTCATTATAAAAACATAGGTTGATAAAGTGGTTATATTGTTGTATCTTCATGTCGAGGACCATTATTTGATTCTTCTTCTGTGCAAAAATGTTTTTTCTTTTCTTTTATAAAATGTTTATACATTTTTACCGCAAATAAAATCATTTTACCATATTTGGGATATTTTACGATGAAAATAAATTTTTTAGCATAATCCGACACATATTTACTACATGATGAGTCTTTTTATATCACATTTACTGGATGTTATACACATTCAATCGCTGGCGATGCATTTTTAAATCAATGTATGTCAAGACACTAGATCCTGATTCCAGACCCGATGCTCACCCCATTGCTCCCTAACCAATAAAATTATGTCATGTGTCTAGGCTTTTGCGTTAACGATGGATCCAGAGGTGGTATGATCTATCCCGTTACAAAAATTAAAAAGGACTTAGGAGCACGCACTTAATCAAGAGATGTTGGCCCGAATTAGACAATAACTCTTAACTTATTTATTTTCCTATCCTGACGGAAAGGGTAAGTCGCGACAATAACTCCAAAGACCAAGCCAATCAAAGCATCCTAGAAAGAGTAGGTTTGCTTTTGACGCTATTCACAATCGAGGTGCAATTTCTTTTTCTTTTTTCTTTGAGGTGGTCATCTTGTCAAGCGTAACTTT
Organism: Eucalyptus decipiens; assembly: GCA_014182575.1. Lineage (NCBI taxonomy): Eukaryota > Viridiplantae > Streptophyta > Magnoliopsida > Myrtales > Myrtaceae > Eucalyptus > Eucalyptus decipiens. The sequence continues at coordinate 25,345,188 of CM024611.1, read as the reverse complement.
TCCTTTATATATATATATATATATATATATATTATCAGAAATCTTAATGTCAATCAAGTGCATATGTTTCTTTTCTTTCCCCTTTTTCATCCTGTCAAATGCATATTTGAGATCCAAAATTAACATAACCCAAAAATGAGGGATTTACTTTACTTGAATTATAACCAAACGAAGGTCTAACCTTTCTAATTACCTAAAGTTACATTTACCAGCTAATCTATATCTATCATTTTAAAATTTGTGGAAGATTGACAAATGGCACCATACATTATAGGCGGGTTTTTACTTTCTCCTAAAATTTATCACTTCTCTACATTAGAATATTTAAATAATTAATCACATATTTATCTAAAAGTTTAAGCTTTTAGAACAATTGATCGCAATTCCATAAAATTTTACACTCTAGACAAATTAGTTCCAATGCAATAGACATGTACAAAAGGTACATGAAAACAAAAGACAAAATTAAGGTTGCAGTATATAGAGCAAGTAAAGCTTAATAATCAATTAACAAAGGAAAAACTGAAACTTTTATGCAAAATTTGATCTTAAAATGGCAGATCTAGGAATTAGGACTAAGTATTAGTTAATAATCTCTTTTTCTCGAGTACCTGAGAAATATTATCACGAGGTTCAATAGATAGAGTACAAACAGAAATCTTCCCTTGATCAATTAGTTCCAGATTATTATTGCACAAGGTCATGGCCGCTACCCGACGATCCTCAAAGAAGATGGCTTCGGAGCTGATTTGATACACGCAAATAAAACTGGAAACACCTAGATATCATATAACTTTAATAGTTTAGAGAAATAACAAGTTTAATAAACTACAAGGACGAGAGATGCAAAATAAAAATTTGACAATCAATATATACACTATTATTACTTAGTATTGAACTTACGAGAGAATATGAGTTAAAAAGGAATAAACAATCATCCAATTCGTACTCTACAATAAACCTACCGTTTACATTTGCTAGCGTTATGCATCTGGTCAGTATTAATGAATAAAATAATTCGTAAAATTTTAAAAACATGCATTTCTTTTCAGTTAAATAAGTTTTGTCCAACTGCAGAATGTGCTGGGGTTGGCATTACAAGATGACAAGCCATTATCTTGGCGAGAAAAGTACCCAGTTTCATGAATACAGGTAGTCAAAGATGTGCACCTCTAATGATTAATATCTCTTGCTATACAGATTTTATGTACATTAAAAAAAAAAATTTAAAAATTTTCTACGTATGTAATATTTATTTTCCTTAAACTAATAAATAAAATTAATGTTCAGCTAAGAATACAGCCGCGGTACTTTACTTTATACCCGTGGATCGCACGGGCTTGTGCTCTAGTACTAATAAGTGTTTCTGTGTTCTAGGGGAGACATAGGTAATGTGATTGGGAACTGATCCTCTATAAATTTGACGCAGAGCCCCACTTTGCGCCTTTTTAAATTGTTTTCTTCTCCTTTTCACATTTCTTTAAGTCATGGTTTCCTTTCCTTTCAGAATTATGAAAACCAGTTAAAGTTTATTTGAGATTACCAAATACCAACATTTTCCATTATGTTGTCGGTTTATTTTAATTACTCATCAACTTTTTTTCACTTACTTGGTTAGAAGAGTACCAGCATCTATTTATATTTTTAAGATTACCAACTGGTTAAATAACATACCTATAGTTATTTTTGTAGCTTACCAATGCCTTGAAAAATTACCAATTCTTGTACAAAATTACAAACGTCAACTTGACTGGTATATCAACATCTATCACATTAATTGTCACGCCCCGAACCTCGAGCGCGCGCACATCCCACTGCGGTCGATCAAATATGCGACATCCCAGGATATGTCGCCGACCCATTCATTTTATTACACATGCGGAAGCGAAACAAATCCCCTGACAACATTTAACTTGGGATAGAAAAGCAGGCAATCAATCACAATACCAAACACTCATTTACAAATACAAATGGTTTAAATACAACACTGGATCGTCTACAAAATAGACCAACTCAACAAAAGGGGAACTATCCTAAAACCAACTAACAGGACACGTTCACCAATACTTCAGTCTCCACCTTTCCAAACTAAGGGCTTCGGGTCCTCCACGACCGCCATCTAGGGACCTGAAATTTTAATCCCCAAACCGGGATGAGACAATGTCTCAGCAAGTTCAACCCCCTAAACCCCTATTAGAAAGAAAATACGCCGGTGGCCTAGCCACATCACACGAGAGAACTTACCTCGCCTCAATTCCTTCCCCGCAGGTTAGCACAATTCAAATCACTCAATCACGTATAGTAATAAGAACTTAAACAATCGGAACGCATTCACTTTCATATAACCAACAACCACGGGGGTCCTGATTATAAGACTAAATCGTTATGACACGTCCCATTCCATGCCACACAATTCTGTCCCATAATCCGACACGTCAACAACACCCAATGTGCATTCCAATTGTTATTCACTGTCACACAAGGACATAGCTTACTCGCAGTTCGGCTATCTACTGGCATATAGCCAGGCATCGCCTCCCCACCTTGGAGCGCGGCTTCGTCATTACATCGACGGCGTTCCCGAAAGAGCATGGGCCCAGAATCAACTGCGACCCGCAACCACTGCGTGGGCATCCCATATAGGGGCAAGTCCAGCTCAACAGCCCATGACGATTCCTCTTAATTATCACACAGCCAAATCATACTCGGCCCCAGGTCACTTTATATTTCACTCAATACTTCCACTTAAAATAGTGATCCCGGCCATTTTTCTTCATATTAAAAATATTCAAGAAATTACTCACGTGTGTGGGGACACGCTAATTTCGAATCAAAAAGCTAATATCTCACTTTTTCAAACCCCACTATTTAATATAATTATTAAAATCCAATTTTTGCATTAAAACCCAACACTTGGATTTTTATGAATAAAATCCATATTTATCACAATCAACACTCAATTTGCCACATCCATTCATCAAATTCAAATTCTAAATGCACAAAGAATGATCAAAGACAAAATTCTGAGAATTTAGGGTCCCAAAATAATTTTTCGAATTTATTAAATAATTAAATTTATTCCGAAAATTAATATAATAATAATATCCATATTTTTCACGGTCCATGCTCAATTTATGATATTCAATCATCAATTTCAAAATCTGACTACACGGCAGCGATCGGCACGAAATTCCGAGCAACCGGGGTCAAAAATAATTTTTCTTTTTTTTTTTAAATAATAATATTTTTTAATAATTTCGGAATATAATATAATATTATATTTTCCAGAATTCGAAATCATTAATAATTCAAAAATAAAACCCTATTATGTCCCATCAAGGTTTATTATTAAATAAACTCTCTTAACATTTAATTAAGCATACTTTAAATTAAACAAACATCTTAATCTAATTCACAATTAAATAAACTAAACTAACCACCTAAATACACTTAACATAAACTAAACACCCATAAAGCATCATTAACCCTTTAATTAGGGTTTAGTGAGGTAAACTCACCGGATTAACAAACCGAGCGGACCAAAACGACGGGAACGACGCGAGGACTGACTTTCCTCAAGGCGGGCCGAGCATCCGGGCTCGGGAAGGCGGCCAAAACGGGCCAAGAAGGGGTTGCCATACCCATTTTCTTGGTTGCTGTTCACGGGCGGAGGAGGGCTGTCGGCGGCGGTTCGGGCGCGGGGAATGGCGGAGAAGCGGCGGCTGCAGCTCGGCGGGCGAGGCAGCGGCTCCGGCGGGACTCACAGCGGCAACGGCGACGGGAGGAAGCTGCTGGAGATGTCGGACGACGGCTGGAGACGCGGGCTGAGGCGAAGCGAAGAGGCGAGCGGCGCGGGGCGGACGTGCGGCGGCGGCGACGAGGAACTCCAGCAGCGGCGGCGACGACGAGGAACGGGCGGCCGAGCGGCGGATTAAGGGGCGGCGTCGGGGCTGCTGGTTCGGCCGAAACCCCCCTCTCTCCTCTTTCTCTCTCTTCCCAAGTCCAAGGAAGAAGATGATGGTGATGGCCACTTTTTGGAGATTAAATCTCCACCATCCACGTGTCAAGATCCCAACCCTTGGCCTCAACCACCATGACATCATCCCACATCATCTTCCACTAACTCATTTCCTCCCACAACAATATCCAATAGGTGCAATTTATTTTTCCGCCGGGGCATAAATCTTGTGCATCAAATTCTTCAATTACAATCAATCCACGTCCAATTAAGTCCAATCGAAGTCCATAAAATTAATTCAATGTCACCACACTTCAATTCACATCTTCACTTGTCTATATAATCAACTTAAGTTCCAAAAGCACAACCAAGGGCGGCCTACTAATTTCCCGAACCAATTTAGCCATTTTCTGATTAATTGCTGAAAAACCCTGATTGCATGAAAAATCTTCCAAAGATGATTCAATGATCCTGAAATGATTTGTGACACACCCAGACTCCCAATTTCTGAATTCGATCTCAATTCCACGGTTAAGTTCACTTTGGCACGATACTAGCATGGCCCAACCTACCGGGTAGCCTTTAGAAATTTTCACGCATTTGACTTGTGGTTGATCATCTCAAGCCACAATGTACATCTTTGAAACATTGGCGACTTTCGGTTGTCGGGGGTAATCTCAAGGTTTCAAATACGAACACAGGGTACCCAATCGATAGAAAAGTCGGTCTAGTGCCGATCAACAAGAATTGTGTGATCTGGTGGAATCACCCACACCTGATCACATGCCTCTGTCGAGTCGACCTATCTCCGATCTCTAATCGATTTTAATCGTGCCGTAATGACCCTTGCATTAGCTCGGTCGAAAGGTCGCTTCCCGGTCAAATTCTCGAGTCGATGCATTAGAAACTCTTAACAGCTTCACCCGATAGACTAGTTTTCATATGAGTGGCCGACTCAAGGAAAAGAACTATATGCATGCCAACGAAATGCCCGTCTCAATTTATTGAAAATAAGATTGGAAAATCGGGATGTCACATTAATCTTGCTTGGTTTCGAAAGTATCAACATTGCCTTATTCTTCTAAGGTTACCAACTACTTTGGTAATCTACCAATATCTATCTAATGGTTTGCCAATGCCTTTGAAATTAGCCAGCATTTGAAATTATCAATTTTATTTTGGTTGTCATACCAACACTCGTCATGTTAAGAGCCAACTAATTTTTCTCATATGGAAAAACAAGGTGCAGCAAGGGGTTAACAAATTCATAAGGATGACAAAATTGCATCTTTAAAAAGGGGAAAAAAAAAAAGCTCAATATGAAAGTCTTGAAAGAGGAACCGCAAAGTTTCTGGAAACTCACCTCAAAAAGCAATGATGCCAAAGGCCTAAATTTCACCCCCCCCCCACCCCAGGGAAAAGCCAAAATAGGAGTGTTTTTGACACTGTCCATGTTTTGACATTAGAAAGCTAACTTATGCCGTCCCTCTGCATCCGACAGTTGCTGTCAAATCATTCAAGACGGTTTGGAGGACTGCAGTTGGGATATTCCAGTTATGAAGTTCATCAAGAAGAGCAGCCAAATACCAACCCAGGCTTGGAAAGATTCTTTCACTCTTTCAACCATTGCTTCATAGTGCGATAGACTAATGACTAGGGATGTGTAACAGAATCGAGAACCACCCGGAATCAGATCGAACCAGATCAGACTGGAACCAACGGTTCCCAAGAGAACTGGTTTGATTCTCAATTCCAATTTATTGGAACCATCGGTCCGATTCCCAATTCTAAGTGTGGAACCACACATCCGAACTGGACTAGTAATATATAGATATATATTTGATTTTTGAAGCTCAACACCAATTAACGGAGCGCTTGTCTTGTCTCAGTCTCATCTTGTTTGAGTTGTTTCTTTATCTCTCGCTCATGACATTGGCTCTCAAACTCAACGCCCATCAACTCACGGCCTCATCTCTCAACTTTTAATATGTTTGAGTTGTTTCTCTATCTCTCACTCATGGCATTGACTCTTAAACTCAATGCTTATCAACTCACGGCTTCGTCTCTGAACTTTTAATATGAGTATAATCGTTTTTTCACTGATCTTGCTATTAAACACGGGGAAATTTTTTATTTTTTGCTTTACTTTGGCTTGCTGGAAATGTTGAACTACTGGTGAAGTTGGCGGGACCGATTCCATGGACTCATCTGGGAATCGGACTAAACTGACAATGTCGTGAGGATCGCTCACCCAAACCATACTCATTTCTACTAATGGCAAGTAAAGGATCTGCTGTTTCTTTTAAAATGTGCTGCATGGATTCACTTAACAATTCCAGCAAAATCGCTTCAATATTAGCATTGAGGATTTGAAAAGATTGGTCCCCCAAATTGAAGCCTCAGCAACTGAAGGTGGAATCGAATCTATGCAGTCTCGTCTTTCACCGTCGTCCGTTCTAGTGTCGCCAAGACCTTGATTTAACCCATATTATATACCAGCCTATTTTTTTATTCTTCCGTTTATGTAATTAGCATTAGCACATATTTATAGAGAAATTCTTGCGATCAGCACTAAAAAACTATCAAAAATCATTTGCTCTATTTTATTAGATTTATTATAAAAGGTTGATGATCACTCTAAAATAGAACTTTAAGAAAATGATCATTATTTTTTTTTTTCCTCTTTTCCAGATGATTCCTTAGAAAGGAATTTTTGGATCGTGACAACAAGGTTTTGGAATTTGCGAGAGAACGGGACAACATTTGTTCATTCATTTTTGTTTTTCAACGGTTTGGGTTAAGGAAAGGCCAAAAATGAGTTGATTGATGATGCACTTGATTATGTGAAAACAGAGGCAACCTTCTTTCTGTTGAATAAGATATAGCCTTTATTATAAATGGTTCACTGTAAAAGCAATTAGTTCGACCAATATATATGGGACACTTTGATTTATTATTTCAATTTCCAATTCTGTGTTGGGACGATGATTTAGTTGGCTTTTCCTTTATTTATGGACTAAGGCATATTAAAATTAACTACTGTATCGACAGCAAATGCCGCTATTAATATGTCACGGCATTCATTACGTCACTCTCAGAGATTAACGGTGGCATATCCAAAATTGTTATATGCGTTCGTGCGTGAATTGGACAGCGTTTCCTGGTTCACAATGAACTGATCAGCGGATGGATGACATCGACTCTTGTTGGATGACAAAGGCACAAAAAAGGTCAAATAGCAGAAAATGTAATACGCAGCACGCCGATCCTGACGATTGACGTGGACTGATCACCCTTTTCCTTTTCTCTTGTATCGTTAAGTTCACTGGGGTCGACACGGTTTTGTTCCTTAGACTTCGACTTCTGTTTTTTTTCTGGTCTGTGTTAGACATCGACTTCGAACTCTACCAAATTAGATCCACTTGACTCTGATCGGCTCCAGGCCAGTCATGGAAATCGGAAACAGAAACTAAAATTTCCCATGAAATGCACAATACCGGATTTTCCATCATCCCATGTCTGCAAAATCTTTGTTGGTAGCAGAAGCTGCTACGATGAAAACAGAAGGGAGTCGTTCAGAAACAGGATCCACAAAGCACATCTGTATTGCAATCATATCTCCCATCTGCATTTTTCCTTTTCATAACATGGATTTAAACACGCCCTTACTGAACAAGGTAGTCGTACAAGGCACATCAGGTGATTATCAAGCCCATAAATTTCAAGCTTCTGAGATTCCCCTCAGGAAGAACACAGAATCGTAACAATTCAAATAACCATTTCTCATCTAGGACAACATCATAGCAATGGGCTTTGACGTGCATGGGACATGCCCCTTTTCTTGTCGAAACATTACTTTCTTCATTTTCAATTGTAGTGTCTCTTCAGTGGTTTAGAAGACACGCGGTAAAGTCCTATTTATAGTGCATGTTTTAACAGCCACTCGTGCATATTTTAACAGCCACTCTTCTTAAGATGGCTATTACATATCATTACCGTAATTGGACTCTTATGCATTATCTAATGTTATTTACCAGCCTATTTTCTTTATATGAGATTAGTGTCAGCCCATTTTCATAGAAAAATGCTTGCGATCAACACTAAAAAACTAACAAAAATCATTTGTTCAAACCTATAAAATTTATTATCAAAGGTTGATAGTGACTCTAATGCAAAACTTTAAGAAATTCCAATCTATGGAGCTGGTCAATCATTTAGAGCGTGATGATATTTGGCACCATAGGATTGAAGTTACTTAGACTTACACCGCTTAAGATCGTGCTACTTGGGGCAACCACACAAAACCCTACAGAAAGAATAAATAAAACCTGTTCTTTGGGGAGGGGCGAGTGACGGCACACTAAAAAGGGAAAAAGATCCCTCTTTTTTTGTGAAAAAGAGGAGAGGCTCTCTTTGATTCTTTAAGACTTCTTTCGTTCATTGAGGAGGACGGACGTCCACCTGTGGAAAAAAAAAAACAAGGGAGTTTTCTCAGCATCCAGATTTCAGCCCTCTTTTAATAATTTTCATCGTTTGATTAATTAGCAAGTATGCAACTATATACTGAGTGCAAATCCAGGGTTGATACTAGCCTGAAAAACGATTGTCATGGGAGCTATTTTTCTTTTTTTGGTAAATGTCATGGGAGCTATTTTCGTTAATATAAACTAGACTTTTGCTGATGCGAGACTGTTGAGTCCAAACGTTTATCCAGCATCGCACATAGGACTGTCATTCGAGATGCTCACCATCAGTTCAAACACATGCTCAAGTTAAATCAGTGTTATCTGGCTCATTCCTATGCGTGTGTACAGCTTTGTCAATTGCTAACTGTAGTTGAATCGTTTCTGAATATTGGTTCTCATGACTATTTGTTTGTCAAATTGACTAGCTATACTCTGTGTGTTGAAGTAGATCTATGAGTTCATCGTTTGTGTCATGGTGCAGTGATTACTGGGATCTTCCTTTGTGAATGAACCGTATTATTCATTGAAGATTCATTGAATATGTCGTTAATAATTTCTCTGATTTGTGAATGTTTGCTTTGAAATTGTGTTCTGTGCATGAACAATGGCGGTATTCGGAAGCAGTTGCTGGAGAGGGAAGGTTGGGAATTGATATCACCATTCTCGTCAGTCATGTCCGGTGTGGTTGAACATGGTGGTCCGGCAACGGGAGGCGGTCGATGATGGAGCTTTTGTTCTCGGTTTTAGATAGTTCATGTGGATTGTCGCTGAGGGCTTTAATGTTCTTAAGTCGATAGGTGAGTTTTGGGGGTGGACTTAGCATAGGTCTGGGCTGGTTTTAAGTTTTGTTAATCGGTTTAATGTGTTTAATTGGGCTTGTTTTAATAAGCCCAATCTTATCCTTGGCCCACGTCTTTGGAGTTCAACTTAATCTTACATGCAAACTGGGCTCAAGGGGCCCAGCCCGAGTCCCTTATTTTCCAGAATAATAAAATAAAAAATTAATAAGTTAATAAATCAAAAACTAGCAAAGAATAAGAAAATTGTATTAAAGCAGGTTTTGATTAAGTTGTTTTATTTTAGCGCTAGATGTAGCTTAGATTTATTTATTTAGCATGCCTTTAGTTTAGAGGGTTTTAGTGGTTACCTTTGATGCAGCTTAGATTTAGATAGGTTGATCTTTTAGGCAAGTTATTGGACTCATTTGAACTTAGCTAATGGGGATTGTTGTCCTAAAACTTAATAACAAAGTCATGCGTATCATTTGCATGATACTTTATTGCGTTTACCCTCTTGCACTTTATTTTTATTGTATTGTTTGTGATTTGTCTATTTTTTTCTTGATTGTGCACTCATGCATGGACATCATTTAGTGACATAGGTTAATACAATGGTCAAAAATTGCCTAAATCATTTAGGTAACAAATCAATCAAGTAAGGTTTTACAAGGTTATTAATTAAATAACTAGTGTAATTAAGTTCCTATTCCTAAATCTCCAGTTTCATAGAAAGTAAGGTATGCTTTTTACCACCCTTGGTTTTAAACCGACTTCTGACAAGGATTTAGGAGAAACAGTTGATAATTGAAAATTTTTAAAGGGAATAGTTGATTCTACATTTCCAAGAAAAGGTCATAGAAACATGATAATGGGTGGGAAAAAGCAAGATCATTTGAGGTTCCAATGACTAATCTTAAACTTTTTCTTTTTGTTGATGATTGGGAAAACTTTTGTTAGTCTATTCCATTTCACTTGGTGTGCCAACCAAGGAGATAACCTTTTGAGCATCCTTCTTCGAAATTTCCTCGTGGGCTCTAAGAAATTAGTTCCCAAAGTCTATTTATAAAACAGTAGGAAATTGAAATTTTTTAAAGGAAATAGTTTATTCTAGATTTCCAAGAAAGCTCATAGAAATAAGATAATGGATGGGAAAAAGCAAAGATCGTTTGAGATTCCTTTCATGACCGATCTTGAACTTTTCCCTTTTGTTGATGGCTAGGCAAGATAGTCTTTTCCACTTCACTTGGTGTGCCAACCAAGGAGATAACCTTTTGAGCGTCCTTCCTGTAAATTTCCTCGTGGACTCTAAGAAATTAGTTCCTAAGAAATTAGTTCACGGCGTCTCTTCGTCTGTTATTAGGTTAATACAATTAGAAGTTTCAAACCAGTATTAACACATTTATTTGGTGTTGAATTTCATCTCACAGAACATGTTAAACTGTTACACTCACGATAAATTTATTCAAAACTAGTTTCTTTGAAAAACGCATTATTAGCCCTTCTCCTTATCGGGGCAATCAAAAATTCTATTATTAGCAAGTTTTGATCACGCCATCTCACAAATCAATTAAGCAGTGATTTCTAGCACAGATAATCTTGAAATATCATACTTTAATGCTATAAGCTGGGTCTTCATTTTGGGGATTCCAAGTTTTGTTTATGTGTAGAGAAAGTGTTTGACAATTTGGTTTGAATATTTGTATAAAATTTCAAAGGACTGGAAATCCTAAAACTTGTCACGAAAGTGCAATCGAATCATAAAACTTTAAATGCAATTAAGTCCTAAAACTTATTACCAAAGTGCAATCAAGTCCTAAAATTTTCAAAAATATAATCGACGGAAGGAATTGATTGGACCAATTTAACAAGGTTTTAGGATGATTGTATTTTTTGAAAGTTTCAAAATTCAACTATACTTTTGACACATTTTCGACTTAATTGCATTTTTAAAATTTTAAGAACTAAATTGCACTTTTGTGATAAGTTTAGGACTTTTGATGAGCTTGTCCCAATTTCAAAATATACAAGATTTTTTTTTTTTTTTTTGGGGTTACATGACCAATGCTTGTGATCGCACCGATGCTCAAGTTAAAGCTAGACCTGATGGTTCTAAATATCAAGCAATTGCATGAACCTTTTCATGTTTTTATAGTTCAGAAAAATCACACAAACTTAAATAAATGTGTGCTGACCGAAGTGTTGTTCGAGCCAAAGGGAGAGATTGATTTAAATGACCGGATTAATCGTCCTCTAAAGTCTCTCATGATCTTTTGCAGCATTCTTCAAAGATGCATTGTCTGCAAAGCTACTAGTTAAATGCATTTTCTTATTTTCTTGTTTTCACTTATGTTAAAAACACATGCAACAATAATTAGCTCACATACTATACACAACCTTATTGTTTAATTTTTTTTATTAACCAAATTGTTTTGATTAACGAACATCATGTCGCAACTCACAAATATGAACATTTGGTGGAAAGGTAGAAAGAAGAAGAAATTCAACCTATCCATGGTACAATGAATATCGTAACGTTATGATTTGTGAAAAGATTTTAATTTTGATACAATACAATGTTGTCACGTAGACCAGATTCATTGAAGACTAAAATCATTGTAAAGAGGGGACAAATTATTCGAAGACAAGATCACGAAGAGATTGAGGCTGTCTTAAAGTAAGACAAAAAAAATTGATTTTAATCTACTAAGAAAGGTTGTAGAAGCAAGGTAATGGATGAGAAAAAGTAAAGCTCTTCTGCGGTTCCTTCCATGATTGATCTTTAACTTTTCCATTTTGTTGATGGCTGGGAAGATAAGTTTTAGAAGTCTTTTCCATTTCACACGGTACACCAAAAGTGGAGATAACGTTTGGAGCGTTCTTCTTGGAAAGCTCTTCGTGGGTCTAAGAAATTAGTAACCAAGTCTTTTTTTCTTTTTTTTTTAATAATTACCAAATTTCTTTAATGACTGATGAACCAATTCTCTTATTATTTGCCATTTTTTTTAATTAACAACATCTTACATCTACTAATTATATAGAAAATTACCGATATTGATTGAGTGACTTCCCCATTTTTGTCCAGATTAAGTGACTCAATGGAAAAGTTAATAATTTAAAAAAAAAAACCAAATAAACATTGATAATTAACTCGAATGAAAGTTGGTAACCGGTTGAAAGCTTAATTGAAGGAAAGTTTGACAAATAAGAGTTAGTAAAATTAAGGCATAATAAAGAAAGGCGAATGAAAACTTGATTAAAAAATAAGAAAAGTCAGTAATCTAAAAAATAAACTAGGTAAGTAATTTAAATAAGAGTTGAGAACTCATTAATAATTTAAATAGAGAAAAGTAGGAAAGTCACTCAAATTTATAGTTGGTAATGTTAAGGCATTTTTGAGAAATGCAACAAGAAGTTGGTAGACAATAACAAAAATGATAATTAAAGTCTGAGAGTGAATGTTAGAATAGAAGTAGACTAGGACTGTCCAAAAATTTTTTTTGAAGGCATTACCCTTTCAATTTTTGTTTTCGAGCGAGGTTAGATTTGTAGCTCCACATATCTACATTTCTTTCATTCAATTCTCGTCCCGTACACTAATCAGTAGTGGGTTTCAGGTCATTTTTTAATCCTTCAGTTATATCTTTACCACCTCTCACTTTCCTCTCGTCCCATACGCCAATCAGTAGTGGGTTTGAGGCCATTTCTTAATCCTTTAGTTATACCTTTACCATCTCTTGCTTTCCTACCTATTGGTCATTGACTTATGTTCCACACATAGTTCTTGCAACTTCCTTGAAATGCATCATACCGTGTTTTCCATCAATCAAGTCTTGTAAAATCACTATAAAATGTGGTGTGATTCCACATGGCCAAGATGAAAAGGAAAAGGAACTGTTTATGACCACCTTACACGTGATATTTTCTTCATCTTGCTTGGTTTGGGAAAGTACCAATATCTCTCCATACTTCTCACAAAAACAATATCACAAAAACGAAAGGCCCCACCCAATTTTGATGCGAAATTTCAGAATAACAATACGTTGTTATACTGATTTTGGACATTGGTTAGAAGTCATTATTTTATGTGATTTCTATCCTTCCACTACTTAAGCAAGATTTGTGCAAAAAATACTTAAGGAAGAAAAGGGAGATTTACATCTAACTACTAAAATCAAAAGGATGTTGATTAAATAAATAATTGGTCCTCTATGTTGCTTTTCCTTGCGCTTTCTCTTTCAAATAAATGATAACTGTACAGAGTCTATACTTTTTTTTTTTTTTATAGATAAAGAGTGTAGATAGCTCTTTTGGTTCAAACTTGAGTTGTTTCAGTTTTTTTCTCGATCTTAATTTTTATTATTGAGTCTAATCTAATATTAATTTACTTTAATATTAAATTATTTTTGTGGTGCAAAGGCAGGAGGCCTATGTGAAGTTGACAAGTGGCCCTCTCTTCAATTGACTCTTGTCCCACTTTGATCTTTATTTTTTCTTTTCCTTAGACGTAAACTTTAAGTCAATAAAAAAATTAAATAAACAAATGATCAAACCAAAATGAATATTACTTAAGAAAGTTTCAAAAAATTATATTTTCCCACTCCTTTTTAGAAATGCATATCAATATAAATATTAAACCACCTACGTTAGTCATCAGTCCAACTTTTATAGAATTATTTATCCTGATGCTTTTGACTAATAATAGTACGATAAAGGAACTCCAAAAAAGCATCACTTTGTTTATCTACAAAGCATCACTTTGATCTTTCTTTTAGAATTATTTATCCTATTGCTTTTGACTAATAATAGTACGATAAAGTAATCCTAGAGAGCGCAGGTTTGCTTTTGACGCAATTTGCAATCGAGGTGCAATTCTTTTCCCTTTTTTTCCCCGGGGGGCGGCGTTGTCATCTTGTCAAGTGTAACCTTTTCCCTTTCTTTTCATCGGAAATCTCAATGACAATCAAGTGCAAATTCTTCTTTCCTTTTCATTGTCGGTACATGGGTTTTGTATAGTTCCCGAAGTTTTTTTTTTTTGGTGACAAGAGGAACCAGCTTACACTGACAGTGCGTCATAAACTCCCTGGTGGCGCTAACAGGGAACCACCACCCTAACACCACGCTTAAATCACCTAATGATCCGCCAGCCTCCCTGCACTTGCGTCGCAGGGGCTTCGAACTCCCGATCTCCCGTTTGAAATAGTTCCCGAAGTTCATCAGTGTCAAGACGGTAGATTGATGAGGACCGACCGACCCACTTATCTATATTTTACAATTTACTTAGACTTGGTGATTGCTACTAAAATTATGTCCACCTTACGGTTTATATTGTAAAGTTTTTGGAAAGACATAAACAGTGTGCTATAAATCTCCCATCGATGATCGCTCTCTCCAATATAACAATCCTTAGTCCAATTTTTTCCATAACATGCTTTACAGTTGTATTTCGAGAAAAAAACATTATAAGTACCACAACTCTCATAAGAAACTAACTTTAATGTTAAAACTTTTCATCAAATCACTTTAGTGTCACATTAGATAAAAAATAATCATTTAATTCTAAATCTATTTATAACCAACTTACTGAAATAATAACTAATATAATAACTCAACCTATCAAACATGGATTAAGAAATGGTTCAATGACTCATTTTGAGGTCTACAAAGAACCTTCCCTAAATTTAAGTGATCAATCAGATTTTCTATTAAAATTTTTCGATCATGTCATCCTATTAATCCGTCGAGCAAATTAGTCCAAGATTTTGGCATAGATAATCTTGGAATATCATACTCTATTTCTATAAGCCAAGTCTTCAATTTAGGAATTCCAACAATCATCAGATCTGTATAAAAAAAGTGTTTAACAATCCAGTTTAACTATTTCACAGAACTAAGATTTTGGTTCTACACCTTTCCTTCAGCAGTTTTCGGATTTAGTGAAGTTTGACCCATACACTTATAGAGTCACATCGTCTCTTATATATGATTTAGATATGAGTCTTTACACACTAAAATAAAATTATTAAGTATTGGGATTAAGTTTTGATATTGTCAAAATCCTTCAGATGTTTTTCAACAATTGTGATCTAACTCCGTCCGCCCTTGAGAATGTGCTCGCGCGAGAACACTCCACCCTTTGCGGGCGAATGTAACATTCATCCAAATATATGCCAGTAGAAACTGCCCCTTTTCTTGCCACTAATTACCCACCATCAGAACTTCCCAGCACTGGCGACCACCTAGGTAGCACGAACACGTTCAAAGGGCCTCCGTGTCGTGTCGGACACCCCGACACGTGTCCGACACGCTCGGACATGCTCGGACACGTTCGGACACGCTGTCAACACGTGTCGGAGTTTCCGACACGCGGTCAACTCTTTCCGACACGCGCGTCGGAGTGTGTTCGAAGGGCGGATCTACAGGTGCGAAGGAAGAAGGTGATGGAGGGTGGAGGCAAGGGTGAGGGAGCCAAGAAAACGCTGTGAGCGACGGCGAGGGAGGGTTGCGACCGCCGACTGCAATGCCGAGATGAAAAACCGCAACATCGCGGAGGGCTGGACGCGAGGCTACGATGGCAAAGGGAAGAACGGAGGCGAGGCAGCGGCGGGAGAGATGGAGACTGAGCAAAGGGAGAGGAAAAATAAGGTGGTTTCTGTTGTAAAATATCGCGTGACGAATATATAATAGAGAAGAGATTAAAGAAGAGAAAGCAAGTGAACACTAGAGATAGTAGAGAAAGCCAGATATTTCACTGTATTGTGATTGTGTATAGTACATCAAAACTAAACTCCTATTTATAGGAGAACAAGAATGTACTTATCATTAATATCAATGTATCGAATGATACATGTACATGATAAGGGAGACGAACGTTCATTGTATAGGGAGATGTACTTAGAACATTTGATACAAATGTACTATAATAAGTACATTGGATAAGATGAATATAATGAATATTCATTCATGTATTCAATCCATTCATGTATTTCATAACACTCCCCCTTGAATATTCATCATATTCATTACGAATGTGCATCGAATGATACTGCCTCATTAAAAACCTTAAACCAGAAAAACCCAGTGGGATAAAAACCGAACAAAAGGGAAAAAGAGTGCAGAGCACAAGTGTTATGATATCTCCCTTTTATGGATGCATTAATTGCCTCGTTAAAAACTTTAAGCCGGAAAAACCCTGTGGGAAAAAACCGGACATAAAGAAAAAAAAGAGTGCAATGTATATATAGCCACTCCTGGGACTAATCATTATTGCATCTTGTGACCTAGCCACATATCAATACTGCAATACATAGTTCATAATATCTCCCCCTCAATAGAGCCATATAGCCACTTCTGGGGCTAATTAATCTTACATCTTATGAACTCGCCTCATACCAATGCCATATACTAATTTCTCAAAACTTGATGTTGGCAATGATTTGGTAAAAAGATCTGCAAGATTATTTATGGATCGAATCTGTTTAACATCAATTTGTCGACTTTCTTGGAGTTCATGAGTATAGAAAAATTTTGGCGAGATATGCTTGGTCCTATCACCTTTGATATATCCTCCCCTGACTTGTGCAACACAAGCAGCATTATCTTCATAAATTATAGTGGGAGAATTGGTAACCGGTATTAAGCAACAAGAATTATGAATATGTGTTATAACGGATCTTAACCAAACACACTCTCTTCCAGCTTCATATAAAGCAATAATCTCGAGTGGTTAGAAGATGTAGCTACTAGCGATTGCTTCGTAGAACGCCAAGAAATAGCGGTGCCGTTATAACAAAATAAATACCCAGCTTTGAGAGCGAGCTTTATGTGGATCGGATCTATATCCAAAGACGCATATCCAACTAAACCAGAGTTAGTGGAATCCTTGGAATAATATAATCCCAAATCTATGGTTCCTCGGAGATAACGGAAAATATGTTTAACTCCATTCCAATGTCTCCGAGTTGGCTCGAACTAAAACGTGCCAATAAATTTACCGCAAAAGCGATATCCGGTCTCGTACATTGTGCCAAGTACATCAAAGCCCCAATTGCATTAAGATATGGTACTTCAGACCAAGTATCTCTTCATCAAATTCTCTAGGACGAAATGGGTCCTTTTGGGGATCTAGAGACCTTACAACCATAGGGGTGCTCAATGGGTGAGCTTTGTCCATGTTGAAACGTTTAAGCAATCTTTCAACATATGCTGATTGATGGACGATTATTCCATTTGCTTTATGCTCAAGCTCTAGACCAAGACAAAGTTTGGTTTTACCCAAATCTTTAACTTCAAACTCCCTTTTCAAATATTCAGCAGTTTCAACTAACTCTTCGGAGTTCCAATTAAATTTATATCGTCGACATAAACCGCTATAATAGCAAATCCGGTTTCGATTTCTTAATAAACACGCATGGGCAGATAGGATCATTCTTGTACCTTTCCTTAATTAGGTACTCACTAAGGCGTTGATACCACATGCGACCGGATTGCTTTAACCGGTACAAGGATCTTTGCAATTTTATTGAGAATAAATTACCGGGAGTGCATGCTTCATGCATTTTAAATCCCTCAGGAATTTTCATATAAATATTAGAGTCTAATGAGCCATATAGATATGCCGTCACAACGTCCATAAGACGCATTTCCAATCTTTCAAAGATTGCTAGGCTAATGAGAAAACGAAATGTAATCATATCCATCACAGGTGAATATGTCTCATTATAATCAATCCCAGGTCTCTAGCAGAATCCTTGGGCAACGAGTCGGGCTTTATACCTAACAACCTCGTTTTTCTCATTTCGTTTTCGGATAAATACCCATTTATATCCAACGGGCTTTACATTATCGGGGATATGAGTTACAGGTCCAAAAACCTCTCGTTTAGTTAGGGAAGCTAATTCAGCTTTAATTGCTTCCTCCCACTTATGTCAATATTGCCTTTGACGACATTCAATAATAGATTGTGGTTCACAATCATCATCCATAATTTGATAATCAACTGAGAATGCAAAAGCATCATCAATGATGATTTCATTTCGATCCCAAATTTCATTACAATATGTAATGGAATTCTCAGTATTCCCGGGGCTAATGCTCCTTTCATGGGTTTGCGCCTCTTTAGGGGCAATAAGCTCTTTGGAGCAAGCACAACGCCTGTGCTCTTCGGAGCGGATTCCCGATTCTTTCCCCTTCGTTTTCGAGGAGCAAAGTGTTTTTGATCCTATCGGTCTACCACGCTTCAAGTGCGGGGATTTTGATCCATTTTAGCTTTGTTCGTCGGGAACAGCTATCCTAGCTGGAGCATTTGCAGCTGGAATATGAGACTTCGTTACCTTAGTAGCATCATTAAATGCATCAGGAAGTCTATTGGCCATAGCCTGTAAATGGATCATGCGCTGCACCTCGTTTTCACATTAAGGAGTCCTTGGGTCTAAATGAGATAAATTTTTCTCATTCCAGGAGAAAACCTTAACTGGTTTTTGTTTTGCAGTCATGGAAGTTGTAGGTATCCTAATTGATGGAAACCTAGTCTCATCGAAATGACAATCTGCAAATCTGGCAGTAAAAAGATCACCAGTAGTTGGTTCCAAGAACCTAATGATAGACAGTGAATTAAATCCAACATAAATGCCCAAACGGCGTTGGGGACCCATTTTCGTCCTTTTTGGCGGTGCTACAGGCACCTGTATTGCACAACCAAATGTGTGTAGATGTGAAATATCTGGTTCATAACCAAGAACCATTTGAAGGGGAAATTGTAAAAGACTAGCAGCGGGGCGTAATCTTATTAGAGTTGCCGCATGCAAAACTGCATGACCCCACGCTGTATCATTGAGATTCGTTTTCAATAATAGAGTGCGGGCAATGATTTGGATACGTTTAATCAAGGATTCTGCCAATCCATTTTGAGTCTGAACATATGCAACCAGGTGCTCAACCTCGATTCCGAGTGAAGCACAATATGTATCAAAACTCTTTGATGTAAATTCACCAGCATTATCCATCCTTATGCTCTTAATTGGATAATCAGGGAATTGTGCCCGGAGCTTTATAATCTGCGCAAGTAAACGTACAAATGCGACATTGCGTGTAGATAATAGGCAAACATGGGACAATCTACAGGATGCATCCACTAGTATTATAAAATATCAAAATGGTCCACTCGGTGGTTGTATTGGTCCACAAATATCACTCTGAATTATTTGCAAGAATAAAAGGGGATTCAAGATTAACCTTTGTTATAGAAAGTTTGATAATGAGTTTTCCTTATGAGCAAGCCTCACAATTATAATCTTTTGACAACAATACATTTGTATTCTTTAAAGGGTGCCATTTTGTATTTTGAATTATTCTACGTATCATTGAAGCGCCCGGGATGACCAAGGCGATCATGCCACAGTCCAAATCGATCGGGGCTTACCAATCTCCCGGGATGTGGTAGCGTAGGTTTCAAATGCTTTAATCATGACACAATACAAACCCATAGAAGAAGCTTCTAGCTTCTCATGGATGGTCTTCAGCCCATCTTATAAGAGGAAATGCCAATATATTCCTTATCTTGCTCATAAATAGTCTCAATATGGTACCCATTACGGCGTACATCTTTGAAACCGAGCAGATTCCTTTTGATCGAATGCTTAGAAACGCATTCTCAATATGCGGGATTGTGCCATTTGGCAAAATAATTGTAGCATTCCCAAAACCATCAATAATCGGAACAAGACCTGATATTGTATGGATTTGTGCCTTACGCAATGTCATACTCGAGAAAAAGTGTTTACTACAAAATATAGTATGTGTTGTTGCACTATCAAGCAAACAAACATCTTCCTTTTTCTCGGTATTTTCCATTTGCATTTATATTGACAACTTCAGGTGTCAAGTATCATAAAAGTTGCATATTAGTTGTGTAGTCGAATAAAATTTCAAAGATAAATATTATATAAGGTTCATAAGTATTTCATAAAGAACAATAAAAGAAAATAATACATTTAAAGCGAAACAACATAAATTTCAAAGTTTAAATTATTATCCACCAATCTGATTCATCAAAGTAATCAGAGGTCCTCAAAGAAATTTTGAGACATCCAATGATGCATTTGCTACTTCAGGAGCAAGAGGAGTCCCACCAACGGAGATATTGTTGGTCTCAACAGTGGTTATGGCAGTAGGATTGATTTCAATGGCATGAGATTCACCTCACTTGCCTGTATGCTTTAAAGATGCCTGGTATAGGTCAACAAAATGTTTTGGTGTACGATAGGTACGTGACCAGTGCCACCATGCCACAAATGATGACAAATATTTTCATTAATCACCTTCTTTTGCTTCTTTTCTTTGCCATGATTCAGGCCAAAGTTTGATTTCCTAGGGCGGTTAAATTTCTTGCCATCCCTTCTAGGATTATATTCTTGCCTGCGCTTATAGCCCTTAAAATGGCCAGTATTAGCATGTGCTTCAGGCAATGCTTTTGAGCCAGCAGGTCTAAGATCATGATTTTTGAGCAGCAATTCATTAGTTTGCTCAGCGGAAGAAGCACAGAAATTAATTCAGAATATGTGGCAACCGACGTTGCCGGTATTGCTGTTGCAATACAATATTTGAAGCATGAAAGGTGGAGAAAGTTTTCTCAAGCAATTCTGCATCGTGAGTTTGATACCGCATAACTCAAGTCGAGAAACGATATCAAATAAAGCAGAATTATAGTCAGACACTGATTTAAAATATTGTAGTCTGAGATTTTGCCAATCATATTGTGCTTGAGGGAGGATAACGGTTTTTGTATGATCATACGTATCCTTCAATCTCGTCCACAAGATATGCGGGTCTCGAACGGATAAATATTGAGTCTGCAGGCTCTCATGCAAATGACGACGAATAAAAATCAGCGCATTTGCTTTATTCTTTTCATTTGAGGTTCCATCCTCTGTAATTGTATTAGCGAGACCTTGCCCTTGGAGGTGCATTTCCATGTCAAGGCGCCAGGATAGATAATTCTTTCCACTCACTTCCAAGATGCGGAATTTGGGCTTTTCAATATTTGCCATAATCCTTGCAAAAATAAATCCTTAAATTAATTAAAAGGATTTCCAAATATCCACCGCTACTTCGGGAGCGAGAAGGATACTTTTAGATTTAAAAGTTTGGCTTCGGGCCAAGAAAAATAAGAATGAAGAATTGATAGAAGAAGATGAAGTATAAGTTGATCAATAATAAGAATACCCACATTGCAAAAATTACTTACTCGCCGATAGATCTTCGTGCTTGCAAAAGTTACTTACTCAATCGGTAGATCCTCGTGCTGATAACGTGTTGTAAAATATCGCGTGACGAATATATAATAGAGAAGAGATTAAAGAAGAGAAAGCAAGTGAACACTAGAGATAGTAGAGAAAGCCAGATATTTCACTGTATTGTGATTGTGTATAGTACATCAAAACTAAACTCCTATTTATAGGAGAACAAGAATGTACTTATCATTAATATCAATGTATCGAATGATACATGTACATGATAAGGGAGACGAACATTCATTGTATAGGGAGATGTACTTAGAACATTTGATACAAATGTACTATAATAAGTACATTGGATAAGATGAATATAATGAATATTCATTCATGTATTCAATCCATTCATGTATTTCATAACAGTTTCTAGGGTTTTTGCCCTTTGGGCTGTTTTTAGGGAGAAGAGAAAGGAGAGAGACGAGGCGTTGACGGGAAAGAAAGCCTGGGGAAAGAAAGCCTTGTGTAGGGGAAAGAAGGGAAGTGATAGGCGCAGGGCTACAGGCGCAGGGCTGGGTGGGGTTGGGGGAAGAAAACGTGTGCTGAAATAAATGGGTGGGACCCATTTAACCCTAAAAAGAAATATTAAACATTAAATAACTTTATTAATACATGATAAGACTAAAAATAAATAAATTGACAAGTTAAAAAGTTATTTTCTAAAATAAAAGCACTAGATATTAAATAATGATAAATTTTGATCATCATAGAAAAATATAAATTTATTTTGACTTTAATATTTCATTAGTTATTTATTTCATTGATAACTTTGTTAAAGTAAAAAATGACTTTTCAATTTTTTTATGAATAAATTTATTAATGTTATTAGTATAGATTTATTATAGGCTCTTTTTTATTGTTTATTTATTTATGAATTTGAATAAATTAATTTAAATATAATAATTAATCATGTATATATAAAAATATTTATTTAATATTTAACGTGTCGGAACGTGTCGGAATTCTCTACTTTTTGAGAAATGGCGTGTCACGTGTCGTTTCGTGTCGTGTCGTGTCGCGTGTCGCGTGTCGGTGCTACCTAAGCGACCACAACCTCATCCAATACTCCGCGCGCCTGCGTGCACTGGCCATTTACGACCTTACTGTCTAGATCCATGTTTAATCAGTAACGATCTGCCTCACCTCGATTTGCGTACCTTCGTGCCACTAGTTAGTCTCTAATATGACCATGGCCAGAGCCGCTCAGTATCACTGCAAATTCGTTGATTCAAATAGTAAATATAGTAGTTCTGTGGTTGAAAAGAATAGAATGACGAATAAAACTTCAATAGATTTTGCTTAAACTTTGCATTTGAACCTTCATTAGTAAATGTCTATGTACTGCAGTTCTCATTCATGGAGAAAAAATAACGGAATAGTGAGAATATAACTGATTAAAGTGCTTTCTCATCCAATTCGTGAAGGAAATATTGAATTGTGCAAAATGACATATTGTATATTTGTGGAAAAGAAAAAGCAAAATCGTTTGAAATTCCTTAAATGTCTGATCTTAAACTTTTTCTCTTTGTTGATGGCTGTGCTATAGCGTTTGTCTTTTCCACACGGTGTACCAACCATGGAGATAACTTTTTCTCAGATAGATTTGCTGAATAATCTTGGTAACATGAATTTGTTTTGAGTGACATATCAACTACTATTTAGTTGTTTTGAAAACTATTTTAATCAGATAACATTTTGTATCTACTGATATTACATAATTGTTCAAGTAATTAACTCTTATATAGATATATCGTCTCCTATCAACTATTCAATTAATATGAAAAGGACATGGGACGTTACAACAAACAAGTTGTCGATCAACTTTATTGTCACCAACAAGATTTGATAGTCATCAACAGTTTCATGAATTGACCAGCACCGAAACAGAATTCCCAATTTTTAACCCACGAGACACAAGAATCATCCGTATTCCAATCGCTGGGAAGTTTCTCATGAGCATCAGTCATGGCTGCCATTGAGCGAAATGTCTGCTACCCTCCTGGAGCTTATGTCCTTTCCTTTTCAAGCTCACAAAATAGATTTTGCAGGAGGCGGTTCCATTATCTACTTTGGTCTCTTTCAACCTCCGATAATCCCATTACATTTGCATTTCCATAGAGACTTACACTGTTCAAGTCACTAGACTTTAGGTTATATCGGAGTTACAAGATCTAACAGGGTTATCCACTATTCCTCAGGAAAATAATGGGGCTCATTGACAGAAAAGTGTAAAGAATCCTTTAGACAAGACCCGTTGAGATGGCGGTGAAATGAGAATAGCGAAGGAAGAGCGAAAAAACTTCACTCGTTACTCTCACAGACTCAGCTCTTTTGGATGAACAGACTAAATCACGTGACCTGACTATCTTGGAGTTGGTGTTGAATTGAAAAATAATATGAAATTCTGACAAACATCAATTTGATTCTTTCTCTTGAGAAACAAAATATTTAAAGAACGCATTCCAGCACAAGAAGCCACAGCGGATGTGGCGTGCTGACAGACGCGCTATCAGCCTTTCCCGACAGAGGTGAAGTTCCGCGAAGCCTCGCAGCTTTTCTCGAGATTTGCGGTTGAGTCAACCTTTGCCTGCTTCAAGCCAAAAACGACGCTCGAAAAAAGAGAGATGGGTAAATAGAGACGAAAGACCCATTAAATAACAAAATGAGAGGATTAGCACGTGAAATCTTTTCTCTATATATGAACATTAAATTCTGTTTAATTAGTATTAACCATTTTTTTATTTATGTCGTTTGTTTTGGCTTTTTTAAATTAAAAAAAAAAATAGTCCTTAAACCTTTCAAAATGTACAAATTAATAATCAATATATAAAATCATATACTGTTTTGTCATAAATTTTTAAAACATAAAAGATATGCTGAGTTTTGGCAAGAAAGTCAATGAATCGATTTCGTATCTTAATTTATCTGAACATATATACACATTTATATCTTCATATCAACTGTTGATAAATTGATTTTATATCAATAATTGATTTATGATCGTCGATGTATATTAATACCAACAACTCTTTCGGCCGTCAACAATTGCTTACATATCTAGTGTCGATAACCATCCGTTTCTAAACATATCTCTACTCATGTCAACGATTTGGTTAAATTTGGGTGCAAATTGGCGTAGCAAATGAAGGTAATCGGAAGTCGGTATTGATAATTAAAAGATAAACTTGGTAAGAAATGTTGGTAACCTCAAACTAGTTGATAACTTAAACAGTAAATAGTTGGTACACCACTCTAACTAAAGTTGGTAATTTTTAAATAGAGTCAATAATTCTAAGTCTTTGCACAAATAGAAGTTTGTAAATAACAAGAGATTATAATTTTGAATGGAAAGAAAACCAACTTCACCTCGTGCTTTCTACATTGAGAATCCCGCATCCAAGAGTGGAAGGAACAACCTTATTTTTGTGAGGCTAGTGCTTTGTCTTTGGGAATCTCAGCATTAATTCGATTCTAAGTTTTTGTTTCTGATTTTGTTTATTCAAGTTGAAAATGTTGTTGTGTTCACTGCATTGGTTGGGGTGAAATAAATTTTCTAGGGTCCCTCGGGACAAGGTTTGTGTCAAGAACTCCAATGCATGTGCTCTCGGATCACCTGCCACTCGAGTATATGTGGGCGAGGGGGTCGGTAGTGTGGATGTGAATTTGAGCAGACTCTAGAAAAGATCCTTCTCAACAGGTTCGTGGTCACCGCGATAATGTTTTAAAATGCATGAGACATAGATGGTGGCTCAACTCAATTTTGGCTGATTGTCTAGATGACGGTGCAATGTTACCGTCGTGGAATTCTATAATTAAAAGGATTTGATCAATGAATGGTCTCAAATTAACTTGTTAGGTAACTAATTAAAAAAGTAAGATACATGAATTTAGTGACACAATCAAAATGGTATTACCCTTTTCATTTTTGTTTTCGAGCTAGGTGAAATGCGCTTCCCATACGTACAAAGTTATATTTCTCAGACATGTCACATTGGAAATTGGTGTTAATATGATACTTTAAATTGATGGGGACTGAGCAACCACTTCCGCTCTCCCCGTATTATCTCAACTTGTGGGGCTTAGGCCATTTCTTAATCATATCTTTGCCATTTCTCACGACCAATGCCGAACCACAATGGAAATGGAATTTCCTACCATTGCTCATACGGGTTCTTGCAACTTCCTTGAAATGCATCATACTGTGTTTTCCATCATCCAAGTCTTGTAGTCATTATAAAATGTAGTGGAATTCTATATGTTGTAATTCACTTTCAGAATTTTAGTAGAAGATGGAAAGAAAAACGAGTTGTTTATACTTTTTCCTCTAACTTGGACTTTATATGACCACTGTACAAGTATTTTTTTTTTTTTGTGAGATTTCTATTTTCCCAACACCTATGTTCCAACAAAAATACTTGTATTATGAAAGGTCGAACTGGTTTTCTTGCGGTACTGTTCATCGTCTCTCCCAAGAGGGGCGATTTTGCTACTATTCACCGTCTCTGGTTCTCGCTTGGCCTGGGCGTTTCAGCCTTCGTTTTGCTCCGATTTTGGAGGGTTTTCTTCCTCTTGAGACACCCCTTCTTCCCACTGAACGGATTGGCAAGTTTCTCGCCCTAAGTGGACATCTCATCTACCTTCTTGCCCTGTTCCGCTTGTCACGACCAGTAGTTACGAGTCTGCTCAAGCTGTTGTAGGAGCTATTCCTAGGCTTCGAGGTGGGTGCAGGGGACCGGTCAGCTTCCTCTCTCTTCATTTCTCAGCCCTGGTATGGAGTTCCTTCCCTTGGCTGCAGTATAGAGGGCTTCACTGATTGAGGGCTGTTGTTCTTGATGGCGTCTGTCCCCACTAAGACCCATCAAGGCTCTAGCAAGGGGAAGGGTCCGAACTCCCCTCGGCAAGCTGGAAGCTTGACCTAGAATCCCCGACCCGTAAGGGGAAGCTCGGCGATGGGCAGTAACTCCGAACGCGGGCCTTCCTTTAGGCCTCCTCGAGATGATAGGTCCAGGGGTCGAAGTCGTTCGCGGGCTCCGAACAAGAGGGTCCCTAGTAAGCCACCCAACTCAGCCAAGCCTCCCCAAG
The DNA here is from genome assembly GCA_014182575.1 of Eucalyptus decipiens. Lineage (NCBI taxonomy): Eukaryota > Viridiplantae > Streptophyta > Magnoliopsida > Myrtales > Myrtaceae > Eucalyptus > Eucalyptus decipiens. The sequence goes on along the minus strand of CM024611.1, from coordinate 25,318,619 downwards.
CCTAGACGTGGGCTAATGTGGTGCGGTTGGCTGCAAAGGGCTATGAGCTCCCTTATGTGCCACCTAACTTTGAGCGGGGGAAATCGGTTATCAATCTCACTAGGGAGGTGCTGCAAGCAGCGGATCCCAAATGGAATGAGTTCCTAGTTGGGTATCTTATGGGGAAAAAACTTCCATTTCAACTTATTGAACAAGCATTGAAGAATACTTGGGGTTCTAAGCTAGTGGATGTGCTAGTCGACGATCAAGGTTTTTTTTACTTCCATGTCCTGGATCCGGTGTTCCGGAGGAAGATCTTGGAGGAGGGACCCCTCACTGTTGCTCGGGTTCCTCTCATTCTGCAGCAGTGGAAGCCTCTCATGGAATTGAAGAAAGAAAAGCAATCTTCCATTCCGGTGTGGATTAGAATCAAGAACCTTCCACTTGATCTTTAGTTTGCACCGGCGATTGGAGCCATTGCTAGCTCCGTGGGTAAGCCTCTCTTTGTGGACCAGCGTACCATGGGTGAGAGGATGATCTCATTTGCTCGGGTTTGTGTTGAGATCCAAGCTAACCAACCCAGGGTCTCCTCGGTTGATGTCAATGTGGATGGAGTGTCGAGGTCCATTGCAATTGAATTTGAATGGAGCCCATTGAGTGTCTCAAATGTGGGGTCTTTGGCCACAATTGTCACACTGCCCAGAACCTTTCTCGACCTTCTATGGCACCGGTGAAGTCTCGTGCGGCCCTTGCTATTTCGAATCCTTCTCCACCTCTTGTCCCTGATTCGACTACACCCAATGAGGTGGAACAAGGATGGAAGAAGGTGGAAGGTAAGAAGAAGAAGCCAGCCTCTCAGGCGGATGATATTGCAACCAGCCATGTTGATTCAAGTGATGTAGGGAGGCTGTCCAAGCTCAAGAGCATGGCAGTGGAGAAGAGACTCCCTAGCGTCTACTCTCGCAAAGGCCCTAGCGGTTCTCTGACCATTTCAGAACCAGCTAAGAAAGCTCCTTCTCCCATGATTGGGACCGCCACCCCTTCGGAGCCATCCGTTCCCAAGCTGCCCATTTCGGGCGAGGTGGCTAGGGTCTCAGATAACCTATCTTCCCCCTCAGATGACGATCTTCTCTCCCCTTGCTCTTCACCGAAGGCGTCTACTAGGATCAGGAGGCCCACTCAAGACTCGGATCCTTCCCCTTCCATTTTACAGGATGGAATGCTCATCCTAGCACCGGACCCTCCCCCTTCGACGGCTCGGCCTGCTCCGCCTTCCACCAGGCGTAGCTCCTCTAAAAGGAGGTAACTTATCTCATATTCTCTTATAAATATGTATATAGGTTGTTGGAATATCAGGGGGCTTTGTGCCCCTCTTAAGCAAGCAGAGGTAAGGAATTTTGTCTTGGCTAACCGGTTGTCTTTGGTCGCGATAATTGAGACAAAAGTTCCCCTCGATCTCTTTAATGCTGTTTCTCGGAGTTTGTTGCCAAATTGGTGTTGGCGGGCCAACTCTGAGTACTCCGATCAAGGTAGGATCTGGGTTGGTTGGGACCCCACTGCGGTTTCCTTTGAAATTATGTCTGTGTCGGATCAGGTGATTCATGGAAATTTGAGAAGGTTGGATACTAGAGTGGCCTGTTATATCTCTATTATTTATGCTGAGCATTCCTTTACTATGCGGCGTCCTCTTTAGGAGAATTTGGTGGCCAGAAGTTCTTCTCTTCAGGACTTGCCTTGGTTGGTCATGGGAGACTTTAATGCCATTAAAAACCCCTCTGATAGGCTGGGTGGTTCAGATCTCTAGTTGCCGTGCTTTGATGACTTCGGACACTATATTGATCAAGCAGAGCTGGAAGACCTCAGATATGTGGGATTTCGGTACACTTGGTCAACTTCTTCAGGCCCCTCACGCAAGGCAAGGAAGATTGATAGAGTTTTGATTAACATTGGTTGGAGCCGGGTTTGCGCATGGGCTTTCTGACCACTCACTTATGGTGGTTAAGGTTGAGGACCCGGTCTTTCGGAGGAAACCGTTAAAATTCTTTTATTTTTGGATGCAGCACCCGGACTTTGAATCAATTGTGGAGCAAGTTTGGGAAGCTCCATCTCTAAGTGTGCCTATGTTTAGGCTGGTTTCTAAGTTAAAGGCTTTGAAAGGGCGGCTTAAGCAGCTAAATAGAGACTCATTTGCCAATATCTCCGTAAGGACTTCTGAAGCGAGGGAAGCCTTAAAGCTAACTCAAGTGGATCTCTTTCAAGATCCTACTAGTGAGATGCTTGCAGAACAGGAGAAGGTTCAACGCCGATCCTTCTTAGAGCTTCAATCCTAGGAGGAATCGTTCTTTAGACAGAAATCTAGGATCAGATGGATCAAGGAGGGTGATTGCAATACAAAATTCTTTCACTAGTGCGTCAATAAGAGACAGTTGAGAAATAGAATTCTCTCAGTGGCGGATTCCTTGGGTAGCCAAATCACTGAGCTTCAGCTGGTTCGGCAGCATTTTGTGGATTATTTCCATGATCTCCTTTTGCCGCGGCTAGAGCAGGATACTCCGTCGGTTTCAGAGATTAGGGGGGTTATTCACACCAACTTAAATGTTGATCATATCACCTTTTTTGAGCAGCCCGTTTTGGATCTTGAGATTCGGGATACCCTCTTCTCCCTTCCTCAGGGGAAGGCGCCCGGGCCGGATGGATTCACAGTTGAGTTTTTCAAGGAGAATTGGGATACGGTGGGTCCTCTGGTCACCAAAGCCGTTAGGGACTTCTTCATCTTGGGGAGGATCCTTAAGGAAATCAATAACACCACATTGGTTTTGGTTCCTAGGGTTCCTAATGCAACTACCGTCGATGACTTCAAGCCCATTGCTTGTTGCAACACGGTATACAAGATTATTACAAAAGTGTTAGCGAATAGGGTCGCCGCCGTGCTTAAGGACCTTGTTAGCCCTACTCAAAGTGCCTTCATCAAAGGATGGAGAATCAGGGACAATATCCTCTTGGCGCAGGAGCTTTTCTCTGGGTTTCACCTTGAACCCTATACTCCGAAGTGCGCTATTAAAGTTGACTTCAGGAAGGCGTATGACACCGTTGATTGGTCGGTTCCTTGAGAGTGTTATGCTTGCCTTTCGATTCCCTGACTGGCTCGTTCATCTCATCATGACCTGTGTGAGGACGCCTCGATTCTCCATTGCGTTGAATGGGGAGCTGCATGGCTTCTTTCCTAGTGGGCGTGGTTTGCAGCAGGGAGACCCTATCTCTCCCTACTTATTCACGCTGGTTATGGAGGTGCTCTTTGAGATTCTTGGGAGGTGCTCGACTTAACCGGATTTTAGATTCTTCTGGAGGTGTAGGCCCACTAGCCTCTCGCACCTGTTCTTTGCAGATGACGTCTTCCTATTTTGTGAAGGTCACTTGCCTTCTGTGAAGCTTCTTAGGGAGGGTCTCCAACTGTTTTCTTCTTGGAGCGGCCTTCTTCCTAACCCAAGGAAAAGCGAGGTGTTCCTCGTAGGGGGCTCGGCAACCTTGAGGAATCAAATTCTTCTGGACCTCGGCTTCATTGAGAGCTACCTCCCAATCCGTTATTTGGGTGTTCCTATCATCTCGTCGAGGCTTGGGAAAGCAGACTGTGCGGATATTGTGAGGCGCATCACCTCTAGGGTCCAATCCTGGACTCATTGATTTCTTTCCTTAGCTGGACGACTTCAGTTGATCAGGTCAGTGCTCCATGCCATTCAAGCCTATTGGGCAAGCGTCTTCATTATTCCTGTAGCAGTGCTGGATCATATTGAGCGTATTATCAAACAATTTCTGTGGAAAGGACCTGAGTTGGGCAAAGGGGGTGCCAAGGTCTCGTGGGAGGACGTCTACCTTCCTAAATTAGAGGGAGGTCTTGGTATTTGGAGATTGCGTGAGTACAATAAGGCGGCTATGCTCAAGCACATTTGGAATATTTTTTCAGATAAATAGTAGTTATGGTGTAAGTGGGTCCATTCAACCTTCTTAAAAAACAGGAACTTCTAGGTTGTGAAGAAGCCGTCATGCTGCTCTTGGGCCTAGAAAAAAATACTACAACTCAGATCGGATTTCCGGCTTCGCTTCTATTGGAGGATAGGCAATGGTTTATCGGCATCGCTTTGGTTCAATAATTGGCACCCTTGGGGCCCTCTAAATCTATTTTTCACAAATTCGTTCATCTACAGCTCAGGTCTCTCTAGGCAGGTGTTGGTGGCTGATCTCTTCTCTGAGGATGGCTGGGCTATCAGATCAGAGATTGAGTCTTGGGGATCGCCGCTTCCTTCCTTGTCTGAAGTCCAGGATTGTTTCTGTAACATCCCGGGCCTCACTGTGTAATATTGTCCGCTTTGGGTCACCCGCCCTGGCGCGGACGAACCGTCATCCCAGCCACGATCTTTTCCCTTACGACTTTAAAACGCATTACATAAATTAGAGGGATCAAAGCATTATAAGCTAACCAAGACCCCCCTCTCTAGGCAATGTGGGACAAGAGAGGAGGCTATCACACTCTCCACCTCTTAACAGAACAGCGTCCTCACTGTGGCCCCACGGGCGTTAGAATAGCATTCGAGTTGTGGTCCCACACGCTGTCGGAAGTCGGCTCTGATACCACTTGTAACATCCCGGGCCCCACTGTGTAATATTGTCAGCTTTGGGTCACCTGCCCTGGCGGACGAACTGCCATCCCAGCCACGGTCTTTTCCCTCACGGCTTTAAAACACATTACACAGATTAGAGGGACCAAAGCATTATAAGCTAACCAAGACCTCCCTCCCTAGGCGATGTGGGACAAGAGAGAAGGCTATCACAGTTTTGGTTGGAGGGAGAACTCCACGGGTGTGTTCTCGGTTGCCTTGGCTTGGGAGACTATAAGGCGGAAGAAGGAGAAAGTCAGCTGGCATCGGTTCATTTGGAGCAATGCTATCCTGCCTCGATACCAACTCAACCTTTGGCTCATCACCAAGCGAAGACTGCCCACAGTCTCTTCTCATGTCTCATGGTAGGATTGATGTTGCTTCCTACCTTTTTTGCAACGAGGTGCCTGATTTTATCGATCACCTCTTTTTTGGATGTCGCATTACTTCGAGTATTGCTTTCTTTTAGGCTACCAGGTGCAATCTTCCCTGGACCAATAGGATTTGGGAGGAGACTCTTAGTTGGGCTATCTCTCTGCTCTCAGGAAAGGAATTCTACAAAAGTATTGCCCGTTTTTCCTTTGGTGCGCTCTGTCACATCATTTGGAAGAACGGGAACAATATTATCTTCAGGGGGGAGCCGCTTTCTCTTGCGGCCATGAAGAGGCATCTCCTCAAGGTTGTTAAAGATAAGGCTGCTACCTTCAAAGACGTAGAGGACTCCTACAGGAACAGGAGGATTCAGCGCTCAATGGGAGTTGGACCCTCGTATCTTCTCTTCTACTGATTGTGGGCCGACGAGCTAGGCGTCTTATTCTAGGTCGTCTTAGGTGTCGGTCTACTTTTTGCTTTTTGGCCATTCTCGGTCCACTCATAATGGGCATGTCCATCTAGAGTGTAAGCTTTTGAAGTCGTTTGGTTGTACAGTTTGACATTTTCCTAATACATCACTTACTTTCACCAAAAAAAAAAAAAAACAGAAATACTTGTATGCATAAAAAATCCCAAGTTTCGCAGGCTTAATGCATTTAAAAGGGACAAATTTTAGCGGATGATTCCACTATAGTTGGTGGCAAACTCGCTTTGGATAAAGATTTATTGGTAGCTTATTTGTTGTTGAAACATAATTTTTGACGACCAAATTAATTATTAATCGCATAAAAAAATTTATGAATCAATCCCAATCCCTAACAAAAATCAATAATTGCATTTTGCATATTAGGCTTCGTTTGTTTTACACGGAATGAATAATTCGAAAAACATTTTAAAAAATGGTTGCTTGTGTCGTTTGAAATAATTAATCAATGAAAAATACTTCCGTTGTTGTCAAATCTGCATATGGAAAGTGACTAACAATCAAGTCTGACTATTTGTATATTTTCATTTTTTTTTTTTGGGTCTACATGACCAGGATTAGCTTATGCTTGTGATGAATAGATGCTTAAGCTAAAGCTAGAGCTGATGGTTCTAAATATCAAGGAATTACATGAGACTTTTTTTGGTAAAAAGAATTACATGAGATTTTTCATGTTTTTATAGTTAAAAAAAAAATCATATAAACTTGAATAGATGCATGATGATTGAAGTGCTATCCAAGTCAAAGAGAGAGATTGATTTAGGGATCTAATTAATCGTCTTCTAAAATCTCATATGATCCTCTAGAGCATTCTTGAAAGATTTTTCTGGTGCTAGTGCTGGTTAAATGTGGGGTCTTCTTTTCTTGTTTTCCCTTTTGTAAAAAACACACGAAAAGATAATTAGTAGATACAAAAAATACACCAGCTCACAACTATACTCAACCTTATTGTTTTGATTTTTTTCATAACCATACTGTTTTGATTAATAAACATTTTGTCTCTACTCACAGATTGGAACAATTAGCGGAAAAGGAAAACAGAAGAGAAATTTCTCTCTATCCATTGTAAAATGACTAGTTATTATGATTTATGAGACAAATTGAACTTTGATACAATACACTTTCCATTTAGATCCTTACGTAGAATTTTAAATGTATTAACATTCTCTCATTGCATAGATCAGGTTTTGTCGAAGACTGAAATCATTGTTAAGATAGAACAAGTTATTCTGAGACTAGAGAATTCGATCTTGGTCAAGATCACAAAGAGATTGAGGCTACTCTAAAGCAAGACAATAATAATTTTTTCTAAAATTACAAGAAAGCTCATAGAAGCATGATAAGGGATGAGAAAAAGTAAAGCTCATCCGCGACTCCATCCATCACTGATCTCTAAGTTTTCCCTTTTGTTGATGGCTGCAAAAGAAGTGTTAATACTTTTCCATTTTACACGGTACACCAACGGTGGAGATTACCTTTCGAGCGTCCTTCTTGGAAAGCACCTCATGGGTCTGAAATTGGCAGCCAACGCCTTTTTTCCCAATTTCTTTTTGACTGATGAACTAATTCTCTTATTATTTGGCAAATTCTATTTAATTGTCAACATCTAAAATTTACCAATTACATAGAAAAGTACCTTGATTTATTTGGTGACTTCCCGATTTTTTCTAAATCAAGTTGCTCGAAGGAAAAGTTAATAATTTTTTTTTTTAAAAAACATTGATGGTTAACTCGAATGAAATCGATAACCGGTTGAAAGTTTAATCGAAGAAAAGGATGGCAAATAAGAGTTAGTAAATTTAAGGCACAATAAAGAAACGTGAACAAAAAATTGATTAAAAAACAAAGAAAAGTTGGTAATTAAAAAATTTAATCTTGGTAAGTAATTCATATAAGAGTTAGTAACTAAAAAATAATTGATAATTTAAATGGAAAAAAGCAGATAAGTCATCCTAATTAAAGTCGGTAATGTTAAGACATTTTTGAGATATGCAACTAGAAGTTTGTAGATGATAAAGAAAAATGATAATTATAGTTTGAAGGTGTTACCCTTTCATTTTTGTTTTCTAGCTGGGTTATGATATGCTACTCCATGTGTCTACATTTCTTAGACATTTCATTTGATTCCTGCCCAGTACGCCCGCTCACTTGTGGGGCTTAGGGCCATTTATCAATCCTTCCTTCAATCATGTCTCTGTCACTTCTCATTTTCCTACATGACCATCGCTCGTTGACCCCTATTCCACACATAGTCCTTGCAACTTCCTTGAAATGCAGCATGACGGGTTTTCCACCCTGGTCTTGTAAAATCACCATAAAATTGGGTGTGACTTGTTTCATAAATTTAGGAGGTGTGGCTAAGATAAAAAGAAAACGGAGCTGTTTATACTCTTTCTTCGGACTTAAAGTTTATATGACCACCTTATAAGTGATTTTCTTTTATAAAATTATCATTTTCCCAACACCTACGTTGAAACAAAAATACTTATATGCATAAAAAAACCTCAGGTTCCTCAAGGTAAATGCATTAAAAAATGACAACTTTTAGTGGATGGTGCCGCTACAGTTATAGTGAACTTGCTTTGGGTAAAATGTATTAGTGGCATATCTGTTGTTGATATATAAAATTTCGCAATCTAATTAGTTATTAATTGCATTAAAAAATTTAAGAACCGACCTTGATCCCTAACCAAAAATCAATAATTGCATTTTGCATATTAGTTGCATTTTTTTCATCAATTATTTAATCCATATATTTACATTGGGCTGGCGATGGGTTGATTTAAGTGAATTGTGTTGAACTTCCCCGATAAATTGGATTGAGCCAATAAGAGCATAAAATTTTTGCCAAGTGCATAAAACACGCAGTGGCCGAAATTTATAAATGGGAAAACTAAGAGGTGACAAGGTGGAAAAAATTAATTCATTAGAGTAAATTCGGGGATATAGACAATAATTTTATAAAAAAAAAAAAATTCAAAGGACATTGCAGGAATGTCTTCGTAACCACATCACGGCGAGATTGGTTCTATTTCAACGGCTGAGATTCTTCCCAGCCCAATCAAAGGGCCTATATTGGTGGGAACAGTGCAAGATCGTTGCCCTTGCCCTTCTCAGCCCTTCCCCTTCCCTTTCTTCCTCCGGGCCCAAAAATTAAGATGTTACAATAATATTCCTATCCTCTTCTTCTCACATCTTGTCCTTTCGCCGGGTAAATTTCTAAGAACTTGCCCCCAATACTTGATTCATCTCCCAACACACACGCCCGAGTTGACACCAAGCTACGATTGGTCGGTCAACAAGAAGGAATATCGGAAGCAAATTCTGGGAGTTTTACGTGAGGTTTGAGAGGAAAAGGAATATGGAGAGTAATATGTATTTATTTCAAAACAAGAAAGGTGAGATTAATAGTTCACACAAAAAAGGAAAAAGCAAAAAAAAAAAAAAAAAAAAAAACAGTATAAAAAGCTCATTGGAACGGCCGCTTCCGCACAACCGTTAAGACACGCAACAATTAGAGAGGACGGTTCCCAATTTGAGAGACAAAAAAGAAAGAGAAAAAAAAAGTAAAAAGTAAAAAAGAAAAAAAAACACTATAAAAAGAAACAATTTGATTGTCCTTTTTTTTTTTCGAAATAGAAATATATTAAATAGCTCCAAAGTCTGAGTAGAAAAGACTTGAATTTTAACAAATTAAAGCCAAAAGAGCTTCGGAGGGCTTGACGCCTCGTCGATCAAATTCTCCAAATCCCACGAACAGCTGGTCTCATCTTAGGCTTTCAACCATTGCGATACTCTCCATCTGTTCAGCGAAAGCCGATCTCTCCACCCATCTCACAAACCCGTCCACTAATTCTCCACCTTTGTTCCGGCACACGCAGCTTATTGCTCCTGCGGGCGAATCCGAGGAGTAAGACCCGTCAATATTGATTTTGAGGGCATTTGCAGTCGGCCTTTTCCAGTTCTGAGGTAAGGAGCCTTCGTCACCGTGCGCTTTCTTCTTTGTGTTCGCCTGATTTGGAAAACAGAGATTCTCCACCTTGGCTAAGCTGATGATTTTCTTTGGGTTCGGTTTCTGTTGGCGAAAAATTGTGTTGTTCCTCTCTTTCCAGATCTGCCAGAGTACTGTGGCTAGGAGATCGAAACTTGTTGAGGTATGGGTGACATCTTGAAGCCATTCATCTATTCGACGAAGGCTGTAGTGTGAGATGTGAATCTGTAAGGCTGGGTCTTGCCAAACTTCTCGGTGTCGTTGCTGCTTTCGTCCGGCGGTCTGGTTTGCTTTCTCTTCGGAATTCTCGAGACCTTGTTGCCGGCTTGCCCATCGCCGCCGCCCCTCACCATTCACCGTGCCTGCTGCTGGCTTACCCATCGTCGCGCCTCTACCTAGCTTGCCGGCTCTCTTCGTCGCGCTCAGTACATCCCGCTGCAACCGCGACAGCGGCTTTGCCGGCTTATTCTAACGCCACAGCAACAGTCACTGGCGGTTTCCGGTGATTCCAGGTGGCATCCCGGCTCCATTTGACGCCACCGCTTGCTGTTTTATATGGAAAAAAGGAAGCGGTTTGGCAAGATGCATCGGAAAAGATGGAATATCATCCTTATGGGGATGTGAAGGAAAAATTAATGTTGAGTTAAGAGGCATTAGATCGTTTTCAAAAACAAATATTTCTTGATATTGCTTGCTTTCTAGATGGAGAAGATAAGAGTTATTCACATTACATGTGGGACGATTGTGGATTTTTTCCAAAGGAGGGGATTGATGTTTTGCTTTTAATGTCCTTAGTGAAGATTGGTGAAGAGAATGAACTATGTATGCATGATCAGCTTCAGGACTTAGGCAGGAGCATTGTGTATGAAGCATGTTGCAAAGACCCAGAAAAGGGTTATCGAGTGTGGTCGAATTGGGACGAAGGTCCTGATATTGTCCTGCAAAAGAAGGTATAAATCTAAGTGCACCCTCGTCTACTTTTTTTCATTGCAGAAATCTTCCTTGGACTGTTTTCCCTTTATTTTAGGCTCTATTTGGAACTCCTCACATTAAACCGACTCTTTCCTCAATTTAGGGAACCGAAACTGTTGCAGCAAACTATTCGAGCAGAAACGTGATCAGGCGCGCCATGATGCTATAAAAACTGGTCCACCGGTGCCAGTTCCTCCTGCTCCCAAGCATCCATTACCAAAGCGAGATATAAGTGCTTCTGACCATTCTATTGCTGGGGACAGCCATACTGTTTCGAAGGGCAAGAAGGATCAAGTCCCGCCCATTCCCCCATCAGTACAATCACAGAAACCTTCAGCCCATGCCATATCTGGAATTCCCATACAAATGCCTTTTAACCAGCCACAAGTTCCTATTCAGTTCAGTGGCCCCAATACTTCGATTCAGTCTCAAGGAATGGCATCCGCTTCCCTTCAAATGCCAATTCCAGTGCCTATGCTACCTGTGGGAAGTGCTCCTCCAATGCAGCAGCAGATGTTTGTTGCGGGTCTGCAGCCCCATATGATGCAACCTCAGGGCATCATGCATCAGGGTCAGGGCTTGAATTTTGGGGCTCAAATGAATTCCCAATTCTCCCCCCCGTTGGGAACCTTGGGAATGAGTATCGGTCCATATTCACAACAACAAGGAGCGAAATTTGGTGGTGGTCCTCGCAAGACTCCTGTCAAAATAACTCACCCAGAAACACGTCAAGAGGTGAGGCTTGATAAACGAACTGAGGGGTTTTCTGATGGAGTGCCATCAAGCCGGTCTCATCCAAACGTATCTCCTCAAGCGCAACATATATCTTCATACCCACCAAACCATCCAGTCAACTATTATACGAACAGTTTTGGTGGCCCTGTATACTACGCTGGCCCCGGTACTCATCCTCTATCTGGTACTCAGATGACCCCCACCTCTCAGGCACCAAGATTTAATCCTTCCGTCAACCAAAGGGCTCAAAGGATGACATTAATGAATTCCCAAGATAATTCGCAGCTTCCTGAGAGGACTGGCATCTCTATCAGAACAGCTGTGGAGCCACCCAAGCAGGATCAAATGCAAAATTCCCATGCTCCTCCTTCAGCTCTTGCACAGGGGACATCTAAGCCCAAAATTGGTTCTGATGGTGAAAATATTACTGGTTTATTTTCTGCAAATCTCTTACCTGCTTTTGATAAGGTTGAATCACCTAATGCTGTCAACGTTTCTGCGAATTCAGCATCTAGAAATTTAGCTAGAGGAAAGAAGAAGAGGAAAGAATTTCTCCCGAAAGCTGATGCTGCTGGGCCAACGCTCGATTTGTATATGGCTTACAAAGGTTCAGAGGAAAGGAAAGAAGCATTTAAGTCCTCCAAAGGCACAGAGATTCCTTCTGAGGACATTCGTGACAACCAAGCAGCAGCTGAGACATCTCCAAAAGAAGCTGTGGTGAGCAATGATGTTGAGCAAATTAAAGCTGAGATAGATGACTGGGAAGATGCTGCTGATGTCTCTTCACCAGCATTGGAACCTTCAACTAGCGGGCAACAGGTTGATGTTTTTGTGCCTAGCAGGGAAAATAGAAATGGGTTTGTTGGAAGAAAATATTCTAGAGATTTTCTTCTGAAATTTGCAGAGAGATGTACTAATCTCCCCGAGAATTTTGAAGTGACACATGACATAGCCAAGGCATTCAATCCTTCTGTTAATGTTTCGCGTTTTGCTGACCGTGATTCTCACCCCAGTCCTGGGAGAACGATAGACAGGCAAAGTGGGGGCGCTCGGCTAGAGCGCCGTGGAAGTGGTTTGGTTGATGATGACAGGTGGAATAAACTGCCTGGTGCTGGTCCTTTTGGAGGTCCAGGGCGCGATCTGCATCTTGATGTGGGCCTTGGGCCTAACCTAGGTTTGCGATCTGGCCAAGGAGGTAATTACGGTGTTTTGAGGAATCCTCGTGCACAGACTCCTGTCAATATGCAGGAGGGATACTATCTGGCCCAATGCAGTCCCCTGGATTTCAGGGGGGAATGCAGAGAAATAACTCTGATGCTGACAGGTGGCAGCGTGGTACTGGCTTCCAGCAGAAGGGTCTGATGCCTTCACCTCAGACTCCATTACAGATGATGCACAGGGCTGAGAATAAGTATGAAGTGGGTAAAATTCAGGATGGGGATGATGGTGATGTTACGGAAAGTCTTGAAGACAGCTTGAAATCAGTTCAGACAGCAGTTCCCAAAGATAAGCCTGCTCCGGAAATAAGTAGGGCTTCAAGTAATTTAGCTAGAGGAAAGAAGAAGAGGAAAGAATTTCTCCCGAAAGCTGATGCTGCTGGGCCAACGCTCGATTTGTATATGGCTTACAAAGGTTCAGAGGAAAGGAAAGAAGCATTTAAGTCCTCCAAAGGCACAGAGATTCCTTCTGAGGACATTCGTGACAACCAAGCAGCAGCTGAGACATCTCCAAAAGAAGCTGTGGTGAGCAATGATGTTGAGCAAATTAAAGCTGAGATAGATGACTGGGAAGATGCTGCTGATGTCTCTTCACCAGCATTGGAACCTTCAACTAGCGGGCAACAGGTTGATGTTTTTGTGCCTAGCAGGGAAAATAGAAATGGGTTTGTTGGAAGAAAATATTCTAGAGATTTTCTTCTGAAATTTGCAGAGAGATGTACTAATCTCCCCGAGAATTTTGAAGTGACACATGACATAGCCGAGGCATTCAATCCTTCTGTTAATGTTTCGCGTTTTGCTGACCGTGATTCTCACCCCAGTCCTGGGAGAACGATAGACAGGCAAAGTGGGGCGCTCGGCTAGAGCGCCGTGGAAGTGGTTTGGTTGATGATGACAGGTGGAATAAACTGCCTGGTGCTGGTCCTTTTGGAGGTCCAGGGCGCGATCTGCGTCTTGATGTGGGCCTTGGGCCTAACCTAGGTTTGCGATCTGGCCAAGGAGGTAATTACGGTGTTTTGAGGAATCCTCGTGCACAGACTCCTGTCCAATATGCAGGAGGGATACTATCTGGCCCAATGCAGTCCCCTGGATTTCAGGGGGGAATGCAGAGAAATAACTCTGATGCTGACAGGTGGCAGCGTGGTACTGGCTTCCAGCAGAAGGGTCTGATGCCTTCACCTCAGACTCCATTACAGATGATGCACAGGGCTGAGAATAAGTATGAAGTGGGTAAAATTCAGGATGGGGAAGAGGGTTAGGTTCAGGGAACGAGTTTCTCTCAGGGAACGGGTAAAATTCATTTTGTCAAACAACATGAATCTCTCCTCAAGGGTTAGGTTCATGTTAAAAGATTTGATTGATTTAAGGAAAAATAAATGGCAGCAAAGGAGGAAGGTTGAAGGGCCAAAGAAGATTGATGAAGTTCATAGAGATGCTGCTCAAGAACGGCATGCCCAGGTTAGCAGAAATTCTCGTGGGTCAGGGATCAATTCTTCAAGAAGAGGACAGCCAGTGGACTTCTCTTCAAGGGGCTCTAGTATGTTGTCCTCTCCAAATGCCCAGGTCAGTGGTTTCCGTGCGTTGCAGTCACAGGTCCGTGGGCAGGGCAGTCAGGATGTTCGGTTTGAAGAAAGACAGCCCCATGAGCCCAGGCCATTGGCAGTTCCTTTGTCTCAAAGGTTAGGTGATGATTCTCATTCAATCACCCTAGGACCTCAGGGTGGGCTTGGCAGGGGCATGTCTTACAGAGGGTCGTCATCAATGTCAAGCACTTCAGTAGCTGATATTTCCTCCAGCTTGATGGACTCTCGAAGAATAGCAGATGGTTCGAATGGATTTAGCTCTGTAGAAAGACAAGCCATGGCTCAAGAGAAACTGGTACAAGTTCTATGGCAGATAGGCTTTCAGGCTCTGGTGCTTATGACCAAACTGGTGTGCATCGTAATAGGCCTGGCAGCCGAGAAGGTTTTGATAGATCTGGTGGAAATTCTTCTTCACTACGAGTACAGGGAACGATTTTCTCTCAGGATATTTCTTCGGAGAAAGTATGGCCTGAAGAGAGGCTGAGAGATATGTCCATTGCAGCAATTAAAGAATTCTATAGTGCCAAAGATGAGAAGGAAACTATTCGAAGTATTACACGTGTTCTCAAGACTTAGTTTTGACATCCGAAGATTTTATCAAAATGCCAAATATTAGATTTCTACAAATGTGTGGTTACCCCCTCTCTGGAGACTTTGAGGATCTCTTTTCGGAATTGAGATGGCTTGATTGGATGTATTGTCCAAAAGAAATGCAGGCAACCAACTTTTGCCCAAAAAATTTAGTCATCCTCAACCTATCAAGCAGCGAAATTGATGAACATTGGGGTGGTTGGACTCAACTCAAGGTATGTGTGTGCAAATAATTTGGTATAATGTGTTATATTTTCTTCTAATCACACTAGCTTGTGTCACGTGGGTTTGTAAATCATCATTTTATTGATCTTTTTTTTTTTAATTACATTTTATTGGCTTAATTCATAGAGCAAATCTTGGTCTTGAAGAAGTCTGATGACACCAATCCCTCATTCCATAGGTTTGAAACTTAAATATATATTGACTCAAACAATTACTTTATATTCATGGCATAGAAGGGTTGTACACATTATGGTCAACGGAAAGAATGTTACCTTCGATCACAATTATTTCATTCTTTCAATATTGTATTCATGTGTAGATCTTTCAAGATTGCATTTTTTATTTTTCCGACCCAAACAATTAATTTACCAAAAAAAAGATGTTAGGATATGGTTATTGTCATTAATTTGCATTGCATTTTTTTATTTTACATTGATACTTCGCTGTTGTTGTTTTATCATTTATGGCAAATCTTTTCCTGATGACTTTCTTCAATTCAAATTGATTGGAGCTGCATGATTAAAGAGTATTGTAAGGTGAACATTCCATGTTACTAGTAACTCCATTATTGGGAATGACTTATTTAGATATTCATACAAATAATTTATAGAATTGTTAAATCATCTAATGGAATAATTGTTGTCGCTTGATATTTATTGACTTGCATTCCTTTTAGAGAACGTTATATGAACATTCACGTTGTTTTGAGTTCCCTAATCAAGCCAATGAGTTGTCACTATTAGATATTTAAATTAAGTTAAAAATAAGTGGTTAATAAGACTATCGGTACTATGCATAGGATGCCAGTAAAATTGAACATGCAAACTGACTTGTTTAGTACATCAATAGTATACAAAGATGCTATACTCTTATAAGGTTGCGTGAAAGCTAATAACGCCCTTATCTTAATGTATGAAACAAAAACAAAATGCAAAAAATAGTAGACTGCAAATATAGATTAGTTGATGGTCAGAAGACATAAAAAAATTATTTCTATATTGATGTTTTTATAATGCATTAACATAGGAAAGTCATAAGTAATTGTGTCGGGGACAATATCGATAATTCCATGATGAAATCGGAAAGGGATGTTTTTTTAAGAGATATGTTGGTTACATTCTTGTCTTTTTATTATTCGATATAGCGGTGATTCGAAACTAGATTCATTTTTTTCTTTGTTGTTGCGGACAATATTAGAAGAAATGAAAAAAGTGTGAGACAAAGTGTGGTTTTGGCTTAAGGAATTGATATAAACAGAGTTTTTATTAAGTTACTCTGGTGGAAAGCTTCCATGGTTGATATATTTATTTATGCCTTGCAAGATTTTATAAATCAAACTTGTTGAATATGCATAATTATTTTACAGGTGGCTATAAGATTGAAGGTCCTTAATCTATCTTATTGCCCCTACTTAAAGGAAATTCCTGACCTCTCTGCATATTTATTCTTAGAAATATCAATTCTAAGGGGGTGTAGAGATTAAGGATTGATCGATCCATTAGTTATCTGAAACGTCTGAAGCAATTGGATCTAGATGGATGTTGTTGTCTCCAAGTCCTTCCTAAAGAATTGGGTGCTCTGGAAGCATTGACCGAGATGTTATTAGATTTCGGCGGATTCCCTGCAAGTATTAGTCAGGTCCCAAGCTCAATTGGAGCACTCGTAAATCTTGAGCGCTTGGTCATTTGTGGAGCTCCCCACCTAACGAAACTTCCCGACTCAATCGGAATGTTGAAATGTTTAGTTGAGTTGGATGTCTCAGACGTAGGTATTGCAGAGTTGCCAAATACTATTATCAATCTAAAGAACTTGAAAGCATTGAATGTGAGCGGAAGTTGGATACAAAAGTTACCCGAGGCAATTGGGATGTTGGAGAAACTTGAAGAGATTTATGGAATGTGTTGCAATTGGCTAGAGACCATTCCTGGTGACATCGCGAGACTACCATTCTTGAAGAAATTGATATTAACAGAAACTCGTGTGGGGAATGTACCAAAGCTTCCTCAGAGTCTGATATGTCTACATCTGTCCTCAAGAGCCTTAGAAAAAGCTCCAGATATCTCCAACCTTGTGAATTTAAGAAGTTTGCAATTGTGTTTTACTAGCTTAACCTCCATCGTAAGGGATCCTAAAAGCCGGTGCTTCTATCAATTAATGGCTGTGTCCCGCTATTATGTGGAACAGGGAACTAAAGTCGCGTGGGGTAAATTGGAACTTCCGAGTATCTCCAGTATAAGCTCATAGTTGGGTTGCCTTCGCCATATAAAAGAACTTGAACTCATCAATTGCAAGAACTTGCGTCAGATTGGACAACTTCCCTTTAGTTTGACGAAACTTAAGGTCAACAATTGCAATCTTCTTGAAGTTGTGGACCTTTCCAACTTATCTGACTTAAAGAATCTAAAGGATCTTGGAGTATGGGATTGTCCGAAACTAGTTGAGATTCAAGGTCTTAACCAACTGGAGTCACTAGAAAGTCTTACAATCAGACGCTGCAGTTCCTGGCTATGCTTACCTGATCTATCCAACTGGAAGAAGCTAAAGGCGTGGGACGTTGATGCTTACGACATATTCGGCGAGGGGAAAACGAGTAGCTCAAAGCAAATATCTTCCACCTTGGCACTTGAAAAGGGTTAGAATATCAGTAAATCATGAATTTTGAGTCGTGGAGGAATTTGTCATCAAATATATAAATAATATACGGACTCATTGTACAGTGGTTACTGAAGCAAATAAACTGTGACGTTTACATTTTTGTCAAGTAGCTCAAGAGGTGTTTCAGGCACTCTTCAACGAAATCCCAGTTACAGAAAGTATAGACAGTATCTTCCCGCACATTCAATATCCTACACGAAGAAGACTTAGAAATATCATTAAGCACTTGATCTCTCCAAATCTAGCTTACTTTCTGCAATAAAGTAATGATCTATGAAAATAATCCTCGACGTAGCAGTATTTCTATTGATTCAAGAGCATCCTACTTACCGGCTTTAGCGGGTGTGGAGTGTACCAGTGTAAGTAATTTGTTCTAACATGAATTTGACAATTTTCTTAATAATATAGAGTTGTGCCTATGGTGTCTTTTTAGTCATTTTCACGAAACTTTGCAGAGATCAACTATTTGGTTTTGAAACATATTTTTAATTGGAAAATAACTTTTTTTAATTTTAATTTTTCATTTTCTCGAGAACGTGTTTGGTTTATTATTATATAAGTGGATTACAACTCACAATGTTCCCCCATTTAACAAGTCATATTAATAAAATACTTAAGAGAAATTCATTTTCATTTGGCATTGGGACACAAATAGACTGGGGTCACGTCAGGAGAACTCACAAGGTTCCTAATGATGCATGATAAATTATGGGGCTTGAAATCTCGTCCGTCGGATGTCATCACAATCCCAACCGTCAGATAAAAAATGCTTCATGTTAGCTGTCAGATTGGGCATGACAATTTCGTTGTGTACTAGGGCACGACACGGACACGCCAGAACTGTCCTCATGCATGATGAATTGACTATAATTTAGTAAACTATATTCATTTAAAATTTGAAAAGCACGCGTTTTTTATACGGAAATTCTATAATTTTTTTTTACACTAGCCATTGCTAGGTACGTCGATATGTATACTTATGATTTTAGATGATTAAGGTGGCTCATTAATAAAGATTACGGGGCTTAAATATTATCTGGATGATGTGCATGTACGTGAGTTGAAAAGTGATAGATGCTTATTGATATAACTAAATGATAATTGAGCTTGAGTTGAGATTTTTTAATACATTATAAATTATCTATCTGAGAATATATTTGTGATTGGAATTTGTTCCCATACATCATACACATAGCACAATATTGTCAAAGGTTGGGCCTCGCCATAGCTGGTGAGGCTTGACCCTCATCAAATTTGGCGAGGCTCACCTCGCCAGCTTAGCACACGATCACCCTCATGGCCTTTGGTGAGGCTCGTGCCCTCACCTATGGGCGTCACTAGACCTCAGCGACCGACTAGCGGAAGAAGGAAGGGAATGAAAAAAAAAAAAAAAAGATTAAATAAATAAACGATTCAAAAAATATTTAAAAAATAAAAGAATTTGAAAAATTATTAAAATATTATTAAAATTTGTCAACGTTAACATTAATTATGTCACGTAGACCGACTAATGTCCACATTATCAATATTTGGTCAAAATTAGTTGGAAGGATTGAATTGATACTATGTCAAAAGATTTACGATTAATTGTTCCGTAATCGATAGATTCACCCTTGGACTAACGACATTTGGAATCATGAAGAAATTAGAGTACTATCACCTACCTCGTCACAAATATAATAAGTTTAAGATTTTTCGACACTTTTTCCTTTTCAGGTGGGCATTACAAGCTTACGAAAGAGATGGACGCAAAAAACCCGTCAATTGTATTCACTCTTAACTTCTTTTGTCCTTTTCAATTATGACTTTTGGCCGAGTTTTCTCCAATTTATAGATCTCCAAATTCGGACGTTGTCCTTGAAGTCCATTGAATTCTTTGTAGAGAATTTCGGCAAAATATCTCCTGAAAAACATGTGGGGAATCTTCCCTTAGTATAGACTGCAATCATATGTTCTATTGATGGCTGGTTTTTCATCACGCCATCTCACCAAAATATTAAACGAACTTAGTTAGTGATTTTTTTTTTTTTTTTTTTTTTTTTTTTTTTTTTTGCATAAATAATTTTGGAATATCATACTCTATTGATATGAGCTGGGTCTCAATTTGGGAACTCCAACGGTCATCAAATCTATATAAGAAAAGGGTCCGATGATCAGAAAAGCAAGATTTTGGACACTGTCTAGAAGTGAAATTTTTTATGAGATTTCTATCTTTCCTCGAAAGGATGAAGATTAAATAACTGATTGATGTAACGTTATTGATTTTTTTGGAGCTTTCTCTTCTGAAACAATACTAATTATTTAGAGTCTATATTTATGATTAGCTCTTTTGGTTCAAACTAAACTGTTTCATTTTTTTTTTCTCAATCTTAATTTTATCGTTGAACCTAATCAAAAGAAATTTGATTAGTGTTTTGGTGCAAAAGCAAAAGGCGTCCGTGAAGTTGATAGATGGCCCTCTTCTCAATTGACACATATCCCACTTTGATCTGTTTATTGTTCTTTTCCTCATCCTTCACCTTTGCCACATATCGTCGTACTCTTTGAAAGACAACATAGCCAACATAAACAAATAGTATGCAGAAGATTTTTTTTTTCCATTTTCGTGTAAATTCGAGTTCAATAAAAATTTATAGAAACATACCATCGAACCTAAATGAAGATAACTTAGCAAAGTTTCATAAACTTAGGTTTACCCACTCTTTTCTTGAATTGCATATAGAATTAAAATAAACAAGCACCTAAATTAGTCATTACTCAGGTGCTCGATGCTTGCTTGGACTGCTTGTTTGGAGTGCACGCTAGGTTTCTTCGGGAGAAACCAGAGAAAGAGAGAGATTGAGCCGTGACCGAGAGGGAGCGAGAACTAGAGAGAAAAGAGTGAGGCCGCGCGGGTGTTTTCCGGTAGTGGCCGCGCCCGAGTCCCGGCCGCATTGAGCATGTGGTAAGACCCCGTTGCCCTTCTTTTTTTTTTTCCCCCGGTTTGGGTCAATTCCTCGAGGATCCCGGATCGGAGGCGCGCGAGGCGAACGGACGTGGTCCGATCTATCAAGCTCCCCCCACCATTCGCCGCCGCCCAGCCGAGTAGAGGGCGCCACCAACAGCCCCCGTTTGCCAGGTTTTGTGCCCTGTTTCGGCTCATCGGACCGGACCTCGTCGGGTCCGGTTTGCGCTAGTCCCAGCCCCCATCTATGTTGTGCTATGCTGCATTTTCATCTCTGCTTGTCGAATGCTAAGCATCTTGGCGCGGGTTGAATCCTGGTTGACTCAATAACCCTCCTTCATTCGATGCCCGTCATGTGTTCACGAAAATGCCCAAACCGAGCTTGGGTAGATTTTCCGTGATTTTGGTTTGGTTCTAAGCGTTTGTCGGTCCTTTGACATGCTTGTAGACTCTCATTGTCATCCGTGGAGTGGTGCGCTGTTTCTTTTCCGTGTCGTGTGTGTATCGCGACAGATGGTGATGAGAATGGGGGCTGGATGTGGCCAACAGGGGTGTGGCAGTGTCGGCTCGAAACGGCCAACGGAGCCGGCCTGGTGGACGAGGCCAGCGGACGGTCCTCTTGATTGAGCGAAGGCCAGAGACGAGCCGGCTCGTGGCCGTTCGTCTCTGTTCGGATGGAGAGAGAGCAACCGAGAGGGTGAAGTGGGAGGCGTTGGTTCTGTGAAGGTTGAGTGGTAGGTTGGGCTTAATTTAGTTTAGTGCGTTTAGGTCCGTTTCCGTTTTCATGGGTTTGTTAAGTTCGGGCCTGATTTGCTTTAGTCTGGCTTTAGAAAACTTGGGCTTAAACTGCCGTGCAGTGGGCTTAGTTTGATTAGAAGAGGAGGCCGGGCCAGGTATATTTGGTTTGAGCGAAATAGGTTTATTCGAGCAGAGCCTCGGGGCTGGTCCGGATTCTTGACCCAACCCATACCTTTAGGGTCCGGGTCAGACCCATGTTCGGACCGGGTCCCTGACCCAATCCGATTTCCTTTTAAAAAAATTAATGAAAATAAAAATATTAGAATGAATTTGATAGCTTCAATTAGTTTGAATCCCTAATCTTATCGATTATGAACTCTCCCTTTTGTTATTTATCAGAAAAAAAATAGTCCAAACAAATCATATGTAAACTAATCTAAGCTTAAAATTTCATTGACAGCCTTATACACGTTACAAATTAGATATTCAAGAGGATGAATTCTATTATATATGAGATATTTTCTTATAGTTTCATTTTCTTGATACAACATGCGTGGATGAATTCTAGTATATTAAAGAAAAGCAAAGCACAGTGTTATGTGTGTGAAAAAAGAAAATAAATTACTTAAGGAAAAAATTGTTATAGATTTAAGGAATATAATTGGTATGGTTATTGTTTATCCCATTGCATGATCTTCATTAAATTTTTATGATTAAAGTGTTAGCATGAATTCTACTTTTAAGGAATCTCTGTCCCTCTTTCTTACGCAAATGCCATAAACTTACGATCGTAAATTGTCCCGAGAACAAATGCCTAAATTTAAAAAAGATGAAATAAAATAATCACACGTTAAACTTTAATTATCTATTGTACTTCATTGACTCCACATTCGTATTTCTCTCTATACTATTTGTCCTTTTTAAGTACAAGAAAACTCCACATTCTCAGTTCTCTTTTGTATTTTTACTAACTAAATTTTCCATTTTATGTATAACTAGTCACTCTTAGAATCAATTATATGCAATATATCCAAAGTTGGAAATACAGGCATTTTACATGTGCAGGAATTCTTGCACAAAAAGATGAGAAGAGAGGTTTCTAATTTTCAGGGATGTTTTCTCTCTTCTCTCCCCAAGTACCTTAATTAAATTTTAAATGACAAATAAAGGAGGACAATCATGTAATTTAAGATTTTCTTTTTCTTTTATAGTAATCATAGTTAACTTTTTTTTTTTTTTTTTGCAATTTTGCAATTTCAAGAAAATACTTTTCTCTTCCTTTTATGCCATTTTAAGAAAATCTAAAAGGTTTTTGTTAATGAGTGCTCTAAAAACATTTGCTAGACATCCATCAAAGTATTTTTCTTGTATTTTGCACAATCAGTGCATTATTAATGTAAATATTTATTTGCTACATATGGCTAACAAAGTGCGCTGGAGGCACTAATAAGACCTAACCCAAAATTGGACGCAGTAAGCATGTGTTTGATAACCACATTTGGTACTTTTGATAATCTCTAACTCCACAAGACTTAATAAATTGTTTTAAGTATAAATCACTTAATATGATATTTAAGGATGCGACTATGGTTAATTGCAACAAAAAAAAAATCAATAAAAACTGTAGTGATACCAATGACATAGTTAAAAACTTCCAACAATGATCACTATTCTATATTTGGTGAGAAAAAAATAAAAGAAAAAATTATTTAATGTTCATCTGTTATAAAAACAACCTTTTATTTTCATTTTTGGTACTTAAACAATTCAACAATTTTCAACACTTAAAGTTTCACCACTTAGTTTTTGTTTTCTCAAACAAGCCCGCGAGTAGGGATGAATATAGAGAAAAGATGTTGGCAAGCCAATAAAGGCCAATTTTACTTGGCAAGAGTAAGAATTAGCTAATCGCACATAATGAGTGCACAAAATACATTGAACTTTCATTGTTATTTCATTTGATATCACGTGCCTAATGAATGGCATTGTACAATATCTCCACTTCATCTGCTGACTAGAGTGCTGATATCCTCACCAAGACACATCTATATGAGTGTTTTTTAGATATATTCTCCAATTCAAATTGACTTCTTTCAAGTTACCTTTAGTTTGAGAGGTATTTTAGATTATATTAGGATTACTCTTTTAGGCCAAGTTATTTTAGATTCAAATTGCTTTTTCTATATGTATCTTATAATCTATCTTATAATCTTCATTTTGTTAATGTATAGGATTTTACATTCCTATCGTTTTCATTACAATTCTCAACTGATATATTGAGCAAATACTAGTTAGATTGAAAATCTTGATTATGCACTTTCGTTTACTAAGTAGAGGATATAAGGAATAAACAATATTGACTGGCTCAAATCTATTGTAAATTCAATAAATTTTGTCACATAAAGAGAATGTAAGTAAAAAAATGTGAGGTGTGGCATTGGTGTAGCTCTTTCTTCATTCGGGATATTTGTTTATGGTTACATTGATGGAGTAACATTATTTTTGGTTATGTCCTGCAAATTTTCTGCTAATCCAACTTCTTAAAAAATATGATTTGCAGGTGGCTACAAGATTGAAGGTCCTTAATCTTTCGTATTGCCATAGGCTGACTGTAACTCTAGAGCTATCAGAACATTTATCCTTAGAAATACTAATTCTTGAGGAGTGTGAGAATTTGAACTGGATTGATCCATCCATTGGTCAATTAAGGCATCTGAAGCACATGAATCTAAATGGATGTTGTTCACTCTGGGAAATGCCTAAATTAGGTTCTTTGAAAGCTTTAATTTAGATGTTCATGGATGGAGTGACCTTTGCACTAGAAACTTATGGAAATGATTGGTCATATGTAGAAGTCAAAGCTATCATGGATGGAGGCACCTCTGCACGAAAAAGTTATCGAAGGGATTGGCCATCTAGGGGAAAAAGTCTAGGCATTAGGTGTGTCCCAAGCTCAATCGGAGCACTTTTGAATCTCGAGTGCTTTTCCATTTGTGGAGCTCCAAGGCTAACAAGACTTCCAGAATCAATTGGGTTGTTGAAATCTTTAGTTGAATTGAATATCTTAGACACAGGAATTATAGAGTTGCCTAGTTCGATTGTTCATCTTAAGAAATTGAAAATCTTGAAGATGAACAGCGGCAATTGGGATGTGGGGGAAACTAGAAGAGATTCATAACAAAGCTACCAGCGGCAATTGGGATGTGGGGGAAACTAGAAGAGATTCATGGAAAGGATTGTTCGCATTAGGAATGATTCCTAGAGATGTTGCAAGACTATGTTTCTTGAAGATTGTAAAATTAACAAAAACTCATGTGAAGGTAGTACTAGAGCTTCCCCCAAGTTTAATAAGTTTATATCTCTCTTCAATAGCAAGGAGTTTCAGACTTGTCGAATCTAAGAAATTTGAAATTGAGTTTTCCCACCTCAACGTCCATCACAGTTATGGAACTAGATAGAACATACAACCCATGGTGGATTGGGAAACTATTGAGACTTGAGTACTTAAGATTGGAACTTCCAAGCATCACTAGCATACCATCAAATTTGGATCACCTTTGTTGCCTGAAAGAACTTTTATTCATCCATTGTAGGAACCTGTGGCACATTGGACTGCTTCCCTCTTGTTTGAGGAAACTTACAATTTCCCACTGTAGTGTTCTACAAAGTATAGATCTTTCTAACTTGCAGAAATTGTTGGACTTAAGTCTCAATTTTGGGATACCAAATATTCAAGGCCTTGAAGGTTTAAGATCATTACAGTGCCTGAAACTGTCCTTTTGTGAGTTTAGCAATCTTAGTGGGCTTGAAAGACTAGAGAATCTACAACTGTTATCGATTGAACTTTGGCCCCTCCTTCATACATTGCCCAACTTATCCAACTTAAAATATTTGAAGGACTTGTTTCTGTGGAGCTATCAGAAACTGATCGAGATTCAAGGTCTTGACAGACTCGAATCACTACAATCAATCACCATTGGAGGCTGTAGTTCCTTGCAAGGTTTACCTGATCTATCCAATTTGAAGAAGGTGGAGTATTGCGATATTGAATGTTGTTCCAGAGGTAATCCTCGAGGAGAAGTATAGCTCAAAGCCATCATGACCTCTCAATCTGCCATGGTTGAAAAAGCTCGTAATTGGAGGAGCAAATAACATGAAGACTCTCTCCACTTTGTGATCATGTATCGCTAACAAAACACTTGAACCATGAGTATTTTGATCCATTTAGAAATTATCTACTCTCCTGTTCCATTTTCTACGGATAAATCTATGAAAATCGTTAAGCACTTCATGCTCTAGATCCAGTATACATTCTCTGCTTAGGGCTCTGGCCTTTTGGAGTATATTAATTATGTAGCTATTTAGTTCCAACATCAGTTCTTTAATTTTCTTCAAAAAATAAAAAATAAAATCAGATTTCCTAGGAGGTACACCACAACTTCGTATACTAAAAACAATATTGGAGAATAGAATAATCTTTGCAACAGGGGCATTGCACCCGGCCTCTTGTCCGATTCACTGCTCTTCACCAGGTTCAACTAGTCAAACTGGAGGGACAAAGAATATGGTGCATATATTACAAAAAAACATAAGTGAAGAATACATGAAAATTAAAAGTAAAACTTAACAATACATTAATAATAGAATAGGCCTTATTTAAGAAAAATCCAATCTTTACTCGACTCTCGACATCCAAAATATAGAATCAATTGAGATAGGATAGAATAGAGTAAGGTAGATAAAAAAAATAATAAATTAAAAATTGGGAGACGTTTCAAAGTATCATAAATAATTAGGCCCAATTTTTGCCCCTTCCTTTTGGGCCTTATGCCCCTTCCCTACATCTTTAGCCCTGACATGCCTCTTCTTGGTGTTTGGCCATAATGTAATCATCAAATGATCGAAAATCCATTCTACCCAAAAGATATGAGAATTAGGGTTTCTTTTTTGTGGGTCCTTGGCTTAGAAATACGTCGGGATGTATGAAACACCAAATGAAAAAAAAAAAAAAAAAAAAAGGATAAAAGGTTTTATTTTTATTTTATTTTTTCATCTTGACGAGGTGAAAAAAAAAAAAAAAACCCTAGGGAGGGTAGGGAAGAAGAAAGAGACTCTCTTAATCGAATCACCACCTCGTAGGTCATTCCAAAAATTATTTGAAACCATATTAATAAATGTATTATTATGGTAAGGTAGTGCAATCCCTACATAAATAAGTATTAACATCATGATTATTGACATAGTTAATTTGACGTGCATGATTATCTTAGTCTAATATCATTTCGTAATTAAATACTATTTTTCGAATAGCTTTCCATACCTTTTTTTTCTTTCCAATTTTTTGGTCGATTTTTTTTTCTCTGTTAGAAAAACTACTTCAAATGGGTAAAAAACATCGTACAATTAATGTAAAGCAAAAAACAGTGGCATGAGTAAGAGGGTCCAAACGTGGCCGGACCCTCAGCTCGCGTTCATCCGACAACCAAGCTAACGTCGTCCGTCCGATGCATTTGGAGACAGCGAGAGAGAGGGAGAGAGAGGGTTAAGGGTCAGAAGACGCCATGAAGATTTTCGGGAAGGACGTATCTCCTCGCGGCAAATCGTGCTCTTCAGTTCGTAGGCTCTTAAAGCACCTCTTCCTTGCCCTCGACTGCATCAACGACGACGAGGTCGTAGGAGATTACGGAGTAGTCGAATTCGCGGATTCCTCTCCGAGGTGCCACTTCGATTTCCAAGACTGGGTTTTGATGCAATGTTCAAGAACGAGCTGGGAGTCGGGCTCGCTGTCGCCCTTCTCGGAGATGGATTCTGATCCGTCATTCATTAGAGAGGATGCTGCTGCGTTGGAGATCTCGTCGGATTCTTCATCGGTGATGGATCGGGAAGGTGAGTTGGCGAGCCACGAGAGGCCTGATTGGGAAAACTCCGAGGGTTGGGTGACCGATCGATGATCGGAGTTCGTCCCAATTCCAAAAGCAAAGTCAGCATAGCTTGGAACAGAGCAGAGTTCTTGGATGATTCTTCTTGTTCAATCCGGGGGCTTTGATTCAATTGATTAGTTTTCTTTTTCTACGAATGTGAATATTGATTCGGTTACTGCAGACAAGAGATGTACAGACAGATTTTTGGTGAAGCAATAAAAAGAAAAATTAGTTCTTTTTTGGGGCTGCAATTTTAGTTGTGCAAAATTTGACTGGTTGCTCTGCACTTTTTAAGTTGATTAGCGACCCATGAAAACTTAAACATGTTATAAAGCGGCTATTTGAATTTAGCCAAGCTAACCACTGGGGGTACGCCTCAGTGGCCACTCTTCCAACTTGAAAAGGGGAGGTTGGAGGTTCAAATCCCCACATTCTCAGGGGGAATTAGAGTGGGGACGATTTTATTTCAGGAGTAGGTTTCGACTCCCGCGCCCTGCAAGGAGGCAAGGGCAAAAGTATGAGAGTGAGTGTTAAAGTAGGATTAGAGTAGGACTGACAAAAAAAAAAGAATTTAGCCAAGTTAATTCTAAACATTTTGATGAATTTTCAATGTAGTCCATGCTAAAAAATCATTGATATGATAGTCTAGTTAATATTACCGCCTTACGTAGCATAACCAATGATGATGTTAACAATTTTTATAACTTTCTAAGAAATTTATGTTTTTCTTTTCTTTTCTTTTTCTTCCTTTTTCCTTCACCAATCATTGGGTATTGATGATGGCCAGCAAGTGAGGAAGGAAGAAGAAGAAGAAAAAAAAGGGCAAAAAATTCAAAAAAATCAAAGAATTGCAAAAATCATTCAAATCATGCCAGTTGTACCACACAAAACAGTTAGCATTCATGTCAATGATTTCCAATCAAAATTAATCAAAAAAACTAGATTGGCAAATTATCAAAAAAGTTAAAGATATAATTTGCCAAATTAAATAATTTATAACTAATTTAACTGCCATATAATAGATTTACGACTGTTTGGACGATATCCCAATACAAAATTGATAAACTATAGGTCACACAGCAAATTCCTTCTGGATACATAAATGAGTCTATTAGTAAAGGTGTTTTAAGATATGTTTTTATATCTCTCACATTTTCTTGAAGGTTTTCTTCACCTTGTGTTTTAAAACACACATGTTAATAGTGTTAAAAAAGTCTAATATCGAAAATTTAACATAAAATGGAGCAATTAATATATAATAGTTGGTCCATACGTATTATCTTAAATTTTTTAGCGAAGTTAAACCTAGTTGGATATGTTGAAGACTTTGGACTTGAGCTTTTTCTTGGTAATCTTCATATGATAGTGTATCCAACATCCACTTTGCATCTCATGGTCAATGCAATTTCACGTGAAAATGGCCATTATAGTTTATCTAAAAGAGGCAACTAGAGCAAAGTGGCCTCAAGTTTGCAAAGACGGTTGTTGCAATACATAGCAATAATGTGGAACTTCATGTTAAAATAAGATGGTGCTGAAGGAAATATGGATTAGAGAAGCATGTTAGGAGGAGATTGTTAAAGTGCCAGTAAGAAAAGTGTTGGAGAAGTCCAACTTGATAAATTCGATATGATATGGAGCATCATGTATATGTTAATTAGTTCATCAACTTAAAATTTAAGTTTCTACTGGATATCATGAATGAGCTTAGACTTGAACTCTTTTTTGGAGATCCCCTCTCCAAAGGACTATGTAGTAGCATCTCTTACTTTCCGTCACAAATATATCTCGAGATTTACTAAAGTCTTATTTATTAAAAAATAGGTACATGGAAGTCTCGATTAGACTAGCGCCAACTACATCTTGATCCCATACCTGTCAAGATGAAGTTGATTTGTAAACCGATTCCATGCGATACTCCTCAATAGATACAAATATAAGTATGGCGTTGAGTATAAAGATGGTACCAATTAAAGTACATATGTGCAATCTTGCCGTTTCTTTATACTAAGAGTATCTTTCAAAAGAATGGACACTAACAAATGCTAAACATGACTACTGTTAAGGCGCTTATCATATCCTACTCAATTCATTAATGAATCATTACGGTTATCTTGTTTTATTTTTCGAGGGCATATGATTATTTTCGACGTCATGAACGAGCCACATAACTGTCTTCCGAGGGACGAGATGCCTTTCTATTCGTCGCGAGCCTGAGAATTTTTTATGCCGTATCCAACGGATGTCGTGGACTGGACATCGGTTCTGATAATATATAGGCCTCTAATGAAACGAACCGGTCAATTTCCCGAAAGGCAACGAAATGGGAAGGACACCACGGACGCGCAGCCGGTGGACATAGAGATCCCACCAACCTGATGCGATCAGCGCGAGCCATCACCACCGCTCCCCATTTGCAGTTGCAACGAATGCAACCTTGGTGGGCCCCACCAGGAGGCCCAGACGTACGGGATCCGTTTCTATATCGAAGGGATGGCCCATCCATTGGGCAAAGTTATTGGGTGCAGCCGTGCGATTCGGCGCAGTACGTGCAATCCAGATCGTTGCTTTTCGATTTCGCGTGACAAGGTGGCGTGAATTTTTTGCCCCTGGCTCTCGACTGATGCGGAGCTCGGCAACCGCGTGTGTAGTGATCGCGAGTTTCGGCAGGGGGAAGGCCCCGCAGTTTGTGAACAAAAAGAGATGTGACAAGGATAATTCCAGAGAGCGAAACTTTATTCGATGACTCAAGTGTGTGCCACAACGAAAGAAGCTGACTAACTATGGCCACAAAATTTGCAATTCATTTGAATAATCTTTGAGTACGAAAAAAGATACATTATGTATAATTAAAAAATTCAAATAAACATCAAATCCTCATCTAGATAGAAGCAATCTTGAAAATATTCAAAATAAATTTCCAGATGAAGAAAATAAGAGGAGGTAATTGCTGAAATCTTCAACTAGTTATTTGAAGTATTGTCAATGTCACTCGATCTCCCATGTGTCGACTTAATTTAAGCACTATCCCATTACAAATAACTCACCTTATTTCTTATACGTTAGAGAAAACAAAAACAAAAAAAGGAAAGCCCACCCGCTCACAAGAAGTCATTTCATTAAGCAACAATGTCAGAGCAGAGTTCGAGGGGGCTTAAACAGGACCGTTTGCGATAGGCTTTGGCGATTCAATCTATCAGTTGATTTGCATCATGGGGACAATCGGACACGCAAGCCCACTTGAGCTGGGTCAGCTTTTCTTTTGCCATCTTCGATCCAGATCGAACTTCAGAGTCCCTTGCTGGCGGAATCCACTCGACAGGTTGGTTTACTCGCTTTTTTCTTTCGTTTTTCGACGCCTGGGTTCCATCTCATGAAATGGTCATTGCAAGAGCAGCATCAACAATTGAACTCGGATCAGGCTGTCGGAAGCGGAAGACGATGGTAGTTCAGGCTTTCCGGAGAAACCCCAGAGCACCGACGGGCTCCTCCATAATTAGATGACAAGTCGGTTCTTGACTCAAAGAAATTGCAACACTCATTTTTGTCCATTCTAGTAATATCCAGATGCAAAATCTGTACTTTCAGTCTCGGGTCCGGTCACATTGCTTCCGTCCAGTGGCACAAAAGGAAGAGATGCTCTACGGTTTCCGGGGCTTGTTCGCACGGAGGACACGAGGGATGAAGTAACGCTTTCTTATGAATAGATTCTCTCTCCCGTGGGAGTAGCCTTTTGGCGCTCACTCCATAAAAAGAAACGAATTTTGGGTTAGGATTTCGATTTCCAGATTTCAGTTTTGCCTCTTCTTGTTTCCTCCTTCGAATCCTCTGCTTTCTCTCTCATCAATGGCCACTCATCGTTTCGCTGCCCTGCTCATGACGTGGCCAATGGCTGCTCGACACCACATCGCTACCAGTCCAAGATTGCGCCGCCGCCGCCGCCATGGTGTGTCATCTCATCCCATCATTCCCCTCTCTATCTCTCCCTAGAGCCGGTCAAGATGGAGCCGGTGACAACGAGGCCAGATCTGATTCAATGGCTTGCGACCTGTTTTTGTCGAGGGAGCGCCTATTGTCGGAGTAGAGAGAGGGGGCGACTGTGGTCAAGGCACGATGACAGTAGTGGCAGGCTATGTAGCATCGACACGCGATACGCGACACGCGACACGCGACACGATACGACACGACACGCGACACGTCATTTCTCAAAAAGTAAAGAATTTCGACACGTTTCAACACGTTAAATATTAAATAAATATTTTTATTTTTAATTAATTTGATTTAAATTCATAAATAATTAATTAATAAAAAAAGTGCCTACAATAAATTTATACTAATAATATTAATAAATTAAATCATTGGAAATTCGAAAGACATATTCATAATTAATACGTATCCATATTTGGAAATTAGAATCAACTTATTTAAATAAATCTATGATTTTTTACAATGATCAAAATTTGTTATCATTTAAAATTCAGTATTTTTATTTTTAAAATTATTTACTTATTTTTTCCAATTAAAACAAAGTTTCCCCCTACTCCCAAATTTATTTCAATTTTTTCCCTCCCTCCCCCACGAGAGACTATTCTTCCCCTCCTAAATTTATTTCAATTTTTTTTTTCCCTACTTTCCCACGTCAGACTATTTTCCCCCACCCCAAATTTATTTCATTTTTCCCCTCCCCCACCCACGTGACAGGCTGTCACTGACTCACTTCACCCCATTGAGTTTCCAAAACCCTAGCTACCGAAACACTTCTTTACTTCGCCGCACGACCTCGCAACCCCTTCCTCTCCTCACTTTTTTCCCCTCGCCACACGGTCTTCCTCTTGATCCATCTCCATCTCCTCGCCGGACGACCTCCATACGACCCCCTTCCTCTCCTCTTCCTCTCGATCCTTCTCCTCCTCCTCCGCCTCGCCTTCGGCCCTTCCTCACTTGCAGTTGCAACCTCGTCGCCAATCCCGCAGCATCACTGTGGCCGCCCTCACCTCAGTCTCTACGGCCGCCCTTGCCTCGGTCTCTACTCTTTCTCTGGCGCCTCAGTCTCTACTCTTTCTCTGGCGGTTTCTCGCCGTCGTGGGCTCACCGTCACTCACGGCCTCGTCTCTCCTCCCTCGCCCTCGCTTCCATCCGACACGCGTGTCGAGACGAGTCGAAAAAAGTTGACTGCATGTTGGAAAACTCGACATGCGTTGACCGCGTGTCCGAGCGTGTCGGACACGACACAAAAGCACGGACAACGTGTCCATGCTTCATAGGTGGCAGGGCGGGTTCGTGGCAGCAACAGCAACGGTAAGGTTGTGTTGTGGCAACGGAGACGTGGCTAGGGAGAGGATAGGAGAGAGGAACAAGGAAATTGATTACTTACTATGTGTGTTCGATGGGAAGGAGTGATAAGTTCCTGAGTGGATTTCCGACTTGGTTCCAAAAAAATTTAAATCAGAATAGGTCCAACTTTTGTTTTGTTCAAAAATCAATTTTTTATAATAAAATTTTAGTATTACACCATTACATTATAAAAACATAGGTTGATAAAGTGGTTATATTGTTGTATCTTCATGCAGAGGACCATAATTTGATTCTTCATATGTGTAAAAATGTTTTTTCTTTTCTTTTATAAAATGTTTATACATGTTTACTGCAAATAAAATCATTTTACCATATTTGGGATATTTTTAAGACGAAAATAAATTTTTTAGATAATCCGACACATATTTACTACATGATGAGTCTTTTTATATCATATTTACTAGATGTTCTACCCACATTTCAATCACGGGCAATGCATTTTTAAATTAGTCAATGTCAAGACGCCAATTTCTAGTTCCAGACCCAATGCTCGCCCCATTGGTCCCTAGATATCTTTAATAACCAATAAAATTATGTCTTGTGTCCAAGCTTTTGCATTAACGGTGCATTCGGAGGTGGTATGATTTGTCCCGTTACAAAAATTAAAAAGCACGATCTCAAAGGTGCTCAAGCATTATTATGTATCTATATAGAAAGATAATAATAATAATGTCTTTCCTAAAGGTTGCTTCTAAGTTGAAAGGGATTGACCGTTCTCCTTGCCCACATTATGCTACCCGTTTATTACATCCGTTCCTCTCGCTCCCCTCCCTCTTCATATTTATTCTAATTGTTCTCCTTTATCTTAAAGAAATTTTCCACCTTAATAGTAACATAATTATTTACATTAGCATACAAATATGTTTACTAGAAGAAATATGTATAAATTACGCTTACTTATACCATAATAAAGAAAGAGGTCACCATCACGTTAATTATTTCATAAATAAGTTGCTAAAAAAATTAATAATGCGATGTGAACATTTTTCAATCTTATTATAAATACAATATCATGAAGGTTTCTTTGTACATGAAAGTTTATAGTTCACTCACCATTGTAGATTGTATGGCAATACGTGCTGCCCGCACAATGCGGATTGTGTCTAGTATTTGATTTTTCATGGTCTTCAAATGAATAGTATTATTACTTTTTTCTCTTGGTTGAAAATGTAAGTATTATAGAACATAAGAAGTGCAACAACTTAGGGGCATCCCCAGCATTACAAATAGAGCCAATAATTCAAAAGGATGGAGTTAAGAAGTCTCCACATAATAGCCAATACAACACTTAACTGAGAGGGTTTAATTTTTTGGTAAAGTGAAGCTCTATCTCCTATATTTTTATGCACCTTAGCCAAAATAATATGGATGTCGGTTGATTTGTTTTGAAGCCATCTATGGTTGCACTCTATCTAAATGCAATATATGGTTGCTAGGAAAAATACTTTGAGGAGTCTTGCTGCCAAATATTGACCCATGTTGCCCTAATCATCCATTGAAGTTCCACATTCCATTCTCCTTGAAAATCTCTAATCACATGTTTTGCAAGGATACTACGTCAAATGCTGCCTGTCCATTCACACCAGAAGAATATATGAGTTTTGTCTTCTATATCGACCCTATAGAAGTTACACTAAATATCAACGGAGGTCATCCATTATGCTACGATCTCTGTTGTCAGTACTTCATCTTTGCAAACTAGCTAGCCAATAAAATTGTATTTGTTAATGCCATTACTCCAAATTAGGTTGCACCACTCCACAATCGGATCCCCGAGTTCATCATATATATCACTACAACAATACCCTAAGCTAGAAATAAGTGAGGTTAGAACATGTCGTAACTCTAGCATTGAGTTAATTAGGAAATTGTGGTGATGGTTTTATTAATTTAGATGATTACTCCGCTAGCTTTATCATTTGAAGTCACAACAAAGTTCTAATAGCTTTATTAGTTTTGATGTGATTGGATGATGGAGTCATATGTAATCTAAAAGATGACATCTTCTAGATGATTATGCAAGAGTCAAAACAGATACTATAGGTCATGGATATTCTTTTGCATGAAGCGGGAAGTTCAAGAGTTCAAACAATGTTAGATTCAGGCCTATGAGACTTGCATTGCAAAGTCCAGGGTGGTGTTGATTTGGGAGACTGGATTAGCAATTGGCCTAATTTTGTGGCCTAGCAAGCTTGTTGGGGCCAGATTCATTTTTCCGGAGTCCCGGACATTCACCTATATTCCCTTACTCCCAATGTCGTCACACTGTTCTTTTGAGCTTACAAATCAAATCGGTGCATTTCCAGGCGAAAAATAACAAGTCTCCCTCTCCATCCGCAGTTCAACTTCAAGCTCGGCGATATCCCTTCTTTTTAAGTATCCTCATCTGTTCTGATGCTCATAATGCACGAGCAGTACTTACTTGAACCTGCGGTAGTACTGACATCAACAGTACTTTGATTTATACCCTCCTATATAAGTGTTTTTGTTTTTTTGGGGAAGACCTTAGTACAATTGGCACCTGATGCTCTATTCATTTGACACAAAATGTGGGCTTCAACTTCTTGAGTTGCTTGTGTCGATGACAGACATCGGAGAATCAAAAGCTTGTCCTATTGGCATGAGAGGGGGTGTTTTAGGATGAGAGAGAACAGAGAGAAATAAATGAGAAGAGAGTGGCACAACGATAAAAGAGAAATAAGAAAAGCAACTGAAGAATGCTTTAAAAAAAAAAATGAGACCCACAAAAGTTAATATTGTCAAAACATTGTGATAGGGAGTGTTTTAACCATAGCGAGAGTGCAAAAAGCACAACCCAAGTGTTTAGACACTTTCCATATTTTGGCATAGTGTCGCAATCTATCTCTCAATACGGAGGGAACAAGGTTCAAGGGTATTGTCTAAAGGATGGGTCAACAGCCCATGATCTAAACGCGGACTCTTTCAAACCCATATCTTGCACGACATCGGGTATTTAAATCGATGGTGTGAAAATTTTCTAAAAGGAGGAATCACCACTAACCTATCAGGGTCGACTAGAAACTAAGTAAAGTATGGAAATATACATCACTTTTTACATAACCAAAGAATTTAGAGTCGGTGACTTGATTATACTAATTAAGCAATTAGTACTCTTTTGGTACCTAATTTTGTTCAATTCAAGAAAATTTTTGTCAAGTAGTCTAGATTGATTTTAAGCTTATCAACTAATATATGAGGTGATCATGCGATACGCAGTCATTAATAAAATACACAATGATCAAAGTAGTCAATAAATTGCAAGGTAAGAGAGGCATACTTACCTTAAAGCAACATAAACGCCCACAAGATTAATTAGAAGAAACATATATTCTACTATATATGGTTAGTAATCAACACACAATTTCAACCAACTACTTTTGGGTTTCCTCTTGTTCAATGAAAGCTATTCTTTATGCAATTTGAGCTTATTTTATATGCAACGATGCAAAGAAGTGATGATATTCGACTATGTGTCCTACTTTTATGGACGGGAAATAATTAATATGCATTTATCCTAGCATGACATATGTTTTGATCTAATGACCCTAATGTACAATCACTAAATGGCATGCGAATAATGACATGACATGTGGTGACATATGCGATGACAGGGCAAGTGGCATGACATTGATGACGTGACACGATGGTATACACGACGACGCAGCACAAGGACGTGGCATGATAACATGGCATAATGATGATGCAGCTAACAACATGTCCATGATATTTTTGGTTTTTTTAAATAAAAAAATTCGTAATTTAAAAATGCCCTAATTAAAACATGAAATTTGAACTAAGAAAAAGAATCAAATCCATCCAAAGATGATTTTTTTTTTTTTTTTTTTTTGGCTTTTTTAGAAAACGGCAGTCGTCCAAATTAAGGATCTCACTTAACCCGCACGCACTATTCTTAGGAATTTCAAATTAAAAGATTGTGACAATCTAAAATATAAAGCATGGTTTCACGGGTTAAATCTTTAGGCACAACAGTTATTCAATAATAAGTCAAATTAATTAAAAAAAAGAAAAAAGATCCAAAATATTTACGGATAAAATTAGTAATTAAATTGACTATTACAAACAACGCATTAACTCGATGATGCATAAAATCTCAAATATTGCGATTAGATAACAAAATCAACCTGAAATTAGCGATTACAGTTTCAAATCAACTCGGACAAAATCGTCACCTAATTTGGGCGCTCGTAATCTTTATCGGAATCAAACCGGATCACGGCTTGCCGAAGCAAGACATGTCCCGGAAGAGCAAGGAACACCGAAAAACAACGTAAGAATTCACGGCATAGCAGGATCTATCACCAACCAGAGGTAACAGCAAGTCTTCCAGGGGTCCAAGTGGCGGCGTGTAGAGCATCACCACCGTGAACCTGCAAAACACAGAATTGATTTGGCTCAAGTATGCTTGCTGCCCTCCCCCTCTCTTTTTCTCGTATCTTTCTCCTCGGAAGTCTCGGGGTTGGACTTCAACTCGACTGAAGAAAACATGCAATAAGAAAGATCCAGTTGTGGCGGCTAGGCAAGGACGATCTCACACGTCAAGGATCTCGGCATGATGTGGAGACTTGCGGCACGTTAGATATGTAGAAAATTTATTTACATATAATTTTCAATCAAGGAAATAACGGATCCATATATGATTGTAAAACACCGAGATCAATAAATACAGTGGAATTAAAGCGTACATGTTTGAGCCATCGCTTCACTTGAAGAAAATAGATCACTCTAATAATTAGGGATCTATCGGAATACCAGATCTTCCTCTCTATGACTTATTTCGATATAGCAGCCTTCAATGGGAATCAAGCAACTGATAGGTATAACCTACCATTTTATAGGCTAGAGAGGGGACCTAGCAAACCCTAATCAACAGCGTGTCAACTGGGCCCTTCCCATTACGAGCTTCAGTCAAACACAATTGCCTACACTTTGCTGCTCAACTAGGCCCGTTAACAATAAATGCCAATACCCAATTCAATCAGATCACTTTGGGATTTAACAAATATTGGAATATCCATTAACCCGATTATTTAAAATAGAAAATCAATTAATTAATGCAAGCCCATATTATAGGAAATTTCCAACATTCTCCCACTTGGGCTACATTAATTAACTTATTTTATTTTGAAAAGATTTTATATTGAAAACGACACTATCGGGTTAATAACTGAAAAATTTGTTTTATGTGGCCACAACTTTAAAAAAAAATAATATTCCAATAATGGCATCTCAATATCAATCCAATCCTATATAACCTCAGTATAGGACTATGGAGATCAATGTGTTTAAAAAGATACCACAACACATGACCTTCCATAATCACATATAATAAGTATTATATTTTCATGGATCATGGGCCTAATAGTGTAGTAAGAAATAGTGTCAACATGTGATCAAAATTTACACTATTTCTTATCGGTCCTCAATGCAATTTCTCAACAACATGAAACTGCATTAGCGCAATTTCTAAACAACATGAAATTGCCTCAGTGCTATTTCTAAACAACACAAAATTGCACAATTATGTCACAATCCAACATGAGATCTCATAATCAGTAACATCTAGTCATCTTTAAACAAAATTTGTTTAAAGATACTGTTTTATACTTCCATTTCTCAATCAACAGGAGAAATGATAACAATATAATCAATAACAACAGTTATTAAAATAAATACTTTAATTTACATCATAAAAGCATTATCAATCTGTATATAACTATAACATCCAGAAATACAAATTATGTAACTCCCACTAACAAAAGAAATCAAAAGAATCTAAGACACCCATATTCTTTACATGTTCTTTAAACAAAATGGGTCATAAGCCTTTTGTTAGAGGATCAGCCAACATGGACTCAGTTCTAATATTTTCAATCACAATGTCTCCCTTTTTGACCAAGTCCTTAATAGTATAATATTTGATCCAATTAACATTTCAATTGTGGCATTGTTGTTATTTATAACAAAAATAACTGTTTGTCACACATAATGCAATAAGATCAATTATGGGCAATAAGTATTTTAACAAAAATAATTAGTACATTATAAACTCCCCTTTGGGTAGAGTGTATAATGCACCATTATTTTTCACAGCATGAAGTTTATAAAGCAACAATAAGGAGAATTACATATAATTGTCAATGATCCATCCCCTTTGGGCAGACAAATCATTTAAATTATACATCTCCATGATATCAATATATAGAGATGATAAAAGAGAATTACATATAATCTTCAAGGTTCAGTCCCCTTTAGGCAGACAAATCCTTTAAACTATATATATCTCTATTATCTCAACATAGAGAGGAATTACACATAACTCTAAAAAATTTATCCCATTTGGGTAGATAAACCTTTTGAGTCACACATCCCCATCTTTTATCTCTAATATATCAATATAGAGGGGAATTACATATAACTTTCAAAAATTTATCCCCTTTGGGCAGATAATTTTTTTTTTTTTGAGTCATACATCCCCATCTTTTAATTTTGGAATTTATCTACATGCAATTTTCAAATTAATATACACAATAACCCCCTTTGGGCAGGTAATTGTATATACTAATTTTTATCAATAGGAAACTCCAAAAAATATATGCCCAAAACTCATCTAACAATATGAAACACTTTACAACATGTGCTTCTCAAGATCATATTGCATATATCAAACAACAATTTTTTTATTTTTATTTTTAACCAAGCTTTAAAATTTCAGATCTAATACCCATGGCTATTTGCAGTCTCTAATCTCTACAAGGTGTTGCTCACCATCATAACATCCCGTGACAACAAAGATAGGCAACGGGACTATTAAGAGACTATAACAGTAGAAAAAGTCCTCATTCTTATTATGGAACGCAACTTCCTCGCAATATCATCGCTAACCAGGCAGGAACTACAATCTTTACAAGATAAAAGAATGGCACCCAAGCTGCGTACTTTACCTCAATTAAAACAGAATGAAGAACACTATAAGCAAGCACTGTAACCAATTATTTCAGATAGGGAAAACAACCCTTCATTCTGTCACCTTTAGTCAATAGGTCCTCATGTTTAAATTAATAAATAAAAGTCCCATCGGCAATCTTAAGCACTCATGTCAAATCCCAAGTACATATAGGCAAGAGACCAAGACAAAACAGCAAATAGAAAAGTGAATGTTGATTCTGCAGCAAGAGTTGCGATATGTTATGAAAGAAAGCATTACTTCCACAATTTTTTTTTTTTAATTTATTTACGTGATCTTCGTCACTCCACAAAAGGATTACACTACGTAGTCCAAACATTACAATAATTAATGTCAAAAGTTCAGCAAGTTCAATCGCTCAAATCCACGGAACAAACTCCCAATCCAATAAAACGGGCATAACTTCCAAATCAAATTGGATGAAAGATGGGGTTTTGCAAACCCTTAAAGAACTTTGCAAGGAAAACATTCTCAAAACACGATCCAAACATAACCTTGTGCAGTGGCAACTAATCAAAGTGCATGCATACGAAAAAAAAAAAAAAAAATTGGTACCACAATAAAGCAACACAGCATGAGGACGGAATCTTAACACACCATCTAATAGTCCACAAAAAACATAATTAGCTCGTGAAAATCGACAAACTCACACTAGCTAACACAATGCCAAATAAGAAATCAATAAGATTGAAAACCAACACGATTAGCTAATACCAATCGAACAAAACTTGACACCGTCAAATCCAAACGGAATCAATCGATCCCCCAAAGGCCTCCACCAGATCAATGTCATCAAGATAGACGCAAAACAATGACGCCACTGCCGCACTAGTAGCGGGCTAGGGCGCCTTCACATCCTCACTCCCTCACTTTCCCTCTCCATCCCTCTCTTTCAATACTAAGAATGTGCATAATTCTTCTTATTCCTTAGGTTTCGACGTACATGGTGTTATATCTGTTGGGTTACATTTTCATTAAGCATCTTGATCTTTAGCAGGATTAAGCAATCCGTGGCTTTGATTCTTCACTAACTTAAGGAAGAATTCATAAATTCACGTTCGAAAAACCACACAACACGTCCAAGCCGACGTGAATTCTTAAATAAATCGATGCCGCAACCGCAAGCTAGTGCATCAATAAAGTCCAACCCCCGCAAACTTATACGTGGATCTTGTAAGTAGAACGAAGACAAGAAAAACCGCTTTCGAGTCATAAAGTAGCCCACTCTCATTGGATAACTCTACCAATGCTCATAGAACCCGCAACAACAGTAGTCATAAAGACTAATCTCAATTAAAGTACATTAAAAGGTCTTTGAAGCCTTCAGGGTGCAAGCAAACCAAAGAAGTCCTAGACAGAGATATTATTGATTAGAAAAACCTTTTATTTAAGGAATTTCAGCATTGGACTAGAGCTTCCTAGCTCCGTCACCGACTGCCTTTGCTCCACACAAACTATTGATAGTAGTCAAGATCTAACCAGTATTAACTCATCAATCCCATCAGAATCCAAGGTGCAAGGCCAGAGATGCAATTTCAAATCATACAGCATGCAGTCAGCTCCCTTGGGTCAAAACTTAAGGTCAATACAAGGCTCTTACAATGCTTGCCAAATTGGCTTCCATGGCAAAATTTCGAATTTCTTAAATTTAAGCCCTAAAAACTCAATTTAATACAACAAAAGGATACTAAAACAAATATATAACAATATCCATGCAACGATTTGGATCGAACATCAATTAGTTGCAAGTAATTTGAAAATTATATAACTTTTTCATGTATAAACCCTAGAATATCAAATTTAAAATTCTCTCTCAATTCTCAACAAAATTATACAAATTATATATGGTTGGAAAGATCTCGACATGTAAAACAAAAGCCCTATGGTTTCAGATCAATCAAGCAAAAAAATCCACACAAAAGATAATGCCCATATTTGGCTCAAAGAGGAAAATTTCGAACTTATCCATAAAAAATATATAATTTGGGTTCTACAATCATATATGACAAGCTCTGATACCACATGTAGAAAATTTATTCACATATAATTTTCAATCACGGAAATAACGGGTCCATATATGATTGTAAAACACCGAGATCAATAAATACAGTGGAATTAAAGCGTACCTGTTTGAGCCATCGCTTCACTTGAAGAAAATAGATCACTCTAATAATTAGGGATCTATCGGAATACCAGATCTTCCTCTCTATGACCTATTTCGATATAGCAGCTTTTAATGGGAATCAAGCAACTGATAGGTATAACCTACCCTTTTATAGGCTAGAGAGGGGACCTAGCAAACCCTAATCAACAGCGTGTCAACCGGGCCCTTCCCATTACGGGCTTCGAGTCAAACACAATTGCCTACACTTTGCTTTGCTCAACTAGGCCCGTTAACAATAAATGCCAATACCCAATTCAATCAGATCACTTTGGGGTTTAACAAATATTGGAATATCCATTAACCCGATTATTTAAAATAGAAAATCAATTAATTAATGTAAGCTCATATTATAGGAAATTTCCAACAAGATATCCACCACCAGGATCACTAGGAATTCACCAGACGAACTGCAAAACACAGAGAAAACAGGGCAAGCTCGAAATGTTGGTGCAGCAGCGTCGCCTCGCGGTGGCACGTCTCGGCGTGTGGGTCGTATTGCTGCTCGACTCTCGGCCACGAATGTGGTGGTGCTTGCTCGAGGCGACACTCGACAAGGTGGGACGCCGGGGTAACCGTTGATGAAACGCGACCACAGTGGTGGTGGAATACACGTGGCTGGCTTGCATGGCGCGGCAACGAGGCACCAACGTCAGGGTCTCGAACAGGCAGCAACTTCGACCTGGTTTAGATTGTCACCGGAGGCGTGCGACGAACGAGATGCTCGCTTGCAAATTCGACGTCCGCGTTGGGTGGTCGACGAAAAACGAGTTGGAGCAAGGGCGAGTCACGGCGAGGTTGCTAGGATAAGCTTGGCGGCAGCTTGTTGCTGCGACGGCTATGGCGTTAAACCGGCATCCAGGAAGCCGGCAACTCGTCTGGTTTGCTGGAGCGGTGGCTATGGTGCTAAGCAGTCGGGCTCGGTGAACTCTGCTGTGGAGACGCCTTGATGGTGGAGATTTGAGGCGCGTTAAGGTCCTAACCAGCGTCGAAAAACCTGAAGCTTGCGCTCGCTGAGAGCGTCGCCGGAGATCATTGCATATGCTGGCGGAGCGCCGGTGCGCGAGGGGGGACCTCACGGTTGTGCAAGCGCGAGGACTGCGCAGTGACGAAAAGAGTGCTGAAGAAGATGAAGGAAGACGGTTGCTTATTTTCTCTGTTCTCCTCTTTCTCTCAGTGCCCTTTACCATCTCTCACTCGCGAGCTTTCTCTTTCGCACTCTGGTTCTTGCGCAGTCGAACGCCTCTCAGAATCGAGCCAAACCCTTTTTCTCTCTCAGATCCCTCTCTTCCTCGAGACCTCTCTTCCCTGAGCTCTCTCTTCCTCTGCTCCCTCTAGCTCTCTGCCCTCTGTTGTTTTTCTTTCCAGCCCTAGAAGAAGAAGACGTCGAATCCCCCCTACGAAGAAGCTGCCCTCTCCTTTTTCAGATCTTCTCTCTCTGTTCCAGCGACGACAACTACCTTTCTCAGACCTGAACCGCACGACATTCTCGGTCGAGCGTCGCGCGCAGTCTCGCCTCCGTTCGGCCTGCCTCTGTCCTTCTGTCCTTTGTTTGTCGCCCCTCCCTTTACGTTCCGTTTGTCGTCCGGTGAGCATCCAAGGCAACAGAGGAGAAGGAAGAGAAATGAGCGGGCCGGGCTGAGGAATAATAAAGATGGGCCACACTGGTGAAAATTAGGAAAAGAAGAAAAGAGGAGTGGGCCGGGCTAGGAAGGAAGAGGTACTGGGCCGGTCCTAGCGTGAAGAAGAAAAGGAGAGAAGAGAAGAGAAGAGAGGGCCAGGAAGGCCCTGCCCTAGCACGGCCCTTTTCAATTTTTTTTTTTTTCATTAACTACACTTTTACCCAAAGTGAGTTTGCCACCAACTGTAACCGGACCATTCGCTAAAATTTGTCCTTTTAAATAACCTAATCACTCGAATCCTTATTATGGCATCTATAAATTACACGCCTATTAATCATAAATTTTTTGAATTTTTTTGAAGACTTTAATACTTAATAATAGTAATGCAAGTATTCTTAATGTTTATATCCGATGCAATTTAGTGAAAATTATTTTTACTGGGAGTTAAAATTTCATCCCTAATTTTCTAAATTAAACCCTAAGTGAAAAAGCAAAATTTAGGTGTCAATAATGAGAAAGCATAGAGATCCTTTTCTTATTTGATTACCCAAAATGACAAAAAAGCAACACAATATTAAAGAATTTACTCAAAAAGCCTAAACCTAACATCTCTTTTTTTTTTACTTTACCTTCGCCGCCATCATGCTCTTGTTAACCCCACACCACACCTTTGGCGCTGCTTGTTATCTGCTACCATCACACGAGGCCGTTGTCGTCATTGCCAAAAGCATTCTCTCACTCTATCCCCTGCTAGAAAAAGATAGCGAGGTCTAGTTTGGTGGTTGCGACCCCAGTTCTTGGGTCGCTTGGGTGGGTGACGGCGGTGGAGGACAAGTCAAGAAATAAGAAAAAGGGAAAAAAAAAAAAAAAGAATGAGATGGTTATATTTAGTTCAAAGATTCCTTATTTATTTAACGACCTCTCATTGCAATAAATGGGCAATGTTATATACTTATAATTCAAAAGGAGTGGGGTTTGGGGGGGGGGTGGGTGGGGTGAGTGACTAGGCCGGGTTGACAACCA
The DNA here is from genome assembly GCA_014182575.1 of Eucalyptus decipiens. Taxonomy (NCBI): domain Eukaryota; kingdom Viridiplantae; phylum Streptophyta; class Magnoliopsida; order Myrtales; family Myrtaceae; genus Eucalyptus; species Eucalyptus decipiens. The sequence continues at coordinate 25,274,393 of CM024611.1, read as the reverse complement.
CGGTGGAGGAGGAGCAAATTAAGAAATAAGAAAAGGAAAAAAGAGGAAAAGAATAAAATTAGATATGATCTGCTCAAAGATGCCTTGTCTATGTGTCAATCTCTCATTGTAGTAAATTGCATGTTGACACCTAAAATTTGCATTTTTACTTAGGATTTAACTGCGTAGAAAATTAGTAATTAAATTTTAAACCCCGAAAAAAAATTTTAACTAAATTGCATCGCGTATTAGCATTAGGAATATTTGCATTACTAATGCTAATTATTAAATTTTCAAAAAAAGAAGAGAAAAAAAAGAAAAGAAAAAAGAAGAGAAAAAATATCATTATTATCAAAAATTATAAACATTAAAAAAAAAAAAAAAAAAAAAACGAATCCCCTACCCGGCCCTCCTTTTTCCCCTTTCTTCCTTTCTCCCTTTCTCCTTGCGCAAGCCCGGCCCACCTCTTTTTCTCTTTCTTCTTCTTTATTTTCTTCTTTTCATGTGGGCTGGCCCTTCATTTTGGCCCAACCCGCGCATGGGTCTTATTCCTCCTCATGCCAATCACATTTACAAAAATGTGATGCCTGACCCGCGCATGGGTCTTTTCCAATTTGGAAATCTACATCTCTTGTATATTGCCGAGTGTCACTCCCTTCAGACATTACTCAACTTCTCTAACTTGAAAAATCTTAAGGTGTGTGAGTTATGGTACAACTCAAAATTGGTTGACATTCAAGGTCTTGATAGACTGGAATCTCTAGAAATTCTTTGGATTGAAGGCTATAGCTCCTAGGGAAGCTCATGTGATCTGTCCAACTTGAAGAACTCGATAAAGTCTAGTTTTTTTATAATGGTTTTCCCAATCCTTAGTGAAAAGATGGTCCTTTCTAACTTTAAGAAAAAGCTTGAGAAGATGTCTCGCACTCTAGCATTTGAGCAAGCTTGTAAGATCAGCATATCTGGAATTTTGAGGCTTGAAGGAATATATATTGGTAAACTTGTTTATTTACTCCCCTTTAACTTTAGCATGCCTATAGTGTCTTCTTGATCTTTTTTCATGAGATTACGTGAAGACTAGCCATTTCATTTTTAAAAATATTGTTAATTTGAAAACGCTTTCCAATTTTCATTTTCCTTTTTCTTGAAAACGTGTATGGTTTGTGAAAAAAAATAATATTAGAATAACTTGTATGAGCATCTATTCCATATACTTATTGACATCAACAACTTAATTGATATGGATTGACATAAATATTCATTTGTAGTGTAGATCATAATACATCCTTATCCAGCGAGGTATATGCGGCCATTTTCCTTCATTTGACCACCTTAGAACTTAGAAGTGATCTTTCTATGAGATTTATATTTTTTTCAACGCTTAAGGAAGATTTGGCCAGAAAACCCTTAAGGAAGAAAGGGGAGATTACATCCGACTACTAAAGATAATAATTAAATACCTACGCTTTCTCTTTTGAAATAAGTGATAATAATTTAGAGTTAGTTCTTTCGATTCAAGCTTGGGTTGTTTCGTTTTTTATTTTATTTTGTAGTCTAATCTAATCTGATTTAATTTGATCTAGTACTATATAGTTATTTGGTGCAAATCAAGAGGCCTATGTGAAGTTTGACACATGGCCCCTCTTAAACTGACATATATCCCACTGTCGTCTTTATATGATTTTTTATTTTCCTTTTCCTTTTCATTTCTTTTTAACATTATCTTCATCCTTTTCCTTTTGGCCACTTATCACTTTATTTTTTGGAAGACAAAAGAACCAACATAAACAAATAGTATGTAAAAGATTCTATTTCATTTTCCATAAATGTAATTTTTTAATTACATAAGCTAATGATCAAACCTAATGACGATAAATTAACAAAGTTTCGAATAACTGTATTACCAACTCTTCTATTAAGATGCATGTCTAGTTAAATTGAAAAGTAACTAAATTGGTCGCCAAGCAAGCTTTCTTTAATTTATTTTTCTCGTTGCTTTTGACTAATAATAGTACAAAATAAAGTAACTCCAAAAAAAGAGTCAGTTTGATCATGACTGTTGACGCTTGATTTTGCCGATCTAGTAGGTTGTCACTTATGAGAATACGAAAAATATAGTAAAAAAAAAAAGAATGGAGCCAGTTCGACCAGGCTCGTTTGGGTCGGGCTTTAGCCGTCTCCCTTATTTTCTCTCCCCGGCCCATTTTTTTTATTTTGTTTGGCCCAGTTCTTTTCCCTTGTCAGCCCGATCCCCCTTTCCTTTTCTTTTCCAATTTTTCTTCACGCTCGCGGAGACGAGCGAGGAAGGACGCTCGCACAGCAGAGACAACATTGCGGCATCGGCGGCGATCATCAGGCGAGAATTTTGGTCGGGGAAGTGACCAACGGAGAGGACGGGGGCGTCTTCCTTGAGGAGAAGGAATCGCTGGTTGGTTGGTCTTTAAAGGAATCACTCCTCGTCGTCGTCGTCGTCGTCGTCAGTGCCGTCTTCCGATGATCTCGGAGCTTGACGGGGTCGAAAGATGTGAGATCGCGGTTCATCCCGTTTTCGTGTATGGAATGAACCTGTTGTTCTATTTCCACTGTCGCCATCTTGGGTAGGGGGCGGCTCTTGGCGTATTGGGCGTCGTATCTCCGTTAAGTCGCGGTCCGCTGGCCAGAGCTGCGCCCTCTAGTCGTCGTCTCTGAGCTGGGTAGGGACTTCCTCGTTAGACGGTCACCCACACGACCCCCTTCAGCTCCGCCTTGTTCCGCTTAAAGGACGACCCGGGCTTGGTTTCTCCGGTTCTTGAGTGTTCCATTGCCAACTGAGTTGATTTCTTTTGTGTTACGGGTCTACATACGAGTTCAGGCCTTAGAACGGTCAGTAAACTTCTCAACGCACTGCACACAATGTCTCCTGATTTAAAACATTTTGATGATCATTTCATTTTTAAATTGCAACATCCATGTTCAATTGATTCATTTCAAGTTCATTTTTCTGTGGTCCGAGTATATGGCCGTATGTCCGGCCCTTATTTTTGCTCTCGTGTTCGGCTCCTTGTTTTGCACATGTTTTGGCGTCACTTGTGTGATGCTTGCTAGATGGAGTTTACGGCTGGAATGTATATGATGAATCAACAGAATGATTGGTAGTCAATAGTGAAGTCCATTTGTTTGTGGCTTGAGATTTTGTTGCGTTGTTGGTAAATTATGAGTCCCAAGGTTCATGAGTTAGTAAGTAAGTTTTAATGAGCTCTCAGTTACTAACTAAAAACAATGGACACAAAAAGTTTACAGTATGTACTAATATTTCTATAGCTAAGAATAATTTCTATTTAGAAATAGTTTTTTCCATTTATATTATGGGGAACAAAGAAGTAGACTTTTTTTAATTTTTTGCTTTTGTTTCAGGGCTGATTCCTAACCATTTAGAATAGAAAAATTAACTAACAGATGGACATGCCCCTAGTAAATAGGATGGGGAGTGAGAGAAGGAGCCAAAAGAGGGGAAGTTTCACGTTCTAGAGGTGTTTCTATGGACAAGTTGAATATGAAGAGTAAGCGAGCGTGAAGAATATAAAATTAAGGTATGGGCTCTACAATGATTAATGGGTTTAACATGGACTTTGTGTTGCTTTGGTGGAAGAGCAGGCTGGTCATGAGTCTTCTTAATTTGGGCTTGGATTAAGTTAAACAAACATGGGCTTAATTAGAAGTCTTCTGAAATCGAGCTTAGGAAGGTTAGAATCAGAGTGGGCTTGAGGATGGAATCAATTGCGCTCTTTAGGCCATCTTGTCGAGGCCAAAATTCTGTCTTTATTTGGACTGGGCTGAAGGACCCAGTCCGAGTCAAGCATTTTCGGAATTATTAAAAATTAAAAATTTCAGAAAATGCTTGGAAGTAGGTTTTCATGAAATTTTTAAGTTTTAGCATTAGATTTAGTTTAGTTTTGTTGAATTAGTGTACATGCAGCTTAGTCCTAGTGGAGTATCCTTTTGAAAGAAATTAAACTTGATTTGCATTGGCTCACGGGGATAATGTCCTACGGCTTACAACATGGCTATGTATATTTTTTGCCTGACTTGTATTAGATTTTCTTTTTCACTTTTACTTTAAAAGTCATTTCAATATTTGGGCGTTTACTTATTGTACTGTCTTTCAATAAATTGGTTGTTTATCGCTTTCCTAGAATAGGTCAGGATTACTTTAAAATTTGATGAAAATGAACCCTACAAAAACATTTGCATGATCATTTAGCAACTCTGATGCATTAAATAAGACTATAATCAACAATCAAGACCATGTGACTTCTTAAGTAAAAGGCTTTCCAAGTTAGAGTGAAAGGGCACTCATAGACATTAATGTAATCAAGTTCTTGACTCTAGAATCTTTGATTGCATAGAAATAAAGACAACATTCTCACATCTCAATTGGTTTTTAGCTGGCTCCAATAGACCATAGGTTGTTAAGAACTAAAAAAATGAAATCCAACGTTGCGCGAGATATAGGCTTAGGAGAGCCCATGCTTAATCAAATATTGTTGGCCCAAATTAGGCAATTAGACAATACCTTTGAGTCTATTTCTCCAGATGGAAGTGTAAGTAGCAACAATGACTACAATAACCAAGCCAATCAAAGCATCCTAGAGAGAGTAGGTTTGCTTTTGACGCAATTCACAATCGAGGCGCAATTTTTTTTTCCTTTTTCTTTGGGGTGGTCATCTTGTCCAATGTAACCTTTCCTTCTTTTTTTTTTTTTTTTTTTAATCAGAAATCTTAATGTCAATCAAGTGCATATGTTTCTTTTCTTTCCCCTTTTTCATCCTATCAAATGCATATTTGAGATCCAAAATTAACAAAACCCCAAAAAATGAGGGATTTACTTTACTTTAATTATGACCAAACGGAGGTCTAACCTTTCAAATTAGCTAAAGTTACCTTTACCAGCTAATCTATATCCATCATTAAAACATTTGTTGAAGATCCATACTTCAAGTTTGACAAATGGCACCATACTCTTTAGGCAGGTCTTACTTTCTCTTGAAATTTATCACTTCTTTACTCTAGAATATTTAAATAATAAATCATGCATTCATGTTTAAACTTTTAAAATAATTGGCCGTAGTCTCTTAAAATTTTACACTCTAGGCAAATCAGTTCCAATGCAATAGACACATGGAAAAGGTACATGAAAACGGAACACAAAATTAAGATTGCAATACTATAAAGCAAATAAAGTTTAATAATCAATTGATAAAGGTAAAATTGAAAATTTTTAAGCAAAAATGACAGATTCAAGAATTAGGATGGAGTATTAGTTAATAATCTATTTTTTTCTGAGTCCTGTGAGAAATATTATCATGAGGTTCAAAAGATAGAGTACAAACAGAAATCTTCCCTTAATCAATTAATTCCAGGTTATCATTGCACAAGGTTTGTAACGACCCCAACTTCATCTCCAAGGTCTTCAACAGTAAGAGTTATTTTCGTGACATCCCAGCCTCGTCACCCTTCTTATTCTTTTTATCTTGTTAAGAAACACAGGCAAAAGTGTGAACAAATGAACTCCTCAGACAAACAATGGTTGAAAGACGGGATGCATCACACATAACTCATTACTTTATATTACAACAGTTCATTTACAAGCCCTTTCTTTTTTCTACGGGCATTTTTTCCCTTTTACACCATACTACAAGTTTCCATATAGGCCAATGGAAACTCTTATCTCTTTTAGCGTGACTGCAGCTTCCAAAGCTGACGTGATACTTTCCTGCCTACAAATTTTAAAAATAAGGAATGAGTCCAAGACTCAGTAAGTAAAAACCCCTAATTCTCTACTAGGATGACAACTCATAATCAAATCTAACATAAATAGTACTCATATTAAAATTTCAATGGCAAGTTGATAGTAATATTACTGCTTCACCTCGACTACGCATATGTATCCCTTTGATGTAACTTCAATACATGCTCCCTATAATGTGGGTTAAGATGAAAGATAATAAATTGGCTTGTGCAGTACATAATATGTGATCGTTAAATGAAAAAACGAAGACCGTCGTCCCATAGTGTTGGCGGCGATGCCTTGTTTGTGAGAACATGATGCCCCCTGAATTGAGCTCGGATGCCTCAGGTGAGCTAGCCTCGGGATGTCTTGGTTGAACCGGGATGACCTGGTTGAGCCAGCATGCCTAACTTGAAGCTGAATGCCTCGGTTGAGCCAGGATGCCTTGGTTGAGCCAAGATGTATGTTAATGAGCCTTTTATGCACGCCGGTATATTTATTACTACTTGACTTGGTGTGTTCATGGATAAACCGAATGTGAGCATGCATTGAAGTTACACCGAAGGGATACATATGTGTAGTCGAGGTGAAGCAATAATATTACTATCAATCTACCTTCGATATTTTAATACGAGTATTGTTCATGCTAGATTTGATGATGAGTTGTCATCCTAGTAGAGAATTAGAGGTTTTTACTTACTGAGTCTTGGATTCATTCCTTATCTTTTTGACTTGTAGGCAGGAAAGCGTCACGTCAATTTTGGAAGCTGTAGTCACGCTAGAGGAGATAAGAGTTTCTCCTGACCTATGTGGAAACTTATAGTATGGTGTAAAAAGGAAAAAGTGCCCATAGGAAAAAAAAGGGGGGGGGGAACTTGTAAATGAACTGTTGTAATATAAAGTAATGAGTTCTGTTTGATGTATGTCTCAGTTTTCCAACTGTTGTTTATCTAGAGAGTTCATTTGTTCACGCTTCCGCCTGTGTATCTTAATAAAATAAAAAGAATTGGGATGGCGATAAATCTCGAGAAAATAATCTTTGCTGCTAAAGACCCTGGAGATGGAGTTATGGTCGTTACAAGGTCATGGCTACTACCTGACGATCCTCAAAAAAGATGGCTTCGAAGCTGATTTCATACATGCAAATAAACTTGGAAGCACCTAGATATCATATAACTTTAATAGTTTAGAGAAATAATAAGTTTAGTAAACTACAAGTACGATCGATGCAACATAAAAATTTGACAATAAAAATATGCACTATTATTACTTGGTGTTGAACTTATGAGAGAATATGCGTTAAAAAGGAATAAACAATCATCCAATTTGCAGTCTATGATAAACCTACCCTTTACATTTGCTAGTGTTATGTATCCATCAGTATTAACAAATAAACTAATTCGTAAAATTTTAAATGTAAGAGTTTTTCTAATGTGAGCTATATTAATTGATATCGTAATTTACAATTTCAATTAATTGGTCTAATAAGATCAGATAAAATGTTTCTTAATTACTCCAATATGGGGCTGGTTAGTGTGGGTCGAGTTGAGTTTGGTCCATAATGAGAGAACTTGGCTGAAAATTTTACAAATAGTACTCAAATCTTTTTGTCACACCTCGATTCTCAATCGCGTGCCCATCCCTCACTTGGTCGATTAATACCGACGCCTCAGGACGCATTGCCGACCCCTTTAATTTTAATACGCATGCAGAAGCAGATAATAATCCCCAACCAATAAAAACATTGGGATAGAAAAGTAGGCCACAATTTTCACAATATGAAAGCATATAACCACACTTTTATACACGGCAAACTATAGTATCATATAATACTATTCACAAGTATGATCTATTATATATTCGATCAAAACTCAAAGTTTGCAAAACAAGATAGGATCTCAGTCCTTATCCGGGTCGTACCCGGGATCCTCCTCTAGATCATCTTCTTCTTCAAAATCTCTCTTCTTCAAGTTTCACATCAAGGTTCTCTTATTCAGATTCCTCCTCCTCAGGCTCCTCATCAGGGTCCTTAAATGGTTATACAATAACCATTGAGACCACATCTCAACAAGTTATACCCCCTAATACTCGATTAGTAAACCAATACGCTAACCAGGTTGCCTATGCACTCACGGGTCAGAGTACTTACCTTAGCCTCAGATTTCACCTGCATATTAGCATAGTTCAAAAAGGCACCCAAGCAATCACATCACAGATCAATATCTCAATCGATCGACCTAATCAATTTCATGAGAATTGGACCATTCACAGGTCATTTCCATTCCATCAATCAATTCACAACATCAGATCAAATCAATGATCAATCGATTTAGTCGATTACATGTCAGTCAGACCATTTCTAGGTCATTTCCAATCATTAAATCACACATACTCTCTCGGGCGCCGTTTTCGCTAAGGTGATGTATGTAATGGACAACACTCGTGCGTTCTTTAAGGCGCCGTTTTCACCAGTGATTTCCTTATCACTGAACCACGTATGTCCATAAGGATGCATGTAATAGACAGCACTCGTGCATTCTTTAAGGCGCCGTTTTCACCAGTGATTTCCTTATCACCAAACCACGTATGTCTATATTGATGTAGGTAATAGACAGCACTCGTGTGTTCTTTAAGGCGCCATTTTCACCAGTGATTTCCTTATCACCGAATCACGTATGTCTATACCCCGTACCTGATCGGTCTCGGCTAAGAGTATTCTCATATCAATCTCACGATCCTCTCCATTTTACAACTCATCAAGGCATTAACATTGCTAAATAACCATACTTTGTCATCTACCAATCAATCGTTTAATTTCACTCAATTTCAATCAATTTAGGAATAATTCCTCAAATTACGCAATCAATTTAATTCAGCACAACGTAGAGCCCAAATAAATAAACGAACTATACCACGACGATCAGCATAAAATTTCGATCGTCGGTTATCCCTGCGTAATTTTCGAAAATAAATAAATAATTAATTAATTAATTTAGAAAAATTAATAAATAAATACTAAAAATTCAATTTAGGCCTGTAATGCCTAATTGAAGCCTGAGAAGAGTCGGGAAAAATCCCAAGATGCATTCAATAAGTAGTAGTACTTGCCTACTTGCTAATTGCACAATTAAATTACCTAACATGTATCACAATTAATTAATAATCACTAATCTACTCCAATCTAACCACCTAATCCTACATAATTAACACTAATCAATCTTTAAGCATAATTAGCAAACTAAGAAAGCATTAGTGAGTAAAACTCACTTGTGCAAAGCGAAGACTGGGACACAGTGATAACGGCGCGACGGCGGCCGAATTCCGAATTTTCGGCGACGTCGACGGACTTGGACCGGACCTCAAAAGGGCCCAACAAATCTCGGCCCAAACTGAGATTTGTTTTTTGGCATTGGACTGGGCTCGCTCTTAGGCTGGGACTTCAAGACTAGGCTGCTGAACCAGGCTTTGATGGGCTGAGCAAGATTTTGCTTGGGTTCGTGGACGTGGGCCTGACTTCAACACCAAATGATGGGCTGCCCGATGGAAATTCTTCGGTGGGTCTTCGAACAGCAAGGGAAATGGACCTTGCTAGAATTCACTCGCCGAAGACACGAGCTGGAGGAGGCAGACTGGTGTCGCTACAGCTGCTTCGTGGCTTCGGTTGTTGAAGACTGTCCGAAGAAGCTGAAGGCAGTAGGTAGCGGCAGTCAACTAAAGTGAAACGAGGCTGATTTGTTGACCGAGAGAGGGCAGGCGGTGGATGTGTGGCAGCTACTGGATCCGCGTGAGGCTCCGGTGGGTTTTGCTTCGCGGAGATGGGCTGCTCGGTCAACCAGAGGCTTCGGTGGTTGCTGTTGTTGACCGAAGGAGCTGAGCTTGGACGCGTGGAGAGGCAGGCGCCGCTGGCAAGGGTCTTCGGTGGTGTTGCTCGGTCTTCAAACCGTGCTGGCAGTTGACTGGAGGGGCAGACAAGCGAATGAAAGAAGCGGTGGAGGCTTCGAGCTTCGCTGTCAAAGATGAGAGCTGCAGGGGAAATTGGACGCTGGCTTGCTTCGGTCTTCGTGGCAGCTCGGTGGAGAAGGAAACACTGGCTTCTCCCGCTGGTTTCTGGTCTTCAAGCGGCAAGGATAATTGAAGAAATGGAGTTGCACGACCGGATGAGGGAGAGATAAGAGAGAGAGTGGGCCATCCTTGCCACTTTTCCACAACAAATATCCTCTTCAAGCTTGCCCAAGAAGTCTACATCCCTCGGCTGCAAATTGGCCCATAAACACTCCATACAACATCTTAAGAGGTCCAAAAATGCTAGGCTAAGGGGGGTTACGAATTTCCTAGTGAAAGGCTTCAATTGAATTTAATTCTCTCTTGATCTCTCTCAATCGGCTCTCGTAAAATCAATTGATGTCTCACTTATCGAATTGATAATTTTCCTCATCCAAGAATCCCTCATGCTTTCCAATTTTGCCATCAAAACTAATCCTCGGCTTGTTCAGCACAAAAAATGACCATGCGACGACTTTTTCCCAAAAAGTATCGGATGTCAGAAAATTTTTTCGAGACTGAGTCATGAGTCCTAGAATTTATTGTGACATGACATAATCTCCAATTTCTGAAATCGGACTTGAATTGGCGGTTAATTTCCATTCGGCGCATTTTTAGCGTGATCTAGACTACCGGGTAGTTTTCATAACTTTTTAGGGCAAATGACTCGTGGTTAATTTTCTTTGAGCTACTATGAACCCACTCGACTCAATGGTAACTCTCGATTGTTGCGAAAATCTCGAGGATTCAATTACGAACGCAGAATACCAAAACGACAGTAAAATTAGATTAGTGCCAGTCAACGAGAATTTTCCAATTTAGTGGCGTTACTCACAATCGGCCACACATCTTAGTCGAACAGACCTATTTCTGATTTCAAATCGATTTTATACTGTGCCGAAATGGCCTCTAAAGATTAGCACGGTTAAGAAGTCGATTCCTAGTCAAATTCTCAAGTCTATTGTCTTAAAATTTCTTGATGGCTTCCCTAGATAGTCTAGTTATCTTTAGAGTGATCGGCTCTAAGAATAGCCCTATAAACGCGTCAATGAAATGCCCGATTAATTCAATAGAAAACAGGATCGAAAATCTGGGATGTCACTTTCCTCTAACCCTAATGCACATAATTATTCTCACATAAAGAGCGTTTACTAAAAACTAAATGTGAGGAGTAGTCTCATTGAGTCAGTGATATAGATGACAATATAGGATAAGTTATTAAGTTTGGATGGTTGCTATTTAGCATCAAGAACAATGGTCCAAATCAGATGCGCAAATCTCTCTACTTGATTATATGCGTTCTTGTTTCTAGTTATGGAGATCTTAGATTGCATTTTCACATATTACATTAAAAATATGCATTTCTTTTTAGTTAAATAAATTTTGTCCAACTGCAGAATGTGCTGAGGTTGGCATTACAAGATGACAAGCCATTATCTTTAGGGGTGTTTAAAAACTCGACCCGACCTGACCCGAACACTACCTAAACACGAACCAAACATGAAACAAAGTGAGTACATGTTTCAGGTTTTAATATTGTTTAGGTAACGATTATTAAACGAGCAAACAAACATGTTTTGGGTCGGGTTAGGGTCGGAACATTGTTCGCCCCGAACGCATTATTGACTCAAAACACGTTCCCTCACCCAAACATGTTCTCCTCCTCTCTTTGAGAAGACCCTGCAACCACCTTGCCTTCTCCCAACGAGTGTGCCTTCCAGCGCCTCAACCACCCCAAACTCGCCCTCCAAAGCTCCCGGCATGAACATCGTCATTGAGGTCCCCTGGCCGGCCAACGTCACCATCTTTGAGTTTGGGTCTATCGCCATCAACGCCGATGAGGTCACCTTCGCTGGGTACTGCCTCGTCTCCAGCGACCTCGAGCCTTGCTACTGGGAGGTCCTACCCGCAGCCAGTTCCGACGCACCGTAGTTTTGCGTGATCTTTTGAGTTGGGGGAGGAGTAGGGGAAGCGACCTTGATTTTCGGTGTCCTGCTTTGCATAATAAAAGTGCGAATTGTGGAGATTCTCGTTCGGTGTCTTGGATTGAGGGGAAAAAGATATGATTTTGCTTTTATATAGATGATGACTGTTGAGGATGATTCATATGAGCTTCTTGCTCTGTAATTGGATTGGGTAAGAAATTTGACTCCATGATGATACACTTTCAGGACAATGAGCAATTTTCGTGCAATAAACATGAGTGATGCTGTGAATGGACGTTGCTATTGATGAAATAGCGTTGATTCGATGTTTGCACTTGTTCAATCCTCAGATAACAATATGCTAGCGACACCCTGAAATTATACAACTTAGGAGAGAAAATGCGCATGAACTTGTCTGATATATAAAGTTTGCAGTTACCTTTTCACATTATAGACGCAGAGTTTCTCTTTGCATCACGAGATTGTAATGCTGTCGATGTCGAAGTCTCGATCTTCACAATTCATTCATAAACCAGATGAGAAAATGTAGAGAACGAGGTGAGAGCTAGGCAAAATCAGCATCCTCCGCCATGCCCGCATGGTAATTCATTATATTCATGATGAGAAGAAGTTCCAATCCAGAACTCGGCACTGTCAATGCTAAGACACGCAAGAGAGGCTCCTGCCATAAGCTTAGTCGCATTCAACTTGATAACTCATCGGTAGTGCTCGAATGACTATTACCTTCGTTTGCCAAATTAGTTAATGTCGCAAACCCTTTTTTTGCTGCAATGGCTTCTGATCTTGGTTGCTTTGCTTCATTTACACCTCGTTATTCAGTTGGTTTCTCCTTATACTTTCACAAAACAGCTCAATCTTCTCTCCATTAACATAATATCCCATATGCAAACTGTGCAACCGGCAGCATGTTCACACGACTGATTTCACACGACTAATGCCACTGGGTGTGTACCAACGAGAACTCCGTTAACTGATGTAGATCAGAATAGATACATAGGGAGTTATTAGATGTAATCCATAAAACAGTCTCACTCGTCAAGATTCCCAAGCAGGAGGGATAGCATCTCATCTGCTTCCCAAAGATATTTTAAAGGTTCTCTTTTACTAGATTAAGGCAAATAACAATCCCAATATAATTATATGGAAAACCACATAGCAATCCCAGTATATCTGTTGAAGAGAAGAGGCCGCAGGATCAATTCCTTCACATACAAGATAATAATTGATGATCTACGGCAACGTGAACCCAATGGGAAATTTGTTGGGTAAAGAAGAGGTGAAAAGGGGTAAACCCGAAATCCGACTCGAACCCGACCTAAATTAGTGCTTCAAGTATTATGCTTTTCGGGTCTATTCGGGTCGGATCAGAGCACACTACCTTATGATTCGGGTCGGGTCAGGTAACATTAAAACCCGACCCGACCCGACCCAATCCATTGACAGCCCTAATTATCTTGGCGAGAAAAGTACCCAGTTTCATGCGTACAAAGGGTCAGGGATATGCACCTCTAATGATTAATATCTCTTGCTATAAAGATTTTATGTACTTTAAATAAATCTAAAATTTTTCTATGCATGTAATATTTGTTTTCCTTAAATAATAAATAAAATTAATGTTCTGCTAAGATTACAACCGCGGTACTTCAATTTATACCCGTGCATGGCACGGGCTTGCACTCTAGTACTAACAAGTGTTTTTGTGTTCTAAGGGAGACATTGATAATCTGATTGGGACGTGACCCTCTATTAATTTGACGCACAGCCCTACTTTGCCCCTTTTTTTTTCTCGGGAAAAGTACTAAAAAAGACCTAAACTTATTGCATTGATACTAATTCATCATTAAACCTTTTAATTAGACCAATTTAGTCCTAACTTTTTTCACAATAATACCAATTTAGTACATCATGCAATTTAGGTCGGAAATCAGTGATGTGAACGCCGACAATCCTATGTGCTATCCCCGGTGCTGACGTGGACATTTTAAAATGATTTTTTTTCCAAATTTTCGATTTTTTTATTATTTTTTAGAAAAATTTCCTTTTTTTCATCTTCTTTTCTTTTTTCTTTGGATCATGGCTAATACTGACCATTGCTGGAGACCAGCCACATTTGAGGCCCCGCGAAGGCATCGTGACCCTCGCCGAATCTGGCAAGGGCAAGACCCTTGCGGCTTAGGGGAGGAAGGCCCTCACTAGACTTGGTGAGGGCGGAAGGGGTCGAGCCCTTGCCAAAAGTCACAAGGGCAACCCTCGACAGATCCAATGAGGGTCGAGCCCTTGCTAGAATTGCCAAGGACCGCCCTTACCTAGGCCACGAAGGTCTCGCGTTTGCCAGATTCGGCGAGTGCAACCCTCGCCTATGGTCGATGAGGGCCACGGCACCTTCATTGGCCCCCCGCCTATGGCCAGTACCGGCACAATCCAAAGAAAAGAAAAAAAAAAACTTAAAAAAATCGAAAAATTAGTAAAAAAATTATTTTAAATATTTACGTAAGCATCGATGGTGTTACATAGGATCCCTAATGTCCACGTCACCAATTTCTTACCTAAATTGGCTAGATGAGCTAAATTCATACTAATATGAAAATGTCTATAATTAAATTAATCAAATTAAAATGTTTATATAAATGGATTGGTATCAATATAATAGGTTTATGACTTTTTTGATACTTTTCCCTTTTCTCCTCATTTTCACATTTCTTTATCTCAAGGTTTCCTTACCTTTTAGAATTAAGAAAACCACTTAAAGTTTTTTTAAGTTTGGCCTTTTCATTCACTCTGCAAATGAGCATATTCCTAGGGTTCGACATGGGAAAATAGGAACCTATTTCCATGCTGGTGTAATTTTAAAATTGTTGATAAGTATCAAATCAACTGACCTGACAACTTGCTTGCTTGGTCATTTGTTGGCGATTACCAACAAATTTTGACGAGTACCAACATTAATTATTATTTTCAAATTCACCTAATTATCGAATTACTAACGTGCTAAACTTACTATTTTCCATACAAAATTACCAACCTTAAGTTGAGTGATGCGCCAAATCTGTCACAACAAAATACTAATTAATTTTCAATCATTTGCCATCTTTTTATCTTGTTTGGTTTCATAAAGTACCATCATTTCTTTCTACTTCAAACATTACCAATTACCTTAATATTCCACTAAACTTTATTTTTTTGCCTCACCTATGCTTTCTAAGTTATTAACTATTATTTGAAATAATTAATCTTATTGAGGAACCAAATTTGTCACATTGAGATATTAATTAACTTTAATCACTTACCAAATTTTTATCTTTTTTGGTCTTAATATGAAGAATATCCACATTTTGTTATTCTTCAAATATCACCAACTTCTTTATTAATCTAACAACAATTGTTTTTCTATCTTACCAAAGCCTTTAAAGATAATACTTTTTATTTGAGATTACCAAAAACCAACATTTTACATTTGTTATTTATCAGTTAATTTTAATTACTCATCAACCTTTTTCACTTGCTTGGGTTAGAAAAGTACCACCATCTATCTATATTTGTTAGATTACCAAGTAGTTAAATAACTTACCTATAATTATTTTTGTGGCTTACCAATGCCTAGAAAAGTTACCAATTCTTGTACGAAATTGCGGACCTTAACTTAACTAGTATATCAACATTCGTCACATTCAATCTTGCTTGGTTTTGAAAGTATCAACATTTCCTTATGCTTATAAATTTACCAACTACTTTTATCTAATGGTTTACCAATCCTTTGAAGTTAGCCAACTCTTATTTGAAATTATCAATTTTATTTTGGTCCTCATGCCAACATTCGTCACATTAAGAGCCAATTATTTTTTCTCATATGGAAAAACAAGGTGCAGCAAGGGGTTTGCAAATTCTTAAGGATGAAAAAATTGCATCCTTAAAAAGGAAAAAAGAAAAAAGAAAAGAAAAAGCTCAATATGAAAGTTGTAGGAAGAGGAACCGCAAAGTTTCTGGAAACTCACCTCAGAAGGCCTAGATGCCAAAGGCCTAAATTTCACGAAGACTCGAGATTGGTTGGGCGTGTTTTAATAAGCCCAATCTCGTCCTTGGCCCAAATTTTGGAGTCCAACTTAATCTTACGTGCAAACTGGGCTCAAGGGCTCAGCCCGAGTCCCTATTTTCCAGAATAATAAAATCGAAAATTGAAAAAAAATTAAAATATCGAAAACTTACAACAGAAAAAGAAAAAGAAAAAGTATAGAAGCAGGTTTTGATTAATTTGTTTTATTTTAGCGTTAGATGTAGCTTAGTTTATTTATTTAGCATGGCTTTAGTTTAGAGGGTTGTAGTGGTTATCTATGTAGCTTAGGTTTTGATAGGTTGATCTTTTAGGCAGGTTATTGGACTCAATTTGAACTTAGCTCATGGGATTGTTGTCCTGGGGCTTAATAACAAGGCCATGTCTATCATTTGTATGATACTTTGTTGAGTTTACTCTCTTGCACTTCACTTTTATGGTCTTGTTTGTGATTTGTTTGCTTTTCATTGATTGCGTAGTGTCATAGAGTAATACAATAGTCAAAGATTGCTTGAATCATTTAGGTAACAAATCAATAGGACATTAGTTATATAACTAGTGTAATCAAGGTTGTATAAGAAGTGAGGTATAGGATAGCTAACTTTTGATAAGGGTTTAGTAAAAACAATTGATAATCGAAAATTTTTAAAGGAAATAGTTGATTCTAGATTTCCACAAAAGGTCATAGAAACGCAATAATAAATGGGAAAAAGCAAAATCATTTGAGATTTATTTCATGACTAATCTTAAACTTTTCCCTTTTGTTGATGGCAGCGAAAAATAGTTTGTCTTTTCCATTGCTTAGTGTGCCAACCAAGGAGATAACCTTTTGAGCGTCCTCCTTCGAAATTTCCTTGTGGGCTCTAAGAAAGTGGTTCTAAAATCTATTAAAAAAAAGTAGGTAATAGAAATTTTTTAAAAAACAGTTGATTCTAAATTTCCAAGAAAGGTCATAGAAATGGTATCATAGGAAAAAGTAAGATCATTTGAGATTTCTTTCATCTCTGATTTAGAAGATCGGAGTAATTGTCCTCTAAAGTCTCTCATGATCCTCTATAGCGTACTTCACAGCTGCATCATCTACAAAGCTACAGGTTAAATGTGTTTTCTTATTTTCTTGTTCTCACTTCTGTCAAGAACACATGAAATAAACAATCTGCAGGAGACAAAAAAAAAGTACACCAGTCACATACTATATACACAACCTCATTATTTGATTTTTTTTTTTTTATAACCAAATTGTTTTGATTAATTAACATCATGTCGCAACTTACAAACATGAACATTTGGTGGAAAGGAAGAAAGAAGAAGAAATCCGATCTATCCGTCGTATAATGAATACCATATCGTTATGATTTATGGAAAGAATTGAACTTTGATATAATATAATGTCGTTGCTAGATCATGATTCATTGAAAATTGAAATATTTGTAAAGAGGGGCCAATTTTTTAAAGTCAAGATCACGAGAAGATTGAGGTTGTCTTATAGCAAGACAATAATAATTGATTCTAAACTTCCGAGAAAAGTCGTAGAAGCACGAGATTGGATGAGAAAAAGGAAAGCTTGTCTGTGATTCCTTTAATGACCGATCTTTAACTTTTCCCTTTTGTTGATGGCTGGGAAAAAAGGGCTAAAATACTTTCCATTTCACACGGTACCCCGAAAGTTGAGGCTACTTTTGTGCGTTCTTCTTGGAAAGCTCCTCGTGGGTCTAAGAAGTTGGTAGCCAACTGCCTTTTTTTCATTAATTGTCAACTTCTTTCATGACCGGTAATCCAATTCTCTTATTATTTGGCAAATTTTGTTTAATTGTCAAGATCTTAACTTTACCAATTATATAGAAAATTACCAATATATCTTTGGTGACTTCTCGATTTTTTCCAAATTAAGTAACTCAATGGAAAAAGTTAATAAATTAAGAAAAACCAAATAAACATCTAAAGTTAACTTAAATGAGAGTTAGTGACGGGTTGAAAGCTTAATTGAAGAAAAGGTTGACAAATAAGAGTTTGTAAATTTAAGGTGCAATAAAGAAAGGTGATTGAAAAATTGATAATAAAAATAAGAAAAGTTGGTAATTGAAAAACATATGATTATTACCACTTAAAAAACCTCAAATTAGTATATATGTGACAAATTTACTCCAAATTACTTTTTTGACCACAAAAAACCCCAAACTAGTACATTTGTAATAATTTTATCTAAAACTAATTTTTTTTTTAAGCAAAAACCACAAACTGATATCATATACTTTCCGTTAAATTGGATTTATATTATAAAAACCGCAAAACTAGTATAATTGTGATAAACAAAGAATAAAATCTCAAACTGATATATCAAACAACTGTCACGTGTTATCCAACTTTGCAATTTAACAATAAAATTCATTAGAAATTAATAGAGGATAAATTTGTCACAAGTGTACCAGTTTGAGATTTTTCAATGTATTAAGCCAAGAAAATAAACTTGGTAACTAATTAAATAAGATTTGGTAACTCAAAATTAATTGATAATTTAAATAGAGAAAAATAGGTAAGTCACTCTAATTAAAGTTGGTAATGTTAAGGCATTTTTAGAAATGCAACAAGAAGTTTGTAGATGAAAAAAGAATGATAATTAAAGCTTGAAGGTGTTAACCCTTTCATTTTTGTTTTTGGGCGAGGTTAGAAGTGCAACTCCACTCTTCTACATTTCTTAGACATTTCATTTGATTCTCGCCCGGTCACTTGTGGGGGCTTTAGGGCCATTTCTTAGTCCTTCCTTCAATCATATCTCTACCACCTCACACTTCCCTGCATGACTATTGCCCGTTGACCATTGTTCCACACGTAGTTCTTGCAACTTCCTGGAAATGCACCATGATGCGTTTTGTATCATCCCAGGCTGTAAAATCACCATAGAATGTGGTGTGATTTGTTTTCAGAATTTTAGTAGGTGAGGACAAAAGAAAAAGGAGCTGTTTATGCTCTTTCTTCGGACTTAGACTTCATATGACCACTTTATAAGTGATTTTTTTTTTTTATGAGATTTCTATTTTCCCAACACTTCCGTTCCAACAAAAATACTTGTATGCATTAAAAAAAATCCCGAGTTCCATGGGGTAAATGCATTAAAAAGAAAAGGACAAATTTTAGTGAATGGTACTTTATAGTTGGTGGCGATCTCGCTTTAGATAAAATGTATTAGTAGCTTTTTTGCTATTAATATCTAAATTTTGACAACTCAATTAGTTGTTAATTGCATAAAAAAATAGGATTCAACCCCGATCCCTTGCATTTTGCATATTAGTTGCATTATTTTCATGCATTATTTAAACCCATATATTTGCATTGTATCAGCGGTGGATGAATATAAGCGAATTGTCTCAAACTTAACTGATAAACAAGATTGAACCTATAAGAACATAAAATTTGGCCAAGCCAATAGAACACTAAGTGGCCGAAATTTATAAATGGAAGAACTAAGAGGTGCCAAGGTGGAAAAAATTAATTCATCGGAGTAAATTCGGGGGATAAAGACAATAACTTTATAAGAAAAAATTCATAGGACATTGCAAGAATGTCTTCACAACCATATCATAGCAAGATTGGTTCTATTTCAATGGCTGAGATCCTTCTCATCACATTCGAAGGGCCCATATTGGTGGGAACAGTACAAGTGGGAAAAAGCAACATCATTTGAGATTTCTTTCACGACTGATTTAGAAGACCGGAGCAATTGTCCTCTAAAGTCTCTCATGATCCTCTACAGCATACTTCAAAGATGCATCATCTACAAAGCTACTAGTTAAGTGTGTTTTCTTAGGGATAAGTACATTATTAGTGCCATAAGTTGTGTATGGCGCTTACTTTGGTGCCAAAAGTTTATGTCGAATCACTTAAGTGCCAACAGGTTTGAAAAACGCTCACTTTGGTGCCAACTCCGGTCCAGTTGGCTGGAAATCCCACGCTGCACTTTTTTATTAATTTTTGAAGCTGATGTGGCTCGCCGGAGAATACAGTCAGCATCCTAACACCAAAACGACGCCGTTTGGTGTCTCCCCTAATTCAAAACCCTAAATCTCCAGCCAGTAGCCGTCCTCGACGGCCCCCGCGCTCGGCGGCCATGGCTTCAACCCAAACCCCGACCCCAACGATGGCCACTCAGCGGCTGCAGCTCCAACCTCAACCCCGACCCTGACCCCGACCTCAACCGCGACGA
Source organism: Eucalyptus decipiens (assembly GCA_014182575.1). Lineage (NCBI taxonomy): Eukaryota > Viridiplantae > Streptophyta > Magnoliopsida > Myrtales > Myrtaceae > Eucalyptus > Eucalyptus decipiens. The sequence goes on along the minus strand of CM024611.1, from coordinate 25,254,411 downwards.
TGGCCACTCGGCGGCCGGGACTCCAACCTCGACCCCAACCCCAACAATGGCCACTCGGAGGCCGCGGCTTCGACCCTGACCCCGACCCCAACCCGACGACGGCCACTCGGCGGCCAAGTCAAAGGCCGTGATCTAGTCGGTGCTCAGGGAGGTCGCCAACGAGTGCGCTGCCATTGATGTCTCCCTCTCCATCTCCAATCTCCTCGACGAGTGCCTGGCCTACGTCTTTCAGTATCTAGGCTCCGGCGACCGGGGCCGGTACTCCCTTGTGTGCCATCGAGGGCGTTTGAACAGCGTTGAGCAATGGCGGCTGAGTGAGCGACGGCGGCCCAGTGACAATGGAGGCCCAGCGACAACGGAAAAACCCTAATTTCAATCCCCAAATAAAAAAGAAAAAAAAAAAGAAATCCCCAAATGAGTTAAACGGCGTCGTTTTTGTGAGGCCATCCATGTAGGATGGCAAAACGACGTCGTTTTCTTAAGGAGGACCGAAAACCGTCATTTAAAGGACTTGTCGATTTTTTTTTTAAAAAAAAAAACCATGTAATCATTTTGGCTGGAATCTTTTGCCGGTGGCACCAAAGTGATCGTTTTTCCTTCATTTGGCACTTAAGTGATCCGACGAAAACTTTTGGCATTAAAGTGAGTGTCGTACACAACTTATGGCACCGGTAGTGTACTTCTCCCGTTTTCTTATTTTCTTGTTCTCACTTTTGTCAAGAACACATGAAACAAACAATTCGCAGGAGACAAAAAAGTAAACAAGCTCACATCACAACCTTATTATTTGATTTTTTTATAACAATTTTTTTTATTAATAAACATTATGTCGCACCTCAGAAACATGAACATTTAGTGGAAAAAGGAGGAAAGAAGAAGAAATTCAATCTAGCTGTCGTATAATAAATATCATATCGTTATGATTTATGGAAATAATTGAACTTTGATACAATATATTGTCATTCCTGGATCAAAATTCGTCGAAGACTAAAATCATTGTAAAGAGGGGACAAATTATTCGAAGTCCAGATCAAGAAGAGATTGAGGTTGTCTCGAAGCAAGACAATAATAATTGATTCTAAACTACCAAGAAGGGTCGTAGAAGCACGACATTGGATGAGAAAAAGTAAAAGCTCGTCTGCGATTCCTTACATGATGGATCTTTTCTTTTGTTGATGGCTGGGGAAAAAAGGTCAAAAGTACTTTCCATTTCACACGGTACGCCGAAAGTGGAGGTTACTTTGGAGCGTTCTTAAAAAGCTCGTCGTGGGCCTAAGAAATTAGTAGCCATATTCCTTTTTTTATTATTATTATTAATTACCAATTTCTTTCATGACCGATAAACCATTCTCTTATTATTTGGCAAATTTTGTTTAATTATCAAGATCTGAGCTTTACCAATTATAAAGAAAATTACCAATATTTCTTTGGTGACTTCTTGATTTTTTTTTTCCAAATTAAGTAACTCAATGGAAAAAGTTAATAAATTAAGAAAAACCAAATAAACATCTATAGTTAACTTAAATGAGAGTTAGTAACCGGTTGAAAGCTTAATCGAAGAAAAGGTTGACAAACAAGAGTTTAGTAAATTTAAGGCACAATAAAGAAAGGTGATTGAAAAATTGATGATAAAAATTAGAAAAGTTGGTGATTGAAAAAAAAACTTGGAAACTAATTTAAATAAGAGTTGATAACTCAAAATTAATCAATGATTTAAATAGAGAAAAATAGGCAAGTCACTCTAACTAAAGTCGGTAATGTTAAGGCATTTTTTAGAAATGCAACTAGAAGTTTGTACATGATAAAAAAAATAAATAAATAAAGTTTGAAGGTGTTACCCTTTCATTTTTTTTAGGGCGAGGTTAGAAGTCCAACTCCACTCATCTACATTTCTCAAACATTTCATTTGATTCTCGCCCCGTCACTTGTGGGGCTTAGGGCGATTTCTCAGTCCTTCCTTCAATTATATCTCTACCACCTCGCATTTTCCTGCATGACCATAGCCCGTTGACCCTTGTTCCACACGTAGTTCTTGCAATTTCCTAGAAATGCACCATAATGCATTTTGTATCATCCCAAGCCTGTAAGATCACCATAGAATGTGTTGTGATTTGTCTTCAGAATTTTAGTAGGTGCAGCCAACGTGAAAAGAAAAAGGAGTTGTTTATACTCTTTCCTTAGACTTAGACTTTATATGACCACCTTAGAAGTGATTATTTTAATGAGATTTCTATTTTCCCAATGCTTACGTTCTAACAACAATATTTGTATGCATAAAAAATTCCCAGATTCCATGGGGTAAATGCATTAAAAAGAACAAATTTTAGCGAATGGTGCTTTTATAGTTGGTGGTGAACTCGTTGCGGGTAAAAATGCATTAGTAGATTATTTGTTGTTGACACCTAAATTTTCACAACTAAATTAGTTATTAATTGCATAGAAAAACTAGGAATTGACCCTGTCCCTTGCATTTTGCATATTAGTTGCATTTTTTTAATGCATTATTAAACACATATATTTGATTGGACTGTGGCGAATGGATTTAAGCAAATTGTCTTGAACTTAACTGATAAACTAGACTGAACCTATAAGAGCATAAAATTTTAGCCAAGCTAGTAGAACACTAAGTGGCCAAAATTTATAAATGGAAGAACTAAGAAGTGACAAGGTGGAAAAAAGTAATTCATTAGAGTAAATTCGGAGATATAGACTAATTTTATAAACAAAAATTTCAAAGGACAACGCAAGAATGTCTTCGTAACCACATCACGGCACGGCGAGATTGGTTCTATTTCAACGGCTGAGATTCTTCCCATCCCAATCGAACGGCCTATATTGGTGGGACGGTGCAAGATCGTTGCCCTTGCCCTTCCCATCCCCTCCCCTTCCCTTTCTCCCCCCGGGCCCGAAAAATTAAGATATTATAATAATATCCCTATCCACTCTTTACCACATCTGTCCTTTCTCCTTGGTAAATTTCCAGGAAGTTGCCCCAAAGGCTCGAATAACCTCTCCTCCTCCTTTTTTTTATTTCGATAAAAAAAAAAAAAAAACCCCAACACACGCCCGAGTCGACGCCAAGCACGTCATCATTAAAGCAGCGAGGTCGTACACATTGAGAGAAATGACAAAAGGAAAACAATAAATTTAAAAGGAAAAGATGAGAGCCAATCTAAGCTAGGATTGGTCGGTCAGGAAGAAAGAATATCGGAACGTCAGGTTTGAGAGATAAGGAATATTGAGAGTAATATATATTTATTTTAAAACAAGAAAGGTGAGATTAATATTTCACACAATAAAAGAAAAAGCAAAAAAGAAAAAAAAACAGTATAAAAAGCTCATTGGAACGGCCGCTTCCGCACAACCGTTAAGACACGCAACAATTAGAGAGGACGGCTCCCAATTTGAGAGACAAAAAAGAAAGAGAAAAAAAAAGTAAAAAGTAAAAAAAAAAAAAAAACACTATAAAAAACACTATAAAGGGAAACGTGAACAAAAAATTGATAAAAAAATAAGAAAAGTTGGTAATTAAAAAAAAAAAACTTGGTAAGTAATTCATATAAGAGTTAGTAACTCAAAACTAATTGATAATTTAAATGGAAAAAAAGCAGATAAGTCATTCTAATTAAAGTCGGTAATGTTAAGGCATTTTTGAGAAATGCAACTAGAAGTTTTGTAGATGATAAAAAAAATGATAATTATAGTTTGAAGGCGTTACCCTTTCATTTTTGTTTTCTAGCTGGGTTATGATATGCTACTACATGTGTCTACATTTCTTAGACAATTCATTTGATTCCCGCCCAGTACGCCCACTCACTTGTGGGGCTTAGGGCCATTTGTCAGTCCTTCCTGCAATCATGTCTCTATCACTTCTCATTTTCCTACATGACCATCGCTCGTTGACCGCTATTTCACACATAGTCCTTGCAACTTCCTTGAAATGCGGCATGACGTGTTTTCCATCGCCTCGGTCTTGTAAAATCACCATAAAATTGGGTGTGACCTGTTTCATAAATTTAGGAGGCGCGGCTAAAATAAAAAGGAATGCATTAAAAAATGACAACTTTTAGTGGATGGTGCTGCTATAGTTGTAGTGAACTTGCTTTGGGTAAAATGTATTAGTGGTATATCTGTTGTTGATATATAAAATTTCGCAATCTAAATAGTTGTTAATTGCATTAAAAAATTTAAGAATTGATCTTGATCCCTAACCAAAAATCAATAATTGCATTTTGCATATTAGTTGCATTTTTTTCATCAATTATTTAATCCATATATTTACATTGGACAAGTGACGGGTTGATTTAAGTGAATTGTGTTGAACTTCCCCGATAAATTCGATTGAGCCAATAAGAGCATAAATTTTTTGCCAAGTGCATAAAACACTCAGTGGCCAAAATTTATAAATGGAAGAACTAAGCGGTGCCAAGGTGGAAAAAATTAATTCATTAGAGTAAATTCGGGGGATATAGACATTAATTTTATAAAGAAAATTCAAAGGACATTACAGCAATGTCTTCGCAACCACATCACGGCGAGGTTGGTTCTATTTCAACGGCTGAGATTCTTCCCATCCCAATCGAAGGGCCTATATTGGTGGGAACAGTGCAAGATCGTTGCCCTTGCCCTTCCCATCCCCTCCCCTTCCCTTCCTCCCCCCGGGACCAAAAATTAAGATATTATAATGATATTCCTATCCATTCCTTCCCACATCTGTCCTTTCTCCACGGTAAATTTCGATGAACTTGCGCGCAAGACTCGATTCATCTCCTCAGGATTCGATCCAAACCTCAACACACACGCCCGAGTCGACATCATCATTAATGCATCGCGGTCGTACACATCGGGAGAGACGACAAAAGGAAAACAATAAATTAAAAAGGAAAAGATGAGAGCCAATCCAAGCTACGATTGGCCGGTCAACAAGAAAGAATATCGGAAGCAAATTCTGGGAGCTTTACGCGAGGTTTGAGAGGGAAAGGAATATTGAGAGTAATATATATTTATTTTAAAACAAGAAACGTGGGATTAATAGTTCACACAATAAAAGAAAAAGCAAAAAAGAAAAAAAAAAAAAAACAGTATAAAAGGCTCATTGGAACGGCCGCTTCCGCGCGACCCTTAAGACACGCAACAATTAGAGAGGACGGCTCACAATTTGAGAGACAAAAAAGAAAGAGAAAAAAAAGTAAAAAGTAAAAAGAAAAAAAAACACTATAAAAAGAAACAATTTGATCGTCCTTTTTTTTTTTTTTGGTCGAAATGGAAATATATCAAATAGCTCGAAAGTCTGAGTAGAAAAGACTTGAATTTTAACAAATTAAAGCCAAAAGAGCTTCGGAGGGCTTGACGCCTCGTCGATCAAATTCTCCGAATCCCACGAACAGCTGGTCTCATCTTAGGCTTTCAACCGTTGCGATACTCTCCATCTGTTCAGCCAAAGCCGATCTCCACCCATCTCACAAACCAGTCCACCAATTCTCCATCTTTGTTCCGGCACACGCAGCTTATTGCTCCTACCGGCGAATCCGAGGAGTAAGACCCGTCCATATTGATTTTGAGGGCGTTTGCAGTCGGCCTTTTCCAGTTCTGAGGTAAGGAGCCTTCGTCACCGTGCGCTTTCTTCTTTGAGTTCGCCTGATTTGTAAAACAGAGATTCTCCGCATTGGCTAAGCTCATGATTTTCTTTGGGTTCGGTTTCTGTTGGCGAAAAATTGTGTTGCTCCTTCCTTTCCAGATCTGCCAGAGTACTGTGGCTAGGAGATCGAAACTTGTTGAGGTATGGGTGAAATCTTGAAGCCATTCATCTATTCGACGAAGGCCGAAAGGTGAGATGTGGATCTGTACTGCCGGGTCTTGCCAAACTTCTCGGTGTCGTTGCTGCTTTCGTCCGGCGATCGGGTTTGCTTTCTCTTCGGAATTCTCGAGACCTTGTTGCCGGCTTGCCCATCGCCGCCGCCCCTCACCATTCACCGCGCTTACTGCCGGCTTAGCCATCGTCGCGCCTATACCTCGCTTGCCAGCTTATTCTAACACCACAGCAGCAGTCCGTGTCGGTTTCCGGCGACTCCAGGCGGCATCCCGGCTCCACTTGACGCCACCGCTTGATGTTTTGTTTCGTCTGCTACGTTTGATTTCCTTTCGCAGGTTGCATAGAGCAGACTAGCATTGATCGAATCCACACTGTCGGCGTCAGGGAGGGTCCGGGCGACCCCAGCTTTCTAGTTAGACTGACCAACACCAACAAACCTTCACCGTTGCATCTTTTGTTCTAGCGAACCTGTCTGCAATTTGCTGCGTCCGTGCTGAAATGCCATCCCTGCTGCTGTGGTCCTGACGTTCCTCCTCACCCGTCGCTGTAAAGCTGCCCGTCGCCAGTCCCAATTCTTGGAAAGAAATACTTCAAACTAGGTAATTTCTTGAACCAATTTGATAGGTAGCAATTATTGATTATCTAATTTGATAGTATTCGATAATAATCTTGATTTGTTTGAGATTTTTAAGCATCTCCATGTTAGGAAATTTCCTATTTCAATAATTTGATCTGGGTTATGGATTGCATAAACAATTTTTAAAAAAATTTAATAATAATTTTGATTTTCCTTATACGTAAATTTTAATTCAATAAATAATTACATAAACAGACCATCCAACCTAAATGAATATAAGTTAACAAAGTTTCAAAAATTTTATTTTCCCAATCTTATTTTAGAAATGCATGTATAATTAAAATTAAAAAGCACCTAAAATTGTCAAGAATCCAACTTTTTTAGATTTATTTTTCTTGTTGCTTTTGACTAGTAATAGTACAATAGCGCATGCAAACGCTTCTGTTTCTCATGGTTTTTGTTCTTTTGTTAGAACAAAAAAAGCAAAAGGTTTAAACGCCACATTGTTTTTCTGTTCCCTAATAAAAACTTAGCCTTTAATAAAAACTTAGCCCTAGAATGGTTTGGGAACGGAAATAAGAAGCAAAAAAAGTTGCTTCTTGTTAAACAATTTCTAAAAACAAGCTGATTTTCTTTTTATAATTTTCTTTTATTTCCTTTTCTTGCCGCGACCAACGTCAACTGCCCGGAGCCACCACCCACCGTCGGTCGCCGGCCGCCGCCGCCGACCACCCGCCGGCTGCCGCCGCCGGCCACTGGTTGCCACCACCGCCGCCGGTCGCCGGCCACTGGTTGCCATCGCCGCCGCCCGTCGCCGTCGCCGCTGCCCACCGTCCGCCACCGCTGCACTACCGACGGCGATCGGCGGTGACGTAGCCGGCGGTCGCGGTGATGGCGGTGATTGGCGGCCGGCGGTAGTGCAGCGATGGCGGACGGTGGGTCGGCGACGGCGACGGGCGGCGGGCGGCAGGTGGCGGGTGGCGATTCGTCGGCAAGAATAAAAAATGAATAAATACAAAGAAGAAATTGTTGCGTTACCAAACGCATTTCTATTCTTTTTCTATTCCAAGAATAGAAATTTTGTATCGTTACCAAATAGATTCTTTTACTCAAAAATTATTCCCTGGAGCAGAATTAGAAAAGAACTATTTCTGAAAAAAAACTCTTCCCAGGAACAGAAGCGTTGTCATGCGCAGCCTAAAGTAACTCCAGAAAAGCAGCATTTTGTTCATGACCAAAACGATGAGGCCACTCAAAGCATCCTTGAATAGTAGTAGGTTTGCTTCTGATGCTATTGCAGTCGAGGTGCAATTTTTTGTCTCTCTTTTTAATTTATTTTTTGGATTGTCATCTTGTCAAGTAACTCTTTTCCTTTTTCTTTTAAATGAGAAATTTTAATCTCAAGCTAGTGCCAATTCTTCTTTTCTTTTTCTTTTTTAGATACATGTGGTTCATATTTACATTTTACTTAGACGTCAAACTTCCACTTTTTGTTGATTTAACTCCGGTGGGCCCCAGGCCAACGGAAGTGAAAACTTGTGGCTTTGCTTCACCACCACGGTATCTTTCCCATTTTCTGGTTACCTTTCCGGAAAAAAAAATGTAAGGAAAAAAGGGAAAAAGCAAAAGATGACAAATTCCAATTAAAGGAAGGATGATGATATGGTCCACCACCGATAGTGGATTTCCAGTTTTATCCTTTCACTAGCATAAGACAAAAATAAAAAATAAAAAATAAAAACCTAGTTTTGAGATTACATCGCTGAGTTTTATGTTTTACTGGTCGTTTAATTAAATCTTTATTGCCGACACAATTATACATTTTTTCCCTTGAAATATATATATTTTCACAACACATAAACATTGATAAGTAATTTACATATGATTTCTTATACTTGAATAAACATTTTAAATTTTAACAACAAAGAAAACGGTTTTGCTTTTTATTTTGGTCAGAACAGTTTTGATTTCTAAAAAGCACAAAAAAAATAAGTCTTAAGAAAACTACTCTATGATCAGGATTACCTCCTTACGTTCTATTTTATTATATGTCATTTATGAAACCAGACTATGCGGATACTTACGCCTATCGATAATTCTCTTAACATTAACTAGACATATTACTTTACCATAAATTATCCAAAAAAGAAAACTTAATCATCACATTTGATTTAATATAACGTTTCTAGAGCAATACATTAACGTCAATTTGCCTTCCTAATTTTAGGTTTACTCAGACTTGAAGATGAAAAGAAAAAGAAGCTCTTCTCTGGAAACGGGATCCACAAGCCATGGCTCGTCTGGAACTGAGTACGATGTGTTCTTAAGTTTTCGAGGACCGGATACTCGTGCTAACTTCACGGATTCTCTCTATCATACCCTCCTGGATAAGTGTATCAATGTTTTCATAGACAAGCAAGGGATTGACGTTGGCGAAGAGATCGGTCCTGAGATTTTCCAAGCCATCGATAACTCGAAAATCTGTATTCCCATATTCTCTAGAGATTATGCCTCTAGTAGCTGGTGCCTGCGCGAGCTAGAGCACATGATGCAGCGTAGGAAAACCAACGAACTGGAGGTTATGCCCATTTTTTATGACGTGGAACCCTCTGACGTGAAGCTTGAAACCAGAGTGTATGCGGATGCACTAATTCTACATAAAGAAAAACATGGGGCTGAGATTGTGCAGCGCTGGGCGGAGGCGCTCAGGGAAGTTACTGGAATCAGGGGATGGGACACCAAGAACACAGGGTATGTCAACTCACTCAACTCCATCTTCCCTTTTCTCTATGTTTCTTTTGCTTGAAGGCGGATTATAATTTGAAGAGGACAATTTTTTGTTAGCTCTGGACCAAAAAACGTGATGGATGTCGCACTGAATTCTACACTCCATTGTCTCAAGACTCAAGGAATACCTATCGTCCTAGATTAAACAAAACTGGATTGAATCATGTATTTATTCTTTTGTTCGCTGGGTCCAGCGTCAATTTCGTAACTTTATGTTATTGTTTGATCTTGCAAGTGAAAAAGTTTGCCACCAATCTTATAACTCACTTGATAATCATTGCTCAACATAGGCATTATAACCTAACGTCCTAGATTGAACACAACTAGAGAACCATGTATTTATTCTTTTGTTCGCTGGGTCCAGCGTCAATTTCATAACTTCATGTTATAGTTTGATCTTGCAAGTGTACAAGTTTGCCACCAGTCTTATAATTAACCTAATAATGTTTTCTGTCCTGATGCAGCCATGGAAAGCTTGCACATTTGATTGCTCAGAAAGTGTTAGTTAAGCTTAAGGTGTCTTGTGTTGATATATCTGATCATTTAGTTGGAATGGATGGATCAGTGAATGAAGTAGTAAATTTGTTGAATGTTGAATCTGAGGACGTAAGGCTCATTGGTCTTTGGGGAATGGGTGGAATTGGTAAGACAACTCTTGCCAAGGTTGTCTACAACAAGCTATCTTCTAATTTTGATGGTTGCAGCATCATTTTAGATATCCGAGAAGCATCACAAGGTTCTGGTATGTTAGATTTGCAGAGGCGATTAATCTCTGATGTCACTAGTGACACAGAAGTTAGACTTTCTAGCGTTGATCATGGGAAGAATACGATCAAAAGACGATTTTGCAGAAAGAGATTTCTTATTTTCCTTGATGATGTAGATGATGTGAGCCAACTTAGGGCATTGGCAGAAAAGAAAGAATGGTTTGGTTTGGGAAGTAGAATAGTGGTTACAACAAGAGACAAAAGCGTTTTCGCTGAATTCCAAGATCAATTTGACTGTTGTTTGGTTTATGAAGTCAATGAACTCAACAGTCGTGTTGCTCTTCAACTTTTTAGCAAGCATGCATTTAGAAGGAACTCTCCTCCAAATGAATTCTTGAGTCTATCTGAGGAAGTTATTGCAAATACTGGAGGGCTTCCTTTGGCAATTGAAGTGATTGGCTCAGTTTTATGTGGAAAAAAAAAGAAATTAGTGTGGCAAGATACATTGAAAAAGATAAAATATTGTCAGCAAAGGGATGTGCGAAGGAATGTACAGGAGAAGTTAATGTTGAGTTATAAGGTGTTAGATTATCCGCAACAAGAAATATTTCTTGACATTGCTTGCTTTCTATCAGGAGAAAAGGAGAGCTATGCAACTTATATGTGGGATGATTGTGAATTTTTTCCGAATGAGGGGATTGAAGTTCTGCTTTTAATGTCCTTAGTGAAAATCAGAGGAGAAAATCGACTATGGATGCATGATCAGCTTAAGGACTTAGGCAGGAGTATTGTGCAGCAAGAAAATTGCAAAGATCCAATAAAGGGTTCTCGACTGTGGTGGTATTGGCAAGGTGGTCCGGATATTGTCCAGCAAAAGAAGGTATAAGTCTAAGTGCACCCTTGTATTCTTTTTTCATTGCAGAAAACTTCCTTGGTCTGTTTTGCCTTTATTTTGGGCTCTATTTGGAACTCCTCAATTTGAATCGAGAAACAATTTGAATCGACTCTTTCTCAATTTAGGGAACCGGCACTGTTGCAGCGTACTATAATCAATCTAAGGTGCTTGTCCAAGACTCTGTTTTGACATCGAAAGACTTTATTGAAGTGCCGAATATTAGATTTCTTGAATTGTTTCATTGGACCCTCTCTGGAGACTTTGGGGATCTCTTTTCAGAATTGAGATGGCTTACTTGGCGTGGTTGTCCAAAAGAAATGCAGGCAACCAACTTTTGCCCAAAAAATCTAGTCATCCTTAACCTAAGGTGGAACAACTCAATAGATGAACATTGGGGTGGTTGGACTCAACTCAAGGTATGTATGTGTGTGCAAATAATTTGGGATAACATGTTATATTTCCAGTCACACCAGTTCTTGTGTCGCACGTGGTCATCGATCGTCATCCTTGATCTCCTTTTTATTATTATTTTATTGAAGTCTATTGGTTTAATTCATAAAACAACTCTTGGTCTTGAATAAGGCTTATGACACCAATCCCTCATTCCTTAGTTCTGAAACTTAACCATTATGTTTTCACTAGAAAAACATCAAATCAAACAATTACTTTACATTTATGCCGTAGATGTCATTCAAGAGATAATGCCACTTGTATATCCCTGGTGAAGACACTTTGGTCAACGGAAAGACTGATACCCTTGACCACTTTTATTCGTTGATTCAATATTGTGTTCGCAAATATTTTGTTGTGTTAATGGAGAGAATTTAACTTGTGCAGATTTTTCGAGATTGCATTTGTCATTTTTACCTAATCAAACAATTAACTTACCGAAAAAAGACAAAATATGTTATGATTTGGTTGATGGTCATCAATCTGCATTGCATGTTATAGTTTTACATTGATATTATGTTATTGTTGTTTCACCATTTATGCCAATTCTTCTCCAATGGCTTTCTTCAATTCAAATTGATTGTAGCTACATGATTAAAAGGTATTGTAATTTGTACATTCCATGTTACTAGTAACTACATTTTTGGGTTGCACAATAAATAAATGTAATGGCTTGACTAGATATTCATACATATTTCGTGATTTCTATAATTTGTAGGGTTGTTAGATTGTCTAATGGAATAAATGTCATCGCTTAATATCTATTGACTATCATTACTATTTAAAGAACAATTTATAAACATTCATGTTGTTTCGAGTTCCCTAATCCCCCCAACTAGTTGTCACGAATAATAAATGTTTAAAGTTAAGTGAAATATAAGTAGTGACCATCTATAATATACACGGATGCAATGCAGAAGAAAAAGCAAACAATGGAGAGAAATTAGCAAGTCAATAAAAATTGGCAAATAAATTTGAACATGCAAACTGATTTATTTTGAACATCAATTCTGTTAAATGAACATTGTACTCTTTTGAGCTTTTGTGAAAGCTAATATGGCCCTTATTTTAATAAATGAAATGCACAAAAAGAAAAAGTAATGGTGCAAATATAAATTAGTTTATAGTCAGAAAACAAGTAAGATAATTTTCTATATTGAACTTCAGAAGATATATTTACATCGGAACAACCGTAGAGTTTATAGCCATAAGTACTAGTGGTGGGGACAAAATTGCTAATTTGATGATAAAGTTGGAAAGGAATGTTATAATTATAGGATGTGTTGGCTCGATGGGGGAGTAATTTGAGAACAAATCCATTTTCTTTCATTTGTGGTTGGGGACAATATTGGAAGAAATTAAAAAAAGTGTGATAAAGTGGTTTTGGCTTAAGTTAGGAAAGCATGTACGGAGTATTTATAAAATTACTTTTATGGAATGCTTGCTTAGTCGATATATCGGCTTATGTTCTGCAAAACTAATATAAATTAAATCCGTTGGATATACTTAATCATTTGACAGGTGGCTACAACATTGAAGGTCCTTGATCTGTCGTACTGTAGAATGTTGAAAGAAACTCTTGAGCTCTCTGCATTTCTATCCTTAGAAAAATTAAGTTTAGTGGGGTGTAAAATGCTTATAAAACTTTCTGACTCAATTGGAATGCTGAAATATTTAGTTAAGTTGGATGTCTCATGCATAATTATTATAGAGTTGCCAAATAGTATTGTTAATCTAAAGAGCTTGAAAGTGTTGAAGATTGACTACAGTTGCATGCAAAAGTTACCTAATGCCATTGGGATGATGGAAAAACTTAAGAAAATTTATGGAGTAGGTTGCCAGCAGCTAGAAGTGATTCCTAGTGATATTGTGGGACTGTCATACTTACAAATTTTGAAATTAATAGAAACTCGTGTGGAGAATGTATCGGAGCTTCCACAGAGTTTGATAAGTCTGTCTATCCTCACATTTTTTGGAAGAAAGATGTGGAGATCTCCAATTTAGTGAATTTAAAAAATCTGAAATTATGTTTTTCCATAACATTGTAGATGTTATTGTTTAAGAGAGCAATGCTAGTTATAATCTTTCTATTATTCGATGCCTGGGCAATTTAAAAATAGATCCATGTTCTTTTATTAGTTCTGGGGGACAACATTGGAAGACATGAAATGCTTGCTTAGTCGATATATTTGCTTATGTCTTGCAAAACTAATATAAATTAAACTCGTTGGATATACTTAATTATTTGACAGGTGGCTACAAGATTGAAGGTCCTTGATTTGTCCTACTGCATAATGTTGAAAGAAACTCCTGAGCTCTCTGCATTTATATCCTTAGAAAAATTATTTCTAAATTATTGTAAAATGCTTACGAAACTTTCCGACTCGATCGGAATGATGGAATATTTAGTTGAGTTGGATGTCTCACACACAAGCATTGTGGAGTTGCCAAATAGCATTGTCAATTTGAAGAGCTTGAAAGTGTTGAAGATGAACGGTAGTTGCATGCAAAAGTTACCTGATGCCATTGGGGTGATGGAGAAACTTGAGGAAATTTATGGAGTAGGTTGCCGGCAGCTAGAAGTGATTCCTAGTGATATTGTGAGACTACCATCCTTGCATATTTTGAAATTAACAGAAACTCGTGTGGAGAATGTACCGGAGCTTCCACTGAGTTTGGTAAGTCTGTCTATCCTCACATGCTTCAGAAAAAGATTCGAAGATCTCAAATTTTTAGTGAGTTTAAAAAATCTAAAATTTTTTTTTCCATAACATTGTAGATGTTATCGTTTATGGGAGCAGTGTTGGTTATAATCTGTCTTTTAATTATTCGATGTCAGGATAATTTAAAAATAGATCAATGTTTTTTTATCGGTTGTTGGGGACAACATTAGAAGAAATGAAGGTTGACGAAGAGTGGTTTTGGCTTAAGTTAGGAATGCACGTACATAGTATTTATAAAGTTACTTTTATATAATGCTTGCTTAGTCGATATATTTGCTTATGTCCTGCAAAACTAATATAAATTAAACTCGTTGGATATATATATAATCATTTGACAGGTGGCTACAAGATTGAAGGTCCTTGATTTGTCCTACTGCATAATGTTGAAAGAAACTCTTGAGCTCTCTGCATTTATATCCTTAGAAAAATTATTTCTAAATTATTGTAAAATGCTTACGAAACTTTCCGACTCGATCGGAATGATGGAATATTTAGTTGAGTTGGATGTCTCACACACAAGCATTGTGGAGTTGCCAAATAGCATTGTCAATTTGAAGAGCTTGAAAGTGTTGAAGATGAACGGTAGTTGCATGCAAAAGTTACCTGATGCCATTGGGGTGATGGAGAAACTTGAGGAAATTTATGGAGTGGGTTGCCGGCAGCTAGAAGTGATTCCTAGTGATATTGTGAGACTACCATCCTTGCATATTTTGAAATTAACAGAAACTCGTGTGGAGAATGTACCGGAGCTTCCACTGAGTTTGGTAAGTCTGTCTATCCTCACATGTTTCAGAAAAAGATTCGAAGATCTCAAATTTTTAGTGAGTTTAAAAAATCTGAATTTTTTTTTTCCATAACATTGTAGATGTTATCGTTTATGGGAGCAGTGTTGGTTATAATCTGTCTTTTAATTATTCGATGTCAAGGATAATTTAAAAATAGATCAATGTTTTTTTATCGGTTGTTGGGGACAACATTAGAAGAAATGAAGGTTGATGAAGAGTGGTTTTGGCTTAAGTTAGGAATGCACGTACATAGTATTTATAAAGCTACTTTTATGTAATGCTTGCTTAATCGATATATTTGCTTATGTCATGCAAAACTAATATAAATTAAACTCGTTGGATATACTTAATCATTTGACAGGTGGCTACAAGATTGAAGGTCCTTGATCTGTCGTACTGCAGAATGTTGAAAAAAACTCTTGAGCTCTGTGCATTTTTATCCTTAGAAAAATTAATTCTAAAGGGGTGTGAAATGCTTACTAAACTTTCCGACTCGATCGGAATGATGGAATATTTAGTTGAGTTGGATGTCTCATGCACAAGCATTGTAGAGTTGCCAAATAGTATTGTCAATCTAAAGAGCTTGAAAGTGTTGAAGATGAACAGTAGTTGCATGCAAAAGTTACCTGATGCCATTGGGATGATGGAGAAACTTGAGGAAATTTATGGAGTGGGTTGCCGGCAGCTAGAAGTGATTCCTAGTGATATTGTGAGACCACCATCCTTGCATATTTTGAAATTAACAGAAACTCGTGTGGAGAATGTACCGGAGCTTCCACTGAGTTTGGTAAGTTTGTCTATCCTCACATGTTTCAGAAAAAGATTCGAAGATCTCAAATTTTTAGTGAGTTTAAAAAATCTAAATTTTTTTTTTCCATAACATTGTAGATGTTATCGTTTATGGGAGTAGTGTTGGTTATAATCTGTCTTTTAATTATTCGATGCTGGGATAATTTAAAAATAGATCAATGTTTTTTTATCGGTTGTTGGGGACAACATTAGAAGAAATGAAAGTTGACGAAGAGTGGTTTTGGCTTAAGTTAGGAATGCATGTACATAGTATTTACAAAGTTACTTTTATGTAATGCTTGCTTAGTCGATACATTTGCTTATGTCCTGCAAAACTAATATAAATTAAACTCGTTGGATATACTTAATCAATTGACAGGTGGCTACAAGATTGAAGGTCATTGATTTGTCGTACTGCAGAATGTTGAAAAAAACTCGAGCTCTGTGCATTTTTATCCTTAGAAAAATTAATTCTAAAGGGGTGTGAAATGCTTACTAAACTTTCCGACTCAATCGGAATGATGGAATATTTAGTTGAGTTGGATGTCTCATGCACAAGCATTGTAGAGTTGCCAAATAGTATTGTTAATCTGAAGAGCTTGAAAGTGTTAAAGATGAATAGTAGTTGCATGCAAAAGTTACCTGATGCCATTGGGATGATGGAGAAACTTGAGGAAATTTATGGACTAAGTTGCCGGCAGCTAGAAGTGATTCCTAGTGATATTATGGGACTACCATCCTTGCAGATTTTGAAATTAACAGAAACTCGTGTGGAGAATGTACCAGAGCTTCCACAGAGCTTGGTAAGTCTATCTATCCTCACATGTTTCAGTAAAAGATTCAGAGATCTCCAATTTAGTGAGTTTAAAAAATCTGAATTTTTTTTTTCCATAACATTGTAGATGTTATCGTTTATGGGAGCAGTGTTGTTATAATTTGTCTTTTTAATATTTGATGCCGCAGTAATTTAAAAATAGATTCATATTCTTTTATCAGTTGTTGGGGACAACATTGGAAGAAATGAAATGTGATAGTGGTTTTGGCTTAAGTTAGGAATGTATGTGCAGAGAATTTATAAAGTTACTTTTATGAAATGCTTGCTTAGTCGATATATTTGTTTATGTCCTGCAAAACTAATATAAATTAAACTCGTCAGATATACCTAATCATTTGACAGGTGGCTACAAGATTGAAGGTCCTTGATCTATCGTACTGCAGAATGTTGAAAGAAACTCCTAAGCTCTCTGCATTTTTATCCGTAGAAAAATTAATTCTAAAGGGATGTGAAATGCTTACGAAACTTTCCAACTCGATCGGAATGCTGGAATATTTAGTTGAGTTGGATGTCTCATGCACAAGCATTATAGAGTTGCCAAATAGCATTGTCAATCTAAAGAGCTTGAAAGTGTTGAATATTAACAGTAGTTGCATGCAAAAGTTACCTGATGCCATTGGGATGATGGAGAAACTTGAGCAACTTTATGGACTAGATTGCCGGCAGCTAGAAGTGATTCCTAGTGGTATTGTGAGACTACCATCCTTGCAGATTTTGAAATTAACAGAAACTTGTGTGGAGAATGTACCGGAGCATCAACAAAGTTTGGTAAGTTCGTCTATCCTCACATGCTTCAGTAAAAGATTCGGAGATCTCCAATTTAGTGATTTTAAAAATTATGAAATTATGTTTTTCCATAATACTATAGATGTTATCGTTTATGGGAGCAATGTTGGTTATAATCTGCCTTTTTTTATATTCAATGCCAGGGTAATTTAAAAATAGATTCATACTCTTTTATTAGTTAGGGATAATATTAGAAGAAATGAAGGGTGATAGAGTGGTTTTGGCTTTAGTTAGGAATGTATGTACAGGGTATTTATAAAGTCTCTTTTATGAAATGCTTGCTTAGTCGATATATTTGCTTATGTCCTACAAAACTAATATAAATTAAACTTGTCGGATATACCTAATCATTTGACAAGTGGCTACAAGATTGAAGGTCCTTGATCTGTCATACTGCAGAATGTTGAAAGAAACTCCTCGGCTCTCTGCATTTTTATCCGTAGAAATATTAATTCTAAAGGGGTGTAAAATGCTTACGAAACTTTCCGACTCGATCGGAATGCTGGAATATTTAGTTGAGCTGGATGTCTCATGCACAAGCATTGTAGAGTTGCCAAATAGCATTGTCAATCTAAAGAGCTTGAAAGTGTTGAATATTAACGGTAGTTGCATGCAAAAGTTACCTGATGCCATTGAGATGATAGAGAAACTTGAGCAAATTTATGGACTAGATTGCCGGCAGTTAGAAGTGATTCCTAGTGATATTGTGAGACTACCATCCTTGCATATTTTGAAATTAACAGAAACTCGTGTGGAGAATATACCGGAGCTTCCACTGAGTTTGGTAAGTCTGTCTATCCTCACATGTTTTAGTAAAAGATTCGGAGATCTCTAATTTAGTGAGTTTAGAAAATCTGAAATTATGTTTTTCCATAACATTGTAAATGTTATCGTTTATGGGAGCAGTGTTTGTTATAAACTGTCCTTTTATTATTTGATGCCGGGATAATTTAAAAATAGATCAATGTTCTTTTATCGGTTGTTGGGGACAACATTAGAAGAAATAAAGGTTGACAAAGGGTGGTTTTGGCTTAAGTTAGGAATGCATGTACAGTTTTTAGAAAGTTACTTTTACGAAATACTTGCTTAGTCGATATATTTGCTTATATCCTACGGAACTAATATAAATTAAACTCGTTGGATATACCTAATCATTTGACAGGTGGCTACAAGATTGAAGGTCCTTGATCTGTCGTACTGCAGAATGTTGAAAGAAACTCCTGAGCTCTCTGCATTTTTATCCGTAGAAAAATTAATTCTAAAGGGGTATGAAATGCTCATTGAACTTTCCGACTCGATCGGAATGATGGAATATTTAGTTGAGTTGGATGTCTCATGCATAAGTATTGTAGAGTTGCCAAATAGTATTGTTAATCTGAAGAGCTTGAAAGTGTTGAATATGGACGGTAGTTGCATGCAAAAGTTACCTGATGCCATTAGGATGATGGAGAAACTTGAGGAAATTTATGGACTAGGTTGCCGGCAGCTAGAAGTGATTCCTAGTGATATTATGGGATTACCATCCTTGCAGATTTTGAAATTAACAGAAACTGGTGTGGAGAATGTACCAGAGCTTCCACAGAGCTTGGTAAGCCTGTCTATCCTCACATGTTTCAGTAAAAGATTCAGAGATCTCCAATTTAGTGAGTTTAAAAAATCTGAAATTTTTTTTATTTCCATAACATTGTAGATGTTATCGTTTATGGGAGTAGTGTTGGTTATAATTTGTCTTTTAATTATTCGATGCCGGGATAATTTAAAAATAGATCAATGTTTTTTTATCGGTTGTTGGGGACAACATTAGAAGAAATGAAGGTTGACGAAGAGTGGTTTTGGCTTAATTTAGGAATGCACGTACATAGTATTTATAAAGTTACTTTTATGTAATGTTTGCTTAGTCGATATATTTGTTTATGTCCTGCAAAACTAATATAAATTAAACTCGTTGGATATACTTAACCATTTGACAGGTGGCTACAAGATTGAAGGTCCTTGATCTATTGTACTGCAGAATGTTGAAAAAAACTCTTGAGCTTTGTGCATTTTTATCCTTAGAAAAATTAATTCTAAAGGGGTGTGAAATGCTTACTAAACTTTCCGACTCGATCGGAATGATGGAATATTTAGTTGAGTTGGATGTCTCATGCACAAGCATTGTAGAGTTGCCAAATAGCATTGTCAATTTAAAGAGCTTGAAAGTGTTGAAGATGGACGGTAGTTGCATGCAAAAGTTACCTGATGCCATTGGGATGATGGAGAAACTTGAGGAAATTTATGGAGTGGGTTGCCGACAGCTAGAAATGATTCTCGGTGATATTGTGAGACTACCATCCTTGCAGATTTTGAAATTAACAGAAACTTGTGTGGAGAATGTACCGGTGCTTCCACAAAGTTTGGTAAGTTTGTCTATACTCACATGTTTCAGAAAAATATTCTGAGATTTCCAATTTAATGAATTTAAAAAATCTGAAATTATGTTTTCCCATAACATTGTTGATGTTATTGTTTATGGGAGTAGTGTTGGTTGTAATATGTCTTTTTATTATTCGATGCCGGGTAATTTAAAAATAGATCCATGTTCTTATATTGGTTGTTGGGGACAACATTGGAAGAATTGAAGAGTGACGAAGAGTAGTTTTGGCTTAAGTTAAGAATGCACGTACATAGTATTTATAAAGTTACTTTTATGTAATGCTTGCTTAGTCGATATATTTGCTTATGTCTTGCAAAACTAATATAAATTAAACTCGTTGGATATACTTAATCATTTGACAGGTAGCTACAAGATTGAAGGTCCTTGATCTGTTGTACTGCAGAATGTTGAAAAAAATTCTTGAGCTCTGTGCATTTTTATCCTTAGAAAAAGTAAGTCTAGCGGGTTGGAAAATGCTTACGAAATTTTCCGACTCAATTGGAATGCTGAAATATTTAGCTAAGTTGGATGTCTCATGCACAAATATTATAGAGTTGCCAAATAGCATTGTCAATTTAAAGAGCTTGAAAGTGTTGAAGATTGACGGTAGTTGCATGCAAAAGTTACTTGATGCCATTGGGATGATGGAAAAACTAGAGAAAATTTATGAAGTAGGTTGCCGGCAACTAGAAGTGATTCCTAGTGATATTATGGGATGACCATCCTTACAAATTTTGAAATTAATAGAAACTCGTGTGGAGAATGTATCGGAGCTTCCACAGAGTTTGATAAGTCTGTCTATCCTCACATGTTTCGGAAAAAAGATGTGGAGATCTCCAATTTAGTGAGTTTAAAAAATCTGAAATTATGTTTTTCCATAACATTGTAGATGTTATCGTTTATGGGAGCGGTGCTGGTTATAATCTGTCTTTTTATTATTCGATGCCGGGGCAATTTAAAAATAGATCCATGAAGGTTGATGAAGATTGGTTTTGGCTTAAGTTAGGAATGCACATGCAAAGTATTTATAAAGTTACTTTTATGAAATGCTTGCTTAGTCGATATATTTGCTTATTTCTTGCAAAACTAATATAAATTAAACTCGTTGGATATACTTAATTATTTGACAGGTGGCTGCAAGATTGAAGGTCCTTGATTTGTCCTATTGCAGAATGTTGAAAGAAACTCCTGAGTTCTCTGCATTTTTATCCTTAGAAAAATTAATTCTATATGTTTGTGAAATGCTTACGAAACTTTCTAATTCGATCGGAATGCTGGAATATTTAGTCGAGTTGGATGTCTCATGCACAAGTATTGTAGAGTTGCCAAATAGCATTGTCAATCTAAAGAGCTTGAAAGTGTTGAAGATTGACTACAGTTGCATGCAAAAGTTACCTGATACCATCGGGATGATGAAGAAACTTGAGTTAATTTATGGAGTGGGTTGCCGACTGCTAGAAATGATTCCTAATGATATTGTGAGACTACCATCCTTGCAGATTTTGAAATTAACAGAAACTCGTGTGGAGAATGTACCAAAGCTTCCACGGAGTTTGGTAAGTTTACGTCTATCCTCACATGCTTTAGAAAAAATTAGAAGATCTCTAATTTAATGAGTTTAAAAAATCTGAATTTATATTTTCCCATAACATTGTAGATGTTATCGTTTATGAGAGTAGTGTTAATTATAATCCATCTTTTAATTATTCGATGCGGGGGTAATTTAAGGATGGATTCATTTTCTTTTATTCGTTGTTGGGGACAACATTGGAAGAAATGAAAGAAGTGTGACGAAGAATGATTTTGGCTTAAGTTAGAAATGCATGTATAGAGTATTTATAAAGTTACTATTATGATGTACTTGCTTAGTTGATATATTTGGTTATGTTTTGTAAAACTAATAAAAATTAAACTCATTGGATATAAATAATCATTTGGCAGGTGGCTACAACATTGAAGGTGCTTGATCTGTCATACTGCAGAATTTTGAAAGAAAATCCTGAGCTCTCTGCATTTTTATCCTTAGAAAAATTAATTCTAAAGGAGTGTGAAATGCTTACGAAACTTTCTGACTCAATCGGAATGCTGAAATATTTAGTTGAGTTGGATGTCTCTTGCATAAGCATTGTAGAGTTGCCAAATAGCATTGTCAATCTGAAGAACTTGAAAGTGTTGAAGATTGACCACAGTTGCATGCAGAAGTTACCTGATGCCATTGGAATGATGAAGAAACTTGAGAAAATTTATGGAGAGGGTTGCCGGCAGCTAGAAATGATTCCTAGTGATATTGTGAGACTACCATCCTTGCAAATTTTGAAATTAATAGAAACTTGTGTGGAGAATATACCAATGCTTCCACAGAGTTTGGTAAGTCTATGTTTGTCCTCAACAGTCTTGGAAAAAGATCTAGAGATCTCCAACTTAGTGAATTTAAGAACTCTGGAATTATGTTTCCCCCTTACATACACCATCCATCCCATAATTCCAAAAAGTTCTCTAAACATGTCCAGCCCATATTGTAAGTTAGAACTTTCAATTATCACCAGCAGAAGCTCATATTTGGGTTGCTTTCGCTGTTTAAAAGAACTTGAACTTGAGAACTGCGACAACCTATGTAGTGTTGGACAGCTGCCCTCTGATTTGAGGATTTTTAAAGTTACCAATTGCAGATTTCTTGAAGTTGTGGACCTTTCCAACTTATCTAACTTCAAGAATCTCAAGGACCTCACAGTATGGGACTGTTCAAGACTAGTTGAAATTCGAGGTCTTGACAAATTGGAATCATTGAAATGTCTTTACATCGAATGCTGCAGTCCCTTGCTACGCTTACCTGATCTATCCACCTGGAAGGAGTTGACGAAGTGGGATGTTGATGCTATTGTGACAAATTTGGCGAGAGGAAAACAAGTAGCTCGAAGTGATGATCTCCCACTCTAGCACTTGAAAAGAAGCTTGTAGGATTGGCAAGTCCTTATTATGTTGGCTCGTGTTTTATTTGATCCATGATACTAGTAGTGTCCTTTTTGTTCCTTTTTTTTAGGTCGTGGAGTTTTTCATGTGCCCAAGCCTCTACTTCTGATGAACAAAGGATAGATACGCTGTTAGGCCTCTTAGAACTTTGTTGGAACTTTTTGGGCCTATGATATTATTAGGTTTTGACCATGCAATGCAAATCCCAAAACATTGCATCCTACGTAGAATAGCCACATTCTTGGCCATTATGAAAGTCCAAACTACTTAAATTTCTATTTTTATAACGTCTTCGGAATTTTGAGTGCCGAATACCTAGTGTGTCAAAACTTGACACGGAGACACTTAAGTGCCAAAAGTTAGTAAAGTGACATATATGTGCCAAAATCGGAGTAAAATGGATCATTTAAGTATCACTCTGGTGAAAATCCGGCCAAAATATTGACGTGACAATTTTCCGATGAAATAAGTACAAAACGGCATCGTTTTGATGCTGATGTGGTAAAAAATTAATATAAAAATAAGATAAAATAAATTTATTTAAAACATAAATAAATAAATAAACAAACAAACAAACAAACAAAGGGAAATAAAGAAATAAATAAATAAATAAATAAATAAATAAATAAATGGGGGAAGCTGAGGGCTAAGCCCTCGTCGTCGGGAAGGGTTGGCCAATCGGCGGCGAGGATTGGCAGCCCTCGCCCAGCCAGATTGAGGCAAGGGCTCATGGGCCCTCGCTGTTGATGACCTCGGCCGACCCTCCCCCCTCGGTCGCCGCTCTTCCCGGCGGCGGCAAGAAGGCGACGGCGGTGAGGGCTTAGCCCTCAGCCCGCCTTTTTTTTTATATATCTATAATATTAATATTTTTAAATATTTTAAATAAATTTAGTTTTAAATTTAATTTAATTAATTTTTATATTATTTGTATCACGTCAGCACCAAAACAACGTTGTTTTTGTATTGTCTAGTCACATCAGCATGCAAAACAACGTCATTTTGCACTTATTTTTTCGTCGGAAAATCGCTACGTTAACATTTTGGCCGGATTTTTGCCGGAGTGATATTTAAGTGATCCATTTTACTTCGATTTTGGCTAAGTGTCCCTCTGCGTCAAGTTTTGGCACATGGGCGGTACTTGTCTCTTGGAATTCTATAGCCTCTCAAGTTCAATAGTCTCAACTTGTGTTCGAGCAAAAGTCCAAATATGTGAAAGCAACCTCATTCATATTGATAAGCAAAAAAAAGAAAATAAATGTTGAATGTTTTGGCTTATATGTAAAAGTACATGCATGGCATCGTCAAACCATGCTTCGAATCACCCTCTCCATCGGATGATTCCTTAACTCAATTTCTCCTGTGATAGGCCTAATCGCTATACTTCAGACAAACAAGTCTTATCCCTATCATCGTCATCACTTTCACCATTCATCAAACTAGTGAAGAAGTCCCAGGAAAATTAAAAAATAAATAAATAAAATGTCAAAATGTCACAAAAATTGTGGTCCTAGTCTACTACGTCCAAGCAAGGTCGTCGCCTAGGCCCAGGCAACTTGATTCAGTAATTGGTATGAATTTGTTGGGTTTTGGTCAAATTTGGCAGGCTGTCTGCTATTGGCTTAAAATGATAATTTTGCCATCCCCTCTCAACATGTCCCTGCAAAGATTAAGTTGCAAAAAATACCATGTTAAGTTGCTCTCGATTAAGTTTGTCAACATCGTGCTACATTCATTTCCGCTGATGGCCAATGCTAATTGAATAAAATAATGACTGCTTTTCCAACCAAAAAAAATAAAAATAAATAATGACGGCCTTAAAACAAGGCAAATCAAATACAACGTCGTTAACAAGGATTTTATGAGCACACAACGTCGGACAATCCTTTTCTTGTCCAAACATCACTTTCCTTATGCCGTTCTCTCTCTTCAGTGGTAAGACGCCCAGTAAGGTAGTGGCTCCCCAAATCAAGCCACTGCTGATAAGTCGTCGGATCAGTTTTGCGACAGGCAATGCGGCCGAAGCCCTATTTGGCAAAAAACCTTCTACGAGTAATCTTCAAGATAGCAAACGGGGCCATTCACTATGTTGCCAAGAGAATACATTATGGGCCTTCACCTCTCCTCTGATAGAAGACATGGAACGCTTGCATTTTCTGATTCGAAATGGTCGGTTGTCCTAAAACTAGGCAATTCACCATTCATTTAGCTACTCTTTATGATGCTAATCTCTAGAGTTTCCATATACAACACCCTGCTCCACGTCATAGCACAAACGTCGAATACAACGTGGGGTATCGGTATTTTGTCGCCACTGACCACCCGTGCTCTCCTGAAACAACGTCGACTCCTGTATAATTTGTTGCTGATCCTCTTCACCATGCTGGTACCACACATACACTGGAGATGAATTTTGAGTTAGCAAATGGAAGGTTACTGGGGTTCCCTTTATCTATCTCCTGCTTTGCCTGTTCTTGAGATCAATGTGTTGTAAATCTATTTTAGACTCTAAGATCAGTAATGTGGTCAATGTGATATAAAACCTCTAGTAGATAGTTCAGGTTTGATGTTGCACGCTATCACGTGTAAACAATCCACCATATGAACCATCTACTAGACTCGTTCTTACTTGGTCTATGACATTAATGGGGTATCACATTATTGGGGTCTGACCATGCATATGGATCCAAAAAACTGCATCTGACAGAAAGGAATATCATATATGGGGAAAATTTGTCAAGAAAAGTCATAATTCCATCATGTGGCTGCTAACTCCGTCCTAAATTTTTCAATTTGGCCGATTTAGTCCTAAATCTTTTGAAGATTTTTTTAAATGTGGTCCATCCAACCAATTTGCCTAGAAATCGCTAATGTGGAGATTAAATTAGTGCCGGGGTCTTTACCAAAAAAAAAAAAAAAAAAAATTAGTGCCGGGGATGAAATGGCATTCTGCAATATTTTTGAATATTTTTGAATTTTTCTTTCTATTTTTTTTCCTTTTTTATTTTTCTATTCCGTCCGCCGATCACCAATCCAAGTGATAGCCGGCAAAGGTTGATAGGGCGAGGGCGTAATAATGAACATGTGACAACAGCAGTCATTTACGCAGTCATTTACAGCAGTCATTTTCTGGACATGTAAATGGCTGGTATCCGAGTGACATTCGCGGAGAAGAGATTGACATGAATGTCAAACCTGCTACCATAAGTTGATACCAGCCATTTACAAAATGTAGGAAACATGTCCAGAACCTCAGGGACACGTCCAGAAGGTCGAGATAACAAGTATTGAGATGTGGAAAGTGAAATCCTACAAGCTTTTGATTATAAATGGATGAAAGAAGAAGAGCACACACAATCAACCAAACTGTCAGATTTAGCTTATTCGATCAAAGTTTATGTTTCTTTTCTTTTGTGAGGCTCTCACACTTGACTTTGATTTAAGTATGTGCCGTCAGATTTTAGTTTTGATTCATTATTAAGTCTGGTTCTTGTACCTTTTTGCACTGTAATCGTCCAATCAATTACACAATGACAAGAAGTTCTCAAATTTGCTAATTTTAAACTCGGTCTTTATTGAGGAGAGTTTATAAAGCTGGCTTTCATTTGGCTGTTTGTTTTGCGATAACAGGACCAAATCGGTCTTCTAGCATATCGCTTTCGTACTATTAATATTGACATTGTTACCCGACTAAATCCCGCTACCATTATTTTCGTATCTCTGTCCATCCTAGTTATATAATAAAAGTATTCTAAGATATTTCAGTACTATAAGAAGAAGAAGTGAAGCGTATAGTGATTAATTAATTATTACTCTCAACTTCTCCTTCCCTGTTCCCCTTTATTATCCCGTCCAACTGCATGTTCTCCTCAAAATATGAAATAAGGACCTATGTCTTTTCTTGACAAAAATGAAAGTCAGGACACAGGAGATATGTTTTACTTATTTTAATGCACAAATACGGTCAAGAAATATGAGTTTGAAGAGAAAATTTTATACTCAATTTTTTTCTTTCTCTGCAGATCAAGAATAGTAATCTCACTAGATCTCTTGGCAATGGCTTCACAAAACTCAATTAGGCATGATGCTAATAGATTTGTCATAGCTAAGTGGATCGCTCAGATTTATATAACCAGCCACCTATTTCCTATTAGGATTTAGTGACATCAAAATAATTGAGAAAATTACTAAACTTATTGCACTTGTGTCAATTCAATTCTAAACCTTTCGATTTTGTCAATTTAGTCATAAATCTTTTGGTAATTTGACAATATAGTTCATCCAGCTAATTTTGACTGGAAATTGCTAATGCGGACATCGGCCGGTGCTAATGTGAATTTTTTTGAATTTATTATTATTATTATTATTTTCTTTTCTTTTTTCCTTTCCTTTTTCCTTTCTTCTCTTCTCCTTTTTTTTTTATGATGACATATCCTGCATTGCAATCTCAAGACTAATTGCCCTTCATTGGAACGATCCTAATTCAACCATTCCTTGTGCTTACAACTTAGAAAACCTCAACATTGCCAAAACAAATATCTTACTTAAAACCTTCGAAAACTCTAGAAGAATGATATATTGCTGCTAATTAGGGGTGAGCATGGTTCTAAAATAGAACCTAAAACTTGATAATTGAACCGATGGGAACTTGTAGGTTCTAGGTTCCCACGTATGCAAGGTAGGTTACAAGTTCCAAAAAATGAGTAACCTATTGAAACGGGTAGATTCAAGGTTCTTGATTGGAGAAACCTAGAACCTAAAACAAGCTTTAATATTTTTATTGGTTCATGTCTTGTGCGATCCTCCAATTTTCCATGTCGCTTGATGATAAATGTATAATCTGGAAGTACTAATATGAGCTTTTATTTTATGATTGAGACTTTTACCTTTTTAATGTTCATATTTTTCGTATGTCTATATGGTCAATGAATTGTAACAACAAATTGAGGTCATTAAAGGTTTTAATTCACTGCAATCATTTAATTAATAATATAAGTAGAACCTAGGTAAACTCTAAAACTTGTGACAGGGTAAGTTTCAAGATTAATGGTATGTAAGGTAGGTTCCAAGTTCTAAAAAATGAGGAAAGTGCTCCAATGGGTAGGTTCTATGTTTCAAATGAAACCTATACGGAACCTGTTGGCTGGGTCCACCTTCATGTGGGGCCCAGCCAGTATTAAATAAAAAGAAAAAAACAAAAAGAAGTGGAGTTGTCGTACGTGGGTGGTGCGCCCGAAAAGTGACGAGAGGAGAGAGAGAAAACAAAAACTGCACAAGAGAGAAGAGAAGAAAGGAAAGGGCTGCAACTTTGCGGCTTTGATTCGAAGGCCAAATATTGACGGAATCGGCTCAAATTTCAGTATGTTGTTCGTGAGACCGAGGGCTACAAGTTGATGGTTTTTGTTCGTCGAAAACCATCTCCAAATTCTTCAATTACGGTTAGGGTTTTCTTACTCCAAACTTGTTTGTCGACCTATGTGGTGAGAAGAAGATGATTGTAATATTGATGTTGAGCCTCTAGTGTGTGACTAGAGAAGAATACTTTGTGTATCCTGCTATTATTGGTGATTAGTGGATGTTTTTGGGCGGTCCGTGGTTTTTCCCGCATCGGATTTTTCACGTTAAATCCTTGGTGTCGTTATTTGCTTTATCTACTTATCATTTCGGTGTTATATTTGCATTTTGTAGGTTATACATTGCTGATTGTTGTTGGGGGTTAAGAAATTTTTAGTTGATTTAGCTTCGGGGGAGAAATTGATCTTGGATTGCATTTGGCCGTGGTGAATTGTTGTACCCGAGTTCTCCCCAACAAGTGGTATCAAAGCTAAGGTTGAAATTCTAGTGTTAAATGGAAGAAACCAGCAGCACCATGTTTAAGTTAAATGCCTCGAATTATTCTATTTGGAAGCCTCGGATGGAAGATGTGTTATATTGCAAAGACTTATTTGATCCTATTGAGGGTGATAGAGCCAAAGGAGATAAGGAAGACAAAGAATGGGAGAGAATGAATTGGAAAACAGTTGGGTTTATCCGACAATGGATTGATGATAGTGTGTTTCATCATGTTGCTCAAGAAATGAAGGTGGACACTTTGTGGAAGAAATTACAAGATCTCTATGAGAGAAAAACTCCACAAAATAAAGCTCTTCTAGTTAAGTGACTTGTGAATTTGAGATACAAGGAGGGGAGTAATATGGCGGAACACTTGAGTGAATCTCAAGATGTTGTAAATCAATTGACAAATCTTAAGATTGATCTTGGTGATGAATTGCAAGCATGCTTATTATTTGTTACTCTTCCTGATATTTGGGACACCTTAGTTGTAGCATTAAACAACTCGGCTCCTTTTGATGTGCTTTCTATGAGCATGGTTAAAGAAAGTTTGTTCAATGAAAAAACAAGAAGAAAAAGCTTGAATTATGCTTCTACATCGGATGCTCTTGTTATAAACATGGTGAGAAGTCAATCAAGAAGGTTTCAAAGAAATGATACTCGAGGCAAGTCAAGAGGAAGGTCGAAATTAAGACTGGGGAGGAGTGTCAAGTGTTATAATTGCGGCGAAATGGGACATTATGCAAAAGAGTGTTGGTTGCCAAAGAGAGATAGATTCCATTATAGAAATGGAGATCAAAAGAAAAAAAGAGAAACAAGCTACAACGGCAATTGCATCCAATGGCAATATTGTGTTTGTATGTGATGACGGATATGTGAATTTTACATGCCAAGACTCTACGTGGGTTGTTGATTCTGCGGTTTCTTTTTATGTCACCTCACGGCGTGATTATTTTGCTTCTTATCGCGGCGGTGACTTTGGTTGCATTAGGATGAGAAATAGCGATGTTTCCAAGGTTATTGGCATGGGAGATGTTTATTTGGAAACCGATGCCGGATGTAATTTGCTTTTGAAAAATGTGAAACATGTTCCGAATATTCGACTTCACTTGATCTCTACGGGTGCCTTGGATGACGATGGTTATTGTAATTCATTCTTTGATGGCAAATGGAAGTTGACTAAAGATTCCATGGTAGTGGCAAAGGGTAAGAAGACATGCTCTCTCTATACCATGCAAGCTGACTTGATTAAAGAAGAGGTAAATGGAGTGGAGGATTCCTTGGTTGATTTATGGCATATGAGGTGGGGTCATCTTAGCAAGAAAGGACTTGAAACTCTTGCTAGAAAGAACCTTTTACCTTTGAAGGAGAAAAATCTAAAGGAATGCATTCATTGTCTTACAGGTAAGCAACATAGATTCTCATTTCATAGTTCCTATCTACACACGAAATTAAATGTACTTGATTTAGTTCACACTGATGTTTGTTGCATGGATGCTAGAACTCTTGGAGGTGCATTATACTTTGTGACATTTATTGATGACTGTTCTAGAAAAGTGTGGGCTATTGCTTTGAAATCTAAAGATCAAGTACTTGTGGCTTTCAAGCAATTTCATGTCAATGTGGAAAGAGAAACTGGGAAGAAGCTAAAATGTGTTCGGGCTGACAACGGTGGTGAATATAGAGGCCAATTTGAACACTATTGCAGGGATTATGGTATCAAGTTTGAGAAGACTGTTCCAAAAACACCACAACATAATGGAGTGGTAGCGAGAATGAACCGGACAATTAATGATTGGATTCGGTGTATGCTTTCTCATGCAAAGTTGCCTAAGTCATTTTGGGGTGAAGCGATGAGAACAACAATAGACTTGATGAATCTATCTCCATCGGTTCCTCTTAAGGGGGATGTTCTGCAAAGAATTTGGAGTGGCAAAGATATTTCCTACAGCCATCTAAAAGTGTTCGGTTGTCGGGCATTTGTGCATGTTCCAAGAGATGAAAGATCCAAGCTTGATGACAAGTCTAAACAGTGTATCTTCTTAGGTTATGGACATAAAGAGTTTGGCTACAAGTTATGGGATCCAATTGCAAAGAAAGTCATTAGAAGCCGAGATGTAGTGTTTTGTGAGTATCAACCTATTGAAGACATTGACAAGGCGGAGAGACCAAAGAATATAGCTCAACGTTCAGTTAGCTTCAGCCAAAATCCTTCTAATATTAATAGAAATCATGGGCGAGAAGTGTATGGAAATCATGAAGATGGTGAATCCTCACATAATGTTGACTCTTCAGCTGAGACAGGTGAAATAACTAAGCAAGAGCAATTTGTCCTACCTCAAGTTAGAAGATTTGAAAGAGAGCGTAGGCCTTCTAAAAAATATTTGCCACATGAGTATGTGTTACTCACTGATGCAGGGGAGCCAGAAACTTATGAAGAGGCTATATCATGAGAACGAAAGAATGAGTGGCATGAATCCATGCAAGAGGAGCTTAAATCCTTGCATGAGAACCACACATTTGAATTGGTGAAGTTGCCTTAGGGTAAGAGAACACTCACAAATAAGTGGGTGCACAAGTTGAAGACGGAATAAAATAGTTTACAACTGCAATACAAGGCTAGACTTGTTGTGAATGGCTTTTGTCAAAATAAGGGCATAGATTTTGAAGAGATTTTTTCACTGGTTGTAAAGATGTCTTCTATTCAAGTTGTTCTTGGGTTGGTCACTAGTTTGAATTTAGAAATTGAATAACTTGATGTAAAGACGGCCTTTCTTCATGGAGACCTAGAAGAAGAGATATATATGAAGCAATCGGAGAGTTTTGAAGTTAAAGGCAAGGAGCACATTGTATGTAGATTGAGGAAAAGCTTATATGGTCTTAAGCAAGCGCCAAGGCAATGATATATGAAGTTTGAATCATTCATGGAAGAACAAGGATACGGTAAGACAACCTCTAATTCTTGTGTCTTTATGAAAAGATTCTCAAATAATGATTTTCTTATTCTCCTATTTTATGTGGATGATATGTTGATTGTTGGTCATGATGCCAAGAAAATCAAGAGCTTGAAAAATGAGTTGAGTAAAGCTTTTGCAATAAAAGACTTAGGCCCGGCTAAGCAAATCTTAGGCATGAGAATTACTCGCGATAGGAAGAATAAGAAACTGTGGTTATCTCAAGAGAAGTATATTGAAAAGGTGCTTGAAAGATTCAACATAGCACATATAAACCGGTGAGTACTCCACTTGCAGGCCATTTCAAGTTGAGTAGTAATGAATGTCCTTCAAGTGAGAAAGAAAAGGTTGAGATGATGAAAATTCCTTATGCATCGGCCGTGGGTAGTTTGATGTACGCCATGGTTTGTACAAGACCCAATATTGCTCATGCAGCTAGTGTTGTGAGTAGATTTCTCTCCAATCCAGGTAAGGAGCATTGGATTGCTGTTAAATGGATTCTGAAATATCTTAGAGGCACTTCTACATTTTGCTTGTGTTATGAAAATGCGAAGCCTGAGTTGAGTGGCTACTCGGATGCGGACTATGCCGGTGATGTTGATTCCCAAAAATCCACATCGGGTTTTATAATAATCTTTGCAGGGGGAGCTATTTCATGGCAATTGAAATTGCAAAAAAGTACTGCTTTGTCTACAACTGAAGCGGAGTATATTGCTATTACTGAAGGAGGTAAAGAACTTTTGTGGACGCAAAAATTCCTACAAGAGTTGGGCTTGAAGCAAGAGAAGTTTGTTCTATATTGCGATAGCATAAGTGCCATCCATCTTAGCAAGAATCCGGTGTTTCATTCAAGATCGAAGCATGATGATGTGAAGTATCATTGGATCCGAGAAAAGCTAGAAAAGAAGCTCTTCCTACTTGAGAAAGTTCATACCGACAACAATAAGTCTGACATGATGACCAAAGTCTTGCCCGTGATGAAGCTTGATGCTTGTAGAAGAAAAACAGGCATGACGAATCTTCCCACATGAGGTGGAGGGGGAGATTTGTTGGCTGGGTCCACCTTCATGTGGGGCCCAGCCAGCATTAAATAAAAAGAAAAAAAATAAAAAGAAAAGAAAAAGAACAAAAAGAAGTGGAGTTGTCGTACGTGGGTGGTGCGCTCGAAAAGTGACGAGAGGAGAGAGAGAAAACAAAAATTGCGCAAGAGAGAAGAGAAGAAAGGAAGAGGGCTGCAACTTTGCGGCTTTGATTCGAAGGCCAAATATTGACGGAATCGGCTCAAATTTCAGTATGTTGTTCGTGAGACCGAGGGCTATGAGTTGATGGTTTTTGTTCATTGAGAGCCGTCTCCAAATTCTCCAATTGCGGTTAAGGTTTTCTTACTCCAAACTTGTTTGTCTACTTATGTGGTGAGAAGAAGATGATTGTAATGTTGATGTTGAGCCTCTAGTGTGTGACTAGAGAAGAATACTTTGTGTATCCTGCTATTCTTGGTGATTAGTGGATGTTTTTGGGCGGTCTATAGTTTTTCCCGCATCGGATTTTCCACGTTAAATCCTTAGTGTCGTTATTTGCTTTATCTACTTATCATTTCGGCGTTATATTTGCATTTTGTGAGGCTATACATTGCTGATTGTTGCTGAGGGTTAAGAAATTTTTAGTTGATTTAGCTTCGGGGGAGAAATTGATCCTGGATTGCATTTGGCCGTGGTGAATTGTTGTACCCGAGTTCTTCCCAACAGAACCTGGAACCGCTTACCTCTATTGCTAACAATAGATAACAAAGTACTACTATTTACCCACAACCATGCAAACTACTTTATATCTTCAGTCGATGGTTAACACCACAACGTATACATTTACATAAGAGGAAAAGGATTCCAAGAACATCAAGAAGAAGCCCCACCAAAAGACAACTGAAACATAGCGAAACAAGCGTCATCGAATATCGTTTGCCTTTTCTTATTGAACTTACTGGTGTCGGCCATCACTGCTAGACCTTCAGTAGATGAAGCAGTAAATGCCAAGATTACAGGGTTACCTGGACAACCTATGGACGTGAGTTCTGCTCAGTATTCGGGACATGTGACCATAAACGAAAAAAGAAGCTGTTCTATTGGCTGGTTGAAGCGTCATCGGATGTAGAGTCTAAACCTCTTCTTCTATGGCTCAATGGAGGAACCAGCGCCTCGACAATCGGGTATGGAGCCTTTCAAGAGATTGGACCCTTCTAGATCTTGCCCGACGGGAAGCTTTTTAAGAGACAATTTGCATGGAACACTAATAATTTTGTTTCAGCAACGCTTTGTGTATTAAATCTCGATTAAGACTCGTTCGTTGAATGTCTCGAATGGCTATTACCTTATGTGACTTGTTTGGTTTTATTGATCAGGGAAAGTCAAACTCAAGAAACTTTCGGCCCGCCTCTGTCTAAGACGAAACTCAATTGAGAAGGTGCCAAGTTTTTTTTTGTCAAAAAAATGTGCCCAGTTTAAATAGTGACATAATTAGTGTGTAGATTGTAGTATGGAGGCTCAACATTTTCATTATATCTGTCGGTTAGTTTTACCCTTTTAATTCGTTATATGGTATAACTTTAGACCAAAGTAACGGCTTTTTCATGGCGGAAGACTAAATGATCCGTTTTTGTCTTTATATTTGGATTACATTTTTCAAACTCATAAACAATGCGTCATCACCAAGAAATCCATATTTAAGATGAAGATTGAATAATAACATCTTGTGGTTTCTATTTTCCTACCCCTGCTGGAGCTGGATTTTCTATCCTCAGCGTCGCTGAGTCAATCGGAGATAACAGCACTGGTCGGGACTTACTGACTTGCTCTACCCGTTTGCCCTGGTTTGATTGTTGAGTCTTCCACTCTATACTTTCTTTCAAAAAGTCTCAAGTTATTTCCTTGTCTTTCCATCTCAGCCATGGACAGTCACACATTTTTAAATAAATGGCTCGAAATCTTTCTGAAATACAAATACCGAGACTTCTACGCTGCCGGAGAGAGCTGTGCAGGTACGCGTTTTCTGTGGCCATTTTAATGTATAACGTAATTTTAGGTCATGCACGAGTTTAATAATAAACGCTTATTCCAGGATATTATGTGCCTCAACTCGCTCAACTGATAGTAGACCGCAACATGGGGATCGTGCTACCAATCATCAATCTGAAGGGAATATTGGTGAGATGACTAATGTCGAATCTGCATGTCGAAGCATATCCATTTTCGCTATTAAACTGGACTAAGCTAGTGCTCTTTTCTTGGGTAAAAGTTTCCTAGCCAGGAAACCCTCCTTGACGACGAAACTGGAGAACCGGGTATGGCTGATTACCTGTCGAATCATGGGTTGATCTTAGACACTACATACCAAAACATACGGAACTTTTGCGCTGTCGATAGACATTCTGATGGCTACAATAAAGCCTGGGATGAAGCATACATGAATGAATTTGTACACGTCAACAATTTTAACCTATGAGACCATCTGCGAGCCCCATACAGGTGAGATAGCTCCTAAATTTATTCTTAGAGGTTGTAAAATGAGTGGTAAGAAAGCCTGACAGCACTTTGATACTCAATCCTCTGTTTTTCTCTGCAAGTAGGATTTGATGTATAGAGATGGGTTTGGACATTACTCGGATAATGACACTAGTACTCACTTTGAGAAGGAAAGAGGTGCAGGAAGCTTTCCACAGGGACCCTTTGTATATTCCAGTGAACTATACTCTAGTCAGGAATTGTTCATGATACAAGAACTTCACTCAAATCAAGGGCATGGAAAATTCCTAGGGAATGATAAATCATGTGGTTTCACTTACACGGTGACGTGGTTCGATAGAACACTACATAGAAAGCGACACAAAATCATCGATGTTGCCAATTCTAAAAGAACTCATAGAGACCCAATTGCGCATTTGGATATATAGGTAAGGCGTATTAGATGTTAGAAAGAAGAAGATGTTACAAAATCACACGTCGATTCTTAAAAAATAACGCTCGCAAACAATTCACCAGGCATAATATAATAATAAAATAACAGAATCAGAAGAACACGCCATCAAATTTGTTATTAGAGTTCACCCAAACCTGGGCTATGTCTCCGCGTAGAGGCACTCTGCAAATCCACTAGACTTCGAAAAAAGTTGGAATACAACGATGATCTTCTCTGAAGATCAGGGCACAAAGAGATTGAGAATCCCCATAAAGAAAAAAAAAACTCACTTTTTTCTTCTCTCTTTTTCTTGTCTCTCTATTTTCTTTTGCAGCATCTTGATAGCTAGCGTCTTGCTATTGCTAATATAAAGATACCACTTTTAACCTAAAAGCAAATATGATGGAAAAGACAAAAAAGCCCCTAAAAACAAATATTTGGCTTCATCTATAACAATCTCCCACTTGAAGGCAAATATACCCAAGCACCAAGCAACTTTGCATCCATCTTCTTCAAAAATAGTAGTTGAAAAACTTATGCCTCTGTGATACTCCTCATCAATCAACATGGAGTAATACCAATGGTAGTAGTACATAAAATATGCTTCTCTCTATCTACTATCTTGGTCAACATGTCAACTGGATTTTTCGAGCCATCAATCTTCTGTAACTTTAACTCATTATATTTCAATGCTGATATGATAAAGTAATAATGCTTCTTGATATGTCTAGTCCTTGAGTGATAAGCTGCATTCTTTGCTAAGTGTACTGCACGTTGACTATCACTCCACAGTGTACTGACTGACTGTTTCGATGTAGCTCCTCCATGTAATCTTGTAACCACATGATTTCCTCGGAGGCTTCTGTGATCACCACGTATTCTGCCTCTGTCATCGATAAAGCCACTACTTTTTGTAGTTGAGACATCCAACTCACTACTGTACCTGCAACTGTAAAGACAATCCAGTGGTATTCTTATCACTATCTCGATCACCCGAATGATTTGCATCTACATAACCCTGCAACTCTAGAGATGTATCACCATAACAAAGTGAGTAATTGGAAGTACCTGCTAGATTTCTCAATATCCACTTTATTGCATTTCAATGCTCTCTGTCTGGGTTCTGCATATATCGACTCACAACTCCCACTGCTTGTGCAATGTCTAGTCTCGTGCTCATCATGGAATACATCAAACTCCCCATTGCTAATGCATATAGAACTACAACCATCTCATCTTTCAAAGCATGAGTGCTTGGACACATATCCTTGGAAATTTTGAAGTGACTCGCTAAAGGAGTTACAACTGATTTTGCCTTGTCCATGTTAAATCTCTTTAATACCTTTTTCACATAGTCCCTACGACAGCCATAATTTCTTATTTTTCCTATCCCTGATGATTTTCACGCCTAAGATATTCTTAGCCTCTCCCAAATCTTTTACAGCAAACTGTGATGATAACATCTTCTTCACTTCTACGATTCTCTTCATAATAGAACTAGCCACCAGCATGTCATCCACATATAAAGAGAGATACAAATGGTCACCATCATCATACTTGTGAAAATAAACACAGTGATCAGACTCATAGTGTGCAAATCATTTTTCTTTCATGAACTATCAAATTTTAGGTACCATTGCCGCGGAGCTTGTTTCAAGCCATACAAGTTTTTCTTCGAGCAACATACCATGTGCTCCTTACCTTTGACTTCAAAACCCTTAGGTTGTGCCATGTATAGTTCTTCATCTAAGTCACCGTGTAAAAATGTTGTTTTTACGTCTAACTACTCAAAATGAAGATTCTCCACTGCAACTATACTCAGCAGAACTCTAATTGATATCATTTTCACTACAGGTGAAAATATCTCGGAGTAGTCAATCCATTCTGTTTGAGAAAAGCCCTTGACTACAAGCCTCGCCTTGTATCTAATACTACAATCTGCTTCATTCTTAATCCTATACACCAATTTGTTTAATAAAGCTTTTTTACCTGTGGGTAACCTGGTCAACTCCCAAGTTTTATTCTGAAGTAACGAGCTCATCTCGTCTTTCATAGCACACTCCCACTGTAAGTGAGACGTGTCTGCCTTTGCCTCATTGTAAGTCTCTGGTTCCCCTGAATTTGTATATAAGACATGACTCAGAACAGTATTAGCTGATGGATAAAAAATTACCTTTGGCTTTCTCACACGTGTAGACCTCCTCAATACAGGTACTTCAGGGTCATTAGTTTGTTCCGAATCACTACTTTCCTCTTGAACTACCTCTTCACTAATAATAGGCTCGTCTTGAACCTCTCTTTCAAGTGCACTTTAATCTACTAGAAACATCTTCACGAGCATTGTGTCTAATTCAACATATTCTGGTTGTACTACATTCTCATGCTTTGTTTGACGATTCTTATACATCTTTTCTTCATGGAATACCGCATTCCGACTGTGGATGACTTTGTTATTCTCATAATCCCAAAGCCTATAACCATACTCATCGCCACCGTATACCGATAAAGACGCACTTCTGGGACTTAGCATCAAGCTTTTTCTTATCCTCCCTGTCAATCAAAGCATATACAATACAACCAAACACTTTTAGATGGGAATAATTAATCTTTTAACCTAACCACCGTTTTTGTGGTATTTCTCCATCCAACGCGCTAGATGGACTTTTATTGA
The DNA here is from genome assembly GCA_014182575.1 of Eucalyptus decipiens. Taxonomy (NCBI): domain Eukaryota; kingdom Viridiplantae; phylum Streptophyta; class Magnoliopsida; order Myrtales; family Myrtaceae; genus Eucalyptus; species Eucalyptus decipiens. The sequence continues at coordinate 25,216,480 of CM024611.1, read as the reverse complement.
TAAGATAAACTGCTGCATCAATTGTGGTAGCCCATAAGTGTAGTGGGAGACCCGCGTGTAGCATCATGCATCTCTTACATTCTAAAATAGTCATGTTCATCCTTTCAGTTACACCGTTCTCTTGAGGAGCTATAGGAACAGTCTTTAACCCATGTATGCCTTCTCGACTCAAATATTCTACAAATTCCTTACTTGTGTATTCACCACTATTATCAAACTTCAGAGCTTTAATCTGATAACTTGTCTCTTTCTCTACCATGGTCTTCCACATTCTGAACATCCCAAATACTTCTGATTTTTCTCTAAGAGCATAGACCCAAGTCTTCCTTGTTGCATAATCAATGAATGTGACAAAATATCTCTTACCACCATAAGAGAGTTCCCGAGCAAGTCCTCATACATTAGTATGAACCAACTCTAGCTTCTGGTCTTTATTTTGTCACCCATTCAATTGAAAACTAACAACTTTATGTTTTTCATAAACGCAAATTTCACAAAAATCTAACTCAATTTTTTGCAAACCAGGAAGTAATTTCTTTGAGTGTAACTGCTTTACACATTTTTCACCAAGATGTCCCAAAAGATAATGCTAAAGAGTAGACAAATTACCTGTAGCCATTGTAGTTGCAACCATATCACTGATATTATCTCATTGGAGAAGGTAAAGTGTACATGTACGCTTTCCCTTTGCTACTATTCTTGCCCCTAAGGTTATCTTCCACTCTCCGCATCCAAAGGTTGTTACCAAACCTTTTTGGTCAAGTTTACTGGTTGAAATCAGATTTTTCTTTAATTCTGGAATATGTCTAGTTTCACGCAAAACTAGACGTCTTCCACTTGAGATGTTCAAAGTCACAGTTCCTTTTCGAACAATGGGACACATGTGGCCGTTTTCCACAACCACTTGTCCGAAATCTCTACTAGCATAATCATCAAATATTTCTCTTTGCGAGGTGCAATGAAAAGAAGCACTGGACTCAATAAACCATTTATCTGTTGTCAAGTCAAAACCCGCAGACAAAAACAAGTTATCTAGCAAAGATCCATCGCTAACCACATTAGCTCCTTGATTCTCATCTTGCTGCTTCTTTTTGTAAGTTTCACATTGAAACCTCCGGTGTCCAATTTTGTGACAAAACCAACACTCATCTTTTGCAACTTGTCTCTTACCCCTTGATTGTGATCTGCCATACCTGTTGAATTTTCCTCTACCTTTACTTCTTCCACAGTTGTCCACTGCGAGTGCCGTTGAAGATGTAGATGCAGAAAAATTATCTCCACATGAGACTTTCCTTCACATCTCTTCATCAATGATACTACTCACAGCATCATCAAGAGTTAAATCATCATCCTTCATGGTGCTTGAAATTCCCTGCACTACGGTATTATAGCTTTATGGAAGAGAACATAAAAATAATAAAGCTTGAAGCTTCATATCTAAATTTATGTCTGCAAATTCCAATTGGCCCGTGACCTGTGTGAAACTATTAATATACTCTGCCACAGAACTTCTATTAGATAACTTCATATTAACCAATTTCTTCAGCAAAAATACCTGATTTGATGTGGACGGCGGCTTCTCATAAATATTCGTTAGAATATCCATGGTTTCGTTTGCAGATTTTGCTTTCGCGTTGTGGTACCCTGTCTTTTTCGTCAACCCTAGACAAATCGCACCTAATGCCTTTCGATCAAGAATTTTCCATCCGGCTTCTGTTGTCGAATCCACTTCCACCATCTCAAGTTTTCAACCCTCAAGTGGTGCATAGAGATCTTTTTGATAAAGATAATCCTCAATTTGTAGTTTCCACCATTCGAAATCCTGCCCATCGAACTTATCAATTCTGATTTTATCTTCTGCGATCTTGTTGTTTTCAATCGAACATCACCGAAAAACCCTCGATGTTCTCAATTAGCCAACCCAGGCTTTGATACCAGTTGTTATGAAATCGCACGTCGATTTCAGAAAAATAACTCTCGCAAACAATTCACCAGGAAAAATATAATAATAAAAAAACAGAATCAGAAGAGTATGCCAGCAAATTTGTTATTGAAGTTCACCCAAACCTGGGCTACGTCTCCGCGTAGAGATACTTTGCGAATCCACTAGATTTCGAAAAAAGTTGTAATACAACAATGATCTTCTACAAGATCAAGGCACAAAGAGATTGAGAACCCTCATAAAGAAAAAAAAAAAAAAAAACTTACTTTTCTCTTCTCTCTTTTTCTTGCCTCTCTATTTTCTTTTTCAGCATCTTCACGGCTAGCATCTTGCCATCGCTAATATAAAGATACCACTTTTAACCTAAAAGCAAATTTGATAGAAAAGACAAAAAAAGCCCCTAAAAACAAATATTTGGCTTTATCTGTAACAGCAAAAAATCACGCCAATGCATTTAATCTTGAGTTTGCAACATTTAATTAATTTAAGATATAATCATGATTTTATTACAATTGGTAGAATTAGCACATAAACATTAATTGACAATAATGGAAGTTATATATTCATTCATCATCAAGATGTCTTTTTTGGTTTTAGACATTAATAGTACCAAATATTTACTTTCACAGATTAAACTTTTTTTCTTTTTGAGCAGTGGGACTACAGATATAGCCATTCCTTTGTCAACGGTTTGCCACAACATTAAAGCCCTTAAGCTCAAACTACAGGATAAAATGATACCCTTGGAACCAAAACAATCTGGTAAGCACAATTCAAATCAAGCTGGAGAAAAGCTTTCGTGCAGTAATTCACGTTAAACAGAAACAAGACTCTTTGGTTTCTGATCAGCTCGAAGGTTGTATCAAGGTATACGTAGGGCTTACGTTCGTTACTGTGTTGGGATCGGGATACGAAGTCCCAATGTATCTCCCCTCTCATGCACATGCTTTGCTCAAAAGCATCCTATCAAATACACCCATGCCACGGGCACCAAGTTAACAATGAGAAGTTCGACACGGTATTGCTCAAGTGACAGCTCAAGAAAATATCCATGCTTGATTTGATGAAGCCGTTGATGTGGATCATTTGTGATTTTCTAGGTCAGCCTAGAACCAGTGAAGTGCTTTCAAGCACACGACTAGAGGTGTTAAAATGGGTCACTTGTTTATAACAAAAGATAGTTAAATGGGTTTCACAATTAAAGGTTTAAGATAGGTGGGTCTTAAGTGGGTTTTTAAATGGGTTGGGTTGAAAACTCATTTTCAACAAAAACATTATAATCCCTCCCTTCTCTCTTTAACTTTATAAAAAATATTTTTTTTATAAAAATCAAAATTATAGTTTTTTTATTTTTATTTTCTCTTTTCTTTTTCTTCCTTTTTTTTTTTTTATCTTTCTTTCTTTTTCTTTTTTTTTTTCTTTCCCCTTCCTCCTTCCGATCGCTGGCACGGCGATGGCCGGCGACCGGCCGGGCGAGCCTCTAGCTCGCCGACGTCGGGCGAGCTCGAGCTCGCGGGATCGGCAAGGCGGAGGCCTCGCCGGCGTCGGGCGATGCTCGAAGCCTCGCCGATCTGGTGAGCCTCGAGCTCGCCGGCGTTGGGCGAGCCTTGAGCCTCACCAGTTCCAGCGAGGGGCGAGCTCGAGCTTACTAGATCTGGCAAGGCAGAGGCCTCGCTTGCGTTGGTGAGCTTGAGGCTCGTCGACGCCGCGAGCTTAAGGCTCACCCGTGGCCGATCACCGAACGTCGTCGTGGTCGGCGGCCGGCCAAAGAAGAAGAAGAAGGAGAAAAAAAAGAAAAAAAAAAAGAAAATTATATTTTAAAAATAAAATAAAAATAATTAAAATTTAATTTTAAAAAATAATTAAATTTCGATTTTTTTAAATAATTATTTTAAAATTTATAAAAATTGTCCATTAAATTTGTATTGTATAAAACTATTTTAGTAATACAATTTTAAAAAAATAATATATATAAAAGCTTGGAAGTATTTTAATAATATAATCTTTAAAAAAACATAGGAATAAGTTTTCTAAATTTGGTTAAATATGAAAATATTTTATTAATATGAGTTGGGTCGGGTCGGGTATGGGTTGAGTATGGGTCGGGTTGGGTATGGGTCGGGTTGGGTTTGGGTCGAAAAATTTACATTAAGCATAAATGGGTCATAAATGGGTTAATGGGTCAATTTGGGTCGGACCATTAACAACCCAACCCAAACCCGACCAGACCCACCCATTTAACAGCTCTACACACGACCAACCAAGAAATTCATGTTTCTGCAGTTGGAAGTCATTGATATTTCTTGTTGGTTCTTGATTCCAAATTCTCGACTGCAATAAGGAAGGTTATTGTGTTTCATTCCTCTACTTTTACCTCTCGACTTTTGCTTCTTTCTATTTTTTCCTCTACCACAACAAAATAAACAGAGATGGGCATGCAGCTTGCTCCTGGCCGAATCCAGGAAGGAAAACGAAAATTTATGAAAAGCCAATATTTCCTGATTTTTAAAAATAAAATCATTTTCTTGAATGCAAGGTATAGGCCTCTTGCTGACTATGAAATGATAGTGCATTATCTCATCTGCCTAGATGGTCTAAACATCAGAAAATGAGAAAGATGTTATCCAACATAAAACTGTTGAAAGTTCACTATCCAGCTGCTTGTATGGTCTGAACGGCACGCTACGGACCTCATCTCGCACGGCACACAACCCCAAGCAAAGGCCAAGACGCCTCAATGCATCTACGAGCCACTGGGCTCATGAGGGCCGGCCCGAGACACTTCACAATAATGTTAATGAACCGATAACCTTACAAATGCCTACTGTTCAGCATGCACACAATTTAGACAGCTTATTGAAAGTCACAAATTCTTGAAGAGACATAATCTACAATCATTTATAATTATTTATTATTTCATTTTTTATTGTTCATAGTATATTATTATTCTCACGGTAGATTAAAGATTGTTATCTAATTATTTTTCTTAATTTTTCATTTAACTCAAAAACGGTTTAGAAAAGTTCAAAAAGTCGAGATGATGCACCCCAAGCCATAAGGACCCATGAGGGTTGGCTTGAGGTTCATCAAATGACTAAGTCAAGACCAACAGCTCGCTAGCCATAGCTCGGACAGCGGCTTATAGCATATTGTGAAAAAATGCCAAAAGATGCACCAATCAAAGCACAAGTAGCAAATGATGAAAGCAAAATGGAAATCACACGAGACACAAAATTTACATGGAAACCCAAAACGGGAAAAATCACGAGGAGAGAGAGGGGTTTTACTATCTTCAACAAAGAGTATGAGAGTACAATCCAAAAGCTCTAAAAACCACTTGGTGAGCCGTAAGATCTAAAGATTTAACGAGAAGATTATAATAAAAAGAAAATGAAATAATATGGAGGCTGGGATTTTTTATGTGTTATTAAACACATTCCCTTTAGTCTCACTTAAATAAACCCTAAAACAAAAATGCATAGTCTAAAATACCCTTAAGTCAAAACTCAACAAACCTCCACATTGGCTTCAAATCTCCAAAACAGCATTATGCCAAATACTACAAGACCAGTCTAAAATACCCTTATATCTAATTGAAAGTCAAAACTCAATAAATCTCCACATTGGCTTCAAATTTCCAAAAGAGCATTATGCCAAATGTCACAAGACCTTTGTCCTTCACCACCAAAAGTGAATACAAAACTAACCTTAAAATGGCGGAATCGACGACACACACCCCTAAGCCTACACGAGCATACTTGGTGTAAGAAACAAGGGATAAAAAGTCACCAACTCTGCCTAAGCAAATCAAATGGTCAAAACACCAATCAAGTCCAAGCAATGCTTAAACTTGGTCAAAGGAACTAGTTTGACCAATATGTCTGCCGGATTATTCGCTGCAAATACTTTCTTTATTATAACTGTACTCTTGGTAACCTCATCACACACAAAGTAATACCGTATGTCGACATGTCTTGTGCTCTCATGATACATCGTACTCTTGATCAACTGGATCGCACTTTGGTTATTACCAAAAATAATGGAGGCTCCCTCCTACTTCACTCCAAGTTCTGTAATCAAACGCTTCAACCAAAGATCTTATTTTACTATTTCCACTATTGCCATGTACTCTATGTCAGTGGTAGACAAAGCAATTGTGTCCTGCAAAATTACTCTCTAACTAACCGAAATCGCTTGCATAGTCAATATTAACAACCAAACATCCTATATTACAATCTTTATCAAAGACCAAACCCACATTTGAGGTACCTCGGATGTACCGAAGAATCCATTTCATGGCTTGCCAATGAGCTTTACCCGAATGTGCCATATATTTACTCACAACACTAACAGACTGTGAAACATCTTGATGAGTGCAAATCATAACATATATGAGACTATCCATAACATTAGAATATGAAACTTGAGACATCTCGTCTTTCTCTTCTTTATTTTTAGGCAATAAAGAAGTTGAAAGCCTAAAATGGAATGCCAAAGGAGCATTTACCGGTTGGGCTTTCTTCATACCAAAGCGTTCAAACACTTTTTCAATATACTGCTTCTGCAAAAGGTATAACTGTGAAAGCTAGTATGAGCACCTAGAGGGGGGTGAATAGGTGTGAAAACAAATTTTCGCAGTGTAAAGAAAATAATTTCGCTTTTAAATAAATTATGTTTAGCAATAGATTATGAAAAGGAAATTATACTCTAATAATCAAACAGAATTACGATCAAAGTAAAGAGCTTAGGGAAGAGAATAAGAACACAAAGTTTATAGTGGTTCGGCTTGATCCAAGCCTACGTCCACTCTTCTGCACTGACAACCCACCGGTTGGATTTTACTAAGAATTAAAAGAGTTGTTACAGTATTGCTCTTCCTTGATTCCACAGTGTAAAGACTTCGCTACATTTCCTTAAGGTCTCACAGAAATAAAAACGCTATTTTGAGTACAAGTTTTCGCTAAACAATTGAATTGATAAAGAACAAGGAGTTTCAGACTTTGGAATTCTTTTATCGCGCACACATTCGAATAACTGGAACATCTTCCTTATATACTCCTCCATGCCTTCATACCCGTTGGCACTTACCAAATGAGTTCTTCCAATCTACCCGTTGGACAAAATCAATTAGGGAGATTTCGAGTTATTAAAGGAATATGACGATAATCCACCAATCCTGCTCGCCCATACAATCAAGATCTAGGTTTCCATAAGTAGAACCTTCCAAGTATGCTTTGCCAATCAACGGATCTAAATTATCCGAATCAAAACGAATAACAGATTTCAAGATGCTATCTCTAGCCGAGAGATCTTCTTCAGTTGATAGAATCAAATCCTTAACAAGATACTCAGTTCTGGATAAGTTTTCTTCGACGGTCTAGAAACTGTCAATGAGAATAGACTTTGAATCTTGAGTCTGGCGGTTCAGCAATCTTCAAACTTCGACTTAAGAGTTTGCAAGTCTTCAAACTAGACTGATGGAAACGTTTTGTCATCTTCAAAACACACAATGAAGTTTTCTCCAACAATTTCCTCCTTTTTTATGGTGACAAAACTTTCCTGCAGATTTGGATATTTTTGACCTGTAAAACAATACTCAAGCAAACATGGATATCTCACAACAGATAATTGACTTAGTATAGACAGCATTAAATCTGCATCCACAGGAAATAGGTTAGTCTTGTAAATAAACAACTATCTTTGCCATGGAATACCAATAGTGCTTAAAATAACCAAACGATCAAACAAACCAAACCAAATTCAGTCAAAGCCAAACAACCAAACAAAAGTCATTCAAAGAGTAAAGTCAAACGAAAGTTAAGTTTCAAATCTGCACCATCTCTCCCCCTTTTTGTCAGCATGAAAAAGGTAGAGATAAAAAAGATAATGGAATTAAGGTTGCCTAGGAATGCGAACAAGCTGGAAATCTCCCATTGACTGGACAATCCCTTCCAGCTTTTTCAAATCCTCCTTCAGTTGAGCCACATCTTCACCCTTGGCATTTGCTTGAACTTTAAGAGCAAGGGCATGGACTTGATCATGCAAAGACACTGAAAAGGTTTGACCTGCATTTTGCAAATTCTGAACTTCGCAAACCAGGACATAAATCTATCCTCACATCTCCATAAGAACATCAAGAATTATGCGAAAGTCTGTTGTATTGTCAATCTAAGTACTGGCTTCTACATGATCAGTGGGAGTATTTGCAGATGATGGCAAGCCAACATGATCACTTAGATTTGGCAATGAAACCTCATGACCTTCCTCTGGGAATTGAGACGCAAAGATGTCTTCTGGATATGCAAGAGAGCGACTAACACCTTCACTAGTAACATCAATTGAAGATGTACCTCTTTTTTCGGCAACTCCCCCTGTTTCAATGCCCTCAGGTGGTGAGAAGTACGCTTCATGCTCTGTTTCTGCCTCTTCACCTCTCCCTTCTTCTTCTTCAATTCTTTCTTCCTCTGCTTCTTTTTGCATCGATTCTCTCTCTCCACTCCTTTCCTCTGCTTCTCCATGCTCTATTTCCTCCATGTCTCGATCCTCTCTCTCCTTAGTCTCTAGAACAACACTTTGAAGATTTTTTAGTGCAAGAGCAGAAATGGTAATATCATCCCCATCCTCTTCATTCTACTGAACAAGTGCTCTTCTTTTCTTGGATGGAGCTGTCATGGGCTCCTTCCCTTTCTGTTTAGCAACTGAAGAACTTTGTTGTGACTTGATAGGGTTTTCTCTTTCAATCGCTCCAAAGTTTTGTCCAGCTCTTTCAAACGCATTTTGGAAATCATTTTCAGTCTCACTACCATTTGATCACATGATCGAACACATAATATCCTGGGAGGCTGAATATTGAATCGTTTGAAAAGCTTTGTAACAAGGCTTGAGTAAGGAAGTTGCCCTCTATCTTTTGCCATTGTTCAGTACATGTGAAACATGATTGTGTGAGGCAGAGAGAATTTCTTGTCAGCATTGATGGCATACATCAACTTTGCTTCGAAGTTAGAGATGTCTGTCTTTGAGGTTGACTTGGGTCTGAGGCAATTGATCACAATTTTGTGAAGCAAGATGTTAGAAGCATTCATCCTCAAGTACGAAATTCTTCCTTCAGCCATTCCATCCCGAACAAGCTTTACTGTCGCACGACCAACAGACACACTAATCGATTGGAAAGCCCCTCGCTCCACTCCAATCACATTCGCCAATGTGTCCATGTCAACAACATAATCCTGGTCTCGAATACTAAACGAAAATCTATTTGCATCCAAGAAACTGAGATTAGAATAGAAGTAAGCAGTAAGTTCTAGATATGCCTCAGTTGTCTCAAAACAAAATTGCTCAAGCTGAAGTTTAGAGAATTTCTCTCGCAACTTCACATTCATAGAATCAAGAAAATCAAAGTCTACACTTCTCGGATTGATTACCCCTCTTTTTAGCAACTTAGAGTAAAGTCGCCTGTGTTCATACGAGCGAAACAAATGAGTCCTTTTGCTTCGAATATTCGCCCCAACACCCATTCTAGGCTTGAATTGAGTGTACATTTTGTCATCATCACTCCCATCAGGCTGACTAAGACCTCCAACACGTGGATCACTGGGAATATTCGCAAATGCTCGATTTGCCGACCCCGCAAGAGCAATCTCCAATCGTTCCATTGTTCGCAAAAAGTGGGTTTCATTTCGATACCCTTTATCTTTCAAAAATTCATTGATGTATTTCAAGGGAGTCCCTCCCCTCTTCAAAGCAGAGTAAAGCTTAAAGATAAATGTGGGCTTTTGAGATCTTACAGGTTTTGCGTCTTCAATGATTTCTTCCTCCACTCTACGAACACTACCTTGAGGTCTAACTTGAGGAGATTGACGCTGTTGAGAATGTTGTGGACTCTGCTGCTGTCTTGGAGATTCTTCTTCCTCGGTGAGGTCAAAATGTGTAGAACCCTCACGCATTTGTTGTGGTCCCCTGTTTGCGATCCTTGAAGACTTTCTTTGGGATGCCATTCTCACAGTTTTTGAGAGATTCCAAACTCGATTCGGGAAAAAAAAAGGTGAGAACTTTGAAGATTAAACTAGAGAGTAAAAGTAAGAAAATGAAGGTCTGTACTTTTAGGGTTTTTGAGGAAGACGAACTATATATAAAGCAGTCGAAAAGAGGCATACGGAACGATGTAAAAAAGGAAAAAATAGAAAATGCATTTTCAAAAATAACTGCCTTTTTGAAAAATAGATAACTGTCTTTTCAATAATAACTCCTTTTTTGAAAAGGAATGATTGCAATAATCACGAAAACTAGGAAGATGATCGTACCTTTTCAAGATCAATTAATTACAGATTAATAGATAATCATACCTTTTCGAGATTTTATCCGAGATATAAATTTCTAAAAATACTTACAGTCAAAATCTTGAATTTTTTAGTCTAAATGTCATTAGACGTTCATCCCTGAGTCTGAACTTCTTCAGAATTTAAGATATTGAGTATGGAACGAATAAGCTTGAATTGACTTTTCTCCAAAGGCTTTGTGAAGATGTCTGCTAATTAATTCTTTGAGTCAATAAACTGAATCGAGACTTCTCCATTTTGAACATGATCTTTAATGAAATGATGTCGAATCTCTATATGCTTTGCTTTTGAATGAAGAATTGGATTCTTGGTAAGATTGATTGCGCTAGTGTTGTCACATTTGATCTCAGTGCTTGAATATTTTATTCCAAAATCTCTTAGATGTTGCTTTATTCACAAAATTTGTGAACAACAACTTCTAAGAGCCACATATTTTGCTTATACTGTAGATAGAGTTACGGTACTTTGCTTCCTCAAAAACCAAGATACTATTTTGTTTCCAAGCAATTGACAAGTGCCCGAGGTGCTCTTCCTATCAACTCTGCATCCTGCTAGGTCTGCGTCTGAATATCCAAGAAGAGTAAAGTCTCATTCTTTAGGATACCAGAGACCCAAATTTGAGGTAGATGCAACGTATTTGATGATACGTTTTGCAGCACTTAAATGAGATTCTTTGGGATCTGATTGAAATCTGGCACAAATACAAACACTAAACAAAATGTCAGGTCTATAAGCAGTAAGATAAAGAAGTGAACCAATGATACTCATGTATAGCTTATGGTCAACTTTCTTTCCTCCTTCATCTTTGTCCAGCTTCGAGGAACTTGACATTGGTATATCAATCTTTTTGCAATTCTCCAAGCCAGACTCTTTCACAAGTTCTTTAGCATATTTTTCTTGATGAATGAAAATTCCCTCCTTCAATTGTTTTACGTGAAGTCCGAGAAAGAAGGATAGTTCACCCATCATGCTCATTTCAAACTCATCATGCATAGTCTTAGAGAATTTCTTGCACAGATTTTCATTAGGAGATCCAAAAATAATGTTATCAACATAAATTTGAACAAGCAAGAAGTTTTTGCTTTCTCTTTTGATAAATAGAGTAGTATCTACTTTACCTTTAACAAAGCCATTTTGGATTAAAAAAAACTTACTTAGTCTGTCATACTAAGCTCGAGGTGCTTGCTTTAGACCATGTAGCGCTTTTTTTAGTCTGAATACAGAGTCTAGTTTCCTTGGGTCTTCAAAACCGTGAGGTTGTTCCACATAGACTTCCACTTGGATAAATTCATTTAGGAATGCACTTTTGACATCCATTTGGAATAACCTAAAATTCTTATGACAAGCAAAAGTAAGTAATAATCTAATTACTTCTAACCTTACTACTGGTGCATAAGTCTCATCATAGTTTATACCTTCTTCTTGCGTATATCCTTTGGCCACGAGTCTTGCTTTGTTCCTTACGACTTTTCCTTTCTCGTTCATCTTTTTCCTGAAAACCCATTTAGCTTTAATGATAGATTTACCTTTCGGTTTATGAGTCAATTCACAGACATCATTGATACTGAATTGCCTGAGTTCTTCTTGCATAACTTCAATCTAGCTTTCATCAGTTAAAGCTTATTCTATGATTTCGGCTTCTATTTCAGAAATAAGAGCCACAGCACTAGACTCTTCACGCCTTTTGGATCTTGTACGAATTCCCTCATTAATGTCACCAATAATGAGTTCTTTAGGATGACTAGACTTGTGCTTTCAGTTGCTGGTTGATTTGTCAGACTGTTGACCATTTTCTTCATTTGATTCTTCAATGATCACTTGTTGCTGATATTCTGAAGTCTGAGCTGCTTCTAGAGATTTAGACTTTGTAGAGTTTGGAGCAGGTTCAGCTTCTTCAGGTTGAGTCTGAATCAATTGATTTTGTATAAAGTCTTGAAATCTGATATTCATCTATTCTTCCACATATTGAGTTTTTTTGTTGTATACTCTGTAGGCTTTGCTTGTAGTTGAATATCCAAAAAAGATGCCTTCGTCTGATTTTTCTTCAAACTTACCAATTCGATCATTTGCATTTTTCAATATAAAACATTTGCATCCAAACACATGAAATTAAGAAACAATTGGCTTCTTTCCTTTAAACAACTCATAGGGAGTTTTCTCCATAATAGGCCTTAAGAAGACTCCATTGATAATATAGCATGCTGTAGAAACTGCTTCTGCCCAAAAACGTGAAGAAATGTTACTTTCAATTAAAAGAGTTCTAGCCATTTCTTGCAACGATCTATTCTTCCTTTCCACAACTCCATTCTGCTCTGGAGTATAAGGAGAGGAGAATACATGCTGAAAACCAGATTTATCACAGAATTTAGCAAAGTCTTGATTTTCAAACTCACCTCCATGGTCTGTCCGTATATTGGAAATAACATATACTTTCTCATTTTGAATTTTCTTAACAAATTTTATAAAATAAGAAAATGTTTCAAACTTACTTACCAGGAAATATACCCAAGTGAATCATGAATAATCATTCACAATTACTAGACAATATTTCTTACCTCCAATGCTTTGAGTTCTAGTTGGTCCAAAGAAATTCATATGCAAGAGCTACAGTACACGATTAGTGGACACTTGATTTATTGGTTTGAAAGAATTTCTTACCTGTTTTCCCAATACGCAAGGTGTACATAGGTCAGACTTTTGGTATGTCAGATTAGGTAGTCCACGAACAAGCTTCTTTGCTGAGATTTTAGCTATTTGCTTCATGTTGATGTGCCCAAATTTTCTGTGCCATAGATTTGCTTCCTCTTGAATTGAGATTAGACATTAAGATTTTTCTGGTTTAATATCCAAGAGATAGATATTCTCATGTCTTTGCCCTGTGAAAGTCTGAGAGGAGTCTTTACTGGTTCCTGAGCATATTCTTTCTTGAAAGTTGATTTTGAAACCGGTGTCGCACAGCTGGCTAATACTCAGCAAGTTGTAGTTGAGTCTTTCTACTAAGGAAACGTTACTGATTGTGAGACTTTCAATCTTCACAGTTCCGTATCCCACAATTCTTCTTTTGCTATTTCCTCCAAAAGAGACTTTTCCACCATTAACTTGCACGAGCTTTATAAAGCAGTTTGAATATCCTATCATATGTTTCGAGCATCTACTATCAAAATACCATTTAACATTTTTTCTTGATAGTGACCTACATTTAAAAAAGAGACTCAAGCTTTCTTTGGTACCCATATTTTCTTGGGTCTAGTGGAGTTAGTGTGATATACAGTCTTTGCCCAAATCTTCCTTACAGGTTTCCAAGCCATACGACATTCTTTCTCAAAGTGTTCTGAGTTGTTACGCCTAGAACATTTAAGAGCACTGCAGCCTACATGTTTTACAAAAAAAATTTGGAAATGATTTTTGTAAGAATCTTTTGTAGGTCTTTGTTTAATTCTTTCATTTACCTTAGGAAAATTAATTAGAGGAATGGTTTCAGCAGTTATTCCCAAACCTGATTTGTTGAAGTAAAATCTTTGTGCTGAAAGAATCTTTTCTAATTTCTCAGATCCTATAGAAAACCCTTAAAAAATACTTGAGATATCATTTTTCAAAAATGCATTTTCTTTTGAGAGATTGTTTGCATTTTCTTTCAAGGTAAAAACATTTTTATTTAAACTTTCGACATTTTCTTTCCAAATAATCTCCTGTTGTTTTAGTGCAAAATTTTCCCTTTTAAGTTCGGAAATCCTCTTGAGAGAGGTTTTGAGACTAAGACACAATTCATCAATATATTTGAAGACTTTAGCAATAATTTTTAAATTACTTACCTCTATTTCACTGTTTGAGTCTGAGTTTGTCTAAGAGTTTGAATCTGATTATGAGTGTGCCATGAGACAAATATTGGCATAATCATCATCACTTTCTTCACACTTAGTATCACTCCAAGTTTCTGCTTTAAGTGCTTTTCGATATTTCTCAACTTTTCCTTTATTTCTCTTCAGTAGAGGACAGTTGGGTATGATTTGTCCTTTTTTCTTGCATTCAAAGCAGATTACATTCTTGTTGGATTCGTCATCCTCAGCTGATTTATCTTGTAGCTTTTGAGAACTTTGTTTCTTTGGATTGAATCTTCTTCATTTTCTATCCAGCTTTCTGAATCTTCTTATCATGAGAGCAAGCTCTTCATCGTCCATATTGTCTTCAGAATCTGTGACATAAAAATCATCATTAGATTTCAATGTAATAGATTTATTACCTTTGGGATCTTCATTTTCGTTGATTTGCTCCACTTCATAAGACTGAAGAGTGCCAACTAATTCATCAACAGATAGTGGCATGATCCTTTGTGTCTCCCTTATTGAAGTTTTTACGTGATTCCAATCCTTGGAAAGTCCACGCAGTAACTTGTTAACCTTCATGGGTTCAGAGATTGGTTGACATTGATATTCAAGACCATTTACGATTTCTGTAAAACGACTAAACATGTCAGTGATAGATTCTCATGGTTTAATGACCGAGCAGAATATTGATTCTAGTTTCTTTCACTCAATCGGTTCTTTCATAGGTGATGTGTAATCTATCCCGGACTTCTTTAACTGTTTCACAAGAAGATATTCTGTTATATTAAGTAGGAGATAATGCACAATATAAGGAATAAATTGCTTTTGCATCAAGAGCTTGTCTCTTGGTTATCTCTTCTTGAGTCATTTCATTGGACTCAACAGCTTCTTTTCCTCTTTCTGAGACTGTTGCAGCTTTAGGAATTATTCCTTTGTCTACTACATCTTATTCTAGAGGATCCTTTGATCTTAGGAATGCATTTATCTTGTTTTTCCATATGCTGTAATTCTTTCCATCAAAGTATGGTGGTCTAGTATTGTTTTGCCCTTCAACTAGACCTGAAGCCAATATATTAGCCATGGATCTTTAACTCTGAAGTAAAAACACTTCAACTTAAATGAGTACGCAAGTTCTGATACCAATTGTGAAAGCTAGTACGAGCACCTAGAGGGGGTGAATAGGTACGAAAACAAAATTTCACAATGTAAAGAAAATAATTTTGCTTTTAAACAAATTCTGTTTAGCAATAGATTATGAAAATGAAATTATACTCTAATAATCAAACAGAGTTACGATCAAAGTAAAGAGCTTAGGGAAGAGAATAATAACACAAAGTTTATAGTGGTTCGGCTTGATCCAAGCCTACGTCTACTCTTCCACACTGACAGCCCACCGGTTGGATTTCACTAAGAATCAAAAGAATTGTTACAATATTGCTCTTCCTTGATTCCACAGTTTAGAGATTTCGCTACACTTCCTCAAGGTCTCACAGAAATAAAAACGCTCTTTTGAGTACAAGTTTTCGCTTAACAATTGAATTGACAAAGAACAAGGAGTTTCAGACTTTGGAATTCTTATATCGCGCACACACTCAAATAACTGGAACATCTTCCTTATATACTCCTCCATGCCTTCATACCCGTCGGCACTTACCAAAGGAATTCTTCCAATCTACCCGTTGGACAGAATCAATTAGGGAGATTTCGAGTTATTAAAGGAATATGACGATAGCCCACCAATCATGCTCGCCCATACAATCAGGATCTAGGTTTCCATAAGTAGAACCTTCCAAGTATGCTTCGCCAATCAACGGATTTAAATTATTCGAATCAAAACGAATAACAGATTCCAAGATGCTATCTCCAACCGAGAGATCTTCTTCAGTCGATAGAATCAATTCCTTAAAAAGATACTCAGTTCTGGATAAGTCTTCTTCGACGGTCTAAAAACTGTCAATGGGGATAGACTTTGAATCTTGAGTCTGGCGGTTCGGCAATCTTCAGAGTTCGACTTAAGAGTCTGCAAGTCTTCATACTAGACTGATGGAAACATTTTGTCATCTTCAAAACACACAAGGGAGTTTTCTCCAACAATAACTTTCCAACCTGTCTATCTCTCCGAATCTCCATACCAAGAATTTTCTTGGTAGCTACGAGATCTTTCATCTCAAATTCCCTACTAAGTCGCCTCTTCAAATTTTTTATCTCACATATGTTCTTTGTTGCAATAAGCATATCATCTACATATAATATTAAATTAATAAAAGAACTATCATGCAATCTCTTATAGTACACACAACTGTCATGCATACTTCGTGAGTAGTCATGACTCAACATAAAGCTATCAAATCTCTTGTACTATTGCCATGGAGATTGATTAAAACCATACAAAGAATGTTTCAATCTGCAAATGTGATCTTCTTTACCCTAAACAATGAATTCCTTGGGCTGAGACGTATAGGTTGTCTCTTTAAGGTCGCCATGTAAAAAAGTGGTCTTGACATCAAGTTGCTCAAGTTTTAGACTATAAATGGCTACTAACATGAGTAACACACGAATGGAATTATGTTTCACAATTGAAGAGAGCACCTTATTGAAGTCGATCCCCTTCTTTTGACTAAAACCCTTCGCTATCAAGCGTGCCTTGAATTTTTAATCTTCAACCTTCTGAGTTCCCTCTTTTTCTTTGAAGGCTTATTTACATCAAAAAACTCTTTTACCTTCAGGCAATTTCACAAAATCCCAAGTTTGGTTCTTATGAAGAAACTCTATCTCTTCATTCATCACAACAAACCACTTTTCAAATTTAGAATAAATAGTAGCCTCACGAAATGTAAAAGGTTCTTCAATACCAAGCTCTTTAGTAACTGTAAGAGCATATGTGGCTAAATTAGCAAAACCATACCTTTGGGGAAGTTTAATTTGTCGTTTAGCCCTCCCTACGACCAAACTCTAAGGTTGGTCAATTTCTTCTACTTCATTTTTGATAAAATCTGAGTCTTGTTGCTCATTGTCACTTTCTGGTTGAATAGGAATATCTTCAGATATTTTTCATGGATATTCTACATGAAGCTCTACCTCTTTTCCAACATTCTTCTCCTAGATACATGTAGATCCAATAACAACTTTTCTCATCTCAAGTATAGAATTTTTATCAAAAGTAACATCTCTACTAATTATAAACTTTGATGACTGAGGGTCAAAACACCATAACCTATATTTTTTAACCATGTCTGCATAACCAACGAAAATACACTTCTTAGCTCCAAGTTCAAGGTTCCCCTCTTTTACATGATAATAAGCAAGGCATCTAAATGTTTTTAAACCAGAATAATCGTAAGATTTAATTGACCATATCTCATTAGGAGTCTTATATTCAATTGCAGTTGAAGGAGAACGATTCACCAAATAACATGCCATATTCACGATTTCAGCCTAGAAATCTTTCAATTCCAGCATTAGAGAGTATACCTAACCATTTGATATCGAACAATCCCCGAATCTTCATAGTACTTATTGAACTCACATCTGTGAAACTCAAGACCATTGTCCATTCTAAGACGCTTTATCTTCCTCCCAATTTGATTTTTTGTCAACATCTTCTACTTCGTGAACTTATAAAAAACATCACTTTTATTTTTTAAGAAATAAACCTAGACTTTCCTAAAAAAATCACCCATAAATATAAGAAGATAAACCACATCACCCTCTGCGTTGCTTATTGGAAACAAAATATTCACAAAAGTCAAGTGAGATCTTATGATCCCCATAAAGTAAACCACATTTCCTAAAGATAGTCATTTCTCTTTCGCTCATGTGGCCCAACCGCATATGCCACAACATTGATTTTTCAGAATCTGAAGATGATGATATATTTAAAGGACCCACAATAGTACTTCCATGTAGAACATAAAGGTTGTTCTTTTGGTTACCTCTCATCACAATCAAGGAGCCTTTTAAAATTTTCAAAACTCCACCTCTACCTATGTATATGCACCCAATAGAATCTAAACTGCTCAATGAAATAATATTTTTTTTTCAAATCTAGGATGTGCTTAACGTTTGTCAAAGTTCTTATTGCATTATTATGATACTTGATTCGCACCGTACCAATACCCACAATTTTGCAAACCGCATTATTGCCCATTAAAACTAAACTACCATTGACTTTCTCATATGTGTGGAACTAATCTCTATCAACACAAAATTCAAAGACAAAATAGTAATAACCTTATCTACATTAGCTAGCTCGTTATTTTTCACCAGACTAGCCAAATCGGAATTCTCCATCGATTTCTTCCCTTGAGCTTTGAGCACTGGACACTCACTTTTACAGTGTCCAAATTTATGACAACAGAATACTCCATCTTACTCTTATCACTCGACCAAGACTTCAAATGCTTTTTACTATTACTGCACGTCTATCAGGATGATTCGATCTTCCCCTAACAATTAAGCCATTGACTTTATCACTACTACTACTCGCATTCAACTTTGTACCCATCTCTTGAAATTCAATGATACCTTCACATCTTCAAGAGTTATGGATTCCCCTCCATACAGCTTATAAATCACAAAATTTTCATACGAGCTCCATAGTGAGCATAACACAATCAAAACTTCATCTTCATCATCTAACTTCAAACTTAGATTTTTTATATCCATAACAATCTTATTTAAATTCATCTAGATATTATTGGATAGGAGTACATTTTTGCACCTTTAATGCGTAAAGATGCTGCTTTAAAAATAATCTTGTCATAAGAGATTTTTTCATGTAGAGGCTCTCAAGTTTATTCCACAATCCCAAAGTTGATTCTTCATCAGCAATTTCACGAAACACCTTATCGGACAACAACAATTGGACGATGCTATTAGCCCTCTTTTCCATATCCTCGATCTTAGCAGTAATCATATCATCAGGATAATTCCTGTCCAAGGCTCTAACTGAACCTTCTAAATGCAATAACCCATTCATCTTGATCCTTCCATAGCTCAAAATTGTTTTGGCCATCGAAGGATGCCACTTCGAACTTGATAGATGCCATCTTGAACAAAAAAAAAAGGCTGAAATTCCTTCACTTTGATACCAATTTGTTGCCAAAAAAAAGGGCAAAGATGCACCAATCTAACCACAAGTAGCAAAAGATGAAAGTAAAATTGAAATCACACGAGACACAAAATTTACGTGGGAACCCAAAATGGGAAATATCACATAGAGAGAGAGAGGGGGGGTTTCACTATCTTAATAAAGAGTACGAGAGCACAATCCAAAAACTCTAAAAACCACTTGGTAAGCAGCAAGATCTAAAAATCTAACAAAAAGATAAGAAAAAAAAACGAAAAATAATATGGAGGTTAGTGTTTTTGATATGTTATTAAACACATTCCTTTTATAGTCTCCCTTCAAAAAAAAAAAATCCTGAAACAAAAGTGCACGGTCTAAAATAGCCTTATCTCTAATTGAAAGTTAAAACTCAACATAACCCATCAAAACCAAGCAAATCTAGTCGATGGAAATTTAACTATAACATGCTCCTATACTGAGATACAAATATGGACAACCAAGGCAACATCTAAGCGAAGGCTTAAGCTCCATTTTAATAGTAATGTGCATCAACAAGAAAATAAGCAAAGATGACCCAAAAAAAAGGAAGCAACAAGCAAACCGGCTGGGCAAACTCACGGCCAAAGTTTGGATAAAGGGTTTAAGGCATGACAAATGACTTTAAACAAAATAATTGCATGATTTAAAGATGACACGACACACAATCAACACCATGGTCAAGTGGATCAACTAATAGACCAAGGTGATAGGCTTGCGATGCCCAGTAGGGCAAGGCAAGCCATCATATTTGTTGGCCAGAACCGGGGCAACAATTTACTAATAAATAAACTCAATTCAAGATCAATATCTTTCCCAAAACTAAACCAACCAAAATCAACTGAACCTCAACAACAAATAGCCAATACAACCTTGCAATAAGTAAATATAATACAAAAATGATAAGTAGATAAAGCCAACAAAAACACTAAGGTTTTACGTGGAAACCCAATGCGAAAAAAACCATGAACCTCCCATAAACTTGTGCTAATCATTAAGAATAATAGCATACACAAAGTTTTAGTCTCTAGTTATATACTAGAGGCTCAACATTAACAATATGGTTGTATTTTTTTTTTTTTTATATTGAGGATCTAGCTTATTTCACCTTACGGGAGCACAGCACCGACTATACCTCAGGGGAGACTGGCCCAGCAACCTACCGCTAGCCCCCCCCCCACCTTAAATCACTGAGCATACCTGGGGGGGGGGTCGAACTCCTGACCTCTTGGTTCAAGGGGGAACGCCCCCACCAACGCAGCGATGCGTGGGTAGGTTACAATATGGTCATATTTCCTCACCATAAAAGTGGATTAATATAAACGGAGCAAAAAAAAACACTAATCAAGAAGGAGATTCTCAACAAAACAACAACTAGGGATGAGCATCGGTCTAGGGTCAACCTTGGACTGACCCTGGACCGGCCCAACCCTGCCAGTCTTGATCTAGTTCCCAGGGAGACTGGGTTGATCCTTGGTCATAGAATTCCTAGACCAGTATTGTAAGGGTCGGTCCTCGATCCTAAGAGTTCTGGGTCGGTCCAACCCGGACCAACCCTAACTATATATATAATATTATTTATAGTTTTTTTTATATAGAGAAAACCTTAAAATAAACGGCGTCAACAATATTAAATAGTTTTTTAGTGATGAATTCAAGTAATTTTATATTGTTCTTTAATAACTTAAGTTTTTAATTTTTTTACAACGTTAATAATCATAATTTACGAAGGAGTAGAATGTTTTTGTGAGGAGTCCTTATGGCGTCCAAAAAGGCACCTTATGGCATCATCCTTTAGTATTCATTTTCTTCTGTCTTATTTGTCATCTTAGTCTTCAATTTGCTAAAAAAAAAAAAAAAAAAAAACAACTTCTCCATTCGCCACTCGACACTCGCCTTGCTCACTTTAGGTCACTTGTGCTGCCCACCGCTCGATGCTTGCTTGGCTTGTTGCTCTTCGTTCAACATTCGATGCTCATTCTCTTTGACGTTCACCCCATTTGACCCTCACCTTGCCTTTGTTAGCTGACTTTGCTCATCATCGAACCCATTGGATCGGTATGATCCTCGATTGCCATTTCAAAGAGTATAAAAAATGAAATAAATAGTCCTGAATTGACCTTGAAATTGGACTAAACATATTGGGTCAGTTCAATTCTCAATCGCTTTTTTAAGGAGTACAAAAAATGAAATAAAAAAATTATTAGTTGGTCCTGGGTTGACCTTGGAACCGGACCAAACCTATTGGGTCGGTCCGGTCCTCAGTCCTAAGCTTAATAGGGTCGGTCCTCGGTTACAAAAATTGAGGACCAACACTGTGCGGGTTGGCCTTAGGGTTAGGGGGTGGACCAGCCTAACCCAAACCATGTTCACCCCTAGCAACAACACCTCTCTTTCTTTTATTTCTTGATTTTCACTCTTTTTCTTCTTTTTATTTCATGTGCTAGCTAGGACCCACATAGAGGCGGAACCAGCCAACAAAATTTGGCAACAACACTGGGTTCGTACTCGAGGAACATAATGATGATACAAAAACAAGGATGAAACAAAAATAGAAGGACTCCTACATCGAATGATGAGAAAGATATGCGAAAGCGCTCAGCAAAGCTCACGGCAACACACCCTTTACCCACGGTTTCCTTCTCTCATCTCACGGTCACTCCCTCACTCTTGGTTGTCACTCTTAGTCACTTCTTTCTTTGGCTATCTGGTTTCAGCTGAAACTGAAGGTCTTTAGGAGAGGATTAAGTGAAGGAGGGCCCCACAAAGTCCCACCATTCCCCTTTTGTTCCATCTTGGATGGTCAACGAAGTTGCTGCAGAAACTCCAGCATCCTGCCTGCTTCCAGCTCATGATTTTTAGCTGAAAATTGTCCTTGGTGCAATTGAAATTCACGGTCAATTTAGCTGCAATCCCCAAGGCTTTAGCTCTCATTTCAGCCCATTTCTCCTTCAATTTCTTGTCTAATTATCAGCAAATTGTGGGTGGCCTATGGAGCTTATTTAATATGAAGAAATGTAAGATTAAGTGGGTGATTAGAACGTGTGAACCGGCGGGCAAAGAAAAGGTTAATTTTATTGTGTTTTTGAAGGATTCGGGAGCACTAATGTCCTCGTTAATTTAAATTCTTAACGTCAGGTCCAAGGTCCTAAAACTAAGATGCCTCTAGTTGCTAAATACAAAGAAATGTAGTAAGAACTGTGAATGCAAGACTATAAAAGATCAATGTTTTAGGCAAGGGAGTAAATTCGGTCGTTGTCGGTGAATTCATCCAAATTTTGATAAAAAGCATGAATAATTTTTAAGCAAAAATTTTGATGTCAACAATTTTAATTTTATAGATTTTCCTGCAAGCACCTACCTTTACTGGTTCTAAATGTAACAGCAACAAAATATGTAATGCACCCCATGACATCGGGTTGGCAACGTGTTATAACAATTACTTATGTCTTTTCATGTCATAACCAAGATGTTTCCTTATAATTTCAAAGCGTGATTTCAAAACATTGGATGAAAACGTGTTAGCTTCGAGTTAAATCATCTCACACCGAATCCTGGTTTGTCACAATAAATCCGTGTTGTGTTTGAATTGTATTCTCATGTTGTGTCATGAATTGTCACATCTGATTACGTGTTGATTTCACCATCCACAATTGAGTTTTTTTTTAACTAATTATAGACAATGACAACGAATGCACATGTTTGGAAAGTTAATGAGTATGTTTTTGCTTGGTGTGGTGATATTACCTATGCAAGTCAGTTTCTTACGTATAAAAGATGTATGATGTTCTTATAGAGAAATGGGGGCGCTTTGAAGGAGAGAAATGACAAAATTATTGCTTAAACTGTGGAGAGATATTGACCATAAAAAAGATCCTTTTTATGTTTTGTGAGCCATCACGAAACCCTGCAAAATTAACGAAGAGATGGAGTAATTCTTGGGTAACGTAGAAGGGGAGATTTGATCAAATCCAACCTGACCATGCCAAATTTTAAATTTCCAATTTGGGCGTGGCACTTTATCATGAGGTTGATGAAGGTTAAGGAAAATATTCCAAAAATGATCCCTCGACCCCTCAACTCAATCTAGAGATTAATGTGGATTCCAGCCATTTGGTACAGAAAATATTTTTATTTGAAACAGTTTCCAAGTCTCCATATTCATACTCTTGAAAGCGTGTTTGGTTCGTAAAAATGAACATTAGATTGATTTCTATAAATATATATTCCATGAATTAAGTGATATACACAACTTGATTAGTACAGATTGACATACATATTTATTGATATTATAGATCATGGGACATCCTTATTCATTTAGATATCTAGAATTATATTACAAATTCATTGCAAGACGTCAAAGAATGATGGAAAATAGATACAAAAATGACTATTATTTATTGGTTGCTGAAAAAGTTTTATCCTAAAAAGTGCGTAGGGGATTAAGAAATTCTAATTTGATTTATTTCGAGGAAGAGAAATGCCATTCTTAAAAATCCATTATTTTGCAATAATTGAAACATTGATAATTATATAATTGATGGCCCAAACTTGAAATGTTTTACCTTTTGTAAAGTGAAGAATCCAATTGATGCCGGGCCCTTAATAATATCAAGTCAAATAAATAATCACTTATATTAAACTCATGGAGTTGAGGACAACCACTAGGTCGAATCTTTTCACTAGATTTGCATATTTTATATATTAACTAATTTTCACCTAGTCAAATGTCGAATCTTGGTCATGTTGGCTGTCTTTGTACTCTCTGTCCTGAAATTATGTGGGCAGTGGGGATTAACACCTATAAAGGGCTAAAATAGGTATTGGTCATTTTGAGAGAGACATTGACTTTGTGAGATAATCATAGCAAAGAAAATATCGACTTTATAATTGTATGATATTCAATAAATTATCCCAACCAAGTTATGATTGGCATAAGTTTGGCCAGTCGGAGTTTTGGCATGCGCGAGATTGACATTGGCAATTACGATGATGATGCAAGCATGGAAAAGAGAAGTAAAGACTCTTATGCCTCGACTCTAGAATCTCGAGACGAGGAAATCATAGCCAGATGCGCGGCACAAACGACTGACATACACATGGTAGAAGCAGTTGACATAATTTCAAACGGTTAAAGTCGGGGAATAGTGCAGGAATGGTTATTTTCAAGTTATTCCTACAATATAAAAGCAATGGAGATCGTGGTCAGACACGTCTCATAAGCATATTGTCCAAAATGTGGAGGACAAGTCATAAAATATGAAAAGTGGCATGCTAGACGCTCATAACTATAAAGAACTAAAGAAGAAGGGCAAATACACTCAATCAAATCGTAACATTTACCTTATTTTATCTCCAAATTTTTGCTCTATGATTATGATTTGAGTTTGCAGTGTCAGACTTTAGCTTTGAGTCGTGTCTATTTCTTGTTCCTTTTTAGATTGTAACCATCTAATCAGTAATACATAGATCACATGTTATCACATTTGGTAATTTCAACTTGGGCCTTCATTGACGAGTCTTCTCAAGGAAGCAGACCCAAGTGCCTGCACGCTGTGTATCCTTAATTGGTACAATATCTTTTTATTGCCTCATACCCGCCAATAGCCTCTTCTTGTTTGACATCCAAGCAAATCCCAAAATCCGTACGAGAACCTAGATGAAGTCTTTTATTACTTGCTTTGGTCCAGATGAGTCTACTTAAGTGAGCGGACCTTGATTTGGGGAATCTTTGGGAAAACAGTACCAAATCTGCCACTTACTTAGATACTGCATGTCTCAATGTCCGAGGCCAAGTCCTTTTGACAGTTTGAGTGGAAGGCATCTTCACTTCGATTCACCAACTAATAACATGAAATGCTATTTGGGTCTTCCAGTAGATCGTTTTCGTGCTACTAAATCCATCCTGCGATCATTATTTTCATGTCTAATGGGTGGCGGTAACAATGTCCACTCCTAAGTAGTTCGTTGCTAACCCTCTTCACCGTGCTTGTACCACAAACTTTGGAGATTGATTTTGATTTTGCAAAGGGAAGATTACTGGGGCGCCCTTTATCTTTTCGCATATTTTCGAGATCAATGTGTTGTAAATTGATTGGACTCTCAAAATGCCGATATGGTCAATGTGTAGTAAACCTAGTGTGCACATTACTGGTTGAACATCTCACACCACCACGCATGAACAGTGATGTTTGGACCATTCACCTGACTTAGGCTTGCATCTTACTTGTTTTATAATGTTAGTAGGTTCAATTATTTTGACCACGCATGTGGAACGTCATAGGCCATCTAAGAGTCCGCACCACTTGAAAGTTCAATTTTCATTGTCTATGGAATATCAGTTGCCTCTCAAGTCACTGAAAGCGATCTTCCATTCATTTGGATTTTGGACACAGAATATATCCAATTTTCTGGCTTTTATTGAAAAGAAGGTGCAATGACATGGTCAAGCCCTGCGTCTAATCACTCCCTTCATTTGATTATTTCTTACTTTAATTTCTCCCGTCAAAGGCCAAGAACGTGTAATGACATGGTCAAACCTGCATCTAATCACTCTCTGTTTTTTTGTTATTTCTTCAGACAGATCAATCTTATCCCTATCATCACAATCACCATCCATCAAACTGCTACATTAGTCTAGGAAAATAGGAAATAAAACCAAAAAAAAAAAAAAAAAAAAAAATCAAAATCTCAACCAAAAAAAAAAAAAAATCGTGGTCCTTGTCTACCACGTCTAAGCAAGTTCGCTGCCCAAGTAGCTTAATTAGGGAAAATTAATTGGCATAAATTAGGGATCTTCGTCCAGTTTGGCAAGCTGACTGCTATTGGCTTTAAGCACGTTTTTGCCTCCCTTCTCAACATGTCACCCCGCAAAAATTATCTTGCCTGACGAAGATTTCATTTCCATATTGGAGCACGTTGAATAGAGTCAATTGCACTAGTATCATGCCAGATTCTTTTCTCCCAATAAACTTCTCCGTATAAAGTATTCTAAGTTTTTCACTTTCCTATTGTCTGAAATCATCGGTACATGTGGCTAATGCCAGTTGAATAGACAATGACAGCCTTCTATGGAAGGCTAATGCTCGTTTAATTGCATTACTTTGTACCGTGCCACGTTCATTTCTCACAATAAACTTCTCCATCTATAGTATTCTACGTTTTTCACTTTCCTAATGTTTGAAATCGTCAATTCATTCGCTTAATGATCATTGAATAAATAGTGACTGCCTTCCATGGAAGATGTATGAGGTCACTACCGAGAAGTGCATGGATCTTGCGATCCGGAGATTCACCTCGGGAAAACTCGCCATCTTTAACAATTCAAATGCAGGATCCAGACAAACACGATGAACATGTTTAACGGTGTTGGGAACATGTACTAAAAATCTTCACTACCTTCGTCTAGGGGAGATTGTCAAGAGAGAACCAAATCCAAGTTTATCAATATATTTAGTTTGACCGATCTTCACTCAAAAGTTTAAGTTAATGAGTTATAAGCTAATGTTGATACATTAATTGCTTTACATCACATAATTTATCCGATGTAGGACTTTTCTAATACAACTCAACATCTTAACTAACGGTGATGTACAAGTATTCTGATACAAGGGCACCACGTCGCTAAGGAGGATTTTGATGATTAGCCGACGACGGATGTGCCTTTTCTTGACCAAACATCACTTTCCTCGATTCTTGCTGTACTGGCTCTTCAGTAATCTTAGAAGACGCCCAGTAAAGTCCTCTCTCTCTCTCTCTCTCTCTCTCTCTCCATGTGCTTCGTTGACCTAAAATCTCCCTCCAACGGAACTAGTTGCATTTCCAACATCTCTCTCTCTCTCCATGTGCTTCGTTGACCTAAAATCTCCTTCCAACGGAGCTAGTTCCATTTCCAACATCTATATCTGTTGATTTGGAGCAACAATCCCCCAAATCCATGGTAAGATCTGATATACAACAGTGAAGGTCACATTTTTCAGGACTCATTTGCTTCTTGGACCCACCCTTCCAGCTCAGGCGTTAAAAAAAAAAACTGGGAAAACGTATAAGAACATAACTGAGTCAACTAACATATAATTTGTAACAGGTCTCGTATCATATGTGAACACAAAGTAGTCCATTCAAACCCATCTCCAACCATGTCTTTGAAGACTATATTAGAATTATCATTTTGACTAAGCATATCTCCGAGTGACATTTCTCTGTCAATCACTGCTTTTTGATCCTTATAGAAACTTACACAAGCCACACCGATGGTTGTAGATACCCTGGAATGATACATCTATGACATATTATTTTCATTTTGGGCAAATCTCATTCTAAGATCACTGGATAATAATGATGGATCACGCTATGTGATGGCTCGATTACTACGAAATTGCCGGGTAGCAAAATTGTAGTCACTATCACTGCATCAAACTTCTCCAACTTGACCATTTTCTTGCGAAATAACACCATGATTTTTATTCCCTGTCCCGGCCTCCGGCCTCTGGACCTTTTTGCACCGGCCTTTATCTTCTGAAATTTCTATGGTCACGCCTTTTTTTTTTCTTTCCTTTTTTATTTATATTTTTGACTTGGGTTAGTGTGCTTTATATTGTTCCTTTAGTTTTGTTGGTGTCCTGACTAGAGGTGTTAAAATGGGTCATAAACCCATTTATGACCCATTTAAATCTTAAATGGGTCATAAATGGGTCACTTGTTTATAACAAAAGATAGTTAAATGGGTTTTACAATTAAAGGTTTAAGATAGGTGGGTCTTAAGTGGGTTTTTAAATGGGTTGGGTTGAAAACTCATTTTCAACAAAAACATTATAATCCCTCCCTTCTCTCTTTAACTTTATAAAAATATTTTTTTTATAAAAATCAAAATTATAGTTTTTTTTATTTTTATTTTCTCTTTTCTTTTTCTTCCTTTTTTATCTTTCTTTTTTTTTTTTTTTTTTTTTTCCCTTCCTCCTTCCGATCGCCGGCACGGCGATGGTCAAGCGACCGCTAGGCGAGCCTCGAGCTCGCGGGATCCGGCGAGGCGGAGGCCTCGCCGGCGTCGGGCGATGCTCGAGCCTCGCCGATCCGGTGAGCCTCGAGCTCGCCGGCGTTGGGCGAGCCTTGAGCCTCACCGGTTCTAGCGAGGGGCGAGCTCGAGCTTACTAGATCTGGCAAGGCAGAGGCCTCGCCGGCGTTGGTGAGCTTGAGGCTCGTCGACGCCGGCGAGCTCAAGGCTCACCTGTGGCCGATCACTGAACGTCGTCGTGGTCGGCGGCCGGCCAAAGAAGAAGAAGAAGGAGAAGAAAAAAGAGAAAAAGAAAAAGAAAATTATATTTTAAAAATAAAATAAAAATAATTAAAATTTTAATTTTAATTTTAAAAAAATAATTAAATTTCGATTTTTTTAAATAATTATTTTAAAATTTATAAAAATTGTCCATTAAATTTGTATTGTATAAAACTATTTTAGTAATACAATTTTAAAAAAATAATATATATAAAAGCTTGGAAGTATTTTCATAATATAATCTTTAAAAAAACATAGGAATAAGTTTTTCTAAATTTGGTTAAATATGAAAATATTTTATTAATATGAGTTGGGTCGGGTCGGGTATGGGTTGAGTATGGGTCAGGTTGGGTTTGGGTCGAAAAATTTACATTAAGCATAAATGGGTCATAAATAGGTTAATTTGGGTCGGACCATTAATAACCAGACCCGACCCACCCATTTAACAGCTCTAGTCCTAACTAACGATGCCCCACATTTTTAGTTAGAGTACGACTTCCACTGAATTGTGTCCACCTGACTCTGGTTAGGCCGCAGGCCAGCCATCGCCATTTCGCAGATTGCTGGCTGGATCCACCTCTATGTGAGGCCCAGCTAACATTAAGATAAAAGAGAATAAAAAGTCAATAGGTCAAGAGCAACAAGAAAAGTAAGTCGCTACTTCGTGCGTGAGTGTGCCCAGGAGGAGGAGGAGGCAGAAAAGAGAGAGAGCCCACCGAGAGCATCGAGAGAACGCCGGGAAGAAAAGAAAAATAGGGCCAAATCAAGGGTCACTATTTCGCAATCCTGATTTGAAAGTCAAACGTTAATGATAGCTTAAGTTTGAATATGTTATTCGTGGGACCAAGAATTATGAGTTGATTGGTTTTATTTGTTGAGAACTTTCTCTAAATTATCCACTCGTGGTTAGGGATTTTTTGCTCTATTTGTATGAATTCATTTTTGTGATGTGAAAGTTGTTAACATTTAAATTTTGGCGATCCATTTAATCAATTATTAAGTACATAGAAAATTATAATAATATTTAACTCTTGACAAAATATAATTTTCATTAAATTATATAGCATATAAATATTATGAGTATTTGCATTAATAGTAATAGAATATTTTTAAAGAAAAAATTAATTTAAAAATTAATTTTTTTTTAAAAAAAGGAAAAAAAAAGAAGAAGAAAAGACCGGTCGGGCCATCATATCTTTTACTTTTCTTCCTTTTATTTCCGCTGAGATCGGCCCGGCCCGGCCTCTTCTCTTTAACTTCTTCCACCGGTCCAGATTCCTTCCTTCTTCCTCCTTTCCTCTCTTCGCTCATGCTCGCTGAACAAAGGACGTGGGTGGCAGAGAAGAGAACGACGTACAGAACGGAGCAGGGACTTCACGGCGTGATCGTCCTGTCGGGGGCCAGGCTGCAATTGGCATGGCTGAGGTCATGTGCGGCGGTGGCCATTTAAAAGGAAAGAGAGGTGGAGAGAGAGATGGGGGGGTTCGGACGGAGAGAGAGAGAGGAGTCCGCCGAGAGGGAGATTGGGCGTGAGAGAAACCTAGGGAGCGAGACCGAGAGCAAGGAGTCCTCCGGCAGCTCGGCCACGCCGGAGCCTCGTCCGACGACTCCCGGCCGCTCCCTTGAGCCAGCAGCCTCCGGTAAGTCACGTTTCCCGTTCGATTTCACTCGGATTGGGTCGTTTCCCAAGGATTCCGGCTGGGAGGCGTGCGAGACGAACGGGCGTTGCCCGATCCGTCAAGCTTGCCCTCCATTCGTCATCTCCGAGCCGGGTAGGAACATACATTGGCCGACCCCTGGTTTCGCCGTCTTTGTGTGTGCCCCTGTTTTACCTTGCTTCGGGCGTGTCGGGCCGGAGCTCGCGTCCGTCTGGCTCATGCGAGCCCCAGCCCCCGTCACCCCCTCGTTTTGTCTCCACTGTTCGGGCATGTGGTCGGTCGAGGGTTCCGGCGCTGGTTTGAGTACTGTCCCCGACAAACGGCCCGTTTGTCGGGGACAGTCGGGGGATGGCGGCCGAGGCCTTGGCGACGCCGCGGCGCTCGTGTGGCCTCTGATGGAGACGGGCGGCGTCCCTTGCTGCGGTCGTCTCCGTCGCGGCAAGCACGCTGCGAAACAGGGGAGAACGAGCCAGGTCGGGCTGGCTAGCGGGCCTGGCCGGCCCGGGCTTGTTTGGGCTAGCTTGGCCAAGTTGGGCTGGTTTAGTGCAATTCCTACTTTAGTTTTTTCTTTCTGTGGGCCGGGCTTAGTTTATTAGTTTCTTAAGGGTTTAGCTAAAAATTTTGGGTCGGACTGGCCCGCACGTCAGGCCCATTCCAGCTTAGGGCCTCGCAATCCGGTTCGGTCCCACCCGAACCGGATTCGAGGATCCGACACCTGGGTCCTTCTAGGATTAAAAAAATAATTTAAATAACTTAAAAAATATTCCAAAAAATTGATTTATTTTTTCTAAATTAGGGAAAAGCTTAAAAATAGTTTTTGAGCAATTTCTCTTAAAGTGTGTGAAAATCCTTGAAAAGAAAAAAAATTTGTTTAAAATTGAACAAATCTTAAGGGTTTTAAAATAGGGTGCAAGTGTTCTTAGGATAAATGTTAAGGTGTTGTTTGTGCATTTCTATTTCAATTACTCTTGATTGCACATTTTCAATATGTTAATTGTGTTTTTCCTTTAGCTTGGTTAGGAATGGTATATTTCCTATTTCTTAGTTAGATTCTTGTTTTCTCTTGCAATTTATTTAATGCTTCATTGGTTGCTAATTGATAGGGTAATGATTCACACTCACATAATCATCTCACACGTAAATGGATAGGTTTAAAATCAATCAAAATTGCCTAACAAACATCTTCTTAAAAATGAATAAAATTAGGTACCAAAAAAACACTTCTTTGATTGCATAAAAAGTGAAGTATACTTTCATACCTTACTTGATTTTTAGCCGATCCCAATTGACTAGTGACGATTCCTTATTAAAAAAACATTATAATGTCAATTTGAAACTTAAATTGAATACCCCAACGTCACACGAAGTATAAGCTTAGGAGAGCCTATGTTTAAACGAGGGTTGTAGGCTTGTCTTTAAGGCAATAATCATAAACCTATGTTTTCTTCTTCTTCAAATGGAAAAGGTAGGTCTCAATAGAGTTACAGTTGTATTATTAATATTGAGCCTATAATATGTGATTAGAGAATAATATTTTATACATCATACTATTCTTATTGACTAGTGGAAGTTTTTGGATGATTCACAATTTTTCCCACATTGGGTTTCCACAAAAAACCTTGGTGGTGGTGTTGGTTTTGTCTCCTGATCATTTCGTTGTTATATTCTTATTGTAAGGTTGTATTGGCCGGTTGTTTTTGGGCTAAGTTGATTTCAGTCAATTTAGTTTTAGGAGAGACATTAATTCTAGATTAGGTTTATTTCATGGTGATTTGTAATCCGGTTCTTCCCCGACACAAGTAATGGAAACAAAAACTTGATTTCCCAGAATTCTATTGATGTAAACTTGCTTGAAGTGCATAATATCAAATTTCTTATCATCCCAAGCTTGTAATCTTTTGTGAATTTTTTAAGGGTGGTAGACGCAGCTATGATGAAAACAAGGAGTTGTTCAGAAACAGGATCCACTAGCCACTGCACATTTGGAGCTAAGTTCGATGTGTTTTTAAGTTTTCGAGGGCCGGATACTCGCACTAACTTCACGGATTCCCTCTATCATGCCTTGCTAGATAAGGGTATACATGTTTTTATCGACAAGAAGGGGATTGACATTGGTGAAGAGATTGGTCTGGAAATTTTGCAGGCCATCAACGATTCGAAAATCTGCATTCCTATCTTCTCCAAAAGTTATGCTTCTAGTAGTTGGTGCCTTCGCGAGTTGAAACACATGATGGAGCGCAGGAAAACCAACGAACTGGAGGTGTTGCCCATTTTCTATGATGTGACACCTGCTGACGTGAAACTTGAAACCAATGTGTATAGGTATCAATTAACTCAGCATAAGCTAAAACATGAGACTGAGACACTGCGCCTTTGGCGGAAGGCACTCAAGGAGGCTGCTAAAATCAAGGGATGGGACACCAAGGACATAGGGTATGTTAACTCCCTCAACTCCTTTTTCCCTTCTTTCTCGGTTTCTTTTACTCGAATACTGGTTATAATTTGAAGAGCAATTTCTTTTTTTTCTTTTTTTAATTTTGTTCTCGGCCCATTCCGCATGTTCTTTTAAGATGTGATCACCAGAAACCAATCAATGGCTTCTTAAAACATCAAAGACAAATATTGAACCTAGGAATTCTAAACCTATTTAAATTTGAAATTTAAAACCTAAGTGAAAGTGTAACACGGGGAATCTTCAAAACCATAAGGACTTATTGCTTGATGCTGAATGATTCTTGTTCAAAGTGCTTGAATTGTCTTCAGAGACATGTCTTGAGTTGTGGATGATGTTGAGAGTTTTTTTGTCTTGAATTCAGTCTCTATCTCTAATGGACCCATATCCTGATCTTCCTCCGTAAGGATGCCAAATTGCATCTTGATTTGCGTGCTACATGAGAGATGATTTGGAATTGTTTTTAATCTTTTTTTTTTTTTGGTCGGTTATACTCTATTTTTACTCTAACTTTCACTCTCAAACTTTTGCCTTGTATCATTGCAGCGTGTGGGAGTCAAAATTCATACCTGAAACTAAATCATCCCTTACCCTAACCCCCTGAGAAGGTGGGGATTCGAACCCCCCACCTCCCTCTTTAATATTGGAAGGGTGGTCACCGGAGTAAATCTCAGTCATTCTGCTTTTGATCTTTTAGCTATAAGTAGTTTTGGCCAATGGAACTTTCAGACGCAAACTTCCTTTTATGTCTCAAGTCATCCCTCTATCGGAAATT
This sequence comes from Eucalyptus decipiens, assembly GCA_014182575.1. Lineage (NCBI taxonomy): Eukaryota > Viridiplantae > Streptophyta > Magnoliopsida > Myrtales > Myrtaceae > Eucalyptus > Eucalyptus decipiens. The sequence goes on along the minus strand of CM024611.1, from coordinate 25,183,115 downwards.
CACAATTGATAAGCCATTCAAATATTCCATCGATGGGTTTTGTGGATAAATTGTATTATTATGAATCTTGACATTTTATCGAATGGACCTTATCGAATTAAGTATATTGCGAGGCTTATTAATTTCTCTACATTTAGGCATTAATTTTGGGTTTGGCCATAAGTAGGTGCAAGCAACAATTCAAGTTCAACCAGGGAAACGGCTGGAATTGGACTTAATAGTCCAGTTCAAAGTCAATTCTCAGAAGAATCGGACAGGTTCATGGTCCAAAGCCTAAGAACCAAGCGGATTCAATTCATTTTCCGATTTGAGCCTCGAAAGTACCAATTCAACACGATAGGACTGTCAATGGATCAGTTCCTTAAAAACTCAAAATGGCCTGAAAAGCCATGAACGCCATCTATTTAGCTTGGACCAATGACACCCAAGATAGCAATCCGAAATTTATGGTTCTGTGTGGGTGGGTTTTTGTTTCACTATCAGTACCATCTTCTTTGCGTCTTTTCCTTTCCCGCCAGTTTTTTTTTTATTTTATTTTATCAATCATACTCCATTTCTACTCTAACCCTCACTCTTAAACTTTTGGTATGCCTTCTTGCAGGGTTTGAGAGTCGAAACCCACTTCTGAAACTAAATAGTCATCAACCCAACCCTCTGAAAAGGTAGGATTCGAACCCCCTACCTCTTCCTTCCACGTTGGAAAGGCCACCACTGGACTGCCAAATTTTTTTGAACTTTTCACTTTTGCAAATTCAATAGTGGTCGTTGGCATGCTCTACTGGCACTGAGAACTGCCAAACTTCCTAACAGCATCCGTGGCTGCCCTATATCTCTCTCTTGCTCTCTTCAGGTAGTGTGTGCTCAATGGTGGAAAATCATTTCGCCAGAATCAACATCACATGTTGTATCATCATGGCAAGGCGACCTCATATTAATAGACGTATTTGTTACTAATGCGTCTCTCTGCAGCAGTTTGACGCGCTTGAAGGACTATACTTGCAGATTGTTTACTTTTTCCATCTATTTTGGTTCCGTAGAGCATCTTTCCGTAAATCTGATTTAATACATATTTTCTACAATTTCAAAGGCTCAGTTTTTCTGTTTTGATTTGAATCAAAACTTGGAAGGACCCACTGAAATAATGTGTTCCAAGCAATTTGAACACGAAGCTTCATAGCACGAACTGGATGCTTTGGTCAGGTTTTGGGTCAATCCTCCTAGGTTTTCTTTCCACCTCTATAGTATTCAGATATCTTGGTTTTTGGACGGGTATGACTCTAAACCGCTTTATGCATATTTAGGGATAAATGTATTGAAAATTCTAAAACTTATTACAAAAATACAGTTGAGTCCTAAAACTTACAAAACCCAACTAAAGCAACCAGTTTGTGTTATGAGGTCCAAGCCAGTTGCAGGATTGACTAGTTTGGTTCCAAATTTCCCAAAAATAAAAATAAAAATCCTAGTTCCAGCTATGAATCGGGCCACCCAAACCATGCTCCCTTCTGGTTAATTGTGCGATGAATATTAGAAGGAATCATGTAAAACTTCTTGCTCTCTGTCATCACCTTCATTAAAAATTTATTGTATCCTATCACTATGATTGAATCAATTCGGAAACTCATGCATTATCTTTGTCCCTCTATGTCCCACGTTTTGTGGCTTACATCATCGAATGATCTTGTCTATACACATGCTTGTTTTTAATCTGACGGTCACTTAATTATGCTATTTCTACTGACATGCAGCCATGGAGAACTCACACGATTAATAGCTCGTAAACTTTTGGTTAAGCTTAAGGTGTCCCCAATACATCTATCCGATGATTTGATCGGTGTCGACCAATCAATGGATGCAATAATAGATTTGTTGAGTGTTGAATCCGAGGACATAAGGCTCATTGGAATATGGGGAATGGGCGGTATAGGCAAGACAACTCTTGCCAAGGTCATTTATCACAAGTTGTCTACTAATTTTGAAGGTTGTAGCTTTATCTCGAATGTACGACAAGCATCAAAAAGTTCAAATTCCGGTCTTCTAAGTTTGCAAAGGCAACTAGTGCATGATATCCTTCAAGAGAAAAGTATTGAGATTTTTAGCATCGATCAAGGGATAAATATGATCAAAGAACGATTTAAAAGAATGAAAGTTCTTATTTTCCTTAATGATGTAAACCATAGGAGCCAACTAAAGGCACTATCAGCAAAAAGAGAATGGGTTGGTTCAGGAAGTAGAATTGTGGTTACAACGAGAGATAAAGATGTTTTGTCCAAATTTCTAGATCAATTTGACCATGGTTTGACTTATGAAGTTGCAGAGCTGAATAGTGAAGAATCTTTACAACTTTTAGTAAGCATGCATTTAGAACGAACATTCCTCCAAGTGACTTTCTTAGTTTGTCTAAGAATGTTACTGCAAAAACTAGCGGGCTTCCATTAACTATTGAAGTGATGGGTTCATTTTTATACCAAAAAGGAAAAGCAACATGGGAAGATACATTCAGAAAGATGGAATGCCATCTTCATGAGGATGTGGAAAAAAAGTTAATGTTAAGTTATGAGGCTTTAGATGACAAAAAAAGAAAAGCAACTATTTCTTGATATTGCCTACTTCCTAAACGGAGAGAATAAGAGAGATGCAACTTATATATGGGATGACTGTGGATTGTTTCCAGATGAAGGGATTGATGTCCTGCTTTTGATGTCCTTAGTAAAAGTTGGAGTAAAGAATGAGTTATGGATTTATGACCAGCTTAAAGACTTAGGGAAGGGCATTGTGCGTAATGAAAATTGCAGAGATTCAGGAAAGCGGTCTCGGGTGTGGAATCTTGAAGAAGCATTGGATGTGATGATAAGGAAGAAGGTAAAGCTAAGTGCAGCACCTTGTTACTTCTTTATAGCGTAAATCTGTCTGAAATTATTCTTTTTTCCAGTTTATTTCGTACTTCACTGGAAGGCCACCAATGAACAGACTCCATTTTGGAATTATATGGAACCAAAACTGTTGTAGAAAGCTATGCACACTTTGCCTAGGTTAATGAGAAACTTTTTGCCATCGTTGCAGGGAACTGAGACTATTGAAGCGATTTGTGCAAACTTTGACGGAGTTCTTTTGACACCAGAAGAATTTACGAAAGTGCCAAATACAAGATTTCTCACAATGATAAATGGAAACCTCTCCGGAAATTTTAAGGATCTCTTTCCAGAACTAAGATGGCTTTCTTGGAAGAGTTGCCCTTTATATTTGCAAGCAACCAACTTTTGCCCCAAAAATCTACTCATCCTTGACCTATCGCGGACCCAAATGACAGAAGATTGGAACGGTTGGATTCAACTTCAGGTATGGTAAATTTTTACGGTACAATATCCGTGTACCTTTTTTTTCCCCACACAAGCTCGTGCATTGCAAGGGGTTGAGAATTGTTTTTTTTTTGGGTTTTAAATTGAAATAAAAGAAGAAATCCAGCTCTTTAAAAACGTGCCTAAGATACCAATTCTGCACTGCAGAACGCAACTTCTTTGAATGTTTTCAAAATCAATCACTAAATCTAGCTAGAGTTATATTGAATTAAACAATTACTTTACCTTCTATTTATTAAATCTCGCATGGTAAAATTGCAACTAAACAATAGTTGTACCGTATTGTAAGTGTGATGTAGAGTGCTATGACTTTAGCGTTTAGTAATACATATCATACTACTGTAATATATCAAAGTTCGTTGAGGCATAAAATGCTAAAGCTCTAAAATAGCTACTGCTATGAAGTATTTGCAAACACATTATCAAGCTACAACACCCATTTTTGCAATTGAATTTGCTATAGGAGTTAAGATTATGACTCTATACTGAAACACATCAGTATTGAAGAGGAGGAGACTCACCGCAACTCCATCACTCATTTGTCACACCCCAATTAATGGGATAAAAAAGTAAGGCTATAATTTTGAAAATCAACATCACACTTCTATATACATATCACAACCAGTCATATATACAATACAAACTGATTAATATATATATATATAGTTCTACAAAACAGGGGGATGGGGGTTTCACAAGACTACGGATCCTCGTCATCCTCTCCATCATTATCTACACTCCAACTAGAGCCTTCAATAAAATACACCGGGGACTTTGGTTCTTCAAGATCCATGTCTATCGCGTCTACTATCGAACCTCTATGTAGATCTGTAGTACCCTTCCCAAAAACCACCCTAGAAGATATAGAGGTATCTCAGACTCCGGTATGGAACCCTCTCTCTGGCCATCCTGAGCCTGGCGAAACCATGATCTGTATCAATAGGGCATCTTATGGGTGAGACCTATATCAACCCAGACTATGAACCTTACCAGCTCATAGGTCTAGCCTCTAGGGCTCCCGTGTAACGGAATGTAAGATGTTTGCTCTGTAACCTTCTTAGGCCGCCCAAAAAACTCAGGAGAAGCTGCCATCTATGGACCTCTGAAATGTCATCCCACAATAGGGTGAGACGACGTTTCAGTAAGTTCTACCCCATAAGACCTGACTAGGAAGAAAATACGCCCTAAAGGCTGCCTAAGCACAAACACGAGTCAAAAGGCTTACCTTGGTCTTAGTTCCTTCTTGTAAGTCGATATAATTCAAATAGACATTTGATTATTTTAACCAATCAAATCATCAAATCAAATCGAACCATCGATCAATCGATTTAGTCGATTCCATGTCAACGAGACCATTCCTTGGTCATCTCAATCAATACTATCTATAAAGTTTGATCATAATTAAGATTGCTCATTTTAAGTTGATAATAGATAGTATAGCTTACCAGAAGTTGCCTGAATACTGATATATTATACTAAATATGCTTACCATAAGCTACCTTAATAGATAATATAACTCGCTAGAAGCTGCCGCAATAGATAATATAGCTTGCCAGAAGCTGCCGCAATAGATAATATATCTCACTAGAAGGTGCCGCAATACTAATATAGTATATCAATCAAATCATCATTTTTATCATTCCTGATAAAAATAATCGTGTATGGGTACACGGTCGGCCTTAGGCAAAATATAATTTTCTGCCACTTGAAAATTCCACCAATTTTAACAGTCCACAAATCCACTTTTGGCGCTGTAAATCGACGCCCAGTGATTTTCCAATTAATTACTGAAATTAAATAAATTTAGGAATAAATTCCCAAAATTGCAAATTATACACAATCAGCACAAATTAAAACTCAATTAAATAACATATCACACCATTACAATCTGTACAAAGTTTTGGTCATCAGTTATCCCGATCTAATTTCCAGAAATTAATTAATTAATTAATTAATTACAAAAATTAGTTATTAATACAAATAAATAGAACTTAGGCCCGTAAAACCTAATTAAAAGCCGAGACGAGTCCGGAAAATTTCTGAAGTACTCTAGATAAATACTAGAACTTGTCTAGGCCTTAATTGCACTATTCTAACCACCTAACATGCAATAATACTTAATTAAATTGCTAATCTACTATAACTATCCATATAATCCATAATTTGTCTAAATTAATCAACCCTTAAATGTCATTAACTTACTAAGCATGGATTAGTGAGTTAAACTCATTTGTTTAATGATCCGCTCAGATCAAAACGACGGGGACGCGGTGAGGCTCGACTAACTCCAAAGCGGGCTTGCCAAACAGAGTCGGGAAAGCCTTGAAAATAGGCTCGACAACAACTGGAAAACCCATTAATCTTATTTCTAGTTTGGGCCGAGAGAAGCTCGATCGGTGGCTGACTTGAGCGAGTAAAGACCGGCGAGGCTACAGCAAGGCTTCACGGCGGCAGGCGGGCGGTGAAGTGGCTCCAGTGACGGTGGGGGAGCTGCGACTGGCTCCAGGGATGTCTTGGGCTCATGGTTGAGGCGGAACAATGGCCTAAGAGGCACTGGTTTGGCGCGCGAGCAGGCGGGCAACAAACAGCTCCGGGGCGTGACGGTGCTGCAAGCGGCGGTCCGACAGGCTGGCGGCGACTTCAGCTGATTGTTCAGTTGATCTTCTTGGAATTTTGAAACTTCAAGGAGCTAGGGAGGGAGCTACTCAACAATGGGGGAGAAGGAGGGAGCAAAGGGACCGCTTTGGCTTGGAGGGGGGGCCACTAATGGCTTCATCTCATCTCTTTATCCCCCTTGGAGGGCTCCACCACAACCCAACTGGCTTGCACAACCATTTTAGACCAAAAACCCCCTTCTAGAAGCCTTGAAGAGGTCCACAAGTTGGGTCCATGGGGGGCATTCGAATTTCACACATTTTCTTCAAATTGGATCTTAATTTCTCTTTGAATCCATCCAATTCAGCTTCTATAAATTCCGTCATCGGACTCACAATCAAATTGGTATTTTTCCTCACCAATTGATTCCACTTGCATCCCTATTTCGTAATAAAAAACGGTCCTCTGATTTTTCCAGTCGAAAACGGCCATATCTCGACTTTTTCCACCAAAAGTTCGTTTTCAGAAAAATTTTCAGAGATTGAGTCGACGTTCCTAAAATGACTCGTGACATGACAGAACTTTCAATTTTTGAAATCGGATTCAAATTTGGGGTTAATTTTAATCTGACACGATTTTAGCGTAACCTGAGTTACCGGGTAGCTTTTAGAAATTTTTAGTGCAAATTACCCATGATTGATTTTCTTTGAGCCACAATGCACCTCTTCGACATAATGGCGACTCTCGGTTGTCGTGAAAATCTCAAAGATTCATATACTGATATAGGGTACCAAAATGATAGAAAAATCAATCTAATGCCGGTCAACGAGAATTTTATAATTTAGTGGAATCACCCACGTTTAGCCACACATCTCAGTCGGATTGATCTATCTCTGATTTCTAATCGACTTATAACTATGCTGTAATGACCTCAGTAGATGAGCACGGTCGAGTAATCAATTCATGGTTGAATTCTCAAGTCTCTTGCATTAAAATCTCCTAGTACCTTATTCAGATAGTCTAGTTATCTCAAGAGTGATCAATTCTGAAAACAACACTTTAGGCGCATCGATGAAAGGCTTGATTAATTTAATTGAAAGTAGAATTAAAAAATTCGGAATGTCACATCATTGGCTTAAGTTTTTGGGGTAAAGATAGGTCTTGGGCTCCCTCTTAGCAATCTCTTTTGGCAAAGCACACTCCCAACAAATATTTCTTCACTTAGGTGTTTTGAGTGCATCCTTTAACAAAATCCTAGTATGAAAATATAGTAATATGATTCTTAAAAAGCTACTGCCCTTATTTTAATGTGTTAAAAGAAACGTTAAACTCCATATAGATTTATTATGCTCAAATAATATATAAAGTACTTCTAAATAAAATTTGATGATAAAATATATATGGTTATCAATTAAAAAATGGGACCACAACTATGTGAGAGGAATGCATATGCATAGGGTACTTGTAAAGTTACTTTTGGTGAAATGCTTCCTTAGTCAATTTATTTGTTTATGTTCAGCAAATTTTTTTAAGGCAAACTCATTGAATATGCATAATCATTTGATAGGTGGCTACGAGATTTAAGGTCCTTAATATGTCCAATTACCTTGGGTTAAGCATAACTCCTGACCTCTTTGCATTTACATCCTTAGAAAAATTGATTCTAGAGGGATGTAGGAATTTGCTACTAATTGATCGATCCATTGGTCATCCGAAACGTCTGAAACACTTGAATCTAAATGCATGTTTTCTTCTCCAAAAGTTGCCGGTTGAACTAGGTTCTCTGGAAGCTTTGACTGAGCTGCTCATAGATAACTATGTATTCTCTGGAAGCATTAATCAAGTCCCAAGTTCAATCAAAGCACTTGTAAATCTTGAGTGCTTGGTCGTTTGTGGATTTCCTAGGCTAAGGACACTTCCTGACTCGATTGGGATACTGAAATTTTTAGCTAAGTTGGATGTCTCCTACACGGCCATTGAAGAGTTGCCAGAAACTATTGTCTATCTACATAGCTTGAAAGTGTTGAAGATGAACGGAAGTAACATGAAAAAGTTACCCGAGACAATTGGATCGTTGGAGAAACTTGAAGAGATTTATGGAGAGGACTGCTTGTGGCTAACTATCATTCCTAGTGATATTAGTGGACTACCTTCATTGAAGATTTTGAAATTAACATAAACTCGTGTAGAGGATGTACCAAGGCTTCCCCAAAGTTTGGTGAGTCTATGTCTGTCCTTGAGGGCCACAAATAAAGCTCCAAAGATCTCCAATCCTGTGAACTTAAAAAATCTGGAACTATTCTTTTTCAGCGATGAGTTCACATTTTTAGGATCCAAAGGTAATTCTGATGGGTTCACATTTTTAAGATCCAAAAGCAATCCTTATGGGTCAGGGTTAACTGTTTTAGGATCCAAAAGTGATCCTGATCGGTTCGCATTTTTAGGATCCAAAAGTAATCCTGAAAAATTTGTCTGCCCTAAAACAATGATTGACCCCTACCTTCTTCCAAAAGTGGGAACTTACGGCCCATATTGTATTTTGGGACTTCCAAATATCACCAGCATGAGCTCATATTTGAGTTACCTTTGCTGTTTGAAAGAACTTCAACTCATCAACTGCAAGAACCTGTACCAGATTGGACAGCTCCCCTCTAGTTTGAGGAACCTTACAGTTCGCAATTGCAATCTTCTTGAAGTTGTTGACCTTTCCAACTTGGAGAATCTACGGGTCTTGTTGATTACGAATTGTCCCCTCCTTCAAACATTGTCCAACTTATCTAACTCTACAAATCTCAAGGACTTTGCAGTTTGGGACTGTCCGAAACTGGTTGAGATTCAAGGTGTTGATGCACTGGAATCACTAGAAAATCTTGCCATCAGAGACTGCAGTTCCTTACCAAGCTTACCTGATCGATCCAACTTGAAGAAGCTAAAGAACTACCACGTGGAAAATGCTTTCAAAGTTAGCGAATCCTGAATTTTGAGGCTTGGAGGAATTTGTCCTCAAAGCAATGAATGTAAAGCTTATGATTTTCTCCTCTCAATCATAGAAAACACACAGTTCCGTCATCACTTTGAGAAGACAATTGGTATGAATGCTATGAAATGAGAATACTTTCCCTGTGATTATATTCGGACCATCGTGAAGTCATAAATTTATTTATTAGGTACTGGTGATTCAACTTATATTTCAGGATAACCACTTTTGTTGTGCATCGAAAGGTTAGTCGTTTCTTTCCTGATTTTTTGTCCAACAGTTTGTTTAATACAAGGGCTCATTTTACGATGGTGATTGAGTTACGAACTATGCAGAGGCCACAGAAAAATGTGAAGTTTATGTTTTGTTAGGTTTCTAGCGGGTGTTCTCGGCACTCTTGAACGAATTACAATTTTAATATGTTTAGACAATACCTTCTCAGACATTCAATTTCCTGCACAAGACTTGAAAAACCATGAAGCACTTGATCTCTCCAAATCTAGCTTACTTTTTGCAGTGAAGTAAAGTTCTATGAAAATAATCATCAATGCAGCAATTTCTATTGATTCAAGAATATCCTACCTCGGCCTGGTGCAAGTAATTTGTTCAAACATGGATTCGCCAATGTTCTTAATAATATGAAGTTGCTAGGAGGAACCCATATGTACATATATACACACGCCTTTGAGTATGAATAGAATAAGACCAGCCATAGTAGGAATCTAATAATTTCCTTTTTTCTAATGTATTACACGATCAAGTTGTTTGTCAATCATTCACAACCACAAGAGATAAATTATCCTGTACATATGTATGAATTTCAGTATACTAATTAAGTACAAATGTTTGTCTTTGTCAGAAGATGTATAAATGTTTTACTCTCATTGAATTAATTTTTTATTGTTAACTTGTTTATGGATGCAATCATTTTAAGTTGGTGTGCCCGTCGTGTCTTTTCAATCTTTTTATCACGATATTATGTGGAGACTGGCCGTTTGGTTTCGGAAAATATTTTAAATTCGAAAACACTTTCCAGCTCTCATTTTCCGTTTTCTCGAGAACGTGTTGATTCGTAAAAGTGAAAATTAGATTAATTTCATGAGTATCTGTACCATAAATTAGTTTATATCTACAACTTACCCAATATGGATCAACATATATATTCATTAACAGTATAGATCATAAGACATCTTTATTTGTCTATGTATTTGAAACTATATCATTTATTTTATAGTTGAGGCAAATTTCTAGATTTCTGGAAAGAGTATAAAAAGTATTAATATGAATCGATATGGTACATTTATTTCATAAAATACAAACATGCAATAAGAAGCAGCATTCTTATTAAGACTAGAACCCTTAGGGAAGAAAATCGATTTATGAATGAAATCTATTTTTTTAAAAAAAAAAAAAAAAAGCATCCAGATATTGGGGAAACAATCAATTTACCTTTTTATGTCGAGTCAAGATCAATTAGGAAAGATATAAAGCATTTGGTTGAATTCTTCTTTGGTGTCAATGTAAATGTGGTAAAATTACATTAAGAATAAATTACCAGAGAAACTAGTGATAATCAATACGACATCAAAGATTTACATAGTTCATTCCTGAATGTCGTAATCACTCCATGGAGAGAGCCAATTGCCAAGAAGTCCACTATAAATCTAGAGAATGTAGAGTTTACAGTCACCCAGTTGCTCAAGTATTTTCCAATGGTAGATCACATCTAGAGTAAACCCACAAATTAATCTTATAGTCTCTCATACAAAAAATCTCACAAAAAATATATCTCAACGCTTCTGTTGTATTGGATTGATGTGGTAATATTCATAACATAGCATATGAACAAACAGTACAAACTAACGTTCTTATTTAGCTAGGACTTAAAAGGAAGAAAATATATTAATGGATGAAATCAAATATCCATTAAAGACAAACATAGGACAAAAACAAAGAAATAAGTCAAGCTCTTCTTTGGTGTCGAAGTAAAAATTTTGAATAGCCTTCAACTCTCGATAATAGGTAAAAGAATGGGACCTAATCTAGGAAATAAAATGCATTACAGACATATGATCCTTACACCTTAACCAAGTTAGTCGATTCCTCTTCTTTAAAAATAATTTGTATCAAAATAATAACTATAGAATGGCAACACATCTGTGCACAACTTCTACTCCAAGCACATGCAATAGAGCCATAGACAGACAAGTATTTTGATCTATTGACATCATTGTTGTAATAAAGATCGCAACCAAAGGAATCACTGCTCCAAGGCATTTAAGGGGAGTTCGTGAGTGTCTCTACCGATAAATTGATTATTGACGAAATGAAAAAAGGATTTAATTCTTATTTAATCAATGCAAATCGAAATATCAATCATTCAACCAATTTTTTTGTCTATAAAAAATGACACAATATTCATTGTGTACCAAACTCTGAAAATTTCATTGGTTCACAAGGACAAAGCCCAAAATTTAAATCGAATGTATGATGAAAATGCTATATTGCCAAGATTGATCTGGATAAATCCATTGCGAGACATCAAAGAATGATTAAAAATACAGTATTAAGAATTCTAATTTACTTCAATTCGAGAAAGAGAATTGGTATTCATAAAAAATACAGTATTTTGCGACAACTTTAAAACTGTGGCAAATCTTTGGACAAAAGCAAACTTTCCAGATAAAAATAAATTAATTAAACAAAAATCTTTCTTTGGTATTATTATTGATTAGAAGATTTATTATGTATGAATCGATATTAGTTTGATACTAATAATAGGATCCGTTTCAGTATGATAAGGATAAGGATATTTCCATGATTGCAATTTGTTAATGATGCATTTCGTATACATTTTTGCCATATATGATATATGTATGGTGTTTAAAACAAAGAATTACACTTATGTATTCTCATACCTTCTGATCTAATACATGAATACTAATTCAATAAATGTAGTTTGACAAGTCAATCAAAGTAAGTGGTTACAAAATTTAAGTGCCACATGGAGGGGCAAGCATATCCCACGGACAATATAACTGGTTCATCATACCTTTTGAGTCGCGTGATTGACATATAATTATTTTCTTCATATTAACAAGTAACACCTCAGAACACTTCTTATGCATATCAACTAAGGAAATATTTGATCTTTTTAAAATAATGACCATGCGTTTTATTAGACAAGTTAATGCAGTGAAAATTACATCATTCCCTTATTTAATGGTTTGACGAGTACTATACTAATATTTTCTAATGAAATCATTACAAATTATTATTTAACATTTGTACATTTTAATGATATTACCAATAATTTTTCAGTGAAGAGATACATAAATGTTTGAGAATAAATATCCTCTTTCTAATGACGATAACTCATGATGGGCAAGTATTTGGACTACGGAAAACAACACTAATCTCATAGACAGATGGTAGGCCTAAGCATGGAGTTGTTTACGTTTGGTAAAGTGACAAAACCAATTGATGTCATGCCCCTAATCCAAACAAGATTAAACCCATGGAGTTGATGACATCCACTAAAATTTGTCATCTCACTACACCTGCATATTTTATCCATTAACTAATTTTCAAATAATCAGTTGTTTTATCTTGTTCTGGCTGGCTATCTTTGTACCTCTTTTCTTATGTGAGGAGTGGGGATGTATTAACACCTAAAAAATGGCCAAAATAAGTATCGGTCATTTTCATTTTAAAAGAGACATTGACTTTATGAGACATCAATCATATCAAGCAAGATATTCACTTTATAATTTTAAGTCTTACCGCAATTAATTCCAACAAGGTTGAAATTGGTAAAGGTTTGACCAGCGGAAGGTTTGGCATGTGCGATATCGACGTTGGGAAATTTTACGATGCAAGCTCGGGATAAAAAATAATAAAAAAAAAAAGAATAGAGATTGTTAGGCCCCACAACCTCAAAATCTTTGACGCGACCCTCTTGGATGGGAGTTGGGGAATGACGAGTTCAAAGGTAATGCTAAGGGCCTGTTTGTTTGCATTTCTTTTTTCTGTTTTTGAGCATTTTTCTGTTTCTTTGTTTCTGAGAACAAAAAAAGGAACAAAAGCACGTTTGGGTGCGTTTCTATTCCTTTTTTTATTTTTTTGTTCCTAGAAACAAAAAGGGAACAGAAATAAGAAACAACAAAAGTTGTTTCTTGTTTTTGAAACAAACTTTAGAAACACTTTTTTTATTTTCTTCTTCTTTTCTTCTTTTTTCTTTCGCCGGTCGTCGGCCTCGGCCATGGCTAGCAACCGGCCGACGAGGGCCGGCGGCCTCGGCCATGGCTAGCGACCGGCCGACGAGGGCCGGCGGCCTCGCCCCTCGCCGGCCCCCGGCGAGGCCGAGCCTCGCCGTAGCCGGGTGAGCTCGATCTCGCCCGGATCCGGAGGTCGAGCTCGCCCAACCAAGGCGAGGCCGCCGGCCCTCGTCGGCCCGGTCGCCGGCCATGGCCGAGGCCGACAACCGGCCAAAAGAAGAAAAAAAGAAAAAAAGGAAAAAAAGAAAAATAAGAGAAAATAAAATAAAAATATTAAAAAATAAAGGAAATAAAAAAATTATACAAATTTACCAAACGTGTTTCCGTTTATTTTTTATTTCCGAACAAGTTTACCAAATGCGTTTTTGTTCAAAAATTGTTCCCCAAACAAACACTTTTTTCTATTTCCGTTTCTTGGAACAATTTTTAGACAGAAACGTTACCAAACGCACCCTAAGTTGACCAACATGAGATTTTTCAAACCCTTACCTTGCGCGGCGTTGGAAATTTCACTTTAGTTCAATTAAGCCTAAAGGAATTCTATCATGTGGAATCATCACTAACCTATTAGGCTTAATTAGATACCAAGTGAAGCGTGGAAGGATACCTCAATTCTTACATAATCAAAAATCTAAGATCAAGAACTCAATTACACTAATTATCTAACTAGAACCTTTTTGATATGTAAACTTGATCATTTGTTAACTAATTGTCACATGTAATTTTTTTATCCAATTATGAGTCCTCAAGTTCTTGTCCGCTAAATGTCCATGCAATATTTTTTCTATTTAGTATGACTCTAAAATGTAACCTAACCATTCAACTAAAATATGCAAATCACAACTCAGAAAAAGCAATATTAAAGGATTACAAATAATTCAGTAAAGTAAACTTGATACTAGTTGGGTAAGGAACATAACATGGCATTGTTATTAAACTTCATAATAGCAACCCCGTGAGCTGTGATTTGAATTGAGTCAAATTCCTTGCCTAAAAGATCAACCTACAAAAAATCAAATAATGTCAAAGAGATTTGCTAAAAAAGTTTAACTATATATACTAACCAAACGAAATTAAGCAAAATCTAATTCTAAAATCTAACAACCTAAATTGCTTCCAAGCTAGGCCCTTGGGGCCCGGTCCGAATATGGGCTGTTGTGGACTCCAAGTCTGGGCCATGGACACAAATCAGGCTTTATTACATCAAAGCCCTCTACTAGTTATAAACTTTCAAAAACCCATTTTGCAAAAAAGCAACCTTATTAGACCAGATTCAGCCCAAACCTAATTAACCAAGTAGAGCCCAAAACTAGTCCAAACAAAGCTAAGCCCAAATCTACCAAAATAAGGAGAAGCCCATCAAAATCAACTTAAATCTATCTCGTACCATAACTAAATGAGGCCATCCTATTTCTTCCACCGTTCGTCTTCTTTTCCTATTTCGTTTTTCTTTCTATTTTCTTTTTCTTTTCCTCCTCCCATCATCTTTCACGCGTGGCTTGCTATTCCTCAGAATTCCCAGTTTCACCCTGCTACAATAAACCTGGAACGAATCCAGAAAATATCTCAACCTCAATGGACAAGAACCGGAAGGCCTTCCGTTGATCGATCGTTACATGAGATGCATGATACAAAACAGAGAAAAGATGGATACAGCAATACTTTCAGCAACGATGAGACACGGCAGAAATCATCACGCTTAATAACCACCAAAATGATGTATATTGAGTAAAATGTATTGATATGCACCCATAATAATCCACAACCGAATATAAATTCCCTTACATCAAATAAGTGGTGGGCGAAATTAGTGGAATCATTTAGGTATAAGTACATCTGAAGTTTCAAAATTTATCATAAAAATGCAATTGAGTTATAAAACTTATAAAAAAATGTAATTAATTTCTAAAATTTTGTCGAATTGAATAACTAACGTAGCTTTTCTCTAATAACATGGCTAAATCATGAAACATAAGGTTAAAATGATATTTGATCTAAATGATCTTTAATATAAATTTTATTAATTAAATTTTAAAAATAAACTATATTAATAAGGACTAGGAGGGCCTCAGGCCTGGCAACCCCTGCCAGCTATCCCCTCCCACATTGGCCCTTCTCAGCAATGATAGGGTAGCAGCGGCAAACACTTGCTTTTTAAAATTTAATTTAAATAAAGTTTGTATTAAAAATTAGACATGCACCAAAATGAGCCTCGACACATAAGATAAAGAAAATAATTACAAAAAAAACCACGTAAGCATTTAAGTCAAATTGGACAGAGTTAATGGACAATTGAACCAACTTAACAAGTTTTAAGACTTGATTGTAAATTTTAAGACTCAATTACACTTTTATAATAATTTTAAAATTTATAGTGCACTTATCCCGATCATTTATACATAAAATTTAAGCGACAACTCATGCTAATCTATCATGATTAACATTACTGGAAACTTAGATCACCAACTCGGTCACAACTTCAACACAGACATAGCAGTTTTTCGGACAAATACCATCCAAGACCAGAGGTTGCGGGTTTTCTTCCACAGATTACCGAGAATACGAATAGGCAATTCTTACCTTACCAAGGAGAGATCTCGATTGCGGCTACTGGTTGAACCCGCATGAGGAGGTTCTGGATGGCATCTCCGATAAAGAAGAGCATCAATAACTTTACGGCAACAGATAAGCTTGGCTGAAAGGAGTTTTCGATCGCGATTTCCAATCAAAACGATGACCGGGGACTTCTTAGTATTTCATCGGCATAGATTTACGCCCACGATAAGACTCGAGGGCAAAGATCCTCAGGTCTTCCGGCTGAAGAAGGTGGGAGTTTTTCTGTAGAGTTTTTACGTGGTCATGCCAAATGCTCTAAATGGTTAATTAGCTCCATCCGTTCAAATTTCTTTAATTGGATGCGAAGTTTCTAAGTACTACTGTTTCCAAATCATATGTCTAAAAAAAGATCATAAATTAATGAAATTCTAATTTTTGTCTGTTAAATGTCAAATTTATTATAGGCGTATAGTATTAGGTCTTTTTTTTAGATATCTAAAAAAAGACCTAATACTATACGCCTATAATAAATTTGAGATCTATATGCAAAATTGTTACGTTTTTGTAATTTTTGGTTGAGAGTTTATTTTTTTCTCTTTTTCTTTTTATTTTTTTAAGTTTGACAAAAAGGCAACCCAAAAGTTAACTCTGGTTTATTGAAAAAAATGATGCTAAATTGCTAATAGAATGCAATGCTCCTAATTTCTACATGCAACTGAGACACTAAGGATACTTGACTGATTTGTTTGTCAAAAATCGAGACTCACCGCAATCGTGGATCTTGAATCTCAAATTTCCTAACTTGAACTATCAAGAAAAAATTTAGGTTTTAACAATTACAAAACATGAACATCATAACTAAACACGTGGCAGAGGTGATTGGCATTAGGGGTGAGCGGTTCCGGTTCCTTACAGGTTCCGCTTGGAATCTGGAACCTACCCTCGGGTACAGGTTTCTCATTTTTTGGAACCTGGAACCTACCCGTCAGAACAAGAACCCGGAACCTACCCTGTCACAGTTCCGGGTCGGGTTCCGGTGTTCCAACAGGTTTTTTTTTTTTCATTTTTAGTTAAAAAAATGGAAATGAATGCAGCAATAATAAACAAACTTGTCATTCATCACCTGCACGTTTCTATCAAATGATGTCGTGGGAAAAATTGTGCATTCCCTGCTATCCTACTAACTTTATGCAGGTGGCATACCTGGGAAAACTTGTTTAAATCAGCAAAAGACTCAGCTCATGCTTTGATGCAGCTTCTGCTAAAGCGTCTTCAAGTTCCCAAAGATTTTCGCCAAAGTCAGCAAGCTTGTACTTGTCTTTGCGCCATTATCAGCAAGCTTCAGATCATCCTGGCATAGAAAATTCAGAAAACAAATATTTTAGCCTCTGAAGGAGCATTATGTGAACTTACTTGGCAATGTGATTTCATTCACACTTTATAATTAACGGGATAACCAATGATATTTTGTAGGTATGTGAGTGCATTCAGGGAATGTGCGGTGGGATAAATGTCGTGATAGAAAAATAAGCAAGAGAAATCTGGTTCTTACAAAGATCGAATTATCAACTAGTGGAAGCTCTCTCGGTAAAATTGAGTCTATTGTTGCCGATCCTAAAATTAAGAGAGAAAGGCACTGAATTTATGATCAAAATCCATATACCATTATATACTTCTTTTAGCAAAAGAGTAAATGACTGGATAAATCTGAGAAAGGGATAGACCTTAAATGGCATTCCCAGAACAAGCTTTGTAGCAAGAGAATGGTAGAAATTTTCTAGGGCCTGCACTAACAAATTCTTGATGAAGACCACTTCACCAAAACTTACAACATACTTGCATCCTCCCCCAACCCAAAGAGAGAGAGAAGAAAAGTACACCCAATTGAAAATGTTCTCAAATATTTTCTGTTTTGTGAAAGTTGAAACAATACCTTCAACTGATTCAATGAGACAGACATGAGAACGGATCCATCACGGTGTGTCCTCTCTGTAATCCACCTCCTCGCCCTACTCCCATGTTAACTATGGTTGTTAGAAAATGGAACTATCTAAAATTTTATGGCCAATGTCATTTTCAAGTTGATGACCAACCTCCTTTTGCATTGGCAATTAACCTGACCGTCGCTGGAAGTCAAAATAATATCTATGCTTTTCTCAAATGGTGCCTGATGGTAATTAGAAATAAAGACGGGGCGAATGAGAATCCCAAAATGGTCGACTAATGCAGAATGATACAATAAACTAAATTAAAAACCTACCACCCCTTCCGGTTCTCAAAGCTCTCGCTCGCTCTCATACCGAGATTTGCCAACCTTCGATAGGGATCTATCTCTTCTTCAGTGGTTCGGTAAGAGAGACTCGATTGTATCACCTAAACCATCCCGCATTAAAATGTTCCATGAACTTCAAGGTCTAATTAGGTATAAGGAGCATTTCAAATATCACCAGCAATGGCCCGTTATGCGCAGTCCACCAAAAACAAAATGACTCCAATCATTCAAAAATATAAATGAAAATAGAATTTTGCAAAGCATTTTAAACCACTACATCTAGATCAACAGGGGTTCTAATCATGTTCAGGACAGTTGCACCGAGCCAGTAGGTGTAGAAGAGACCTGAAGAAGGGTTCCAATGCCAATTGCAGACTTCATGCGTCCATCTTCACCTTCTCCAGCTTCAATCGCGGGCTTTGGGGCACAGAGAAGGCATAGCAGCGGCGTCGTGGGCTTCGGGGCACGGCGAAAGCAGAGCAACGGCGTTGCGGCCCACGGGCTTCAGGGCACGGCGAAGGCAGAGTAGTGGCGTCGCGGGCTTCAGGGCACGGCGAAGGCAGAGCAGCGGCGTCGCGGGCTTCGGGGCACGGCGAAGGCAGAGCAGCGGCATCGCGGGCTGCAGGTGAGGCACGGGGAAGGCGTGCGGCCGCAGAGCGACGCCCAGGTGCCGTAGCGACACGAGGCGCGATGGGGATGCTACTTGGTGGCGTCGAGCAGAGGGCGAAGAGAGAATAGAGGGAAGAGTGTCGTGAGACTGAGTGTTGTGAGAGTAATTTGAGGCACGGCGAAGGCAGAGCAGCAGCGGTCGTGGCTCAACCCACGGCCAAGGGGGAAGAGCTCGGTTCGGGCGGAGGTGGTGACGGTTTAGAGCAACGACGGCCCGGACGGCCGAGCGAGCAAAGCAGAAGAGGTGGTGACGGTGGCTTGGGGACAAGTGACGAGGCCTCACGGCGGCGCGGACGGCGAGATAGCTCGTCGGGCTCAACGGCGAGACGGCTTGTCGGACGATCAGTGGGTGGTGGGGGTTCGGTGGCCAAGAGGTGGTGGTGAGTACGACGTGGGTCGGCGGTGTGGTGGTGGGTGAAGCAGCAGCCGGTGAGAGGAAGGAAGAAGAAGAAGGAGGAGGGGGGTTTCGGCTGAGCGAGGGGGAAAGAGGAGAGAGAGAGAGAGAGGAAAAGAAAAAGTTGGGGGCAGGGAAGTGACGTGAGGAGAAAAGGGAGAGAGAGAAACAAAGGGAAAGGGGGAAGATTGAACAAAAGGGGGGAAACGACGTGGAGGGGATTAGGGTTTTTTATTTTTTTAACTTAGGGCGGTTCGGTTCCTCCCGGTTCCGGTTCCTATGGGAACCGGAACCGGAACCGGGAACCGCCGGTTCCCAGAAAAAGAGAACCGGGAATCGAACCAGAACCTCCGGTTCGGTTCCCCGGTTCCCGGTTCTACCCGGGAACCACGCTCACCCCTAATTGGCATACATGGGGTTAGCATACACATGGCAAAAACGGTTGGGTTAATGCCAAACCAGTTAAAGTTAGAAAAATTTACGAGAGTGGTTATTTCCTTGTCAACCCTAATTTTTAAAAGAAGCAATGGAAATTGTGGCGAGGCACATGATAGAATTTGGTTAGCATACATGAAGAAGCAGTTAGCATGAATATCGAACTTATTATTGAAAATTGACACTAACTGCGTCCAAAAGATGATGGACAAGTCCAAAACGTGGAGCAAAACGCAGGGTACCAGTAATTTGTTGCAACGACTCTATAACAATGCCAACACCAATATAATTGGTTGGTAATCATTTACCATCCTTGTATGTTTATCATTTACCATCCTTGTACCACACACTTTTGGAGATTGATTTTGATTTTGTGAAGGAAAGGATATTAGGGTTACCTTTAACTATCTGCCACTTCTTTTTTCATGATTAACATTTCATAGACCCAACGTATATAAGTAACATTTGACTATCGGGTCGATAATATGGTCAATTTGTTGTAAAACCTAACACACATACTACACGTTCAATTTTACACGCTGTCACACCAAACAATCCAATTTTTTTGGATTGGTCCATCTCAATTCAGATTCGCGTCTTACACTGGCCGTTATGCTAGTATGATATTTCGTAAGCCCCGAATTTTCCTACCTAGCTTCCTCATCCATTCAAAAGAAAGGAAAAAAAACGCTAGGGTATAATCTATTGGAGACACCTCACTTTCTGACCAAGGAAGAATCCGCACCGGGCCCATATCTGAAATTCTTATTGGGCCTATCATATATTTTTGGGCTTTGACCACGCACTGTCGATCCAAAAAGCTGCAACCTCCACTTAAAATTCCATTTTCAGCAAGCCTCAGGAAACATCAGCAGCCTCTCTCAAGCTCAACCCCTTCAAATCGCATTCGAGCGAAGACCCAAGTCATCGAAAGCAACCTCGTATTCATTCACACCGGAATTCCTAGGCTCGTGTTGAAAAGTAAGCGCAAATGACACGGTCAAACCGTGGGCATCTAATCGCTCTCTCTCTCCGTCCTGATCATTCCTTAATTTAATCGCGATACTTCGGACAAAGCCAGTCTTATCCCTGTCATTCATCATCACCATCACCGTCCCCATACATCGACCTAGTTTAGAAGTCTTAGGGAAAATGAGTAATAAAATATATAAAACGTCGAAATCTCACGAATCTCGTGGCCCTCGTCGACCACGTCCAGGCATGATCCGCCGCCCAAGCAACTTGATTCCTGGAAAATAATTGGCGTGGGTTTGTTGGGTCTTGGTCAAATGTGGCAAGCTGGCTCCTATTGGCTTTAATCACAATTTTGCCACCTCTCTCAACGCGTAGCTGCAAAAGGAAAGAGGCCAAAAGTTTTTATGGTCATTCACATTGGTGCTACAATATTTCGTTGAATTATTTTAGTATCACTTTAAAAAAAAATAATGACTCGAAAATCCGATGTAATAATGTTTTTTTAGTTTCTTCGACGGCCGTAACTTGTTGGCATGCCTAATCAGCATATATACTCCTTAATGACGTCATCTATATATTTTACGCCACATAAATACTTTAAATCAAACAATCAAGCATTTTCCAAAATTTGAAACCCTAATTTGATTTTCTTTTAAAATTAAGAGTTGAATCTTGCAATGGACATAAGCAAAGATCAAGTAGACAACATAATATGGAGGTCTCGGACAATCGTCATAATTGAAAATGTTATGAGAGAATTAAATAGACGTGTCAATTTACACGCATGACAATCACGAGGCACTGAAATAGAGCAAAACAGAGCAAGGAGGACCAAGCGAGCTTGAAACACTTCAAGTTTCCTAACCGACAAATAGAGCAAAACAGAGAGATGTAAACTCTTGGACCTAAGCTCACCAAAATTAGAGCAAGGAGGCATTGGCCTCAAATCAGGGTTCAAACCAGAAAGCAAGGATTCTCGAAGCACCTTCGTTGGCAAAGAAAGACCAAGCGAGCTCGAAGAACTTCAAGCTTCCCAACGGTGAATGGCAATAGCAACGATGGATATTAATGGCCTGGAATCTGTGAAGGAGATCAGTAAGGGTGCGTTTGTTTGCGTTTCTGTTTAAAAATTGTTAGGAAACATAAATAGAAAAAAGTGTTTTTCGTTCCGAACAATTTTTGAACAAAAAAAACGCATTTAGAAACTTTCTAATAAAAAAATAAACATGTAAACACGTTTGGTAAATTTGTATAATTTTTTATTTTTATTTTTCTATTTTTTTCTTCTTTTGGCCGGTCGCCGCCTCGCCCATGGCCGCGACCGGCGACGAGGGCCGGCGGCCTCGCCCAGCCACGTTGAGGCTCACCGGCCCTTGGCGAGGCCGAGCCTCGTTGTAGGCGGGCGAGCTCGGCCTCGCCGGATCTAGGCGAGATCGAGCTCGCCCGGGCCGGCGCGAGTCGGCCTTGTCTTGGCGGGCGAGCTCGAGCTCGCCCCCGGATCCTGGCGAGGCCGAGCTCGCCCAGCGGCCGGCGAGGCTCAGCCTCGCCCAGCTACGGCGAGCCTCGCCGTGGCTGGGCGAGGCCGCCGGCCCTGGTCGGCCGGTCGCTGGCCATGGCCGAGGCCGGCGATTGGCGAAAGAAAAAGGAAGAAGAAAAAGAAGAAAAATATAAAAGTATTTTTCACTTTTGTTTCAGAAATAAGAAACACAAATTTCTTTTGTTTTATTTCATTTCTTTTTTTTGTTTAACAAAAATGTAAAAAAAAACAGAAATTTTTGTTCCTGGGAATAGAAATAGGTGCCAGCCAAACGCACCCTAAATGAGAGAATTCAATGAAAGGATTTTCTATCAGCTCTCTACAACTAAAAAAATGACTCTTCCTTTATGTGACCGATCTCCCTATATCAGTTGTGGCAAAGCTTGAGGTGGCTGAGGATGGAGATATGATAGCGACTGTCAGTGGTCGAAGACAGCCAAGGGTGTCTAGAGGGTAACGGAGATGAAGGAGCCTTCTCATATCTGATTCTGAGAGAATTTTTTCTGTCTATTTTGAGATAGGCTTCATGGGATGTCGTCTAGGCTAGCCTTCATGTGATGTGTTAGATAGGCCAATCACATGAGAAGTCCACAGCGAACTTATTTCTAATGTAAAAAAAAGTCACGTCAAATTAAACATTTTATCATAAAAGATACCTAATTATTTTGATTGGAATTTATTGTCATATGAACTCAAATGATTATTTTTTCTTTGATTTGACACTTAATTGGACTAATAAAAAAATTTAATACTGAAGTGAATGTCATAAGATACTCTTAGGATTTTTAGTATCCTTATGCTCGATATAAATATTATGTTTATCTTGTACGATTGAAATTTCATTTCAGTAAAGGACTGCATTAAATCAAATTCGATTAATTATGTCGCTGCCGCGCTACATTCATTTCTCTCAATAAAATTTTCCCCGCATTTGGCTAATGCTTATTTAATGAAATAAGGACAGCCTTCCAAATGCAGGGTCCGGGACGAGCAGTATGAACACGCTCATGGCGCGGCGCAAGCGTTACGGCACGAGGCGACGACCGGCACGACGTCGTTCGGGGAGGATTCTTCAGAACGACACGACGTCGGATATGCCTTTTTCTTTCCCTTGTCCAAACGTCGCTTTCCCCCATTTCCTGATGTACTGTCCGTCTCTTCAGTGGTTTAGAAGACGCCCCAGTAAAGTTCCTCGTCCCTTCTCTCTCTTTCTCTCTCTCCGCGTGCTTCGTTGACCTGAAATCTCTCCCCCGACGACGCTCGGGATGCCCTTCCCCGAGCACTAGATCTGTCGATCTCGAGAGCCCATCTCGCGAATCCGAGGTAAGATCTGACGCGCGTGTTCAGTTTCCTTAGTCGACCCCTGTAGCTGTCTTGGGTCGTGTTCGATTTTCAGCGAGATCGTTCCCTTCCGGAGCGTTTTCCGTCTCTAATCCGCTGTTTCGTGATCTGGGTTTGCTTCAGATCTGTCTGTGAGGGCGGAAAGGCTCCGGCTTTGAGAGCTCGAGCGGCGACCGGGCTTTCGGGTTCGAGGGTTTTTTTTTTTCCCGAGCGTTTGGGTAGAGGATCTACTTCCAGATCTGGACTTGATAGAGCTAGGCCGAGCTGTGGTTTTGGAATCGGGACGTGGGGAAATGGCGGTGCCGCTGAAGGATGATTCGATTGACATTCGGGAGGTGTGGAACGATAATCTCGAAGAGGAGTTCGCGTTAATCCGCGAAGTCGTGGACAGATTCAGCTATGTCGCGATGGATACCGAGTTCCCCGGTGTTGTTTCGCGGCCGGTGGGGAATTTCAAGAACATCAGCGACTATAACTACCAGACTTTGAAGAATAACGTCGATATGTTGAAGTTGATCCAGTTGGGGCTCACGTTTTCGGACGAGAACGGGAACTTGCCCACTTGCGGCACGGACAAGTACTGCATTTGGCAGTTCAATTTCCGCGAGTTCAACGTGACCGACGACATGTTTGCTGGCGATTCGATCGAGTTGCTGCGCGAGTGCGGCATTGATTTCAAGAAGAATAATGAGAAGGGGGTTGACGTGAGACGCTTCGGTGAGCTCTTGATGTCCTCTGGGATTGTTTTGAATGCTGATGTTCACTGGGTTACCTTTCATAGCGGGTACGATTTTGGTTACCTGCTTAAGTTGTTGACTTGCCGGAGTTTGCCTGATACGCAAGTGGGGTTCTTCGATTTGATCAATATATATTTCCCCATGGTGTACGACATCAAGCATTTGATGAAGTTCTGCAACAGTCTTCACGGCGGCTTGAATAAGCTTGCTGAATTGTTGGAAGTTGAGAGGTTTGGCGTGTGCCATCAAGCTGGGTCTGACAGCTTGCTCACGGCTTGTACTTTCCTGAAGTTGAGGGACATGTTCTTCAATGGCTCCACAGAAAAGTACGCTGGTGTATTGTACGGCCTTGGTGTCGAGGATGGACTGAGTACTAATTAAACGAAGATAGCTTGGGAAAGATTTGATGAATATTTGTAGACTACTTGCGTGTGAAAGTTCTAGTTCTCTTTGTAAACTTTGGCTAATTGTTATGTTAGTATGACCTGCTTTTAAGTTTGTATGCTCTTTAAGCTGTAACCAAAACCTTGAGTTGGCTTTAGCTTGAGCTCTTGTAAATTGTTGCAATTAGTCTTCTAATAAAGTGTTCACAATTCCTTCTTATATCCACTCTCTGCTCATTGTTCTGCTCATTCTCATGCCCATGCTTTATCTCATTTCACCTTTTATTTTGGTGTATGTATCATTAATAAGCTGTTAACTCCCATTTAAATTGCATCCTTTATTTTGATTTCCTGACATGAAGATTTTATGGCAAGTAATTAATTAGGTGTGCTGTATAGTGCATTCTAGTTACTACGATCAAATGTGGAAATTACAGTAACGTGCTTTAACCTGATACTTCCATTGTTTGCAGAGCTTCGTAAGACTACAATTGTGTACATTTGCTTTTGCTTACTTTGGAGCATATAGTGGCATTATTTCAAGCATCTTTGATTCGTGGCTATTTAGAGTCTACTTTGCAACATATTAGCTTCACTTCAATTGTATTTGCCCAGTTGATTATGTAAGAGAGTTGTGGCAAATCAGATGCTCTATATTTGCTCCCTAATTGTAAATTTTTTGCACTGTTGTCTTGGTCTATTTGAATGACAGTGTCAATTGAAAGTGTCTATGAATTATGATTACTTGAACTTTACTTGTGCCAGAGGTGCTGCAGATGCATCACCAGAGACTTTGCTGAAAAATTGCACTATAGCTGGAATTGACAGACGAGCGTTTCCATCTAGTGTCTTTCTGGCTTATTCTGGATCCAACTCCAGCAGCTTGGTACACCAATTCTTCAACCTTTTTCTAGATGGATAGACTTATTTTTTTTTTCCTTCCAGCATCATTTTAATTGAATATGAGATGATGCTTGTTGAATGGTGAGTTAATAATCCAGTCATTGAAACTAAGTATTTACCCCATCTGTTTGCCGAGATGCTGGGCGTGGAGGATGGATAGAGCGCTGATTGAAAACGGATATATGGGGAGAGATTGATGAATGTCTGGGAACCACTTGAGCGTGAGGATCATAGTTCTCTTTGAAAACTTGGGCTAATTTTTTTGCTACAATGATCTGTTTCTCAGTCTGCATGTTTTCTAAGCTGTAACCAAAATCTCGAGTTACTTTAGCCTAAGCTCTTTGTTTTTTGTTGCAATTAATCTTATACCTTAGGTGCTTTCAACTCCTTATAATGTTGACTCTCTTTTCATCCTCGTGTTCATGCTTTATGATCATCTTTGCGTCACATTACATGCTGTTTTGGTATGTCTCTTTCATATAGAACTTATTTTGAGGTGCTACTATTATCTTCATTTTATATGCAGAGGCATGGATGGTTCTAATATAAATGGGTTGCTTCATTCTGTTACATGATTATTGAATATCATGAATAGTGCGTGCGGAATTATCACGTTCAAATGTGCAAGTATCGACTGCCAGTGATGATGGCCTAGTGGTAAGGGCATTAATTTCACAAATGCAAAGTCCGGTTGTTGAATCTGCTCACGGTTGTATGAATGCGTATATCGCTTTGTTAAAATGGATTCTGAACCTGTAATTTCTTGGTGGGGCTATGGTGACAGGGTCTGCCCACCTTGGATTGACGGGTCACAAATGGGGCTAAGTCATGACTTGCGAACATTTCATCGTGAAATAATCCCCAGAGACAGTAGACATGCCGGTTGTTCCTCCTTGCACATTCTGGATTGGCAAGGATAAGAAAGCAAAGAAGTGGCAAGTAGAGGGATACACTGATTGTTGTGACGTGATCAACCAAATTTGGCGTGTTTCCATAATTTACTAACCTTGATGTTCAGTTTCGGAGTATTGCTTTTGTAACATTTGGACCATTGAATGGCCTCATAAACACTTCTTTGATCATGGCTCATTTTGTCTTTGGGCATTGATCAGTGATGAATAAATTTCTCCGCACAAGACTACTTTTTTTTTTTTATTGAATCTATTCTCTTTGATTGTTTAAGAGAAACTTGTGACGGATAGAACGCTTCATGTTTGCTTCTTTCTGCATCCACATCTCAGTTTTTCTGAATAATTATCTGTCGACAGTGGCTACAGCATTTGTAGAAGGCACTGCAGATGCATGACGGGAGATTGTCGCAGATAGAGTTTTCTCGCTAGCTGAATTAATCTGAGGCGCATCATCTTCTGCCTTATGGGGATTGATTCAAATCTACATGATATAACCATTCTTCAACTTTTCAGGTTCGTATGCACTATACCTTTTCCGTCCGCTATTATTATCAAACACAATGTGAATGAGATGATGCATCTCAAACTGAGGAGAGAATGATTCCTGTTGCTGGCGTTAACTGTTCTATGTATGTGTTTGCGGATATGCTGCACGATTCATTTTGCGCTTTAACTTGCCCATTTTTAGTTTCCGTACCTCTACTGTCCTTGGAATGCCCGTGTTTTTCATTAGTCTTCAAGTCAGAAGAAAACTACATCTGAAAAATCACTCCATTCATTTTATTTCTGCTTATCAATATCTTCAGTTATTGAGCTCAACGATTTCGATCTCATTTCCAACCCCTGGATTTTGCACTTGAAAGATTGAGTGCACGGTGTTTGTTCTTTGCTAGAAGCACCCGGACTACACAATTCCTCTCGCCATAGCTTTGCGAAATTACCGATTGCTTTAGTTTGTTACCCAATTATATCGTCCTTTGGTCAGCAACTAATCCTTCGATACTTGTGCTTTACGACACTGAAAAGAGGGAGATGCTACTGCATGTTATTTCTCATGTTCTTCACTTCACTGTTCCTCGTTAGTTGTTGAAATTGGCAATCGCAGATGTTTGATGGAAAAGGCTGGTTGTGTAACTCAATGAAAGGAATCTATTTGAGCAAATCAGAAATTGAATTGAAAGGTAGATAAACATACACACAAAAAGGCTCCCACTTTCCAACGATATGAACAGGATATCCTTGGAGATCACGAACCTTCAAGACGAGAGATCTGAGAATTTTTCCGGGAATAATTGTAAAGTTGTCTGAGAGAAGTCAACAGTTGACCAAATTTCAAACGAGTTAAATGCATTTATTGCAATCGTCACATGCTACGGACAGTCTTTCCAAGTTCATCAGTGATCCCAAGCTCTTGAGGCTGTCATCAGTAGAAGGGTAAGAAGCAAACATGTTAGAATCAACACGTGATTACTGTGTGTAATGGACATTAAAAGGTGATTTCATCGGTACCTTGTCTTGAGATGATCGAGTTCTTATCCTGGCCGAGAGCCCAGAAGAAGTACCCACCCAAGCGCTGAGACCGAGCAAATCGGACCTTCCTCCGCACAGACCCCACATCGTCATAACCAATCCAAGAGACTCCGACGTACGAGTAGTACGACACCGACTCCTCGTCGAATTTGACTGCTGCATGGTTCTGCACATTAAACTCAACAATCTGTTTGTATGTCAAGGTACCCTTTCCAGGACCCACTCCAACAGCTGGAGCCCCGACGCCAGTAACATTTGGATTCTGGAGCGTCCATGTCCGACCATACAACGGTAGGCCCATCACCAGCTTTCCGCTCGGCACACCAGCTCGAATCCACGAACTGATTCCGTAGCTCGTGCTGATGTTGCTCTTCGGATCATAGAGTGCCGAATGCTCGCCCGTGAAATTCTCCCAGGACCCGTGATAGTCGAAGCACATGGGGCTGACCCAGTCCACGTACTTCCGGATTGCCTGACTGGGGTACGATCTGGGCGAACCCCAAACCTGAAATCCTGATGCATAGTACACAGCAGACGTCAGTAATAAGCGGATTTTACCACTTCTTTTGGACTCCTTATCCAGGGCTTTTCTCCACTCTTTGTAAAGCAGAGCGAGGTTGGACATGTCTTGTTCATCAGCTGGATACTCCCAGTCCAAGTCAACTCCATCAAAACCGTATTTTCGAGCTACTTCAATGGTGGAGTTTATGAATGCTGTGCGAGTCTCTGAGCTGTTCACCATCCTGGAGAACACATTTGAGTCCGACCCACCTCCACCTATGGATAGGAGGGTCTTTACCGCCGGCTTTCGCTTCTGCAGCATGCCCGTCAATCCAGGCAGCTTGGTTTGGTCAGACGCAGTGACATTGAGCCTGAACGTGGTTGGCTCGGGCAAGAGGAACGCATAGTAAATGTGAGTGAAATACGAGGTGTCTATGGAGGATGCATGTAATTCAGCATCTGACGGCCAGTAAGCTGCTTTGATAGCCCGAGAGGCGCCACACTGAGCAATTATGCCTAAGGCCGCTAGAAGCAGAAGCGACAAGATTATTCGAAGACTGGCCATGCCTACAAAGTTCGCAGGAGCTATGTTAAAATCCAAGTCTCCTGTTGGGATGTGAGGTATCTGTCGCTATTTAACTGTCATTTGGAACTTCGAACGCGTCGATCGAGGAATTAAAGACAACTTGAGAAGTAGTCAAACTTACCCGGGAACAAGTGGGCCGAGCTTGTTTGTACAGGAAGCTCTGTTTACATGGAGGTGTGTCCGAGATGACCGGCCATTTCTTCGCTTGGAAATCTCTTTCTCGAGCGAATCCTTGAGCGTCAAGTTAGATGCTCCCCGGGTTTTAATCGGCCTGTTCGATCCGAGAGGCACGTCGACGTGAGTGCTCCGGTGACTTTGGGTTACTGAATAAGCAAGCATGCGTTGCAGCCAATCTGCATGCAAGAGACTTTAATATGCGTGGTCCAGAAATTCACTTCAGCTAGAAGCTTGCGCGTTATGCTTCTAAAGGAAATCCAACCTCCCGTTGACCTAGAATTGTCAATGCAAGGGAAGATGAGATGCCAACTTTGTTTAAAAACCTACATTCAGAGTCACACAATTTTTTATAATTAGCTGCCGGCCTATATCGAAGCTACTATTATATAATAAGCCTTTATCTCGTTAACTATGGTACATGAATTCAATGTTCAATCTTATATTATATCCTTTATAAGCTCTAAATGTAAATCAGATCATATAGGGCCCGCATGTTTTTATTCCTAAAAAGTGTTCCTGGAACACTTTTTTTTTTTTGTTCTTTTGTTCCCTAACACAAAAAGAACAAAAAAAACGAAACAAAAAAAACTTACTTCTCATTCTAAAACAACTTTGAAGAAATGTTTCTTCTTCTCTCTCTTCTTCTTCTCTTCTTCTTTTCTGCTTCTTTTTTTCTTCTTTTTTTCTTTCGGCCGGCGCCGACCTTGGCCATAGCTAGCGATCGGCCGTCGAGGGCCGGCGATGTCGTCGAGAGTTGGCGACCTCGCTGGAGCCTCGCCGGGGGCCGGCGAGCCTCATCGTGGCTAGGCAAGGCTGCCGACCCTGTTGGCCGGTTGCCGAAGGCCGGCGACCGGCCGAAAAAAGAAAAAAAAAAAAGAAAGGAAAAAAAATGAAAAATAAAATAAAAATATTAAAAAATTAAAAGAAACAAAAAAAAGAATAAAATTTACCAAACGTGTTTCTGTTTTTATTTCTGGAACAAATTTACCAAACGCGTTTTTTATTCAAAATTGTTTCTCCTGGAACGAAACACTTTTTTATTTTTTAATGTTCCCGAAAACAGAAAAAGAACAGAAATAAAAAATGCGTGCCCATATAAAATAATTTTGCGACATCCATGTTCAACTTATATAGGTAATCGTTGTGGCTTTGTTTTATATGGTAATTAAAATAGAAGGAATTGTCAATGCAAGGGAAGATGAGATGTCAACTTTGTTTAAAAACCTACATTAAGAATCACGCAATTTTTCATAACTAGGTGCCATCCTATATTGAATCCAGCATTATGTAACAAGCCTTATCCTGTTAAGTATACTACTTCAATTCAAGTTCACGCTCGATCTTCTATTATATCCTTTATAAGCTCTGAATGTAAATTAGATCATAAAAAGATAATATTGTGACATCCACGTTAAACTTATACTGGTAATCGTTGTGGCTTTGATTTATTTGGTAATTAAAATGGAAGGAATTGTCAATGCAAAGGAAGATGAGATGCCAACTTTGTTTAAAAACCTGAATTCAAAATCACTATTTTTTTTTTAAATTAGATGTCGGCCTATATCCAAGCTACCATTATATAACAAGCCTTATCTTGTTAAGTACGGTACATGAATTCAATTACACATTCGATCTTATATTACATCCTTTATATAAATCAGATCATATACAAGATAACGTTGTGACATCTACATTGAACATTTATTGGTAATCGATGTGGCTTTGTTTTATCTAGTAATTAAAATAGAAGGAATTGGTACTTTCCTTGGAAAAATAGATTTCAGCTCCGTTTATCCCTGAGCAATTTATCATGTTTCGTGCTCTTTTAATTGTGCTCCTAGTATATTATTCGAATATCTTGAGTATTTAATTTCATGATCCGTGGCTTAGTTTCTTTACAACATGAGTTCTAATGCTGTGTCATGGAAAATACCCGATGATATATATATTTCTACCTTTGTCAACGCTTTCCATGAAATGAATTTAGTAACATATATTGTAAAATCTCGTGATTTTGCCATTCGTTCTTACGGTACAATTTTATTGACTCTATCATCGATCATAGATGGAAAATGCATCATATCATCCGTTGAGAAACGTGTAGTGGTGATATCATGTCGAAATGTTTTTTAATGTTTTGTAGCTATCATTTCACTTTACAAAAAAGCAACATATTTTCTTCCATTCCTGATTGGAGGAAGAGAGATCCATCGTGATGATACACTTAACATATTGTGGTGATGGAAGAAGAGAGAGATTTTTTTTTTCTCTTTGTTATCTATTTTAGAATTACATGTTCACCTTCAAGCATGTAACCGACAAATCAAAAACTAGTCGAACAAGATACATGTCCGTCAGCAAAATGATATAATTTTCACCTCAAAACGACCATCTGCATTGGGTAACCTCCGCCTAAGTAGATTATGACCTCTATGACTCCATAAGACACCAGATCACTTCAAGCAAATTATTTGTATATATACATGCCAACACCTGTAAGTCATATTTCTCTTTTTTCGTGAAATTGAAGAAGTTATACAAGGATTTTGTCGGGCCCGTTCATTTCGTACTTAATTACATGGTATCTAAATTAAGTAAATCTATGACACTAGTGTGAATTCGAGTCTCTCCAATTCAATTAAGACCCCGGCTCTTGAATTTCTATGTGAATTATGATCGAGAAAATGAAATTTTCCAATCATTGACTCAAAACTCATTGTCAAACCCCACTCAACGAATATGGAAGTAATTATGGCGGAACAAGTCAACTCATCTGATAATGCACTATTTGAATCAAGCACAATAGAAACACTTGCAACAAAGACACATACCTAGCAAGACTCGTCTACAATGAAATCCTTTGTAATGCCACAGGCACCGAGTCAACAATGAGAAGTACGATGCGGTATCGCTCAAGTGACAGCTCAAGAAAATATCCATGCTTGATTTGATGAAGCCGTTGATGTGGATCATTTGTGATTTTCTAGGTCAGCCTGGAACAAGTGAAGTGCTTTCAAGCACACGACCGGCCAAGAAATTCATGTTTCTACAGTTGGAAGCGATTGATATTTCTTGTTGGTTCTTGATTCCAAATTCTCAACTGCAATGAGGAAGGTTATTGTGTTTTGTTCCTCTACTTTTACCTCTCGACTTTTCCTTCCTTCTATTTTTTCCTCTACCACAACAAAATAAACTGAGATGGGCATGCAGCTTGCTCTTGGCCGATTCCAGGAAGGAAAACGAAAATTTAAGAAAGGCCAATATTTTCTAATTTTTAAAAAGAAAATCATTTTCCTGATAGCAAGGTATAGGCCTCTTGCTGACTATGAAATGATAGTGCATCATCTCATCTGCCTAGATGATCTAAACCTCAGAAAACGAGAAAACTGTTATCCAACAGAAAACTGTTGAAAGTTCGCTGTCCAGCCACCTGTATGGTCTGAACGGCAGGCTATGGACCTCATCTCGCACGGCGCACAACCCCAAGCAAAGGCCAAGATGCCTCAATGCATCTACGAGCCACTAGGCTCGTGAGGGCTTGCCCGAGACACAGCTGTGGGCATTTCACCCCCCTCACTCACCCCAGGCGCGGGAGGCTACTATACCGCCTACCCAATGGTAGCCAGAACCTAAGTCCTGACGTGGTGTCTACCTCCATCACTGTGAGGCCCCCAAATTCCCTGTTTATCTTTGTCTTATTGGTAGAGAGGGAATAAAGAGGACAGCGCGGGGTCTCCCACCCCAGGGTGGTTCTCCCGCTTGTTCTCCTTAAGCCTTTTAAGGACTTGCTCGAGTCCTAACTTCACGATAATGTTAATGAACCAATAGCCTTACAAATGCCCACTGTCCAGCATGCACACAATTTTGGCAGTTTATTGAAAGTTAAATATTCTTGGAGGAGTAGAGTCTACAATCATTCATAATATATTGTTATTCTCATAGTAGATTAAAGATTGTCATCTCATTATTTTTCTTAATATTTCATTTAACTCAAAAACAATTTAGAAAAGTTCAAAAGTCGAGGTGATACACCCAAGCCATAAGGACCCATGAGGATTGGCTTGAGGTTCATCAAATGAAGTCAAGATCAACAGCTCGCTAGCCATAGCTCGGACAACGGCTTATAGCCCATTGCGAAAAAAATGCCAAAAGATGCATCAATTGAAGCACAAGCAGTAAAGGATAAAAGCAAAATCGAAATCACACGAAACACAAAATTTACGTGGAAACCCAAAACGGGAAAAATCATGAGGAGAGAGAGGGGTTTTACTATCTTCAACAAAGAGTATGAGAGTACAATCCAAAAGCTCTAAAAACCACTTGGTGAGCCGCAAGATCTAAAGATCTAACAAGAAGATAATAATAAAAATAAAAGGAAATAATATGGAGGCTAGGATTTTTTATGCGTTATTAAACACATTCCCTTTAGTATCCCTTCAAAAAACCCTAAAACAAAAGTGCATAGTTTAAAATACCCTTATTTCTAATTGTAAAGTCAAAACTCAACAAACCTCCACATTGGCTTAAAATCTCCAAAACAACATTATGCCAAGATTGGTCTAAAATACCCTAATTTGAAAGTCAAAAACTCAATAAATCTCCAGATTTGCTTCAAATCTCGAAAAGAACATTATGCTAAATGCCACAAGACCTCTCTCCTTCAACACCAAAAGTGAATACACAAGGCTACCCTTAAAATGGTGGAATCGACGATGCACACCCCTAAGCCTACGCAAGCGTACTTGGTGTAAGAAACGAGGGATAAAAAGTCACCAACTTTGCCTAAGCAAATCAAATGGTTAAAACACCAATCAAGTCCAAACAATGTTTGAACTTGGTCAAAGGAACTAGTTTGGTCAATATATCTGCCGAATTATTCACCGCAAATACTTTCTTCATCATAATTGTACTTTTGGTAACCTCATCAAGCACAAAGTAATACCGTATGTCGATAAGTCTTGTGCTCTCATGATACATCGTACTCTTGATCAACTAAATCACACTTTGGTTATTACCAAAAACAACGGAGGCTCCCTCCTATATCACTCCAAGTTCTGTAATCAAACGCTTCAACCAAAGATCTTCTTTTACCATTTCCACTATTGCCATGTATTCTATTTTGGTGGTAGACAAATCAATTGTGTCTAACCAAAATCGCTCTCCAACTAACCAAAATCGCTTACGTAGTCAATATCAACAACTGAATGTCCTATATTACAATCTTTATCAAAGACTAAACCCACATTTGATGTACCTCGGATGTACCGAAGAATCCATTTCATGCCTTGCCAGTGAGCTTTACTCGGATGTACCATATATATACTCACAACACTAATAGACTGTGAAATATCTAGACAAGTGCAAACCATAATATATATGAGATTATCTACAGCATTAGAATATGAAACTTGAGACATCTCATCTTTCTCTTCTTTAGTTTGAGGCAATAAAGAAGCTGGAAGCCTAAAATGGAACGCCAGAGTATTTTTGATTCGTGGCTATTTAGAGTCTACTTTGCAACTTATTAGCTTCACTTCAATTGTATTTGCCCAGTTGATTATGTAAGAGAGTTGTGGCAAATCAGATGCTCTATATTTCTTCCCTAATTGTAAATTTTTTGCACTGTTGTCTTGGTCTATTTGAATGACAGTGTCAATTGAAAGTGTCTATGAATTATGATTACTCGAACTTTACTTGTGCCAGAGGTGCTGCAGATGCATCACCGGAGACTTTGCTGAAAAATTGCACTATAGCTGGAATTGATAGACGAGTGTTTCCATCTTCTAGCTTATTTTGGATCAACTCCAGCAACTTGGTACACCAATTCTTCAACCTTTTTATAGATGGATAGACTTTTTTTTTTTTTTCCAGCATCATTTTAATTGAATGTGAGATGATGCTTGTTGAATGGTGAGTTAATAATCCAGTCATTGAAACTAAGTATTTACCCCATCTGTATGCCCACCTTGGATTGACGGGTCACAGATGGGGCTAAGTCATGACTTGCGAACATTTCATCGTGAGATAATCCCCAGAGACAGTAGACATGCCAGTTATTCCTCCTTGTGCATTCTGGATTGGCAAGGATAAGAAAGCAAAGAAGTGGCAAGTAGAGGGATACACTGATTGTTGTGACGTGATGAACCAAATTTGGCGTGTTTCCATAATTTACTAACCTTGATGTTCAGTTTCGAAGTATTGCTGTCACGCCCCGATCCTCGATCACGTGCCGATCCCTCACCTGGTCAATTAATAGCGACGTCCCATGACACATCGTCGACCCTCTTCATTTAATAAGTGCATGCGGGAGCAGATAGAAAATCCCCAGACAATAAAACAATAGGATAGAAAAGCATGCCATATTTTTCATATTGAAACTCATAACCAAACTTTTATTGATGTTCAGTTTCGGAGTATTGCTGTCACGCCCCAATCCTCGATCACGTGCCGATCCCTCACCTGGTCAATTAATAGCGACGTCCCATGACACATCGTCGACCCTCTTCATTTAATAAGTGCATGCGGGAGCAGATAGAAAATCCCCAGACAATAAAACAATAGGATAGAAAAGCATGCCATATTTTTCATATTGAAACTCATAACCAAACTTTTATTCAAAACACAAACCAAAGTATTTCACAACTATTCACAACTTTATACTCTAACTCTATTCACATCAAAATAGGGTTCACAAAAGAGGATGGGATCTCAGTCCATCCGGGTCATACTCAAGATCCCTCTAGGTATTATCTTCTTCTTCCAAAAATCCTTCTCCTTAGGTTTCACCTTAGAGTTCTCCTTCTCAGATTCCTCCTCCTCACGCCTGCCACAAGTCCTAGACAGTCTACGTGCGTTCTTTAAGGCGCCATTTTCGCACAATGATATCTTTAATCACCGAACAACGCCTGTTTATACTTCGTACTTGATCGGTCTCAGCCAATAGAATTCTCAGTTAGCTCTCACCACTCTCTCCACTTAATAGCTCAACAAGGCATTAAAAATGCTAAATAGTCATACTCGGCCATCTACCAATCAATCATTCAATTCCACTCAATTCAATCAATTTAGGGTAAATCCTTAAAATATCACAATTTATTTAATTCAATGCAACGCAGAGCTCAAATAAATAAACGGACTATGCCAGGACAATCAGCACGAGATTTCGGTCGTGGGCATCTCAGCCTTAATTTCAAAAAATTAATTAATAAATATTAAAAATTCAACTTAACTCAAAATAAAGCCCAATTAAATAAACGGACTTCACCACGATCACCAGCATAAAATTCCGGTCACCGGCCATCCCGATTGAATTTCCAGAAAATAAATAATTAATTTAATTAATTTCGAAAATTAATATTTAATTATTAAAAATTCCACTTAGGCCGGAATTGCGGGTCGGGAAAAATCCCGAACTACCCTCAATAAATAGTAGACCACATCTACTTACTAGATGCACACTCAATTTGTCCAATTCGCATCACAATTGACTAATAAACACTAATCTATACTAATCTAACCACATAAACCTAATTAATTAAAACTAAACAATCCTAAGGCATAATTAGTCCACTAAGCAAGGATTAGTGAGGTTACTCACCGGAATTGCGCGCAAGTTGGATCAATCCGACGCGGACGTTGCGATAGGACGATTCCTCCCAAAGCACGGGTTGGGTTTGGGGCCCGGAAATGGCCCAAAAGTGGGCTCAAACAGGGCTGGAAACCCACTTGGTGGGTTGCTACCTTTGGCTGGCCAGAGCTGGTCCAGTGGCCAAAACGGCGAGGCGAGGCCGGCGGAGGGTGAGGTGGACTTCGGGGAGGTTAGACGGTGGCCGGACGGAGCTGGGCGATGGCCGGAGGCAGTCGGACTGAGCTGGACAGAGGCTGAACGGGGCTGGATGGCGCACGGTGGGGACGACAGGCGCGGGCGTGAGGTGGCGGAGCGCGGGGCGTCACGCGGGTGGTGCAGTCGGTGGCCTGGCGACGTGCGGCGGCGACGGCAAGCTGCTTCGGTCTTCGGGCGAGCTGCTACTTTTGTTTTGCTGGTTTTGGCTAGTTCGCACAAAGAAGAAAGGAGAAGAAAGGGTCGGTCATGAGGGAGTGGGGGGAAGAAGAGAGAGAAGAGAGATTAGGTTTGAAAAGTCAAAAAGAAGAGAAAGAGGGGAAACAAGGTGGAAG
This sequence comes from Eucalyptus decipiens, assembly GCA_014182575.1. Taxonomy (NCBI): domain Eukaryota; kingdom Viridiplantae; phylum Streptophyta; class Magnoliopsida; order Myrtales; family Myrtaceae; genus Eucalyptus; species Eucalyptus decipiens. The sequence continues at coordinate 25,145,825 of CM024611.1, read as the reverse complement.
CCAGCAAACATTTCGGTCAATTGGGGGGGGAGAGAGAGAGAAAAAAGGAAAAGAAAGAAAGAAAGAAAAAAAGGGGAGAGAAAGGATACTTGGCCAAAAAATGAAAGAATTGGGAAGAAAAATGAAAGAAAAGAATTTCCTCAAGTAGGAAATTCTTATCCCAAATTCTTTTGAATTGGCACTTAGATAACCAAGGAAATTCCAAATTAAAGCACTTGGTCTACACTTGTATTTTGTATCCAATTTCCCTCTTGAATTTCTCTCAAATATCTATCCCAAAAATCAATTGATACTTCCATTATCAAATTGATTAATTTCCTTATCCAAGAATCCCCCTTGCTTCTCAATTTCATCGACAAAATTAATCCCCGACTTCAATTGAACGAAAATGGCCACACGACTACTTTTTCCCAAAAAGTATCGGTGTCAGAAAAATCTTCGGAGACTGAATTGATACTCCTAAAATTTATTGTGACATGACAGAAATTTCAATTTCCGAAATCGGACTCGAATTGGCAGTTAATTTCTATTCGGCGTGTTTTTAGCGCGACTTAAATTACCGGGTAACTTTCAGATATTTTTAAGTGCAATTGACTCGTGGTCGATTTTCTTCGAGCTACTATGATCTCACTCGACACATTGGTGACTCTCGGTTGTCGTGAAAATCTCGAGAATCCAAATACGAACACAGGGTACCAAAACAATAAAAAAAAAAAAAAAAAACCAATCTAATGCCAGTCGACATGAATTTTCTAATTTAGTGGTGTCACCCACGATTAGCCACACATCTCTGTCGATCCAGTCTATCTCTGATTTCAAATTGACTTTTAACTGTGCCGTAATGGCCTTTAAAGATGGACACGGTCGAGAAGTTACCTTAAAATTCCTACTAATTTTCCCAAATAGTCTAGTTATCTCAAGAGTGATTAGTTATGAGAATAGCCCTATAGACACGTCAATGAAATGCCCGATTCATTCAAAAGAAAACAAAATTGAATATTTGGGATGTCACAATTGCTTTTGCCACATTTGGACCATTGAATGGCATCATAAACACTTCTTTGATCTTGGCTCATTTTGTCTTTGGGCATTGATCAGTGATGAATAAATTTCTCTACACAATACTACTTTTAGTTTTATTGAATCTATTCTCTTTCATTGTTTAAGAGAAACTTGTGACAGATCGAATGCTTCATGTTTGCTTCTTTCTGCATCCACATCTCAATTTTTCTGAATAAAAATCTGTCGACAGTGGCTACAACATTTGTAGAAGGCACTGCAGACGCATGACGGGAGATTGTGGCAGATAGAGTGTGCTCGCTAGCTGAATTAATCTGAGGCGCATCATCTTCTGCCTTATGGGGATTGATTCAAATCTACTTGATATAACCATTCTTCAACTTTTCAGGTTCGTATGCACTATACCTTTTCCGTCCGCTATTATTATCAAACACAATGTGAATGAGATGATGCATTTCAAACTGAGGAGAGAATGATTCCTGTTGCTGGCGTTGACTGTTCTATATATGTGTTTGCGGATATGCTGCACGATTCATTTTGCACTTTAACTTGCCCATTTTTAGTTTCCTTACCTCTACTGTCCTTGGAATGCCCGTGTTGTTCATTAATCTTCAAGCCAGAAGAAAACTATTTCTAAAAAGTCACTCCATTCATTTTATTTTTGCTCATCAATATCTTCAGTTACTGAGCTCAACGATTTCGATCTCATTTCCAACCCCTTGATTTTGCACTTGAAAGATTGGGTGCACGGTATTTGTTCTTCGCTAGAGGCACCCGGACTACACAATTCCTCCAGCCACAGCTTTGCAAAATTACCAATTGCTTTAGTTTGTTACCCAATTATATCGTCCTTTGGTCAGCAACTAATCCTTCGATACTTGTGCTTTACGACACTGAAAAAAGGGAGATGCTACTGCATGCTATTTCTCATGTTCTTCACTTCACTGTTCGTCGTTAGTTGTTGAAATTGGCAATCTTAGATGTTTAATGGAAAAGGCTAGTTGTGTAACTCAATGAAAGGAATCTATTTGAGCAAATCAGAAATTGAATTGAAAGGTAGATAAACATACAGAGAAAAAGGCTCCCACTTTCCAACGATATGAACAGGATATCCTTGGAGATCATGAACCTTCAAGACGAGAGAACTGAGAATTTCTCCGGGAATAATTGTAAAGTTGTCTGAGAGAAGTGAACAGTTGACCAAATTTCGAACGAGTTAAATGCATTTATTGCAATCGTCACATGCTACGGTAGATAAACATACACACACAAAGGCTCCCACTTTCCAATGATATGAACAGGATATCCTTGGAGATCATGAACCTTCAAGATGAGAGATCTGAGAATTTTTCCGGGAATAATTGAAAAGTTGTCTGAGAGAAGTCAACAATTGACCAAATTTCAATTGAGTTAAAAGCATTTATTGCAATCGTCACATGCTACGGACAGTCTTTCCAAGTTCATAAGTGATCCCAAGCTCTTGAGGCTGTCATCAGTAGAAGGGTAAGAAGCAAACATGTTAGAATCAACACGTGATTACTTTGTGTAATGGACATTAAAAGGTGATTTCATTGGTACCTTGTCTTGAGATGATCCAGTTCTTATCCTGGCCGAGAGCCCAGAAGAAGTACCCACCCAAGCGCTGAGACCGAGCAAATCGGACCTTCCTCCGCACAGACCCCACATCGTCATAACCAATCCAAGAGACTCCGACGTATGAGTAGTACGACACCGACTCCTCGTCGAATTTGACTGCTGCATGGTTCTGCACATTAAACTCAACAATCTGTTTGTATGTCAAGGTACCCTTTCCAGGACCCACTCCAACAGCTGGAGCCCCGACGCCAGTAACATTTGGATTCTGGAGCGTCCATGTCCGACCATACAACGGTAGGCCCATCACCAGCTTTCGGCTCGGCACACCAGCTCGAATCCACGAACTGATTCCGTAGCTCGTGCTGATGTTGCTCTTCGGATCATAGAGTGCCGAATGCTCGCCCGTGAAATTCTCCCAGGACCCGTGATAGTCGAAGCACATTGGGCTGACCCAGTCCACGTACTTCCGGATTGCCTGACTGGGGTACGATCTGGGCGGACCGTCAACCTGAAATCCTGATGCATAGTACACAGCAGACGTCAGTAATAAGCGGATTTTACCACTTCTTTTGGACTCCTTATCCAGGGCCTTTCTCCACTCTTTGTAAAGCAGAGCGAGGTTGGACATGTCTTGTTCATCAGCTGGATACTCCCAGTCCAAGTCAACTCCATCAAAACCGTATTTTCGAGCTACTTCAATGGTGGAGTTTATGAATGCTGAGCGAGTCTCTGAGCTGTTCACCATCCTGGAGAACACATTTCGGTCCGACTTGCCTCCACCTATGGATAGGAGGGTCTTTACCGCCGGCTTTCGCTTCTGCAGCATGCCTGTGAATCCAGGCAGCTTGGTTTGGTCAGACACAGTCTCGTTGAGCCTGAATGTGGTCGGGTCGGGCAAGAGGAATGCATAGTAAATGTGAGTGAAATGCGAGGTGTCTATGGAGGATGCAGGGATTTCAACATCTGACGGCCAGTAAGCTGCTTTGATAGCCCGAGAGGCGCCACACTGAGCAATTATGCCTAAGGCCGCTAGAAGCAGAAGCGACAAGATTATTCGAAGACTGGCCATGCCTACAAAGTTCGCAGGAGCTATGTTAAAATCCAAGTCTCGTGGTGGGATGTGAGGTATCTGTCGCTATTTAACTGTCATTTGGAACTTCGAACGCGTCGATCGAGGAATTAAAGACAACTTGAGAAGTAGTCAAACTTACCCGGGAACAAGTGGGCCGAGCTTGTTTGTACAGGAAGCTCTGTTTACATGGTGTGTCGGAGATGACCGGCCTTTTCTTCGCTTGGACATCTCTTTCTTGAGCGAATCCTTGAGAGTCAAGTTAGATTCTCCCCGGGTTTTAATCGGCCTGTTCGATCTGAGAGGCATGTCGACGTGAGTGCTCCCGGCAACTTTGGGTTACTGAATAGCAAGCATGCGTTGCAGCTAATCTGCATTCAAGAGACATTAATATGCATGGTCCAGAAATTCACTTCAGCTAGAAGCTTGCACGTTCTCCTATTGAAGGAAATCCAACCTCCCGTTGACCCAGAATTGTCAATGCAAGGGAAGATGAGATGCCAACTTTGTTTAAAAACCTGAATTCAAAATCACAATTTACTATAATTAGATGTTGGCCTATATCCAAGCTACCATTATATAACGAGCCTTATCTTGTTAAGTACGGTACATGAATTCAATTACGCGCTTGATCTTATATCACGTCATTTATATAAATCAGATCATATACAAGATAACGTTGTGACATCCATTGAACTTATATCGGTAATCAACGTGGCTTTGTTTTATCTAGTAATTAAAATAGAAGGAATTGTTACTTTCCTTGGAAAAATAGTTTGCAGCTCCGTTTATCCCTGGGCAATTTATCACGTTCCGTGCTCTTTTAATTGTGCTCCTATTATATTATTCGAATATCTTGAGTATTTAATTTCATGATCTGTGGCTTAGTTTCTTCACAACATGGGTTCTAATGCTGTGTGTCATGGAAAATACCCGATGATATATATATATATATTGTTGGGATATAATACGCGGAAATGACATGATCTTGCAATTTACGTCAACGCGAAATCACCAGAGAAATAAACGAGAAAATAAGGACACCAGAAATTTACGTGGTTTGGTCCGAGTATCGATACCTACGTCCATGGGGTCGCCGTATATATATAGCTTTGTCGACACTTTTCATGAAATGAATTAAGTAACATATATAGTAAAATCTCGTGATTTTGCCATTCGTTCTTACGGTACAATTTTATTGACTCTATCATCGATCATGGATGGAAAATGCACCATATCATCCGTTGAGAAACGTGTAGTGGTGATATCATGTTGAAAATATTTTTTAATGTTTTGTAGCTATCATTTCTTTTTTTGTAGCTATCATTTCACTTTACGAAAAAGAAACATATTTTCTTCCATTCCTGATTGGAGGAGGAGAGATCCGTCGTGATGATACACAGAGATCCGTCGTGATGATACACTTAACATAATGTGGTGATGGAAGCAGAGAGCGATTGATTTTTTTTTCTCTTCGTTATCTATTTTAGAATTACATGTGATCACCTTCAAGCATGTAACCAACAAATCAAAAACTAGTCGAACAAGATACATGTCCGTTTAGCTAAATGATATGATTTTCACCTCAAAATGAGTATAGGTGCGTTTGGTTATACTTTTGGGGAAAGTCTTTAGGAAAATGCAAAAGACTTTAAATGAAAAGGGTTTTTTAAAATGCAAATTGCGTTTGAAAAATTATAATCTGAAAGTCCATTATGAAGTATTTTTGAGCAAAATGGTGTTTGGAAGACTTATATTTACAAAGCATATTTATTATTAACAGAAGAAAAAAAAAAAGATTTGGCCAGTAAGGGTTGTGGCTGCTGGCAATATGGGATCGCTGGCCCCAGTCATCGTCTGAGGTCGCTAGACCTCAGGCAGGCCCCTGGAAACCACCGACGAGGGCCACCCGAGGTCGGGCGACTGCCGGTGGGGGTCGTGTGACCCCCAGTGAGACCCTCGCATGAGGTCGAGGGGCCTTGGTGAGGGTCGCGCCTAGGTCGTGAGACCTCGCTGACGGTCGCACGACCTCAATCGGCTGTCGTTGAGGCTACGCAACCCTCGCTTGAGGTAGCATGACCTCGCGACCTCGGCGAGGGCTGTGCCTAGGTCGCGTGACCTCACTGGTGGTCGCGCAACCCCGAGCAATTGTTGCCGGGGCCACATGACCCTTGCCTGAGGTCGCACGGCCTCGGCGAGGTCACCGAGACGCAAATCGTGTGGCCCCCTGCGAAGGCCACCGCTACCTAGATGACGTGGAGGTCGCCACAACACCCTGGCGACGGTCGCCTAGGTTGCCATGACCGTCGCTTGGGTCGTTGTGACGGTTGCTAGCCTTTCTCTAGTTGGTCGTTGGCCCCTCGCAGCCCTCCGCAACCCTGCCGACCGCCCTCAACGGAGAAGATGAACAGTGAATGCATAAGATGATGAACAGTAATTTTTACATGTGTAGAAGGTTGAAAGCCCAAGGTACCCCAAGACTAGCCTTAGGCTTTTAGCCTTAAGAATGCTAGCTTTTGGCTAATGGGACTTGTAAAATTTTTCCCAAACACCTCATATTTAGCCCAAAGGACTTTAGGTGTTCAAAGCCCATTCACAAAGCGGTTTCCAAACGCAGCCTATCTGCATTGGGTAACCTTCGCCTAAGTTGATTATGACCTCTATGACTCCATAAGACACTAGATCACTTCAAGCAAATTATTTGTATATATACATGCCAACACTTGTCAGTCATATTTCTCTTTTTCGTGAAATTGAAGAAGTTATACAAGGATTTTGTTGGGCTTGTTCATTTAGTGCTTAATTATATGGTATCTAAATTAAGTAAATCTATGACATTAGTGTGAATTCGAGTCTCTCCAATTCAATTAAGACCCCCGCTCTTGAATTTCTATGTGAATTAATATCGAGAAAACGAAGTTTTCCAACCATTGACTCAAAACTCATTGTCAAATCCCACTCAACAGAATATGGAAGTAATTATGGCGGAACAAGTCAACTCATCTGATAATGCACTACTTGAATCAAGCACAACAGAAACACTTGCAACAAAGACACATACCTAGCAAGACTCATCTACAATGAAATCCTTTGTAATTCTCTTTATTTTCCTTTTTGGTTTCTCTCTTAGTAGAAGGGAATTCAAATTCGAACACGTCGTGGGTCAATAAGATCATTAGTTGTACAAGCCGCCTCTCATGAGACATCGATAGAGATCGCACTAAATGCCGGTGCGAGGGCGTTGAAACCCATATCTCTTTGACTATCAAGGCTGGTCTCTCGCCACTGCATTGTCACCCTGTCGAGCCTGATCGTGCGTTTCTTTTAAGTCAGAAACCATAGTTGTTGCTAATTAAACCCATGTGGGCCGGAAATTAGGCAAAGACAAATCGTGTATAGTTGGACTGAATAATGAAGCAGGCTACATTTCGTCTCCCACTGTGAATGGTGGGTTGTTGGAACTCGCTATGTATCGACTATCTGGTACTATGGGCCCAAGTTTGGCGAATGCCATTTGCACCTGTAACCATTTCTCACACCATATGATGATTTATTAGGATTTTTTGAAGAATTTACAACCTTTTACCGATGCGCTTGAAATTAATAAAGTGTTGACATAAATGGTAAGAGAGTTTGCTCATCTTCTCATGGTATTTTGGCTCGAGACTTGTTGGGAGCACTTTAGGAGTGAAGTCCTGAATGCACGAGATCAACCCTTAAGATTGTCTGGAGAAGTGGACTAATCCAGATACATGAAACTTGATCCAGATTCCACTTATATACCAAATCAGAAATAAAGAATGAGGCACTGGAAGACTTTCCCACTAATTGTAATCGAGGAAGTTTCATGACTTACGTTTTTGAGGTGTCATTAACGAAAGGATAGGCTCAGGACAAAGTGGTGGTCTGACGAAATCTATTTATTATTAACTAGAAATGTTGCCGCATGCTGATTGGATTCTACAAATCCAATCAATTGACCCGAGAACCAAAGGAGAGATCAAGAAAGCAAGAAGAAATTAGAAAGAAAGACAGGCCAAGTGCCCCCCAACTTGATCATTTTCTAAACTTTCTTTAATTTATAGTGGGATATGCGTTTTGACCCATAAACCCTATGCCTTCCGCCAACTTGGGCACACCTGGTTTCAGTTCCTTCTCTCATTAGATTTAATTTAATATTAACAAACTAGTCTGGATTTATAGGTGTACAATTTTCCACAGAAATATATATGTGTCTGTGTGTAACTTAGTCAGAAAAAAGCTGGTTGTGAAATAAAAATCTTTGTGCGGGTTGGAGTAAAATGATGAAAATTAATGATTAATAGAAATAAAGTGGTTACTTAGCACGCCTGTCATCAACCTAGTAGGGGGCTATGCCTCCTTACATTTATCGGGGACAATTGCCCCAACTCAATTATAAAAAGTTTCCACCGATACATGCTTCCTCTTTTTTCTAAATCATATTTTTAATTTGACCTTCATTATAAATGAATTTTGACCATGCCAAATTTTTTAAAGGGGAAATTGGACTTGATATATGGGAACTCAACAAGCCCAAAAAGGATGCACAGTTTTTTTTTTTTTTATATACCACTCAACCCAAGTATTTAAATTCAGCGAAGTTCTTAGTTGGAATTGAAGTTGTTTAGTCTCTAAACTTTTATTTTAGTGTAAATGTAGTCCTGGGAATTCATTCCTGCTGAAGTTCATTTTCGGATTACCGGAGTGGACTATATACTTACGCAATCGTGAGCATAAAAATTGTGATAATAATATTTTCTGACTGTAGTATCCTAATGGTAACTTTCATTTAAATTGTGTATCACATCGTAGGCACAAGAACATTGACCAATTTTCAGAGTAAATGTAGGCTAGACTACAAAATAAGTGAAAATTAAGGATCGAAGTATTATAAATAAATAAATAAAAAATCAAATTTAAAAACCGTAAATTCAACTTTTCTCACAATATATAAGTTATCGTTTTTTTCACTAGTGATCCAATGAGACTTGTTGAAAATAATTTTTTTACAATTAGAGAGTCTGAAATCATTATACCAAAAAAAGAAGCAGAAAATCTTTATAGGAACATTTGAAATGCAATCATGAATCCTATGTATGGATTTGCTGAGAAACTTACACTTTCATGCGTCATGAGCTGGTCGAGGGTTGGAAAAGGAGAAGAATAAAGTCATTTCACATTAAGGAGTTGATATATTATAGTATAAGATATTTTCTTTGGTGGGGAAGAGGGGGAGGATTGGAACTCTGTGGGGCTTCCTCTTGGTTGGATGATCCAAAGCAGGATTTATTTGCCCGGACAAAGAGATCTCAAAAGGAGATTTGGTTGTTCATTTTGATTAGACAAGTAAATTGCTCATCGAATCATATGAATTTGTTCTTTTTCAGCATCTGCCAATTTAAAAAGAATATCATGTCTATTTTTTTATTGCAGAAATTGAAAAGAATCATGTCAAAACCCCCACTCAAACCTCTCTTCATCTCATCATTTTTTTTTTCTTTTTCTCATGTGGTATTAGGGTTTGGAAGAAAAAGGGGTCTAAATTTGACTTTTGTTTTCGGATTCACTGCTGATGCAAAGAATAGGCGGCACGTATGATATCGAAAATTTATTTGCGAAAAAAGAAAAGAATAGAACTTTCAAATTTTAATTAGTGCAATACAGTTCATTAATTCGATACGGCCGTATGAAAATTTCTTTTTATCGGTTGCATTATCATTTCATATAACTCCTTAAGAATTGGCCGTGGACAAATACAAGAGCACAAACCCCATATTAAAATAACATTATAAAAGGACAAAGCTAGATTATACTCTGATCTAAGGGGGCAACTTTGGAGATTTGATCATGTTAAACTAATAAAACAGTGAGGGGAAGCATTATCATTGAATGAGGGGACTCCACATCAGCTTCCCAATTTCTTTGTCGGCCATTTGTCATCGTCGCCCCCACCAATTCATGTCAAATACGACAAAAAAAAATGGAGATAACATAATCGGGGTTTTAGATTAACCTTATTTGCCCTTAATATGGCAACCCAGGATTCCTAGAAGCCTCAATGAATCTTGGGATTATGCAAAAGAGGGCAATTTCTTGATCGCAAGGAATTTCCGTCTCATGTATTCGTGGACACTAGACATGAGTTGACCAATTATACAACTGAAGACCATACACAAAAAGAGAGAGAAAAAGTTATCCAACTCAAGCCAGCAGAGATATAGCTATAAGCACCTTCTAAATGATACATATTTTTACTCTATCAAACAATAACGAGATTATCTATAATATATCATCATCAGCACATTTTGCAAGAGAGTAGCTATGTTCCTGGAAGTCACAACCTTTTGACTATGACAACAGTCATGACTATCTAGTAAACAGACTTCCGACTATTCATCATTGGTTTAGTTAGGTTTGAATGATCTTCCACAATCGCATTCATTTGAAGGTGATCGATTATCAGTTAAAACTCCTCGAAGTTGCCTTTAGAAACACTTGCGATTGTAACGATATTTGCCTTCTCTTGCTAAAAATTATCTGGTACATTATAAAAACACTTCATTTTGTGATTATCCAATATAATTAACATCTGTCACATATATTAGAACATTTGTTGCTCGCACTAGACAGAAAATTCATACCTCATTATAATTCTACATCACGATGAATATTCTATATGTTGGTCAATTCCTATTGTTAAAATACGTAGATATTAACCCACATCTTCATTTGGTAACTTAAGTTGTTAGAATAATTGTTCCACAACAATTTAAATGGTATCAAAGTAGGATCTACTAAGTTCAAAGCTTTCCGAGCCTCTCATTTGTCTCCCTTACTATATACATCCTCACTTAACCTTAGGCCAAGTCCTGTCTACGTGTGAGGGGCACAATTAAAATATTTAGTTATCAACGGTGTTAGAACATTTAAATATTAAATCGGGCTTTCATTTAATAGTTTAAACTATAATTAGTAGTAGTCTCAAAATATTTTACAAGATATCAATGCAGGAGATGTTAAATTAAAAATTACTAACCCCTTATTTATCTTCCTTATTATATATTTTTGCAATTAATCTTATAGCAAAGTTTTGCCTGCTTACATAATTTTAAACCACGTTTTTATCTAATAACCTAAACTTTTAGGAAAACTGATAATGTTCCCACAATAATTTAAAGTTAGCTCCGGTTAATATGATTCATATAAGAACCACAATCTCAATCTCCGTTCACCTACCTTTTGCTAGGGGCTTGAATTGCATGAATGCCTAAGCTTTCATCTATACCCTATAGTTTCGTCAATGCCTTTCGTTAGTGACACATAACACCGAAAAGACTGTTTTCTAATTTTAGGGAGAAAGTCATTATGAAAACGAAGGAAGCTCGAGATGAGACAGCATTTTATATAGACTCGTGTCACACTACACGTTACTTAATTTCCTATAATATATTATCATTCTTTTCTTTTCTTTTCTTTTCTTTTTTCAGCTTGCCAGCTAGAGATGATATGATCATCATATGCTTTCAACGTAGAATCTCTATTTTTATAATTTTCTTGGGTCTAATCATTCAACAAAGACGGATCTTCTTAATTCGATAATTCTCTTTTTCTCCACCCTCAAAAAGAGAAAAAAGAAACCACGAAATGTTTTCACATTTCGTGGGACTTGAAGGATAATGATATAATGTTTTAGTGTATGACCTAATAAAAGAAGAAAAGTCGGTAAGGAGTTAATCCAATGGCTGAGAAATAAAATAAAAAAATAAAAGAAAAAGAAAAAACAGAAAAGCAGTCAACATGACAAGACAAACCTGCCTACGCTAGAAAACCCTAAAGAAGCGTTTGGAATCTGTCTTAGCATGTTCAATTGTTCTTTGTCCAAGAGCCATGCCCCTATACCTACCCATATGTGTTGGGATGCGTTCATCTCTCAAGTTTTGGCACACCTTCCCTTGCGTGTGGTGTCCATACACATCTCAAATGTTCTATCGTAAAAGGAGATCACAACTATTGAAAATATTACAACACACTCTCTCACAAGCAAATCGAATTTAGAAATGACAGGCAAAATTGACAAAAAAAAATCTAGGGACAAATCTGGTTTTAATGCCACTGTTCAATCTAGTCGAAATATATGTAAAGAGTAAATAAATTTTATAAATAAATGACGTGTGATATTATAGTGAAAAGAATGGTGGCTTTTGTAATATTCTTTTATCAAACTAAAAGAAGAAAATTTCTAAATCCTTTAAATGGTTGTGTCAGTCACGTACCCTGCATTTTAAAGAAATTTTTGAATGTCACCCCATATTAATATCTTGTTTATACATAGATGCATATAGGCTTGTAGATTAGGTGTAGCTTTTAATACTACAAAGTTGAACACGTTTGGGAAGTATCGAGGCTGTCCTGTTTGGGATGAAACATGTGGTATTCTACATTAATTCTTCAGAGACGCGACCATCTTTACAATAAACAAAAGAGGTGATCGTACACATTTGTAAATTCGCTTTATTGGGCCCTTCCACGTCCGTTGTTACCACGAGGATTGCGTAGGGTCTAGGCTATGGATCTTGGCTTTGACATTGGCATCTCAGTCGTTTTACCTGAGAATAAACCCATGTAAAAACTAGAGTAATTGGTGGAAAGTAACGCATTTGATTCTTGGATCTATCCTCGATTTCATAAAATCTTGATTACTCTGCCAAAAAACGAGCTTGAACTTACATATATTACTAGTCTTGAGCTCTTCATTTATATCGTGATGCGATAGAGGTGACGGGTTTGCCTAGTAAGCGGTGGCACAATGACAGATTTATGGTTTTAAATTGAAAAATATAATTTTCTATGAATAATCTATAGTTTGGCGGCGTTTGAGCCCTTTTACTTAGCTAAATAAAAGAATAAATCCAAGTGAATATGACATGATATGACAAATGCTACGCAATTTGAATTGTTTAGATAATGTGCTAGATTTGGTGAATATAATTTGCTTGGGCTTGTTCAAGATATTGATTCAGTTAGATTGTGCTGACATTGTTATGGGGAGAATTTACAAATTTGCGAAGCTAAGTCACATCGACTACTTATCAAGCTACGTATCTCAATTTGGTGGGTGGATTGAATTGGTGTTCCTAAAGTTAGTTGACATCACCGACCTAAGAGCAAGCATCAACTGAATACTCACTTGTAGAGTTTGCCATGGAATATTTGCTAATTTGATTGGTTTAAAATTCATTGTTGAAAGAAGAGTTTACATAATTTAACTACTCAATGCAATATGGTTTGATACACTTGGAAAAGCGAGGTAGGCAATGTGAAAATGAGATTATTTTATACATAAATTTCAATTAATAAAATGACAATATTAAACATTTTCATATAGTTTAATGATTAAGTTGAATATATACCAAAGTCTAGGGACCACATTGAATAAATTGTAAGTTTAGGAACCACATTGCATATTGGACAAAAGTTCAAGGATTACATTGAACAAAGTAAAAATTTATGAATTACATTGCACATTACGCCAAAATTTATGGACTAATTATGTTTAGAAACCATAGAAGGGAAGGAAAAAAAAAAAAGAATTATTTCAATTTTCCAACCCTCTTCTTCACAAAAATTTCAAAATCTACTTCATTTCCCACATCTGTTCCTCATTTTCCTCTGTCTCCTCGACTTCTTGAATTGTTTGAGGTTGTTAACTAAATTTTCATAAAAACCTCCAATTTCAAGAATTCGAAGTTATACAGGCGGCGAAAAATCACCAAAACAAAATTGCTAGACACATGCTAGAAGAATCGACATCATAATCTATATTACCAAAGATTAATGAAGAATCCACAAGCAGAACATGAATCCCATCATTAGTAATTGGCCAAAAAATCAATGAAATTCCTGAAACCTCGTTTCTCTTTTCATGATGGAGTTACCGGACATGGAGTTTGAGAGAAACCCATCCCATTGGAAACAATAATTACATTTCTCTTGCTTTAGGGATTGGCCCCCAGGATGGATCAAAAGAGAGGCGCATGTGATGCCCCCACCAAAGGAGCAGAGAGGAAACAATAAAAATCAAGGATGGGGCGCTGCAATCGCCCTTTGCCCCCATGGCCATGGGGCTCATGGATGGACCTTCAAGTACAAACGTGAAAAGCTGTTTTCAGTTTGCCATTTCTCCCCCAAGGTCAGCCCTGTCTCCCACATGATTGATGAACCACTTTTGTTTGTTGCGCGTGATGTGCTCCCTCGGTCCTTTAATTTCATGTCCTTTTGATTTTATGTTCCGCAGAGCGATGAGAGGAGAGCATGTAAATTAGTGGGTCACGTTCAACGCTAAAAAGAGTTCATCACATCATTTAGCATGGTAATTTGCTGCTGATCGATGATAATATAACTAGTACTACTTTTGTGAGAAATTATTATTTGAAACTTCTGATATTAACTCTACCATAAAAAAATCTTTTTTCTTATATCACTAAAAGTATACTCACTACAACATAAATACCTTGAATCTTCTTCTTATATCACTCAAATTCCTAAATTTGTCCATCGTGAAACAAAACTATAAAAAACCCCAAACTTATAAATATATCTAGGATGAAATTGAAATAGACAGTATATATATCACACATATATAAATTTGACTCTTTTTTTTTGACACAAAAAAGATTAGGGATATTTGGAGTCTATGGTATTTGTGTTTGGATGAATATAATTTAAGATATTTTTTAAGGTATCTGCCCTTCTTGAAAAATGTGACATCTAATTTTTTTGTAGTTTTATCAGCGCGTACAGAACAAAAAAGTCATTCAATCTCTCTCTCTCTCTCCCTATTAGTTTATTCATTGATTCTTCTTTTCTTAACTTTACTATATATGAACTCCGTACGACAATTTACCCTTCCTTATATAGAAGAGCCAATTACTACCGAACAACAGTACTCCCTTTAATCTTATTTCCCACCCATCTTCAATAATTTCATAATCCATCCGCAGAGATCAAGCCCTTCAATTTCCTTCTTTGCATCCTCCCATGGAAGCACCGCACGCTAAAGATCCGCCATGTCCATCCGAGTCCTCCACCATCATATCGGCGCCCGAGCCTCCTCCGTGCCCACACACTCCCCTCCAAAACTCCAAAGAAAACAAGCAAGAACTTATCTATGTGGAAGAAGAAGAGGAAGAAGAAGAAGAAGAAGAGAGGACATATCAAGATCAAGGTCAACCATCAGCTCAACCTACTAGGCCACTAGACCTAAACCTTTCGTGCGGCGACTCCAATCGCGGGTCCTGCCCGGAACCCAACCTCATCCACTTCTTGGACATGGGCCGTCCTGAGACATCGCCGGAGGAAGCTGCTGAAGCTCCTTCAGAAGCGGAGCCTAAGGTCTTCTCGTGCAACTACTGCCAGAGAAAGTTCTACAGCTCACAAGCACTCGGAGGACACCAAAACGCGCACAAGAGAGAGCGGACTCTTGCGAAAAGAGGACAAAGGCTAGGTGCGACGGGCTTACATGTCCTGGGAAACCCTTTTTACATGGACCAGCCCCATCACCACCACCATTACTCGAGCATGTCTTCTCTCCCTCTTCTCGGAGGCGGCGCCTATAGCAACCGATCTCTTGGAATTCAGGCGCATTCCATGATCCACAAGCCTTCTCATGCACCTTCCTTTGGTGCCAGTCCTATTGGGAATGGTGGGTATGGGAACCATGTTTGGAATAGGCCTCCAATATTGGGTCAACAGCCAGCAGTAGGAAGGTTGCTGCCCATGGAGAGCAGTCATCATCAAGCAAATGCAACAGGAGGATCATCATCTTATTCTTCTTCAAGAGTTAGTGTTGGTAGATTCGATAATATCACACCTTCAATGGGTATTTTGGGAAACGACACCAGTAGCAGTGGTTGCTGGGGGACGACAACCGGTGCCCGGTTGAAAGCTAATCAGGAGGAGCTGCAGAAGCTCGACTTATCACTCAAGCTCTGGAATTAGATATCATTTCTAGCATCATGTTTGTTGAAATTCTCTTCTTGTAGAAATTTTTCTTGCTTTTATCTTTTTCGCTTTCTGGGGTAATTTTAGCTTATATATTCTGCTCGTGAGATTTATGTATATCTCTAAAGATAGGAGACTTTGGAGGCATTAATGTCTTTCCAATTCTAATCGGAGCTTATCTGACCATGATGGATTTTGAGGGCTGCATTTGTTAAAGATGAGATTTTCAGAATGAGTTGAAGATTGTTCTGATGAAAGCTAGCTAGCTGCAAACTTTGTTGTTTCTTGCCAGCAACTAGTGACGACTTTCCTGGCTTCTGATTCAGATTGCCCTGGAAGAAAGTCTGTTCTTGAACCCGACGCTGTACTTTTAACATCATCCTTGAGTGCTACGGTGATACGGTCATGATGATTGGTTTCTTGCCATAATCATCTGAACCGTCAAATTTGGACAGGTCCCAAGTTAACTTCGATGAGAGCGGTCACCAGTTTCGGTGGTGCAAACCAGCTCAGAGGTTGTTTTGCATCTAATCCATACGATAACATCTCAGTGTTTTGACTTATGCAGAGAAGATGAGATCTCACTTTCCAGTCCATGTAGGAATGATCTTTCACAAGCCGACATGTCACTGCTAGGAGAGCGCAACCACCGTCCTTCCAAGGCGAAGTACCACCTTGATTGCGGTCTCCACACTACGAAGGATCATGGCTTTGACAGCACGATTGTCTCTGAATCAGAAAGAGGTCTCTTGTGTAGTCTGCGAATTAGGTTTAACCTAATTGTTTTACGTGAATCACATGGATTTAACAATGGCTGTCGTTGATAATTAGTTCAGGTTCACCCTACAATTAGAACCTGAGCTGACGCCTGACGGGAGTCCTACAATCTCCAACCCTTTACAGCTTTCTTCGTGCTACGCAAAAAGATGGAAAGAAGAAACCCCAAGAATTATGTTGTAAGTGGGGAAGGAATGAAAAGGGGCTCTCATCTGAGAAACACATATAATCTTTGTTGAATTTGCCCTTTTTTTTAATCAAATTCTTGAACTTTTAATTTATTAAACATAAGTTATCACATAGATCAAAAGACTTTCTAAGTATATTTCCGATAAATCTTTGATGTTGAATACAATTGAAAAACCACTGTCATCAAGTTATGTCAATTAGCTTACACAAACACTGAGTTTCGGCTCCACCTCGCCTAACAAGTCATTTCGAAAGCAAGTGAAATCATGTGAGAAATCGTTCCACATCATCACATCAAACCATGCCAAAGATGCAGTGATGCATCACCATTCACAGACACGATCCTAAAATCATTCCCTCATGCAAGGTTGAAGAATTTGCATTAGGAATTGGGAGTCCGAGCGATGAAATTAGCAAGAGGTTATGATGCACATCCATGATTTTTGCACATTTGATGTACGAGCACATTCGACCATCCTCATCGATTTCTGTCCAATTCTTAGCCATGACCCATTAGACCTTACCACCAAATAAAACCATAGAATCCCACTACGGATTAGAAGCACTTACAGGAAAAGTTCTGTTCATCCTGATATCAGCTTTAACAGAAACTAACTGTGCAAGCTCAATGATTGACAATAAAATAGGAAAGCAAACAACCCAAGTGTCCAATCTTTATAAGATAAACAAAGGAGCCGGATCGGCATTCGCCAGTTACCATCGGAATAAATAAAAGTTCGACGATCTCAAAAAAGATTGGCTTCCACGGAGGAGAGACCAGTGCTTTGTCACTTTTGGACCGCGACCTGCTCTACTATCTTAGCCTATTTAGGCCTTGTCTTCTTGCGCGATCCGTGTGATGCGTCGCTTTCGCAGAGTGATCACTGAATCTAGGAAAGATATGATTTTAACTTAAATCTAATGTGATGGTCAGTCCGCATTGCATCACATTTTGCATTATGCCACGGCTAAATCGTATTCTAAGGGGCGAGGCTGAGTCATTTTCCAACCGGGTCCCCACCGAAAGTAGGTCTTGCGTTGGCACCCAATGAGGAAGTCGGGTGTTTTCGCTCGTCATCGTCCATTGATTTCCTCTCGCAGCTTCTCCACATGCCTAATTCAGAATGATTTTTAGTCAAGGGAAGGTCCGTGGGCAGGTGATGGGAACTCGCCCCATTGAAGAACGCATGTTGGGTCGTCTGTTTTCTACAGTTAGAGATAAGGAAACAGTTCGTTTTGAACCAGTGTCGGGTTCCTTATGCTCAAACCAGATAACATGCTGGTCGCTTGACGGGAGTGTCATTCACTTCAGTCGAGCTCACCTCGTGTTTTTCCTGAATACCATGTCGCGTGGTAGTTATGCTGTCCATATCTTACATGTCGAGCAGTAACTCTATGAAAATAGATGAGTTGCTATTCTATCTGAAGAGTGTTTGCCGTGCTATGCATAAGAAATACTAAAACAATCTCACCAAGAACAAGACAAGATTGCAATTCAAATTTACCAGCCAGGCCTGAAGATACCGATTTCCTTTTGGACAGACGCTGAAATGCACTCACAAACTATTGATGTAAAATCCCTGGCGAGTAAAACAGATAAAAGGAGAACATTACGATAACAAGCCAAAGGCAGAGCATTTCTTCAACTAACCATGCCTGCAGTCCGAAAACACTAGATTCTGTTGAAATAGGACGATGACATGAAGCCATGAATGATTTCTTCACGAGTTCAACTCATAAAATACCTTCATTCTTCTGTCTAATATGATTCACAGAGGTACAACAGCAACGATGAGGATTTCCATGCAACAGCAGAAGCCATCCCCATAGTAGTGACCGCAACATCAATGCCACTTTGCCATACCGTCTTGAGATTAAGATTGTCATCTGATGCCAATAGAGAATAGAGCCTCAGAAAAACATTATATCAAGTTCTGTATAACTCCTTAGAAAAAAAGTCCTGCGCAACAAATGTATGACAAAGGAATATCATCCATGTCAATATCAAATTATATCTCAGCTTTGAAACCATCAGATCAGCTTAATACATTTTTTGCAACACAGATAAGGAAGTAGGTGGATCCAGTAAAATTTGTCAGAGATAACTGCCAACTAACAGGAATGTCAACCATTCTATTTTTTATCTTTTCTATTTACCAGCATCGTCCCTCAATGGACGGCCAAACTGTGTCATCCTCCAAATATAGCAACCATCCATGAAAAGCGCACCCACTGGGGGAGGGGTTGGGGAAACAGGGAGTGGGGTAGGGAAGGCAGGCCAGATATATACTTTTGTGGGTGGAACATTTTGATGAAATTTCCTTCAAAAGAATATATAAGAAACCCAAAATTCTGAGCTGAAGTCAAAACCAAACCAAACTAGAAACGAAAATTTGAACCTGACACTGAAATTGACTTCATTCGTGTGGCTTGAACTTTTTCCAAATCAATAAAATTCAGTTTACATGAAAATCTCCTAAAAAGTGCGTAATTATGCACAATTGCAGAGAAGCATATACGACTATCACACAGGAAACACCTTTTAGGCTTCTCCTAAATGAGCACATAAATGCACATGGATGCACAACATGCCAATACCCACTTGATGACAATATAAATACGAAACGAGTATATCTAAAAAGCTCTGAGAATGTCATCCAACATGACACCTTAAGAAAGCACCATAAGTCAAAACCACTATAAAGCCTTTTCATGCTGGACATAAAGACCCCAGTTTGAAGACATATGCATGCACTCATACACCATTTCCCAATGTGCATGTCTATAATGCTTGGCATGTGCAGCATAAACTTGCACATACCTGAACGCCCCAGAAGAAAATTGAGAATACAATTAAAAAAAAAAAATCATTAAATCATTGATTAACCTGAAAACAAGCAAGAAGTTTGCTATGCATTTATTGACATAATCCAAGCTACTGCTCTCTAAACTTAACCAAACGTATGTGATTTACACCGCCAGAACAAGGATCAAGTTTCTAGCCAACCAGATTTAATGCTCTATTAGACCTGCTTCAGCTTTCAAAACACAAATTAAAAGTTGAACAATTTAAATATGAACACAAGTCATGCCACTCACTGCAGTCGTTGGAAGGTAGGTCTTAGATTGATATCCCTATCATAATCATACAACACCATTGGAACACTTGAAGATGGGGGGCACAATGGTCAAGCAGCTCCACTCAATTTAATTAATCAGTGATGTTGAAATTACAACCACGTAATGATACACCTATATAGGTAGAAATCAGAGCTAACCATTATTCAGATCTTAGTGGGCATATTACCTCCAAGAGAAGAGATGCAAGCTGAGGCTTTCCTTAATGGCTCACTCCTTATTGACAAACACTCTTTTACTTTTGAATCAATGACTTCACATTTTTTAACCACCTAAGGTGCTCCACCCGTTCTTTGTTCCTCATGTATTCATGCAAGAAAGCAGACATCTTGTTGTTTACTCCCCTTGTCTCCAAGAACTCCCGAAAAGTATTTCGTATTTTTGCATTCAACTTCCTGTATGGAAAATTAATCCCAGAGGATGCAATCGGTCATCTCCTTTAAGACAAATCTCAGCTACATTTGCAAGGTGGAAAGCAAAGAACTAAGAACAGCACTCTGGAACTTGGAATGAAATTCATAACTAGAAGGTGTTTATAAAGCGAAAAGATCTCCTAAAAACAATAAACCTCCAAAAATAGAAGAAAAATATCTATATCAGTAAATTTCACCGCATCTGAAGTTTGGTACATAACATACCTAGAATCAGGTCCCATGTAAGGCCACGAATGCATCTTCTCCTGCATTTCCTTTCTAAATAGGTAAACATTCCGAATCTCCAAAGAGTCTGGCCATGCTGAGCATAGAAACTCCAGCATCCCAAGACCATCCCCTTTAGATACATCAACCAGTAAGCTTATATGCAGACGCATATCTTGACGAGAGTTGTCTTCACCAGGTTTTTGTACGAGTACAGCCGCATCAAATGAGGTTGCTTCAATTTTAATATCTTCTCCATTGCCAAAATTCCCTCTCAGTGTGACCCACCGTTGACCCGGTTGATCTTGAACAGTAAAGGAATCAAACTTTGTAGGAGGCTATAAAATTCATCAAAGAATAGAAAGATCAGAAGTTACAACAGAAGTCGCAATTTTTAGAATATCACAGCAAGACAATATCGGAGTATATCCTACGTCCTTGTTTAGCACCACTAGAATCCCGAAGTTATCATCTACCACTACCTTATAAACAAAATAATTCAAATACCGTCACTAGAGATTTCCTTGTTCCCCCAATGGTAGTCATGGCAAGACAACATGTCGGTTGATCTTTATAGTCACTAAGTTTAGATAAACCTCCAAGTCAACTCGATCACTCCAATCCATTCCAATCTCTTAATGGTACCTTTTGCTTTCCTGAGAGATAGTAGTTCGCCCGGAATTATTTATTCACTTTTGACACTGAAATGAAATATCATGCGCATCATCTCGACCCGCATAAGCATTTCCACTGGGACATGGACAGAGTTCTTCATGTCATGGTCAAAAAGCGAGGAAAGAATCAGAAATATACACCAACGCCCTTTCAGCTAAGACAGTAACTGCATTATTAGTATGCATTACGAATTCCAACTTCCTAATAACACGATGAATTCCTGCTGCCCCAACACTGCCAAATCGCCAAGCTAACTTCGCAGGAAGAACAAATCGCCGGCCACCCTCAAACAGACAAAAACGAGTTAATCCCACTAACTCCTGCGCTCATTACTACTCTTCGCTCAAGAAAAAAACGTCCCTTTTCCCCTCCTTTCCCACCCATTCGCGCAGGAAACAAACAGAAACTCAGGCACATGGACAGAGTTCTTCATGTCACGGTCAAAAAGCGAGGAAAGAATCAGAAATATACACCAACGCCCTCTTAGCCAAGACAGTAACTGCATTATTAGTACGCATTACGAATTTCCACTTCCTAATAACACGATGAATTCCTGCTGCCCCAACACTGCCAAATCGCCAAGCTAACTTCGCAGGAAGAACAAATCGCCGGCCACCCTCAAACAGACAAAAACGAGTTAATCCCACTAACTCCTGCGCTCATTACTACTCTCCGCTCAAGAAAAAAAAAACGTCCCTTTTCCCCTCCTTCCCCACCCATTCGCGCAGGAAACAAACAGAAACTCGGGCACACGACAAGGAAAAGAGCACAGCCCAGTTCACCTCGGGGACGGGGTACTCCGACTCCAGCTCGATCCGGCCGTCGAGGATTCTGAGGATGTGAGCGTCGAACGGCGACTCGACGACGCTCTCGGCAGAGTATCGTCTCCCTCGAGATAGGAGCGCGAGGGCCGCGTCTTGCGGCGGGAATGGAGGTCGCCGTGGTCGGGAGAGAAGGCTTGCGAGGGGTTCGGGGTGGAGGAGCGATCTCCGAACCGAACGCGCGAGGCGGGAGCAGGAAGAAGCCATTTTCGCTCTGGACTCTGTAGAATTCGACGCTGCTTTGCAGGTCGCGAGGAGGGAGACGGCTGCCGATTATTCGGGTTGGGGGAGGATGAGTAGCTGGGCGGGCCGACCCGGGCCCGATTACATGCTGGATCCATCAGAGTTTTTGGCGGGTCTGAAGGCCCGAGGTTTTCCCCTTTTTCACGGTGAAGTGGGCAAATAATTTAGCAACAGGTGATGAGTTAAGGCCATACGAAGTGTCCAGTTTGGAACTCAAGGCCCATTTGGGAGAGCATTTTTAATGTCTTTTAAAGACCTCCAAAAGCCCTTGTGCCCAAAGTTGAGATGTTTTGTTACACTATCCCAAAGACTCTTGAGATACAGTTAAACATTTCCAGAGTCTTTTCGCCCAACGTAAATACCTGGCATTGACTCGGTTCATTTTTGGAGCGCTGCTTTAGGGGTAGTCGAATTTTTTTTTTCCCGACTTTGCCTTCACTAATGTGGTCCTATTCATGTCTTGCCCTTGGTCAACTATTCATCGTCACTCTCTAACACTACTGCTTCAAATCCAGGTCACTGAGGATCAATAGTTGTGAGCTATCCGGGTGAAATTTAGAGGGTTCACGAGACTGTCTCATGATGAGGGTTGAGGGCCACCAAGGGTCACGAGAGGCGCACCAAAGCTCACCGAGGGTCGTTAAGGGTCATGCGAGAGTCGCTAAGGATCATGAAATACTCACCAACGGTCGCCTCTGGTCACTTGGTCAATGCTGGCTAGGTCAATGCTTGCGCAAGGCTTTGTGGATATTCAGTAGCTCTATATCTTTCTTTTTTTTTCTTTTATGTTTTTTACTTCATTGCTTTATAAAAAGTGTACCAACATTAAGTATCCAAATATTATTTATTTTGAGAAGATACAACTCGAGTCAAAGAACACCAGAGAAATACTTTCTCCAAAATTCTTCCCCACACATCCAGAATGACAGGATTTGTAGGTAAATCAAGGGGATGTCAGTTTTTTTTGCTCGAGGTTTGTGTTTAAGTTTGTAGGTCAAATTGGGCAAGCTGGCTGCTATTTACTTTAAGTCACAATTTTGCCACCCCTCTCATCATGTCCTTGCAAAGATTATGTTTATCTTGAATGATTAAGATTTCGTTTCGGTGAAGGGCTGTATTATATCGCCTCCGATTAATTATGTGACCATCGGGTTACATTTATTTTCCTCTTTAAACTTTTTTTGCCAAACATTTTTTTTCGGTCTACTATATTCCTACTTTTACACTCACTCGGACTTTTCGCCGAACTCGACTAAGTTCTTATTGAATGAAAAACGGATAGCCTTCCATGCGGGACAACTAGGGCGACTACCCTGGACTGCAAAGATCACGTGGTCCCTGAGATTTGCCGTAGGAAATCACATGGTTTGAACAAAACTCTGACCCAAAAAAAAAAAAAAAAAAAAAAAAAAAACAATTCAAATGATGGGGTCAGAGGAGAAGGATACAGTACGATGTTGTTAGAGAGGATTCGGACGAGCACTTTCCTCATTTCTTGCTGCCATGTCATTTAGAATGTTAGATTTTATAGAATCATTAACAACTATATTAAAAATTTAAGTTTTAGACAAAGAAAGACATTTGGTCTTTTTATCTAATATTAGGCATGTGACGTATTTAATTAATAAGATAAATGAGATTTAGAAAATATTTTAACTTAGAATTTTCTACTCTAATATCATAATAAATTTTGTAAAATTATTACCAATTATCCTAAAAGTTTAAGGTATTAAAAGAATGTGTTGTTTAATATTTAACTATTTTAACATAGAACACGCTCAGTAAAGTCCTCTCTCTCTCTCTCTCTCTCTCTCTCTGCGTGCTTCGTTGACCTAAAATCCCTTCCCAACCAAGCTTTGTTCCATTTCCAAGTTTAAGTTCTGTTGATTTCCGGTGACAATCGCAAATCCAAGGTAAGATCTGATATACGCGCTCTGCTCCTAGTTGAGGAGTGTTTGGTTTCACCAAATCCTTCCCTTCAGAAGTGTTTTCTGTCTGTAATACGTTGTTTCATAATCTGGCTTTCAGCTTTGAGGTTTCAAGTGTTGATTGATGATCTACTTCCAGATCTGGACTTGATAAAACTAGGGCAAGCAGTTGTTTTGGAATGGGGACGTCGAAAATGCCGATGCCACTGACAGATGAATCGCTTGTCATTCGGGAGGTGTGGAACCATAATCTCGAAGAGGAATTCGCATTAATCGGCGAAGTTGTGGACAAATTCAATTACGTCGCAGTGGATGCCGAGTTCCCTGGAGTTGTTTTTCGTCTCCCGTCGCTGGAAAATATCAAGAACATGAGCGATTATAACTACCAGACCATGAAAAGTAACGTCGATAAGTTGAAGCTGATCCAATTGGGTCTCACGTTTTTGGACGACAAGGGGAACTTGCCCACTTGCGGCACGGACAAGTACTGCATTTGGCAGTTCAATTTCCGTGGTTTCGATGTAACCATGGACGAGTTTGATGGCGGATCGATCGAGTGGCTGCGCGAGCGCGGTATTGATTTCAAGAAGAATAATGAGAAGGGGGTTGACGCGGAACGCTTTGGGGAGCTCCTGATGTCCTCTGGGATCGCTCTGAATGAGGGTGTTAACTGGGTTACCTTTCATGGCAAGTACAATTTTGGTTTCCTGCTTAAGCTGTTGACCTGCCGGAGTTTGCCTGATACGCTGGTCGGGTTCTACGATTTGATCAAGATGTATTTTCCCCTGGTGTACGACGTCAAGCACATGATGAAGTTCTGCGACGGTCTTCACTGCAACTTGAATAAGCTTGCAGAACTGTTGGACGTGGAGAGGCTTGGCGTGTGCCATCAAGCCGGGTCCGACAGCTTGCTCGTGGCCTGTGCTTTCCAGAAGTTGAAGGACTGTTTCTTCAATGGCTCCACGGTAAAGTACGCTGGTGCATTGTACGGCCTTGGTGTCCAGGATCGAGGGAGCACTGACTAAATGAAGATAGCCTGGGAATATGATCTGGTGAATATTTGTAGGCTACTTGCGGGTGAGAGTTCTAGTTCTCCTTGTAAACCTTGGCTTATGGTCACGTTAGTATGACTTGCTTCCATTTAAATTCACTGGGTCGATTATTCTAGTATCATATTTTGATTTCCTGATACAATATTTGATGAAAGGTACAGTTATATAGTTGAGAAAATATTATATAGGTCCGTTATTTCATGTCAGCCACCCACTGCTCCATTCATTCATCGCCACGTGTACACAGTGGGCCCACATTTCACCTTAACTCTCTCCCCTCGGTCACTCTCTCTTCTCGGTAAGTATCTCTCTCCACTTCTTTGCTGCGGTCCCCCTCTCCCCCTCCTCTGTTTTGCTGTGATCGAGACTCATGCTTTCCCTCTCTCTCAGGCACCCAAAGTAAGCTTTCGAGAATTTTTAATTGTGGTCGAGCATCGCCCTCTCCCTCTCTTCCTCCATTTTCGAGCTCTCACATCTACATTTTCTTCTTCGTTTCCGGCCATCATCACTCCTTTTTGTTGGAAATTTAATTTCGCGGAATCATGATTTTGACATCACTTATAGTTTCTTATTAATGTGCAAGTGCATATGTCCGCAGGATATATTTGGTAGAGGACAAGACATAAGAAATAGCCTATAGGATAGAGAAAATATTAATTCATTGGTTCAACATAATTGTTCCACATAGTTGTTGGAGGAGATGCTGGTGTTGGTACCTTGGGCACAAGGGACATGGGTTGGTTTAGCTCCTCCCACCCTCAGTGGAGGACTCCTCCCCCACACAACTACTTGAATGAGCACAAGCTCTATGTATTGAGCAACTTAACCGACCCTCTGCCACAACTGTTGACTTATTTTACAGGATTTTTCTGGTCTAAGTTGCCGACATCTTCAAGCCTCGGTCCTTGACAACTTCTCAATCTGCATTCCTTTAGAATGCTGCCCGTGTAGTCTTCATCTTGCAGCCACAGTTGACTTCTCTTCGAACACTTCAGGATCCAGTGGACTCTTCTAGACAGCTTCCTTTGCCGCCCAAATACTGGATCTTTTTTGTAAGATTTTTATAGAGTATACTAGCAAATGCCCATCCTAAAAGACTCCTAAAATTGGATCACTAATTCCAACTCTCCCTCTTGATCCAGTTTCGTGATATTTCCAGCATGCTATCGTTCTGAACTTGACTGGAAATTCTCTTTGTAGTTTATATCCCATGCATTTTCACAAACTTCGCTTTAAGAAACCTTGCATCCTTTCATGGTTGACTACCGAAACACTTGCATCTTTCTTGCTCTGCATATTTTTCTTCAACGATGTCCCCTATATCTTGGGCCATCAAAATTGTGAGGCATATTTACCATGACTTTGAAATTGGAAATATAGTTGAGTGTTTTTTCTAACTTTGGCTTTGTTGGCTCTCACTTGAGCTTGACTTGAGCTTGGACTTGGCTCTAGTTATGATATTAGTTGAGTATGGTGAGGACAAACTCCCAAAACCATCCAAACTGCCTATCTCTACTATCATGTTGAAAATTTTAATTATGCAGAAACAAGATTATGACATCGATGATAATTCTTTTGTTAGTGATGTGCAAGTGTATATGTGTATAGTATGTATTTGGTAGAGGATGGACAAGGATACTCCACTAATGCCTTCTTGTAATACCAATCTATCAACTAATCAACTATTCTTGTCCCATGAAAACTTGCCCTTATCCCTTGTCCATCCTCTACCAAATACATAATATACACATACACTTGCACATCACTAACAAAAGAATTATCATCGATATTAAAACCATGCTTCCGCACAATCCAAATTTTCAATACTTTTCCAAAATGCCGACTACCGACCCAAGCTCTCTTCTTCTTCATCTCTTCTTGGTTTTGATCCGGCTGATGGGGCTGTTTTCTAGATTTATCTGAATCGAAGCGGCTCCCCTTCATCTTCTTTCTCGATTTGGACTCTATTTATGGATGTTTATCTTCATTTCCAGAAACCCTCCCTGATTTTCAATATCGTCACTCTCTCTCAGGGTCCCTCTTGGATCTCCAGATTTTTCCGCATGTATATTTTGTCTTCTTGCATTTTGGGTCGAGAGAGAGTCTGCAGTAGAGGGAAGGTGGAGAGAGATATAAACGGAGAAGAGAGGGGGACGGAGGAGAGAGAGCTTTAAGAATGAGAAGTGGGCTCTATTGTGTACATGTGGCGATCAATAAATGGAGTGGCGAGTGGCCGACATGGAGGGACAGGTTTATGCAATATTCTCTCTTGTTGCTTGCTTTAAACTGATACTTTTACTTTCATTGTTCGCGGAGTTTCATAGCCCTGTAGTTGTGTAGATTTGCTTTTGCAAACTATGGAGCATTTAGTGGCATTATTATGAGCATCTTTGATTAGTGGCTAATTAGGGTGCATTTAATAATTATTATATTATTAGGAAAAATTTCTATTTAGAAATAATTTTTTTATTCTATTTATTGAATGAGTTTCTAAGTATTTAAAGGCGATTGGTGACTGCCCAAAATTTCTATTTTCGAATAAAAATGCATTTGGTGCAACTTTTAAATTTTTTTGTGACTTATAGTTTCTTTTAATTTTTCTATTTTTCTTTTCTCTCTCTCTTTTTTTCTTCTCCTCTTCATCTTCCTCTAGCTAGTCGTCAACTGCATGATGACCAACGACTAGCCAGACGAGAGCCGACGAGGTTGCCAGCCTCGTGGGGGTTGGGTGAGACCGAGCCCCACCTAGTTAGCGCAAGGCTAGAATGCACTGGCCTAACAAGGCTTCAATGAGTTTGTCGAATCTCGCCCTAGCTTGGTGAGATTGCTGGACCTTGTCTAGTTGGGTTGCTGACCATCACCATAGCCAGCAACCTGCTAGAGGAAGAAGAAGAGAAAAGAAAGAAAAGGAAAAGAAGGGGAAAAAAAGAGGAAAAAAAAAATGATTTAGCTTGATTTTGGAGTTGTTTCTTAAATAGAGGAACATCATTTTTCTACTTCTTAATTATATTCCAAATCCGTTCTTGAGAACAAATTTATTCCTAGGAACAAATAAGTTATCAAAAGGATTTATGTTCTTTTTTATTTTATTTTCAGAAATAAAATAATAGAATTAGATAGTGTTTGACACGTTACTAAGCAGGCCTTTAGAGCATCATATTAGTTTCATTTCAATTGTATTTGCCCAGTTGTTGATTATGTAAAGGAGTTGTGGCAAATCAGATGCTTTACGTTTGCTCTCTAATTGTTCATTTTTTGCATCCTTGTCAAGTTGTGTCAATGGTTTTGTTCGATTTGGATTTTTAGAAAACCCGAATCAAATCGTTAAGGTGTATTTGTTTTGAATCGACTTGAATTGAGTATAACCCTAACCGAAAATACAGTTGGTTTGGATTTTCCTTTTTTATTGGCTATTTCCACGCCTCCACTCGTTTATCCACGCTCTCAAACTTGAAAGGGCAAAACAAATCCGGGTGAGTCCCAGAGTCCCCCGGTATCCATAGCCCTTCTTGAGGCGCTCATCATTCTCCTCCATTTGCCTTCTTCTGCCCTAGCTTCGGTGTCAGGCACCAGAAGCAGCCGCCCTTCACCGGGGCCGATGGCTACAGCAACTTCGACTTCAACTTCCTCCACGAATCGGGATAATCCATTGGTGAAGAGACTGGATCGTCTTTGTGGACTTCCGATGCGATTTCTCGTCATGATTCTGCTTCGGCGGCGAGAAAATCGCGTCATCCATGGACGAATTCTTGCATCGATTCCGTTTTGCGATTGCTTGAATTCAGGAGCGTGGTTTGGGTTCGCAGAGGGAAGGATTTGAGCTTTTGAAAACGGGCTCGAGGTCGGAGGGCAAGGGGAAGTCATTGACTATGAACGAGGAGGCGTCGAGGATTTTACTCGAGGACGCAGAGGTCCTTGGTCTGGGAAATGACAGAAGCACATGGTGCCCAAAAGATATTATTGATGAGGCGAGATTTCGTAAGACTGTGTTTGTGTAAATTGCTAAATTAAGAAGATGGGCTATTTTCAATTTAGTAAAAATGGTTTTTTTTTTTTTTTTTTAATATCCAAATAAAAAACCGAACTGAACTGAAAACGCATAAAAATTCAGTTTGGTTTTTGATACCTCTACCTTGCTTGCAGTTCTGGCTGATCATTCCCTACCATTGCCAATGAGGCTGTGGCAACGAGGGTTGAATTGGTCCTTACTATTCTACTTCTTACTTCTTCCTTTTTTTAAAAAAATTTTTAGTTTATTTTTAAATTTAATTTAAATAATATTTAGATTAAAAGTTATATTTGAATCAAAATGACATCATTTTAGCTTATCCTTCATATTTTGATGTCAACATTGCATGAGAGAAAGAAAATAATTAAAAAAAGCCACATTAGTATTTTCGTTAGCCAAATTTGACGGACTTAATGAAAAGATTTGATTGCACCAATTTGATAATCTTTAGGATTTAATTGCACTTTTTGTAAATTTTAGGACTGATTTAATTGCACTTTTTGTAAATTTTATGACTCAATTACACTTTAAAAATTTTAGATTTTTCAATACACTTATCTCTATAACTTATTATACTTCCACATTCTCTTAGGGTGATTTCAGCAGGTAGACTTATTAGATGTGAAAAATTTCAGCTGTAAGCGAGATTGAGGGAGACTCTTACATCGTAACGGAAATCGTTGGGAAAAAAGAGGGAAAGCAATGGAGTTGGAGAGAGAGGGTGTGGGGCTTGCCGTCACGGATGACGGTTGTTGTCACTTTGGCTACCCTTCTTGAAGGTGACTAGCTTGCCCACAATCAAAATCTCGTCATATTGTTCTAAGGTGGAGCGATTCCACCTATGACAATTGGCAGCTACATCAGGCACATCCATTCATTTTATGACATGCCAACCACGTTAAGTCAACAATTCTAATGGTGTTACCGATTGTTATTCCCAAAACTAATTTGATTATACAAATTGAGAAAGTTAGAGAATTTTGATGTGTAATGAAATATCTCATAAGGAACAAGTAGCACAATCAATGAAACTTTGAGAACTGAAGTGTTCTCGCGAAAATATCCTTTCAAAGTAAAATTGAAATTAAGTAATGGTCTCCATTAAATATAAATTAAGTAATGGTCTCCATTATCCACGTTTTTGAAAAATGCTCATAGCAACAACAAAATGGACAATAATAAAAATGGTGTTGTCACTTATGTGATTTTGAAGTGCCAAGTGACCGTTAGCCTTCCCTTTCTCCAGCCTTCAATCGCTTTCTAACTTTTTATCTGCTTCTTTTTTACTTTTCAAAATTCGTACTTCAATACTTAACCCTTGCACATTTTAGGGAAACTTACATGCGATAAAAAAGGTTTTAGTGCATGATGATATGCTTGCACAAGTAATGATCTGATCGTGATTTGGATAATTTTAAAACAACAGTAACAAGATTGATCTCTTTGGTTTAAAAACCTAAGTTGATGTTGTTAAAACATAGTAATTTATCCACGTATTTCATGTAGATAAATTTTTGTTTCCTAATTTCAACCACTTTATCACATTTCACTCATGCCCATAGTTGTTTTCTTAGCACTATATAATCAGCAAATGCCCCTGATTTCACATGTATTAATTTGACAAATTACAGCAATTTCTACTCAGTAAAAATGGCAAGATGAAATGAGTCATGCGGCTATATTATAACTCGTATATTTTGATGGGTTAATAGATTTAAAGTATAGATCAGAATAGGCCTAATAGAGTTAAAGCCCAATTAATGGTGGGTTTTAATGGATCTGAAAGAAACCACCATCAACCCATTTAATCAAAGAACAATGCCAAGCCCACCTTGCTCTTAGTCTCACACTCTCTAATAGACAATTTCTACTTAGAATAGCCACGTGACCAATGGCAGCGGTCAGTTTATAGAATCCCGTTAATACTAGTTCTTAAGCTTTTGAAGTTCATCATTTTTTTTTAAAAAAAAAAAAAAGGAAAAAAAGCACAAAGAGGCAAAGAGTGAAAATGACAAATTTGCCGATCAAAGCCAATGGCTACATTGGCAATGACTGCGCTAGCAGATTTACCATGCGTTATGGCCAGCAACCTAGCAGGACCCTAAACATATGGTGCCGAGTTTTGTTAATATGGTGTCTAAGAGCAAGGGAAAAGCAAGTGTGACTAGCATTCTCCTTAATCAAACTGATAATATTTAAACGTAAAAAAAGAAAGGCTTAATTAATGCCTTCAAAATACGGATAACTTGAGTTGACTCGAGTTATGTACTGATTGAATTACATATAAATTATCAGCATTGTGAATCATAGATTAAATGAGTCAATTTCAATTGGACCTTCAACTCACGAAACCGAGCATCCCACCCATTTGACGTCTCAACTAGTATTGTGAATCATGGATTAAATGAGTCGATTTCAATTGGACCTTCAACTCACCAAACCGATCCCCCCACCCATTTGACGTCTCAACTGGCTAGTGGCTAGTAACATAGGGATGGAAACATAAAGAACAACCTTCTTTTCATACAGTTGCATCGAGCAGACTCACGAAATTCCGTCTTTGGATTTAGGACTCGTTCGATATAAATATAGGTGGTGCGATGTTTGATCGCATGCCGCTCTTACTGTCTCTCGTCTTTACGGTGAGAATGCACCGAAATAACTTCTTTGATTGTTGCAGGACGAGATGACCTCATACTCATTCAATACTTTCTCTATTTATGCCAAGTTCTTTTCTTTCTCGGCGGCTTTCCCATCTTGGCTATACTCATTCAATACTTCTCTATTTATGCCAAGTTCTTTTCTTTCTCGATGGCTTTCCCATCTTGGCTATACGTATTAATTGCAGGGCACTTTGTTGAAGGATATTTAAAGAGAAATCTAACCAAATCTGGCTCACCCTCAACTCGAGTAAGTTCTGAAAGTTCAGATCAGATTCGCTAAACTGCCCTGGTCTAATCATGGTAAGAATGAGTTGAAAACAACTGATCTTGGAATCAAAATCAGCAATAATTACTCAACATCATTGGACTCAGGCTCAGAATCAAGAAGGCAGAGCAGATAACAGAGCAAGCAGCAGCAGCAGAAGAAGAAGAAGAATTGCTCGTGTGGGTAGAAATTCACCATACCGGAAATGGCCACTTACAAAGAATTCTCAAGCTAAATCATCACCTGATTATATTACCAAAAGAATTTTACTGATCTATATGTCCCCACAAGGAGATTGCTGTTAGATCTAATGCTAAGCTGGGTAGTACCAATACAATCTACAGACTCTTCGTTCCTTCTAAAAGCTATAGAAATCACGATATTATGTCCATGGAAAAGAATTTGAGTTAATAGAGAGATTTCTAATCTTCCAAGATTACCGCCGGCGCAGAGAACGTTGGATTGGCTCCCATCATCCTTCACTTCTTCCAAGCATAGACCATCAGCGAGAACCCGCCCAGAGCCCCCATCTCGTTCTCCTCCGCCGCTGCCCATTCCATCACTGAATTGCCCCCACCCGATGAGGCCGACCACGAGGAGGCCGACACCGACGTGGTTGACGAAGAGTAACTCATTCCGGCCGCCCGCGACATGCTCTTCCTCATCTTCTCATGCTCCTGCCCGTTCATCCCGAATCTCCCCGACCACAAAAGGCCGTTCCCGTTTCGCCCGCTCTCCCTTGCTGCTCCCTCACCGTCGCCGTCCTCCTCCTCGAGGCCGACCTTGTCGAATCGGAACATGAACACGGCGTGCCCGTAGCGGAAACCCTCGAACAGCCAGCTGTACACGTCCCACGAGACCTGAATCGGGACGCCGTCCACCACGACCCTCTCGCACCCTCTGAATTTCCACTTCAGACGCTTCACCTGCAGCACCCTCTTGCCGTCCACCTCGAAGCACAGCCTCGCGTCAGCGTCCGTGGTGCAGTCGATCGAGATCTCCCTGTCCCTCCCGCCGAACCTCGCGGCCGTCGCGAATGCCCTGCGGCCGATCACGTGCTCCCGCCGCAGGACCAGCGCCTGGGCTCTCCGCTCGGGCCCCCGCGCCTTCGTCCTCGCGTGCGCCTCCTTCGGGCGGTCGCCCACGAGGAGGACCGCCTCGCCGTCGACCACCACGGCCACGTAGTACCCGGAGACCGGGCCAGGCCCGGACCCGAACTTGGCCCGCGAGAGGTCCCAGAAGACCCGGGCTCTGCCGAAGCTCTTGGACCCGCGCTTGTTCCAGAAGGCGAAGGGCTTGACGTCGAGGCTGAAAGAAGGCGCGAAGGACGACGACGGCAGCGGCGGCGGCGGCGGCGGCGGCGGCGGCGGCTGGGAGGACGGAGAGGCGAGAGGAGAGGCGGTGGGGTAGAAGGTCGAGCCGTAGTCGCAGTCGGAAAAGGAGGAGGGGGAGGAGGGGGAGGCGGCGGGCGGGTCGGAGAGGCGGAGCTGGAGGGTCCGGCCGAGCCGGGTCAGGGACCAGGTGAGGGAGAAGA
Source organism: Eucalyptus decipiens (assembly GCA_014182575.1). NCBI lineage: Eukaryota > Viridiplantae > Streptophyta > Magnoliopsida > Myrtales > Myrtaceae > Eucalyptus > Eucalyptus decipiens. The sequence continues at coordinate 25,112,187 of CM024611.1, read as the reverse complement.
GGCCGAGGGGGGTGTGGTAGAGGCTGGTGGTCAGGTTGGACTTTCCGGCCACCGTGGACGGCGGGTCGTCGGCGGTGGTCGGGCGGAGGCAGGCGGGGAGCGGGGAGGAGCGGGCGGACATCGGTGGTTGTCTCCGGCGACGAGGTGGGTTGCTTCCGTTAGGGTTTTGGGGGAAAGGGTTATTGCGAAGGAGGAATTTTCCTTTTCCGGGACGAAGTTTTCGTGGGTCAATTTGAGAAAGGAGAAAAGTATTTTGGTAAAATAATTTTGGGTGGGGGAAAAATAGGGGATTGAGACTTTTGACTTTTCAGAGGAGCCGACTTCGGGAAGAGAAGAATGCAATTTTGGATTTTTAGTTCGTGGGTTGTTTGACCGGTCAAAACCCGTGATTAGCATTCCTTAATTGAGTATTAATTAAGCTGACTACTGCTGCTGACATATGAAGTTGCATCGTCGAATGCTTGGATAGCTAACTGAGCATGATTTGGAATGATGAAATAGGATAAGATCAAAATTGTCAAATAATTTTTATACCCAATTGTGACATTAATTTACATATATGATGATATTTATTCATTTGATTTTTTGGGTGCTTTTGTCAGCTTGAATACGAGGGTTGATAAGATATAATTTGTAGCCTAATCTTGTTTTGGATGACGCCCTTTCGAACGGATCAGCCTGTTCTTCAAGATAAAGTTTTTGATGTGCTGCCCTATAGGTACAATAACTTGAATCTCTATCCTTGGTATTATGAAACAAAGGAAAATATATAAAAAAAAAAAAAAGGAAATTATCTTCCTTTGGATCCTCTGTTTTCCATAAGTACATCTGTGCATCCTGAGCTACATAAAAGGACAAAATTAACCTCCCTTCTTCCATTTGAGGGACATCTACATCCCCAAATCAACAGTAATCATTGACGCACCCGCTCACCCACAAATTCCATATTCCCACCGCCTGTCGCCGCCACTGACCTCCGCGCCGCCTCTGGCGCGCCGTCCATGCTTGATCACCACCGGAGATTCTCCATTCGTCTGCTTCCCTTTGGTCATTTTCCTCTGTACCATATTTTGCAGGCATAATTACTCTGTTCTGAGGTGCAGCCCATGTGGACTCTGAGACATTAACAACAATTTACAATTACTGCAACAGAGTTAATGATAACTAGTGGTAAACTCGTCCCTTCGACAGAGTAGAAATGCTGCCACATCGAAATATTTCAGCAATAAAAATTTCCTTAGACAAATAAATTTGTATCAATGAATGATGCTTTAATAAACATGCGTAAAGCAGTAAAGAAGAGATAAGTAGGGAATATATAATTTTATCGTTCGTGTCTGCAGATATTTTTGGTATTTTGCAGCAATGTATGGTCAAATCGTGCTTCTCTCGACAAGACGGTATACACAATCTCGAACTCCCCCATAGCAGTCTTCTAAGAAACTGCTCCTCATATGGCAGAGTGGAGTTGATTTTGTGTGTTTCTTTGTTCAAGTTATTAATGCATTTTTTCAGACCGAAAAAAAAAAAAAAGTTAATGCATTCTACTTGTTTGATGGATTGCCTAGGAGACAAAATTACAAGTTTTGGGCAAAGTTGTAGCATCATAATGCTCAACAACAACATGATATTCATTAGAAGATGGCGATTTTTTCCGCAGATTTGTTGCAAATGTACAGCAAGGCAGTGCTCAGCACTCTGTATGGGTGTCTGTGAGGGATGTTTGAGTCAAGGCGGGCTGTCAAATGCCACCGCATGGCCCGCGGCTGGGGCAATGGCTCTCTACTTTCCTGTCAATAGTGACGGAGGTGGAAATGATGAAATGAGCCCTAGCTTTGCCTAGAACCACCTCGTCCATTCTGTGCTCTAATGATATTGGATACCGATGGATGAACACTAGAGGAGGTTTGGCCTAGCGATCAAGAGATTGAAGATGATGAACAATAAGAGGAGATCTCAACCTGAGAAAGAAGAAGCCAAAGAAAGAAAAGAAAAGAAAAGAGAAAGAATAGAAAATAGAAAAATAGAATAATTGAAAAAATAAAAACGACGTTGTTTCATGTATGTCAAATCATCGGCCTGTCACATAGGATGGTTGTTATTAACTAGATTGCAATGTCATGAATTGCCAGCAAAAATCAGCCAAAAAGGAGTCCAAAATAAAAATTTTATTTTGTATACAAGCAATCTACGTGGCACTATACCGGAAAATAGGTATCCAACTAAAGTCTCCAGTCATAGCATTAGATGGATAGAAGCTTTCTAAGAAGCATCTTAAGATGTTCAATTGTATATGCTAAGTCCATACCCTACTAAAAAAGGAGTAAGCTAGACCAGAAGACAAAAAAGGGAAAATTTTAATAGACTACAATGACTAATCAAAAAGGTTATTTGGTCTACATTCTAAAAACCAAGAATCTAAAAATTGTCAAGCTGCCGTTATTGAGGTTATCGATTTTTAGTGAAAATCAGCCGAAAAAAAGTCCAAATTAAAGCTTTTATTTTGTGTAGAAGCAATCTAAACGGCACTATACATGGTAAATAGGTATCCAGAAATAGAGCTCAAATATTGCAAAACTGAGGATCAAATTCTTTATACATCTATTAAAGCACTAGTGCGAGCAAAATTGAGACATTGCACAACACGCTTCGGGTATCACAAAATTGGATCAAGAAGTATTATTAAATGAACGACCTATTTTTGTAAAATTTTCCGGAGTAGTTTACATGAGCAATGAACTTACTTCACTATTAAGAGATCTCCAACCGTAGTGGTCTAACTCGGTTACTTAGGCGTGGGCAACAAGTGTGCTTAAAGACAACAAAAATTCTTGAAAAAAAATAATAAAATGGCTGCTGAAGAAAAGTGGTGATGGAGGACTATCAAAAGGCTTATCCTCGTTCGATTGTGCAGTTAGGAGCAGATCCACAAAAAAATGGAGCTCCTTCCCTTTCCCCTTTGTGCCCTTATAATTACAAAATATCTAGTAAAAGCGTTCTTACAATTGTCCTATTTTGCTGTTTTTCTGAGTCCTGTCCCAAACACGCGCACTAGCACATCAAAACAAAAACCTAACACGCGCACTAGGACATTAAAACAAAAAACCTAACAGACGCACTAGTACCTGCCATGTATCTAGTAGATCCATGCTACCACTTTCTGAGCCTTGTCCCAAACTCATGCACTAGTTATGAAGTATCGACACTCTCCAAAAGTTTTCGTATCGTGTCAGACACTTCGACACTCTCCGACACTCTCCGACACTTTACGACACTCGGTCAAGAAAATTCGACACTTAGTCAACTTTTCTAACACTCTCTAATACTCGAATCGGAATTCTAACATACAAATTTCCGACATGTGATTCCGATATCGAGGTCAATTTAAAAATTTTCAATAAATGAGAGGTCAATATATACATACATACATACATATATATATATATATATATATATATATATATATATATATAAATGGAAAAAGAATAAAAACTCGGTTTTCTCTTCTCTTCGATTCCTACTTCCCATTATACACAATTCATCCCTTAAGTTTTTTCTTCTCTTCCGACATATCTAACATGAGAGTCTAGAATGTAGATTGCTTGTTTTTTTCTCCAAGTTTTATGAATTATTGAAATAGAGTTGAATTTGTCAAATTGAAATAATAAATAATATTAATAAATGGTAGATTAATATTTTTAGATAAATTCATTTTAGGCTTTTTTAATTATTTATTTATTTGTGAATTTGAATCAAATTAATTTGATTGAAATAATCATAAAAATGATAATTTATTATGTATATATATACAACATGTCTCAACGTGTCGGAATTATTTATTTTTTGAGAGACGACGAGTCGACGTGTCGTATCATATTGTATCACGTATCGTGTATCAGTGTTTGTGCTACTTAATACACTAGTACCTTGACATGTATTTAGTGGATCCATGCTACCACTAGAATGAATTCGCTAAATGTTCATTTCCATGCTAGGTAACAACTGAGTGGCACATACATCTCGATGTCATCAAATTGTTTTGTATCATTAGATATATTAAACATATTTTTTTAGAGGCATTTAGGATATTTTCCACATTTCTCACGATTGTCCATATGTTTAGGAGATTTTCCATATCCCTGATTGTGCATATCTTAATTAATTGTATTTGATATGATTACTTATTTACTCCAGTCGATGCATATTTAATTTTGTTGCAGCTTATTTCTAGTCATTTTCTAGCAATTTATTTTTGGTCATTCCAGTTTAATTTCTTCGGACAATCAAACACCTGCTCTCGTTCTTCTGGAAAGACTTATATCGTCATTTGGGACTCGTCTCGTCAGTATTAGAACCCAATTGTAAAGTTCTTGTTGCTTTCTTGGTGCAAAATCGTCTCTCTAGTCGAAGTACGAGGACCGTCATGTTTGGGAAGAATGTTAACTAGTCAAAACACGATAACTCTCATTGTCGAGTTGGACCTCGCCGTGCAACTGTCGCCGTTATTGATGTCTCCAATTGCTTTATTATGTTATGTGAGAAAATATAGTTATCAGCATGAATTAATATTATAACACAAAGTTACTTTGGTTCAAACATATGCAAAATGTAGTAAAATGCAATGTTAGAGTTAATTTTACTTAAGTAAAGAAAGATGATTGCTTATAAATGACAAAATAGTGGTGTTAAATTAAAAAGAAACATAGGGCATGATAAATTCATGTTACTAAAATAGGACATATAAGATATTTGATAAATGTAAAATGAATTTATAAACGAGACAATTGAACCTACAACATTTAATCATATTATAAATGATACGTATTTATTTCGCATAACTTATTTTTTGCTTGTTTAAATTTCATGGTTATGGTCATTGCAGTAGCATCTAAAATATATTATATATTCATATCAGTTGAATGTGTTTATGTAGAGAAGGAGTTTCGGTAAATTCTCAGCAAACGTTGAAATATAGAACCTTGCAAACCATGTGCAAGTACAATAGATCCATCAACAAACGCGACTTCTTTTTGCAATAAAGGCAGCGAATTTCCAAAATTAATAACTCCCTTTCTACACTATGAAAACTTATAAACTACCTTCGATTTTTTTTTTTTTCATACAGTGACTTCTTATTTTTAACTTTCAATTTATTTTTAATATTGCAGAACTCATGCTTTGACTTTCTTTTTTTCACTCAAAACCTTTAAAATATTCAGATATTGATATTTAGAATTATGCATAATAACTTTTTTCGTAGCTTAAATTTATTTAAGTTTCAATGATAAAAGTTATAAATAAGAGTGCGTAGTAGCCAATAAGTCCGGGCAAACAAATATCAATATTTTAGGTCTCACACAAAAGATAACCAGTTCAAGTAGTAATTTCTTCATAATGATTTATTTATCAGATTAATAATGTTACTGAATAGTTTCAATATCTCTTAGTATATATTCACATCTCACTACATTTTGGTAAGAATTAAGGCCGGATAAGTTAAGTAATGAATTAGAATCTGCCTAAGTTGAGGCATCTTATAAGATGGATCGGACTGTGAATGCTTAATTAATCAATGAGGGCCAAAACAAGTTTGATATCAAAAGGGTTTTACAAAACAGCGGGACAGACCTCTCTTTCCTTTTCTTGTTTCCAACAATGACGGTCCATATTGAAAACGGGACTCATCTTTTGTTCCCTCGACAAGTACAACTGTCCGAACAATCGAAACAGTTGGGCGTCTATCATCAACTAATCATCTCTCACGTCTTCGCTTCCCAGAGGGAAAAAAAAGAGCACAACTAGAAGTTCTTGATGAAATAAAGAATATTAATATTTGAGTGCAGCCATGGAAAATCATTCCACTAACTTCTCCACAGATTAACTGTTTCGAAGCATCTTCTTCTAACAACGCATGTGCTATGAAGCTTCAAATCCATGTCTGCGTCCTCAGACATGTCTCTGTCACGTGAAACAAAGCTCTTTTAGGTTGACTTGAAGAATTCAAACCAAATTGTCCTCAAGCGAGCAAGTTGCTTCTTCAGCTCTTTGAACTAAACCAACTCCACTCCGCAACTTGTCTGGACATTCAATTGAATAAGTAGTCTGTCCTGATGGCGGAGCTTTCGTTCATCCCCTCTTCTCATTCGCAACTTGGGCATCCGCTTTACATGTACACTCTACATGCGAGGAAAAGTTGGCCCTGCATGGTAATGTTCTTTTTTTCTTGTTTATGAACAAAAATTTTGGTTTTTTTTCCTGAAAACAAAAAAGAAACGTGTTTGTTTGCGTTTTTGTTCAAATTTATTTTTTTGTTCCGGAACAAAATTGGAACGGAAATGAGAAACAAAAAAAAAATTATTTTTTTGTTCCAAAAACACTTTTGAATAACATTTTTTCTCTACTTTCTCTTTTCTTCTTCTTTTTTCTTTGGCCGGTTGCCGGCCTCGGCCATGGCTGGCGACCGGCCGTCGAGGGTCGGCAACCTCGCTGGAGCATCGCCGGCCCCGGCGACGCTCGGCCTCGCCGGATCCGGGCGAGGTCAAGCTCGCCCGGCCAAGGCAAGGCCAAGTGTCGCCCAAATCCGCGAGGCCGAGCCTCGCCAAGGGCGCGACGCTCGGCCTCGCCGGATCTGGGTGAGGCCAAGCTCGCCCAGCCACCGATGAGGCTCGGCCTAGCCGGAAGTTGAGCCCGAGCTCGCCCGGCCAAGGCAAGGCCGAGCCTCGCCCAACCACGGCGAGGCTCGGCCTCGCCCGGGTCGACGAGTCTCGCCGTGGCTGGGCGAGGCTGTCCGCCCCCGTCGGCCGGTTGCCGGAGGCCGGCGACCGCTCAAAAGAAGAAAAAAGAAAAGAAAAAAAGGAAAAATAAAATAAAAATATTAAAAAATTAAAAGAAACAAAAAAGAATATAATTTTACCAAACGTGTTTCTATTCATTTTTATTTCCGGAACAAGTTTACCAAACGCGTCTTTCTAGTCAAAAATTATTTCCCGGAAGAAATAGTTTGGAACAATTTTTGAACGAAAACGTTACCAAAGGCGCCCGTTGTAACCTTTTTTTGCAGTCTCTCACTCAATCAAGTATTGTGCTGATGGGAACTGCAGAGATAGAGCGATGCATTTCGTCTTCTGCTTCGATCCACTCATGGAAGTATGATGTGTTCGTGAGCTTCAGAGGCGAGGACATAAGGAAAACCTTCGCGGCCCACCTCTTCCATGCGCTGAAGCAGGCGGGGATCCACTATTTTAAGGACACTGATAAAGAGGAGACCGGGATTTTCATTGAGCCCAAGCTGCTCGACGCGATTCGCATTCTAGGGTTGCCCTCGTCGTGTTCACCACCAATTACGCCAACTCGTGGTGGTTGCTTGAATGAACTGGTGGAGATCCTGGAGTGCAGCAGGAGGTTCAGAGATCATCACGTGGTTCTGCCCATTTTCTATGATTTTGAGCCAGGGGACGTTCGGAAACAGAGCGAGCGAGACGGGAAAGGTTTCGGAAGGCGTTTGGCCACCCACTCGGACGATTTGCTGGTGCAGAAGTGGAGGGATGCGCTTAAAGAATCTGGGAATTTGTCAGGATGGCACTTGAATAATGAAGCTAATGGGTAAAGCAATTGAAAAAAACACTCCCGAAAAAGCTCATGTTAGTGGTCGATTTGAAATATGCTGTTGATTAAGTTTAGGTTATGGGTTTATCGCTCATCTGCTGATAGCCTCTCTATGCTATAATTACTCATTTTGGATTTGTTCTTCCCATGCAACTACAGGGATCAATCAAACTTCACTGAGCAAATTGTAGGACATTTCTTCAGGATCAGTCCTAGACCAATCTCCCCCTATTTCGTCAAAAATGCGATTGGGGTAGATTCCTTTGTAGAGGACATGATATCGTTGCTCGAAATTGGGTTGAAGGATGATGTCCGTGTGGTTGGATTATGGGGAATGAAAGGAAATGGTAAGACAACGGTGGCCAAAGTCGTGTGTGATCGCATTTTTAGGGAATTTGAAGGTGCTAGCTTGCTAGAAAATGTCGGAGATGCAAACCAAGATACGCTTTTACTCCAGAAGAGACTTCTCCACGATGTTCTTACAGGACAAGGTCTAGAAATGTATGATATTAACGGCAACATCAACGAGATAAAAACTAAGCTCTGCCGGAAAGGATCCCGCTAGTTCTCGATAACATCACCAAAAAGGATCAAATTGAGTATTTTGGTACTGGAGATCGAGAATGGTTTCAACATGGGAGTAGAATTTTGATAACTACAGTAGATGAGCAGTCGCTGGAAGATCTCAAAGTAGATGACAAGGTACATGCTCTCATGATTGACCCATAAAGAATCGCTCGAACTCTTGAGTCGCCATGCCTTCCCGCAAAGACCAACCTAAGAAGGCTATGAAGAGTTGTGAGAGAGGCTAGTCCACTACACGGGTAGACTTCCAATAGCTCTTAAAAGATTTGGTTCCTTCCTTTCTAAGAAGAGAAAAAATCAGTGGCATGAGATATTGGAGAAGTTGGTGAGAGAACCTCATCTTGACTCTGTTGGATTACCTTTAGAACCATTCTCCACTGTTCTTCCCTTTCAATCAGTAGGGCCATATGGAGGTCATGGTGGGGGTTCTTCTGATGACAAAACATACACTGATTGTAGAAAAATAACTGTAGTTGTTATGAGATCAGTGATCGAGTCCTTTTCCATTGAGTATGATCAGAATGGATGCTTGGTCCACTCACCAAGACATGGTGGACCTTCGGAAGGCAATATATATGCACGGGATGCTTGGTCCACTCACCAAGACATGGGGGACCTTCGGAAGGAAAAACATGCACGGGATGCTTGGTCTACTCACCAAGACATGGTGGACCTTCGGAAGGCAAAATATGCACGGTGAGTCCATTATTATCGTACGCTATGGCATGTTCTTGGGCTTTTAAGACATGTGCACTGCAGGCTTTGCCTATTTATAGATATTCTTGTCTAATGTTACTCGCTATCAAAATATGAGCTATTGTTTGGTCATTAGAAAATAAGAGTCGATAAAGGTAAATTGCTTAAGGATTTAACGGGGTAGTTCCACAATGCTTTATGACCTTCCAAAATCTGGACTTCTGTGGAAAAAAAAAAGAGTTTTGTTGGTTTTATAAATTTGTCTTGTTGATGGATTTATGAAAGATTTCATTTGTGCTATGATGTCTCAAGTATAGAGTGGTGAATTCCATCTGTTTATGCAAAATATCAGGGTTTTGAGATGAAATTGAATGATTTCTTAGAAACTTAGTGAGAAAAAGAGAAGGAATGCAAGTACTCAAGGAATATCCTCTTCAAGTACTTTTTTAAGTCCTCAAAAGTATTAAAAGTCCTTGGTTTTCGGAGTGTTCATTTCTTGATTAAGGTGACGAACACTAGATTTGTGTTTCTACGTGCAGGTAAACTTAGATCATCCAAATGAGTTCTTAACTTCAGTGTCAGGCTACATCGAATAAGATTCAAGTCCTGTCATCATTCAATCACTTATCTTCCACAACAATCAGAAAACATGTGGTCCATTTGGCAATGAGAGAGGGACATTTTTCAGTTTCCCACCGGTTGCAGGGAAGATCATCGGATTCTTTGGGAGGTGTGGCTGCTCTCTTGATTCCATTGGAGCATATTTTGGACCCATCTCTTGTCCATATCCCTTTGAAATCGTAGGCCCCTTTGGAAAAAGTAATTGTGAAGGCCTATGCGACGACGGCAAGCATACAGATGTTAGACAAATTGATGTCGTTTCTGGTTCTGCAATTGAGTTGATTACTATCGCTTATGAGCAAGGTTACTCTTTTGCACATGGTACGAGTGTTGGAGGCACAATAAACAGGGTACTGGTGCTATTAGAATGATGAACTGTTGATCTTGGTGTTAGATAAAAGCTACTTCTTTTTAATTCTGATTCATGCAGCTTATGTACAAATCATTAATCGTTAATGTTCAAAGATGGCCAGTTGAACCACCATATTTATAACTCACCCGGTAAAAACAACAGCAGGATGTATAAATGATAAATTTGATAAATATTTCATTTACACTACTTGTTTTTGAAAATTGTTGATTTCTGTGCTTGTGAATGTTGCTTTGCATATATGAAGTTGCTTCCATTATGACTTATTGGAACGATTAACGGTCTCTCTTGGATGTCTTTATTAAAAAAATGAGTTATTTATTTGAAACCCAAATGACAAGTCAATCTCGAAATCACACAAAAGTACCAATGATATCTCCTCCGCAACTCTGTTGGATGGGTATCTGCTTTTTGTACAAGATATAAGATGCAATAGTGAAGTAGGCAAGATCATCTATATTTATCAGCTCATGCACATTTGCTTAAGTATCCAGAAGTGGTATCAAGTGCTAGTTACTGTCATGCCTAATGTTTTTGCTTAACAAGTCATTGCATTAACTACTCCCCTACATTGTAATGCCCGTTGCAGATAAATTTGAACTGGTTAAGTGAGTATCTAACTTCAGTTTCGGGTTACGTAACAAATTATTTTGGCTATACTGTTATCAATTCACTCGCATTTCAAAGCATCAAAAGGACATATGGACCATTCGGTACTGAAAAGGGAAGGTATTTTTCATTTCCAGCCAGGGGGGAAGATAATTGGATTTTAAGGAAGTTCTGGTACCTATTTGGAATCTATTGGAGCCCACTTAGAACCAATATATCTCCATCCAATTAAGTCTATTGGGCCATTCGGAGGCCAAGGTGGACAGCCTTGGGATGATGGAAAGTATAATGGCGTGAAGAAAATATACTGTTGGAACGCATTGTCAACTATATCACCATTGAGTATGACAAAGATGGCGAGTCCATTTGGTCTTCCACGCATGGTAGAAGTGGCAAAGGCGAAGTTTATATGGTATACCTTTCTCACCAATCTTTTCTTTTACTTTGCTACCACAAAAGAAAGTTCGTTGACTTTCAAGTCTGTATACATCGGCATCTTTGCTGCAACGATTGAATATGGAAGGAAGAACCTGAAAGAGAAAAGAAATAAGGAGCTTTGGCATCTACTTATTTTCGTTTCCTTTGTCAAACTCGATGTCCTATATCATATGTGAGCATATTAATTGCAAAATTTGTAGGTTGATTTGGACTACCCACATGAATACTTAAGCTCAACTCAGGTTATCTCAGACTTGATTTTGGATCAGTTGTCATTCGATCGCTGACATCTCAAACTACTCTAAGAAAGTACTGATCGTTTGGTGAAGAAAAAGGAAGGTTCTTTTGCTGTCCATTGATATGCACCAAGATAATAGGCTTTTATGGAAGATCAGGTGCACATCTTGATTCACTAGGAGTCCGCTTAGAACCAATTTCTTGTTCTGGTCCCTTCAAATCCATCGAGCCTTTTGGAGGTCTAGGCGGCAGCACTTAGGACGATGGTATCCACACATTTGTGAGAGAAATAAACATAGTCGCCAGATCGGTAATTGACTCCATTACTATTGAGTATGAAAACAATGGGTCTACAGTCCAGAGCCCTAAACATGGTGGATATGGAGGAGACAAGACTTACAAGGTATGACCATCTTTCAATGACTTGTTCTTGCATTGTCGAGTGTAATATCAGTTGATTTAGTTGCTATTAAGGTCTTAAGCGGTTTAAAAGGTCATATTATGGACATTAGCATGGGACTTGTGATGCAGAAAGTGGAAAAAGTAGATCAAATGAGCACATCTGGTTTAATATCATATTTTCCTGAAAACTTGCAACTTAGAGTTGACTTGTACAACAAAGTTGTCTCAATGTTAGAAACTATTTGTTACGACCTCCCTTTCGGAGCCCTCTTATGCACTGGCACGGGCAAAGGTTAATGGCTTACTAAGTGTTAGGCTTAACTCGTGCTCTCCCAAATCCACCAATTCACGACTTATTATTCAAGTTTTTAGTCTGTAAGTTAATTTCAAATAGGAGTCATCAATAATTAATTTGAGGTGAGTCGATTAAAAACTCAAGTGAAATATCAAGAGAAATACTTCACTCCTCTGCTACCAGAGAAATTAGAATCGGGGACTTGATTACACTAGTTAATTACTAATGTCCTTCTAGTACCTAATGTTTTTTAAATATCAAGTAAAGCATTTATGCAGCATTTTATACCAATCACGAGTTCTAGGATTCAATTCCTAAGCATATTAAGGAAATAGAAATCAATGCATTATAAAGGCACAATTGGAATAAGTCAACATTTGCTTCCAATCACTTAAAAATGATTTTTTTTTCTTGGATTTTCAAGGGTTTTCTATGCATTTATGGAGAAAACTCATCAAAAACTATTTTTTGGGGCTTCTTTAATTTTGGGAAACATAACACACTTTTGGATTTTTCTTATTTTTTTGGAAAATGCCAATTATTTTTGGATTTTCTAATTTTTTATATATAAAAAATCATTTTTAATACAAAAATAATAATATAACTTCATTTATTAAAGAGGGAACCTGGGTCAAGTCTTCGCCTCCGACCTATGTCCAAGCCACCCAGGCCCATCAGCCATGACGGCAAGACCCTAACCAGACCAGGCTTCATTTGTGGGCTCAATTCGACTGGGACAATGGGTTCATCCCCTCCTAAAGAAAACAAATAAACAGCCCAAGACCCCCTTTCACTCAAGCCCAAAAATTGAATCCTAGCATACAACCAATCTATAACAGCTCGCGTTGAGGGATCGGCGGATCGGCGAAGCGGTGAGTAGCTAGCTCGGCCAGTCCGGGTAGAGATGCAGGGGGTGGTGATGACAAGCGACTAGTTACTCAACAAACCTGGGCCTAGATGCAGGAGACGGCGGCGAGCATGAGGCATGGCCGAGGTTAGTGAGCAACTGGGTTGTCGAGGGATGGAGTGGCAATATCTACGAGCGTGGGCGGTGATGCGAACAGGTAGCATCGTTAGTGGCTAAACGGCGACGCCTTTGGTCACATTGATAGGAAATTACTTTTATAGGGCTCGAATCATTCTTCGATTGCCTGTTAGAGCGACAAATTATTTATCTAAGACTCAAACCTTTTTTCGGTCTCCTTGATAGGAAATTGCTTTTCTAGGACCCGAACCATTCTTCGGTCATTTGTTGGAGCAATAAGTTGTTTACTTGACTTCGAGCTATAGAAGCACAACGCGTCGATCAAGAAAGATTATGGACTTGGATATCTGTGAAGGTCTCCCGCCTCCTAGTAAAAAGAAGTTGGCATATCGAGGACGTAGCTTGAATATTCGTGAATGTCTCTTGTCTCTTGGTAATTCGAATATCGAGGACATATGTCGGATATTCATGAAGGTCTCCCATATCCTATAATGAAAGTCTTCTAGCTCCTAGTGATTGGAATATCGAGGATGTACCTCGGATATTTGTGAAGGTCTCCCACTTCCTAGCAATTGTAATATCAATGCACATCTCAAATATTCACGAAGGTCTCTAACCTCCTAGTGATTTGTGAAGGTTTTCCACCTCTCGGTAATTGGAATATCAAGAACGCACTCGAATACTCATGAAGGTCTCATACCTCCTGGTAAATAGAATATCGAGGACATACCTCGAATAGTTGTGAAGGTCTTCCACCTCTTAATGATTGGAATATTGAGGACATACTTTGGATATTCGTGAAGGTCTGTCATCTTCTAGTAATTGATGAAGGTCTCCTACCTCCTGATAAATGGAATATCAAAAATGCACTTCGAATATTCGGAAGGTCTCCCACCTTCTAGTGATTGAAATATCGAGGATGCACTTCGGATATTCGTGAAGGTCCCCATCTCCTAGTTAATGGAATTTTGGATGTAGCACGAGACTTATATGATGAAGCAGGGAATCAATCGTATGTTCAATAGCCAACTTTTCTTGAATGCACTGCGCAACAATAAAACTTCAGGAATACCTATATGACCACAAACACTCAAAAGGGCTTGGAATACCTAGATAGTGGTAGGTACTTGAAGACAATAGGATACTTGGATAGTCATTAGTATCCTTATCTTGAGAACAACTCGAATTAGTCAAATGTCAATAAGAGATAACACCCGGATAGTGGTAGGCACTCAAAGATAATGGAATACTTAGACTATCGCAAACATCCATACTTTAAGGACAACTAGAATATGAGAGAATACCCAGGCAGTGTAGGTACTCAAAGACAATAAAACACTTGGTTAGACACAAGGTCTTTTTGGAAATAAGAGTGGAGATATGCTCACCTGGCGATACCTCTGATTTCTAAAATTATGTCTTTTGTTAGACAACATGCAATGTGCATATATGATTATACATGCTGTAAATTCTTGAGTTCAAATGGGATCCATGCATGACAATTTTATCTATTTTGTATCACCAAAGTTCCACAAGAAAAAAATTTAAAAAGACAATTTTCATTTAGAATGTGGACATTTTGAACATGTCAAGTTAGGGACTTTCAGTCTGAAGGGGCTTTCCACTCACTCTCATTAAAAACATTATTTTATCCTGAACATTAATGCAGGAGTTACAAGAAGCACACTCTCTCACTGTCATCATGTCAACAAGGGTCTGAGTATTTCTGTAAGTGATACGGTTTTACCAATTTGAGAAGTCTTTGTTAGGATCATAATATAGACTTGGTCAACAACTTAACAAAGGGGACCATCAAATTTAAGGCTATTGTGGGATGGTTCTTAATAGGGGTAATAAGAAAAAAACTTCATAAGTGTATGGGGCTCAAAGGAGTTAAGCAATGGATAACTTGTAGTGTTTAGGGTGGAGAAATGAAATGCCCCTCATTACTTTGGTCATTGTATCTTTCGTGAGAAAACCCTTTATTTTACAGACAAGGAGCTTCCTGCGCTCACCAAACAAATGTATAAACAAGAGACTATGTGTGGGATATGGTTTGCCTTTCATCATTTGAATACACCTCTTTTAACATGCTTAATCAATCCCACATTATTCATTTAGCTGCTTTTGATAATATTATGTGGAATAAGTGATTTAGACAGACAAACTCATCATTGAGCATTTTAAGCATGAGAGAGATTTTCATTAAAAGTATGGGGAAGTAAAACTATCCCTGTAAATGTGTTAAGTTGTGAACACAAAGGAGGTTATTCAAAAAACGGGTGTCCATGGATTGCCCCTTGTTTAAAAAGGGAAATGACACATAAATAATTACTAAGTAGGGCCAAAAGCCACTATGAATTGAGGCTTGAAAGATTCCTACCATCTGCTTTCGCAATACTTGGGATGCCATTTCATTTGGGAGAGTTCATCTATTGTTGTCATCAAAGTTTGACAAGGCTCTCCTTGGTTTTGTTGTTCGCAACTTTGGTGGTCAGGTGATCTTTTAATAGATAGGAGGGAATGTGTCAGTGTGCGAACTCTCTAGGTGATTCTAGAAAAGTTAGGTTACCATTAATTGTCTCCACATTTCAAATACACTCATGTTTTCTACTAATGTTAGTGTGGTTATAATAGAACATTTAAAAACAATTTGAGCATCTCAAACTGAATCATATTGAAGGCATCCAAAGTTGGACACGGCTGTGGGGTCCCATATGGTCCTAAGTAAAAGAATAACATAATCAACATTTGAGATAATTGAAGTCTGTTGAATCCAGATCCAAATTTTTTTTTTCATAATCCCTAGAGGAAAACACAATTTATCTGCAGTATTTTCTCTCTCAGGTTGAATATGCATAATAATCCAATGTTTCCTTTTGTAAAAAGGTTAGGTTACCATTAATTGCCTCAACATTTCAAATTCACTTATGTTTTCTACTAATGTTAGTGTGGTTATAATAGAACATTTAAAAACAATTTGAGCATCTCAAACTGAATAATATTGAAGGCATCCAAAGTTGGACTCGGCTCTGGGGTCCCATATGGCCCTAAGTAAAATAATAACATAATCAACCTTTGAGATAATTGAAGTCCAGTGAATCCAATCTAAACAAATTTTTTCATGATCCCTAGAGGAAAACACAATTTATCTACAGTATTTTCTCTCTCGGGTTGAATATGTATAATAATCCAATGTTTCCTTTTGTATTAAGGTTAGGTTACCATTAATTGCCTCCACATTTCAAATTCACTCATGTTTTCTACTAATGTTAGTGTGGTTCTAATAGAACATTTAAAAACATTTTAAGCATCTCAAACTGAATTATATTGAAGGCATCCAAAGTTGGACTCGGCTGTGGGGTCCCATATGGCCCTAAGTAAAAGAATAACATAATCAACCTTTGAGATAATTGAAGTCCGATGAATCCAAATCCAAACAAATTTTTCATGATCCCTAGAGGAAAACACAATTTATCTGCAGTATTTTCTCTCTCGAGTTGAATGTGCATAATAATCCAATGTTTCATTTTGTATTAAGGTTAGGTTACCATTAATTGCCTCCACATTTCAAATTCACTCATGTTTTCTATTAATGTTAGTGTGGTTACAATAGAACATTTAAAAACAATTTGAGCATCTCAACCGAATCATATTGAAGGCATCCAAAGTTGGACTCGGGTATCCCGTCTTATATGGTCATAAGTAAAAGAATAACATAATCAACCTTTGAGATAATTGAAATCCGGTGAATCCAGATCTAAACAAATTTTTTCATGATCCCTAGAAGAAAACACAATTTATTTGCAGTATTTTTTCTCTCGGGTTGAATGTGCATAATAATCCAATGTTTCCTTTTGTATTAAGGTTAGGTTACCATTAATTGTCTCCACATTTCAAATTCACTCATGTTTTCTACTAATGTTAGTGTGGTTATAATAAAACATTTAAAAACAATTTCAGCATCTCAAACTGAATCATATTGAAGGCATTCAAAGTTGGACTCGGCTGTGGGGTCCCATATGGCCCTAGGTAAAAGAATAACATAATCAACCTTTAAGATAATTGAAGTCCAGTGAATCCAATCCAAACAAATTTTTTCATGATCCCTAGAGGAAAACACAATTTATCTACAGTATTTTCTCTTCCGGGTTGAATATGCATAATAATCCAATGTTTTATTTTGTATTAAGGTTAGGTTACCATTAATTGCCTCCACATTTGAAATTCACTCATGTTTTCTATTAATGTTAGCGTGGTTATAATAGAACATTTAAAAACATTTTGAGCATCTCAAACCGAATCATATTGAAGGCATCCAAAGTTGGACTCGGCTGTGGGGTCCCATATGGCCCTAAGTAAACGAATAACATAATCAACCTTCGAGATAATTGAAGTCCGGTGAATCCAAATCCAAACAAATTTTTCATGATCCCTAGAGGAAAACACAATTTATTTGCAGTATTTTCTCTCTCGAGTTGAATGTACATAATAATCCAATGTTTCCTTTTGTATTAAGGTTAGGTTACCATTAATTGCCTCCACATTTCAAATTCACTCATGTTTTCTATTAATGTTAGTGTGGTTACAATAGAACATTTAAAAACAATTTGAGCATCTCAAACTGAATCATATTGAAGGCATCCAAAGTTGGACTCGGGTATCCGGTCTTATATGGTCCTAAGTAAAAGAATAACATAATCTACCTTTGAGATAATTGAAGTCCGGTGAATCCAGATCTAAATAAATTTTTTCATGATCCCTAAATGAAAACACAATTTATTTGCAGTATTTTCTCTCTCGGGTTGAATGTGCATAATAATCAATGTTTCCTTTTGTATTAAGATTAGGTTACCATTAATTGCCTCCACATTTCAAATTCACTCATGTTTTCTACTAATGTTAGTGTGGTTATAATAGAACATTTAAAAACAATTTGAGCATCTCAAACTGAATCATATTGAAGGCATCCAAAGTTGGACTCGACTGTGGGGTCCCATATGGCCCTAAGTAAAAGAATAATATAATCAACCTTTGATATAATTGAAGTCCAGTGAATCCAATCCAAACAATTTTTTTCATGATCCATAGAGGAAAACACAATTTATATACAGTATTTTCTCTCTCGAGTTGAATATGCATAATCCAATGTTTCCTTTTGTATTAAGGTTAGGTTACCATTAATTGCCTCCACATTTCAAATTCACTCATGTTTTCTACTAATGTTAGTGTGGTTATAATAGAACATTTAAAAACATTTTGAGCATCTCAAATAAATCATATTGAAGGCATCCAAAGTTGGACTCGGCTGTTAGGTCCCATATGGCCCTCAGTAAAAGAATAACATAATCAACCTTTGAGATAATTGAAGTTCGATGAATCCAAATCCAAACAAATTTTTCATGATCCCTAGAGGAAAACACAATTTATCTGCAGTATTTTCTCTCTTGAGTTGAATGTGCATAATAATCCAATGTTTCCTTTTGTATTAAGGTTAGGTTACCATTAATTGCCTCCACATTTCAAGTTCACTCATGTTTTCTATTAATGTTAGTGTGGTTACAATAGAACATTTAAAAACAATTTGAGCATCTCAAACTGAATCATATTGAAGGCATCCAAAGTTGGACTCAGCTATCCGGTCTTATATGGCCATAAGTAAAAGAATAACATAATCAACCTTTGAGATAATTGAAGTCCGGTGAATCCAGATCTAAACAAATTTTTTCATGATCCCTAGAGGAAAACACAATTTATTTGCAGTATTTTCTCTCTCAGGTTGAATGTGCATAATAATCCAGTGTTTCCTTTTGTATTAAGGTTAGGTTACCATTAATTGTCTCCACATTTCAAATTCACTCATGTTTTCTACTAATGTTAGTGTGGTTATAATAGAACATTTAAAAACAATTTGAGCATCTCAAACTGAATCATATTGAAGGCATCCAAAGTTCGACTCGGCTGTTGGGTCCCATATGGCCATAAGTAAAAGAATAACATAATCAACCTTTAAGATAATTGAAGTTCGGTGAATCCGGATCAAAATTTTTTTTTTTTTTATGATCCCCATAGGAAAACACAATTTATTTGCAGTATTTTCTCTCTTGGGTTGAATGTGCATAATAATCTGTTGACACCTAATTTTTTGCAAATCTAGGAAAATAATGAAAATAAAAATTGCATAGGAACAAATAAAATGAAAAAATGAAGAAAAATGGGGAAATTGATTTGATTGATTATGTAGGGAAAATTGGAATTCTGATGGATCTTCGGATTTTGTTAAAATGCAGAAGCAATTTAAAAATCAAGTGAATAAGGGGCAAGAATTTTTGCAAAATGAAAGAAATCCGAGCAAAATCGAGCTTATTGCGAAATTATGCTATGATTTATAGCTTTGATTTAACGTGACTGGAGATGGAAACTTAGAAGATGCCATACAAAGCGGCCGTTCAGAATCATTATAAAAGAGAGGTTCATTTTTCGTAATGGGGGGGATTTTCGGGCAAATTTTGAGAGCAAAAGAGGTGAAAGGTAGATTTTTTTTAGAGTGAAATTTCGAAATGGTGAGAGAGAGATTTTTCTTGAAAAAATAAAAAAAGAGCCGAAACCCTAATCGGCTACTGTTCATCTTCCCCCGAAGAGCAGCCGACGCCACCGTTGCTCACCGCCGCATGTCGGCCTCCGTTCGCGAGCACCTGTGCCAGTCTCGCCGCCATCGCTCGCCCTCTGTAGCCCCGACGCCCGAAGCTTGTGCCGCCCCGACGCCGCCTCCGCCGTCGCCAGTTTGCAGCGCCTCAGCTCCCTGATCTGCTGCTCCACTGTCTATCTCGCCCTCGATCCGCTTGCAACTCGTGAACCAGCGGATCCCGAGCCAGCTCGCCATCCCTGCCTCCTCATTCGCTGCACGTGGCCCTTGACGGTAGCTGGTCCAGATCTGAACGCCGACCCCTGCGTCTCCCTGCTGCTGCACCTCAGCCCATGCCGGTTCGCCTGACGCCTGCTGGTTCGCCTTAACCTGACGCTCGCTGGTCACCGCGCCAAACCCCGCAACGCCGTCACCGCCCCGTCCTCGGCGCCGCCATTAGCCCCATCGCCGCCTAGCTTCGCCGGAGCTCCGACCATGACGCCCTTGCCAGATCTCCGATCAGCCACCCTTGGTCGGGACCCACGGCCGCCAAGCCCATTTTTGAAAAAAAGAAAAAAAGAAAACACATTAGGTAGTTTTTTTTTAGTTTACTTTATTTGTTTTTATTTATTTTATTTTACTTTATCTTTTTTTTTTTAGTATACGGACATATGATTGGAAATTCCA
Source organism: Eucalyptus decipiens (assembly GCA_014182575.1). Taxonomy (NCBI): domain Eukaryota; kingdom Viridiplantae; phylum Streptophyta; class Magnoliopsida; order Myrtales; family Myrtaceae; genus Eucalyptus; species Eucalyptus decipiens. The sequence goes on along the minus strand of CM024611.1, from coordinate 25,092,032 downwards.
ATATATTACCTGATCTGCAACCGTGCTTGAATTTTTTTATTTCATCTATAAGGCCTTAGATGAAATAATTAATTAAGCGAGAATAAAATTGATACTTTGATCTTTAAGGATTAAGATCAATTTATCGATTTTACTAGTGAAATATTATCCCTTGATCTGAACGATGTGTGATACCTTTGGTAATTTTGAATGGCTTGGCTTGTCTTGATTGCTTTGTTTATCTTGAGATATGTTTGAATTAGAATATTACATGGTTTAGGGTTATCTTGCATGTTTAGGGTAGGAGTTTTATTATTTAGATTTTTAAAATAAAAATAAAAAATAAAAAAAAATCAAATCAATTAACTTAGGTTGCTATTTTTTTTTTTAAACTTGGATTGCATGTTTAATTATTTGGCAATTATTAATTTCGAAATTTAAAAAAAAGGAAAAAAAAAGGAAAAAGCAACAGAAAAATCATCACACATATGTCATTTAGAATTAGGGCTTATTTTGTACGTCATTGCATATTAGGGTAAAATTGCACTTAGTTTAATTTTAGATAATATTTTTTCTTAATTTATTATAAGTTTAGGCATCTTCTCAAATATATTGCATTTTAGGATTATTTGGGTTAAGATAATATTTTAATTTAAATTAGGATTTAGCTCAACCTAATTCTAATGCAAATTAAATAGAATCTTAATCTAGTTAGATAATTTTCACATTTTTCCTAATTCCGAATTTCATGAAAAATACAAAAAAATGTCTTAGAATAATTTAGTTCCTTTCTTTAGGATAGATTGCACTTTTTAGGAAAAATAAAAATGTTATGTAAATGTCATATATGATTAGATTCATGATATTCACGTCATTTAGAGATTGATATTAAGTCCATTTAATTAGAAATCACATGTCATTAGAATTAGGTCATTTAGTTAATACTGCATTGCATATTGCATGATTTTCATTAATCAAGTGAAAACGAAAAAAAAAATTGCGTGTTAATTAGAAAATCATATCTAGAGTTATAGATGTGGATTCTAATTTAACATTGCAAATGCTTTGGTTGCTTTGAGGTAAGCTTTTGCAATTTATTCATTGTTTATATGGGTGTTAAATTGGTGATTTGTGCACCCGTACGATCACCTCATATGTTAGGGAAATAGATTTAAAATCAATTTAAGCTGCCTGCAAAAAAAAAAAATGAGAATAAAAGAATGGTACCGAAAGGGCATTAGAGAAATTTAGTGTAACCAAGGCCCCGTACCTATAGTCTTTGGTTCATAGGAGTAAAGTAAAACTCCCGTTACTTTACTTGGGTTTCTAATCGACCCACCAAAAAAATAGATTAGTGGTGACTCCTAGATAAAATTTATCTGCATGTTAAAAAACTTGAACCTAAGTCGCGAATTGGTATGGGCTTGGGAGAGCCCAAGTTAAATCTAGGCTTAACAATAGGGGTGTGCATGGTCCGGGCGGGCGGTTCCCGACCTAGAACCGGGAACCGCCCACTAAGGACCGGTTCCAAAAAATTGGAACCGGGATCCACCCGTTTGTTGCATGGATCCACCCGGGAACTGGACCGCCGGTCCAGTCCGGTTCCCGGGTGGATCCATGGAACCGACCTCGACGCGAAAATTTTTAGTTTTCAACGTAAAACGGTCGCGAAACAATTTTGGTTTCTCGGACCACCGGTCCGGTCCAATTCCCAAGTTTTGAGCTCTAAAATTCCAAGTTCCAATCTCCAAAAACTAAAACAATAATTAATAGACGAATGCTCAACATTAAATAACAGTCAACTACACGTGAATGAGGAAGAGGAGGAGGAGCGGCGGTGGTGGAGGAGGAGCAGCGGCGATGGCGTGGATGCTCGGGGAGGAATTGAAGACGAAGAGAAGAGACTAAGGAAGAAACAAAGAGAGAATCAAAGACTAAGGAAGAAACCGGAAGAGATGAGACACGAATTAGGGCTTCGCGATTAGGTCTTCGTCACTTTCATTTAGTATTTTTTTATTATTATTATAAATAGGTACCGGTCCGGTCCGGGTGGGTGGGCGGGCGGTTCAGCCCACGGAACCGGGAACCGGACCGGTTCCCACCGGTTCTCAACAATTGGAACCGGGAACCGGACCGGTTCCCTCAAGAACCGCCGGTTCCGGGCGGTTCCGGTCCGGTTCCGGGCGGTCCGGGCGGTTCCCGGGTATTTTGAACACCCCTACTTAACAATCCATTAGCCAAACTCTAGGTGAATCACACTCGAAAATTTGGTTGCGACATAATCCAATGTTTCCTTTTGTATTAAGGTTAGGTTACCATTAATTGCCTCCACATTTCAAATTCACTCATGTTTTCTACTAATGTTAGTGTGGTTACAATAGAACATTTAAAAACAATTTGAGTATCTCAAACTGAATCATATTGAAGGCATCCAAAGTTGGACTCGGCTGTTAGGTCCCATATGGCCCTAAGTAAAAGAATAACATAATCAACCTTTGAGATAATTGAAGTTCGCTGAATCTAGATCCAAACAAATTTTTTCATGATCCCCAGAGGAAAACACAATTTATCTACAGTATTTTCTCTCCCGGGTTGAATGTGCATAATAATCCAATGTTTCCTTTTGTATTAAGGTTAGGTTACCATTAATTGCCTCCACATTTCAAATTCACTCATGTTTTCTACTAATGTTAGTGTGGTTATAATAGAACATTTAAAAACAATTTGAGCATCTCAAACTGAATCATATTGAAGGCATCCAAAGTTGGACTTGGCTGTTGGGTCTCATATGGCCCTAAGTAAAAGAATAACATAATCAACTTTTGAGATAATTGAAGCCCGGTGAATCCAGATCCAAATAAATTTTTTCATGATCCCCAGAGGAAAATTTATTTGCAATATTTTCTGTCTCGGCTTGAATGTACATAATAATCCAATGTTTCCTTTAGTATTAAGGTTAGGTTACCACTAATTGCATCTACACTTCACATTCACTCCTGTTAAATGTCAGTATGGTTATAATAGAACATATAAAAATAATTTGAGCATGTCACACTGAATCCTAGGACCATTAGCTCCCTAATTAATTATAGTCTATAAAGAATCTGATGAGCCACATTTAATTCTACTCACCGGTTGGAACGAAAAAGAACAACTAGAAAGGCATATTAAAAGGCGTCAAAATGTCCACAAGATCCGATGCGTTCTAGGAACTCAATGGTCTAACTGTCAACATCGTGTTGCAGCTCTAGTTTCAGTGCCGTCAAAAAACGTGCCAATATTTTTTTATTAGGTTCTGCATCTTTCAATTTATGAAGCTGAACGATGAATCTTCGGAGAGAAAGAAATTTATGCTCCTGCCATTCAATCCATTTTCTCTTATAAATGTCAGTGGGAACTGATGAGATGTTGTCAATTAAGGCTGCGTTTGGTCGTCGGGATAATAATCAAGATAGGATAGGATAAAGTAGGATATTAAATTCTCTGAATAATAAAGGCGGACATATCTAATCCTATCAAGTGTTTGGCGCACTTCAGGATAAGATTAAAAATAAATATGATATTCAATTAAATTTAAAAAATTAAAAATAGAAAATTCAATTAATTAAAGGCCATGGAAAAGCCCTAGATCTAGGAATTGTGGCCACCTGCGAAAGGCCACCATTGACAACAATGAGCACCAACATCGCCGTGTAACGGCAACGCAAATGGGTAAATCTTAGACTACGACAGAGAGGGGGGTGGGGGAATTTTAGGTGACCGCTAAAGTAGTCTTTGCATTGCCTCAAATTGATCGAGATCCCAAATTGTCAATGATACCAAAGATTTACAGCTGCTTCATCACCATCACCATCTTCGCCTCTTCCTTTGAGACGTCCAACATACTTGGTCATCAGATTCAGCAAGTCCATGATCCAAAGGAAGGGGCACCCAATTGCTGGCGTATGAGAAGCGAAGATGGGAGAAGAAGTGGAAGAAGAGGGCTGACAATGAATCGGAGAGGCGGAGGCATCCATTTGACGTAGATGCTTATGATATCTTCTCTTTTTGTTAAGTTCTTTCTTTCCTTAAAAATTTTTTTTATCCAATCCGGGCTTATCCCACCCCCTCCCTCGGATTTTTTATCCAGCATTTTATCCGAATGTATCCGGGTTTGTCCAATCCAGTGGGCATTCCCAAACATTGGATAGAATGATAAATTATCCTATCTAGACTCAAATCCGGACTACCAAACGCAGCCTAAATACAAGTTGCAGATTCAGCATTCCCTAAGACCAATCAGGAACAAGTCTCTGATTAAGTTAACCGACATTTTTTGTTGAAAGAATTGCACCCCACCAGTCATTGGTTTTCCCTGATAAATTATTGTGCGACAAGGAGATATGCACGTTCAAGAAGAAGACGCGGGTCTCGATCAAAGATTCTACACCACGCATCAACAAGACAAAAACCATGTCGTCTTCTTCTATTTCTTCTCATCAACAGTAACACAAACTTATTCATGAGTATCAGGGTGCGGATCTTGAAGACTGTAAAAAAATCAACAAACGCTGAGGATGACACAGATTGCAAGAACGTCTACAAATTGAAATACACATACTCTTGTTAATGAGCGAACAACTCATTATTACCGGTAGTGACTGACTCCCTGATTATAATCTCTATTGAGTAGTGTATGGGCATTGTATTAGTGTGTGGAAATTAGTAGAAGCAATACAGGCTATGTCATAACTTCTCAAATAACCACCAGCCAAATCCAATCTCTTGGTGGCCGTTAGTTTGAAAGAGAAGATGTCGGCATAATCTAGGCTGAACCACTATAAAATGTGCATGCAATTCTTCTATTTCTCTCTATTTTATTTAAGTACTTGGTTGATCGGAGCATATTGCACTTGATATATTCATCTTGCACTTGCATTCATATATTTGTATATATTAAATTTTTCATACATAACCAAACTCAATTTTAATAATTTCACAAAATCTATCATGTTTTGTTTGAGTGACTTGGGCTTTTTGTAGTCTCCATTGTCACTTGATCTATAGTAGAACTCTTTGCTACTCTCCCTTTAGGCATAAGTCACACCAATCGAACCACATAAATCTGTTGTCCAGTTCATTTTCTTATTTTGTTTATTATTTGTTTGGCTTCTTTTTCACAACACTTAGAACATGCCATTGCAAGAAATTAGTAATTGCCAGTACATTTGGAGAAGTAGATGACGCATGTAAAGCACCCCTTGCTTTGGTTTGTGATATCTTCAAGCCCTAGCTAATTCCATTTCTATTCTTGAATGCCCCTTTATTCACATATGGTATTTTTTTTGTTTTTTTAATCTCAACTATTACGCTTAAAGAAGCCTACGCTAAGAATTTAGCGTGCGAAAAAGTTGGGTGTGCATAGGTGCATATATGGTGTAGCTATTTTCTATCTACAAGGCTATAGATATTCATTGGTGAAAGCATGCAAAGCTCGACCTGGCTATTGGATCTTACGTGGGCCCTAATAAATGATTAACATAATCAAACTTTGAGATAATTGAAGTCTAATGAATCTAGATCTAGATAAATTTTCTCTTGATCCTCGGAGGAAAACACGACTTTTCTGCGATATTTTCTCTCTCGAGTTTGATGTGCATAGTAATCCATAGTTTCCTTTTTGTATTGAGATTCGGTTATAAATGCCTCTAAGAAATATGTTCACTAGAAGTCGTAAATGTAAGTTTTAAACAAGTGCATACATGGTGTAGTATTTTCTAACTATAAAGCTATAGATATTCATTGGTGAAAGCATGCAAAGCTTGGTCCAGTTCTTGGGTCTCACATGGGCCCCAGATAATATATTAACATAATCAAACTTTGAGATAATTGAAGTCCGGTGAATCTAAATCCAAACAAATTTTTTCTGGATCCCCAAAGGAAAACATGACTTTTCTGCGATATTTTTTCTCTCGGGTTTGACATGCATAATAATCCAATGTTTCCTTTTTGCATTGAGATTGGGTTGCCATTAATTGCCTCTAAGAGATATGTTCATTAGAAGTTTTAAATGTAAGGTACACCCGTCAACTATCACGTGTCAGCTAACTTAGCGATTTGGTAGTAAAATTTAGCGAAAACTAACAGAAGGAAAATTTGTCCAAATTTACCTGTTTAGGGTTTGGGGTATACTTATTATAAGTTTATTGGTTTAAAATTTTTGGCTGCCAAAAATTCAGTTTGGGATAAGTTTGTCAAAGATATATCAATTTGGAATTTTTCTTTGCTTTCCCACCAAAATTTAAGATGTTTCTCATATTAAAAAGAATTAAAATTTTATGTTTAACTTAAGAGTGAACATTTAGATATTGTGAAAGTTTGAGGTACATCAAGTTAGGAAAATTCAAAATGCATCCGTCACAAAATTTAGATTAAATGGAAAGTAAAATTCAAAGTCTCTCTGGACATAACCTAAATATTAAGAATGTCTTGATCTCACAATTTAAACGTCGGCTAAAATTATTAGGTGCACTCTTAAAGTCAATGACAGAAGCTCTATGCTAGCCTCAACGGCGAAAGTTAAGTACTAAAAGTCATTGACCTTTCGATAACGATAACGATGACGACAGTGTCAAGATTGCTTATAAAAATCTCCCCCATGTTATCGACGCATCAACAATTCTTTACCTCCAGAAGGTCAATAAGAAGGGAGCAAAAAGCAAACATGAGTGCGTGCAAAAGCCCAGTAATGACTACGTCCAGTGAGGACGAAGATGAGTTCTTGTTCGCAATGGAAATGAATGGGCTGATTGCCATCCCCATGGTGCTGAAGGCCGCTGTTGAGCTCGGGATCCTGGAGATGCTGGCTGAGGACGGGCCATCCGGCTCAGCTCCACCGCTTTCCCCCGCCAAGATCGCGTCACGCCTGTCTACAAAGAACCCTGAAGCCCCCATCGCTCTGGACCGGATGATGCGGCTTCTTGGGAGCTACTCCATCCTCTCGTGCATTCTCGCCCAGGGCCCAGACGGGGACTCCCGGAGGCTCTACGGCTTGGGACCGAGAAGCAAGTACTTCGTGAGAGCCCGCGGGGCATCGACATTCGCTGCGCCCTTGCTGCTTCTCTTGACCGACAGTCATGGCGGGCGGCTGGTTTGTGATCTTTTAGCTAAATATTGAGATATTCTTTTCATGTTTCTTTCTATAATTGAGTATTTTCTTTTTATTTTTTGGTCAAACCATAATTGAGTATTTGCTTTTCGGCTTTAATTGGTTGGTCGAGTGGCAAAACTATTCGGAAGACCTGACGTTAATATCTTTTCATAATTATTTGTTTTTCCCATGACAATTTCCTTGTTTATTATGCATGTTGTTGCAGGTACTGCTTAAGAGACGCGATTATGGAAGGAGGAAGGCCCTTCAAACTTGCAAACGGCATGAACATTTTTTAGTACACAAGCAAAGACGACAAGTTCAACGAGATATTCAACAACGCCATGCAAGGCCCGACCGACGTTTACATGAACAATATCGTTGAGCTTTACCATGGCTTCGACGACGCTAAGACGGTAGTTGACGTAGGCGGCGGTGTCGGGGCAAGCCTGAGGATTATAGTGTCGAAATACCCACACATTCACGGTATCAACTTTGATCTTCCTCATGTTGTCAGAGAGGCACCTTCTATTCCTGGTACTCTCTCTCTCTCTCTCTCTCTCTCTCTCATATTATTAAATAGATTGCCATCAAAGCTCCCGACATGATTCGCACATTAAAATTCCATTTGTTTCTTAAATATAATAGATTTGAAAAACATTTTCTTAGAGACAATCATTTATATTGGTTATAAAAATAAATAAACAAAAATATTTTCATTATCTACAAAAAAATTTAGACATAAATTTTGTCAATAATGAAATCTTTTCTATTAATTAATTATTTCAAGCAATACTATTGATTATTTTGAAGAAAATATTTTTAAATTATCCATTTTCTTCGAAATAAACAAAACCAAAGATTCTTATAAAAATTATCTACAAGGAGATGGATGATATAGATAGAAGAGGCATGTCCTCCAAACATCCTGTAAATAATTTTGTAATGGTTTACAAATAGGAACATTGTCCACATTTGTAATTCAGTAACATAGCTCGTAGCATACTAATCAGAGGCAGATTGAAAAAAGGGTTTATACTACGAAAAACCTCAAATTAGTATATTTGTGATAAGTTTACCCTCCATTAATTCCGTTATATTTGTGATGACAGGTATTGAACATGCTTGGGGTGCATTTGTGACTAATTTTTTGTGGTACCCATTTGGGGTTCTTAGTTTGAGTATTAAAGTAACAATGGGATGGTCCGGTTTCTCTATGATGACAGGTATTGAACATGTCGAAGGAGACATGTCGAAGGTTAACACAACTTCAGTTGCCTCTTTGGGTGACCATAGAGAATTGTACGGTAGAACTGTGGTTACCTTGTACGCATAGTGTAGACTGAATTTTGGTTGTTCTTTGCAGTGGATAATTCACGGTGGAGATGACAAGTTTTGCGCTAAGATATTGAAGAATTGCAAGGAGGTAATGCCGGAGAAGGGCAAGGTAGTGATCGTGGACGCGGTCCTTCAAGAATATCTCGACACCGATAGGGTGACCCAGAATGCATTCTTAGTGGACATAAGTCACACCCCGATCCACCAAGCGCGTGCCCATCCCTCGGCGATTGATTAAATTGCGACATCTTAGGATGCATCGCCGATCCATTCATTTTAATATGCATGCTGAAGTGAATAATTTGATCCCCTAACAGAAACATACATGGAATAAAAAAACAAGACAACAAATTTCAAACTAATCCATTATAACAAACCACAATCTCGTTTACAAACATGGTTCAACTCTAAGGTCTAAATACATGAGGTCTATCTCCAAGAAGAACTTCTGAGCAACCCATGCTCCTGACCCTTCCACCTCCAGCTCTGAGTTCTTCGTCTTAGGGACTTGAAAATGTTATCTTACAACGGGGTGAGACGACGTCTCAGCAAGTTCACTCCCTAAGACCCGACTAGGAAGGAAATACACCCCAAGGGCAGCCTAAGCACAAACACAAGTCAGAGGACTTACATTTGCCTCGGTTCCTTCCTACAAGTCAGTATAATTTATAAATTCAATAAATCATTTCAACACACCAAAACATCAAATCATCACATCAGATCGAATCATCAATCAATCGACTCAGTCGATTTCATGTCATTAAGATAATCTCTCGGTCAACTCATTCTGTACTATCTATAAAGTCCGATCACATCAAGAATTGTTCACCTTAAGCTGAATATAGATAGAAATGCTCACCAGAAGCTGACAACCACGTATACTGCTTACTCTAAACTGATATATCAAGCCCTTAGGCTGATATAATATACGGCTAATGCTCACCAAAGCTGTGCGGTAGTTAATTACTCACCGAAGCTGTGCGATACTTAATTGCTCACCGAAACTGTGTGATACTTAGGGTATACTGCTCGCTCTAAGCTAAAATATCAAGCCCTCTAGCTGATATAGTATACCATTCTACCTAACTAATTATTTTACCAGTTTTATCATACCCGATAAAAATAATTGTGTGTGGGTACACAGTTGGGCTCAGTCAAAAATATAATATCTTTACTTTAGAAAATCCAACTATTTATACAATGTCTGAAAATATTTTTGGCATTATAAACCAACGTCTGGTAATTTTCAAATTAAATATCGAATTAATAAATTTTGGGATAATTTCCCAAAATTACAAATCACACTCAATTTGCACCAAACATCACTCAATTAATTAAACAAATCACACCATTGCAATTAGTATAAAATTCCCGTCACCGGCTATTCCGGTCTAATTTCCGGAAAATAATAATTAATTAAATAATTACGAAAATTAATTACATAGCAAAAATGTACACTTAGGCCCAAAAAGCCTAATTAAATACCAAAACGTGCTCAGAAAATTTCCAAACCTGTCTAATTAAATAATACAGCCTATCTACTTGCTAATTGCACTAATCTAACCACCTAACATGCATCAAGGATTAACTAAATCATTAATCCATTCTAACTAACCACATAATTCTAGCTTAGCCTAAACTAATCAACCCTTAAGCATCATTAACTTACTAAGCAGGGATTAGTGAGTTAAACTCACTAGATTAACGCAAAAACTAGTTCACGGCGACGGCGATGTGCCAGCGGGCAATAAACTTCGAAGCGACGGCTCCCGACGAGGTCCGAAAGCGGCCCAAAAAGGCCACAAAGCCCATAGAGGGGTTGTTCGGTTCTGTCTGTTGCTGGTTCGGGAGTCAATGGCCGGACATGGCGCTGCGGCTTGGGTTGGTTTCTGTGGCCGCGGGTGGAGATGTTGGTGTGGGCTGTCGTGAACTCGATGGATTGGATTCGGTGGAGCGGGACGCTAGAAATGGAGCTACTACTGGGCTGAGATCCACGGAGAAAAAAATCATGGGCTGCTCTACAAGTGGAGATAGGGCACATAGACATCGGTGGAGTTGCGGGAAATCGGGCGGTGTTATCGGCAGAAGGGAGAGAAGGAATTGTTGACCATGGGCGTTGAAGCTAGCGACGCATGGCAGCGATTGAGTGATTGGGCAGCTTCGATGGAGAGGCATGAGGAGGAGGGGAGTAGCAGATTTGGAGGGGAAATTAAATTTGAAGCAGAAGCCGTGAAGATGGAACATGGCTGGACGTGCGCAAAGGAGGGAAAAAGGGAGGGGCAGCTGGTGAGAGGGAGGAGAGAGAGGCGTCGACGTCAGGGGGAAGGGATAAGGGAGGACTCCAAAAGTCAAAGAAAAGGGAAATGAAGATAAGTGCAAGGCTTGGTCTGGGGGGGAAGGAAAAAGGGGAAATGTGCGAATGGGGGAGAAGGGCCGACCGTGCGAATTTGAGGGCCGAAGGAGGGGGAGGAAAAATTTAAATAAAAGATCTTATACTCATCAAGTCTTAGTCCCACAAGCTCTCATTCAATACAATTTGGTCCCCAAAGATTCCCATGCTAAAATACTTGATCATCACTTGCTTTCTTGCACCATAATTCCCTTAAATAACAAGTCTTGGTAGCAAAAATGGCCATTTCCCTTAATTCTGAATTCTATTTCATTTTTCCTAAAATCCAATTTCTTAATAAATCTCTCCGATTGATGTCCGTTTTTGTTGAAGAAAAAGTCCATATAATTTCCTTTTGCCAAGTAGCTCATATAAGAGGCCAAAAATCCCTTCAAATTGGTCAATCTGAATTTCCATTTGTTTTCTGAATCGTCCGAATTGATTTTTCATAAAAATGCCAAACTCACCGAAAATTCCTCGAAAGGTGAGTCAATGTTGCTAAAATAAATCGTGACATGACAAAACTTTTAATTTCTGAAATCGAGTTCAAATTAGCGGTTAATTTCAATTTGACGCAATTTTAGCATGATATAACTTATCAGGTAGTTTTAAGGAATTTTTGGTGCAATTGACCCATAATCGATTTTCTTCGAGCCACACATACCTCTTCGACACATTGGCGGCTCTCGGTTGTCGTGAAAATCTCAAGATTTCAAATACGGACACAGGGTGCCAAAGCGATAAAAAAATCAATTTAGTATTGATCGACGAGAATTTTGCAAATTAATGGGATCACCCATGTTTAACCACACATCTCAGTTGAACCGACCTATCTTTGATCTCTGATCGATTTTCAACTGTGCCGTAATGACCATTGCAGACTAGCACAGTCGAGTAGTCGAATCCTAGTCGAATTCTCAAGTCTATTGTGTTTATATTCCTTAACGGCTTCAGTTGATAAACTAGTTATCACGTGAGTGGCAATCTCAGAAAAGAGCACTATAGGCGCGTCGACGAAATGCCCTATGTATCCAATCGAAATCAGAACTGAATTTTTAGGATGTCACACATAAGCATGTTGAATGTTAGTCCATGGGGTAAGGACCGGATGGAGAAAGAGCTCGAGGTCATGGCACGTGCGGCCGGTTTCGACACTCCGAAACTTGTGTGCCGAGCTTACAACATGTGGGTAGTCGAACTACAGATATTTGTCACGTAACACACAAGTAGTTGCAAGGAAACCTAGCTTCTCAAAATGTGGGTAGGTCGACTGATTCTGGCTTATTTTGATTGATTCCTTTCAAAATTTAATACAATTAGGTCCTTAGGACTAATGAGAGATCTAAATATCACACTAAATTCATATGTAACCACACTAAATATTGACTGATACTTCCTTTTGTCCTTTTTTTTTGGCCAATAATTTGGTTTGATGGATAATAGGAAGTCCGAATATACTCGATGGTTATGTTGTCAACGATTTAAAATCTTGAATAAGAATCATGTGAACAAGTGTTACCAGACTTTTTTTTAGCCATGCAAATTAAATATATTATTTTCAATAATACAATGAGCAGAATTACTATGTTGTCTTCCTCGACATGAGAATCAAGCTATTTGTAGGTGTTATACAGTTATGCTTTTGTTTATTTAGCAGATTTGCTCTGTAGAACAGTTAACTTCTAGGAATAGGATGATAACTTCTTCTCTCTCTCTCTCTTTTTTTTTTTTTTTTTGTCGTTGAATAGGAAAATATTTCTTTTTTGGTCAGTGAACAAGATGATAACTTTGCTTTTTGGTTGAAAATAATCGATAACTTAGTGTTAGAATATTTAAATAATAAACCACGCATTCATCTAACAGCTCCGATACCATGTGAGATTTTGTTTTGTGGGACCACTGCCAATTGTTCTAAAAGCTTAAGCTGTTAGATGAAGGCGTGGTTTATTATTTAAATATTCTAACACTCCCCCTCACGCTTAGTCTGGTCTTTTTGCCTAGTACTAAGCGTGGAAATTTAATTGGGGAGGCAAATAGGAGCCTGGAAGATTTGAACTCAAGACCTCCTAACTCTGATACCATGTGAGATTTTGTGGGACCACTGCCAACTGTTCAAAAAGCTTAAGCTGTTAGATGAAGGCGTGGTTTATTATTTAAATATTCTAACACTTAGAATGTAGCAAACTGCTACATTTTAATAGGATGACAACTTTTTTTTACTTTGTTGGTAGAAGATGATAACTTAGAATGTAGCGTTTTCATTAAAGAATTTGCACAACATACTTTCCCTTGTCTAGTAGGCTTGAAGGAGCAACTCATTGGAAATATAGTTTGCCATGTGCAAATGCTTGGGACATATTCTAAGCGATTCGGAAAAGATCCAGTCAACTTCAAAAAAACCTTAGGGTTCATTTATTTGAAAACAAAATTATTTCCAATAAATTATTTTTCTAATTTTCGGTTCAGATGGTAAAAAATTAATCAATTTATGAAGGATGTTTCCCTTGAATCGTATACAACAAGCGTCGATGATTGTTTTAAGGGAAGACTTAGAAACAAATAATTCTCAAATTTCTATGGGGTTTAAGGGAAGAACATCATCGCAATAAAGCATGGCGAGAGAAGCGACGATCAAGAAAAGAATGGTAGCTTCCTTCAACACAATCTATAGCAAGGACTCTCGACAAAATTAAAATTCTATTTGACAAAATACAAATTTGAAGAAGAGATTGTGGGTTTCTTCTTGTTTCCCCCCAGGAAAGAGTTGCAAGTAGATTCCAAATGTCTGTGACCATTTGCAAGCTCGAAATCACTAGGGATTATCATGTCAAGAAGATAGACTCTCAATGTGCTAATGATACTATTATTGCTTTTCTGTAACTATCTTCATAACACAACCATACGGCAAAATAATTTCTCATTCCGATTGAGCGAGCATTAGTGCAAAGATTTATTAGTCCTCATATGTTGTTGAAATACATGTCCTTTCAAAGTATTATACCCATTTGTAATAATAAATTCACAACAAAAAGTATGAGTGGCATTGCTTAACATGATCAATGGATGTAGTGGTTCAATCAGTACATATTATGTGTGTGAACTCGACCTATACAGGTGGAATTCCCACATAGCCATAATAAAAACTCCAAGAATCATCACCTTATGTGGACACCCGAATTTTAATAAGTGCATCAACTACATATATTTTGTGATGAAAATGGGAAAAGAAAAAAAATATATATATATAGAAAAGGGGCCCGGTTAGCCATTTTTGGTCTAGGCCCATACGGCCCAAGCTAGCCCATTTCGCTCTGGCCCAGTTCATTTGGACGACAGCCCAGGCTCCATTCAATCCACGGCCTCAAGAAATATCAATTACAGCCCAAGCCCATTCAAAACACGGATTGATGAAAACCTAAGCCTCTTCCTGGGCCACCGTCCCTCGTCTCACAAGCGGGTGACTGAAGCGAACCCCTGAGGAGGTTTCTACATGACACGCCTCGCTGGAAGCGGTTGCAAAAAATTCTCAGTAACAGAACGAGAATCTCGTTCGTGGAGGAACTATCGGTTCAGGGGGAAGAAGAAGGGGAAGAAAAGCTTTCTCGACTAAAAGTTTATGGAGATCCATCATAGCCGAACATTGCCACTTACCTGGTGGCGAGGTTGCACTCTGTCCTCCCTGTTTGCACACTCATGTGTCTAGGAATCGGGAGGTGGACGAAAGCAGGAGACGCCCACGTTTATGAAGGAGTGCATGGAACATCTGTGAGAGAACCGGATCCGAGGCCTTCTGGAAGATCCTTAGGTCGAGGTGAGGAAGGAGGACGTTCATTCCAAGGATGGGAGAAGGGTGACGTTGACTGGCACAAGAAAGGGGAGGGGAGGCACTCTGCCGTGTAATCTATCTCTCTCTAAGTGATGCATGCTGGTTGGAGTTTTGCTTAAGCATTAGCATCGGGAGATTCAATTCAAGGAGTGCTCAATTTTTCAGTTCTGATTTGAGCCGACATGGAAACCGAGACGAAACCCGTGACGAGAAAGGCAACGATGAATCTATTTGAAGACGACAACGACGAGTTCGAGGAGTTAGAAATCAATGAAGAATGAGAGGATTGAAAGAGAAGGTCTGGAAAATTCTCTCAAGGTCTGATGATCTATTTTTCCAATTTGGTTGCTCTTAGGCGGTCGTAAATCGAGCTTTGTTGATCACCCACTCTCACATCCGCTCATGGCCGAACAAAGAATCCGGTCGATCGGGACCATTCGTCGCTGGAAAGAAAGAGCATTGGGGGTCTTCTCGAGCTTCATCGGTGTGATCACCACAATTACGACTGTGCAGCCTCGAATTAGGTAAATCTCTCCTTTATATGCATTGTTTTTCTCTGTTCTACCAACTTTGAGAATATTTATAATATAATTTTCTTCAATTAGTCATAATTGACAATTCGTTATCATTATTTTATTTCAGTTGTCAGTGCTAACTAAATAATTGTCCTACCATAGTGTAATTTCCCTCAACGGATCTTCAATTTGTCCTACCATAGTTCCCAGTCTTAGTAATTACACCCCCAACAATTGTAATTTGCCTTAAATTGTTGTGATGTCAATTGAACCTATAGGGAGTACTTCCCTTTTTTGCATAAAAACATAGCTATGTAGCTCATAACAAAAAATTCTCATCACTTAGCTTTTTTTTTTTTTTTTTTTTTTGGGTCAGAAATATGAATATTTCATTAAGTATGCAAAAGATGAAAGGCTCGGTAAATGGGCATCATTACATAAAAAGGTCGAACATAGTTGGGGGGGAGATAAGACCCAATTCAGAAGTAAGTGATTTTTCTTATGGGTTTTAGCAACACAATCTTCAACTATATTGGCCTCTTTATAGCAATGGGCTATATGAAAATTTGTGAAGGCCCACAGTTTTTCCTTGCATTTACTGATAATAGGTTGGATTACTGTTTGACACAAAGATAAGTGCTTCGTGTCTTTTAAGGTAGAAAAAGTCAATGGCTTCCCATAAAGCTAGGGTTTCAGCCATAAGGGGAGAAGAAGCTTTGATCTCTTTAGCCACGCCTTCCACTAACCTCCCTCCTGAGTCTCTGCACACACAAGCTATGGAGTTCCCCAACAAACCAGGTTCGTACGTCCCATCTATATTAATCTTCAAAGCTCCTTTGTGTGGTGGAATCCATGGCTGAGGTGGTTCGATTTTGTGGGTTTCAGATCTGATATTTTCGTGGGTCCTCCATCCAGCACCGCATCGATTGTTCCTTTTGTTACGTCGGGATCTCAGCTCCACTCTTCCTTTTTTGCTCCATGGACGGGCGTAGCCTCTTGTTTCCCACACATTAAGCCCTTGTCTCAGCTCACCTCTCGATCGAAGGCGCATCTGTGCTGGTCTGTTCTCCGATCTTTCATCCTCGCTGGCACCCCCGACTCAGGTTAAAGGTCTCGGCACATCAGTTGGCCTCCTGGTTACAGATCCGCCTGTTCTACCCTTAGCTCCCTCATTATACTGCTTATTTGAGGTTCTCGACGAGGAAGGCCCTGCACCGGTTCCTATTCTGCTACAAAATCCAGCATCCTCCTTTGCACCAGGCTATCTATTACCCCCGCTTCGTGCACCACTAAGCTCAAATCGCAGGTCTGCACTTAGCTCATCTGCTCTTATCTCCCGTTCATAAGCTATTTTGAGTCCCAGCGCGCTATTATCAGCTCGTTGCTCCCCACTCGACTCTCTATCTGCATCGGTTATTGTTCTGCTACAAAATCCAGCATCCTCCTCTACACCAAGCTGTCTATTACCCCCGCTCCGTGCGCCACTGTGCTCAAATCGCAGGTCTACGCTCAGTCCATCTACTCTTTTCTCCTGTTCAGCAACTATTCTGAGTCCCAGCGCACTATTAACAGCTCGTTGCTCCCCACCCGACTCTCTATTCCTCTGTTGCAGCTCACTAATTTGCTCGTTGTTCTCTGTTTGGGCTGCTCTGTTCTTAGATCCACCACCTGTTCTATCTTTATAACCACCCGTCCGTGGATTCCATCTTTGATAACTTTTTAATGTCGCTTGCATAGATTCTATGATGGCCAATGCCTCTGGTTCTCTACCCCGAAAGATGGCCTGATTTCGAGCCTTCCAGATAGACCATAACATTACAGCTACCAAGTGCAGATTTGGAGAATTAGTCACCTTGTCTTTGAGTCTACAAAACCATTCTTCTTGGGGGTGAGTGGCTCTAGGGTGGGTAGGGTCTAGACCTTGTTTGCATTGAACTCTGTTCTCGACCCATCCTATTTTTCCGGTCCAGGAACAGGGTTGATCCTGTTTATATTGGAACCTGTGTTGCATAAAAATTGCTGAATCTTTATATTAACCTTAGAGAAACAAGTCTAGATGAGTTGTCTGCTGAAACAAAAAAGGCCGGACTAAGCACATCCTTCAACCAAACTCATTGGGAACATGTATAAAATTTGGACCCCCTTGAAAAAACAACCAAGTATATAATTCGATTATCTCGCATCCCCAGATCCCACAAGGTAAATCGAGTTTCTTATATTCCAGTAATATACAAGCTAGCAATCTAGCCAATTAACTAGTTGTAGGACAATTTTTGGCTGATCACATATCAACCTTGTCCTTGATGCGCTTGATCTTCTTCTCCTTCTTCGGCCTTGCGTTCCACGTGGTACAAAATCTCTAACAAAAGCCTAAAATTCATATATAAAGAAAAATCAACAAGAATCCATACTCTAGAGACATGCAAAAGTTATGATTTAATAAAATCTATTTACTTACCACAAAATCGGAGTTTCCACAAAATGAAGTTTATTTTCCAATGATAATGTCCTTGGTAAGACAATCCAAATCTTAAAAAAAATAAAAAATAAAATAAAAAAGATTAAATGAGGCATTCACTTAATAGATAGTTATGCGAATGAATTATAAAATAGAAAGAAATATATATAACTTACCTGCCTCAAACTTTTCCGCATTCTCGATGCACTCTTCAACATTAATTGGCACGCGAACAGCTCTCAACCAATCTTAAGTACAAATTAAACCTTCCACCACTTTAAGAGTCAAAGAACTTCGAAAGCCATCAAGTACACGTCCCGATGTACTAAAAGCCGACTTTGAAGCAACGGTAGTCACGTGAATAGACAAAACATCTCAAGCCATCAAAGATAAGATTTTATACTTTGACCCAACACTCTTCCACCACATCAAAAGATCAATATTAATGATATTTTCACTTTCAGCTTGAAGATATCGATCAAGCTCAGATTTGTTTTCATCCAACACTCTTTTCTTTGCATGGAGAAAGCTTTTGTGCCAAGCATCGATTTCACAATCATTGTTATCAATATCAACATTGGAAGCACTACTACTGTTACTCACACTTAAATCACCAAATTTTTTTTTTACTAGAAGAGCCAGCAAAAGATCGCTCCTAAGATTTATACAAATTCTCCAAGGCGATCTTCACTTTATCATGCATCTTATCAATTTTTGCTTCATCATCATAGATTTGTTCAAAGCAAAACTTTACATAACTCAACTTCTTTGTAGGATCCAATGCAACCGCAATCAATGCCATCATATTAACTTTATCCAAACTCCCATAATACTTATCAAACTTCTCTTTCATTTTTAAACCCATAGCTTAAAGCTTTGGGTCTAAAGAATTCGCTGCATTATTCAAATACTTATACAATTTAGCTATCTCCTCAAAATAACCATTTGAAGTAACATATGAACTACCTAATATCCTTTTGGTTGTATCATAAAACTGTCTCAGAAATTTAGAAAGAATGATGGCATTTTCCCAATCTTCATCTTCAGGAGGATCATTGTCAATTTCCCTTAAGAAAAATGAATCTTCATCTTCCATTATTTTAAAAAAAAATTTGAACTTTATGGCGGTGTCTAACATCATGTAAGTGGAGTTCCATCTAGTGGCAACATCAAGACAAACCTAACCATTGTATGCAATCCTTTCACTCTCAATGCAAGCTTTGAATGTCTAAGCTCTCACCGGAGAACTCCTCACATACCTAACTATGTTTCGGATGCGTGCAATAAAATCACGCACCTCATTCAATCCATCTCTTACTATCAAGTTAAGTATATGAGCAATGCATCTCATATGTAAAGCATCTCCATTCAAAATAAAAAATCCTTCTTCTGAAATTTTTTCTTTCAAATAATTAACGGCCACATCATTTGAACTTGCATTATCCATTGTTACTGTGGACACCTTCATTTCTATTTCCCAATCATAAATGCATTTCCCCACCATTTTACCAATCTCCTTATCCATGTGACTATGCATCATCACAAAATTGATTATTTTTTTTTTGCAACTGCCAAATTTCATCAATATAATGTGCAGTAAAACACAAATGGTTCAAGTTTTGAATGGAACTCTACATATTCGTTGTGAGTGCAATCCTAGATTTAAGCTTACCAAAGTAAGCTTTCAAACAAATCATTTCACTCAGATATAACTTCATACAATCTCTTGCCATTATAAATCGTGAAAGATGATGGAAAAGAGATTGCAATTCAGTAACAAAATCACGAAAACCAACATGCTCAACCATGGAAAATGTCTGCTCATCAATAATAATTATTCGAGCAAGCATATGCCTACAACGTTCTTGATCAAACTTCCATGTCGTTAAGACACTATCAATAGTAGTATTTTCCCCAATCTCGCCAGCCACATCTTTGTCACGTGATGTAAACAACATTTGTTTTTTTTTATTTGTACGAGGATACTTTTTACACTTTCTCAAGTGCTTTCACATAGTAGAGGTTCCATGATCAACATTATACACATAATTCATCCCGCAATGAATGCACTTCACCTTAACTATTTTCTGTGTTTTCTCATCTATAATTCTCGAAAAATGATCCTAACAATCTGATTGATTAGCTCACTTTTTACCCGAAGTATGAGAATTAGGTACCCTCACCTTATTTGTCGCGCCTATAGTTGTAGATTCCACTTCATCAGCTCCATGGAATAGCAATTCCATGAGTGAACTCATTTCATTATATCCCTCTACTTCCATTGATATATCTCTGTCTTGATCCATTGACTGAAAACTGAAAAAATAAATTATATAATATTAGGATTCTATAAAAACAGATTAGTTTTCATAGTAAATCAAATCTCTCAACATAACTTTGGAGATAGAAAGTAATTCATGGTCTAACATAGTAAATCAAATCTCTCATTAGATGTGCATTGGAAATGTAGAATGCTAATCTTTTAGCACTATGTAATTCATGGTCTAACATAAGAAATCACTCCATTTTTACTCAACTTCAATGTTGTGGAAATAAAGTTTCCTATTATCTTTGTCACGAACAAGAATTACAAGCTTCACATAATACTCCCTGTGGAAAAACAAAAAGCCTGCCTTTCGTTGATAACTCAACGCTGAAAACAATGGCTAAATCTTCATTGTATAACTAGTAAAGAAAAGAATAACATGTGTTCATGTGATAAAGATTGAAGAATAAGAATCCATCTCGTACTAGGGCAGATGCAAACAACATTGTTCAAGAAAGCAAGTCATTGTACGTGGTACCAGTAGACATAGTCCGATATCATTAGACATACGTTGGCTTCCTAAAGTATAAAAGAGATTAACAAAGTAGGACGCAGGAAAAAAAGTTAACTTCAAGAAAGCAAGTCACCCACTTCCTTGCTTGCACGCAAGTTGCCCTCTCTAGTTCAAGTCTCACAACCCTTAGTCGCTCCTAACTTGACTGCTTTTGTTCATCTTTTATTTTAAGTCGTTTTATTGCTTATAATATTTCGTTGGAAAAAATGAAAGAAACAACAGAAAAACAGGTTCTTAGTAGACATTGGAAGCGGAGAAGGAAAAAATGGTAGGTTCCAAAATTGGTTCCAAGGCAAAAGAGTAGATTTAAGTTTCAAAAATCAGGGACCGATCACTCCTAACTCATATGATCATTTCTAAAAAATAATCATTGGTGGCAGATTGCAGATTGGTAAATTGGGCACCATCACACGGGCAATTACAGAAGCCGCTCCTCAATTTTCCCCAAAACTAATTCCCAACCAATAGAAAAACGAAAAATGAAGTCACATATCGCCAATCAGTCTTCAACCTCAAATGTTCATTCACTCGTTCACTCAACTCCTGACCAATTCTCAAGATTTGTCTCACTGAGAAAAAAAACACCAGACTCACAATACAAGAACGGTTTGACAGATCAATATCTTCTTAAAATACCATAACGAATCAAAAGAGCAAACATCGACGGCGCTGGTGCGGGGGTAGTAGAACTAATTAGCCGGCAGCTCACGACGAAGAGTAAAAATCGTGCTTACCAGCGACTGCGCCAGCGTGGGGGACGGGGATTTGCCGAATAGCTCAGCGGGGAGGAGGACGCTGTCAACGGTGAAGATCGTGATGGGGGTGGACTTGAGCACCGTGTTGGCCACTCGTGAGGAGTCGACCCCGGTGTCGAGACGAGGAGGCCCGCGAACGTCTTGCACCTAGCCTTCTCGAGTAGCAAGGCCGATGGCGCCGGGGTGGCGAGGATGGCCAGGACTAGGATGGGGGCGTTGATCTGGAGGAAGGCGATGCTACTTCCGCTTGAATGGATCAGCGGAGGTGAGACCATGAGAGGCTGAGGCAACGAGCGTGAGAGTAAAGATAGAAAGTTAGAAACGACTAGGGTTTTGTTTTGGGGCCCAAAAACTGGTTCCTAAACCCATCCGGTCGATCCGGTTCCCGAGTGGGTATTCCCTTGGAACCGGTTCCCGGACCGATTCAAACAGGGTCTGAACTTTGGGAACAGGTTCTCAGACCGATTTCAACCGGAACTGGTTCCTAACCCTATTTTCCAGGTGGGCTGAACCGGGAATCAGGTTGACCCGGTTCGGTTGCACACCCTTAATTCTTCTATCCTTGTCAAGCCCTGACTTGAGATTTTAATTTTCATCACAGGATTGCTCCATATATGTCTTGTCCACGGACACAATAAAAAGAGATGTTCCACTGTCTCTCTTTCATGATTACATAGAGGACATATGGGATCAAGTAATATTTTCCTTCTAAACAGATTGTCCTTTGTCCGTAAAGTGTTTTGACATAAGCACCACATAAATTTTTTAACCTTAGATGGAGTGTGTAGTTTCCAAATATCTTTCCAGGGTGCGGGGGAAGGCTGAAACGACGTTGTGGCTTGATTTGCTTGACTTTGTTATGTATCCTCCTTGATGTGATTATATCCACTTTTGACTGTATACTTGCTTGCCTGAGTACCAGTCCATACCAGCTTATCTGTTTCTGTTTGAGGCTTGATTGGAATGGTTAGAATTTCTTCAACTAGGCTTTCCTCAAAGTGTGCTACTATGGTCATTTCATCCCATATGCCTTGCTCTTTATCTATGAGATCTGAAACCAATGATGGTTCATTTTCATTCATTAGGCCCTCAATAATTCCTCTTTGCAGCCATTTTTCTTCCCGGATTTTAATCTTAGATCCATCTCCAACTTGCCACATTACTTGGGGTGCAATTGAATCCCTTCCTAAAATCAAGCTTTGCCATCCCCATGAAGGTCGAAGACCCTTTGCTGCATGCCAAAAATCTATATGGGGATAATATAGCCCCTTAAACAACTTACTCCAGAGAGAAGAGGGTTGCTGTCCCAAACGCCAAGCCTGCTTCCCTAACATTGCCTTATTAAAGGAGATAAGGTCTCTAAACCCCATTCCACCTCTATCTT
The DNA here is from genome assembly GCA_014182575.1 of Eucalyptus decipiens. Lineage (NCBI taxonomy): Eukaryota > Viridiplantae > Streptophyta > Magnoliopsida > Myrtales > Myrtaceae > Eucalyptus > Eucalyptus decipiens. The sequence goes on along the minus strand of CM024611.1, from coordinate 25,069,419 downwards.
TTCTAGCTTTCAATAACTCCCATCTCTTCCAATGGATACCTTCTTTCTTTTCATTATTCTTCTACCAAAAAGCAGCAATTTTCTGTTCAATAGCCTTACAAATAGAGACCGGGATTTTAAATACCGACATTGCATACTGTGGTAAGGCTTGAACCACCGTTTTCAGCAGGACTTCTTTTCCAGCCTTGGATAACAGTTTCTCCTTCCAGCTTTCTAGTTTTGAACTAATTCTCCCAAGAACCCATGCAAACATCTGTTTTTTGGATGCTCCCCAATCAAAAAGAATACCTAGATATTTACCCGTTTTGTCAATAATAGGGACCCGCAATGTTCTTGCCATATTATCTTTTAATGATTGAGGGCAGCCCTTACTGAAAAAAATCCCCGACTTATTTAGATTAATCTCCTATCTAGCTGCTAGACAATATTGATTGAGGATCATGGCAAGATTTTGACATTCTAAAATAATGCCATTCAAGAAAAAAATCGAATCATCGGCAAATAATAAGTGAGACAAAGTAGGACAACTTCGATTTAGCCTAATTCCTTTAATACTCCCATTCTCCACAGCTTGCTTCATCAATAAGGACAAGACATTAGCCACAATAATAAAGAGATAAGGAGATAAGGGATCCCCTTGCCTGAGTTCTCTTGAGAGTTGAAAAAATTGCAGAGGTTCTCCATTGAATTTGACGTTAAATGTGACCGTAGTAATACATTACATTATCCATCTCACTCATTTCTCATCAAAGCCAGTCTTTAAAAGGCATGCCTCTAAAAATCCCATTCCACACGATCATAGGCCTTCTTCATATCTAATTTGAGAACAGCCTGGAATTTCTATTTCCTGCTCCTGATTCGAATTTGATGAAGTACTTCCTAAACAATAAATATGTTATCCTGGATTTGCCTCCTGCCAACAAATGCGCTTTGTTCTAGTGCTATAATTTCTGATATTAGGGGTTTGAGTCTATTAACCAGCACTTTTAAGATAATCTTATATCCAAAATTGCATAAACTAATTGGACGATACTGATCCAATCTCTCTAGGTTCGGAATCTTCGGGATAAGGGAGATATGTGTTTGGTTAAGTGCTGGTGAGAATGAGTTGGTGGTCAAAAAATTCTCGACCTCCTTGAATATGTCCTATTTGATGTCTTCCCAATGATGCTGATAAAACAATCTATTAAGACCATATGGCCCTGGAGCTTTAGTTGCTCCTAGCTAAAATGTTGTTGCAGTAACTTCAGCAAGTAACCTTCTATTCATGTCTTCTGTCACTACTGCAAATATTTGATCTACCACTGGTGCAAAATTCCGGGGACCATGGGACTGGTATAACTTCCTGAAAAATTGCACGGTATGTTCTTTTAACTGATTTTGCTCAACTAGCCATGTATTTTCTTCATTTTGCAGCATAGACACCTGTCGCGACCAAATTTTCGAGTGTAAACCACCTAGAGTTTGGTTAATGGATTGTTAAGTCTAGACTTAATTCGGGCTCTCCTAAGCCCATACCAATTCGCGATTTAGGTTCAAGTTTTTTAACATGCAAATGGATTTTATCTAGGAATCGCTACTAATCTATTTTTAGTGGGTCGATTAGACACCCAAGTAAAGTAATTGGAGATTTACAAACTAGAGATTTATGAGTTTGGGGACTTGGTTACGCTATATTTCTCTAACGCCCTTTTGGTACCTTTCTCTTTTATTTTGAAAAATGTTTGGCAGGCAATTTGAATTGATTTTAATTCCCTAACATGTGAGGTGACCATGCGAGTACGCAAACCACCAATTTAACACTCAAGAAAACAAATAAATAAAATGCAGGATTTACCTCATGGCAACAAAAGCATCTGCAATATTAGATTAGAAGTCACATCGACAATCCTAGTTATGATTTCTAATTAACACGCAATTTCTTTTTTTTTTTTTCGCTTATTTAACGAGAATCATGTAATGCATGCTACTAATCTAATATGACATGGCAACATGACCTAAGCTATATGACGTGGCAACACGACCTAAACTATATGACATTAGTAAAGTAAATCCTAAAGAAATGCAATAATTAAATGCAATCTAAATGACCTAATTCTATTGATGGGCAATTTCTAATTAAATGAGCCTAAAAAACTAAATGACGTGCATTTGATATTTCAATTCCTAAAAAAGTGAAACTATCTTAGAGAATGAAATGAATCTACTCTAAGACAATTTTTATTTTTCATGAAATTCGAAATTAAGATGCAAAAATTACCTAGCTAGATTAAAATTCTATCCAATTTAAACTAAGGATTAAGTCAAACTAAATCCCACTTTAAACTAAGATATTATCTTAACCTAGCCATCTCTAACTTAAGATACAGTATATCTAGAAAATCGATTTAAACTTAAAGTGAAACACATCCTAAGAATTTTTTGGATTTTTTTATTTAACAAAATAAAATTGATTCAACCAACATGATGGCAAATCAGATAAGATAGGATCGATATCCACAAATTGACGAACCATATCTCGCGCATGAGATTAGGTTGGCTAATTTTAAATAAATCGCGAATCGAATCTCGAGCGTGAGATCGGATTGGCAATTTTTCAAGCGATTGCAATTGCAAGTCGGATTTTGGGTGCGAAAATTGACTGTCAATCCTAAATTTCAAAGGCAATTTCATGTCGGAATCTCAATCAAACATTAAAGAATAATTCCACTAAAAGAAAAATAAAACGATAATAAAAATAAAAATAAAATAAACTACCTAGATTAGATGATTCTCGGCGGCAAAGGACTCACGAACGATGGCGATTACACGGCTCACGGTGTGGGTGAGCTCGCGGAGATGGAGCTTGCGGCTAAAAATTTCGCGGACGTTGGCGGAGGACGCAAGCTGAAGTCAATGGTCAAGGATGACTTTCGTTTGGCTTCAACCAAAAATAGTGTATCCCATCAGGTGGTGTTCCACGTGCCTCTCTTCTTCTCTTCACTACTCAACTATATGAATTATGTTATCCCCACGTGAAAACTCAACCTGCATGAAGAAACATTTAAAAGAAATGGTTGAAGAATCACGCTACAACCCACGATAAAGGCAAGTTGGGTGTCAATAGCAGCTGGCTTCGTCGTTGACGCGGATTGACGATTGTGGGTCAGTGTTGGCGCTTAGGGCAGCAACGGTGTTGTTGGACTACTCGTGGCATTGAAAGGCTAAGACACGTGGCCGTCGGAGTTGAGCGTCGTCAGGATTGCTCGTGGCGTTGGGATGATAAGCTTCGTGTCCGAAAACTGCAAGAGCCAATCTGGCGTTCGCTGGAACTTCAACGCTGGGGCAAGCCGAGGCGGCAAACGACAGGGACGAGGCGGCGAACGGCAGGGACGAGACGTCTATTGCCACCGGGAGGATATGGGTTTGGCATTGAGCTAAGGTGAGCAACGGCTTCACGTCTGGATGGGGACGCCATGGGATAGCAACTCGGTCATGGCTTAGGGATTTATGGCGAGGGCAGTGCTCGGCCCATGATATTGAGGCAAGGTAGCGACAGTGGGAGCCTCGGAGTGGTTTTTTAATGATTGATAACCTGCAAAACAGAGGAATAGCTCCGCAACAAGGTGAAAGATCAGCAACGGTAATGGCAGATCGTCGCGCGGTGTAGGCTGGGAGGGAGACAGCAGATTCTCGGTGTTGAAGCTCGGTGATGACGGTGTTCGCTGGATGTTCACCAGAGTTGCTGGGAACTTGCTGCAAGAAGCATTGCAGCAAACTGGAATCCTCCAGGCAACTCACCAGCGGATTGTGACACGCCAAAGCGACTTCCGGTGTTCTCTGGAGCCACTAATCTGTTAAGGCAGGGGCTGAGGTGGACAGGATTACTGAATCACTAGTGCAGCGCCATGGATCTGCAGGAACTTCCGCAGGGGTAGTCCAGATGCACGCTTGAGGCGAGGACGGCTTTGATTCTCGTTCAGGACGTCTAGAGTTCATTAGATTGAGTTGCCGTTGATGGGGCAGGCGCTGATGTAGCACAGCAGGGACTCGGCCAGGCAGGGGCATCAAAGCTGGGCTAGACCAGCCAGGAAGGGATTGCGCGGTGGTGCTTGGAGGCGGCGAGCGACGCAACAGCAGCAGTCGTTGGGGGCTGTGGTGGCAGCCGAGGAGCCTGCGTACGCGGGAGGCCTAGCAGCAGCAGCGAAGGAGACGACCTGTTCCTCTTCTACTTCCGTTTTATTCTTTTTCATTTACCTTTTGGTTTTTCTCTCTTCTGCTGCTACACGTATCCCTCTGTCTCTTCTCTGTTTTCCCTCTGACTTGCTAACTTTTCCCTTCCCTCAGCAGCTTTTCTTTTGTGTCGCTCTCTCCAAGGAACGAAGGACAACACCCCAAAACCCTTTTTCCTCTCTTTTTATTCTCTCTTCTTCGAACCCTAGAGGAGTCCCCAAACGATAGAGCTTTTTTCTCTCAATGGCAGTGTATTCAATATGTGTGGCCCCCCTAAACCCTAGATATTTTTACATATTTATAGGGCACCGATTAGGATTTTTAAATTTTTCAAATCCATATCCATGAAGATTTCTCTTCGAAACGCAATATTTGCTTTTGAATTGAAATCTCATAGATAAATCCGTAAAATATCTCTAAGGATACGGACTTGGGCCGATTTGCTTTCTTCGTGGGCTTAGCCCGACTCATCAAATTAAAGTTTCTGAACCATCAATCAAACCCATCCGTCACTGGCACAATGTAAATGCAAATAAAAAATAAATGCACCTAAAACTATATACTATGCGATTAACTATTTTTTCAAGGATAAAATTAACTCCTAATTTTTTAATACGATAAATGACTAAATGGGTCGCCAAAATTTAGGTGTCAACAACACCCTATTTCTCTGTCTTCTTTCGATGGTTGTCGCATAGAAGTATTTTGTATTATGATCTCCCCATCTCAGCCAATCAATTCTAGATCGTAACCCCTAATACATTTATTCTTGCCTCCCAAGTTCATCAATTTCACCATGTATCTTTTGAAATTATGCCTTATTGAAGGAACTTGAAATATGATTTGTTAGGCACTCAAGCTCCCTCTTTAGCATACTAATTCTCTTTTTCCCATTCACAAATTTCTCTTTACTCCATTTAGATAGAGCATTCTGAACAGCATAAAGTTTTCCAGCTAAATTTGTTTGGCTCTGATTTGTCATTTTCCAAGACTCCAACACCACTTCCCTACATTCAGCATTCTCAAGCCAAAATGCCTCAAATCTGAAGTTTCGTTTTCTTCTAACTTAAGTTGTTTGATGAGACAATATGATAGGACTATGATATGATCCGACTGCAGGAAGAGCAAAAGCCTCGGCTTCAGGGTACATCAATCGCCATTCTATCGTGCACAACACTCTATCTAGTCGTTCTTTTACATATTCTTCCCCTTCTCTATTATTTGCCCAGGTAAAGGCATATCCCTTACTATCTATGTCCATGAAAGAGCATGCATCCAAGCAATTCCGAAAAGCAATCATTCTGAAATTTTCAGCCATTCTCTTCCCCACTTTTTCCCAATGAAACTGCACTTCATTAAAATCCCCCAAGCACACCCAAGACAAAATATTTGTGGAGTTGATTTGTTTCAATTTCTCCCAAAGTTGTAGCCTTCTTGGGTAAGTATATGGAGCATGAACAAAAGTAATACGCATTGTTTTACCCGAAATCTCCTCTTCACACTTTAAGTTCACAAAGTTTTCAGTCATTGTGTCAATATCCACTGAAATCTAATCATCCCACATAAGAGCCAATCCTCCCGTCATACCCACTGGATCAACCACTAAACACCTCTGGAATTGAAGTCTTCTTTTAACTCTTTGCACAAACTCAGTCTTATTTTTTGTTCATTTAGAAAAACCAAACAGGGCCTATATTGAGCCGTTAAGGCTCTCAACTCACGGACTGTCGAGGGTGTGCCAAACCCTTGACAGTTCTAGCTTAGTATATTCATGGATCATTTGGTGGCTTATTAGGGCTAGCCACCACAGCCCATGCTTCAACTTCTTCGGTCACTTGAATGGGAGTTTCAAGGAGTTGAGTCTCATCCAACCAGCCCTGTGCTGGAGTTGGTGTTGCTTGCATGTTGATTCTTCTTTGTTTCTTGGAAGAGGGGGTTGTTGGTTGCACAATAGCTTTCTTTCTGATGCTATCTGAAGTAGATGTCTGGAGATTAGGATTGCCGGTGTACTCCGGACCAGTGAGCAAAAGTGTTCTTTTCCTTGAGTTATGCATCATTATCTCATTTGTAGTGTTAGAGTAATGATCCATTAGCATCTGTTATGGACCTCCCTGCTGAATATTCTGGTTGTTAATGAGGGGAAGTTGCTGGTGTTCGTCCATAATTTCAGTTTGTCCTAGCTGCATAGGGGTTTCAGGAACAACCTCTTCTACATTTTGTGCTGGTGAAGCTTCATGGTAAAACGCTTTCCAGAATGGACTATGGTTAGAAGTTTCTGCTTTCAGCCAGCCTCCAAAGCACCCTCCCAGTTCAGTTGTGAATTTCTCCTCATCATAAGGTATATCTTTACAATAAATAGCATAATGGCCTATTTTACCACAAGAGTAACAGAAAAATGGTAGTCTCATATTTAAAGTCCAGTCACACTTTTTTATTCCCATGGCGCATCAATTGTCCTACTCGCAATTCAGCCTCCACATCTAACTCCACTCTTGCTTTCCCTATTTTCTGAAAAGCAAGGGCTCTAGCATCTGTTTTCACCTCCAGAACTCTCCCCATTGAACTTGCTATCTTCTTTATCATACTTTCAGAATTCCATTCCAAAGGGAGGCCAAAGATTCTAACCCAAAAAACAAATGTCTTAAATTCATAACAATGTGGAGGAGTATTCGGCTCCCACGCTTTTAACAACAGTAAATGGTTCGAAAACGACCAAGGGCCTCCCTTTAATACTCAGTTTTTTTCCCCTTCATTATGAAAAACAAAGCTGATTTTCCCATTTTCTAAGGGTTTCACCTCTATATTCTCATTTTTCCACGCCTTTTTCTTAGCTGTTGTAAGAGCTTGGAAGTTGATATTAGGGTTATTGTAGAGTTGCCCAACAAGAGAGAATCGGCACTCTTGAAGTTTTTCATCCGATAAATCCTCATCAAGAATGTTCATGTCGTTCTCATACATCATCTTACCCAATTTATTGCAGAGATGGGTGAGACAGCCCATAGCTTTTTCTTCCCCTTCCGTTGCTGCTAGGGATCAGCCGCGAGGGTTTGTTGGTTAAAGGAACTGAAATTTCCCCAATTTGGCAGATCAGCTCCTTGGAAAGCAAAAGGAAAACCACGCCTCGAAGATCCCTTGTAGAGAAATCCCTACTTCCAGTAATCGAGAGTATCTATTCTTCGGTGGGTGGAAATGGGTGCAACAATGAAGAATCTTCACTAGTGGCCAAGAGAGTTGTCCTTGACTTATGGAGATGGATGAAACAGTGATGCGGAAGCAAGATTATGGAGGATTAGGGTTTGAAAATGTGAGGGTGGGGTTGTCATAGCTACACCTTCGGTAAAGAGAAAGCTCCGAGCGTTCTCATCACTTAGCTTGAGTGATAGTATTCCACCTTTAGAGATGGTAATTTATCTCAAGTTATCGTAAGCTCGAAGATTTTAATGAAAATCCATGATAATTAATTATTCCAATATTTTGAAATACTAAGCAACCTAAATTATTGTATCTTTCTCTTTCCCTATTCTTAGTAACTTCACTTAAACAATCAAAACATTTATTTCAAGTTTGTAATCAATGGGGGCTTATCAGTTAGTAATAATCATTGATTGTCATAATTTCCCTCAATTAATGTTAAAACTTACTTCTATTGGAATAAACTTTCCTTAACATCAATAATGATCTCTTTAATAGGCTCAATTACACAAAATTGATTCGAAGTCTCGAATTTTTTGACTTTACATCTAATGTTATGTTCTATATGGACCAATTCAACACATTCTACTACCATGGAATTTTCCTAAGTGGTAATTGCCACAAATTATATAGAGTAAGACGTCCATCCATTATACATGTAAACCATAGCTTTAATATAAATTCAACACGCTTAAAACATATATTATTTTCACAAGCACATACACACATACATGCATTATCAAATGTATTGTAGATGATTTGTTTGGTCGGTACATTGAATAGCACATATTATATATCTTGCATGACCTTATTAGTTAGTGCACTTCGTCTTGGACGAACACACTTGTAGCAATAGACATCACTAAACCATAACATCCATCCTTTCATCAGAGCACTGTAGTTGAACTTAAGGACTTTGAGTTCCAATTTTAGTATTAAGCATAAAAGATGGCACAAGAAAAGTAGAGCCATCAATGCGACCCATACGAGCATTGCAAACTCAATTATTTGATAGTAGTATTCCTTTTGCTGTTTGGTGTGAATATCAATATAGAAATGGCACAAGTCAACACCATGAAAGTTATTCCAACTCGCATAGTTAGCATTGCAAACCCTATGAAGATCCGAGGCCACTTTAGAGGAAGACCACTTATGAGAAGCATAATGATACTAATCAATGCGATTAAGCTTATTGTCTTACATGCTTTGAAATATTGATACTCATGTGGTTCTTATTTGCCATTACGGACTCGCCCATAAAATGTGCTCGATGATTTTTATTGTCATCAATATCACCTTGCCAATTTACACTAGGCGAGGTCATAATTGCTTCGAATGCTACGATAGCAAATAATATTGCCACCACCATTAGCATCTTATGCATACTCTTTTGCAACTTTCTCTTTCTTTCCCTTTTGTTTTCCTCTCCTATGGGTGGATGGAAGGTAGTGATCATGTTATTTGCATAGATTGTTCGTCTAGAGAAGTCACGATTCCCTGAAATTTAAGAAAAAGAATTTGCAGTCTCTAAGGCTCTTCCATGCTTTCACGTTACGTTAGGGCAAGTGCTATGAAACCCCTAGAGTTTGTAATGTTCGGGTTAACTCCTTTATTAATCAAGAAGAATAAGGTCTGCAGAGGAGTAACGCCAAAATGTTCCAACTCGAGTCAAGTTTGAACTAGATAAACCCATGTTGTATACTTTCTCGAGATTAACTTTGCTATCGATGTTTTTCAATATTATAGTGTTCGTGAATATTATTTGATGCTCTCAAAAGTGAAGCTCATTCCCTATTAAATCTCTTTTGCCACATTTGTAATAATGTTTAAATGAATATCTTTTAGCTTTCGAATATTTTATAACATATACGTTTCCTAGAACCACCTTTTTGGTTGATTAGCTCATTGAATGTGACTAGTACAGAGGCTTGGTTGTATGAAAAGACCTTAGTTTGTCTATCTACAGTAGCCAAATGCAAAATCATGTTGCCATATTCATTTCTTAAGTTAATGAACTAATTATCACACAAGATATCTATTAAATGCTTCAAAGCTTCCAATCCATTGTGTTTCACGCATGAAATATATGATGCATCAGGTCTTACTCAAACCTAGAGTTCCAACACATCCACATACCCTTACGTGGCCATGACAAGAAGAATGTTTATTGGTAGAAACACATGTGAAGGCCTACTTTTTACAAGCTTATCACAATGTTCAGGTACCATTTTGCTATTGTGAGACAAAAGGTAGTCAAATTCTAAGAATTTTGCTTCCTTGCCAGGTCAGCCTTTCGAGTTAAGACCTCTTTCATGAATTCTAAGTGTCTGAGCATGTCTGCAATGTGCAAAGGAATCTCAATGTAATTCCTGATCATGATTTTGTCGAGAAGTGGCTTATTTTTTGTGAGCAACTCAAGCAAAGAAAACATGTTTCCTGCCACGATAGCTTTGTAGAGCTTAAACTCTATGTTTAGCTCTATAAAATGAGAGGTTTGGAACACCAACTCCTCCATGAGGTTTGGAAAACTCACTCCATATTCGGGAGTATTCCAAAACTCCCATTTTAGAGAGTCAATCATAGGGTCTAAGCTCTATAATGCAACCAAGAAAGGAAATATGTCTTCTTTGCTTGAGTTGCTCAGAAAAGATAAGTTGTTTCTCAATAGAATCATGATTGCAAATAACACACCAAGACTCTTTTGCACATCACAACCATGCTTGAACACTTAGAAATTGTGAAAAGGTCTTACCTCGAAAGACCGAGCTAGTAAGAGAGCAAGATTCTCAGATATCGATGTCTCATCATCTTGCGGCAATAAAATGGTACTTTAACACGGCATGCTTGTTAAAAGTCGGACAAATGTAAAATTGTGTTGCCATCTTTGTTTCTCAATTTGATGAATTAATCTTTGCACAAGATATCTACCAAACGCTTCAAAGTTTCCAATCTATTGTGTTTCACACATAAATGAAATATGGGATGCATTAGGTTTTGCTCAAACAATGAGTTCAAACACATCCACATGCCATTTCATGGCCACAGCATGAAAAGGATTTCTTTCATATTTATCATGATAGAAACATATTTCAAGGCCTACTCTTAATCAACTTGCCACAATGTTAAGGTACCATTTTGCTACCATAACACCAAGAGTAATCGAACTATGAGAATTTTACTTTCTTGCCTAATTAGCTTTTCGAGCTAAGAACTCTTTCATGAATTTGAAGTGTCCGAATATGGCTGCAATGTGCAGAGTAGTCTTAGTTTGTGATTCCTAGTCATGATTCTATTAAGGACCTCTTTTCTGACCAACTCAAGCAAAGAAGGCATATTTCTTTTCTCTGCCGCATTATAGAGCTCAAAATACACGTTTGACTCTATAAAATGGGAGTTTTAGAATACTCCTAAACATGGAGTGAGTATTCCAAACCTCCCATTTCAAAGAGCCATAACATGGATTCTAAGCTCCACAAAGTTGCCAAGGAAGGAAATGTGCCTTCTTTGCTTTAATTGCTCGCAAAAGACAAGTCGCTCCTCGACAGAATCATGATCGGGAATCACATTGGGACTCCTCTGCATGTCACAATCATGCTCGAACACTTGGAAGTCATGAAAGGAGTCCTAGCTCGAAAGGCTAACTAGGCAAGAAAGTAAAATTCTCACAATTCGATTACTCTTCATGTTGTGGTAGCAAAATGGTACCTTAACATTGTGGCAAGTTGATTAAGAGGAGGCCTTGAAATATTTTTTTACCATGATAAATACGAAAGAAACCCACTTCATGTTGCGGTCATGAAAAGGCATATGGATGTGTTTGAACTCATGGTTTGAGCAAAACTTGATGCATTTTGTATTTTATTTATGTGTGAAGCACTATAGATTGGAAGCTATGAAGCATTTGATAGATATCTCGCGCAACAATCAGTTCATCAACTTGAGAAACGAGGATGGCAACACAATTTTGCATTTGGCCAACTTTTAACAAGGATGCTATATGTTAAAGTACCATATTTTTTTTGTCACAAGATGATGATGTATCAATATCTATGAATCTTACTCTCTTATTAGTTCGGTATTTTTCACGAATTCCAAGTGTCCGAACATGGCTGCGATATGCAAAGGAGTCTCATTATGTGATTCCCAATCATAATTCTATTGAGAAGTAGCTTATCTTTTCTTAGCAACTCAGGCAAAGAAGACACATTTCATTTCTCAGCTAAATTATTGAGCTTAGACTGTAACTCTCCAAAATTGGAGCTTTGGAATACTCCCAAACATGGAGTGAATATTCCAAACTTCATGAAGGGGTAGGTTTTCCAAACCTCACGTTTAGAGAGCTAAACATAGAGTTCAGGCTCTACGAAGTTACCATGGCAAGAAGCGTGCTTTCTTTGCTTGAGTTGCTCGTAAAAGATAAGTCACTTCTTGACAGAATTATAACCGGGAATTACATTGAGACTCCTTTGCACATCGTAGCCATGCTCAGACACTTGAAATTCATGAAAGAGGTCCTAACTCAAAAGGCTAACCTAGCAAGAAAGCAAAATTCTTAGAGTTTGACTATTCTTTTGTCTTGCAATAACAAAATGGTACCTTAAAACATAATGATAAGCTTATTAAGAGTAGGCCTCGAAATATGTTTCTACCAAGAAACCCTCTTCATGTCATGGCCATGAAAGGGCATGTTGATGTGTTGGAACTCTTGGTTTGAGCGTTTGATAGATATCATATGCGATAATTAGTTCGTCAACTTAAGAAATGAATATGGCAACAAGATTTTAAATTTGGCTATTGCAGATAGACAAACTAAGGTCTTTTCATACAACCAAGCCTCTGTACTAGTCACATGCAATGAGCTAATCAATCAAAAATGTAGTTCTAGGAAACATATATGTTATAAAATATTCGAAAGCTTAAAGATTCATTTAAAAATTATTACACATGTGGCAAAAGAGATTTAATAGGGAATGAGCTTAACTTTTGAGAGCATCAAATAATATTCACGAACACTATAATATTTAAAAACATTGATAACAAAGTTAATCTCGAGAAAGTATACAACATGGGTTTATCTAGTTCAAACTTGACCCGAGTTGGAACATTTTGGTGTTACTCCTTTGCATACCTTATTCTTCTTGATTAATAAAGGAGTTAACCCGAACATTACAAACTTCAGGGTTTCATAGCACTTGCCCTAATGTAACGTGAAAGCATGGAAGAGCCTTAGAGACTACGAATTCTTTTTCTCATATTTGTCATTGAAAATCCAAACTCAAATAAGTTAAATTGAAAACTCATTTACATCTTACCCACTCCACCAAAGACTATTGGTCCTTAGGTTGATCAGCATCCAATGTTTTTCTTTGCATGACTAGCTCCACCAAGACCATGTTGAATGAGTAAATATAAGCTTTTCCCATTAGCTTGCCACTCGAGTAATACCAATGATCCCTGTACTTGCATTTGACAAACCATCAATGGTACTAGACAAAAACCATCAGTGGTACGACAAATCAAAAATGAACTTACCACAAAGTCTCCATTATGTGCGTGGATACATGTGTATCTATACCCAAAATGAACTTGGTGAGTCCAAAGTCTACGACCTGAAATCAAAATGTTAGCTTTCATAACAATAACTTGAATTCAATAAACAACTTATTGATATTATCATGTCATCGCACCTTAGCGTCGAAATCAGAGTCCAAAAGAATATTGCAAGACTTGCTATCACGATGAATGACTTTGAGATTACCTAAAAGGTCAAATCAATAAAAATGAAACCCGAAAATTATTATAGTAATGATAAGGTTTTTTTTTTTTGTTGAAAAAAAAAAAAACTCACACTCGTCATGTAAGTAAGCCAAACCTTGTGTAGAACCTAAAGCCACCTTTATCCTCTTAGGGCAAGGCACGATAGGGCAATCAATACTTGCAATAACATTTGGGGTAGTTATAATCAATCGGGATTTGAGTTTTGAAATAACTAAGCATACATGATGGATACTAACAGTGCAAATGAGAGTCTAGCGTGTTGTTTGGGACTAATTCATAAACTATGATTCCGAGAGTGTTAGAATCGCAATATCCAACCAATTAAATAAGGCGAGGGTGGTAGATATGGTTGATGATATTGACTTCCGCTCAAAACACCCTCTTCCCTTACCAACTTCTAGCTTTTAGTTGCTTGATGTCAACTAATTCCTCACTCGGGAGTACTCTCTTATGAATGAGCCCAAAATCACCTTCATTGAGTAGACCAGATTTAAAAAAATCATCCGTTATCATTTTCAACTCCTCATACATAAATGTCTTATGCAAAACACCTAAGGCGATGGAAGAGGTTAGACGTTGGGACCCGATTCTACCAACTTAATGATAATGAAAAGCATAATTAGAAGAATTGATGTTAGAGATCTTGGTATTATGAACATGTAACTATTGTGATCCAATTGTAGAGCAAATTCTGATTGAGGATTAAAATCACATACAATGAAAAGGACAAGCTTACGGACAAACAATGTTGATTCCTCAATCAGAATTTGCTCTACATTTACAATAGTAACATGTTAATAATACCAAGATATGTAATATCAATTCTTCCAACTATGCTTTGTCATTATTATTAAGCTAGTAGAATGGTCCCAATGTCTGACCTTTTCTATCTCCAGGCATAGCCTTTGGTGTTCCACATAAGACCTTTACGTACAAAGAGCTGAAAATGCCAACGATAATTTCTAATTCCAATCTACTAGGAGAAGGCGGTTTCAACCTCGTTCATAATGGAGTACTCTCGAGCAGGGAATTAGTTGCCATCAAGCAACTAAAAGCTGAAAGTCGGCAAGGGGGAGGGAGTTTCGAGTGGAGGTCAATATCATTAGCCGTATCCACCATCGTCACCTCATCTCTTTAGTTGGATACTGCGTTTCTGACACCTCAGAATTCTAGTATATGAGTTCGTCTCAAACAACACATTGAACACTCATTTGCACAGTCAAATCTATCATGTATGCTTAGTTATTTCAGAGCTCAAAATCCGATTGATTATAATTGCCTCAAATGTCATTGTAGGTACTAATTACCCAATCATGCCTTAGCCTAAGAGGATGAAGGTGGCTTTAGATTCCACATGAGACTTGGCTTACTTACATGAAGAGTGTGAGTATTTTTTTCCAAAAAAAAAAAATACTTATCATTATTATAATAAGTTTCGGGTTTCAATTTTGTTAATCTGACCTTTCAGACAATCCTAGAGTTATTCATCGCGACATCAAGTACTCCAATATTCCTTTGGACTCCGATTTTGACGCTAAGGTACGATAACATGATAATATCAATTGGTTGTTTATTGAATTCAAGTTATTATTATGAAAGCTAACATTTTGATTTCAGGTCCTAAACTTTGGACTCACCAAGTTCACTTTGGGTATAGATACGCATGTATCCACGCACATAATGGAGACTTTGTGATAAGTTCATTTTTTATTTGTCGTACCACTGATGGTTTTTGTCTAGTACCACCGATGGTTTGTCAAATGTAGGTACATAGATCCTTCATATTACTTGAGTGGCAAGCTAATGGGAAAAGCTGATGTTTACTCATTCAACGTGGTCTTGGCAGAGCTACTCATTCGAAGAAAAGCATTGAATGCTGATCAGCCTGAGGACCAATAGTCTTTGGTGGAGTGGGTAAGATGTAAATGAGTTTTCAATTTAACTTATATGAGTTTAGATTTTCAATGACAAATATGATTATATATAGTCGATCACCTAATAGGTCAATATTTAACTTTTTGCACATGTATAAAAATTGTAGGTGATCATCTAATAGTTTACTTTTCCCAGTGATGTACAAGATGCCGAGGAGTAAGTAAAAGACAAGGTCCAAGATCTAGAATTCCAAAGTCTAAATGTACTTCAACCATACGCTTGTCTTTCGTGGACTATAATTTTTTGAACTTGAGAGAAGTACAAAAAAAAAAAAAAAAAAAAGCGATCGAGTGAGATAGTATGACCAATCATACACTGAGTGTAATCATTCATTATTGTAATCTTTTGTTAATCATTTAGTGAAATCTAGCCGATAGGCTATTAGTGTGGAAGAGTAGATGTAAGTTTATTTAAGCTGAACCCCTCGTGGAGAGAGTTAGATTTAAGGGTATTCTCAACTCTAGACCGAAGGCTTTTCATTTACTTAGGTTCTTCCACGCTTGTACCTCACAGGACTTCAAGCGTTCAAGATTTTAATCAATTTAAGCTTATACAAATTTTGACTAAGGAGTCGCCATTAGCTCTTTTGGGATCGACGAGAATCCTAGTAACAGGCGAATATTTTACTATCTATACAATCGGAGATTCTAAACTCAGGTTTTTGATGCTAATGCCGTTTTTGTACCTTACCTAATCACATGCTAACTAACACCATGCCAACCTATCAAAAAGAAATCTAATGTTCATCTTAAACATTCTAAAACAAGATAGAAACTATCCAAATATTGAAATACGCAATTAATTATAATCGTGAAAGAAAACACACAAGTATCCAAATATTGTCCCTAAGAATAAAAAGACAATCAAAACAAAGAATCCTCTTGTAAAGCCTTAAAAACTTGTCCAATTTTAGGTTTTAATCTCTAAAGGTTTTCTAATTGAAATTTTGTTTGAAGTTTTTTTTTTCAGAAATATTTGAAAAATTT